>CM061749.1:262926005-264282324 GCA_030979885.1 Lolium multiflorum
ATGGCGTGCAAGACACACATCCATTGGGAACCCCAAGAGGAAGGTGTGATAAATGCAGTGTGAGATTTCCTGAAGTAAACAAAGGTTATCAGAGCGATGAGTCAAAAGGAACACGTGAAGGTTGTTGGTGGTGGAGTGTAGTGCGGTGCAACACTAGGGATGGCGTGCGTGGAACTGCACAACACAATCAAAATTCTTTCAACTTGTAGTGAGGTTGTCAATCTCACCGACTTCCTGTAAACAAAGGATTAGATATAGTGTGGATGATGGTGTTTGTTTGCGAAAGAACAATAAAGAACAATTGCAGTAGATTGTATTTCAGATGTAAAGAATGGACAGGGTCCACAGTTCACTAATAACGTCTCGATACGTCTCAAACGTATCGATAATTTCTTATGTTCCATGCTACATTATTGATGATATCTACATGTTTTATACACATTATATATACGCATTTATACATTTTCTGACACCATATTGTAGATACTGAAGAACGATTCTTGTTTTCACACTGTTTTGGTTGAAATCTAGTAAGGAAATATTCTCGGGTGACGAAAAGCGCCCAAGGGCCTATTTTTACACGAGCTTCCAGAAGGCATACAAAGTGGGGCCACGAGACGCCGACACAGTAGGGCGGCCCGGCCCAAGCCCTGGCCGCGCGGCCTGGCGTGTGGAGACCTCGTGGCCCTGCGTTGTATTCACGCTTCTGCCAAGATGGAATGAGCGGGTGAGGTAGTAGATGTGCGGAACCACCGCCGCCGCCAATCCCATCTCGGGAGGTTCAGGAGATCGCCTCGGCCGGAGAGGGGGATCATCTCCCGGAGGACTCTTCGCCATGAGGTAAGCCTCAGGAGTGAGTGAAGATGGATTCACCCTGGATTGGGTCCCATAGCGGTAGCTAGATAGTCGTCTTCTCCTCATGTGCTTCATTGTTGGATCTTGGCAATGAGCTGCCTAGCATGATCAAGATCATCTATCTTAGTAATGCTATGTTGTGTTTGTCGGGATCCGATGGATAAGAATGCTATGTTATGGTGATTATCAATCTATTACCTATGTGTTGTTTATGATCTTACATGCTCTCCGTTATTAGTAGAGGCTCTGGCCAAGTTTTTGCTCTTAACTCAAGAGGGAGTATTTATGCTCGATAGTGGGTTCATGCCTCCATTAAATACGGGACAGTGAGACAGAAAGTTCAGGTTGTGGATGTGCTGTTGCCACTGGGGATAAACCATTGTGCTATGTCCAGGGATGTAGTTATTGATTAAAATTCTTTTATGCAATTGCTTGTTGTTTGCAACTTAATACCGGAAGAGGTTCGGATGATAACCTGAGGTGGACTTTTTAGGCTAGATGCCTTTGGATGGCGGTCTATGTACTATTAAGTAATGCCCAAATAAATTTCAACAGATACTAAACGCAGAGGTAGCACTCATTGAATAAGTTTGTTGTCTAACTGAAGTTAAATTACGAAGAATGAAAAGTTACTTTCAAACTTTTAATGGTGTGGGTGGCAACGAAAATAAGCCAGGAAAGCATTGCCACATAAACTTGTAACTACATAGGTAGTCTAATATCATAATATAGTTAATCCTTTATTCTGACAATACAGTTACACAAGTGCAAATACAACCACTTGCGGAACACCTATTGATTCCTGCATACTACTTTATATTTCATCACTCACTAGCACATTATCTTGGGAACCACACAAGTACTATACACAAAGAGCATCAATTTCCTAATGCACAAAACTCGAGCTGTCAGTTGAAACCTTCCTCTTAGGGTTCCCAATAGACGATGTGTTAATTGCCGCATCAAGCTCTTTTTGGCGCGTTCTTGGGAGATCAAGACACGCTGTGAGTCTCCCCTTCCCAATCTCTTTACTTTGTTTTTGTCTTGCTTTATTTTGTTTACTACTTTGTTGCTGCCAAACAAAACACAAAAAATTAGTTGCTAGTTTTACTTTATTTACTGTCTTGCTCTCTATATCAAAACACAAAAATTAGTTACTTGCATTTACTTTATTTACCTTTTGTTTATTTCATCATGTTTTCCCCTAAGTACACTCTAAAAGACATGCCGGTAGGACGTGCCTCTATAATTGGAAGATAATATAGAAAGATTTTTCACTCATGTTAGTATCAATGAAGATTTTGAAGATAGACACTTAATAGAACTTGCCCCTACTTATGAAATTGCTGTAGCTTCTTTAGTTAGCATGTTGGAAACTAAATTTGTTAATCTCAATCCTATAATCCTTACATGTTTCTCACACTCGGTGATATGGAGGAAAGGGAAAAGAAAGATTTTGACCCTTCTTAAGGAATTTGGTGGTGTAGCAAGAGAGGCTAGAAAAGGCCTTATTAAATACAATATGCTTGGCTCTTATACAATTTGTTAGTATCCTTGAAAAAATGGACATGGAATAAATTACACTAATAATGTTAATGATGTGGGGATATTAAGACATCAATACCTTGCAAGCTTGCAGGAATGTTTGAGGCATTAGAAAATAACTATGGTTGGCTTGTTCACGAAAATTTGTTTGATAGAGAATAGCAAGCCTAGAGTAATGAAAAAGGAGCCTCTGAAGCTTACATAGATAAGATAACATGCATTGTTGAGGCAACTCCCAACACTCAAGGTAACCTTACAGATGCTTCATCTCTTGATATTACTTGATTTACACTTTATACGCCTAGCAAAGGCGTTAAAGAAAATCGCTTATAGGAGACAACCCATGTTTTTTACTACAGTACTTTGCTTTATATTTGAGTCTTGGAAGTTGTTTACTACTGCCTTCTCCTTATCATGTTTTTGTGCCAGTAAAGTCTCTATGGTAAAGTTGATGCTAGATTTAGTTGTACGAAACAACATTCTTTGTCATCACAGTGCAGCTTGCTGAGAATCTACGTAAAAAAATCAAAAAATCTGTAAATTTACGTGCGTGATCCTCAGATGTATACGCCTTTCATTAGTTTTGAGTTTTTCATTGAGCAAGTTAAGTGCTCCTTCAGTTCGTCTTTACGGACTGTTCTGTTTTGATTCTGTCTTTTGCATAGCCTCTTTTGCTATGTTGAGATGATTTCTTTGTTTCATTAATGTCCAGTAGCTTTGTGTCAGAAGTGTTAGAATGATTGTGTCACCCTCTGAACATGTGGATTTTTTATTGTGCACAAACCCTCTAATGAGTTTGCTTGAAGTTTGGTGTGAAGGAAGTTTTCCAAAGGAATAAGAGAAAGTCTGAACATATCAGTCACTGACGGTCTCGCCAGAAGAGTGTGTTATGTCCGTTGCCAACAGGAATGTGCACCAAACTGTCAAAGGCCTCCCTCGCCTCTACGTCCTTGACCATAGGCAAGCCTTGCCAGGCTATCATTTCATCAGTTCTACGCAGCCATTCCCACTTGGCTTAAATGTCTTGTTTTGTTTTTTATTTGAATAATCAGATCACAGCATTCAATATGTGCAGGAGAGAACCATCACTTATTACATGGATGAAAATGTGACTTCTGCATTATTCATGTGGAATCTTCTGATCTTCTTCTGATTAAATTTATTATATGGTTGGAATGGGAAATGCTACAGTAATTCTAAAAATGTCTTGAATAATTGATACTTTAGCAATTTTGTGCTCATCTTTAAAGCTGCACATGCCTCTTTTTGTTAATGAAAATGCAAAGGCTTACAGATTTGGTTTGCCATCTTGAATTCTCTCGTCAGATAATTTAGTCTGAGTTTGAACAGCAGGAAAGCGAGTGTAGGTCTGCAATGTTTGGCCTCATCTTCTCAGGTTTCATTATAGTTCATCTTCCCTTGTGTTTTGTTTAAATAACATGTCTACTTTGATATATCAGGAAGATGCTTCTGTATCCAAAATCCTTAGGCCAATATATATTTGCATCCATATACTACTAAGGTATTTCTAAAGCCATTCCAAATTAAATTGCTTGAATTACTTTGTTTTTAAATTTCTCATCATTACTTGCTTTGCAATACTGGCTCATAGGATAGTGTGCCAAAGCTATTTCAATAGTGTGGATGTGTATACTTTATCTTGTGGTTGTTAGCTAATTATAACATTAGGGATGCCATCATCTTGTTGAATATCATGCTGAGTTTTATATATTATTATCATACAGTCAGAATGGTTTTCTGATAGAATGAACGTGTATCTGCCTTGAAGAAGAACATTAGGCCGCTAACCTAAGCCATGAATCATGGTGGAGTTTCAGTTTGGACAAAACCTCAAATCTGTGAAATATTCTTCATTTATTTGAATCTTCTAACATTAAGAAAGTCCATTATCATTTGTCCTATAGTAATCACAGATATGATTAATAAGTTGAAATAATTAAAAAATAAATAAAGTTTCTCTTAAAATACATCTGAGCAGCATAAATTACTATTAGCAAATATTGGTTGGCTCTTATCTTGTAGTGGTGACAGGTGATAATCAAACTAATTATTAGGACTGATTGGACCTCTTTCAGTACTACTTAAGCAGAACTTTAACATGAATATAAATTTACATAATCTGTCAACATTTTTAGATTATTAAAATTAACTTTAGCGCTTCAAACCAAGCTCTGTTTAAATATATTAAATGAATGCCTATCTTTGAAAGACCTTCACACTTTTATAATAGGTGGATACCTATCTCTCTCTGCCTCAAAAGCCAAACATATATAGCGCATTGATTCTAATATACCTCATGCCATAGCGTAGCTTCTGCCACAAACAATACTATCCATGAGATATACATGTCTTTGATTAACGTGCTCATTAATCTTGCTAATGTTGCTTAATACTTCTTTGATTTATTACTTCACAGTTAACTCATACAGACTGTATTCAGTCTTTCATCTTTAGAATTTTCTTCATGAAGTCTTTTTCTAGTTGTTTCTTTCTTGTCATTGCCATTGTTTTTGATCGCTGCATTCATACATGTGCTTACAATAGCATGATCAAGGTTATGATGGCATGTCACTCCTGAAATTATCTTTGTTATCGTTTACACCTTTCCGGAATGAGACAGAACTAACAGGGATGTGATCACGTCTCCTGACGTATCGATAATTTCTTATGTTCCATGCTACATTATTGATGATATCTACATGTTTTATACATTATATGCCTTATTTTATACAATGTCTGCACCTAACCTATTAACAAGATGCGAAGAGCCAAGTTGTTGTTTTTGCTGTTTTTAGTTTCAGAAATCCCTGGTAGTATTCTCGGGATTGGAAGAAATCAACGCCCGGGGGCCTATTTTTACGAAGCTTCGAGAAGACAGAGGGAAAGGAGGTGGAGACCCTGAGCCTTGACACAGCTAGAGGCGCGCGGCCAAGCCACCGCAGCGCCGGCCTAGCGTGTGGGAGACCCTCGTGTGCCCCCTGCGCTCCCCTTCTGCCTACTTAAAGCCTCGTGTGAGCAGTGCAGGGAGCCACGTACGGAAGAGCGCCCAAAGGCCGCCGCACGTGTCCCGTCTCGGGATTAGAGGAGATCGCCTCGGCACTGTTTGCGGAGGAGATCATCTCTGGGAGGACTCTTCACCGCCATGGTCGCCATCGGAGTGATGAGTGAGTAGTTCATCCCTGGACTATGGGTCCATAGCGGTAGCTAGATGGTCGTCTTCTCCTCATGTGCTTCATTGTTGGATCTTGTGAGCTGCCTAGCAGTCAAGATCATCTATCTGTAATGCTATATGTTGTGTTTGTCGGGATCCGATGGATAGAGAAGAATACTATGTTATAGTGATTATCCAATCTATTACCTATGTGTTGTTTATGATCTTACATACTCTCCGTTATTAGTAGAGCTCTGGCCAAGTTTTTGCTCTTAACTCAGAGAAGTGTTATGCTCGATAGTGGGTTCATGCCCCTCCATTAAATCTGGGTGATTGAAAGTTCTAAGGTTGTGGATGTCTTGTTGCCACTAGGATAAAACATTGATACTATGTCCGGGATGTAGTTATTGATTACATTCGCACCATACTTAATTATCTATTGTTTGCAACTTAATACGGAAAGGGGTTCGGATGATACTTTGAAGGTGGACTTTTGAAGCATAGATGCATCTTTGATACTTTCTATGTACTTTATCATAATGCCCAATTAAATCTCACTATATTTATCATATCATGTATGTGCATTGTCATACCCTCTATTTGTCAATTGCCCAGGCTGTAATTTGTTCACCCAACATACTATTTATCTTATGGGAGGAACACCTCTAATTAATTTGTGGATAGGTCCTATTCTTTATCATGATCTCTTTACAATACTTGTTCTTTACTGTTTTCTGCAAACAATCATCTTCCACACAATACGGTTAATCCTTTGTTACAGCAAGCCGGTGAGATTGATGATGCTGTCCAGGACTGGCGCGTGGTTGACGAGGGAGGAAATTCCTGTTGTGTAGCTTTACGAGATCCCAAACAGCGGCGCAGGGAAAAGTGCCCGATGTCTCGTTCCCCACTCTTTCTGGCCAAACCAGTGTTGGGCCTCAAGAGCAGAGGTTTGTAGAACAGCTGACAGTTTGCCCTTAAGTGGATCACCTAAGGTTTTCGAACTCCGGGAGGAAGGGGTCAAAGATATCCCTCTCCTTCAACCTGCAGCCACAAAGCAAGAAGTCTCTTGTGTCCCCAACACACCTATTAGGTGCACTAGTTCGAGCGAAGAGATAGTGAAATACGGGTGGTATGAATATATAGTAACGGTAGCAACGGTGCCAGAAAAATATGCCGGGCGTGTAGTTGATGGTGGTGGTGTTGCAGCGTGTACTTGTGATAAAAAGCATTAAACAACGGCGATAGCGATATTTTAGGAACAAGGCCTAGGATTACACTCACTGGTGGACACTCTCAACATTGATCACATAGCAACGGGAATAGATAAATGCATACTCTACACTTTTATTTGGATGATGAACACATTGCGTAGGATTACACGAACCCTCAATGCCGGGTTAACAAGCTCCACAATTAAATGTTCATATTTAAGTAACCTTAGAGTGTAAGATAGATCAAAAGACTAAACCAAGTACTAACATAGCATGCAGTTACTGTCACCTTCATGCATATATGAGGAGGAATGAATCACATATTATTATCATAGCAATAGATTAACCCACTTAATCTACAAGAGATCATGATCATAGCATAAACCAAGTACTAACACGTTGCACACACTGTCACCTTACACACGTGCAGGGGGAATAGAACTACTTTAATAACTTTTGCTAGAGTAGCACATGGATAAATTGTGATACAAACTCATATGAATCTCAATGTAGCAGCTCATGAGATTATTGTATTGAGGTACATGGGAGAAGATGAACCACATAGCTACAGCGGAGCCCTCGGCCTTCGGAGTGGATTACTCACTACCACTCCTCATGGAAACTTGTGATGGCGGTGAAGATGGCGGTGAAGACCGCGGAGATGGCTCAGGGGGCAATTCCCTGTCCCGAGAGGGTGCCAGAACCAGAGTTCTGTCCCCCCAATTGGAGTTTCGCGACGGTGGCGCGCACGGAGTCTTCCCGGGTTTCGTCAGTTAGTGCTTTGGACACCCAGGTCGAAAAGGGCTTTTATAGAGCGAAGAGGCGGGCGCAGGGGGGCACCTGGGCGCGCCACACCCTAGGCCGGCGCGGCGGCGCGGGCCGCCGCCATGTGGTGTGGTGGCCCCCTGGCCCTCTCCGACTCTTCTTCGGTGTGGACGCTTGGGAAAAATAGGAGGTTTAGCGTTGATTCGTCCAGTCAGAGAATACCGAACAACCTTTACGGAATGTAAACAACGACTTGAGGCTGACGCTGGCATCTTGTTAATGGAGTTAGTTAGGAAAATGCATGAAAATGATATAAAGTATGGACAAAACATGTTGGTATTGTCATAAAACAAGCATGGAGCATGAAAAATTATAGATATGAATCACGTATCAAGCATCCCTAGCTTAGTTCCTACTGGAGTATAGAGTAGGTGAAACGATAACACAAATAATTCTGAGGTGACATGCTACCAACATAATCTTAATCATACCATTGTAAAGCATATGAGATGAGTGCAGCGATTCGAAACAATGTAAATGCAATGAGTAAACAACTGAATCATAAAGCAAAGACTTTTCATGAATAGTACTTTGAGACAAGCATCAATAAGTCTTGCATAAGAGTTACTCATAAAGCAATAAATTCATAAGTAAGGGCATTGAAGCAACACAATGGAGAATTAAGTTTCAGCGGTTGCTTTCAACTTAACATGTATATCTCATGGATGATTTTCATAAAGCAATATAACAAATGCAATAAGCATGTATGTAAGAATCAATGCAGAGTTCACACAAATGTTTGCTTCTTGAGGTGGAGAAAGATAGGTGGCTGACTCAACATAAAAAGTAAAGAATGGTCCTCCATAGAGGAAAGCATCGATTGCTATATTTGTGCTAGAGCTTTTGTTTGAAAACATGAAACAATTTTGTCAACGGTAGTAAATAAACATATGTATCATGTAAATTACCTACAACAAGTTGCAAACCTCATGCATAGTATACTAATAGTGCAGCACCTTGTCCTAATTAGCTTGGACTACCGGATCATCACAATGCACATGTTTTTAACCAAGTGTCACAAAGGGGTACCTCTATACTTTGTACAAAGGTCTAAGGAGAAAGCTTGCATTGGATTTCTCGCTTTTGATTATCTCAACTTAGACATCCATACCGGGACAACATAGACAGCAGATAATGGACTCCTCTTTTATGCATAAGCATGTAACAACAATTAAATAATTTTCTCATATGAGATTGAGGATATGTCCAAAACCGAAACTTCCACCATGGATCATGGCTTTAGTTAGCGGCCCAATATTTTTCTCTAAATATGCATGCGTAACCATAGGGTGGTAGATCTCTTACTTAGACAAAATGGACATGCATAGCAACTCACGCAAATTAATAATGAATAGTTGATGGAGTCGATGGTATGGTTGCTCGCTGTAAACAGCTAATAAGAGATAAATTATAATTACATATTCAATACTACAATAGTTTTAAGCTATTTGTCCCTTGAGCTATATATTGCAAAGGTAGACGATGGAATTTTAAGGTAGCACTCAAACAATTTACTTTCGAATGGCGGAAAATACCATGTAGTAGGTAGGTATAATGGGGCACAAATGGCATAGTGTTGTTTGGCTCAAGGATTTGGATGCATGAGAACTATTCCCTCTCGATACAAGGTTTAGGCTAGCAAGGTTGTTTGAAGCAAACACAAGCATGAACTAGTACAGCAAAACTCACATAGAAGACATATTACAAGCATTATAAAACTATACATCGTCTTCCTTGTTGTTCAAACATCTTACTAGAAAATATCTAGACTCTAGAGAAACCACTCATGCAAACCAAATTTTAACAAGCTCTATGTATTTCTTCACTAATGGGTGCAAAGTATATGATGCAAGAGCTTAAACAAGAGCACAACAATTGCCAAGTATCAAGTTATTCAAGACATCATACCAATTACTACATGTAGCATTTTCCAATTCCAACCATATAATAATTAACGAAGAGTTTCAACCTTCGCCATGAATATTATGAGCTAAGAACACATGTGTTCATACGAACTAGCGGAGCGTGTCTCTCCCCCACACAAGCATTTATTCAAACAAAAACAAAACAAGAAACATACAGAAGCTCCAAGTAAAGTGCATAAGATGTGACCGAATAAAAATATAGTTTCAAGAGAAGGAACCGATAATTTGTCGATGAAGAAGGGGATGCCTTGGCATCCCCAAGCTTAGACGCTTGAGTCTACTTGAAATATGCAGGGATGAACCACCGGGGCATCCCCAAGCTTAGAGCTTTCTTCTTGATCATAGTATATCATCCTCTTTTCTTGACCCTTGAAAACTTCCTCCACACCAAACTCGAAACAACTCATTAGAGGGTTAGTGCACAATAAAAATTAACATATTCGGAGGTGACACAATCATTCTTAACACTTCTGTACATTTCATAATGCTACTGGACATTAGTGGATCAAAGAAATTCATCCAACATAGCAAAAGAGGCAATGCGAAATAAAAGGCAGAATCTGTCAAAACAGAACAGTTCGTATTGACGAATTTTAAAATGGCACCAGACTTGCTCAAATGAAAATGCTCAAATTGAATGAAAGTTGCGTACATATCTGAGGATCATGCACGTAAATTGGCTTAATTTTCTGAGCTACCTACAGGGAGGTGGACCCAGATTCGTGACAGCAAAGAAATCTGGAACTGTGCAGTAATCCAAATCTAGTACTTACTTTTCTATCAACAGCTTTACTTGGCACAACAAAACACAAAACTAAGATAAGGAGAGGTTGCTACAGTAGTAAAAAACTTCCAAGACACAAATATAAAACAAAGTACTGTAGCAAAATAACACATGGGTTATCTCCCAAGAAGTTCTTTCTTTATAGCCATTAAGATGGGCTCACAGTTTAATAATCCACTCGCAGGAAATAGTATTTGAAGCAAAGAGAGCTTCAAGAGGCAAATTCAAAACAAATTTAAGTCTAACATGCTTCCTATGAAGAGGAATCTTGTACACAAATGAATTCATGAAGAACAAAGTAACAAGCATAGGAAGATAAAACAAGTGTAGTTTCAAAAATTTCAGCACATAGAGAGGTGTTTTAGTAACATGAAAATTTCTACAACCATATTTTCCTCTCTCATAATAACTTTCAGTAGCAACATGAGCAAACTCAACAATGTAACTATCACACAAAGCATTCTTATCATGAGTCTCATGCATAAAATTATTACTCTCCACATAAGCATAATCAATTTTATTAGTAATTGTGGGAGCAAATTCAACAAAGTAGCTATCATCAAATATAGGAGGCATATTGTAACCATAATCAAATTTATCCTCCAAAACAGGTGGCAACAAAAGACCACTATCATTATAATCATCATAAATAGGAGGTAGAGTATCATCAAAGTAAATTTTCTCCTCAATGCTTGCGGGACTAAAAAGATCATGCTCATCAAAACCAGCTTCCCCAAGCTTAGAATTTTCCATATTATTAGCAACAATGGTGTTCCAAGCGTTCATGCTAACATGTTCCATGGGTTTTTTAATTTTCGGATCAAACCATCCATGTCTTAACTCAGAAATAGAATAAAAAGCTCATTGTTGTCCATTATGCCAAACTAGTGTAAACAAGAAACAAAAAGTTGCAATTGTAGGATCTAAAGGAAATAGCTTCGAGTACTTACGACTGGAAAATAGCTTAGTAGCCGAGATACGAGTGTGAGTACCTTTTACCTTTCTCAAACGGCGCCCTTGATGCTGTCCAGGACTGGCGCGTGGTTGACGAGGAGGAAATCTCTGTGTGTAGCTTTCTGGTCCCAGGCAACGGCGCCGTAAAAGTGCTTGATGTCTATGTTCCCCCTCCTTTCCAGCAGAGTTGTTGGGCCTCCAAGAGCAGAGGTTTGTAGAGCAGCAAGTTTCCTTAAGTGGATCACCTAAGGTTTATCGAACTCAGGAGGAAGAGGTCAAAGATATCCCTCTCATGCAACCCCGCAACCACAAAGCAGAAGTCTCTTGTGTCCCCAACACACCTAATAGGTGCACTAGTTCGGCGAGATAGTGAAATACGGGTGGTATGAATATGTAAGTAGCAGTAACAACGGTGCCGAAAATAGCTTAGGCGTGTAGTTGATGGTGGTGGTATTGCAGCAGTAGTAACGCAGTAAAAAAGAAACAAGCGATATCAGTATTTAGGAACAAGGCCTAGGGATTACACTTTCACTAGTGGACACTCTCAACATTGATCACATAACGAGAATAGATAAATGCATACTCTACACTTTTGTTGGATGATGAACACATTGCGAAGATTACACGAACCCTCAATGCCGGAGTTAACAAGCTCCACAATAATGCTCATGTTTAGTAACCTTATAGTGTAAGATAGATCAAGAGACTAAACCAAGTACTAACATAGCATGCACACTGTCACCTTCATGCATATGTAGGAGGAATAGATCACATCAATATTATCATAGCAATAGTTAACCCCGCAATCTAGAGATCATGATCATAGCATAAACCAAGTACTAACACGGTGCACACTGTCACCTTTACACATGTGCAGGAGGATAGAACTACTTTAATAACTTTTGCTAGAGTAGCACATGATAAATTGTGATACAAACTCATATGAATCTCAATCATGTAAAGCAGCTCATGAGATTATTGTATTGAGGTATGGGAGAGAGATGAACCACATAGCTACGGTAGAGCCCTCAGCCCTCGGAGGTGGATTACTCTCCTCATCATGGAAGCAACGATGGCGGTGAAGATGGCGGTGAAGACGGCGGTGGAGATGGCTCCGGGGGCAATTCCCTGTCCCGGCAGGGTGCCGAAATCCCTGGTGTTGCGCCGCACTACATCCCGCCGCCATCAACCTTTGATACGTCTCCGACGTATCGATAATTTCTTATGTTCCATGCCACATTATTGATGTTATCTACATGTTTTATGCACACTTTATGTCATATTCGTGCATTTTCTGGAACTAACCTATTAACAAGATGCCGAAGTGCCGGTTCCTGTTTTCGTTTTTGGTTTCAGAAATCCTAGTAAGGAAATATTCTAATTGGACGAAATCAAAGCCCAGGGGGCTATTTTCTCACGAAGCTTCCAGTAGAGAGGAGGGGAGCGAAGAGGGGCCAAGAGGGCCACACCATAGGCGCGGCTTCCCTGGCCGCGCCGGCCTGTAGTGTGGGGCCCCGTGCCGCCTCTTGACCTGCCCTTCCGCCTATAAAAAGTCTCCGTGACGAAACCCCAAATACCGAGAGCCACGATACGGAAAACCTTCCGAGACGCCGCCGCCGCCGATCCCATCTCGGGGGATCCGGAGATCGCCTCCCGCACCCTGCCGGAGAGGGGAATCATCTCCGGAGGACTCTACGCCGCCATGGTCGCCTCCGGTGTGATGTGTGAGTAGTCTACCCCTGGACTATGGGTCCATAGCAGTAGCTAGATGGTTGTCTTCTCCCCATTGTGCTATCATTGTCGGATTTTGGAGCTGCCTAACATGATCAAGATCATCTATCTCGTAATTCTATATGTTGCGTTTGTTGGGATCTCGATGAATAGAGAATACTTGTTATGTTGATTATCAAAGTTATGCTATGTGTTGTTTATGATCTTGCATGCTCTCCATTACTAGTAGATGCTCTGGCCAAGTAGATGCTTGTAACTCCAAGAGGGAGTACTTATGCTCGATAGTGGGTTCATGCGCATTGACACCTGGGACAGTGACAGAAAGTTCTAAGGTTGTGTTGTGCTGTTGCCACTAGGGATAAAACATTAGTGCTATGTTCAAGGATGTAGCCACTAGTTACATTACGCACCATCCTTAATGCAATCGTCATGTTTGCAACTTAATACTGGAGGGTTCGGATGATAACTCGAAGGTGGACTTTTTAGGCATAGATGCAGTTGGATGACGGTCATGTACTTTGTCGTAATGCCCAATTAAATCTCACTACTCATCATGATATGTATGTGCATGGTCATGCTCTCTTTATTTGTCAATTGCCCAACTGTAATTTGTTCACCCAACATTTTTATCTTATGGGAGAGACACCTCTAGTGAACTCGTGGACCCCGGTCCAATTCTCTTTACCGAAATACAATCTACTGCAATCTTTTACCATTTTCTGCAAACAATCATCTTCCACACAATACGGTTAATCCTTTGTTACAGCAAGCCGGTGAGATTGACAACCTCCTGTTTCGTTGGGGCAAAGTACTTTGGTTGTGTTGTGCGGTTCCACGTTGGCGCCGGAATCCCTGTGTTGCGCCGCACCACATCCCGCCGCCATCAACCTTCAACGTGCTTCTTGGCTCCTCCTGGTTCGATAAACCTTGGTTTCTTTCTAGGGAAAACTTGCTGCTGTGCGCATCATACCTTCCTCTTGGGGTTGCCCAACGAACGTGTGAAATACACGCCATCAAGCTCTTTTCTCGGCGCCGTTGCCGGGAGATCAAGACACGCTGCAAGGGGAGTCTCCACTTCTCAATCTCTTTACTTGTTTTTGTCTTGCTTAGTTTTATTTACTACTTTGTTTGCTGCACTAAATCAAAATACAAAAATTAGTTGCTAGTTTTACTTTATTTGCTATCTTGTTTGCTATATCTAAAACACAAAAAAATTAGTTTACTTGCATTTACTTTATCTAGTTTGCTTTATTTACTACTACTAAAATGAGTAATCCTGAAGTTGAAGTTCGCACGTTTAAGCAACGAGGGGGAAAATGTTTGAGAGATGCTTGGTATAGAATTAGCGATGCTCATAATAGATGCACTAAGAAGCACTCCACCATTATTTTACTCAGGAATTTTTATGTTGGTATCTCTAGCTGGAATAGATATGTTCTTGATAGTCTCGCAAAAGGTGACTTCCTAAGTACTCCTGCATTAGAAGCTAGTTGCATTATTGAGAGCTTATTTGGAATACCCCTGTTGATAAAGTTAAAACTGAAATCTCTTTGAAGATGTTATGAAAAAATTGGAAACCATAGAGAAAATTTTTCCAAGTATTGAAGCTAAATTGGAAATATTACTTGATAAAACTGATGAACTTGATAAATCCTTAGGAGGAATTGATGAAAGAATTAGTGTCCTAGGAACTAATGCTGTCCATGATGATCAAATCAATAGGATTGACGAACTTGAAAAAGCTATGGGAACCTTGGGTTCAACATTTTCTTCTCTTAAATATAAGGAGAAAGCTTATGTGGGTAAGGAGCAAAAGTTTATGTATGTCTCTAAAGTGCCTAGACCAAAGAAGTATTATTATAGGCCTAAAATTGACAAAGCCCTTAGTACCACTATGGATGGGGGAGCTCATGATAACAATGCACCATCTCTTGATAATACTTGATACACACTTTCTGCGCCTAGCTGAAAGGCGTTAAAGAAAAGCGCTTATGGGAGACAACCCATGTTTTTACCTACAGTACTTTGTTTTTATTTTGTTTCTTGGAAGTTGTTTACTACTGTAGCAACCTCTCCTTATCTTAGTTTTGTGTTTTGTTGTGCCAAGTTAAGCCGTTGATAGAAAAGTAAGTACTAGATTTGGATTACTGCACAGTTCCAGATTTCTTTGCTGTCACGAATCTGAGTCCACCTCCTGTAGGTAGCTCAGAAAATTAAGCCAATTTACGTGCCTGATCCTCAGATATGTACGCAACTTTCATCCAATTTGAGCATTTTCATTTGAGCAAGTCTGGTGCCATTTTAAAATTCATCAATACGAACTGTTCTGTTTTGACAGATTCTGCCTTTTATTTCGCATTGCCTCTTTTGCTATGTTGGATGATTTCTTTGATCCATTAATGTCCAATTAGCAATGTCCAGAAGTGTTAAGAATGATTGTGTCACCTCTGAATATGTCAATTTATATTGTGCACTAACCCTCTAATGAGTTGTTTGAGTTTGGTGTGGAGGAAGTTTTCAAGATCAAGAGAGAGTATGATGCAACATGATCAAGGAGAGTGAAAGCTCTAAGCTTGGGGATGCACCGGTGGTTCACCCCTGCATATATCAAGAAGACTCAAGCTTCAAGCTTGGGGATGCCCAAGGCATCCCCTTCTTCATCGACAACATTATCGTGTTCCTCCCTGAAACTATATTTTTATTCCATCACATCTTATGTGCTTTTTCTTGGAGCGTCGGTTTGTTTTTGTTTTTGTTTTGTTTGAATAAAATGGATCTAGCATTCACTTTATGGGAGAGAGACACGCTCCGCTGTAGCATATGGACAAGTATGTCCTTGGTTTCTACTCATAGTATTCATGGCGAGTTTCTCCTTCGTTAAATTGTTATATGGTTGAAATTGGAAAATGATACATGTAGTAATTGCTATAAATGTCTTGGGTAATGTGATACTTGGCAATTGTTGTGCTCATGATTAAGCTCTTGCATCATATGCTTTGCACCCATTAATGAAGAAATACATAGAGCATGCTAAAATTTGGTTTGCATATTTGGTTTCTCTAAGGTCTAGATAATTTCTAGTTTTGAGTTTGAACAACAAGGAAGACGGTGTAGAGTCTTATAATGTTTTCAATATGTCTTTTATGTGAGTTTTGCTGCACCAGGTTCATCCTTGTGTTTGTTTCAAATAAGCCTTGCTAGCCTAAACCTTTATCGAGAGGAATACTTCTCATGCATCCAAAATACTTGAGCCAACCACTATGCCATTTGTGTCCACCATACCTACCTATACTACATGGTATTTTCCACCATTCCAAAGTAAATTGCTTGAGTGCTACCTTTAAATTTCCATCATTCACCTTTGCAATATATAGCTCATGGGACAAATAGCTTAAAAACTATCGTGTATTGAATATGTAATTATGCACTTTATCTCTTATTAAGTTGCTTGTTGTGCGATAACCATGTTCACCGGGACGCCATCAACTTTTCATTGTTGAATTTCATGTGAGTGCTATGCATGTCGTTTTTCTGAAGTAAGAGAGATCTACCACCATATGGTTAAGCATGCATATTGTTAGAGAAGAACATTGGGCCGCTAACTAAAGCCATGAACCATGGTGGAAGTTTCAGTTTTGGACATATATCCTCAATCTCAAATGAGAAAATTATTAATTGTTGTTACATGCTTATGCATAAAAGAGGAGTCCATCTGTTGTCTATGTTGTCCCGGTATAGATGTCTAAGTTGAAGAATAATCAATGAGAAATCCAATGCGAGCTTTCTCCTTAGACCTTTGTACGTGATGGTGTATTTCACACGTTCGTTGGGCAACCCCAAGAGGAAGGTATGATGCGCACAGCAAAGTTTTCCCTCGAAAGAAACCAAGGTTTATCGAACCAGGAGGAGCCAAGAGCACGTTGGTTGATGGCGGCGGGATGTAGTGCGGCGCAACACCAGGGATTCCGGCGCCAACGTGGAACCTGCACAACACAACCAAAGTACTTTGCCCCAACGAAACAGTGAGGTTGTCAATCTCACCGGCTTGCTGTAACAAAGAGTTAACCGTATTGTGTGGAAGATGATTGTTTACAAGAAAACAGTAAAACAAGTATTGCAGAGATTGTATTTCAGTAAAGAGAATTGGACCGGGGTCCACAGTTCACTAGAGGTGTCTCTCCCATAAGACGAACAACATGTTGGGTGAACAAATTACATTGGCAATTGACAAATAAAGAGAGCATGACCATGCACATACATATCATGATGAGTATAGTGAGATTTAATTGGGCATTACGACAAAGTACATAGCCATCCATCCATGCATCTATGCCTAAAATCCACCTTCAATTTATCATCCGAACCCCCTCCAGTATTAAGTTGCAAACAACAGACAATTGCATTAAGTATGGTGCGTAATGTAACTAGTGACTACATCCTTGAACATAGCACTAATGTTTTATCCCTAGTGCAACAGCACAACACAACCTTAGAACTTTCTGTCACCGTCCTGTGTGTCAATGCAGGCATGAACCCACTATCGAGCATAAGTACTCCTCTTGGAGTTACAAGCATCTACTTGGCAGAGCATCTACTAGTAACGGAGCATGCAAGATCATAAACAA
Organism: Lolium multiflorum; assembly: GCA_030979885.1. NCBI lineage: Eukaryota > Viridiplantae > Streptophyta > Magnoliopsida > Poales > Poaceae > Lolium > Lolium multiflorum. The sequence continues at coordinate 262,943,636 of CM061749.1, forward strand.
CACATAGCATAACTTTGATAATCAACATAACAAGTATTCTCTATTCATCGGATCCCAACAACATATAGAATTACAGATAGATGATCTTGATCATGTTAGGCAGCTCACAAGATCCGACAATGATAGCATAATGGGGAGAAGACAACCATCTAGCTACCGCTATGGACCCATAGTCCAGGGGTAGACTACTCACACATCACACCGGAGGCGACCATGGCGGCGTGAGTCCTCCGGGAGATGATTCCCTCTCCGACAGGTCCGGAGGCGATCTCCTGGATCCCCCGAGATGGGATCGGCGGCGGCGTCTCTCGGAAAGGTTTTCCGTATCGTGGTTCTCGGTACCGGGGTTTCCCGACGAAGACTTTTATAGGCGGAAGGGCAGGTCAAGAGGCGGCACGGCCCCACACCACAGGGCCGCGCGCCAAGGGGGCCGCCCGCCGCCCTAGTGTGTGGCCCCTCCGTGGCCCCTCTTCGTCTCTCCTTCGGACTTCCGTTCGTGAGAAAATAGGCCCCCGGGCTTTGATTTCGTCCAATTCCGAGAATATTTCCTTACTAGGATTTCTGAAACCAAAAACAGCAGAAACAAACGGCTCTTCGGCATCTTGTTAATAGGTTAGTTCCAGAAAATGCACGAATATGACATAAAGTGTGCATAAAACATGTAGATAACATCAATAATGTGGCATGGAACATAAGAAATTATCGATACGTCGGAGACGTATCAGCATCCTGCAATTAATTTCACGTCCCGAGAAGCGGGTAAAACGATAACAAGATAATTTCGAAGTGACATGCCATCATAATCTTGATCATACTATTTGTAAAGCATATGTAGTGAATGCAGCGATCGAAACAATGTATATGACATGAGTAAACAAGTGAATCATATAGCAAAGACTTTTCATGAATAGCACTTCAAGACAAGCATCAATAAGTCTTGCATAAGAGTTAACTCATAAAGCAATAATTCAAAGTAGAGATATTGAAGCAACACAAAAGAAGATTAAGTTTCAGTGGTTGCTTTCAACTTGTAACATGTATATCTCATGGATATTGTCAACATAGAGTAATATAATAAGTGCAATAAGCAAATATGTAGGAATCAATGCACAGTTCACAAGTGTTTGCTTCTTGAGGTGGAGAGAAATAGGTGAACTGACTCAACATTGAAAGTAAAAGAATGGTCCTCCATAGAGGAAAAGCATCGATTGCTATATTTGTGCTAGAGCTTTGATTTTGAAAACATGAAACAATTTTGTCAACGGTAGTAATAAAGCATATGCATCATGTAATTATATCTTATAAGTTGCAAGCCTCATGCATAGTGTACTAATAGTGCCCGCACCTTGTCCTAATTAGCTTGGACTACCGGATCATCACAATGCATTGTTTTTACCAAGTGTCACAAAGGGGTACCTCTATGCCGCCTGTACAAAGGTCTAAGGAGAAAGCTCGCATTGGATTTCTCGCTATTGATTATTCTTCAACTTAGACATCCATACCGGGACAACATAGACAGATAATGGACTCCTCTTTATGCATAAGCATATACCAACAATTAATAATTTTCTCATTTGAGATTTGAGGATTGTTGTCCAAAACTGAAACTTCCACCATGGTTCATGGCTTTAGTTAGCGGCCCAATGTTCTTCTCTAACAATATGCATGCTTAACCATAAGGTGGTAGATCTCTCTTACTTCAGACAAGACGGACATGCATAGCAACTCACATGAAATTCAACAATGAATAGTTGATGGCGTCCCCAAGGAACATGGTTATCGCACAACAAGCAACTTAATAAGAGATAAAGTGCATAATTACATATTCAATACCACGATAGTTTTTAAGCTATTTGTCCCATGAGCTATATATTGCAAAGGTGAATGATGGAATTTTAAAGGTAGCACTCAAGCAATTTACTTTGGAATGGCGGAAAATACCATGTAGTATAGGTAGGTATGGTGGACACAAATGGCATAGTGGTTGGCTCAAGTATTTTGGATGCATGAGAAGTATCCTCTCGATACAAGGTTTAGGCTAGCAAGGCTTATTTGAAACAAACACAAGGATGAACCGGTGGCAAAACTCACATAAAAGACATATTGAAAACATTATAAGACTCTACACCGTCTTCCTTGTTGTTCAAACTCAAAACTAGAAATTATCTAGGCCTTAGAGAAACCAAATATGCAAACCAAATTTTAGCATGCTCTATGTATTTCTTCATTAATGGGTGCAAAGCATATGATGCAAGAGCTTAATCATGAGCACAACAATTGCCAAGTATCACATTACCCAAGACATTTATAGCAATTACTACATGTATCATTTTCCAATTCCAACCATATAACAATTTAAGAAGGAGAAACTTCGCCTATGAGTAGAAACCAAGGACATACTTGTCCATATGCTACAGCGGAGTGTCTCTCTCCCATAAAGTGAATGCTAGGATCCATTTTATTCAAACAAAACAAAAAACAAAAACAAACCGACGCTCCAAGAAAGAGCATAAGATGTGATGGAATAAAAATATAGTTTCAGGGAGGAACCTGATAATGTTGTCGATGAAGAAGGATGCCTTGGGCATCCCCAAGCTTAGACGCTTGAGTCTTCTTGATATATGCAGGGGTGAACCACCGGGTGCATCCCCAAGCTTAGAGCTTTCACTCTCCTTGATCATGTTGCATCATACTCCTCTTGATCCTTGAAAACTTCCTCCACACCAAACTCAAAACAACTCATTAGAGGGTTAGTGCACAATATAAATTGACATATTCAGAGGTGACACAATCATTCTTAACACTTCTGGACATTGCATAATGCTACTGGACATTAATGGATCAAAGAAATTAATCCAACATAGCGAAAGAGGCAATGCGAAATAAAAGGCAGAATCTGTCAAAACAGAACAGTTCGTATTGACGAATTTTAAAATGGCACCATACTTGCTCAAATGAAAATGCTCAAGTTGAATGAAAGTTGCGTACATATCTGAGGATCATGCACGTAAATTGGCTTAATTTTCTGAGCTACCTACAGGGAGGTGGACCCAGATTCGTGACAGCAAAGAAATCTGGAACTGCGCAGTAATCCAAATCTAGTACTTACTTTACTATCAAAGACTTTACTTGGCACAACAAAACACAAAACTAAGATAAGGAGAGGTTGCTACAGTAGTAAACAACTTCCAAGACACAAATATAAAACAAAGTACTGTAGCAAAATAACACATGGGTTATCTCCCAAGAAGTTCTTTCTTTATAGCCATTAAGATGGGCTCAGCTTTAATGATGCACTCACAAGAAATAGTATTTGAAGCAAAAAGAGCATCAAGAGGCAAATTCAAAACACATTTAAGTCTAACATGCTTCCTATGCATAGGAATCTTGTAAATAAACAAGTTCATGAAGAGCAAAGTGACAAGCATAGGAAGATAAAACAAGTGTAGCTTCAAAAATTTCAGCATATAGAGAGGCATTTTAGTAACATGAAAATTTCTACAACCATATTTTCCTCTCTCATAATAACTTTCAGTAGTATCATGAGCAAACTCAACAATATAACTATCACATAAAGCATTCTTATCATGAGTCTCATGCATAAAATTATTACTCTCCACATAAGCATAATCAATTTTATTAGTTGTAGTGGGAGAAAATTCAACAAAGTGGCTATCATCATATATAGGAGGCATATTGTAATCATAAAAGAAAATTTTCTCCTCAATGCTTGGGGGACTAAAAAGATCATGCTCATCAGAGCCAACTTCCCCAAGTTTAGAATTTTCCATAGCATTAGCAACAATGGTGTTCAAAGCATTCATAGTAATAACATTCCCATTAGCATGCATATAAAGTTCCATGGGTTTTTTAATTCTCTCTTCAAACACATCATGTCCTAATTCAAGATAAAGTTCATAAAGGTCTCTCATATTTTTGTTGTTTTCCATTATGCTTAACTAGTGAAATAAAAACATGCATGATATTAAGTAAAGTAAAACAAGTAACTAATTTTTTTGTGTTTTTGATATAGCAAACAAGATAGCAAATAAAGTAAAACTAGCAACTAATTTTTTGTATTTTGATTTAGTGCAGCAAACAAAGTAGTAAATAAAACTAAGCAAGACAAAAACAAAGTAAAGAGATTGAGAAGTGGAGACTCACTTGCAGCGTGTCTTGATCTCACGCAACGGCGCCAGAAAAAGAGCTTGATGGCGTGTATTTCACACGTTCGTTGGGCAACCCCAAGAGGAAGGTATGATGCGCACAGCAGCAAGTTTTCCCTCAGAAAGAAACCAAGGTTTATCGAACAGGAGGAGCCAGAAGCACGTTGAAGGTTGATGGCGGCGGATGTAGTGCGGCGCACCAGGGATGGCGCCAACGTGGAACCCGCACAACACAACCAAAGTACTTTGCCCCAACGAAACTGAGGTTGTCAATCTCACCGGCTTGCTGTAAAAAGAGTTAACCGTATTGTGTGGAAGATGATTGTTTAAAAACAATAGAACAAGTATTGCAGTAGATTGTATTTCAGTAAAGAGAATGGACCGGGGTCCACAGTTCACTAGAGGTGTCTCTCCCATAAGACGAACACATGTTGGGTGAACAAATTACAGTTGGGCAATTGACAAATAAGGAGAGCATGACCATGCACATACATATCATGATGAGTATAGTGAGATTTAATTGGCATTACGACAAAGTACATAGACCGTCATCCAACCGCATCTATGCCTAAAAAGTCCACCTTCAGGTTATCATCCGAACCTCCATATTAAGTTGCAAACAACGAGACAATTGCATTAAGTATGGTGCGTAATGTAACTAGTGACTACATCCTTGAACATAGCACTAATGTTTTATCCCTAGTGGCAACAGCACAACACAACCTTAGAACTTTCTGTCACGGTCCCAGGTGTCAATGCAGGCATGAACCCACTATCGAGCATAAGTACTCCCTCTTGGAGTTACAAGCATCTACTTGGCCAGAGCATCTACTAGTAAGGAGAGCATGCAAGATCATAAACAACACATAGCATAACTTTGATAATCAACATAACAAGTATTCTCTATTCATCGGATCCCAACAAACGCAACATATAGAATTACAGATAGATGATCTTGATCATGTTAGGCAGCTCACAAGATCCGACAATGATAGCATAATGGGAGAAGACAACCATCTAGCTACTGCTGGACCCATAGTCCAGGGGTAGACTACTCACACATCACACCGGAGGCGACCATGGCGGCGTAGAGTCCTCCGGGAGATGATTCCCCTCTTCGGCGGGGTGCCGGAGGCGATCTCTGGATCCCCCGAGATGGGATCGGCGGGCGGCGTCTGGAAGGTTTTCCGTATCGTGGTTCTCGGTACTCGGGGTTTCACACGGAGACTTTTTATAGGCGGAAGGGCAGTCAAGAGGCGGCACGGGGCCCCACACCACCGGGCCGCGGCCAGGGGCCGCGCCGCCTATAGTGTGGCCCCTCCGTGGCCCCTCTTCGTCTCTCCTTCGGACTTCGGAAGCTTCGTGAGAAAATAGGCCCCTGGGCTTTGATTTCGTCCAATTCGAGAATATTTCCTTACTAGGATTTCTGAAACCAAAAACAGCAGGCACCACTTCGGCATCTTGTTAATAGGTTAGTTCAGAAAATGCACGAATATGACATAAAGTGTGCATAAAACATGTAGATAACATCAATAATGTGGCATGGAACATAAGAAATTATCGATCGTCGGAGACGTATCAACAAGCGACATAGAGGTACCCCTTTGTGACACTTGGTAAAAACAATGCATTGTGATGACCCGGTAGTCCAAGCTAATTAGGACAAGGTGCGGACTATTAGTACACTATGCATGAGGCTTGCAACTTATAAGATATAATTTACATGATGCATATGCTTTATTACTACCGTTGACAAAATTGTTTCATGTTTTCAAAATCAAAGCTCTAGCACAAATATAGCAATCGATGCTTTTCCTCTATGGAGGACCATTCTTTTACTTTCAATGTTGAGTCATTCACCTATCTCTCTCCACCTCAAGAAGCAAACACTTGTGTGAACTGTGCATTGATTCCTACATATTTGCTTATTGCACTTATTATATTACTCTATGTTGACAATATCCATGAGATATACATGTTACAAGTTGAAAGCAACCGCTGAAACTTAATCTTCTTTTGTGTTGCTTCAATATCCCTACTTTGAATTATTGCTTTATGAGTTAACTCTTATGCAAGACTTATTGATGCTTGTCTTGAAGTGCTATTCATGAAAAGTCTTTGCTATATGATTCACTTGTTTACTCATGTCATATACATTGTTTCGATCGCTGCATTCACTACATATGCTTTACAAATAGTATGATCAAGATTATGATGGCATGTCACTCCAGAAATTATCTGTGTTATCGTTTTACCTGCTCGGACGAGCAGAACTAAGCTTGGGGATGCTGATACGTCTCCGACGTATCGATAATTTCTTATGTTCCATGCCATTATTGATGTTATCTACATGTTTTATGCACACTTTATGTCATATTCGTGCATTTTCTGGAACTAACCTATTAACAAGATGCCGAAGTGCCAGTTTGTCTCTGTTTTTGGTTTCAGAAATCCTAGTAAGGAAATATTCTCGGAATTGACGAACCCAGGGGCCTATTTTCTCGAAGCTTCAAAGTCCGAAGGAGAGACGAAGAGGGGCCACGGAGGGCCACACCATAGGCGGCGCGGCCCCTCTTGGCCGCGCCGCCGGTGTGGGGCCCCGTGCGCCTCTTGACCTGCCCCCGCCTATAAAAAGTCTCCGTGACGAAACCCCCGCACAGAGAGCCACGATACGGAAACTTTCCGAGACGCCGCCGCCGCCGATCCCATCTCGGGATCCAGACGCCTCCGGCCCCTGCCGGAGGGGAATCATCTCCCGAGGACTCTACGCCGCCATGGTCGCCTCCGGTGTGATGTGTGAGTAGTCTACCCCCTGGACTATGGGTCCATAGGTAGCTAGATGGTTGTCTTCTCCCCATTGTGCTATCATTGTCGATCTTGTGAGCTGCCTAACATGATCAAGATCATCTATCTGTAATTCTATATGTTGCGTTTGTTGGGATCCGATGAATAGAGAATACTTGTTATGTTGATTATCAAAGTTATGCTATGTGTTGTTTATGATCTTGCATGCTCTCCATTACTAGTAGATGCTCTGGCCAAGTAGATGCTTGTAACTCCAAGAGGGAGTACTTATGCTCGATAGTGGGTTCATGCCCCATTGACACCGGACGTGTGAAAAGTTCTAAGGTTGTGTTGTGCTGTTGCCACTAGGGATAAAACATTAGTGCTATGTTCAAGGATGTAGTCACTAGTTACATTACGCACCATACTTAATGCAATTGTCTGTTGTTTGCAACTTAATGGAGGGTTCGGATGATAACCGAAGGTGGACTTTTTAGGCATAGATGCAGTTGGATGACGGTCTATGTACTTTGTCGTAATGCCCAATTAAATCTCACTATACTCATCATGATATGTATGTGCATGGTCATGCTCTCTTTATTTGTCAATTGCCCAACTGTAATTTGTTCACCCAACATGCTTGTTCGTCTTATGGGAGACACCTCTAGTGAACTGTGGACCCCGGTCCAATTCTCTTTCTGAAATACAATCTTGCAATCTTGTTCTACTGTTTTGCAAACAATCATCTTCCACACAATACGGTTAATCCTTTGTTACAGCAAGCCGTGAGATTGACAACCTCACTATTTCGTTGGGGCAAAGTACTTTGGTTGTGTTGTGCAGGTTCCACGTTGGCGCCTCGGTGTTGCTACATCCCGCCGCCATCAACCTTCAACGTGCTTCTTGGCTCCTCCTGGTTCGATAAACCTTGGTTTCTTTCTGAGGGAAAACTTGCTGCTGTGCGCATCATACCTTCCTCTTGGGGTTGCCCAACGAACGTGTGAAATACACGCCATCAACCTTCAACGTGCTTCTTGGCTCCTCCTGGTTCGATAAACCTTGGTTTCTTTCTGAGGGAAAACTTGCTACTGTCTGCATCACACCTTCCTCTTGGGGTTCCCAACGGACGTGTGTTAATTGCACGCATCTCTCCCATAAGATAAATAGCATGTTGGGTGAACAAATTACTTGGGCAATTGACAAATAAAGAAGGCATAACAATGCACTTACATATATCACGATGAGTACTATGAGATTTAATCAGGGCATTACGACAAAGTACATAGACCGCTATCCAGCATGCATCTATGCCTAAAAAGTCCACCGTCAGGTTATCATCCGAACCCCTTCCAGTATTAAGTTGCAAACAAAGACAATTGCATTAAGTATGGTGCGTAATGTAATCAACACAAATATCCTTAGACAAGCATTGATGTTTTATCCCTAGTGGCAACAAGACATCCACAACCTTAGAACTTTTTGTCCCACATTCAATGGAGGCATGAACCCACTATCGAGCATAAATACTCCCTCTTGGAGTTACAAGTATCAACTTGGCCAGAGCCTACTAGCAACGGAGAGCATGCAAGAACATAAACAACATATATGATAGATTGATAATCAACTTGACATAGTATTCAATATTCATCGGATCCCAACAAACAAAACATGTAGCATTACAAATAGATGATCTTGATCATGATAGGCAGCTCACAAGATCTAACATGATAGCACAATGAGGAGAAGACAACCATCTAGCTACTGCTATGGACCCATAGTCAGGGGTGAACTACTCACACATCGATCCGGAGGTGATCATGGTGATGAAGAGACCTCCGGAGATGATTCCCTCTCCGGCGGGTGCCGGAGGCGATCTTCTGAATCCCCCGAGATGGGATTGGCGGCGACGGTGTCTCTGGAAGGTTTTCCGTATCGTGGCTCTCGGTACAGAGGGTTTCACGACGAAGTCTTTAAGTAGGCGGAAGGGTAGGTTTAGGGGCGACACGAGGGGCCCACACAACAGGGCGGTGCGGGCCCAGCCCTGGCCGCGCGGCCCTGGTGTGGCAGCGCCTCGTCGTCCCACTTCGTAATCCTTTCGGTCTTCTGGAAGCTTCGTGGAAAAATAAGACCCTGGGCGTTGATTTCGTCCAATTCCGAGAATATTTCCTTTGTAGGATTTCTAAAACCAAAAACAGCAGAAAACAACAACTGGCTCTTTGGCATCTCGTCAATAGGTTAGTGCCGGAAAATGCATAATAATGACATATAATGTGTATAAGACATGTGAGTATCATCATAAAAGTAGCATGGAACATAAGAAATTATAGATACGTTTGAGACGTATCAACTACCATTGGCTCGTGGCTGGCTATATATATATGTCCCCACTCCCCCGCCTAGAAACCCTAGAATTGATGTTGAACTAGAATTGGAATTTTGCCTCCTCCGAGTGGGATTATTTTCTTTCCTTAGACTATAAATGTACTAAGTTGTATCCAAGACCCCTCCTATCTAGTATCTTTTCCCTTAGGTGAATTCAACTACAATTGGTCTTTTGCCTTACAATTTTCATTGTGTCTTTTGCTTTGCAATTCTACCAAGTTTTACTCCTCTTCCCATTCTAGATATATATATATATATCCTTGGTTTGGCGATCTCTTTATCGGGAATTCTAACTTTGGTCTTTTCTCCACAATTTCTACCGAGTTGGTGAATCGGGCCAATGAAGATATATAATTTGTGTGTGTGTTTGCGTGCCTGTGTACCTTCAAATCCCACCTCATGTTCTTTGCATTCATCAATTTTCCCTGCAAAGCTCCGTCACTCCATGGTCACTCCGTAAGATCGGGAAATTCCCCGTAGTTCATACCACATCATGCGTCTTCTTGGAGAGCCCTCATTCAACAACTAAAACATGTTTCTATTGCATTAAAATGTCATGGAAGTGCCCCGATTGCATCTTGTTTGTGAGTCAAGAAGGAGGTCTTCTGAACCATTGTGCGCATTATCTTGATGGGGCAGGACATTTGATTGGCATGTCTTGGGGGACAATCTTAAGCCACTAGTGCGACGAGGTTGTCGGCTCGCCCGACGTGTCTTTTTCATGAAGGTTAGACTATATGTCATGGAGACGGCCATGGATGTTGGTACATGAATAGTGGGCTATGTGTGGTTTTTCTTGTGATGCTTGTGTTGCAGCGGCTTAGTCATGCAAAGTTGCGACTTGATCGCTAGTGGTTGTATGTTAGGGTAGTGGCCTATATAGATGGTGTTGGAGGTCTATGCAGAATACGTAATGGTGCAACTGTCCGGGAGGGGGAGGGGGGCCCGGAAGTTCAGGTGCGTTGAGAGTACATATCTCGTGTGATGTGGAGACGAGATTTCTCTTGATGTTGTTTGTTGACGTGTCGGCGTCGATTTTTTGCAATTCTCTTGTAGGGTCACCTTCTCTATATATATGTTGAATCGTCATGGGCCTTCTATTGTCATAGTACCTCTGCTCTTCCAGCTTTAGTGAGAGGATGTCTGGTCTAGTCGAGTGTCCGCCAAGTGTCTTTTGTGCCATATGATACATTATTTGCTTGCTTGGACTCGACCCTCGTGCTATTGTCTAAATGGGCTTATCCCTACTTGTATCGGTTCTTGTCTGATCTTTTGAAAGGCCAAATCTATTGGGTTTGGTAGTTTATGGAATTGTAGTTAACGAAACACTCAATATCTAGGACTACCCAGTTTGACCTAGGTTCATGGTGTTCATGCAAAAAAAAAACGCTTGGAATTGATCTTTTCTCAAGGAGCATGCCTAAGGAAATGGAGGCTAAACTCGTGAGAGCCCTTTATTGAGAGGGTAAACTAAATGCATGTAAAACCTCAATACTAACTTCAGATGAATTTTCGAAAAAAAAAATCATATTCCAAAGAATTTCATGTAAAACCTCAATAGGAAGTACATGTATATATCCCAGTCCACACAAATATGTCAAATGTATGGATCTGAGTATGGTGAGTATTATACATTTTTGTAATTTGAAAATTAGTCAGTTTTTGTTAGTATTGTGTATGGCAAAATACAAAGAAATTTATGTTGAGATTTTGCAAGCTTGTAGCATACACCACTGGGTGTGTTTGGATTGCTACCAAACCATACCCTACCAACTGTTTGGTCATGACCAAAAGATTGGTTGTTGTTTGGATAGTTGCCAATTTTTGGCTTGCCAATACTCCACTACCAACTCTAGTTCAACTTTTTAGCCAATGTTGGCAACTTGTGGGCAAGGTATGGCTCAACCAAAATATTGGTTAGCCAAAATTTTGGTAGGGCAATCTTGGGCACAAACCAAACACAACTACATCTAAACATATTTTTTTAAAACTTCGTAACCCTTCCCCGTCTACAGTACCCGAAGGGCGATTTGTGAACGACCAAAGGAGATCCACCTCACCGTCGCTGAATCGGCGGTTGCCTCGCCCTCCGCCGGCCACTCTGGCGGCGGGAGGACGGGGGAACCCCGATTCGTGACGTGTACATAGTGTAGGATGTCTTAGGTATCCAGCCGGTGGCGTCGGGGAGGAGGTGGCGCGGCAGGTGTTGCTTTTGCAGTTGTTGCTTTTGCAGGTGGTGGTCTTCCTCTTCGTCGGCGGCGCTCCGCGGAGTTCTGCTGTCGATCCACCATCTCTATCTCGCTCGCAGCTTTGCGGAGCTGCTGTGAGCGCTTTCCACTTGCCGGCTTCCGTGGGACGGCGGATCCGGCTTCCGAAGATCTCGTGGAAGAAGCTGTGGCGGTTCGGTTCGACGACGGCGGCGTCCTCCGGTGTAGGCCCTACGGGGCCGGCGTTCGACGACTTCCCGCTCACTCGGGTGTACTCTCGATCCAAGGCATCAAGGAGAGTAGGAGCGGCGGCGCACCACCGACGGCGCCATGGGCGGTTGCGTGGTTGAGTTGCAGAGGGGCGTGGGCTGTTTTTTCCATCTTTTGTAAGGTCCTCTCTGTAATTATGCGGAATTAATATCAGCTCCTTTTACTCGCAAAAAAAATAACTTTTCGATTTTTTTATAATAAAAGACTTCATGAAGCTCCATCTCTATTTATCGGCTTCCAATGTACTCAAAGATAAGGGACGCATAAGATCAGGACCACATAACTAAATGACATCGCGTTCATGCATAGTAGACAACTAGACATCGCGTTCCATGCATAGTAGACAACTAGACATCGCGTTCGAGAATAAACCTGTGGAGCAGATAGATCGATCAAATTTGTTCATGAAACGGACTTGGATTGAGCTCACTTGGCACATGAAGTGATGGTGCCCGCCTCCCAAAGATCGCCGGGGATCAAGGAGCCAGGGACAGATTACGGTCTGGTTCGTTCTGGAGACCCGTCTTCCTCCTCCCACAAGAACATGGGATACCCCCAAACTGTTCCAGGAGAACGATGTAGCGCCGCTACATTTGTCTGCGTGCAGCTCGCAGGGGTCCATTGGCATGCATCGACATTAGTTAGTTCGCTATCTCCCTTGCAAACGCTGCGTAGATAACAACAACACGGCATGATTGGAAGCAACCACCGCCCTCACATCACGCGACTGTGATGAGAGCGGCCGCTGAATTCGCGGCATCTGGTGTGTGGGGGAAGGGAGGACGATGGTGGCTCAGGTCCAATTGCCGGAATGTTTGTTGCGTCTCTCAGCTAGCAAAGCATTGCTGCGTAAATAAATAGCATTAAGTGGGCAGTAATCCAGCTGAAACTGAAGGTGTGCATGAGCTCTGAAGGAGAAGATAATTTTGGTGTAAGGCTTAAGCTAATGAAAACGTAAAGTCCACACGGTCCCCAACATTTTGAGCAGGGTGTTCGGTTTCCTTAGATACCCGGGAGCAGTCGTGTTCAAGCGCTGGACCATCTTGACGGCCCTTAATTTGGTCCTACAGCACCCACCTGAATCTGCACGCCAACGCGTCGTACGGGACGCACGCACAACACAACTTGCGTCCAACTCTTCAGTACGAGCGGGCGCTCGAGTCAACATGTATGTGCACGCACAGGGCTGGCCAACAGTGCAACAAGCTTCCTGCATCGCTCGGCCTAACTTGCGCTGTTGTGCACATAAGGTTCAGTGGTTACTGTCGCAAGAAGCTTCGGCTACGCTACGCACCGTAGTAGTCAGAAGCGACAGGATCCGAATCCCAATAATCAACGGTGATGGGCGCACCGCGCGCCGTCTGTCTCCCGATTGAGATTCACGGCTCCAAAGCGCCATAGATGGTAATAACGGACTTACCATAATGGCCGTCTGCTCCATGAACAACAAGCACGGCGGTAGCATGCCCTGCACTTCCTGCGCGCGATCGAGCAAGCCGGTCGATTTTAAGCTCGCCTGCCAACTACCAGAGGACAGAAGCATCAGGACTCCACTGGATCGAGATTCAACAGGGCAATGGCATGGCACTGCACTGCAGTCCAGCATCCAGTGTGCAATTTTTATTCAGGACGCCGCCGCAGACCGCCGCAGCTTCCTGACAAAAGGCGCTGCAGCTGCGAGGTGCAGCTACACGTATCGGGCATTTACTAGGGTGACACTGGCACTGGCAGGCAGGCACATCGATCGGAGGGGTCTCTTGGATGGTGCAGTGCCGCTCAGCGATTAGTCGGCGAGAAGCGCTTTAACTCTGAGGCATCACGTCCGAGAGAACGACAGAGCAGGAAAGGCTCGCAGTGACAGAGCACACTGGAAGCTCAATTGATCAGCTGGAAAATAGATTGTTAGTAGTAGACTGTAAGATCTGCAGAAGATGAAAGACTCAGGAGCTGGGTGAAAGCCTGAAGCTCAAGCAGGCTTCATGTCTCAACTGAAATATGGATTGCCACTGCAGCCTTTCCATGTAGCTAGAGAAATTCAATGGTGTCCCTTCGAGTTCTGACCTAACAGTGTGCTGGAGTACCACCCAGGTTGCAGAGAGGGACAGCCACCACATCGATGAACACGACGACGCGAAGCGAAAGTGAGCCATGGTGCTTTCGCTGAAAAAGCGAGCACGGCGGAGACATCACGGAAGAAACCCACTGTACCAGATTGACGGGGACAGCAGAGTTTACGCTACTTGTTCATCAGTCACAGGCCACGTACCGCCGCTAGCACATCGCCCCGGTCTTGTTACCATGATGGCGAGCGACGTGAACTGGGCACAATGTGCATTTTCCCAAAAGCATTGCTCCTTTTGCTTTGACACGGCGTCAAAAGATAATCAGGGATTAGAGCTGACGAGACAAAAAGAGAAGGGAGGGTGGTCGAGCTGGCGAGACAAACAAAACAAAGAAGCGAACAAAAGACCGGAAGCAGCAGCAAAGATGGCGCTGATGATTGCAATGATTAGAGAGTTGAGTGAGTGCACACAATAGCCATCATCTATTCATCACCATGCATGAACAGACAGAAGAGAAGGGTGGGGGTTGAGAGATTGGCATCAGGTGGGGGACGACCCTGCTTGGTTCCAGCTGCGGATCGATCGAGAGATCGGGCCCCAGCCCAGATGCGCTCGGGCGAGGAGACGACGGAGGGCTCGCGCGCTCGGGCGAGGAGACGACGGAGGGCTCGGGCGCTCGGGCGGTGTTTGGTCACGCGTCGTTCCTTCAGGTGGTCTCCGGGCTAGAGTAGAGCCGGCCGGCGAGAAGAAGCCCACGTAGCGCCCGGCCGCGGACAAACTCTGAAGCGAAACGCAGAGTGGACGACGCGAGGGCGCTTTGGGCTCGCCGTCTTGTATTCGTACAAGCAGGTGGATACTACGACTGAAGACTGTTTGTCTGCAGTTCCATTGCAGGTGAGCGTTCAATTCGCCTAGACCTCCGACGTTTTGGCACGGTCCCGTTACAGAGGTATCTAGGCGCGCTGGTGGTTACAGTACGGTCGGCACCGCCTACTTTTTGGACATTTCGCCAATGCCATTACCATGCAACGTGTACTACTGAATATCTACTCTCCACTTGGTTGCTTTTTTTTTTGAAGAAAAAAGAAGGTAATCCCTGGCCTCATGCATACAATCTTTTGTTAGCAAAATTCACGAAAGCCTAGCAAAAACAACAAAGGAAAATAAAGCAATCTTGAGGCCTCATGCTTCACAGCACAACCTCCACCAACCTACCACTATCCCTATGATAAAAAGGAGAAACGAGAGGAAAATAATCGCCTCCTAAGCAAAGCCTTCCGCAATCGCCCCACGTGCGATCACGATGACGAGTCCAACAATATGTTGATATCGGGATTTTCATCCCCAAAGACAGGCGTGTGTCGACATTGTCAGATCGTAATCATGTATTTTCACCGGAGTGTGCAAGCTCGATGTCGAAACCGGTTCTACCATCATCACTTGTCTATCTAACCACTCTTCGATAACCGGGTGCCACTGGAGGATAAACTTGAAGTCGATGACGTCGTATACCACCACGCCTCCAGCCACCGCCGCACCACCTTCGATCGAACAACAACAATGCATGACTTGATGTCGCCGAAAGAGACCTCGTTAGTAGCACCTGCTAGGATCAGACATGGCATGACGCATCTTCATGAGACGCCATGTGTAACCACCATCGATAGCCATGACTTGACATCTCCCCCGGAGACACAGTGTGTAGCATAAAACAAGTCAAATCGAACCCGATCTCGAAGTGGAGGGGGCATCAAATACCACCGCTAGTCTCAAAACTCCATGGAACACATTGCTATAGACCATCACAAAACCGAATATATGGCCACCGTGTCATCCAAAGTAGTCTCACCAAACCCTATGGCCAGTGGCGGAGCCAGGAATTGAACTGAGGGGGTCGAAACTAAGCTCTAAAATTTGTTTTGACAGAAAAGAGCAAATGTATTCAACAAAAGAGCTCCAAACAGATTCAATATGCATATTCATCAAGTACAACAACAAAATGACTATAAAAAAAACAAGAACACCAAAATAGAGCTACATTTTGATAAGATAGTATCATACCATTAAGTTGCATCTAAGATTGGAAGACGAAAGCCCCGCGGAAGATGACCTCTACGGTTGTTGTAGGAATGGAAACGTAGCATAATATTCTTATCATCAATTTTGGCAAATATATCTTTCTCAACGTAGCAAATCATCAAATCATTGAGCCAATCATCCCCTATCTTGTTTAGAAGAGATGATTTTATAATATTCATCGCCGAGAAAACCCTCTCAACTGATGTTGTTGCCACAGGTAATGTCAAAGCAAGTGTAATAAGGCGGTAGACCAATAGAAATGTCTCATGGTATCTCTTCTGAACTAACTTGAGAGAAAGATCACTCAAACTGTCACAAGCTATGAAATCAGGACTTCTCTTCATCACATCAAAATATATGTCCAGTTCACCAACCAATAGAGAACAATCATGTGAAGAGAAATCAGCAGAGTACATAGTTGCCAGCTCAACTAGCATATCATTATCAAAGTTGCTGAATGAGTCTCTAGGATCAAGGCATGCAGTGCACAATAATAGGCGTGTAGAAGCTTCAGAAAATCTATGATTCATATCAACTATGTTTATGTCAAGCACCTCATTAAATATTTCTACCTTGTAATGATGCAAGCAAGTAACCATCTTGCGTGAGCTCCTTGGGTAACCCTTAGCTGCAATATTATCATCCATATTCGGTACTGTAATATTTCTTCCACCACAAAAGTTAGTGGCAGCAAGCAATAGAGGCTCCCATCCATCATCTCTCAATTTCTGCAATGCATTTTTCACTCACAATCATATTCATGGCGCTCACTATATTCTGATCTTTGGATTGCAATGTGTTTGACAAACCATTTGTTAAACAAGCAGTCGAATCATCAATTGCAAGATAATAACAAATTCAAAGGTTTCCATGTATATGATATAACCTGAAGCCACACCTTTCTCCTCGGCATTTGTCCCATCATGAGAAACACTGCATAGCACTTCAATGACTGAATCCCACATTAATTGAATACGAACTAGAGTTTTATGGTGTGACCCCCATCTCAATATGTTTCTATCAAGCACCTACATAGACAAACATTTGAACACAATTGTTTGCAATTGTGTACAAGAACTAACCATAAGAACAATCTTGTTCAAGTGACCAAAGAACTGACCAACTGGCAGAACATTTTTCACAACCGCCACAACAACCAATTGAAGTTGGTGGGAAAAACAATGCACATAAAAAGCATGAGGGTTGTCAGCCAATATCAATGTCTTCAAACCATGTAGCTCACCCCGCATATTAGAGGCACCATCATATCCTTGCCCTCTTAATCTAGACATGGACAAATTATGTTTAAGAAACATTGCATCTAGATTGCTTTTCAAAGAAGCCGATCTAGTATCAAGAACATGATCAATACCAATCAATCTTTCCATGATCTCTCCATTTTGGTTCACAAACCTACAAGCAATAACATATAAGTTCAGTTTGTGAGAGTATGGTAATTGAGTTTTGAGAGTATGATAATTTAGAGAAAACAAAATTTCCGAGCTCACCTCACCGTCACAGCCATTTTCTCTTTAACTGATACATCACGAGACTCGTCAACAAGTAGAGAGAAACTAGAATTTTCGAGCTCACTCATAATAACTTGTGTAATCTCTTCTGCACATGCTTGCACTATATCTTTTTGGATTTCAGGAGATGTCAATTGACAATTGCCAGGAGCATTCTCATTAATCACATCGGCTACATCCTTACATCTTGCACCATACCAATTCGACAACTCACGGAAATTTCGCTTGTTGAAGGAAGTGCTAGACTCGTCATGCCCACGAAAAGCTAGACCTTGTTCAAGTAGAAATCTGAAAACACCCACAGCAGCCCTCAAACGACTCTCATACTCTATATGTGATTTTTCTTCATCACAAACAAGAGCACATGCAACACTTTGCTTTTTATTTCTGAAATCTTCACAACTATTTCTTGCATTGTTGTGAAAGCTAGTTGGTCCACCCATATGACCCCTCGAATATTCCGATGCTTTCTTCCAATTTGTAAACCCTGACTTTGTGAAAACATCTAATCCATAGTGATTACCATTGCTTGAAGACTTGAAAAGGAAACAATGAAAACAAAATGCATCATTCTTCTCCACACTATACTCCAGCCAATCAAACTTGTCATACCATGCACTAAGAAATGACCGCTCATCCAGACTTTTGAGAAAATTATGACCATCTAAACGAGTACGACCTCTCGATAAATATGCCCATCTCATTTTGTCTCTGATTTCAGGGGTACCAAATGACTTAATTGGTCTCCGAATTCCGGGATCGGCAACCACATTTGCTAGATCAAAAATTTCAGAAATATTTGCCTACAACATTGAAAAGGGAAACTAAAAATTACCCCTGATTCTACCTTGTAATGATGCAAACAAGTATCAAAACTCAAGAAGAGGGAGGAAATCCACCTGTATGAGTGCCCTCTTGCGTGATTCCTCATCGCCATCGGCTTCCATCGAAGAAGACAGCCGTGGTTTGTCTGTCCGTCCGTGGAAGACTGGAAGGGGGAAAGGAGGGGGGGGCGGGGCGGAGAAAGGCGGCGGCAGGCAGGGGAACGCGGCGGAGCGGCGGGGAAACGCGGCCGGGCGGCGGGTGAGCCGCCGGAGCGGGGCGTGGCCGTGTGGCGGCCGGGCTAGGTCGCGCTCGCTCCGCTTGACCCCGTGGCTGCATGTATGCTATCGCTCTCGCTCGATACCGATTCGTTCGGGGGGGTCTTTTTTTTCGCCAGGATATGAGGGGGGTCAATCGACCCTGCTCGACCCGGTGGTGGCTCCGCACGTGCCTATGGCCCGAGGAACCAGGCCGCAGTAGTCTCAGCAACGTTGCCGGGCCAGCGATGGCAACCCTATTCTGCCACTACTGTCCCGGAGCCATTGCCCCGGAGTCCATACTCCACGCAACGCTTTGGCCGGAGATCTCCCATCGGAAGAAAGACAAGGTAACGAGATCCTGTCGTCCGCCATCCGCCGGGAGAGGCTTTGCCCACCGGCTTCCTCTAACAGCGGCGGGGATATGTGTTGGAGGAGGGGTGCGCCCGATGGCTAGGGTTTCACCTTGAGCCATCCTCTTGAGAGAGGCTAGGGTTTCGGTGATGTTTACGAAGCGACACCAACTAGGAAAGAGCAGCCAATAGGATAATTAGTGTACTATGAACTGCATTTTTTCCCCTTTACTAACCCTTCTCGCAAGATAGATCATGTACTTTGAGAATTTATCGCCATGAGAATTCAGGGCACGACGGTAGACACTAACGCGCATTTTTAGAACATGGGTACTGCTGAACCTGATTGGAACAGTCCAGTACCGGACTATACTTACAATTTTCATCAAATTACATGGCGTTTGGCACTAAATTGCAGCTTGACGAGATTCCTTCATACTGTTTATTTAAACTTGTCATTTTTTCTTAGTCTACATATTTTCGACTTTTACATAATTTGACACGCACATGCGTACATACCTCATTTACATGCAAAAAAAAATATCCAAGAAAAAACGTAAATACCGATATTACGCATGCACACTGCAAACGGGCTCAGGAGTCAGGAGCACCTGAGTCCCGCTGCGTAATTCTAGGCAGGGCGGCAACAATGATACCCACCTGCGTTAATTTGCACCTTCTCTGGCTGCGGTAAGCAAATACATCATGTGCTGGAGTTCTGAACCGACACATTGAGAAGATCTAGACAGGGCATCAAATCCACTACACAATATATCGCATGATCCTTTCAGGTGACAATAAGTGAGAAGTCAACAGGGCGACACGTACAAGAAGCTGTAGGGCGAATACAGTCTTACGTTCAGGCCTAGTACGGTGAATAGTTCTACGATGCCATGGAGACGGACAGACAGACAGTTTCCTCAGCTCATGCCACATGAAGAAACACTGGAATGCAAGCCTGCTAGTACATAATGGAGTAATGTTCTACGTACTACAAAGGGATGACTCTCAGGTTCAGTATAAACACATCAATGCCAAAAAGATATGTCATCAAGCCTCAATATAATATAAACACCTCAATCTCAAAGGAGATACCATCAAACCTGAGTCTAATATAAACACCTCAATCTCAAAAGTGATACAGTTAAGCTTCAGTCCACAAACCAATTGACCAAAATCACCTTTCAACAAATCAATCAAAATCATCTCCATCCAATTTTCCGGAACTGGGAGATGAGCTAACAGCAGTGGTATGTATGCATCTCACTTTATTCAGACCAGAAAACAAAACAATCTCAATCAAACCAGACTCAAACCAGCCGCCATCACCGCTACCCAGAGCAGTGTTTCTCCATGATCAATTAACGGAGAAGGGCAGGAAGTTAGGTCCAAAAAAGCTTTGAAAACAAGCCGTCTTGGACATCTAAGCTCACGCCATGAGAAAAAAAGAAGCTCACGCCATGAAAAAAGAAGGCACACGAGAAGCTCATCTCCAGAAGAGGTAGTACAAAATTAGCAAAACCAGGGCAATCAAAATCTGGTCCCTTAAAGGGACAATCTTGGGACGGTCAATGTTGCTAGCGTGCCGACCAACCTCACCAAGATGCAGGTCTCCTGGAGAGTACAAGAGTTCCAGAGACATGAACGGGTTTGGTTCATCGGTCAGCTCAAATAGTATCTCGCCAACAGCACTCTTGAATTCCCCATTGGACCATTCCTGAGTTCAGAGCAAACAATGTCATACTCCACAACTAAAGTTGGAACAGAACATATGCAAGAGCGTACATGGGCCGGACAGGGTTCAGAGAAAGAACGGCCTACACTTCACACTTGGTACACAGAATGTTATGACATAAACAGGTAAAACCTTGTATTAAGATTTAAGAACATCCATTTTTTTTTGAAAATGTTGATTTTATTACTCCTGAATTTAGCATAAATGGGAGTAACAATTTTATTCAATGGAAAATAGCTTGTCATGGTTTAGCATGATACCTGAATCTGCTTGCCAACTGAAACGAGCACCGAGCCGGCCGGTAAATTGAAGAAGGTTGAGCCGCCCTGGTTCCGGAGGCAAATTTCCTGATCGCGCCCAGAGAGGTGGGCGCTCAAAGCGTACGAGTTTGGACGCTCCGTGCTGCCAAACTCTCCCCAAGATGTTTTCAACTTGTTGCAGTTATACAGCGTTAGACACAGAACCGACGGGGCTTGTCTAGGCAGAGCAGCATCTCTCGGGTTCTTGGCATTATCAGATAGGACTCTGACCACACATCTTGCGAGATCCTCCATTTTAGATGCGACGACATCCATCTTCTCCCTAGAAGCAGTGTAAGATCTGATGTCAGGACATAGGAGACCAATCTTGAAATCACATCCTATTCCTAACACGCTTATCAGGGTATTTGACCATTTATTTCGTGTTCTTGCCATGAATCAGCACTTCAGCAGTGAGAAACATAGGAATGCGCAAATCTTACAGATCGGCTCTGGTGGCTTATGCATTATAGAACCATTCATATCACCTTCATTTGAGATTACTGGCAATCTCTAGCAGATTTCATGAATAATTAGATCTTCGGCAAAGGGACAGACCCCTATGTGCCCTGTATAGTTCAACAAACCTGCATTTGAGATTACTAGGCTAGCACGTTTTATTCATTTCTGTCGAAGCTAAGGTACACTCAGCTTCCTTTTGCTGTATGTCAACATGAACGCAGACCTGCCAACACACTGATAACCTATCACGGCCAGTGACCAATTTCATCTTGGATCAACCACATGTAGCTCTATTTTTAGGTTGGCTATTTTGAGTTCAAATTCTGCTTTAAAAAAGCTCCAAAACTACCATTTCAGCTGCACCTTGCTAGCCTATCTTCAATACACACTTTTTTTGGGCGGGTATGTAAAACTAAATGCATCCTCTGTTCCACATTGTAAGCCGTTTTTGGCTAGCTGAGGGATTACATACCTGCTATCACGCTATTAACCTATTATGTTCAGTGATCACACTATTAACCACAGATACAGTTGTATTTATATCTTTGACTATTTTCAGTTCGAATTCCGCTGCGGAAGAGCTGTAAAACTCACATCCAGTTGCAACTTGCTAGCCTATCTGCAGCACACACCGAAAAGTACAAGCCAGGGTAGCTCCAAAATCGCAATGCGACGAAGCAGCAAGGAGACAAAACTTACTACAAAGTGGTAGTAGCATGAAGAATCACCTGAACGCACGGTACGTCGAACCAGGCAGGGCCGCCTCGAGCAACCGATCCATGTCGGCGCTCACCGGCCAGGGCAAGTACAGCTCCTCCCCGACCACCCGATCCCTCCCCCGGAACAACCTGCCTATCTCCCGCTTCGGCACCTCGGGCGCCCCGAACACCGCCTCCGCAGCCTCCATGGCGGCGCGCACCTCGCCGACCCCGATCGCCCCGCCGACGCGGAACGCGCCGGCCTCCTCGGCCGCGGTGACCGCCGTCCGCGCGGCGGCCGGGTCGTCCGTCAGCAGGTCATGCGCGGGGATGTCCGGCGCCGGCGGAGGTGCCGGGAAGTCGAACCGCTTCTTCTTGACGGGCAGGGTGAGGGCGGGGACGCGCTGGGAGGCCTCGAGGAACTCGGCGAGGACGAGCTCGTCGGCGGCCGCGGAGCGCACGCCGCGGGCGGTCCGGATCGGCGTGGGCGGCGGCGCGCGGGAGCGGATGCGCGGGCGCCGTGGGGCCCTCGAGGTGGACGTCGCCGTCATGGTGGCGCCCGCCGGCCTGCCGGTGATCGGGTGGAAGGTTGCTCGGGTGGAAGCTTGATCGTCCAGGCTGGTGGAGGTTGCGTGGGTTTAAAGAGACGGTGGGGACGGGACGGGACGGCGTCGTGGGGCAATCGGCGCCGTCGGATGGTGTGATGCCGGCCGTGTTTCCGAATCGTGGAAGAAGAAGTGGTGGGAAAGTGGAGACAGCCGGACACGACCACCGACGACTTTTGAGAGGACGACGACCACAGCCATCGTAGGGGTGGAAACGGCATGGTGATCACCGGAGACAAAGCTTGTTCTTTTCAGAAACGAGACGGCATAAAGTTTTTGGTTCAGAAACAAGACTGAATTGACACAAGACTACAAGAGTACAGGACGAAATGTTCCATATATAATGGGTGGGTAGAGCGCGAACGCCGCCTCCATCTGCTCGCTTCACCTCTGCTTTCTGCCCATCTGAGCTCCTCTGCAATTCTCGTTCACGTCCCCCTAATGTTTCATCAACATTCAGAATGAAGGTTTTGCGTTCCCTTCCACATGTGTACTGTAGGACCATGAGATGAGATGAACAACACACAGATATACAGACTACTGTCTGATTGATTCACCTCTGTAAGATTCCACAAGGCGGAAAATCAACCACACTCGCAACTCAGAAACAGAAATCATTCAGAGAGAAACATCAGTGCAATCAATCAAGCTCGATTTCTACTGCGGGGATGGCGCGGAACGAGCCACAGGATGAAGGAGTCTCCTGTGTTCTATTTCCTTGTAGACGCTGTCTGCTGCGTCTCCCTGGAAGAAGTAGACAGCATTTTGAATCTTTTCGCTGCTGCAGTCATATCTAACAATCTGCTATTGAAATCACAATCACATACACAAAGACATTAAGGTTCAGCTTGATTTATAAGAGAAACAAACTGGTGAATTATGCGCTGCTAACAGCTAAAACCTTTTACTTGGCATACTAGCCAATTCCCTTTTGTGTAATTTCCTGTTGTTGTTGCAGTAAAGAGAACAGCATTCTTACAAGAAAATGAGTGCAGCCAGGATGCAGGTACCTAAAACTCGCTACACTTTCAGGATGAGCACCACCAACAACTTGCACACACTTGAATTCAGTAAACGGCTAGAGTCAGGCAAAGATTTCGCAACGAAAGGCAAATGAAAAAACTTGGGGCAAAAACCATATGAAACCAGATAAAAAGCAACAACAGCAAGTGGTGCCTGCTGAGCAATAACATATATAGATAGCAAATAGACTTGTCTAGGTAGATCATACATAACATTTGGCCTGGCAACATAACAGGTTTTTCTACGTCATAGACGCAAAAGCAGATATAGCTTGTGCTTAACCGATGCTCAAAAC
This sequence comes from Lolium multiflorum, assembly GCA_030979885.1. Lineage (NCBI taxonomy): Eukaryota > Viridiplantae > Streptophyta > Magnoliopsida > Poales > Poaceae > Lolium > Lolium multiflorum. Next base: position 262,967,665 of record CM061749.1, read on the forward strand.
TAGGTAGATCAGACATAACATTTGGCCTGGCCACATAACAGGTTTTTCGACGCAATAGCAGAGAATTCATCCAGTACCCATTGGCTTCATGCTAAAGTTCTACGGTAAGAGCTAGACTGGTAAGAAGAAGCGGAGCATTCCAGGAAGCTAAATCAGGCGCCAGCGATGGGAGCTGGAGCACCGGTACCGAAGCCGCTACGAGCACCACCAGAACCGAAACCACCGCCCGCACCACCAGTACCGAAACCACCGCCCGCACCACCAGCACCGAAACCAACGCCAGCACCACCAGTACCCCCACCGCCACCACCACCGGCACCGAAACCAACGCCAGCACCACCAGTACCCCCACCGCCACCACCAGGACGAGGAGCGTCACCCACAGGCCATTCCTCCTGCAAAATGAAACTATTAGTGTCAGCAATATGGCATAACAGCATTATAGCAGATTAGCAGACAGTAGAAATCACAGCAAAGAATGATTTTCCAGCAAACAGCAGCTATCAAGACTAAGCTTTGGCTAAAAAAAACTGTACTGAAGTCCTCAGTAAGCACTTTAAACAAAATTCAGAGGAGATATAAAGACAAAATCTACCAACGACTGCTTGTTTTCAGTGTATCTTACACTTAGCACCACAATAAATGATTGCTGACCTCTGTTAGCAAGCAATAAGTACAGGATTACAGAATCACCACACTAATTACACTAAGCCATAAGGATGGCAGCAAATGGTCTTATTACCTAACTACCTAACATCACATCAGATTCCCCAATGCAATGCAATGCAATATACCAGAGAAATCATCAATTCGATGTAGAAATGCCACGCCAAAAGGATAGCGGTGATTGATCTTGTTGGCAATAATATTTGCTAGCATTTATATGAAGATCAAATTCAGAAAGTCTAGGTAACAACTGAAACCAAAACTCTTTGAATAACATAAATTGGACAAGGATAATGCAAGTTGTACTAAAAACGAATGCATTTGACTAATAAACTCACTCAAAAAGATGCTGGCTAGGATGCCCACCATAACATGAAAAAGGTCTATTTAAGGAGATCAAACATCCTGGAATCTAATGAATGTAGGCAAAGGTATGAGAGGAGACCAAACTATGTGTTGGAAACCTCAGCAAAGTTGCCTCAAAACCCACATGAACACAACTTAAGTAACACCACTGTTAACAAAAGTGCTGCAAAGCACCATAGGCTCTGCAAAAAGCTGGAAATTCTTAGGAGATAGATGCTGGCAAGGATGCCTTCAATTAACCAAATGATAGTAAATGAGGTCAAGCAGCAGCAACTAATGATATATGCAACATGGAAAACAGGAAAACATAGTAAACAATTGGTAACCTCGGCAAAGTTGCCTCGCAAAATCCCAATGATGAGATCTAGTGACAAACGATGAGGTCCATGAGCTTGAGCAAACAATCAACTAGCATAACTCAAATATAATGGCAAGTATGCGTACAATGAACCTAAGAAGGTCACTGGGCTTGAGCAAACGAGGGACAAATGCGCTACACTAAATAAAAGCAGAAGACGAGCAGATCATATCAACCATCCAGGTGACAAGAAAAGGTACAAAGGTAAACAAGGATCCCATACCCTGGGGCGGAAGTGTCTCGGCGGCGGTGCGCGGTTCTTCCTGTCCTTACGGGAGCGAACCCTGATTTCGCGCCTGTGGATGGCGCAGCCGATGCACCAATGCAACTTGTCGTAGAGCTTGGGAAGAACGTATCCTGAAATGAAAAAGGACACTTTTCATCTATATATGCCACAAACACTTGAAAATCTGGGACCTTTCAACTCTCGAGATGATCAAATAGCAGGGGCGAAATGAAATTTCCGATTTATAGATGTTCTTGCAGGACAGGACTACACTGACTGATCCAACAGTTAAACACAACCCTGAAAGGAGAAGGGGAGAGAAACCATACGTACCCTCGAACAGACATGCTTCTTTCAGATCTCTGATGGCGGCTAGCTCCACGACGTTCTTCACCCAGTATCGTTTGATCGCCTTGTCCTGAACCAGCAAAGAAACCCCGCTACAATCGATACACAATTTTGGACAAGGAAATGGATTTGGAAAGTTGGGAGGATGATTGAACTAACCTTCGGGACTGCCTTGGCGCAGTTGTTGCAGCGGACCAACTTGACATGGCCGCGGCCATGTTTGTTCCGGCCACCGTTGCGGCGCTTCACCGTCTGCGAGAGAGAGAGAAGCGACATATAGGATCAGACCTGCATTGGGGCGCATCCAGAGCTGAAAGGAAGGGGGATTGTCTCGTACCATGGCGAGAACGCGAGGGCGGGGGCGAGGTCGCGAGGAGTAGGCAGCGAGAGCGAGGTCGGCCGTCGGCGGCGGCGTCTTCTCCGGGTCCTTGTCCTTGTAGGGTTTGCCCACCAGGCGGCGGGTGGCCATTATATAAGGGGTGGCGGGTGGCCTGATAGCATCTGCGACCGTTGGTTTGTAGATCGACGGTCCACCTTGCGAAGTCGCCACTGATGCGCTTCGGAATATTCGCACTCGCTCCCGCCTTGTAACGTGTGTTCATGTATACTGTGAAAGAAAACAAAGACCCGTATTCTTTCCTCTTATTCTTTTTTGAAAGAAACACACTGTTTTCCATAAGGAAATTAAACTAAATCGCTGCAGAGTACAATACAAATTCAGGGAAATGGTCTAACCAAGTCTTACAAATACCATTTCCTCTTCTTTTTTTTGGAAAACAGGAGCAAAAGTTATGCTCCAATCTACGGAGTATTAATTAAGTAGAAGTGTATAATCTGGATGTAAAAGCAAGTACATACAAGAGATTACTCTCCCAAAATTATATCACACAAATGCTTTCCACCCACAAGGGGTATTCCTTCTTCATGACCCTAGTTATATTATACTACCTCTGCCCGGATTTAATTGACGTGAATCTGTTCATTAGCCTTCCCCCCATTAAACAGGAACGGAGGGAGTATTTGATAAAAATAAAAGGGAATTCCACTTTTTATTCCCTAGCTAGTAGCTATGCATTTGTAACACTAATTACCTCAACTGGTGAAAATTCATCTAGATTCACGTTTTAGAAACTTTAGACCGTCTTTTTATGATCCATGTGCGTTGCTCGAGGTGTGAGCTAAGGATTGAGGCTCGAAAATACCATGACAGTGACAAGACATGCAATGGATGGTGGAAGAAGGCAAGATATGAAGTCCGTGATGCCGCTATATTCATATTTTATAGAGCCACATCGACCTAATATGGCGATTTTATCTAACAATATATGCAAAATGCTAAAAAAGGTTAAACCATGTTTGGAATATCCTAGATTTATTTTCCGGTTGAAATTTTACCAAATAGGGTAATATGTGTGACAAATACAAAAAATGTGTAAAAATGGATTTCACTCTTTATTTTAAGAAACTCAATTGGAGAAGGAGACAATCCTTTTGATGGAAACCTGCTTTTGGGCCACACTCTAATGCTTAAGGCTCCTATATAAATTAACATGGTTGTTAGAAAAACATAATATATGATGTGGGGATTTACTTGTATCTCCAGTATTGGCTTGTCTCCGTCATGACAAACCAACCATAAAAGGATACAAATCTTCATACTTATTTTACTTATTTATTATATTTGTACGCTTGTTTTGTTAAATTGATTATTTGTTATTTATCGAACAAAATAATTATTTGTTATGTTCAATTACTCATCTAGTTGAGTTAATTTTGTGTTTAATTATTTTATACACTTAATTACTTGTTCCATCTAATTATTAATTGGAAAACGATTGCTTTCCCCCGGGGGATGAGAACGCACCCGTCCTCCGCATCCTGAGCGCCGCCGCGTGTCCCTTTTTCGTGGCAGAAAAGAAGCAGGCCCCACCACTACTTCGTCCCCATCTTCTATCATCTTCTCCATGATTCCCCACCGCCCGACCTCCTGAAAATCCCTCCGTCGCCACGCCCTTCCTCCACCTCCGCAACGGCGCAACGATGCTGCCCTGCCCCGTGGGATTCCGCCACCACGCAGTTCCTCTCCCTCCGCAACGGCGCCGCCGCGCCCTGTTGGATTCCGCCGCCGCGCCGCGAAGTTGGGGACGTCGCGGACTGGGAGACAGAGTCCCCCGTCTGGAGAATCTATATGACTATAAGAGGGCGTGCGCCGCCGCACCCGTCGACAAGCGGGTGTGCATCTCGGGGGTCCCCGGCGGCGAGAAGGTGCACACGCCGACAACCGCCACGACTCCGCAACTGCGACCCCCGCTGCTCCGCCTTCTACAGCGTGCCGCCAGGCGTTGCTGCTAGCGGCGCCCGGTGTTGCTCCTACCGGCGCTCGGTGTTGCTGCTATCGGCGCCCGGCCTGTACTCGAGCGCGCCGCCGCCGGCCGGCCGCCGCCGCCCGCAGCGACCCATGGTCGGCCACCGCGACTAGCGCCGCCTTCCTCCCCCGCGCGGACGGCCCCAAACCTTTCGCGCGCCACCGGCTCCTTGTCGAGCGCCACCACCACTCAACCCGCCAAGCCGGCGATCTTCTTCTCCACGGCCGATGGGCTACCTTCTTCCCCATGGACGAGGGAGGCCTTCTTCCCCCAGTCGCCGCCTCACCCTCCAACCACCACCCCTATTTCTTCCAGATGGGTCGCAGCGTCGGGCAACTGGAGTCGCAGCCGCATCGACGGAAGATCCCCGCGCCGGCCAGGGCCACCATGGCGGACTGCAGAGATTTGGGTGCCATTACCGGCGGATTCTAGTTTTGCTACCTTTAGGTCTCTAGCGTTGCTACCGACGGAGGCCAGCTTTGCTACCTTAGATCTCTGGTGTTGCTACCGGCGAAGGGTGGCTGTCTGCTACCACCGGAGGCATGCTTTGCTACCATGGGCATAGGGCGTTGCTACTAGCAGCTTGTGGCGTTGCTGTCCTAGACGGACGGAGTTGCTGCAACCTCGGGCGGCGTTGCTACCGGCTGCAGGCGATGTCTCCGTTGATGTCTTAGAGAATTTGCAGCATATGAATAAAAAAATTGCTACAATTTATTTGCGGTTTTGCTACATCTGCATAATATATTTGCTACGTGGTCTCCGGCGAGGTCTCCGGCGAGTCCAGCCTTTTTATTTTCTTTTTCCGAATGAACCATTTTTTGCTTCAGTCATTTGCTGCCGAGGGTGTTTTTTGCTGCCGGGAGATGTTTTTTTGCTACATGCAAATCTAACCGTCAAAATGGTTGATCCGACGGCTGGGGACCCGGAGGCTGGGGAATCAGATCCCCCGGGGGACGCCCAGCAGTTTCCTTATTAATTCTGATTCTATAAATGTTTTGTTTAAATGCTTCTTCTTTGCAAGAAATTGTTCGGTTCACTATTGAGTATTATTAATTACTTGATTTATTCATGCTTCAGGTTTGATTAGATAAATTACTTTCTTAATTAACTCAGTTAATTACATTAGTAAATTGTTACTTTATGATTAGTAATGTAGTTTCATGACCGCAAGGAACCAAAACAGTGGTTCTACATAACTCATCTCTCTAAGAAATTTAATAAGCAACTAGTGGAGTGGTGCGTGCATGCGAACTAATAACATTTTACTAAGATTTAGTAAATATTTGAAATAAGGTTCTACCCGGGTTCGGGAGTGGTGTTTTGGAACATGGGTGCGTATGCTCCCTATATTTTGAAATGCATTTTACATACATTTTGAGTTTTAAAAAATTGAAACAAAAAGTTTGCACGTACATCTTTACGTGCTACGCGCTCACAAAGTCGTTTCATAAAAAATCGACTTGTCATTTGACGTGTGTAAAAAAGACAAAATTCAGTGCTAAAAATAATGCTTTTCGTAAGATAAGTTTTCTCTTTTTTACATAGATCATACAAAATATTATTTTTTCATGAAACTTGACGAATACACATATATTATGGAGATGTACATGTTAATTTTTTTGTTAAATTTTTTTAACACTTTGAAATATGATTTTATGATAGAGGGAGCATACGCACCCGGGAGCCGAATTAAATTTCCGGGTTCTACTGCCATATGAATATCCAATATTATGATATGAGACAGAACATGAATTTTATAGAATATATTGAAAAATATTGTTTCCCGCCCTGCACCTAGGACAACATGTGCTCGACACACCTCGAGTGCGTGAAAATCTCTTAGGAACTCCATGTTAGCTACTGGCGAAAAACCAATCAACTGGTGTGTATTAGCTTGCTCCTAGAGTAATGAGCAGTCAAATTAGCAACTCGTGAAGCTCTCGTGTCCATCTCCAAGTCTAGCATTTTCTATATAAAATCAATCACATATTCCTTTGTACCACTTTACCGAGATTTAGGGAGCCCTTTCTGCATATGATGGTTGTCTCAAATATGCCCCACAAGTATACCATGGATGATTTATGCTCTTAGAATAGTTACAATATAAGTATCGTAAGTGGTATCATACATGCTATGTTGGCAAAAAATATGATGTGGCACACCAATTAATAAGGTGAGAGGTGAGTTTGGTATCATATATGACAATGAATCATATCACGTAAAATTAGAAAACTCAATGGCAAATTCATCATATACAAAAATTTGTATTGAGATTTTACAAAACATTAAATATAATAAAATTATGATACTATATTATGTTACAATGCATTATGGGGTAGTATCATAAACTAGTATCATATGCATGATACTAGTGTATGATAATCCCATTGGGACTAGTCTTAATGTTATTTATATTGTGTATAAATTTTCCGGGATTTTTCATGGAAAGTAGTGGTAATGACATTTAGCTCTTATATAGGTGCTTGTTGGCAATCTGTTTTCTCCCTTGTGGTAATCTCTAGAAAAAAGGACAACATTACTGAAGGTCTGTGTCGTTGCCTACTCGACAATACCCAAGAGGAGGGATCCTCACGGGGGGGGGGGGGAAGAAGTGGGGGCCATATTGCGGAGAGCACTCGGGACGGTGGTACGCGATTTACCCACCTTCGGAACACTTGCTCGAGAACAGAGCCTACTGCTGCTTGTCTTGAATTATCTGGGCGCTTTCGCGTTGTTACAATGAGTTGTGGTTGTGCCTCTAGGGCTCCCAGGATCCGGCTTATAAAGGCATGATGCGTGTGGTTGGCACGTCCGTTGGGAACCCCAAGAGGAAGGTGTGATGCGCACAGCGGCAAGTTTCCCTCAGTAAGAAACCAATGTTTAATCGGACCAGTAGGAGTCAAGAAGCACGTTGAAGGTTGATGGCGGCGAGATGTAGTGCGGCGCAACACCGTGATTCCGGTGCCAACGTGGAACCTGCACAACACAACCAAAGTACTTTGCCCCAACAGTGAGGTTGTCAATCTCACCGGCTTGCTGTAACAAAGAGTTAACCGTATTGTGTGGAAGATGATTGTTTGCGAGAAAGTAGAACAAGTATTGCGATTGTATTTCAGAAAGAGAATTGGACCGGGGTCCACAGTTCACTAGAGGTGTCTCTCCCATAAGACGAACAGCATGTTGGGTGAACAAATTACAGTTGGGCAATTGACAAATAAAGAGAGCATGACCATGCACATACATATCATGATGAGTATAGTGAGATTTAATTGGGCATTACGACAAAGTACATAGACCGTCATCCAACCGCATCTATGCCTAAAAAGTCCACCTTCAGGTTATCATCCGAACCCCTCCGTATTAAGTTGCTAACAACAGACAATTGCATTAAGTATGGTGCGTAATGTAACTAGTGACTACATCCTTGAACATAGCACTAATGTTTTATCCCTAGTGGCAACAGCACAACACAACCTTAGAACTTTCTGTCACTGTCCCAGGTGTCAATGCAGGCATGAACCCACTATCGAGCATAAGTACTCCCTCTTGGAGTTAATAGCAAAAACTTGGCCAGAGTATCTACTAGTAACGGAGAGCATGCAAGATCATAAACAACACATAGATATAACTTTGATAATCAACATAACAAGTATTCTCTATTCATCGGATCCCAACAAACGCAACATATAGAATTAGATAGATGATCTTGATCATGTTAGGCAGCTCACAAGATCCGACAATGATAGCAATGGGGAGAAGACAACCATCTAGCTACTGCTATGGACCCATAGTCCAGGGGTAGACTACTCACACATCACACCGGAGGCGACCATGGCGGTGTAGAGTCCTCCGGGAGATGATTCCCCTCTCCGGTCGAGGCGATCTCTGGATCCCCGAGATGGGATCGGCAGCGCGTCTCGGAAGGTTTTCCGTATCGTGGCTCTCGGTACTGGGGTTTCGTCACGGAGACTTTTATGGAAGGGGCAGGTCAAGAGGCGGCACGGGGCCCCACACCACGGGCCGCGGCCAAGGGGGGCCGCGCCGCCTAGGGTGTGGCCCCTCCGTGGCCCCTCTTCGTCTCTCCTTCGGACTTCGGAAGCTTCGTGAGAAAATAGGCCCCGGGCTTTGATTTCGTCCAATTCCGAGAATATTTCCTTACTAGGATTTCTGAAACCAAAAACAGAACCAACTGGCACTTCGGCATCTTGTTAATAGGTTAGTTCCAGAAAATGCACGAATATGACATAAAGTGTGCATAAAACATGTAGATAACATCAATAATGTGGCATGGAACATAAGAAATTATCGATACGTCGGAGACGTATCAGCATCCCCAAGCTTAGTTCTGCTCGTCCCGAAGGTAAACGATAACACAGATAATTTCTGGAGTGACATGCCATCATAATCTTGATCATACTATTTGTAAAGCATATGTAGTGAATGCAGCGATCAAAACAATGTATATCACATGAGTAAACAAGTGAATCATATAGCAAAGACTTTTCATGAATAGCACTTCAAGACAAGCATCAATAAGTCTTGCATAAGAGTTAACTCATAAAGCAATAATTCAAAGTAAGGCATTGAAGCAACACAAAAGAAGATTAAGTTTCAGCGGTTGCTTTCAACTTGTAACATGTATATCTCATGGATATTGTCAACATAGAGTAATATAATAAGTGCAATAAGCAAGTATGTAGGAATCAATGCACAGTTCACACAAGTGTTTGCTTCTTGAGGTGGAGAGAAATAGGTGAACTGACTCAACATTGAAAAGTAGAAGAATGGTCCTCCATAGAGGAAAAGCATCGATTGCTATATTTGTGCTAGAGCTTTGATTTTGAAAACATGAAACAATTTTGTCAACGGTAGTAATAAAGCATATGCATCATGTAAATTATATCTTATAAGTTGCAAGCCTCATGCATAGTATACTAATAGTGCCCGCACCTTGTCCTAATTAGCTTGGACTACCGGATCATCACAATGCACATGTTTTAACCAAGTGTCACAAAGGGGTACCTCTATGCCGCCTGTACAAAGGTCTAAGGAGAAAGCTCGCATTGAATTTCTCGCTATTGATTATTCTCAACTTAGACATCCATACCGGGACAACATAGACAACAGATAATGGACTCCTCGTTTATGCATAAGCATGTAACAACAATTAATAATTTTCTCATATGAGATTGAGGATATATGTCCAAAACTGAAACTTCCACCATGGATCATGGCTTTAGTTAGCGGTCCAATGTTCTTCTCTAACAATATGCATGCTTAACCATAGGGTGGTAGATCTCTCTTACTTCAGACAAGACGGACATGCATAGCAACTCACATGAAATTCAACAATGAATAGTTGATGGCGTCCCCAGTGAACATGGTTATCGCACAACAAGCAACTTAATAAGAGATAAAGTGCATAATTACATATTCAATACCACAATAGTTTTTAAGCTATTTGTCCCATGAGCTATATATTGCAAAGGTGAATGATGGAATTTTAAAGGTAGCACTCAAGCAATTTACTTTGGAATGGCGGAAAATACCATGTAGTAGGTAGGTATGGTGGACACAAATGGCATAGTGTTGTTTGGCTCAAGGATTTGGATGCATGAGAAGTATTCCCTCTCGATACAAGGTTTAGGCTAGCAAGGCTTATTTGAAACAAACACAAGGATGAACCGGTGCAGCAAAACTCACATAAAAGACATATCGAAAACATTATAAGACTCTACACCGTCTTCCTTGTTGTTCAAACTCAATACTAGAAATTATCTAGACCTTAGAGAAACCAAATATGCAAACCAAATTTTAGCATGCTCTATGTATTTCTTCATTAATGGGTGCAAAGCATATGATGCAAGAGCTTAAACATGAGCACAACAATTGCCAAGTATCACATTACCCAAGACATTTATAGCAATTACTACATGTATCATTTTCCAATTCCAACCATATAACAATTTAACGAAGGAGAAACTTCACCATGAATACTATGAGTAGAAACCAAGGACATACTTGTCCATATGCTACAGCGGAGCGTGTCTCTCTCCCATAAAGTGAATGCTAGGATCCATTTTATTCAAACAAAACAAAAAAACAAAAACAAACCGACGCTCCAAGAAAAAGCACATAAGATGTGATGGAATAAAAATATAGTTTCAGGGGAGGAACCTGATAATGTTGTCGATGAAGAAGGGGATGCCTTGGGCATCCCCAAGCTTAGACGCTTGAGTCTTCTTAGAATATGCAGGGGTGAACCACGGGTGCATCCCCAAGCTTAGAGCTTTCACTCTCCTTGATCATGTTGCATCATACTCTCTCTTGATCCTTGAAAACTTCCTCCACACCAAACTCGAAACAACTCATTAGAGGGTTAGTGCACAATATAAATTGACATATTCAGAGGTGACACAATCATTCTTAACACTTCTGGACATTGCATAATGCTACTGGACATTAATGGATCAAAGAAATTCATAGCGAAAGAGGCAATGCGAAATAAAAGGCAGAATCTGTCAAAACAGAACAGTTCGTATTGACGAATTTTAAAATGGCACCAGACTTGCTCAAATGAAAATGCTCAAATTGAATGAAAGTTGCGTACATATCTGAGGATCATGCACGTAAATTGGCTTAATTTTCTGAGCTACCTACAGGGAGGTGGACTCAGATTCGTGACAGCAAAGAAATCTGGAACTGTGCAGTAATCCAAATCTAGTACTTACTTTTCTATCAACGGCTTAACTTGGCACAACAAAACACAAAACTAAGATAAAGAGAGGTTGCTACAGTAGTAAACAACTTCCAAGACACAAAATAAAAACAAAGTACTGTAGTAAAAACATGGGTTGTCTCCCATAAGCGCTTTTCTTTAACGCCTTTCAGCTAGGCGCAGAAAGTGTATATCAAGTATTATCGAGAGATGGTGTGTCAACCTTACCTTGGGCTTTACTCTTACCTTTCTTATTGTTTTTCTTTCCCTTGGGTTTAGGAAATATATGATTTCCCCCGGTATAGAGGTGAATTTCAGAGTGCCTTCTCCAACATCAATGACTGCTCCCAATAGTTTCAGCAGGGATCTTCCGAGTGTGAGTTTTCCTGTTTCAACAACAAGATAATCAATGGATATTGTTCTTCCAAGAATGGTTGTATGCACACCTGCGGCTATTCCTTTAGGAATTATAGTAGAGTTATCAATGAGAGTTATTTCTTCTCCTCCTTCCTCGACTCCCCAAAGTTTCAAATATTTATAAATACTTTCAGGCATAAGGCAAAATTCATACATAATATCACAGTAGGCATGGAGAGTTCGATCACCGATGACAATTTTAACAGCAGGATCCCACATTGAGAGTTTAGAGTTCACTAAGACTTGTTCAAGACGATTACGAACGTGGCAATAATTATCATTCAAGCGAGATGTACTTATCTCGAGATTATTTAATCTACTATAAATGCTAGTGAGGACTGAATCAAAGTTATTAGCTGAATCATGTGATGCAACCAACTTCTTTATGGCATTAAAAGCTTGATCCCCATTGCAATGAAGGAAATCTCCTCCCACTAAAGTATCCAAAGCATATCTATAGCGAACCATAAGACCAAAATAAAAATTACTAAGGAGCAAACTTAGAGTCATTTGAGGTTCAGTTTTACGATAAGAAGTAAAAATTCTAGACCAAGCATCCTTAAAACTCTCCTCATCCCCTTGTTTAAAAGTGAAGACTAATTCTTCAGGCGAAGAAGTTCAGAGCTAGACATGGTAACAAAAGTAACTAATTTTTTTGTATTTTAATATAGAGTGCAAGACAATAAAGCAAACTAGATAAAGTAAATGCAAGTAAACTAATTTTTTTGTGTTTTAGATATAGCAAACAAGATAGCAAATAAAGTAAAACTAGCAACTAATTTTTTGTATTTTGATTTAGTGCAGCAAACAAAGTAGTAAATAAAACTAAGCAAGACAAAAACAAAGTAAAGAGATTGAGAAGTGGAGACTCCCTTGCAGCGTGTCTTGATCTCCCAGCGGCGCGGAAATTTAGCTTTGGTGGGAGGCAATTCTGTGGTGTAGCTTTCTTCGGTTGACAGCGCGCGAGAAATTTGCTTGATGCGTGTGGTTGGCACGTCCGTTGGGAACCCCAAGAGGAAGGTGTGATGCGCAGTGCAAGTTTCCCTCAGTAAGAAACCAAGGTTTAATCGGACCAGTAGGAGTCAAGAAGCACGTTGAAGGTTGATGGCGGCGAGATGTAGTGCGGCGCAACACCGTGATTCCGGTGCCAACGTGGAACCTGCACAACACAACCAAAGTACTTTGCCCCAACGAAATGTGAGGTTGTCAATCTCACCGGCTTGCTGTAACAAAGAGTTAACCGTATTGTGTGGAAGATGATTGTTTGCGAAAACAGTAGAACAAGTATTGCAGTAGATTGTATTTCAGAAAGAGAATTGGACCGGGGTCCACTTCACTAGAGGTGTCTCTCCCATAAGACGAACAGCATGTTGGGTGAACAAATTACGGTTGGGCAATTGACAAATAAAGAGAGCATGACCATGCACATACATATCATGATGAGTATAGTGAGATTTAATTGGGCATTACGACAAAGTACATAGACAGATCCAACGCATCTATGCCTAAAAAGTCCACCTTCAGGTTATCATCCGAACCCCTCCAGTATTAAGTTGCTAACAACAGACAATTGCATTAAGTATGGTGCGTAATGTAACTAGTGACTACATCCTTGAACATAGCACTAATGTTTTATCCCTAGTGGCAACAGACAACACAACCTTAGAACTTTCATCACTGTCCCAGTGTCAATGCGCATGAACCCACTATCGAGCATAAGTACTCCCTCTTGGAGTTAATAGCAAAAACTTGGCCAGAGTATCTACTAGTAACGGAGAGCATGCAAGATCATAAACAACACATAGATATAACTTTGATAATCAACATAACAAGTATTCTCTATTCATCGGATCCCAACAAACGCAACATATAGAATTACAGATAGATGATCTTGATCATGTTAGGCAGCTCACAAGATCCGACAATGATAGCACAATGGGGAAAGACAACCATCTAGCTACTGCTATGGACCCATAGTCCGGGGGTAGACTACTCACACATCACACCGGAGGCGACCATGGCGGTGTAGAGTCCTCCGGGAGATGATTCCCCTCTCCGGCAGGTGCGGAGGCGATCTCCGGATCCCCGAGATGGGATCGGCGGCGGCGTCTGAAGGTTTTCGTATCGTGGCTCTCGTCTGGGGGTTTCGTCACGGAGACTTTTTATAGGCGGAAGGGCAGGTCAAGAGGCGGCACGGGGCCCCACACCACGGGCCGCGCGGCCAAGGGCCGCGCCGCCTAGGGTGTGGCCCCCCGTGGCCCTCTTCGTCTCTCCTTCGACTTCGGAAGCTTCGTGAGAAAATAGGCCCCTGGGCTTTGATTTCGTCCAATTCCGAGAATATTTCCTTACTAGGATTTCTGAAACCAAAAACAGCAGAAAAACAACACTTGGCATCTTGTTAATAGGTTAGTTCCAGAAAATGCACGAATATGACATAAAGTGTGCATAAAACATGTAGATAACATCAATAATGTGGCATGGAACATAAGAAATTATCGATACGTCGGAGACGTATCAAGGCACTCGGATCTAGGTTTCCACGGAGAGTCGTAGACGGAATACAAGATGCCTAACTACGGAATATACATTGCCGTGCACGTCAAGAATCCACCTAGATCTAGCTTGCCATCATGGATCCGGATACTTCATGGACCTTCATGGATCCTCCTATTTTCATAGGTCGGTTGCGATCCGGCTCCTGTTCTTGGGCTGGAATTCATCCATCTTCTATCAACAACAATTTGGTCGGCCGGTGGGCCATAAGCCACCACCACCATCTGTGGGCCACCCGGGCTTGCCGGATCTAGATCATGTCATTGGCATACCCATAAAGTATACCCACAACAGTAGCCCCCGAAGTTTCTTCAAGATTCACCATTCCTCCGCCTAACTTTGTTCGGATCCGAAGAGAATCTCGAAGAGCTTTCCAAACTTCATCGTTTCCGACTTAATTCAACCAGAAATCATTTGTTATTCTGTAATGGTAACTTAGACGAATCTTCGCCCATGCCGCACATAACTTCCTATTTTCCTGCGCGAAATTTCGGAGCTGCGAATCTTTCGTGGAAAAATCGGATCCATGCAGTTAGGTCACCGTTGCTTCAGTTTCACCGCATTTGACCTAGGACACGTGGCGAAAGTACAACGGTACGACCGCTCAGTTCCCACCGTAGGATCCAACACACGCATCTCCGTGCTAGGTCTATAAATACCCCATCTGGGCGGTCCCTTCCATTCTTTCACCACCCTCACCACTTCATCTTCTTCCTCGCACCAGCGCCGCCCAACAGATCTTGCACCGACGAGCTCGCTCCCGGAAAGCTTCAAGCGCCACCCCTGCAAGGTCCGCCTCGACCCGAGCTTCGCGCGTTTGAACGGGATTCGACCTCCGCCATTGTTTCGTGGTCACGCCGGACGTGAACTCCCCAAGACCAAGCCTCCGATCCTCGCCGGAAACACGGGGACCACCACGCCATTGCCGGTAAGTTCGCCGGACTTGAAGGAGAAAAGACACAGTAGGATCCGGTTACTTAAATCTCCGTTATTATACCTGCAGCCGGAAATATGTCGGATAGCTCCCCAAAATACACTGATAGTTCTTCGAGTAGCCCTCCACTCAACCCATCAGAACCCGTTTTCATCGAACCCTTAGTGTTCCTGCCTCCAAACATTTCCAACACTCGCTTAGCTCAACCTTACTTCGCCTCTTCCAGCAACCTTCTCGGAAGAGTACCGACAGTAGAAGAACTACGTGAAGAGTTGGAAGGGCAAGCTCGAATGATAGCAAAGGTTCAGGGGCGGAGATGAAGAAAGCTTCCAAAGCTCGGAACTGTGAAGGGGAGAAGGGTCAATGGTGACCCTGTAACGTCAGTCAATCCAAGCTCAAGGCCTTCGAGAAGGAAGGACTCGTGGCTCTGGGTTCTTGGAAATTCACCAAGGACTCCATCACCCTAGCTCCGACAACTGACGAGCGGGTCTTCACCAAGGCATGGGTGGAGCGAGGCCTCTCGCTTCCGCCCTCGGAGTTTTTCTTAGAAGTGCTAAACACTTACGGGCTGCAGCCTCACAATATCTGCCCCAACTCCTATCTACTTCTCTAAACTTCGCCACGCTATGCGAAGGTTATCTCAGAGTTTGGCCAGATGTCCGGCTCCTTCAATTCTTGTACCGCGTGAAGTAGGAGACGAAGGATAAGGTGATGGTCAACTGTGGAAGCATGCCTGTTGTGCTCCGCTCGAATAGGGTGTTTCCGCCCTTTCCTCACATGAATCCGTTCGGTACTGAAATGCCGGATGGTTCTATATCAAGAACGAATCCGTTCCAACAATCCTCTGGAGGAGCTCGACAGATGGAGCTACATTCCAAACCTAGCCCAGCAGCCGGAGCTGGATAAGATGGCTGGGAGGATCTCCAAGCTGGTCCATGACGGTCTAACCGGAATGGACCTAACTTTGAGCTGGTTCACGCGCCAGATCCAGCCGCTGAAGTACAACAAACGGCTCATCAGCGAGTACTTCGGAGCAGATGACCTGCTGCGGGCGACCAAGGACAACTTTCCCACGGATTCTCTAAACAAGAGGATCCGGACGCTAGTGAAGATCACCCGTGGCGAGGTGGTCCCGGAAATAAACAAGGACATCTACATCAACAACACCTGCCCTCCGGTATGTTTTACACTTAGTCATTTTGCTTTTCGTCTTTATATGTATCTAACCTTTCAACAATTCCTTTCCAACTCAATACTTTGGCGGAGGAAGATTTCAGGGTTATTTTCCACACCCCTATCCACTCTGGGAAGGCAGAGGAAACTCCGAAGGAAGAGGAAGAGGAGGAGGAAGAAGAAGAGGAGAAGACCAAGAAGAAAATTGCTCCCCGTCCCTCCAAACCTCCTCGCGGCAAATCCTCTGGCGCTGACGTCGGAACCTGCAGCGAAGCCTCAGCCAAAAAGGCCAAGACCGCTCCATCCTCTAGTGCGCGGCGCTACGAGTCCAAGAAGGCGGAATGCGACCGTATCAAAATGCTTGCGACCGCCGGAAAAGGAACCCGCCCAACGCTTCCTGGAGCCACGTAAGTTTCCAAATGTTAACCTCTTTATATTGCAAGGTTGAACTTGTTATTTATTTCTTTGTTACTTGGTCCAGGAGCCAGAAGGCCGCCACTTCACGGGTTACAAACCAGAAGTTGATCACCAGTTTTATCAAGACCTCTCCGGCCATCGGCTCCAACACCCCCATAATTCCACCCATCACCTCTACCGCAGCTCCTCAACCATCTCCGGCTAAACCTCAGCAGTCCACCACTCCTTCCACTGGAAACCAAGCTCAAGAGGAAGTAATTCCTTTCAGGAGCGAGCGGAAGGACGGAAGTTGCTCCGGCACAAAGCGGGCTGCCGCTGAGGAAGCCAAGGACAAAGAGGAGGCGAACTCTGCAGATAAGGCTGAAGCTCCGGCTAATAATGCCCTCGTATTCCCGGAGAACTTTTGCGATCCTTCTGACATATATGCCACACCAAAGGCGTACGCCACCAAGGTTTTCCACAAGCTAACTGAGGCGGAGAAGTGGGATCTCGAGAAGGATCTGTTAAAAATGCCATGCTTCAAAATGCATGGGGCAAACCTGATGCTGAATCTTTCGAGATTGAGCAATACAAGAAAGACACATGCTAGTTCTTTGACAACCTTCTATACTAGCGCAAGGTAAACCATTCTCCCAGTAGCCCCCCAAGTATCTAGGCGGAAACCAATTCTAGTTTTCACCTTGATACTTTGAGTGAACTAACCTGAGGAAATTAAAAGTATCGTATTATCCCCCAAGCATCATGTCGAAAATATTTCCAGCAATGATACTTTGAGAAGTTCTACACTTATTTTTTATTGTTATTCGGAACTTATCCTTTTTTTTATTTTATTGCTATTGCAGGATCAACAAGCCTTCCACTACGAGCTGCATAAGAACATCTCCCTCGAATGTCGTGTGGCCCTTAGGCAGTCGGATCGATTGGAGGAGGCAAATGAGAAGATTGCAGAGCTGGAGAAGAAACTTGAAGAAGCCCAAGGTATATCTCGGACCACTCCTTTCCTTTGTCAATCTTCCGACTTGTGTTGCTTATAGATTTTTCTTTTGAATAGGTGCCTCTACCGCCCTGGCTACTACCTCTTCAGAGCTTCAGAGCTTACGCTCCACCCACAAGGACCTGGAAGAAAGACTGAAGGTGGCGGAGGAAAAGCAGAACTCGCTGAAGATAAATTGGCCAAGAAGAATTCGGAGTTTATTACGGAAAAGGCCGATCTGGTGGAGAAGCGCAAGAACGACAGCGTAACGCTGAAAAGCCTCCAGGCTGACGTCCAAACTCTCCGGACCTATATGCGCCAAGCGGAGCTAGGCTGGGACCTGCTCAACACTGATGTCTTTGGTAAGAATACGGATCCATAATCTATGCCTTTCTCGGTAACTCTGGATTGCATTTTATCCTGAACATTTTCCCTTGACAGACCCGCTTGGATATGATGAAACCCGGCGCGAGCTATTTCCGCGCGACGACCTGATCAGGATAGCCGGAGATGATTGCAAGGATCTAATCTCCGCATCCCGCAAGATCTGCCACAACTTGGCAATCAAGGATTGCCAAACCTGTGACGTCCGCGAGCTCATCCAGAAGATGGACGTGCTGCCGGAGCTTGTTGTTGATCTCCAAGCCTCTTCAGCTCGCGACACTGCTCAGATGTCCCTTGTTATGTGTCTAGTCCATGCTTCCTCTGATAGCGGTGGGGATATGTGTTGGAGGAGGGGTGCGAGTGATGGCTAGGGCTTCACCTTGAGCCATCCTCTTGAGAGAGGCTAGGGTTTCGATGATGTTTATGAAGAGACACCAACTAGGAAAGAGCAGCCAATAGGATGATTAGTGTACTATGAACTGCATTTTTTTCCTTTACTAACCCTTCTGGCAATATAGATCATGTACTTTGAGAATTTATCGGCATGACAATCGGGGCACGACGGTAGACACTAACGCGCATTTTTAGAACATGGGTACCTGATTGGAACAGTTCTGAACCGGACTATACTTACAATTTTCATCAAATTACACAGCGTGTTTGTGCACTAAGAGCATCTCCAGTCACGTCCCCCAAATAACGTTTGGGGGACGGCGGACAAGAAATGGAGAAAAACGCGTTCCAGTCGCGTCGGGTCTCTTTTTTGTACAGATTTTTAGTCTCTTTTTGTCCGGCGCGGTCCTAAACGTCCCCCAAATTATTTATGCCGGACGTTTTTTGAGGGACGCGACTTGAGATGCTCTAAGTTACAACTTGACGAGATTCCTTCGTATTGTTTATTTAAACTTGTCATTTTTTCTTAGGCTGCATATTTTCGACTTTTAGTACGTAATTTGACACGCACATGTGTACATACCTCATTTACACGCAAAACAAAAATCCAATTTTTTGAAAAAACGTAGATATTACGCATGCACACTGCAAACGGCCGGTTCAGGAGTACCAGAGTCCCGCTGCGTAATTCTAGGCAGGGCGGTAACAATGATACCCACCTGCGTGAATTTGCACCTTCTCTGGCTGCGGTAGGCAAATACATCATGTGCTGGAGTTCTGAACCGACACATTGAGAAGATCTAGACAGGGCATCAAATCCACTACACAATATATCACATGATCCTTTCAGGTGACAATAAGTGAGAAGTCAACAGGGCGACACGTACAAGAAGCTATAGCGCGAATACAGTCTTACGTTCAGGCCTAGTACGGTGAATAGTTCTATAATGCCATGGAGACGGACAGACAGACAGTTTCCTCAGCTCATCATGCCACATGAAGAAACACTGGAATGCAAGCCTGCTAGTACATAATGGAGTAATATTCTACTCCCTTTGGTCTTTTTTAATTGACTCAAATTTAATATAAAGTTGTACTAAATCTAAGTCAATTAAAAGAGACATGTCATCAAGCCTCAGTATAATATAAACATCTCAATCTCAAAGGAAATACCATCAAACCTGAGTCTAATATAAACACCTCAATCTCAAAAGTGATACAGTTAAGCTTCAGTCCACAAACCAATTGACCAAATCACCTTTCAACAAATCAATCAAAATCATCTCCATCCAATTTTCCGGAACTGGGAGATGAGCTAACAGCAGTGGTATACTGGTATGTATGCATCTCACTTTATTCAGAGTTTTCTGGTTTCATCCAGAAAACAAAACAATCTCAATCAAACCAGACTCAAACCAGGCGCCATCACCGCTACCCAGAGCAGTGTTTCTCCATGATCAATTAACGGAGAAGGGCAGGAAGTTAGGTCCAAAAAAGCTATGAAAACAAGCCGTCTTGGACATCTAAGCTCACGCCATGAAAAAAGAAGGCACACGAGAAGCTCATCTCCAGAAGAGGTAGTACAAAATTAGCAAAACCAGGGTAATCAAAATCTGGTCCCTTAAAGGGACAATCTTGGGACGGTCAATGTTGCTAGCGTGCCGACCAACCTCACCAAGATGCAGGTCTCCTGGAGAGTACAAGAGTTCCAGACATGAACGGGTTTGGTTCGTCGGTCAGCTCAAATAGTATCTCGCCAATAGCGCTCTTGAATTCCCCATTGGACCATTCCTGAATTCAGAGGAAACACTGTCATACTCCACAGCTGAAGTTGAAACAGAACATACTCAAGCGTGTACATGGGCCGACAGGGTTCAGAGAAAGCAGTGCCTACATTTCACACTTGGTACATATAACGTTATGACATAAACGGGCAAAACCTTGTATAAACTATAAAGAACATTCTTTTCTTCCGAAAATGTTGATTTTACAAATAATTTAATTGAATGCAAAATAACATGTCATAATTTAGCATGATACCTGAATCTGCTTGCCAACTGTAACGAGCACCGAGCCGGCCGGCAAATTGAAAAAGGTTGAGCCGCCCTGGTTCCGGAGGCAAATTTCCTGATCGCGCCCAGAGAGGTGGGCGCTCAAAGCGTACGAGTTTGGACGCTCGGTGCTGCCAAACTCCCCCCAAGATGTTTTCAACTTGTTGCAGTTATACAGCGTTAGGCACAGAACCGATGGGGCTTCTCTAGGCAGAGCAGCGTCTCTCGGGTTCTTGGCATTATCAGATAGGACTCTGACCGCACATCTCGCAAGATCCTCCATTTTAGATGCGACGACATCCATCTTCTCCCTAGCAGCAATGGAAGATCTGATGTCAGGACATAGGAGATCAATCTTGAAATCACATCCTGTTCCTAACGTGCTGATCAGGGTATTTGACTAATTATTTCATGTTCTTGCCATGAATCAGTAGTGAGAAACATAGGAATGCGCAAATCTTACAGATCGGCTCTGGTTGCTTATGCATTATAGAACCATTCATGTCACCTGCATTTGAGATTACTAGCTAGCTCTAGCAGGTTTCGTGAATAATTTGATCTTCGGCAAAGGGACAGACCCCTATGTGCCCTGTATAATTCAACAAACCTGCATTTGAGATTACTAGGCTAGCAACTTTTATTCATTTCTAACCCGCAAAAAAAAGTTTTATTCATTTACGTCGAAGCTTCCTTTTGCTGTATGTCAACATGAATACAGACCTGCCAACACACTAATAACCTATCAAGGTCAGTGACCAATTTCATCTTGGATGAATCACATGTAGCTCTATTTTTAGGTTGGCTATTTTCAGTTCAAATTCTGCTTTAAAAAAGCTCGAAAACTACCATTTCAGCTGCACCCTGCTAGCCTATCTTCAATACACACTTTTTTTCGGGGGGTATGTAAAACTAATGCATCCTCTGTTCCACATTGTAAGCCGTTTTTGGCTAGCTGAGGATTACATACCTGCTATCACACTATTAACCTATTATGTTCAGTGATCAACTTCGTCTTGGACCAACCACACATACAGTTGTATTTATATCTTGACTATATTTTCAGTTCAAATTCCCCTTGCCAAAGAGCTCTAAAACTCCTGTTCAGCTACAACTTGCTAGCCTATCTGCAGGCTGCAGCACACACCGACTACAAGCCAGGGTAGCTCCAAAATCCAAATGCGACGAAGCAGCAAGGAGACAAAAGTTACTACAAGGTGGTAGCATGAAGAATCACCTGAACGCACGGTACGTCGAGCCAGGCAGGGCCGCCTCGAGCAACCGATCCATGTCGGCGGTCACCGGCCATGGCAAGTACAGCTCCTCCCCGACCACCCGATCCCTCCCCCGGAACAACCTGCCCAGCTCCCGCTTCGCCTCCTTCCGCTCCCCGAACACCGCCTCCGCAGCCTCCATGGCGGCGCGCACCTCACCGACCCTGATCGCCCCGCCGACGCGGAACGCGCCGGCCTCCCCGACCGCGGCGACCGCCGTCCGCGCGGCGGCCGGGTTGCCTGAAAGCAGGTCATGCGCGGGGATGTCCGGCGCCGGCGGAGGAGCCGGGAAGTCGAACCGCTTTTTCTTGAGGGGAAGGGTGAGGGCGGGGACGCGCTGGGAGGCCTCGAGGAACTCGGCGAGGACGAGCTCGTCAGCCGCCGCGGAGCGCACGCCGCGCGCCGTCCGGATCGGCGTGGGCGGCGGCGCGCGGGATCGGATGCGCGGGCGCCGTGGGGCCCTCGAGGTGGACGTCGCCGTCATGGTGGCGCCCGCCGGCCGGTGATCGGGTGGAAGGTAGCTCGGGTGGAAGCTTGATCGTCCAGGCTGGTGGAGGTTGCGTGGGTTTAAAGAGACGGTGGGGACGGGACGGCGTCGTGGGGCAATCGCTGCCGTCGGATGCTCTGATGCCGCCATGCCGGCCGCGTTTCCGAATCATGGGAAGGTGGAGACAGCAGGGCACGACCCGTCGACCACCGACGACTTTTGAGAGAACGACGACCACAGCCATCGTAGGGGTGGAAACGGCATGGTGATCACCGGAGACAAAGCTTGTTCTTTTCAGAATTGGGACGGCATAAAGTTTTTGGTTCAGAAACAAGACTGAAAATTGACACACGAGTACAGGACGAAATGTTCCATATATAGTGGGTGGGCAGAGCGCGAACGGCGCCTCCATCTGCTCACTTCACCTCTGCTTTCTGCCCATCTGAGCTCCTCTGCAATTCTCGTTCACGTCCCCCTAATGTTTCATCAACATTCAGAATGAAGGTTTTGCGATCCCTTCCACATGTGTACTGCTACTGCAGGACCATGAGATGAGATGAACAACACACATATATTCAGACTGTACTGTCTGATTGATTCACCTCTGTAAGATTCCACACGGCGGAAAATCAACCACACTCGCAACCCAGAAATAGAAGCCATGTATGTAGAGAAACATCAGTGCAATCAATCAAGCTCAACTTCTACTACCGCGGGGATGGCGCGGAACGAGCTATGGGCTGAAGGTGACTCCTGTGTTCAATTTCCTTGTAGACGTTGTCTGCTGCGTCTCCCTGGAAGAAGTAGACAGCATTTTGAAAGTATTCAATGCTGGCATGCTGCAGTCATATCTAACGATCTGCTACTGAAATCACATGCACAAAGACACTAAACCTCAGCTTGATTTACAATAGAACAGACTGGTGAATTATGCGCTGCTAACAGCTACAACCTTTTACATGGCATACTAGTCAATTCCATTTTGTGTAATTCCCTCCTGTTGTTGCAGTAAAGAGAATAGCATTCTTACAAGAAAATGAGTGCAGCCAGGATGCAGGTACCTAAAACTTGGTACACTTTCAGGATGAGCACCACCAACAAATTGCACACACTTGAATTCAGTAAACGGCAGAGTCAGGCAAAGATTTGGCAATGCAAGGTAACTGAAACAACTTGGGGCAAAAAACCATATGAAACCAGATAAAAAGCAACAACAGCAAGTGGTGCCTGCTGAGTAGGGTTGAAAATGAAAGGGAAACTTTCCGTCCGTTTTCGAAGAAAAAGGAAATGGAGAGCAAAAAAGGGAAAATGAAATGGTATTTTGTGGAAAACGAAAGGAAACGGAAGAATCATAAAAGGAAACGGAAATGAAAACGAGGGAGCTGTTTCCGACGGAAACGAAAACGGCAAAGGAAATTCCGGATAAATAAATATGAAAAGTTTCCGTAAATAACCTAGAGAGGCCCATGTTCTTGGTAGGCCTATATTTACACATGAAACTAGGCCTGCAGGCCACCTACTAATTATAGACAGCCGCCTACAGTCCCGACGACTCATCTCTGTTTGGGACGATTCCACAAGACCTAGTCCCAACTCCCAAGCGATCGCAGCGATCGCGGCTTCTTCCTACAAGACGAGCGATCTGGCGGCCAAGCGACTACCCGCGAACAGTCTTAGTGTCGACGCAAAAATATTTATGTGAACTTGGGCTTGTCTAAGTGTTACACTATGTCTGTTATGTAGTACTTTATGTTGAATTGCCACTTGTTGAAGTTGAGTGATATTTCTTGTCTTATTGTCTACTTCGTTATATGTGCTTTTTCGGTAATATGCCCGCCATTTTATTATGACAAATATTCATTTTCGTAACGTATCCGTCCCGTATCCGCTCCATATTCATTTCCGATGATTTTCGTTTCCATATTCGTTTCCGGGGTTTCCGATTTCGTTTTCGATTCCGTTAAGATAGGCGGAAACAAAAACGATAAGACATATTTCCGTCCGTTTCCGCTCCGTTTTCAACCCTACTGCTGAGCAATAACATATATAGATAGCAGATAGACTTGTCTAGGTAGATCATACATAACATTTGGCCTGGCAACATAACAGATTTTTCTACTGTCATAGACGCAAAAGCAGATATAGCCTTGTGCTTAACCGATGCTAAAAACTAGGTAGATCAGACATAACATTTGGCCTGGCCACATAACAGGTTTTTCGACGCAAATAGCAGAGAATTCATCCAGTACCCACTGCCTTCATGCTAAAGTTCTACGGTAAGAGCTAGACTGGTAAGAAGAAGCGGAGCATTCCAGGAAGCTAAATCAGGCGCCAGTGATGGGAGCTGGAGCACCGGTACCGAAGCCGCTAGGAGCACCACCAGTACCGAAACCACCGCCCGCACCACCAGCACCGAAACCACCACCAGCACCACCGAGACCGAAACCAACGCCAGCACCACCAGTACCCCCACCGCCACCACCAGGACGAGGAGCATCACCCACAGGCCATTCCTCCTGCAAAATGAAACTATTACTGTCAGCAATATGGCATAACAGCATCATAGCAGACAGTAGATATCACAGCAAAGAATGATGTTCCAGAAAACAGCAGCAATCAAGACTAAGCTTTGGCTGAAAAAATCTGTACTGAAGTCCTCAGTACAGCACGTGTAAACAAAATTCAGATGAGATATGAAGACAAAATCTACCAACGACTGCTTGTTTTCAGTGCATCTTACACTTAGCACTGCAATAAATTATTCCTGACCTCTGTTAGCAAGCATTAAATACAGGATTGCAGAATCACCACACTAATTACAGTAAGCCATAAGGATGGCAGCAAATGGTCTTATTACCTAACTACATAACATCACATCAGATTCCCCAATGCAATGCAATGCAATGCAATATACCAGAGAAATCATCAATTCGATGTACAAATGCCATGCCAAAAGGATAGCGGCAATTGAACTTGTTGGCAATAATATTTGCTAGCATTTATATGAAGATCAAATTCAGAAAGATTTCCCTATTTAAAAGTCTTGGTAACAACTGAAACCAAAACTATTTTAATAACATAAATTTTACAAGGATAATGCAAGTTGTACTAAAAAACGAATGCATTTGACTAATAAACTCACACAATAAGATGCTGGCTAGGATGCCCACCATAACATGAAGAAGACCAAAGGGCTTGAACATCCAGGAAACTAATGAATGTAGGCAACAGGTAAAGAGAGGAGACCAAACTATGTGTTGGAAACCTCAGCAAAGTTGCCTCAAAACCGACATGAACACAACCTAAGTAGCACTTCAGGTAACAAAAGTGTTGCAAACCACCGTATGCTGTGCAAAAAGCTAGCAATTACCAACGAAATAGATGCTGGCAACAATGCCTTCAATTAACCAAATGAGTAAATGAGGTCAAGCAGCAGCAACTAATGATATAGGTAACAGGGAAAATAGGAAAACACACTAAACTATTAGTAACTTCGTCAAAGCTGCCTCACAAAATCCCTGTGATGAGATCTAGTGACAGACCATGAGATCAATGAGCTTGAGCAAAAAATCGACTAGCATAACTCAAATATAATGGCAAGTATGTGTACAATGAACCTAAGAAGATCAATGGGCTTGAGCAAACAAGGGACAATGCTATAGGCATCATGGAAAAACAGGAAACCAAATTGTATCTTGGTAGCGCCACAAATCCAATACTTGGAAAATCAACAGTAAAAGCAAAAGACAAGCTGATCATATCAACCATTCAGGTGACAAGAAACGGTACAAAGGTAAGCAAGGATCCCATACCCTGGGGCGGAAGTGTCGTGGCGGCGGTGCGCGGTTCTTCCTTTCCTTACGGGAGCGAACGCTGATTTCCTTCTTGTGGATGGCGCACCCGATGCACAAGTGTATCTTGTCGTAGAGCTTGGGTAAAACGTAACCTGCAAAACACTTGTCAGCTATATGGTATGGCACAAACATTTCAAAAGCTGGAACCTTTCAACTCTCAAGATGATCAAATAACAGGGGCGAAATGAAATTTCCGAGTTTTAGATGTTCTTGCAGGAGCAGGAGTACGCGAGATCGGCGAACACTGATCCAACAGTTAGAACACAACGCTCAAAGGAGATGGGGAGAGAAACCATACCCTCGAACACACATGCTTCTTTCAGATCTCTGATGGCGGCTAGCTCCACGACGTTCCTCACCGAGTAGCGTTTGATCGCCTTGTCCTGAACCAGCAAAGAAACCCCACCACACAGTCGATACACAATTTTGGACAAGGAAATGGATTTGGAAAGTCGGGCGGATGATCGAACTAACCTTCGGGACTGCCTTGGCGCAGTTGTTGCAGCGGACCAACTTGACATGGCCGCGGCCATGCTTGCTGCGGCCGCCGTTGCGGCGCTTCACCGTCTGCGAGCAGCGACATAGAGGATCGATTAGACCTGCATTGGGGCGCATCCAGAGCGGAAAGGACGGGGGATCAGCTCGTACCATGGCGAGGGCGCGGCGGGGGCGAGGTCGCGAGGAGTAGGCAGCGAGAGCGAGGTCGGCCGTCGGCGGCGGCGTCTTCTCCGGGTCCTTGTCCTGGTAGGGTTTGCCCACCAGGCGGCGCGTGGCCATTATATAAGGAGTGGCGAGTGGCCTGATAGCATCCTTGTCCGTTGGATTGCAGATCGACGGTCCGCGCTGCGAAGCTAGTGAGTGTAACCAAAGTCGCCATTGTGTGCTTCGGAATATTCGCAATCGCTTCCGCCTTGCAACGTGTGTTCATGTATACTGTGAAAGAAAACAAAGACCCGTATTCTTTCCTCTTATTTTTTTTTGGAAGGAACACACTGTATTCCATAACGAAATAAAAATAAATCGCTGCGGAGTACATTACAAATTCGGGGAAATGGTCTCACCATCCGCTTGCCGCTCTGGCGATAGGAGGGAGGGGGGCTCCGTTTTTTGCATGGTACTTAGGGCTAGGAGTTCTCTGGCATGGCGCGCCGCTGGGGTGGTGGGAGCGGCGCCCGGGCAAATAAATCTGCCTCAACTCTTCTCCCACACCGGCGCTGTCCTTTATGGCGGCGTCTCAGACTTGGTGGCACTGTGTGCTTGCTTATCTTTCAGATCGGTGGCTTTAGGGTTCATGGATGGTGTCGCGGCAGCGACGACTCCATCAGATGGTTTTTTCTTCTGTCATCCCCGTCTGTGTTGTCTCGGCGTCAAGGTGGAGCAGAGAGGATTCGTCCAGAGTACCAGACGGTGGTCTGCACTGGCGAAGCTGGAAGATGGTGCACCTTGTGGTGGGTTCGTGGTTGAAGGCTGATGGTTCTGATTCCCTACTCCGACATCGTCGTGTGTGGGTGCCAGTGCTGAAGTTCGATGGCGTGTCCAGGGACATGCTGCCCTGGTCTGATTCTTTCAACGACAATGATTTTTCCTATGGCAAACTACATTGGAGGTCCGAAAAGCTGATGATCAGCGATGGAGCCGCGTCGAGCTCAGGTGAAGAGGTGATCTGTCCATTTTTTCCTTGGTGGCTGCTACGGTGGTGCCGAAGAAGATGGATAGGCGTTGGTTTGTCACATAGGTTTATCCTATCTTTCCAGATCTGTAAGATCGGTGTATACGTAGTTTGTATCTCGTCTTTTATTTATCAATCGTATACCATGCAAAAAAAAAAGTCTGACAAATACCATTTCCTTTTTTTTCGAAAACAGGAGCATAAGCTATGCTCCAACCTATTAATTAAGGAAAAGTGTTTAGTCTAGACATAAAAGAAATAGGTACAAGAGATTACTCTCCCAAAATTATATCACACAAATGATTTGCATCCACGGTTACCCACAAGGGGATCCCTTCTTAATTCGATTAAACACACCTAAAGATTCAGTTGTGGAAGACCGTGGACATACATAAAGATTTACATTGTCATAAGTAAGATTCGGTTGCAATTTTATTTCCTGAGATAGAGCCCCGGTGGCGCCAGATTATCCTTTATTAATCACTTGAAATAGATCGTTTAACATCACATCATTACGATTCATAGATGGTTCACTCACATCCCATCTTAGATGATGTATTTAATGCATGGGCTAATGCTTCTCCATGGAGGGGCTTAGGCAATCCGGAGCGGTAAGCACTCCAGAATCATCTCTTACTATAAAACACGAGTGAGTAGAGTGTGAAAATTTATGAGATGTGTTATCTGATTTATTTTTGAGTGAATTCCACTTTTTATTCATGCTAGATTCCCGTTTTACAAACTTTAGACCCTCTTTTTATGATGCATGTGCGTTGCTCGAGGTGTGAGTTGAGGATTGTGGCTCGAAAATACCAGGACGGTGACAAGACATGTAATTGATGGTGGAAGAAGGTAAGATATGCAGTCGGTGACGGCGCTATATTCATATTTTATCATGCCACATCGACCTAATATGCCAATATTATCTAACAAAATATGCAAAATGCTAAAATAGGCTAAAACATGTTTGGAATATCCTAGATTTATTTTAAGAAACTTAATTGGAGAAGGAGACAATTCTTTTTGTGGAAACCTGATTTTGGGCCACACTCTGATGCTTAAGGCTCCTATATAAATTAACATGGTAGTTAGCAAAACATAATATATGATGTGGGGATTTACTTGTGTCTCCAGTATTAGCTTGTCTCTGTCAAGACAAACCAACCAGAAAAGGATACAAATCTTGATCATACTTAGTTTACTTGTTCTATTTATACGCTTGTCTTGTTAACTTGATTATTTGTTATTTATCAAACAAAACAATTATTTGTTATGCTCAATTACTTATCTGGTTGAATTAATTTTGCGTTGAATTATTTTATACGCTTAATTAATTGTTCCACCTAATGACTGATTCTGATTCAATAAATGTTTTGTTTAAATGCTTCTTCTTTACAAGGAATTGTTCAGTTCACTATTGAGTATTACTAATTACTTGATTTATTCATGCTTCAGGTTTGATTAGATAAATTACTTTCTTAATTAAGTCAATTAATTACATTAGTAAATTGTTACATTAGGATTAGTTAATGCTTTCATGACCGTAAGGAACTAAAACATAGGTTCTACATAATTCATCTCTCTGAGAAATAATTTAATAAGCAACTAGTGGAGTGGTCCGTGCATGCGAACTAATAACATTTTACTGGGATTTAGTAAATATTTGAAATAAGGTCCCAATACGATAAAAGAATTGAATCGTAGAATTCCTATTCGAGAAATTTTTGACCATAATGAAAACGTAATTTTTGTTTTTCTTGAAGACGAATACGATATTGCTCCTTTTTCCCAGAATGGAATTTCTTTTTCAGATTACTTCCGGATTTGGTATGAGAGAGAACATGACTTTTATAGAATATATTGAAAAATATTTTATCCCGCCCTGCACCTAGGACGACATGTTCTCGACACACCTCGAGTGCGTGAAAATCTCTTAGGGCCACCATGTTATCTGCTGGCGAAAAACCAATCAACTGGTGTGTATTAGCTTGCTCCTAGAGTAATGAGAAGTGAAATTAGCAACTCGTGAAGCTCTCACGTCCATCTCCAAGTTTGGCATTTTCTATATAAAATCAATCTCATATTCCTTTTGTACCACTTTACCGAGATTTAGGGAGCCCTCTCGGCATATGAGGGTTGTCTCAAATATGCCCCACAAGTATACCATGGATGATTTATGCTCTTAGACTAGTTACAATAGGAGTATCATAAGTGGTATCATGCATGCCATGTTGGCAAAAATATGATGTGGCACACCAATTAATAAGGTGAGAGATGAGTGTGGTATCATAATATGATAATATATCACGTAAAACTAAAAAACTTAATAGCAAATGCATCATATGCACAAATTTGTATTGAGATTTTACAAAACATTAAATATAATAAAATTATGATACTATCTTATGTTACAATGCATTGCGGGGTGGTATCATAAACTAGCATCATATGCATGATACTAGTGTATGATACTCACATTGTGACTAGTCTTAATGTTATTTATATTGTGTATAAATGTTCCTGGATTTTTCACGGTAAATAGTGGTAATCACATTTAGCTCTTATATAGGTGCTTGTTAGCACTCTGTTTTCTCCCTTGTGGCAATCTCTAGAAAAAGGGACAACATTACTGAAGGTGTGTTAACCTACGCTCTTGTCGCTCCAGAGGTTGCATTTTTATTCCATGTGGCTCTTCCGGGGTGTCTTACTGCTAGCCACATGTCGCAAGGAAAATACAAATGTGGATGGAATGAGAGAGGGGGATACCGGGTGTGAAAGACTATATTTTTCATTTATTTTTGAAAAATAAAATTCTAAAACAAAATATATATTGAACCTTCCATCTAAATAAACGGTGTTCAGTGTTGCATTCCTCACGCCAAGTCTTTTAGTTAGTACTACTTTGGTTGTAAGTGTATTTGTACATTGATTTTCTAGTATACTAGTACTTCAGTCTTTAGTATTATGTACTTCATATTACCTTTGTTTTTGGTGTGCTTGTACATTAGTTGTTAGTATACTTATTCTTGTATACTTGTACCAAGTTTGTGTATCCTAGATCATGTGAAAAATGGATACTCAAAATAATTGGAAGAGACTGGAGGAAATTTACGTCTAGTTTGAAAAAAGCTATCCTCAACCCAACCATTAATAAAAATCCACACATGAAGGGGAAGGCTTTGTATAAGCACTGTCCACATGATGTGTAAAATGATCAATGACATGGAATTATTAAATTTTGGAAGTCCAAACAAAGGAAGGGTAATGAATCTGATAACGTACTTTCATGTTTCTACATTTAAACTTGAGTTCTTGGGCTGATCTTAAAAGTTTCCCTTGTGGTATGATTGCATCATAACAAGCCCTAGCTGAGAAGAACTTAATTAGCAATTCCATTGTGAATAGTACACATGATGATGGGACTCAGAGTTATGATCGTTGGGGTGAAGACACAGTGAGTAATCCTGATTCATGAAGTTTTTCTCTATGTCTATTTCGTCATGTCGGTATTCTTTTCTATTTGTAGAGACAGTATGATCCTAAGAAGAAACGGCCACACCGATCAACAGTTTACTTAGCAACTCACAAGAAGAAGAATGTTGATGAAAATAAAGAGAAAACGGATTCTCTGGTAGGTAATATTTATGTGTTTTTTTAATTTTGAAGTTGTTGTTTCTGGGGGTCAACTTACATATTCATTCTAACAAGTATTATATTTTTCTTATGGGATCGTTGGAGGTTTTAATAGCTCAACGGCAAGAGTGGGCAAAAAATGCCAATGGAAGAGTTGCACAGGAAGGTGATGCCCTGGAGGAAGTGTTAGGGGACGAAAAGACTGCACAGGTTCATGGCATGGGCTTGCTTCCAACTCCTAAGAAAGTCTATGGTCGGACACCACATAATCTCAATAACATCAATATGACTACTAATGATGGACCAACATGTGAAGGTGAAGATGATGTTCAGGGGAAATAACGAAGCTAAAGGAACATATAAGAAGGCCATAGGAATGAACTAGAAGAAGAGGTAACTGGATTTCTTTTCCCTTCATGTTGTATGCATTTCTTTCAATATTTTACTCAGACTTGTTACCGTATGGAAATCGATGATCAAACAATAACCAGTTTTACATGGTAAAGCAAATGTACATATATATACATGGCTATACCATTGCTTCTAACTACAAACCTTGTAATAATATTTCACTTTGCAGAGAGTCCAATGCAATGGACCTGTTAATGCATGCTCGTATATGCAACATGGAATGTGTGAGGTTAATTTATTGCTTTCACGTGAAAAGGTTATGGCTACTGTTACTCAGGCTACAAATGATATAATATAAAATACTTACTTTCTTAACATTTCCGTGTCACTTAACTAGGATGGCGAGTATGATAATAGCACTCAATTACCGATTCAACAAAATTCATCAGTGCCACAAGAATATGTTATTAATTCTATGCTAGAGGTAATATTTAAGTTCTTTTGAGTTTTGTAGTTGCAACTTTCTAGCTTTCTGTAGCTCCGGGCTATGACTATCACTCCATGTACTATTATTGTCTGATGTAGGTGAAGGAAAGGATAGACCAGATTGATGAATCTTTTGAAAGATTAGACATCATGGGACCACAAATAAGCGCTGACACTCACTACCCTCAAAACCATCAAAAATGGCATACTTCTTCACTCAATGTAAATATCTGCATAATATCACCAATCACCAAATTATTTGCTTCTGGAGTTACACAATGTGCCCTTTAATACCTTGTATCACCAAAATGGCATTACAAAATGTTGTTGCACATTAATTGATGTTGTCCTATAAGCAACTTCATTTGTTAATTTTTTGAGGGGATATTTAGTTAGTAATCACTTGGTAGCCTTCTAAGTTGCACGTTATCTTTTTATTAATATTAAAGATCCAAATAAATTAGACCTAGTAATACCTACACTCAAATTATGTATATTAGGAAGTAGTATTGTGGTACTATTAGAAATATATAGTTAGGAACCTGCATATATGCCATAATTAAATATGTGATATCTAGTAGCCTAAACGTGTAGTCTAGTAGATATCCTGGCCATGACACACTCGAGATTTTGCATGCAACTACTAACATGTTGTGTTTATTTCAAGGTAAATGGTTGTTAGATTGTTAGTCTCTTTCTGATCCTTCTTGTTCATCTCAGCGAGTAGTGCCAGCGAAATGCAAGTACTTTTTGAGGGTGATGTTTGCATGTTAATCGGTGTATGCCTTAATGGCCTTAAAAACTAGTGCATCTATGTGTTATTGTAACGAAGTGAATGTCATGAGAGTCTTCCTTTAACTACGACTATGTGTATCAGTTGCCATATTTTTCATGCAAATATATCATACTTGTCATTGAATGTTAATATTTATTATATTATTGGCCGGTTCTAAAGTAGTTCTTAGACCGTCAACTTATCCAAATAAGCAGGATGTTGCATATGCTACTATTTGTAGCATTGATCTTGCAATTAAGGCTGGGGTATAGAGTTGGGTGCGCATTTTTTTACTAATGCACATAGATGAACCTATTATGGGTATGAATGTTAATATGTTGAATCAATAATATTGGTATTTATCTATTGTAATGTAATTTATATGTATCCTACACTATTGTATATTCATAATACGCTACAGGAAATCCGGTCTATTGCAACAATAATTATTGCAACGGCCAGTTTTCGTTGCAATAGAACGCAATATTGCCACGAAACCCCCATTCGTGGTAGTAGCCTCCACATATTGCCACAATATAGGTTTGTAGCGGTAGTCAACTTTTTTGTTGCAAAAGAGGGCGTGTATTGCAACAAAACATGTCTTCGTTGTAATATGGTGGTCCTATTGCGACAATTATGCTTCGTTGCATAAACTTGCCACCTTGTTGCAATAGAGACTAGCTAATGCAACACAATCATGAAATCGTGGAAATATTTGAAAAGATATTGCAACATTTTCCATGTTGCGCTAAGTATTCAAATTGTTGAAAAAAAATAGATTGTATTGCAACAAAATTCGAATTTGTCGCAATACCGGTACTTTGCCTCAAACCCATTTTGTTGCAATAATTATTTGCATATTGCAACAAGTTCCGTATCCATGGTAATATATAAGATATTGCAACAATCATGGATTTTTTTCTTTCTTTATTGAAAATATGCAATAGGTATCATTATCGCTGATTAATTCATTTTTCTTTTTGTTGTAAGGGGAAAATTTAATTGCAAAAATATGTTTTGAAGATTGCATCTCGCATGTGCAGGCTAGAGCCTCAAGAGTAAGTACTACACGCTTTTTGCAACTCCCATGATTTTTCCATTGTGGAAAAACTTAATTGACAAAGGCACGATTCGAACCCTGAACCTCGCATGTGCAGGCTACAGCCTCTGACCAACAAGCCAAGGCTTGCTTGTTGTAAGGAGTACAGAAAAATCTAGTTTGTAGTATGTCTACATGCGTTTTGCAACTCTCATGATTTTTTCCACTGTGGCAAAAGTTAATTGCCAAAGGCGTGATTCAAACCCTGAACCATGAGCACACTGGAGCGCACCGATTACCATCCGGCCCACTCTTAATTTGTGGTACAAACTAGAGACACACAACTTTTGTAGTCAGCCGGCATGCTAAAAAAATCAAAACACTGTCACAGCCTGATGTTGCTATGTGTCAGTACACATGCACACAACCTTACATACAAACCAAAATTTCAATACTGAATGCCACAATGTTTTACCATCTGCCAGTAAACATGCACACAACCTTAAATACTGAATGTCATAATGCTTTAGCATCTGCCAGTACACAACTTAGTTTGGGAAAACACAAATTCTCATCCATTACAAGAATGAAACAATTTTACTTAAAAAATCATAAAGTGATGCATTGGACAAACAAATGTCCACTATATGACTTCAGTACACCAACGGGTAATAATTACATAGATGTAAACAGCCATTGCCTGGACAAATTTTCAAACAGCAAAATCACTTATTTCTTAACAACTAATTTTCATCAATTCATCATCACTAGTAGGACTCCAGGAACATAGCTAATTCATAAGCATTGAGGAGAAATTCATAGCAGCTAATTCATACGCACGCATCCGACCTCTTCTGTAGCTTCACAACGGTACAAGGAAACAACAGGAGCCAAAACCACATGACAAGAATTCCTTCCCTGCGCAACAGTACAGAAAATGAGATATTAAAACTTGTAGCATCATGTACAGTATAAAAAATAGAACATTGCAGGCGCACAAAAAAAGTCCAGACATGCAGTGGCGAACCGTGACGCAGAACAAAGGACGGGCCAATACATTATTACCTTTCGATATATACTCCTTCGGTTTAAATTAAATTTTGTCACTTTTCTTTAAATGAGCAAAACGTACATACTGAAAGGGGAGAACAGATCACACAGAGTTGCAAGAACAAACAGCAGAATACTCTGTATTCTTATCGAATAAATATTTGGTGATAAGTTCGCCACATGTTGGCATGGTTTAATATCTAACATATCTATTCAACGAACAAAGACAATACTAGAACACACATAAACTCGATCCCTGGATAGTAAATTTGGAATTTTGACATCTTGAAATATCTTTAGGCAACAAGTGTCAAAGCACTTGACTCCCTGTGAGATGTGCACCTAATGTGGACAATAATGGCGCACCAAAACTCAGCCATCAGCTACAAGTATATATATTTGTACCAAATCTGTCCAATACTCAGCCACATTGTTTAAAGTTCAGAAAAACAAGCCCATAGCGCAGCGGAGGAGTCAGATCTCATGCCCCAGGTTATGTACATGTGTAAACACATGTTACAGTAACAAAAACCGTGCATGAATTGGGATTTAAGCCGCTTAGTGCTTTTCCGCAAAAATGCAGCAACTCCCAAAAACAGGAAGGAAAAGCACATCCAAAATAGAAAAACTGACTTTGCATTTAAGCTAAGAACATTCATAGGTACATCTTAAACATTACATTAGAAATACAGATACAGCCTACACTTGGAAAATCAAAGCTACAAATGGCACTTGAAATACATTAAAACTACAAATACAACCCAGATTGCATGCCAGCCTACAGTAGAAACATCAAAGCTACTACGGCAGTTGTTGCGAGTGTAATCAGGATTGAGCCAGGGGTTAGTAACCAGCACATGGCAACAAACAACATCATGACCATGCGGAGCTGGGCCTATACCATAGCAACAATATGTGGGATAGATGAGCATGCTAAGCTAGCAGAATAACAGATAAGTAGCACCTCACAGGGAGATTTAACTTTAGGAGAGATACTACTCACAGATAAAGATGAAAAAAACTTCAGAAATAACATGTGAAAATTCTTACCAAGATATTTGAAACTACACAAAGAACCCGTGGTCATCATCCAATTCTTCTTGTCCCAAAGGAGCAACATGGCCATCATTTATGTAAGCATCATCATCATCGATATCATCATCAGATTCGGAGTTAACATCTTCAAACTCAACAGGTTTTATACTTTTGATGACAGAAGCATCAACGCTGGATCCTTCATCATCGTTTCTGCACCAACTAGTGATCTCTTCAGGTACAGTAATTTATGGCACTGTAATTTCCGCATCGACGACATCCAGTACGTCTGCGTCACCGCCTTCATCGGCTTCAGCAGCTTCATCAAGGCCTACACCATTTAAAACAGAAGGAGCAAACAAATTGCGTGGATTCATTTTAATAACACTTGCCCAATCAGGGTTCTTCACATCTCTCACATAGAAAACCTGTTGAGCCTGGAGACCTAGAATGTAAGGGTCTTCCTTGAATCGGTGTGCAGTAGCGCGAAGGTCAATAATTCCATATTTATCCTTCTTATACCCCCTGCTCTGAGTTCTATTAGCAGGAGGCGCGTCAAACCAGTCACACTGGAATAGAACAACCTCCTTATCAGGTGGATAGTCAAGAAATATGATTTTCTTGACCACCCCATGATAATCAATATTTCCTGTGGCTTCATCGCCCTTGACTACGACGCCACTATTTTGGGTACTCAAGTCCTGCTCTATGTAGGAATTTCGAAAGAAGTATCCATTCAGAACTGTACGGTTGTAAACACGAGCTAGGTGGTCAGGTCCTTTGGCTAGTGCATAAATAAGATTGCCGACCTTCCCATCCTTGTGGAGTGCAGTGATCTGTTTCGTGGAATAGTATACATGTGAGTGAAATGTGCATCGATTACTACGAACATAAGTGAAAATGTGACAGTAACTTACCCTTCTCTCAAACCAGCCAACAAACTCTTGCTTGTGTTGCTTATCAGGATTACGAGAATTGTTCCTTTTCAGCTCCTCGAGATGTTCCCTACAAAGAGAAATGATTGTGAATTCAACACGACATTATTAATGCACATAAGAATGATATAATATAAATACATAGATATATCCTTACTTAGCCCATTTCGCGGTGTCCCCGCAGTTTGTTAGTATGAAATGCCTCATGTCATTAACCTCATCCAAAGATAGTTGTTCAAGAGCAAAACCTTTCTTGAAGTAATCAACTGTACTCATTATGGTAATCCCTGTTGGTGGTTGATCTGCACGTCCATCTTCATGGCGTTCGGACTGACTTATCTTTGTAGGCATGCCATCAACGAATCGACTGCAAAAAGTCATGCACTCTTCGAGTATGTACCCCTCTGCAATAGAACCCTCTGGGTGAGCCTTGTTACGCACATACCCTTTCAGCGTACGCAAGTATCGCTCAATTGGATACATCCATCTGTACAAGACAGGCCCTCCCAATCGGGCCTCTTCAGCAAGATGAACTGGCAGATGCATCATAATATCAAAGAATGCAGGTGGAAAGATCATCTCGAGCTGACATAGAGTTTCTGGGATTGTTTCGCTCAACTTCACCAAATCTTCATCCTTTAACTCCTTGGAGCATAAATCAGAAAAGAATTTACTCAGTTGAAGCAATGGGTTAAGAACATTCTCTGGCAGAAGCTTGCGCAATGCAATAGGAAGAAGCTTCTGAAATATAACATGACAGTCATGAGTTTTGAGTCCAGTAATCTTGCACTGATCGAGGACCACACATCGTTTAATGTGTGAAGCATATCAATCGGGCATCTTAATGCTCTGCAAAAACTTGAGGAGCAATATCTTCTCTTTCTTTTTTAAAGCATAGCAACCTTTCTTTATTTCATACTTGTTCTTACCGGGCTTTGGATGCTGGTTCTTCCTAATTTTCAAGTCCTCCAAATCAAGACGAGCCTTCAGACCATCCTTTGATTTCCCATCCATATCAAGCAAAGTCCCAAGAACGCTGTCGCAGATGTTCTTCTCGATGTGCATAACATCCAAATTGTGCCTAACCAGCAAGTGCTTCCAATATGGGAGTTGGAAAAATACACTTTTCTTCCTCCAGTTATGCCAGCTATTAGTTTCCGGTCGCTTTCTCTTATTTGATCACCCAAATGGTGCATGCTGAATGCTATCAAGCTGTTGTACAACTTCTTCACCTGTAAGTGGTACCGGAGCTTCCCTATGATCTGTGTTGTTGTTGAACAAACACTTGTTTTGACGCCATTTGTGGTTCCTGCGGAGAAAACGTCGGTGTCCCATGTAGAAATGCTTTCGACCATACTTGAGCCATAGGAAATCTGTATGTCTGTGGCAATAAGGGCATGCTAGCTTTCCTTTTGTGCTCCAACCACTCAGCATTGCGAAAGATGGGTAGTCATTGATGGTCCACAACAAGCATGCATACAGCCAGAAGTTTTCTTTGGTTGCAGCATCATATGTGTAAGCACCATCCTCCCATAGAACATTCAGTTCATCCACCAAAGACTGCAAGTACACATCTATATTATTTCCTGCTGACTTTGGTCCTGGAATAATCATTGACATGATCCAATTTTGTTGTTTCATACACATCCAACGTGGCAAGTTATAAGGGATAAGAATGACAGGCCATGTAGTGTGCGATATACTCATGAGCCCAAAGGGGTTGAATCCATCCGAAGCAAGGCCAAGGCGAACACTGCGAGCATCTTTTGAGAACTTCTTATGATATTTCTTATCAACATGCTTCCATGCCTTCGAATCTGCAGGGTGCCTCATTACGCCATCATCCAGACGACCCTCCTTATGCCATTTCATATGTGATGACATAGCTTCTATCATGTACAGCCTTTGCAGTCTTGGAATGAGTGGGAAATACCATAGAAATTTCTGTGGCACTGGCTTCTTTGATGTATGACTTGATACATTGTCTTCGTCACTGCTACGAGTAGATTTCCATCGAGAAGCATGACAGACAGGGCATTCTTCAGCATTAGCATGCTCACCACGGAATAGCACACAGTCATTAACGCACGCGTGTATCTTCTTGTAGTCCAACCCAAGATCTCGGATCACCTTCCTTACTTTTGCGAGATTAGTAGGAATGCAGTGTCCCTTAGGCAGCATCTCCATGAACATCTGCAGAACTAAGTCGCATGCTCTGTTGGTCATCCCTGTCACACACTTGATTTGGTAAAGCTTCACAATGAAAGATAGCTTCGTGGCATCCTCGCAACATGGGTACAACTCTTTTTTGCCTCTTTTAATAGCTCGAAGAACACCTTGGCTGTTGCATTTGGCTCCTGGTTCCTTCCTTCACTGCTGGAATCATCCACAGGGATGTCTCTTGCACCTTCATCATGATCTGCATTATTACTTCCCATGTCTGTGCTCCTAATGAGAGTATTGAGCATGTCACACAACCCAGCACCATCATCTACAACGTCTTCATCATCAGAATCATCAGAAATGCTGCCCTCATCTGGTTGCTCACCATGGTATATCCAGTTAGTGTAGGTCGGATCCATACCATGGTGCAACAAGTGAATGTGAACATCCCTCTTTTTTCTGTGAGCATTATTCAGACATTGCAATAGACCCAAATCCTTGTAGTGATAAATATCTTAATAAATTCAATTTGTGGATGTGTCGTGGCTCAAGTTCTCACATTGCAATGGTGCGTGCTTCAATTTCTCTTACATTGTAATGATGCATGCTTCAGTTTCTCTCACATTGTGATGGCACCAAGCATCATAATAAAGTAATTAATTGATTGTGATGTGCATTAATTTTATTAAATATATATTCCATAAATTAGGTACCTAATGTGATTAATAATAATAAAAAATATACATTATGTTGCAAGACTGATATTGTAGTGTTACTATTGGTGTTACCATAGATACAAAATGTGTTACCAGGTATAAATCGTAGTGTTAAAATGTATGGATATTATTTTATTGATCATGCCATGAAGATAAAACGAATGTTACTCATTGTGTTACTAGAACTGCTAAAATATGTTACCACCAATTTTCCACGTCTATGAAAATATATTACTGCCGGTGTTACTATAGTTTAAAAAATGTGTTACCAACGCATATAGTAACATAGAATATCCACGTTACTACAATATAAATTGTAACACATATTTAACATATGGTAATGCGTATTATGTGTGACCAGGGACACCACTTAGTAACATGGCGTAATGGAAGACATCTCAAAATCTCTTGGTAACGCGTATTATGTGTGACTAGGGACATCACTTAGTAACATGGCGTAATGGAAGACATCTCAAAATCTCTTACTATATGGCCTAGTAACATTGTCTGGTACATGCGGTAACACAAGATTTGCGTTACCAAAGCTCTGTCCTGTTGTAGTGGTACTTCGTCTTAGTATACTTGTACTTAATACACTATACCATGTAAAAAATAAGCAAAGGGCTGATGACCTACAAGTATAGGGGGTGTATCGTAGTATCTTCGATAAGTAAGAATATCGATCCCAACGAGGAGCAGAAGGTGTTGACAAGCAGTTTCGATGAAGGATTCACTGTAAATGCTCACAGACAAGTATTCAAGGGGTTTGATGTAACAGATGAATAAAGTACGAGTAAGTAAAGTGCGAGAGAAATAATTGCAGCGAGTGGCCCAATCCTTTTTAGCACAAAGGACAAGCCGGTTTGTTTACTTATAATGACCAAACGTTCTTGAGGACACACGGGAATTTAGTCTAGTGCTTTCGCTTCATACACTAATTAATCTTCATTGTTTTGATAAGTGTTGTATGGGTGAACCTATGCTAATGCACCGCCCTTCCTAGGACTAATACATACTTGTGATTATACCCCTTGCAAGCATCCGCAACTACAAGAAAGTAATTAAGATAAATCTAACCACACCTTAAACTCGAGATCCTGCGATCCCTCTTGCATCGATATACCAACGGGGCTCAGGTTTCTCTCCCAACCCCGCAATTAGCAACCGAATACAAGATGCACTCCCTAGGCCCATAAATGGTGAAGTATCGTGTAGTCAACGTTCACACGACACCACTAGAAGAATGACACCACAACTTAAATATCATAACATTGAATATTACTCAACCATAGTTCACTACTAACATTTAGACTTCACCCATGTCCTCAAGAACTAAACGAACTACTCACGAGACATCATATGGAATACAATCAGAGGTGATATGATGATGAATAACAATCTGAACATAAACCTTGGTTCAATGGTTTCACTCAATAGCATCAATAACAAGTAGAAATCAACACCGGGAGAGTTTCCCCTATCAAACAATCAAGATCCAACCCAAATCGTTACAGCGGTGACGAGGTGCAGCGGTGGTGATGGCGGTGTAGATGGTGGAGATGATGATGATGATGATGGAGATGATGTCCACTGATGGCGATGGCGTCGATTTCCTCCGGGAGGGGGATTCCTGCCCGCCGGAGAGCTCTTTTCTCTCTGGTGTTCTCCGCCCCGCAGAGGCGGCTGTAACTCTTCGTGAGGTACCCTCGTGGCTTAGGTTTTCGGACGAAGGATTTCGCGAAGAAAACGAGGCGGGGTGGGGCCCCACACCACAAGGTGGCGCGGCCAGGCCATGGGCCGCGCCGCCTGGTCTGGGCCACCTTGGGTCCAGTCTCCCCTTCTGGGTTCCTTCGTCATCTGGAAAATAGGATTTTTGGTATAATTTCCTTCCAGCTTGATCTTCCGAAATATTGCGTTCGACGGTGCTTTTTCCAGCAGAATCCTGGCTCCGGCGCTTGATCCTCCAATAATCATGAAATATGCAAAATAGATGAAATAACATAAGTATTGTGTCCCAATATGAAATATATCAATGAATAACAGCAAATTATGATATAAAATAGTGATGCAAATTGGACGTATCAACTCCCCGCTTAGACCTCGCTTGTCCCCAAGCGAAACTGAGCTCGATAAACAAGACCACATGTTTATGGAGTGAAGAGTCGATAAATAAAATACGGACAAGAAGCATCATATTGATTCACACAAGACATTCTAGTAAACATTCTCTTCATATAACTCAACTTGAAATAAGTAAAGAGAAATCACAAGTAAAGGTGCATAGGAAATCATAGATGGTTATGGCAAACTTTGTTCTTGGTCAGAGAACTACTGGATTGTACTTATCTTCTAAACAAAGCTTTCATATTAGAATTTATATAGCAGGGCTTTCATTCTCAATCATAACAATCTCCTCATAATCATTGATAACTTTCAAAGTCATATTCATTCAGTTAAAATTTGTACTAAACAAGAAAGTATAAAGGACATGATTAGCTCAATCATAGCATAAATGGTTGGTTCACAACAACTCAATTGCTTGCTTAAGACAGAGGGAAATAGGTCTGACTCAACATAAAAGTAAAAGATAGGCCCTTCGCAGAGGGAAGCAGATTAAATCATGTGCTAGAGCTTTTCAAGTTTTGAAATCATATAAAGAGCATAAAAGTAAGATTTTGAGCGGTGTTTGTTGTTGTCAACGAATGGTAGCGGCACTCTAACCCCTTGCCAAACGAACCTTCCAAGAGCGGCTCCCATGAGGGACGGCATCTCTACCAGCAAGGTAGATCATCCCCCTTCTCTTTTGTTTACACATGTATTTTAGTTTTATTATGGATGACACTTCCCCCAACCTTGGCTTTCTCAATCCATGGCTAACCGAATCCTCGGGTGCCTTCCAACATTCGCATACCATGGAGGAGTGTCTATTGCAAAATTAAGTTGCTTGATAAATCGGGCAAAACATGTGAAGAGAATTATTAATGAAAGTTATTAATTGGGGCTGGGAACCCTTGCCAGCTCTTATTGCAAAATTATTGGATAAGCGGATGTGCCACTAGTCCATTGGTGAAAGTCCGCCCAACAAGATTGAAAGATAAAACACCACATACTTCCTCATGAGCTATAAAACATTGACACAAATAAGGAGTAGTATAGTTTGAATTATTTAAAGGTAGCACATGAAGTATTTACTTGGAATGGCAGAAAATACCATGTAGTAGGTAGGTATGGTGGACACAAATGGCATAGGTTTGGTCTAAGGTTATGGATGTATGAGAAGCATTCCCTCTCAATACAGTCTTTGGCTAGCAAGGTTTGATAGCAAGCATAAAGGTTGAAGGAAACAAACAAATATACATGCGATAGAAACAATCATGCATCTTTCTCATAAGCACAAGCAATTTTAACTTCAGAATACTAAACTCATTAGCATAAAGATAATAGAGTAATATATCTACATGTATTTCTCTCTTCTATTTAAACATCAGGGTGTTGTTGCTATTGACCAATGCTAAGTTTGCCAAAACCAAATAGATTTACTTGATGCTCCCAAAGTGATATCAATACCAATGTCAAGAGTAATCATATAATGGAGATTGCAAACTAAAATAAGGTGTGCAAAAGTAAATGATAAGACTTCTCATTAATATTCCATAACGATAACTCACACCAACGGATACATAGATAACCAGCTAAGAGAGATACTTCCACATTGCAAACTATTCCATATGATAACTTCCCTACTCATGATATGACACTACTTGATAGTAAAAGATAAAGGTAGTGATGATGTGATACCGCGGCACTCCCCCAAGTTTGGAACAAACCAAGGGGATGCCAATACCGATGATGAATTACTCCTTCGGTGATGATGGCGAATCCTTGCCATCATCGGACTTACATGGAAGAGGCTCTCCATCAACAAAAGACATCTTGGTCTCCGGAAACCTGAAACTAGCAGCATGACTTATGCGCTTAAACCTGTTTTCATACTCACAGCTTTGATTATGAACATCATAGAGTTGAGCTTGGAGTTTGTTGGTGGTGTCGTGAAGTGAGAAGATATCGTCCCACAACTTTGCAGTCTCCCTCTTGTGTCCATCAATGAGTTCGACACAATCTTGTGAAAGATGTCTACTTCACGCTCACCATCTTCTTGTAGTTGAAGACCTCCTGTTCCAGTTTCTCCATCCTGTCTTCCAAGCTCCTTTCTCCTTTAGGACCCTGGACATCTTTGATGCAACTCTCCATCTACGAGCAGCAATTCTTTGGGGTGCATCTTCAGCTCGTTCATGTACGGGTTGACGACGTCCTCGAAGAAGCTGTCCCGACGAAGACATGGTGGATCTAGATCCGAAGTAGATCCTGGTAGAAAACAGCTCGAAACAAAACACGACGAGAAAACGATATACGAACCTCTAGGGGTCCGGGGGATTATATATCAAATATTTTTACAACAAAAGGAAGGTTCCAGATCGAACAAGAGTCGGAGGGGGACAACGAGGCGGTGTCCTCATAGGGCGGCGGCGGGCTGGGGCCTGGCTATGGGGGCACGCCCGTGCGTCTCCTCCACTCCGTTTCGATCTCGTAATTTTTCATATTTTCCAAAAATAGCAAAAATATTGTTCTGAAAGCTAAACGCGGACTTTTTATTACTAAAACTTTACCTATTCAAAGTCGGACTGCAGAACTGTCAATTTGATCTTTGATGAAAGCTTCAGTTATCACTTGGATAATATCAATATCTTCATTATAAG
The DNA here is from genome assembly GCA_030979885.1 of Lolium multiflorum. Taxonomy (NCBI): domain Eukaryota; kingdom Viridiplantae; phylum Streptophyta; class Magnoliopsida; order Poales; family Poaceae; genus Lolium; species Lolium multiflorum. Next base: position 263,012,229 of record CM061749.1, read on the forward strand.
ATTCTCCAGAAATATAATGCTTGAGTCTTTGTCCATTCACTACTTGTGTGGCGTTACCTTCCAAAGAGCTAATTTTTATTGCTCCTGAACGGTATACCTCCTCAATAACATATGGTCCTTCCCATTTTGAGAGTAATTTCCCTGCAAAGAATCTAAGACGAGACCGATACAATAGAACTTTATCTCCAACATTAAATTCTCTTTTAATAATTCTTCTATCATGCCACTTCTTTTTCTCCTTAAAAGTTTAGCATTTTCATAAGCTTCACTTCTCCATTCATCTAAAGAACTCAATTGTAGCAATCTCTTTTTACCGGCAAGTTTGAAATCTTTATTAAGTTCCCTTACAGCCCAATAAGCTTTGTGCTCTAGTTCTAAAGGTAAATGACAAGCTTTTCCATAAACCATTTTATACGGTGACATACCCATGGGATTTTTATAAGTTCTATAAGCCCATAGTGCTTCCTTTAACTTACTAGCCCAATTCTTTCTAGATTTATTAACAATCTTTCCCAAGATAGCTTTAATTTCTCTATTTGATAATTCTACTTGACCACTAGTTTGAGGGTGATAAGCGGAAGCAATTCTATGATTAATACCATACTTAGCAAGAGTTTTTCTAAAACCTCCATGAATAAAATGAGAACCTCCATCAGTCATAATATATCTAGGTACTCCAAATCTAGGAAAAATAATATATAAAAGCATTTTTAAAGAGGTCTCACCATCAGCACTTTTTGTGGGTATAGCTTCTACCCATTTAGTAACATAATCAACACAAGTATATGAGTGTTACCTTCAAGAAGGGAAAGGACCCATGAAGTCGAATCCCCAACAATCGAATGGTTCAATAACAAGAGTATAATTCATAGGCATTTCATTGCGTCTAGAGATATTACCAACTCTTTGACATTCATCACAACATAAGATAAACTTCCTTGCATCTTTGAAAAGTGTTGGCCAATAAAAACCTGATTGTAGAACCTTTTGTGCGGTTCTATCTCCAGCGTGATGTCCTCCATAAACACTACCATGACATTTACTCAATATCTCCTGTTGTTCATATTCAGGAACACATCTTCGCATAATAACATCTACTCCTTCTTTATATAAGTGTGGGTCATCCCAAAAATAATGCCTCAAGTCATAAAAGAATTTCCTCCTGCTGAGCTGAAAAGGTTGGAGGCAAGTACCTGGATACAATAAAGTTAGCATAATCGGCATACCAAGGGCTATCTCGGAGTTCACCTTTATTACAGCCAATTGTTCATTTGGAAAACTATCATTAACAGGGATCATAAGCAATATTTTCCAATCTAGACAAATTATCGCAACAGGATTATCAGCACCTTTCCTATCTATAATATGTAAATCAAATTCTTGCAAAAGAAGTACCCATCTAATAAGCCTTGGCTTAGCATCTTTCTTTGTCATAAGGTATCTAATTGCAGCATGATCAGTATGAATCGTGACTTTTGAATCAACAATATAGGATCTAAACTTGTCACAAGCAAAGACTACAGCTAACAATTCCTTTTCAGTTGTAGCATAATTTCTTTGAGCAGCATCAAGAGTCTTACTAGCATAATGAATAACATTTAATTTTTTATCTACTCGCTGTCCAAGAACAGCGCCTACAGCAAAATCACTAGCATCACACATAATTTCAAAAGGCAAATTCCAATCGGAGGTTCAACTACAGGAGCAGTTGTTAAGGCTTTCTTTAGAGTTTCAAAGCTTCCTTACAATCATCATCAAAAACAAAAGGTACATCTTTTTGAAGAAGATTAGTAAGAGGCTTTGAAATCTTGGAGAAATCTTTAATAAATCTCCTATAAAACCCAGCATGACCAAGAACACTACGAATACCTTTAACATCCCTCGGATAGGGCATCTTCTCAATTGCTTCAACTTTAGCTCTATCAACTTCAATACCTCTCTCGGAAATTTTATGTCCCAATACAATTCCTTCATTAACCATAAAGTGGCATTTCTCCCAATTAAGAACAAGGTTAGTTTCTTCACATCTCTGCAAAACTTTATCGAGGTTTCGCAAGCAATTATCAAAAGAATTCCCATAGACAGAAAAATCATCCATGAACACCTCTACAATACTCTCGCAAAAGCCATGAAAAATAGCAGACATGCATCTTTGAAAAGTAGCAGCATTACATAAACCAAAAGGCATACGCCTATAAGCATAAGTTCCATAAGGACAAGTGAAAGTGGTTTTCTCTTGATCTTTAGTTTTAACAGCAATTTGTGAAAACCCAGAATAACCATCAAGAAAGCAAAAGTGAGTATTTTTAGACAACCTTTCTAGCATTTGATCAATAAAGGGTAAAGGGTAATGATCTTTCTTAGTAACTTTATTAACTTTTCGAAAATCAATGCACATTCTATATCCTACAACTACTCTTTGAGGGATGAGCTCATCATTATCATTAGGCACAATAGTCATTCCTCCTTTCTTAGGAACACAATGCACAGGACTAACCCATCTACTATCAGCAATAGGATATATAATACCTGCTTCAAGAAGTTTTAATACCTCATTCCTTACCACCTCCTTCATTTTTGGAATTAGACGACGTTGATGTTCAACAACAGGCTTTGCATCATCTTCCATATTGATAGCATGTTGGCAAATAGAGGGAGAAATCCCCTTCAAATCATCAAGAGTGTAGCCAATAGCTCCTCGGTGTTTCTTCAATATTTCCAATAACCTTTCTTCCTCAATCTCTGAAAGCTTAGAACTAATAATAACAGGATATATTTTCTTATCATCAATATGGGCATATTTAAGATTATCGGGCAATGGTTTTAAATCGAAAACAGGATCTTCCTTTGGTGGTGGTGTTGTACCTAAATCTTCAACTGGCAAGTCATGTTTAAGGATAGGTTGACGAAGGAAAATTTCATCAAGTTCATTTCTTTCTTCCCTAAAGACTTCACTCTCACTATTCTCCAAATGTTGCTGCAAAGGATTAGTAGGAGCAACAGCAATAGACGCACACTGTTCAACTCTAAAATCATTATTAGGCAAATCAGCTTTATAAGGAGTTTTGGCAAATTTAGAGAAATTAAACTCATAAGATTCACCAGCAAATTTAGTAACAATCTTTTCCTTCTTGCAATCTATAACGGCTCCACAAGTATTTAGAAATGGTCTACCAAAAATAATACTCCCTCCGTTCCTTTCTATAGTGCCTATTGTTTTTTGGCACGGAAATTAGCGCGAGCCATTTTTTGACACAAAACCCCCTAGCGATATCACAGAAAAAATAGGAAACTGAAAATAGATCTCAGAAATACATGACCAGATCGGTTTCCAGATTTTCTGGACTTGACCTGATCGGTGGAAGGGGTTCTTTGCAAAAAAAAACATAGCTTTACTCTTATATTCTGAAACAAATGCGAAAAAACAATAGGCATTATAGAAAGGAACGGAGGGAGTAGGACAATACTTACTAGCAGCAGAACCAAGTACCAGAAAGTCAGCAGGATATTTAATCTTACCACATAAAACTTCCACATCTCGAACAATACCAATTGGAGAGATAGTTTCTCTATTAGCAAGCCGAATAACCACATCAATATCTTCAAGTTCACAAGAACCAATTTCATGCATGATCTCCGTATAAAGCTCATAAGGAATAGCGCTAATACTTGCACCAATATCACATAAACCATAATAACAATGATCCCCAATTCAGATAGCATAGGAACACTAGTTTTTCTAGACTTATTAGGATGCGAAACAATATTAGAAGCATCTTCACAGAAAATAATATGACCATCTTCCACATTTTCAGTCACAAGATCTTTAACTATTGCAACAGCAGGTTCAACCTTAATTTGTTCTTTAGGTTCTATAGGTTTCTTTTCACTTTTATTAACCGCACTAGATATAGAGTACTCTTTCATTTTAGCAGGAAAAGGAGTTTTTTCAATATAAGCTTCAGGAATAACATGATCAACAGTTTCAATCACTACACATTTGTTTACAGATGAATCAATTTTATCTTTATACGGTTCATGATACTTATCAAAATTCTTCTTAGGCAATTCATAATGAGAGGCAAAAGCTTTGTAAAGATTTGCAACAACTTGGGAACCAAGACCATAAGTAGCACTCATATTACGAAATTTATCAGTATCCATAAAAGCTTCAATGCATTTATAATCAAAGATTATACCCGACTCTCTATCTTTGTCGTTCTCCCATCCTTCAGTATTCTCCTGGATCCGATCAAGAAGGTCCCTTTTAAACTCTTCTTTGTTGCGTGTAAATGATCCAGAACAAGAAGTATCCAGCATGGTCTTGTCTTGAAAAGAAAGTCTTGCATAGAAATTATCAATAATAACATTACCAGGAAGCTCATGAATGGGGCATTTGAGCATTAAAGACTTCAATCTCCCCAAGCTTGGGCAATACTCTCTCCATCATGAGGCCAGAAATTATATATGCGGTTCCGATCCTTGTGAATTTCACTTGGAGGATAAAATTTGGAATAAAATAAAGGCACAATGTCCTCCCAATCAAGAGAATCCCTATTCTTCAGCAATTTATACCAGTGCCGCTTTACCAGACAGCCTATAGAGAATAGTTTCTTTCTAACTTCATTGATAGTAATACCTGCACATTTGAATAACCCGCATAATTCATGTAAAACAGTAAATGATCACCAGGATGAACAGTTCCATCCTTCATAGCGGTTATCCATAACACGTTCAATAATTTTCATAGGTATTTTATATGGTATTACTTCCTCACCTGGCGCTTCATCCACTACCGTTGCAGTAGTAGATTTCCCAAATAGAAATTGAAGAGAAGATCTCTCCATAATGACTTATAGGCAGCAAAAAATAAAATCAGCACAAACAGTAAAGATTTTCCTTACCAATTCCACTTACCAATAGCGCTTCACTCCCCGGCGCCAGAAAATAGTCTTGATGACCCACAAGTATAGGGTGTATCGTAGTATCTTCGATAAGTAAGAATGTCGATCCCAACGAGGAGCAGAAGGTGTTGACAAGCAGTTTCGATGAAGGATTCACGTAAATGCTCACGACAAGTATTCAAGGGGTTTTGATGTAACAGATGAATAAAGTACGAGTAAGTAAAGTGCGAGAGAAATAATTGCAGCGAGTGGCCCAATCCTTTTTAGCACAAAGGACAAGCCGGTTTGTTTACTAATAATGACCAAACGTTCTTGAGGACACACGGAATTTAGTCTAGTGCTTTCGCTTCATACCTAATTAATCTTCATTGTTTTGATAAGTGTTGTGTGGGTGAACCTATGCTAATGCACCACCCTTCCTAGGACTAATACATACTTGTGATTATACCCCTTGCAAGCATCCGCAACTACAAGATAGTAATTAAGATAAATCTAACCACAGCCTTAAACTCGAGATCCTGCGATCCCTCTTGCATCGATATACCAACGGGGCTCAGGTTTCACTCCGGCAACCCCGCAATTAGCAACCGAATACAAGATGCACTCCCCTAGGCCCATAAATGGTGAAGTATCGTGTAGTCGACGTTCACACGACACCACTAGAAGAATGACACCACAACTTAAATATCATAACATTGAATATTACTCAACCATAGTTCACTACTAACATTTAGACTTCACCCATGTCCTCAAGAACTAAACGAACTACTCACGAGACATCATATGGAATACAATCAGAGGTGATATGATGATGAATAACAATCTGAACATAAACCTTGGTTCAATGGTTTCACTCAATAGCATCAATAACAAGTAGAAATCAACACCGGGAGAGTTTCCCCTATCAAACAATCAAGATCCAACCCAAATCGTTATAGCGGTGACGAGGTGCAGCGGTGGTGATGGCGGTGTAGATGGTGGAGATGATGATGATGATGATGGAGATGATGTCCAGCTCGATGACGATGGCGATGTCGTCGATTTCCCCCTCCGGAGGGAATTTCCCGGATTCCCGCCCGCCGGAGAGCTCTTTCTCTCTGGTGTTCTCCGCCCCAGGCTGTAACTCTTCGTGAGGTACCCTCTGTGGCTTAGGTTTTCGGACGAAGGATTTCGCGAAGAAAAGGAGGCGAAAGGGCTGTGGGGCCCCCACACCACAAGGTGGCGTGACCAGCCATGGGCGCCGCCCTATGGTCTGGGCCCGCCTTGGGTCCAGCTGGCTCCCCCTTCTGGTTCCTTCGTCATCCGGAAAAATAGGATTTTTGGTATAATTTCCTTCCGCAGTTGATCTTCCGAAATATTGCGTTCTGACGGTGCTTTTTCCAGCAGAATCCTGGCTCCGGCGTTTGATCCTCCAATAATCATGAAATATGCAAAATAGATGAAATAACATAAGTATTGTGTCCCAATATGAAATATATCAATAAATAACAGCAAATTATGATATAAAATAGTGATGCAAATTGGACGTATCAAGGGCTATATGGCTTAGCCCCATTATAATTTACGTGAGAGAGATCCTAGGCTTTTGGAGCAGAGAGGGGAGCCACAAAGACCAAGATGGCCCAGGTGGCTAGGTCAGCATATGGGACCAAGCCACCTGGTCCAACTTGGGCCTTGAGCATCCACCGTCCGTGTTCATCTCATAATCTTTGTCTAGACTTAAACTGCCTATAAAAGGACTCTATGGGGAGTTCTCGGAGGAGGAGGCGGCGAAAACACAGAAAATACGAAAAGGAGCTTGTACCAGCGAAGATTGAAGGGGAAACGCCGCCAAAGTCAATCCCTGATTGCATCTGCAACCTCTCAACATCATCATCAATGCCTCCAAGATGAAAAGGGAGTAGTCCACCCCCGAACTATGGGTTTATAGAAGTAGCTAGATCTATCTCTGCCTTGTGCTATGATTGTATTTCCATGTGACTGCCCAACATGATCATGGACACACTTTGTGGTGGATCTAGATCTTATGAGATAATATGTGAGATTGCATTCGTTATTATGATTTTGATGTATGAGTAGATGCGTATTACTATCACATTCTTAATTAGTTATATTGATCAAACTTGTATGCAAGGTCATGTGTGGAAGAATGAGTGCATTAGATGGAATAACATGGTAGTGGTTATTGGAAGTGACATAAATCTGAGATCCGCTATGGGTTTTACCTTTCCTTTTATTACCTCACTGGGGAGAAAATATATGCATGTGACACAACCATCATGTGATAATCAAACACTATATAAATATTGAATCACATATCTATCATTATGTAATTTGTTTTATGTCCACCACAATTTATGAGAGAGTAGTCAAGTGAAGTTATGAACCCCAATCTGTTTTTAATCATAAGAAACACATATTTTACTTGATTTTATACTTTTTGACATAAGTAACTACCCAAATATAAATACCTTTATTACATGGAAATCATACCAAAAAACTATAAAGAACTTTTCTTTACTTTTTTCCTAGTTTATATCTACTTTCCTTGTTAATTAATTTATTTGAAATTTATATTATTTAAGTTTTATTTTACTTACACGAAACCTTGTTCTTGACAACCATACAGTGGAGTTGGGGACACATGACATTTTCTTTTGCTTTTCAAGTTTCTAGAAGAGGACGTGAAGAAGAACTACAAGTAGTTCCGCGAGAGTTCGATATAAACCGAGTCACCCTTGTAGGGAAAATACGCTTGCTACATCACTCTACAATTGGAGTCCCAACGAGCTGGCACACACATAGTTTGGTGTCATCAAGACTATTTTCGGGCACCATTGTCAGAGAACCAAATAAGTTCATTCACAAGTCACGCACTCTCCATCAAGCATAGTTGATCCCACCATAAGGTTATTTTCTGGCGCCATAGCTTGAAGTGCTCAACCGCCCAAGCTTTGGGAGGTTGCAAAATTTGTGAGTTTTTTGTCCTTTAGATTTTTTAAAGCATTTACTTTTGTCTTGTTATTTTCTATTTCCACTTTATTTGGGTTTACCTCTCGCTTTCCTCTCCCTCTTGCTTCTTTACTTTCAAGTATTTTTTTTACTTTGTCCTTATACGTACAAATCCATATAAATTTCTACCAATAAAAATGGCTTCAAATATTCCTTCTTCAAGCACTAGACCTATCTATGATGAAGTAACAAGTTTTAAACAATATCCTAGGGATTCTTTAATGGAATCTCGGTTTAGGATGAAGGAGATTATAGAAAAGTGTCTTAATATTCATACTCAAAATTTATCATTAGGAGATTTTATAACGGTGTAGACAATTGGTCTAAATTATTTTTAGACTCTTTAATGAAAGGATGCTTTAGTGCAGGGTGAGACTTCATTTCCTATTTTTTTTTAAAGTTTGTTTGGGAATCCTGGAAAAACTAACGATGAGATTGAATTCCAATAATTAATAGAGACTTTGGAGGGTGTTCTGACAAATTAAAAAATTTGGTTAAGGAAGCACTTAGTGAAGATAATATAAATCGATTATGCACTCATACTAGAGGAAAGCTTAAGAATTTTAAGATTGCTTTTAATGAACTTGTCAAAAAGGTAAATTAGGTTAAACACCATTTAAAAACTAAAGAGTGTGCTATTGAACATTTTCATAAAAAGATAACTTTCATGACTAGTTTTTTGGGGCATGCTAAAGAAGTATCAACTTATTCCGGAGAACCCGAAAATTCTAAAAATGAAGAAACACAAATTGAGGAAGTTAAAATGATAAGTGATATTATTTCTAAACCTTTATGTGATATTGATAAATATAGCTTACATAAATTAATTAATCTATTGCAAAAATTTGTTAGTGATTCCTCTTTTAATATTCATTAAGCAGGGTTTGCATCTTTAATAACTAATCATGTGCTTAAAGAAAAGATAGAAAGGTATAATAGAGAAGCCATGATACCACCTAATCTCGGGGATTTAAGGATCCTAAATATGAAAGTAACCATTAGAAAAGAAACTTGGCATCCTATACTAGATTTAGGATCTAGTGTGTCTATTTTATCAAAAGATCTATACAATATGCTTCCAGTTAAACCTATAGAAAAATGTAATATTGATCTATTACTTGCTGATGATTCTAAAAAACATCCATTAGGAACTACACATGATGTCATGGTAAAATTCAATATTATCCATTAGGAACTTTCGTCCCTATTGATTTTATCATAATGGATATGGGGGATAAAGCAATCCTCCTATAATTTTGGTAAGGCCCTTTTAAGAACCATGAGGGCAATAATTGATTCAAAGGAGCGTAATGTTAATTTTAAGTTTCCTCATAAGTAATTCATGAAAAAATTCCCTAGGAAGAAGGTTGTGCCACCAAAACACAAGTGTCCACATGATCACATTAAAAATTGAAACATGCATGAAAAGCCTATCTATATGGCTATAAATTAAGAGCTTTACGGGAGGCAACCCAGTTGTTTTTATTTTTATTTTAAGTGTTTGCTATAATAATGAAGTCTTGTTTTAATTTACTTTATGTAATTTTTAATAAAGTACCAAGTTCAACCTATTTAGATGTTTAAAAGTTGATAAACATATATGGAGATGCAATTTTCTCCAGAACACTTTTTATGAAATTATTTTCCCATTTTTTTTGTAACTTCAATTGAGCAAACTTTTCTACTGAAGTTACAACTTTTCATCCTCCGTACGCAAAAAATAGGCAAAAAATCCTGACATTTTGAAGTGGTCGAATAAATAAGTTTTCCTACTGCTGTTTTTTTGGATAGATTCTATCTTTTGTTGCAACAGTGCTTTCTTTGAGCTTTGATTTGATTCTTTTTAAGACTTTTATTTTTGGTTGATTTTAGCCACTTAAGAAACTCTCTGGATCAGCAAGAGCTATTTTCAGTTCTAATTCTGCATTTCTGCTTGAGAAAGAGCTCTGGAACTCCTGTTTAGCTGCAACTTGCTAGCCTATCTGCAGCACACAGAGGCTACGTAGCTCCAAAATCCAAATGCGACGAAGCAGCAAGGAGACAAAACTTACGACAAGGTGGTAGCATGAAGAATCACCTGAATGCACGGTACGTCGAGCAACCGATCCACGTCGGAGCTCACCGGCCAGGGCAAGTACAGCTCCTCCCCGATCACCCGATCACGGAACAACATTCCCAGCTCCCGCTTCACCTCCTCGGGCGCCCCGAACACCGCCTCTGCGGCCTCAATGGCGCCGGCCTCCGAGGCGGCACCGACCGCTGTCCGCGCGGCGGCCGGGTCGCCAGAAAGCAGCCACGGCCACGGCCACCGACGACTTTTGAGAGGACGACGACCACAGCCACGGCCATGAAGTTTTCAGAAATCGTGGGGGAAGAAGTGGTGCATCCTAGGGTGGAAACGGCATGGCGCGGGGGATCACCGGAGACTAATCTTGTTGTTTTCAGAAACGGGACGGCATGAAGTTTTTTTTGGTTCAGAAACAAGACTGAAAATTGACACACGACTACAGGACGAAATGTTTCATCAACATTCAGAATGAAGGTTTTGCGATCCCTTCCACATGTGTACTGCAGGACATGAGATGAGGCGACAGTCACATGTTTGTACTGGAAAACATCCAGGCAAGCCTTGCTCAAAGATTTTAACTGACGACGAACAACACACACATATTCAGAACTGCACTCTCTGATTGATTCACCTCCGTAAGATTACACACGGCAGAAAATCAACCACACTCGCAACTCAGAAACAGAAGCCATGTATGTAGAGAAACATCAGTGCAATCAATCAAGCTCGAGTCTCCTGTGCTCTATTTCCTTGTAGACGCTGTTTGCTGCGTCTCCCTGGAAGTACACAGCATTTTGAATCTTTTCGCTGCTGCACAGTCATATCTAACGATCTGCTACTGAAATCAATACACAAAGACATTAAGGTTCAGCTTGATTTATAAGAGAAACAAACTGGTGAATTATGCGCTGCTAACACAGCTACAACCTTTTCCATGGCCTACTAATCAATTCCATTTTGTGTAATTTCCTGTTGTTGTTGCAGTAAAGAGAACAGCATTCTTACAAGAAAATGAGTGCAGCCAGGATGCAGGTACCTAAAACTTGCTACACTTTCAGGATGAGCACCACCAGCAAATTGCACACACTTGAATTCAGTTAACGGCTAGAATCAGGCAAGATTTTGCAATGCAATGTAACTGAAACAACTTGGGGCAAAAAACCATATGAAACCAGATAAAAGGCAACGACAGCAAGTGGTGCCTGCTGAGCAATAACATATATAGATAGCAGATAGACTTGTCTAGGTAGATCATACATAACATTTGGCCTGGCAACATAACAGATTTTTCTACTGTCATAGACGCAAAAGCAGATATAGCCTTGTCCTTAACCGATGCTCAAAACTAGGTAGATCAGACATAACATTTGGCCTGGCCACATAACAGGTTTTTCGACGGAATAGCAGAGAATTCATCCAGTACCCACTGGCTTCATGCTAAAGTTCTACGGTAAGAGCTAGACTGTAAGAAGAAGCGGAGCATTCCAGGAAGCTAAATCAGGCGCCAGCGATGGGAGCTGGAGCACCGGTACCGAAGCCGCTAGGAGCACCACCAGTACCGAAACTACCACCCGCACCACCAGTACCGAAACCACCGCCCGCACCACCAGCACCGAAACCACCGCCAGCACCACTGAGACCGAAACCAACGCCAGCACCACCAGTACCCCCACCGCCACCACCAGGACGAGGAGCGTCACCCACAGGCCATTCCTCCTGCTAAATGAAACTATTACTGTCAGCAATATGGCATAACAGCATCATAGCAGACATTAGATATCACAGCAAAGAATGATGTTCCAGAAAACAGCAGCAATCAAGACTAAGCTTTGGCTAAAAAAATCTGTACTGAAGTCCTCAGTACAGCACTTCTAAACAAAATTCAGAGGAGATATGAAGACAAAATCTACCAACAACTGCTTGTTTTCAGTGCATCTTACTCTTAGCACCGCAATAAATGATTCCTGACCTCTGTTAGCAAGCAATAAGTACAGGATTACAGAATCACCACACTAATTACACTAAGCCATAAGGATGACAGCAAATGGTCGTATTACCTAACTACCTAACATCACATCAGATTCCCCAATGCAATGCAATGCAATATACCAGAGAAATCATCAATTTGATGCACAAATGCCACACCAAAAGGATAGCGGCGATTGATCTTGTCGGCAATAATATTTGCTAGCATATATATGAAGATCAAATTCAGAAAAAATTCGTATTTGAAAGTCTCGGTAACAACCGAAACCAAAACTGTTTGAAAAAACATAAATTGGACAAGGATAATGCAAGTTGTACTAAAAAAACGAATGCATTGACTAATAAACTTACACAATAAGATGATGGCTAGGATGCCCACCATAACATGAAGTAGGCCTATTTACAGAGTTCAAACATCCTGGAATCTAATGAATGTAGGCAAAGGTACCAGAGGAGACCAAACTATGTGTTGGAAACCTCGGCAAAGTTGCCTAAAAGCCCACATGAACACAACTTAAGTAACACTACAGGTAACAAAAATGCTGCAAAGCACCATAGGCTCTGTAAAAAACTGGAAATTGCTAAGGAAATAGATGCTGGCAAGGATGCCTTCAATTAACCAAATGATAGTAAATGAGGTCAAGCAGCAGCAACTAATGATATATGCAACAGGGAAAATAGGAAAACATACTCCCTCCGTCCCGTAAAAAGCTGCGCGGGGGAGAAATGTTTTGAACTGTTGACCATTTTACAGAAAAACCCTTTACACTTTGAAATCAGCCAAACAAACTCCCCACAATCAGTGCACGGAAACAACGCACGCAATCAGCCGCGCGCGTGATCCGGCCACGATCTAGCCGCGATCCGCGCTGCACGAGCTGGACGGCACCCCTGCACGAGCTCGCCGGCGCCCCTGCATGAGCTCGCCAGCGCCCTGCAAGAACTCGCCGGAGCCCTCCACTAGCTCGCCGGCGCCCTCCACGAGCTCGTCGGCGCCCTCCACCAGCCGCCGCAAGCAGCTCCACCTCCGGCGGCCGTCCGCCGCTCTTCTCGCCGTCGGAGGGGCCGCCGCGACCACATGCAGGGGCCGCTGTGAGCAGCTCCATCTCCGGCCGCCGTCCGCCGCGACCACGCGCAGGGGCCGCTGTGAGCAGCTCCATCTCCAGCCGCCGCTCCGTCCATCGTCTGAGGGGCCGCCGCGACCACGAGCAGGTGCCGCCGTGAGCAGCTCCACCTCCGGTCGCTGTCCGCTGGTCTGGTCGCCGTCGCAGGGGCTGCCGTCGCAGGGTCCTCCGTGCGCTCGCTGTCGCTTCAACGAACGTGGAGGCCATAGTTCTCCACCTCCTCGCCATCCGCCGCTCTTAGCCGAGGTCGTCCGCTCCTCCGCCACTATCCACGTCTGGCGAGTGCGTCGCCAAAAGAGGAAGGCAGCAGCTGCTGCAACTCCAGTCAATTTGTCGGTGAAGGAAAGGTACATATGATTCCCACCAAACTTGGAATTAGCTGGGAGATTAATTTCCTTATTTCATAGAGCAAACATTGGCAAGCAAATTTGAGTAATATCATGCAAATTTGGGTGATTACTTTCCTTATGTACAGACTCAGTAATGGGTGATTACTTTCCTTATGTACAGACTCATTAATGTACAGACTCAGCAAATTTGGGTGATTACTTTCCTTACGTACAAGCTCAGTAAAAGCAAATGTAACATTTACCTCATGCAAATTTGGGTGATTATAGTTTCCTTATTTACCTCATGTTGTTTCACAGAAATATATGGCAAGAAATCCCAGTGATATCATGCAAATTTGGGTGATTAGTTTCCTTTTTTCCTCATGGTGTTTCACACAAATATAGATGGTGGAAAGAAATCCCAGTGATATCATGCAAATTTGGGTGATTAGTTTCCTTGTTTCCTCATGGTGTTTCACAGAAATATAAATGGTGGCAAGAAATCCGAGTGATATCATGCAAATTTGAGTGATATCATGCAAATCCCAGTCATCAGTTTTGGTCTTGTGCTGGTCCACATGGCCACCTTCCCTGGCAACCTGGACAGCATTTCAATTTAAGCTAAAAGCAAATGTAACATTTCACATGTCTCAATTATGTAGAGTCGCTGATAATGCACAGTGCATTTGCATATTCATAACAAGAACATAAGAAAATGATAAGCATAGTTGTAACTTCTCAGCTGCCTCCTCACTAATTTAAACTTACCTGTTTGCAGATAATAACACATCAAGAAGGCTGTATCTGCCTGAACTCATCACTGCTCCTCGCCGGTCTGCCTTTCAGCTGCTCCACGCCGGTCTGCCTTTCAGCTACTCCTCGCCGGTCTGGTCAGCAAGTTCACTATGGTGCTCCCAGACCTCAATAACGCCCCACTTGACCTCAACTACACTCCACTTGACGAAGATGATGTCTACATACCTGCAGTAGAAGAGGAGATGTTGGTAGATCAAGATGAAGAAACCAATATGGAAGGAGCAACTAGAAACAACAGACACGCAAACCTAACAAATGAGCAAAGATGGGGGCTTTACTTTGCTTTAGAAGTAATCAAACACAGAGATGGAAAAGTTGACAAGACAGACAAGCAGCTTGTTGCATGCCTATTGAAGACAAGCCTACGAACTGTCGAAACGATATGAAAACAAGCAAATGACCAGATTAAGGAAGGTCTAGAAGTTGATGTGTCGAGCAGAAAGCAGGGCAATGTTGGTCGTAAGAGAAAGGACCTTGACCTCGAGAGGATTTTGACGGTCCCTCTTAACAAGAGAAAAACAATTCGATCACTATCCAGGGCCCTTGGTGTTTGTCCCTCCACATTACACAGAAGGTTCCAGTGGGGTCAGGTGAAGCGTGTCACTAACACTTTAAAGCCGCTGCTAACGGCAGCAAACATTATTCAGAGATTGAAATTTTGCGTCAGTATGCTGGATGAGAATGACAACGAGTTCACAACTTCTATGCCGTCATTCAAAGAAATGGATGACATAGTTCACATAGACGAAAAGTGGTTCCACATGACAAAAAAGAAAAACAGCTACTACCTGCTCCCCGGAGAGGCTCCACCCTTGCGTGCCGTCCAGAACAAGAACCGTATCGGTAAAGTGATGTTTCTCACTGCAGTAGCCAAGCCAAGATATGAAGGGGGAGTTGTCACTTTTGATGGCAAAATCGGCACGTGGGCTTTTGTGACGGAAACCCCAGCGGTTAAAAAGAGCAAAAACAGACCAAAAGGGAAAATGATAGTGCAACCATTGAAAGTCACTCGAGAGGTTATGAGGAACTATATGTGCAACCTAGTGATACCTGCTATACAGGACAAGTGGCCAGACGAGGATGTAAGAAGAACAATTTACATACAGCAAGACAACGCGAAACCTCACATCCTACCTCATGATGAGGTTTTCCGACATGCCGTAGCACAGACAGATCTGGACATTAGGTTGTTGCAGCAACCTCCTAATAGTCCAGACATGAATGTGCTCGACTTATGTTTCTTTCCATCTTTGCAGTCCCTCACTGATACTAGAGCACCTACAAGTATTAGGGAACTGATAGAGGATGTGCAACAAGATTACGAGAACTACAAGGTCAACATGTTGTATCGAAGCTTCTTGACACTCCAGGCATGTATGAGAGAGGTCATGAAAGCAGGAGGGGGAATAAAATACGAGCCCCCACACTTGCATAAGGACCTGAAGGAGAGAGAAAGGAAGGCTACCAATAGCTCTATCAATCACATCCGAGCTACTTGTAAAAACTAAAGAGCTTATAGAAAAAGGAGAGGAAAATTAGAAAGAGTAGGAGTGGAATAGGAGTGTTATTGTGTTCATATGGATATTGTAGAGAAAGAAAGAGTAATGCTACTGTAGAGAAATGAGTATTGTTTTTATGTTGTAATTATGTCTAGTTATAAGGAGAAACTTCGGCTCTGTTGCTTCAATCAAGTACTGATGAATTATAATTATATCTAGTTATAAGCTCATTTCATAATCAGAAGCAATATGTGTACTCTCTCCAACTCAACTCAGCGGTTCAGAAGAACACAGAATATGCTAGCAACAGAATTAATTTCAACATACTTGCACGATCAAGAGGTAATGGAACTAGAATGGTTTACCTTTTGAACATCAGATACTCATAAGAGCTAGCCCTTAGCCGACATATAGAGTTCAGCCCCAGGCAGAGAGCTGCACATCAAAATTATGCGCTTCTACAAGAGCTGCCGTGGCTCCAGGCAGAGAAATGGCCTCAAGAGGGCATGCACAGTTCAGCCCCAAAAGCAACCTGGCTTGCCTCCTGTCAGCAAGTAGAGAATATGAGTCAAGGAAAACTTCACTATGAGCAAACTGAACCTAAATGCATTCCTATTACTCCCAAATTCACATCAGTATATCCCAAAAAACATAAGGCTACAAATACAGGTACCTGAATACTAACTAAATCACACGCAAATTCACATAACCGCACAATTTGGAGTGTCCAGTGAGATGAACAGAGGCGGGACATGCATGTAAGTTGTGATCAATCACTATCAAAATCATTACAGCGGCTACATATAGGATTTCTCTCACATTGAATTATTCAGTGGCCAAAAGGGAGTATAGTTAGATGCAAGCATGCATGTTCTTGTGAAGCGCTTATGACTAACAAATGTTGCTTACCCTCAAAATGCTTGTTTGTTAATAAAACAAGATTTCATTGTTATGATTAGTATAGCTATTTCTGGAACACAAATAAGCAATTCTTTCCAGAAGACCAATAAACACAGATAAAAAAAAGGCAATCCCAGGCAACAGTAATTGTCCCTTCATGATCAAACATGGGAAATTTTGTGAAACGAGAAGCCATTAACTTCAGTGAAAAAAATGGAGTCTTTGTTGTCCACAGTTTTCTTAAAATCTTCTGTGTTAGGCTCGTCTCCAAAGAAAAGTTAATTTTGTTTCAAGTCCTCTACTCCCAGAACTGTGGGAATAACAATGCTCCCAGAACTCCCACATCCCTGAGCACCTTTTGCTGATCAAAGGAGCCAATTCGACCAATACAACACTAAGAAACGAACCAAGATACAGTGCCCTTGACGCCCTCCTCATCCTTGCAGTCCCCTGAACCCAAAAACGCATTAATATCGCACTGAAATTTTGTTGGAAGTTTCAACATGGAGGAGTGACAAGCGGGAGGGCAGCGAGATACGATAGATCACAAACTGGGAAGCTGGGAGGAAGGGGATCGATGTTAACTTCTGTACCTTGGAGAGGATGGAGTCGACAAGATCCGGCATCGCCCGGACAACGGGAGCTGCTGATAGGGAGAACGGAGGGAGGGGACGAGCCGGCGGCGTGGCCGGTGGAGGCATCGAGGCCCTGCCTCCAACTGAACTGTTACACCCCTACCTCCGGTATGATTGCCGGAGAAGAGATCGGGGCGGATGCTTTCCTTGGAGTAGAAGGAAGAGAGCAAAAGGGAGACAGAGAGAGACGGCAGAATATTTTCTATTCCAATTTCAGCATAGTTTGATTACAACTCTCGGTGGTCTTTTAACACTCCACCCGTAAGCAACACACATACTCTCTCTGACAGAAAGGTCCCACTAACAAACACACCCCTTGCACCTGACTTAGTCTCCTGTCCGTGGCGGCCACATAGGTCTAAGGTGCGACGCTGTCAGGCGTGACAATGCCCCCCGGAGAAGCGCTTGCTTGACCCCAAGCAAGAACAGCAGGGAAACGAACTTTGAGTACCTCCCAGTCTTCCCAGGTTGCTTGATCAGCTGATAATCCAGTCCATTTGATCAACATTTGGTGCACAGCAGTATTACCTTTCTTGGTGAGGCGTCGATCAAGGATGGTTTCAGGTTGAGTCTCCACAGTATCAAGGGCAGGGCACTTGGGTAACTCCAGAACTACATGACTGAAATCTGGGTGGTATTCCTTTAGCTGGGAAACATGAAACACGTCGTGGACCAAACTGCTTGCTGGAAGATCAAGCCTATAAGCTGCTTTGCCAATGCGTTCCAGAATTGAATATGGCCCAAAATACTTGTAGGCAAGCTTGGGATATGGACGATTTACCACAGAGGCTTGTGCATAAGGCTGAAGCTTCAGTAGCACCTTCTCGCCCACCTGATACTCCTTTTCAACTCGATGTTTGTCTGCATTGTATTTCATACGGGCTTGCGCAGCTTCCAGATTCTTGGTGAGCAGCGCGGCTTGCATGGCGCGCTCAGCTAGCACATCAGTCACAGGTGTTTTCTCTGAGTCTAGTTCCGGCATTGCTCCTAGGTTTGGTTCGTGCCCATACAAAGCTTTGAATGGTGAGCAGCCCAGAGAGGAGTGAAATGTGGAGTTATACCAGAATTCCGCTAGAGATAAGCAGCTATGCCACTGCTTAGGTTGATCCTGCACAGTACACCTGAGAAACATCTCGAGACACTGATTCACGCGCTCAGTCTGTCCATCCGACTGAGGGTGATAGGCCGTGGTGTACTTCAGTTTGGTGCCCAGTTTCTGAAACAGTAACTTCCAGAACACGCTTGTGAAAATACGATCTCGATCCGATACTATTGAGTGAGGCATGCCATGAAGCTTCACCACTGAGTCAACAAAGTGTCGAGCTACAGTCTGTGCTGTGAATGGATGTTTTAATGGCACAAAGTGAGAATACTTGGTGTACCTGTCCACAATCACCATGATGGCATTGTATCCATCAGAGGTTGGTAATCCCTCTATAAAATCCATGGAGATATCACGCCATGCACCAGTAGGTATCGGCAGAGGCTCTAGTAACCCAGCTGGTGGTGTATTTAGATGTTTTGCATGCTGGCATATATCACACTGTTTAACAAAGTCTGTTACCTGTGCCTTGAGTCCTTGCCATGCAAATAATCTCTTGATCCTTTGATAAGTTGCTTGAGCGCCGGAATGGCCCCCGACCGCGCTTGTATGCAGAGCAGATAGGATTTTTGCTTGCAATGCCGAGTTTGAACCAATCCAGACCCTTCCTTGAAAAGTGATGATGCCATTCTGTAGAGCATACCCGTGTTCATCTGGGCTGAAGAGAGCAAGTTTAGTGAGTCGGTTTTGTGCTTCGGCATCAGTCACGTAAGAGTTCACCACCTCTTGTAGCCACATAGGTTGTACTACAGAGCAAGTTTGGATGGACATGACATGGTGCACACGAGATAATGCATCCGCTGCGAGATTTTCAACTCCTTTTTTGTAAGCAATCTTAAATTGAAGACCCATCAATCGCGCCATAGCCTTGCGCTGAAGAGGAGACTGCAATGTCTGATCATCCAAGTAACATAGACTGTGGTGATCTGTTTTTATGACAAACTCCCCACGTTGCAGATATTGTCTCCATCGATCGACAGCCATTAAGAGTGCCAAGAATTCTTTTTCATAAATGGATAGAGCCAAGTGTGCTTGCCCGAGTGCCTTGCTCATGAATGCAATTGGGTGTTGTTCTTGCATCAGAACCGCCCCAATTCCAGTTTCACATGCGTCCGTTTCCACGATGAACTGCTTTTGGAAATCTGGCAGGCGTAGTACTGGGGTTGACACCATGGCTTTCTTCAGTGCTAGAAAGGAATGTGTAGCCTGGTCTGTCCACTCAAAGCTCTTCTTCTTCAGCAAATTTGTTAGTGGTTTGGCAATAATTCCATAGTTGCGCACAAACTTACGATAATATCCCGTAAGTCCGAGGAATCCCCTTAGTTCAGTTACAGAGGCTGGAGTTGGCCAATCAGTCATTGCTTGCGTCTTCCGTGGGTCTGTGGCAACACCTTCCTCCGAAATGATGTGTCCCAGGTACTCCAGACTGCTACAGGCAAATGAGCACTTGCTGCGTTTGACGAACAACTGTTGTTGGCGAAGCAACTTTAGCACCTCTATGAGGTGCGCTAGGTGTTCCTCTTTCGATTTGCTGTACACCAAGATATCGTCCATAAAGACGAGGACTGATTTTCTCAAGCAAGGTTCCAGCACCACATTCATAACACACTGAAAAGTTGCTGGTGCATTGCAGAGGCCAAATGGCATGACTTTGAACTGGTAGTGACCTTGATGAGTTTTGAACGCCGTTTTCATTTCATCAGCAGGGCACATTCGGATCTGGTGGTAGCCTGCCCTCAAATCTAATTTGGAAAATATGCTCGCTCCCTGCAGTTCATCGAGGAGCTCGTCTATGATGGGCATAGGAAACACATTCTTGATTGTCAGCTCATTGAGTCTGCGGTAATCTACGCAGAACCTCCATGTCCCATCCTTCTTCTGTACTAGTAGCACTGGAGAAGCGAATGGTGACATGCTAGGACTGATGATGCCAGCCTTGAGCATGTTTCTCACTTGTTTCTCAATCTCTGTTTTGTGTTCAGGGGAGTATCTGTATGGTCTCATGTTGAAAGGTGCAGCATCTGCTTTCAATGGAATGGCATGATCGTAAGGTCTTGGAGGAGGCAGAGTGTTTGGTTCTTGGAAGACATCATTGAACTCCGTCAACACTGCCTGCACGTCTTCAGAAGTAGGTGCATCTTGCTGCTCAGATTCGGGTTGTACTATTGCCACTGCCCAAATCTCATTTCCTTTTGACCATTTAGCGAACTGTTCTACTGGGAGCTCTCTGAGACTTGCAGTTTCATGGGTTTGTACTCCTTTTAATGTCACTTCCTTCCCAGCATTAGTAACCTTCAAGGTTTTCAAATTCCAGTCCCCAGTGATTGGTCCATGCCTTTTCAACCAGTCCGTACCCAATATTGCATCATAGGCTCCTAACGGAAGCACTCTCATAGAAGTGTTGAAAGTCTCCCCCTGAATCCACCATGCTAGATTAGGAACGATCTTATCACACTGTAATGTTTGATCGTTTGCTAGTTTGACTGTTACTGGAGTTGTCTTCTGTGTAGAACAATGTAGACGATCAAGCATAGCTTCATTTAGGAAACTACCTGTGCTGCCTGAATCAATTAGAATTAGCATCACTTGATTCTCGACTAAGGCTCTCAGGCGAATTGTATCGCCTCCATCAGTGCCAGCCAGAGCATTGATCGACAGGCTTAACTGTTGTGCGTCAGCTAGATCCTGCATCTCCATGAGGTTGAGAATTTCTTCAGATAAGAACTCTGTTGCTTCTTCAGTGCTGAGAGCATTCAGTTCAGCTGTCGCCTTTTTTGCACAAACATGTGTGGGATCATACTTCTCACCACATTTAAAGCAAAGATTGTTTGCTCGGCGATAATCACGCAGCTGTCTGTCCTTCCACAGCTCCCCAGTACCCAGTTTCAGGTGAGGCTTGAAAGTGTCTCCCCTTTGCACAGGTTGCTCAGCCCGTGGTTGATATTGTGCTTTATATGTCCACTGTTTTGTCTCTGATATTACCTCTTGCTGAACCAGAGCAAGCAATATTGCCCGCTCCACTGTATCAGGTAGTTGCACCTCCACTGCAGAACGGATTTCACTCTTTAAACCCCGAATGAACTGTGACACAAAGAACTGTTCATCATAATGAGGATTTTGGATTGAAATTTGATATGACAACTGCTCAAACTGTGCCTGGTACTCCTCCACTGTACCCCGCTGTTTGAGTGCTAACAGTTGCTTCATAAATTTGCGATGATCATCAGCGCCAAACTTTTCCTCTACCGCAATCATCAATTGTGGCCATGTGTTGATATCATGCCGAAGACGGTACGCCTTGAGCCAGAGTGCTGCATTTCCTTCCATATGCAGTGTAGCTGAGACTAACCAAAGAGCAGGATTGACATTGAACAGACGAAAATAGTCCATGCACTTGTCTTTCCAGATGCGTGGTTGATCACCATCAAAGCGAGGAAATGACATTTTCAGGTGAATTCGTGAGGAGTTGTCGTTCCCAGCCTGAGTTCTACCGCCGCCCTGAAAACCTGCGCCACCCAAGCCACCGCCACCAGCGCCTCCCGATCCACCAGCACCATCGCCTCCCAATCCACCGCCACCAGTACCGCGGTTGCCTCCCAGCAAACCATCACCGTCTCCACTAGGTGAGTCGCCGGCGTGCGCAACTGAAGATGTACCCGCACCCGCTGTGTTTCCCGACCAAGTAACATGAGTGGTGCGCACCGTACCTTTTCTAGAGATTGTGTCGCTCTTCGGATCGGCATGGTCCTCGTCTGGCGAAAGAGATCGCTCATGAAGTCTTGCCAGCGTCGCTGAAGTTTCCTCGAGCCGCTGCTCGATCACCGCGAACTGTCGCGCGGCCTCGGCGTTCCGCAACGACCCCTCGTTGACGGATTCGGCGATGATGCCGAGCTGCGCGACCAGAGACTGCTGGGTGGTGTCGATGACGGCCAAACGCCCGTGCAGCAGGTCGACCGCAGATCGGACCTCGGTGAGAGCTGCCGCTGTGGTTGCCGCAGCTTCCCCCATCGCCTCCAGAACCAAGGTCGTCTGAGGCGACGGCTTCGACAGCTTGGCCTTTGCCGTTGTTGCTCCTCACCGGCGGTACCCACAGATCGGCGGCGATGAAGTCTGAGAGGATCTGGATCAAATCCTCCCAAATTTCCCGCTGCTTCCCCGAATTTCCGGTACCGACGCAGCAAATTGGGAGCCCCAACCGCACGCCCGACGAATCGCTGGAGTCTGATACCAAGTGTTACACCCCTACCTCCGGTATGATTGCCGGAGAAGAGATCGGGGCGGATGCTTTCCTTGGAGTAGAAGGAAGAGAGCAAAAGGGAGACAGAGAGAGACGGCAGAATATTTTCTATTCCAATTTCAGCATAGTTTGATTACAACTCTCGGTGGTCTTTTAACACTCCACCCGTAAGCAACACACATACTCTCTCTGACAGAAAGGTCCCACTAACAAACACACCCCTTGCACCTGACTTAGTCTCCTGTCCGTGGCGGCCACATAGGTCTAAGGTGCGACGCTGTCAGGCGTGACATGAACGCCTCCTTGATTCCTTGCAGGCAGCGTTCATGGAAGGCGCCATCAAGGTCCCCGGATCCGGCAACTCCGCCATCGGATCCGGCACCACCACTATCGAATTTGGTATCCCCAAATGCGTCTAGGTAAAAAAAAATCGATCTTTGTGACCTGGGACTAGATGCAGCGAGGCCAGGGGAGGGAGGCAGCTATGCTAGGGGACGGAGGCGGCGAAGCTAGATACGGCGACGGCGAGGCGAGGGGACAGCGACGGCGAGGCGAGGGGACGGCGAGGCGAGGCTAAGGGACGGCGGAGGCGGAGGCGCTCCGCCGCGTGAGACCAACGAGGGGGAGAAGAGACGGGGTAGTTTCTCCAAGGACCGCGGGCTTCAGGTGAAAAACGTAAGGGGGGTTTCCGCAAAAACGCCGCCGCGCAGCTTTTTACGGGACGGAGGGAGTACTAAACTATTGGTAACCTTGGCAAAGTTGCCTCGCAAAAACCCAATGATGAGATCTAGTGACAAACACAAACCATGAGGTCAATGAGTTTGAGCAAACAATTGACTAGCATAACTCAAATATAATTTCAAGTATGTGTACAATGAACCTAAGAAGATCAATGGGCTTGACCAAACAAGCCACAATGCTATAGGCATCATGGAAAACAGGAAACCAAATTGTATCTTGGTAGCGCCACAAATCCAATACTTGGAAAATCAACACTAAAAGCAAAAGACAAGCTGATCATATCAACCATTCAGGTGACAAGAAACGGTACAAAGGTAAAGAAGGATCCCATACCCTGGGGCGGAAGTGTCGTGGCGGCGGTGCGCGGTTCTTCCTTTCCTTACGGGAGCGAACGCTGATTTCCTTCTTGTGGATGGCGCACCCGATGCACAAGTGTATCTTGTCGTAGAGCTTGGGTAAAACGTAACCTGCAAAACACTTGTCAGCTATATGGCACAAACATTTCAAAAGCTGGAACCTTTCAACTCTCAAGATGATCAAATAACAGGGGCGAAATGAAATTTCCGAGTTTTAGATGTTCTTGCACGAGCAGGACTACGCGGGATCGGCGATCACTGATCCAACAGTTAAACACGACCCTGAAAGGAGAAGGGGAGAGAAACCATACCCTCGAACACACATGCTTCTTTCAGATCTCTGATGGCGGCTAGCTCCACGACGTTCCTCACCGAGTAGCGTTTGATCGCCTTGTCCTGAACCAGCAAAGAAACCCCGCCACAGTCGTCGATACACAATTTTGGACAAGGAAATGGATTTGGAAAGTCGGGTGGATGATTGAACTAACCTTCGGGACTGCCTTGGCGCAGTTGTTGCAGCGGACCAACTTGACATGGCCGCGGCCATGCTTGCTGCGGCCGCCGTTGCGGCGCTTCACCGTCTGCGAGCAGCGAGATAGAGGATCGATTAGACCTGCATTGGGGCGCATCCAGAGCGGAAAGGACGGGGGATCAGCTCGTACCATGGCGAGGGCGCGGCGGGGGCGAGGTCGCGAGGAGTAGGCAGCGAGAGCGAGGTCGGCCGTCGGCGGCGGCGTCTTCTCCGGGTCCTTGTCCTTGTAGGGTTTGCCCACCAGGCGGCGCGTGGCCATTATATAAGGGCTGGCGGGTGGCCTGATAGCATCTGCGCCCGTTCGTTTGTAGATCGACGGTCCACGTTGTGAAGCTAGTGAGTGCAACCACAGTCGCCATTATGTAGCGCTTCGGAATATTCGCACCCGCTCCCGCCTTGCAACGTGTCCATGTATACTGTGAAAGAAAACAAAGACCCGTATTCTTTCCTCTTATTTTTTGAAAGGAACACACTGTATTCCATAAAGAAATTAAACTAAATCGCTACAGAGTACATTAAAATTCGGAGAAATGGCCTAGCAAAGTCTTACAAATACCATTTCCTTTTTTATTGGAAACAGGAGCAAAAGTTATGCTCCAATCAATCTTTGATGAATCTTTCGAAATATTAGACTATCATGGAACCACAAATAAGCTCTGACACTAAGAGCATCACTAGCAGTGCTCTCAAACTAGAAACCCTCAAAGCCAATTTGAGGGTCGAGAAATCGCGAATTTGAAGACCCAAAACGGCCGGCGCAGATTAGTGCCTTCAAACCAACCCTCAAAACAGAATTTTGACAGTTTCAAACACACAATAACAGTTTACATTCACATAATCATTCTATGTATCATAAAACACTAACAAATAATAGTTTCAAACACACAATAATAAATCGACTTATTACAACAATGTTTTCTGCAAATTACAATAATAGTTTGAAGCAAATAGAATATGAATAAGTGTTTGAAGCAAATACAACATTGGCCACGGCCACGGCCATGGCCAAGCAAATGAATGAACTAGGTTAGATCATTGGCCGCGGCCAAGCAGCTGCCAGTGGTGCTCGACCAGATCATCGCGGAGCTGGTTATGAGTGGTGCCATTTTCAATATCCCGATGTGCTTGGAGAAAAGCTTGAAGGCGATCGGAGTTCCTCTCCGCTTGAACTCGGGTACCAACATTGTCATAAAAACATGGCAAGTTTAACCCCCTCTCATCCTCAAGTATCATGTTGTGTAGAATGACACAACACTTCATGATGTTCACAAGGGTTTTCTTGTCCCAAAAACGAGCTGGACCCTGAACAATGGAAAATCTTGCTTGCAAAACTCCGAAAGCTCTCTCAATATCTTTGCAGGCTGCCTCTTGTGCCTTTGTGAAATTAGCTTCTTTCTTTGATAAGGCTTTTCCTTTCTTCTCTTTATTGGACTTCACAAGAGTTGCCCACTCAGGATAAATGCCATCGGTGAGATAGTATCCCATGACTTTGTAATTGCAAGTTGGAGCATCACCTGAAGCTAGTCTTGCAAAAAAAAGGAGACCTTTGAAGCACATTGATGTTATTGAGTGTTCCCGGCAACCCAAAAAATGCATGCCAAATCCATAGGTCCTCGGATGCCACGGCCTCAAGCACAATGGTAGCTTCACGGCTTTTACCGCAATACATTTCATGCCATGCTTTTGGGCAATTTTTCCATGTCCAATGCATGCAATCTAGGCTACCAAGCATGCCCGACCATACCCTTTTTTCATTCATCTCCATCAATCTCTTTGTGTCATCCTCGTTCGGAGCTCGAAGATACCAATCACCATACAAATGGATGACCATCTTGGCAAACTTACGCACGGACTCCGTGGTTGTATCTTGGCCAATGCGAAGATACTCGTCCGTATAGTCCGCGGGTATGCCATAGGCGATCACCCGCATTGCCGTCGATATCTACGCTGCTTGAAATAGTTTGAGTTGGCCTCGCAATCTTTCACTATTTTCACAAACAAGTCGCGGCGCATTCTGTACCTTATACAGAAGAGGCGGGGTGGATATGTTGGTACCTCGGAAAAATAGTCTTGCATGAGTTGGTCGTGGCCGAGAGCGCGGTTCCTAGGGATGCAAATGCGACCCATCTTCGACCCCTGCCTCCGATCAAGCAGCATCGAGCGGTCCTGAATCTCCTTCACGGCGACGAGAGCAACATTTATATCGATGTCATCGTCTTCCAGCAACTCTTCGATGTTCGAATCATCTGACGATGACCAATCGATAGTGTCGAACATCGAATTGTCCATGTTCTCATCATCCATCTAAAATACCAAGACACGTACAACTAATCTAAATGAACCAAAAATGAAAATACACAACAAATTGATGAACAATTACCGTTGGAGGCCAGGGCGGGGTCGGAGGCCGGGGCAGCTGCGGGGTCGGAGGCGACGGGGCGAGGTCGGAGACGGCGGGGGCGGAGGCCGGAGCAGCTGCGGGGTCGGAGGCCGGGGAAGCTGCGGGGTCGGAGACGGCGGTGGCAGGGTCGGAGGACGATGAATTAGAGGAGGAGGCAGCGGGCGACCAGAGGCGGAGGCGGACGCGTCGCGGGCGGGGTCGGAGGCGGCGCGGCCGTATCGGGGCGGAGGGCGAGGTAACGGGGGGCGGTGGCGAGTCAGGGCTGCGGGGCAGGGTGGGAGGACGGCGAATCGGGGCGGAGGCGGGCGGGGTCGAGCAGAGTAGCGTGGGAGGAGTACGCGCAGGTGAAATATCAGGGCAGGACACGCGCGTTGACCAAAATGAAGGGCCCTTCAGTTTTGCCTCCGGACCTGCACTTGTACACATCGAGTGGGGATTTGAGGGTTTGGCCTTCTAAATTTTTTAAGGGTTCAAGGTTATGAGGGTTCTGTTCCGCGTCTCGTTTCAGCCTCAAGTTTCAAAAAAGCGGTTATTTTGAGGGTTTGATCAGTTTGAGGGTTCTGCTAGTAATGCTCTAACTACCCTCAAACCATCAAAAAACGGCATACTTCTTCACTCAATGTAAATATCTGCACAATATCAACAATCACTAAGTTATTTGCTTCTGGAGTTACACAATATGCCCTTTAATACATTGTGCACCAAAATGGCATTACAAAATGTGGTTGCGCATTAATTGATGTTGTTCTGTAAGCAACTTTATTTGTTAATTTTTAGGGGATATTTAGTTAGTAATTACTAATGTTTTACAGTGGAACTCTGTATACTTACTTGGTAACCTTCTAAGTGGTATTTTCTCTTGTTATTAATATTAATGATCCATACAAATTAGACCTATTAATACCTACTCTCAAATTCTGTATATTAGGAAGTAGTATTCTGGTACTATTAGGAATATATAGTTAGGAACCTGTATATATGCCATAATTAAATATGCGGTATCTAGTAGCCTAAAACATGTAGCCTATTAGATATCCTGGCCATGACACACTCAGGCATGCAACTACAAACATGCTTTGTTTATTTCAAGGTAGATGATTGTTAGATTGTTAGTATCTATCTGATCCTTCCTGTTCATCTCAGCGAGTAGTGCTAGCGAGGCACGAGTACTTTTTAAGGGTGATGTTGCATGTTAATCGGTGTATGCCTTGTTGTCCTTAAAAAAACTGGTGCATCTATGTGTGTTTGTAACGAAGTGAATGTAATGACAGTCTTCCTTTAACTATGACCATGTGTATCTGTTGTCATATTTTTCATGCAAATATAATCATACTTGTCATTGAATGATAATATTAATTATAATATTTACCGTCAACCTATACAAATAAGCGGGATGTTGCATATGCTACTATTCGTAGCATTGATCTTGCAATTAAGGCTGGTGGTATAGAGTTGGGTGCACTTTTCTCACTCGCGCACATATAGATGAACTTATTATGGATATGAATGTTAATATGTTGCACCAATAATATTGGTATTTATTTATTGCAATGTAATTTATATGTGTCCTACACTATTGTATATTCATAATAAATATCTTAATAAATTCAATTTGTGGATGTGTCGTGGTTCAAGTTCTCACATTGTAATGGTGCATGCTTCAATTTCTCTTACATTGTATTGATTCGTGCTTCAGTTTCTCGTGCATTGCGATGTCACCAAGCATCATAATAAATTAATTAATTGATTGTGCATGTGCATTAATTTTATTAAATATATATTCCATAAATTAGGTACCTAATGTGATAAATAATAATAAAATGCATCCATTATGTTTTTAGGAATTAATACATCAATTATG
The DNA here is from genome assembly GCA_030979885.1 of Lolium multiflorum. Lineage (NCBI taxonomy): Eukaryota > Viridiplantae > Streptophyta > Magnoliopsida > Poales > Poaceae > Lolium > Lolium multiflorum. The sequence goes on from CM061749.1 coordinate 263,040,732, forward strand.
TTGCAAGACTGATATTGTAGTGTTACTATTTTTTTTTTTTTTGAAACTTCACCAGCAGGAGAGGCTCCTACTGTTCTTTTATTAAAACTGAGAAAAAGGGTTATTTACATCTTATGTACATCAGGGATCTGCCAAGGGGCAGGAAAGCAGTTGCTAGAAAGAACTCTCTTCGACTAACAGATAGAAGCTAGGGTGGGAGGAGGGTTTAGCTTATAAAGCTATTTTGATTAAGAGCTCTCTGATAGTCCTCTGCTGATTCTCCTTGGTACGGCACGTGAGAGTTTTAAGATCTTGGGAAAGTTGTCTCTGCCAAGATATAATGCTTGGCTCTTCCCCTTCGAAGCAGGCTCTGTTCCTTACCTTCCAAATATTCCATGCTCCCAGGATTATCACCTCGGTGAAGAGAGGCTTGCTCCAAATCCTTTTTGCTTCTGAGATCATGTTTTCTAGATGTAGGTCCCCATCCCAGGTGATACCTATCTTGGCCCAACAGCTAGCACTGAAGCTACACATGAAGAATAGATGGTTCCTTGTTTCGGTTACCCCAGCGTCGCACGTCATACATGAGTGGTTGAGGCCAATGTTGAAGTTTCTGCGTTTAAGCATGTCTCTGGTGTTTATTCTGTCAACCAGCATCAACCACGCAAAAACCTTGTGTTTCATGACACACTTGCTTTTCCAGATATCAGAGACATGTTTGGGCGTTGAGCAGTTCCTGAAGCAGTGTGAATAGAACTCTTTGGGTTTAAGGGAATCGGCACCCCATATTGGCTTCCAAGCATCAGCCTTCTGAGCATCTAACTGCAAGTCATTTAGTTCATCCTCCAGAGAGAGCAACTCCGTATGCGCTTCAATCGATAGTGGCAGGGCAAGGTGGTCTTCTAGATTTTGGCGATTAACAAAATCACATAACGACACGTCTTTATGGTTCACAAAGGAGAATAATCTAGCAGCTTTATCACATAGAAGTGGTTCAGTCCAGGGATCTTTCCAAAGGAGAACTGAGTCTCCGGCCCCAACCGTGACGGTGGAAATGCCTCTGAAGATATCTGCCAGCCCAATGATGTCTCTCCACCAGAATGAACCACAGGGTGGCATTGCATGAGGGACGCCCTCTGCATAATGCTTGAACCAGACTAGCTGTACCCAGGGAGTATCAGCTCTTTTATAGAATTTATCTAAGTGCTTGAGCAAGAGCGCTTTGTTCTGAATTTGCAGGTTGATGATCCCCAATCCACCCTTGTTTTTTGGTTGGCAAACTCTGTCCCACGAAGCTAGCGATTGACATTTCTCTTCCCCATTGACAACCTTTCTCCACAGACAATGTCTTCTTCCCCGATCACAGAACTCAAAAATTTTCAGGGGTATTTTGAGAGTGCACATAGCAAAGGTGACGAGGGGTGTGATGGCTGAGTTTACATACGTTAGCCTACCGCCATAAGTGAGCCAGATCGCTGAGCTAGAGAGTCTGCGTTCCACTGCACAGACAAGCGGCATGAGATCTTCCACGGTAGGTCTGGTGGTGCCCATGGGCAGGCCTAAGTATGTGAATGGCATCGAGGTCACTCTACAGCCAATAGAATCTGCCAGAGCGATGGCTACCTCATTGGATATATTAATCGGGATAAGCTGGGTCTTGTTAAAGTTGATTTTCAGGCCGGTACACGCTGCATAAGTCTGAAGGATGCTTTTCATAGTGTTGATTTGGTCCACCGAAGCAGGTAATATTGCCAATGTATCATCGGCATACTGGATAATGGGGTTGTAGTGTTACTATTGGTGTTACCATAGATACAAAATGTGTTACAAGGTATAAATCATAGTGTTGCAATGTATGGATATTATGTTATTAATCATGCCATGAAGATAAAAAGAATGTTACTCATTACGTTACTACAAGTGCAAAAATATGTTACCACCAATGTTCTACGTCTATGAAAATATGTTACTATCGGTGTTACTATAGTTTAAAAAAAAAATGGTTTACTAGCGCATATAGTAACACAAAATATCCACATTACTAAAATATAAATTGTAACACAATATTTAACATATGGTAACACATATTATGTGTGACTAGGGACACCACCTAGTAACATGGCCTAATGGAAGACATCTCAATATCTCTTATTATATGGCCGAGGAACATTGTTTGGCACCTGCGGTAAGACAAGCTTTGTGTAAGAAAAGCTTTGTCCTGTCGTAGTGGTACTTCGTCTTAGTATACTTGTACTTCATGCACTATACCATGTAAAAATTAAGCGAAGGACTATATGTGTTAGCCCCATAATAATTTATGAGAGAGAGACCCTGGGCTTTTGGAGCTGAGAGGGGAGCCACAAAGACCAAGATGGCCCAGGTGGCCATGTCAGCATGTGGGACCAAGGCACCTGGTCCAACTTGGGCCCCGAGCATCCACTGTCCATCATCATGTCATGATCGTCGTCTTGACTTAAACTGCCTATAAAAAGACTCCATGGGGCATTCTCGTAGGAGGAGGGGGCAAAAACACAGAAAACACGAAACAGAGCCAGAACCAACGAAAATTGAAGGGGAAACACCGCCAAAGTCAATCCCCGATTGCATCTCCAACCTCTCGAAATCATCATCAGTGCCTTGATGGTGCTTATCGTAACGCCGACTTCACACTGTTGGGGAACTCCAAGAGGAACGTATGATGAGCACAGTAGCAAGTTTTCCCTCAGTAAGAAACCAATATTTAATCGACCAGTAGTAGAAAGGTGTGACTTCTGAAGGTATTGCTAGCTCACTAGTGGCAGGCGCACTACCGGCGTCAGCAACAACATGGAGCCTGCACACAACACAACAAAAATACTTTGCCCCATCTTAAAGTGAGGTTGTCAATCTCACCGATTTTGCTGAACACAAAGGATTAAATGTATCGAGTGGAAGGAGATATTTGCAGTAATTAAAGAGAATAGAGGTTTGCAGTAAGTAATGGAGCAGGATTGCAGTGGTTGAATTTATCAGTGTAAAGGAAAGAACCGGGTCCACAGTTCACTAGAGGTGTCTCTCCATAAAGATAAATAGCATGTTGGGTGAACAAATTACAGCTGGGCAATTGACAGAATATCGACGATACATGACAAGATGATTACAAAGAGATTTGTTAGGGCATTACAACATAATACATAGACCGTAATCCAACTGCGTCTATGACTAATAATCCACCTTTATCGTCTGAACCCCTTTCAGTATTAAGTTGCAAGCAACAGACTATCACATTAAGCAATGTGTGTAAAGTAAACAATAGAATTACACTCGGATAAAACATTCTTGTTTTCTCCCTAGTAGCAACAACACATCTACAATCTTAGAAGTTATTGTCACTCTTCCAGAAAACTAGAGGCATGAACCTACTATCGAGCATAAATACCCCCTCTTGGAGTCACAAGCATCTACTTGGCCAGAGTATCTACTAGCAACGGAGAGCATGCAAGATCACAAATAACATATGACATGAATATATAATCAACCTCAACATAGCATACAATATTCATCGGATCCCAGCAAACACAACATGTAGGATTACAAAAGGATGATCTTGATCATGTAGGGCAGCTCACAAGATCTAAACATGAGGCACAAATTGGGGAAGACAACCATCTAGCTACAACTATGGACTCATAGTCAAGGGATGAACTGCTCGCGCATCACTTCGGAGGCGGGCATGGCAATGTAGATGCCTCCGGCGATGATTTCCCCCTCCGGCGGGGTGCCGGGAAGAGCTTCAGAACCACCGCGAGATGGGTTCTGTGATGGCGGCCACGATGGAACTTTTCGTGGATGGAGGTTCGGGTATCGAGGGTTTTCCACTGATCGTGAATAAATAGGCGGAGGGGAGATGTCGGTGGAGGCCAGGGGGCCCACACCACCCCTAGGCGCGGGCCAGGCCAGGCAGCGCCTAGGGCAGGTGTGGTCGCCCTGCCCCCTTCGACTACCCTCTGGACTCTGTCTTCGTTACGGTAAAATATTAACTTTGGCTTTTGTTTCGTCCAATTCCGAGAATATTTCCTGTACAACTCTTCTGAAATACAAAAAACATCAGAAAACAGGGAACTGACAATGTGGCATTTTTTTAATAGGTTAGTGTCGAAAAATGTATAAAAGTGCAACGAAGTATGAGCAAAACATATATGAATTGGTGTAAAATAAGCATGGAGCATCAAAAATTATAGATACGTTTGAGACGTATCAAGCATCCCCAAGCTTAACTCCTGCTCGTCCTCGAGTAGGTAAGTGATAACAAAATAATTTTTGAGGTGACATGAATCCAACACAATCTTGATCAAGGGTGTAAAGCATTGTGAGCTGGGATCAAAGTACTCTAAACATAGGCATGATAGATATAATTCAATAGAACTTACCAACCATGTTATAACATGAAGAGTAACTCAAACAAAGGGTCGTAAATAATAGTGCATTGAAAACAACTGTTTGTTTATGAGCATAGAGTAAACCTAACAAAGTGGTACTCAACATGTCCTTTATGGAATAGCAAAACATAAATGCAAGAACACCTTCAAAGTTTAAAGGGTGACTAGATACAAGTAATTTAAGAGCAAGCAATAGCACAATCATGAATCAATCAATAATAATTTTGGGACTATGCACATTGCACTAAGAATGACAACTATGCTCTCTTAATTGGTGCATAAAGTAGAAGATGAAAACTCAACATAAAAGTAAAAGAGAGACTCTTTGCAGAGTAAGCAAGATAAATATGTTTTATAAACCTTCCAAAAAGTATAGTACTTATTAGCTTTAAGCTCTCATTGCCCCTATCATAAGCATCTTGAATGGTTAAAGTTAATGTGAATCAAATATGAGCTATATGCTTGCAAATCACAAGTTGAAAATCTCATGCCCCTTGAATACGAGTACCTAAACCTCATGCTACTCAAGTTAGGTCCCAAATAAATTCTTGCCATTATAAGTATACATGTATCATTGAGAACCGCCAACGGGGTACCTCTTTCCGATGATATGGAGGTACTCTTGTAGGAGCAATCCCATGCCAAAATGACAAGACAAACAGACAATGAGCATCTCAACATTTTTTTATTTACTATTGGTATAGCTTTTTATTGAAAGTGCTTCATAGAATGCTCACTATGGTTCGCTGTAAATTTCAACCATGAATGATGCATGTCTTAGATTAGCGGCCCAGGTGTTTCCTTAACTCATATACAAACTCCATGGACTTAGAAGTTTCCATTTTATTTCACACCGCTAGGCATCCATAAACAAAAGAACATGACATGAACTAAATATAAGTGCAACTCCCAACTTGCAATTTGCAAACATATAAACTTCATAAGATAGTCACAATAATCAAATTTATTAAGTGCAAGAAAGTAAATATGCCATCAAGTTCATGAGAGCTTTACTGACTAATTTTCTCATGCCAAAATTTAATTTGGAAGATAAATAAAAAAACATGATGAATATACTTGGAATAGCAATAATGCTACTAGGTAGATATGATGGACACAATTGGCAAACTTTGTTTCATGGTGGTTGGATGCACGAGTAGAGATCATACTCAGTATAGGTGAAGGCTAGCAAAAGACTGGGGACGACCAACTAAGAAAGCAATAATGGCCACAATCATGCATAGCGACAAAACATTATCAATCAAAGCATAAAGTGATATTACAAGTCAAAAAAATAAATAATCATAGAGGCTTTAGTTGACTGGTTATAGTCATAACATGGTATAAGCATGTGGCAAGTCAACCTAATAAAGCATCAAAGGAGAATACCACGATATTATGCTTTTATGATGGAAACAACACATGATTCTTTCAATGACACATTATGCACTCTAGTCCATTTAAGACAAGTCATGCTAAAACAATAAATAATAAGCATATGACAAGAATAACATCCAACATGACATGTCAAAGTCTATGCCACAGTCTAGACAAGCTTCCTTTTGCATCACTATAAGCATGAAACATTTTACGCTTATCCAGCACCAATCAATTTATTTGAAATAGCTCTTAGATATGAAATACATTATGGACCAGAGATATAATCATACATAAATAAAGAATACTAACGAGCTCTGAACAAAATTCAAGTGAAAGAACAAGAGCTAAACACAGTACTAGAAAACTAGAACACTCGCAGAACAATAACAGCGAAAACTAGAGCGTTCTATGCAATTAAAAACAGAGTGGGTCTTTCTCCAAAACAAATGTGCCGGGATCCAACATATGCTACAGCAAACAAAATAAAACTAAACAAAAAACAAAAATAAAGACACTCCAAGAACAACACATAGCATATGAAGCAATAAAAATATAGAGCATAGAAAGATGACATGTTGCTTTGTTGATGAAGAGGGGATGCCTTGGGCATCCCCAAGCTTTGACGCTTGTACCTCTTGAATATTTCTTGGGGTGCAGGAGCATAACCAAGCTTGATCTTTTGTTCATTCTTCATCTCATCACATCATTCTTTTCTCCCTACACTTGAAAACTTTATTCATACAAAACTTCACACAATTGACTGTTAGCAGCATTAGTACAATCAAAATAAACAAATCCACTTGGGTTCAGTTTTAACATATATCAAACATATATTCAAGAATTAGCTACTTTAGCAACTCTTAAAAAAGCTCTTTGATCAAAAGAACTCAAAAGGAAAGAGATTTAAGAGGCAAATGCAAATAGTGCATGAATCTGTCAAAACAAAACATCACCTAAAGATCGATTTTTTAACAAATCCTCTGTTGCTCATCTCAAAAAGTGGTAAACTAATGAAAGTTATATAATAACCTGGGGTATATGCATAAAAAATGGCAGCTCAAAATTATGCTCTAGATAATTTTACGAATTTTTATGGTAACAACACAGAATCTGTTTTCAGGGCAGAACTTACCCAAATCTTACTTTCTTCCTATTAGTGGCTATTCTTGGCACAAAAATAAAATAAAAATTATAAGGAGAGGTCACTACAGGGGTAATAACTTCCAAGACTCAACAAAAAGAAAAAATTACAAAAAATAAATATGGGTTATCTCCCAATAATGCTTTTCTTTAACGCCTTTCAGCTAGGCGCAGAAAAAGAGCGAGCATCAAGTATTATTAAGTGAAGAAGCATCAACGTCATAATTTGTTCTGATGATAGAGCCATAAGGTGACTTCTTTCTTTTTCGAGGGAAGTGTTCCATACCTTTCTTGAGTGGGAATTGATATTTAATATTTCCATCTCTCATATCAATAGCAACACCAACAGTTCTAAGAAATGGTCTTTCCAAAATAATTGGACAAGAAGCATTGCATTCAATATCCAGAACAACAAAATCAACGGGGAAAACGTTATTGTTAACCATAATAATAACATTATCAACTCTCCCCAAAGGTTTATTTGCGGCAATATCAACAAGATGAACATCCAATTAACATTGTTCCAACACTGGCAATTTCAAGCATATCATAGATTTTTCCAGGCATAACAGAAATACTTGCACCAAGATCACATAAAGCATTGCAATCAAAACCATCTATTTTAATCTTAATAATGGGCTCCCAGCCATCTTCTAACTTTTTAAGAATAGTGTCTTCGCGTTTTAATTTCCCTCTCTAATTTGCATAAGAGCATTTGTAATGTGCTTTGTAAAAGCCATATTTATAGCACTAGCATTAGGACTTCTAGCAAGATTTTGTAAGAACTTAATTACTTCAGAGATATTGCAATCATCAAAATTAAAGTCATTATATCAAAAGTAAAAGGACTCTTGTCTCCCATACTCCGAAAAATTTCAGCACACTTATCAGGAACAGTTTCGGCGGTTATAGACAATTTTGTAGAAGGAGCGGGGACTTTTCCTACACCATTTATTTTACCATTAACAGTAGGAGAGTGACTAGCATTTGAAACTTCATTACTACTGGTGGTGGTGATGGTACAAACTTTAGTCAAATTATTGTTTCTAGCAATTTCATCTTCTCTTTCCCACCTAGCATGCAATTCCGCCAACATCCTAATATTTTCATCAATTCTAACTTGAATGGAATTCAAAGTTTTACTTTCTTTAACATCATGAGGCAACACTTTTAATTTAAGAAAATCAACATCATGAGCAAGGCTATCAACTTTAGAAGCAAGAATATCAATTTTGCCAACCTTCTCCTCAACAGTTTTATTGAAAGCAGTTTGTTTACTAATAAAATCCTTAAGCATGACTTCAAGATCAGAGGGTGCACTTTTATTATTGCTGTAGGAACTACCATAAGAATTTCCATAAGCATTACCATTATTAGAATGATATGGCCTATAATTGTTGCTACCAAAAATATTCCTATAAGCATTGTTGTTGAAATTGTTGTTTTTAATGAAATTCACATCAACATGCTCTTCTTGAGCAACCAAAGAAGCTAAATATTATTTGGATCAACATGAGCTTTACCATTAACAAGCATGCACATAATAGTATCAATTTTATCACTCAAGGAGGAGGATTCTTCGACATAATTTACCTTCTTACCTTGTGGATCTCTCTCGGTGTGCCATTTAGAATAATTTATCATCGAATCATCAAGTAATTTAGTTGCAGCCCCTAAAGTAATGGACATAAAGATACCTCCAGCAGCTGAATCCAGGAGATTTCTTGAAGAAAAATTTAGTCATGCATAAAAAGTTTGGAAGATCATCCAAGTAGTCAGCCAAGGAGTGGGATAATACGTTACCAAAGATTTCATTATTCCCAAACTTGAGCAACATGTTCATTATCAAATTGTCTAAATTTCATTATGTCACTTCTCAAAAATATAATCTTAGCAGGAGGATAATATTTTCCAATAAAAGCATCTTTGCATTTAACCCAAGAATCAATACTATTTCTAGGCAAAGATAACAACCAATCTTTAACTCTACCTCTCAAAGAGAAAGGAAACAATTTCAGTTTAACAATGTCACCGTCTACATCCTTATATTTTTGCATCTCACAAAGTTCAACAAAATTATTAAGGTGAGAAGAGGCATCTTCAGTACTAACACCAGAAAATTGCTCTTTCATAACAAGATTTAATAAAGCAGGTTTAATTTCATAGGCTTCGGGAGCAGGTGGAGCAATAGGTGTACAACTAAAATCATTGTTGTTGGTGCTAGTAAAGTCACACAACTTAGTATTTTCAGCGGAACCCATTTTAGCAAAATTAAAACTAATCAACAGAAATAACAGCTATAATAGAAACTAATTTTTTTGTGCTTTTGATATAAAGACAACTATAAAAGAAAACTATTTTTTGTGTTTTTTATATGACGAAGCAAACAAAAATAAATAAAGTAAACTCAGAAAAACTATAACAAAGTAAAGAGATTGGAGATGAGAGACTCCCTTTGCAGAAATCCTCTTTCTCCCCGGCAACGGCGCCAGAAAAATAGCTTGATGGTGCTTATCGTAACACCGACTTCACACTGTTGGGAACCCCAAGAGGAAGGTATGATGAGCACAATAGCAAGTTTTACCTCAGTAAGAAACCAAGGTTTAATCGACAAGTAGGAGAAAGACGTGACTTCGAAGGTGTTCCTAGCGACTAGTGGGGCGCACTACCGGCGTCAGCAACAACGTGTAACCTACACACAACACAACCAAAATACTTTGCCCCAACTTACAGTGAGGTTGTCAATCTCACCGGTTTTGCTGAACACAAAGCATTAAATGTATCGAGTGGAAGGAGATGTTTGCAGTAATTAAAGAGAACAAAGCTTTGCAGTAAGTAACAGAGGAGGATTGCAGTGATTGAATTTATCAGTGTAAGGAAAGGACCGGTCCACAGTTCACTAGAGGTGTCTCTCCATAAAGATAAATATCATGTTGGGTGAACAAATTACAGCTGGGAAATTGACAAAATATCGACCATACATGATAAGATGATTACTATGAGATTTTTTGGGCATTACAACATAATACATAGATGGTAATCCAACTGTGTCTATGACTAATTATCCACCTTCCGGTTATGGTCCGAACCCCTTTCAGTATTAAGTTGCAAGCAAGAGACTATCGCATTAAGCAATGTGTGTAAAGTAAATAATAGAATTACCCTCGAATAAAACATTGTTGTTTTCTCCCTAGTAGAAACATCACATCTACAATCTTAGAAGTTATTGTCACTCTTCCAGAAAACTAGAGGCATGAACCTACTATCGAGCATAAATACCCCCTCTTGGAGTCACAAGCATCTACTTGGCCAGAGTATCTACTAGCAACGGAGAGCATGCAAGATCACAAATAACATATGACATTAATATATAATCGACATCAACATAGTATACAATATTCATCGGATCCCAGCAAAGACAACATGTAGGATTACATAAGGATGATCTTGATAATGTAGGGCAGCTCACAAGATCTAAACATGAGGCACAAATTGGGGAAGACAACCATCTAGCTACTGCTATGGACTCATAGTCCAGGGATGAATGATACGTCTCAAACGTATCTATAATTTCTTATGTTCCATGCTACTTTTATGATGATACTCACATGTTTTATACACATTATATGTCGTTATTATGCATTTTCCGCACTAACCTATTGACGAGATGCCGAAGAGCCATTGATGTTTTCCTGTTTTGGTTTCAGAAATCCTAGTAAGGAAATATTCTCGGAATTGGACGAAATCAACGCCCAAGGGCCTATTTTTCCACGAAGCTTCTAGAAGTCCGAAGAGGAAACGAAGTGGGGCCACGAGGCGACGACACGCTAGGCGGCGCGGCCCAGTCTGGCCGCGGCCTGTTGTGTCGCCACCCCGTGTGGCCCCCTACCGCCTACCAAAGCCTCCGTCGCGAAACCCCCCAGAGAGCCACGATACGGAAAACCTTCCAGAGACGCCGCCGCCGCCAATCCCATCTCGGGAGATTCAAGAGATCGCCTCCGGCACCTGCGGGAGAGGGGAATCATCTCCGGAGGACTCTTCATCGCCATGATCGCCTCCGGATCGATGTGTGAGTAGTTCACCCCTGGACCATGGGTCCATAGCGTAGCTAGATGGTCGTCTTCTCCTAATTGTGCTATCATGCTCGATCTTGTGAGCTGCCTATCATGATCAAGATCGTTTCTTTGTAATCCTACATGTTGTGTTTGTTGGGATCCGATGGATATTGAATACTATGTCAAGTTGATTATCAATCTATCATATATGAGTTGTTTATGTTCTTGCATGCTCTCCGTTGCTAGTAGAGGCTCGGCCAAGTTGATACTTGTGACTCCAAGAGGGAGTATTTATGCTCGATAGTGGGTTCATGCCTCCATTAAATCTGGGACAGTGACGAAAGTTCTAAGGTTGTGGATGTGTGATGCGTAGATGTACACGTCCGTTGGGAACCCCAAGAGGAAGGTATGATGCGCACGGCAAGTTTTCCCTCGAAAGAAACCAAGGTTTATCGAACCAGGAGGAGCCAAGAAGCACGTTGAAGGTTGATGGCGGCGGGATGTAGTGCGGCGCAACACCGGGATTCCGGGCGCCAACGTGGAACACGCACAACCAAAAAGTACTTTGCCCCAACAAGCAGTGGGTTGTCAATCTCACCGGCTTGCTGTAACAAAGGATTAACCGTATTGTGTGGAAGATGATTGTTTGCAAGATAGTAAAACAAGTATTGCAGTAGATTGTATGCGATGTAAAGTATAGGACCGGGGTCCACAGTTCACTAGAGGTGTCTCTCCCATAAGATAAAAGCATGTTGGGTGAACAAATTACAGTCTGGCAATTGACAAATAGAGAGGGCATAACAATGCACATACATGACATGGTAAATATAGTGAGATTTAATTGGGCATTACGACAAAGTACATAGACATCCAACTGCATCTATGCCTAAAAAGTCCACCTTCGGGTTATCATCCGAACCCCTTCCAGTATTAAGTTGCAAAGCAACATACAATTGCATTAAGTATGGTGCGTAATGTAATCAACAACTACATCCTTAGACATAGCATCAATGTTTTATCCCTAGTGACAACACAACACAACCTTAGAACTTTCTCACAGTCCCAGATCAAATGGAGGCATGAACCCACTATCGAGCATAAATACTCCCTCTTGGAGTTAAGAGTAAAAACTTGGCGAGCCTCTACTAATAACGGAGAGCATGCAAGATCATAAACAACACATAAGTAATAGATTGATAATCACCATAACATAGTATTCTCTATCCATCGGATCCCGACAAACACAACATATAGAATTACGAGATAGATGATCTTGATCATGTTAGGCAGCTCACAAGATCCAACAATGAAGCATAATTAGGAGAAGACCTATCTAGCTACGCTATGGACCCATAGTCCAGGTGGGAACTACTCACTCATCACTCCGGAGGCGACCATGGCGGTGTAGAGTCCTCCGGAGATGAATCCCCTCTGGCAGGCCGGAGGCGATCTCCCGAATCCCCGAGATGGGATTGGCGGCGGCGTCTCGGAAGGTTTTCCGTATCGTGGCTCTCGGTCGGGGGTTTCGCGACGGAGGCTATTTGTAGGCGGAAGGGCAGGTAAAGAGGCGGCACGAGGGCCCACACCATAGGTCGGCGCGGCCAGGGCCTGGGCCGCGCCGCCCGTGTGTCGCCACCTCGTGGCCCCACTTCGACTCTCCTTCGGTCTTAAGCTCCGTGGCAAAATAGTACCCTGGCGTTGATTTCGTCCAATTCCGAGAATATTTCCTTACTAGGATTTCTGAAACCGAAAACAGCAGAAAAACAGCTCTTCGTCATCTTGTTAATAGGTTAGTTCCAAAAAATGCACGAATATGACATAAAGTGTGCATAAAACATGTAGATATCATCAATAATGTAGCATGAAACATAAGAAATTATCGATACGTTGGAGACGTATCAATTTGTTGTTGCCACTAGGGATAAAACATTGATGCTATGTCCAAGGATGTAGTTATTGATTACATTACGCACCATACTTAATGCAATTGTCTGTTGCTTGCAACTTAATACGGAAGGGATTCGGATGATAATCTGAAAGTGGACTTTTTAGGCATAGATGCATGGATGGCGGTCTATGTACTTTGTCGTAATGCCTGATTAAATCTCATAGTACTCATCATGATATTTGTATGTGCATTGTTATGCCTTTTTTATTTGTCAATTGCCCAAGTAATTTGTTCACCCAACATGCTATTTATCTTATGGGAGAGACACCTCTAGTGAATGGACCCCGGTTCATCTTTACATCTAAAATACAATCTCTGCAATTCTTTACTGTTCTTCGCAAACAATCATCTTCCACACAATACGGTTAATCCTTTGTTCACAGCAAGCCGGTGAGATTGACAACCTCCGTTACGTTGGGGCAAAGTACTTTGGTTGTGTTGTGCAGGTTCCACGTTGGCACCGGAATCCCGGTGTTGCGCCGCATTACATTTCCGCCATCAACCTTCAACGTGCTTCTTGGCTCCTCCTGGTTCGATAAACCTTGGTTTCTTTCGAGGGAAGAACTTGCTTATCGCATCACACCTTCCTCTTGGGGTTCCCAGGACGTGTGTTAATTGCACGCATCAAGCATATTTTCGTTGGGAGATCAAGACACGCTGCAAGGGGAGTCTCCACTTCCAATCTCTTTACTTTGTTTTTTGTCTTGCTTTATTTTATTTACTACTTTGTTTGCTGCATTAAAACAAAACACAAAAAAATTAGTTGCTAGCTTTACTTTATTTACTGTCTTGCTCTCTATATCAAAAACACAAAAAATTAGTTACTTGCATTTACTTTATCTAGTTTGCTTTATTTACTGATGCTAAAATGAATACTCCTGAAAACACTAAGTTGTGTGACTTCAGAACCACAAATAATAATGATTTCCTATGCACACCTATTGCTCCACCTACTACAATTCTTTGAAATTAAACCTGCTGAATCTTGTTATGAGAGAGCAATTTTCTGGTGTTAGTTCTGATGATGCTGCTGCCCATCTTAATAATTTTGTTGAACTATGTGAAATGCAAATGTATAAGGATGTAGATGGTGATATTATAAAATTGAAATTGTTTCCTTTCTCATTAAGAGGAAGAGCTGAAGATTGGTTGCTATCTTTGCCTAAGAATAATATTGATTCATGGACTAAATGTAAAGATGCTTTTATTGGTAGATATTATCCTCCCGCTAAAATTATATCTTTGAGAAGTAGCATAATGAATTTTAAGCAATTAGATAATGAACATGTTGCTCAAGCATGGGAGAGAATGAAATCTTTGGTAAAGAATTGCCCAACCCATGGACTAACTACTTGGATGATCATCCAAACCTTCTATGCAGGACTAAATTTTTCTTCGCGGAACCTATTGGATTCAGCTGCTGGAGGTACCTTTATGTCCATCACTTTGGGGGCGGCTACAAATCTTCTTGATGATATGATGATAAATTACTCTGAATGGCACACGGAAAGAGCTCCACAAGGTAAGAAGGTAAATTCGTTGAAGAAACCTCCTGAGTGATAAGATTGATGTGATTATGTCTATGCTTGTGAATGGTAGATCTAATGTTGATCCTAATAATGTTCCTTTAGCTTCATTGGTTTCTCAAGAAGAAAATGTTGATGTGAATTTCATTAAAAATAATAATTTCAACAACAATGTTTATAGGAACAATGGTAATAACTATAGGCCATATCCTTCTGCTAATGGTAATGGTTATGGTAATTCTTATGGGAATTCTTACAACAATAATAGGAGTGTACCCCTGGTCTTGAAGCTATGCTTAAAGAATTTATTAGTACACAAACTGCTTTTAACAAATCTGTTGAGGAAAAGCTTGATAAAATTGATATTCTTGCTTCTAGAGTTGATAGACTTGCCTCTGATGTTGATCTTTTAAAATTGAAAGTTATGCCTAATAAGGATATTGATAATAAGATTACTACTACAGCAAATGCCATCCAAGTTAGAATTAATGAGAATATAAGATTAATGGCTGAATTGCGTGCTAGGTGGGATAGAGAAGAAAATGAAAAACTAGCTAAAGAGAATAATGTAGCTAAAGTTTGGACTATTACCACCACTAGTAATGTTGATTTCTCACATGTTGCTACACCTCCTACTATCAATGGTAAAATAATTGGTGTTGGCAATGTTTCTACTCCTAGTGCAAAGCGTACAAAACTGCCTGAAATTGCTAAAGCTGAAATTGTGATAAAACTGCTGAAATTTTTTCCAACATTGAGGACAATGATCCCATTGCTGTAGCTCATAATGATTTAGATTTTGATGATTGTCACATCTCTGAAGTTATAAAGTTTTTACAAAAACTTGCTAGAAGTCCTAATGCTAGTGCTATAAATTTGGCCTTTACAAAACATATTACAAATGCTCTCATAAAAGATAGAGAAGAGAAACTAAAACTTGAAACTTCTATTCCTAGGAAGTTAGAAGATGGTTGGGAGCCTATCATTAAGATGAGGGTCAATGCCTTTGATTGTAATGCTTTATGTGATCTTGGTGCAAGTATTTCCGTTATGCCTAAGAAACTCTATGATATGCTTGACTTGCCACCACTGAAAAATTGTTATTTGGATGTTAATCTTGCTGATAATACTACAAAGAAACCTTTGGGAAGGATTGATAATGTTCGTATTATGGTTAACAATAACCTTGTCCCCGTTGATTTTGTTGTCTTGGATATTGAATGCAATGCATCTTGTCCCATTATATTGGGAAGACCTTTTCTTCGAACCGTTGGTGCTATTATTGATATGAAGGAAGGTAATATTAAATATCAATTTCCTCTCAAGAAAGGTATGGAACACTTCCTAGAAAAGAATGAAGTTACCTTATGATTCTATTATTAGAACAAATTATGATGTTGATGCTTCATCTCTTGATGTTACTTGATTTGCACTTTCTCGCCTAGCTGAAAGGCGTTAAAGAAAACGCTTATGGGAGACAACCCATGTTTTTACTACAGTACTTTGTTTTATATTTGAGTCTTGGAAGTTGTTTACTATTGTAGCAACCTCTCCTTATCATGTTTTTGTGCCAAGTAAAGTCTCTATGGTAAAGTTCATGCTAGATTTGGATTGCTGCTAAACAGATTGCAGTCTGTCACAAATTGAAGTTTCGTAGGCAACTCAGAAAATCTGAAAATTTACGAGCGTGATCCTCGATATGTACGCAACTTTCATTAGTTTTGAGTTTTTCCATCTGAGCAAGTCTAGTGCCCTGTAAAATTCGTCTTTACGGACTGTTCTGTTTTTGACAGATTCTGCCTTTTATTTCGCATTGCCTCTTTTGCTATGTTGGATGAATTTCTTTGTTCCATTAATGTCCATTAGCTTTGTGCAATGTTCAGAAGTGTTAAGAATGATTGTGTCACCTCTGAACATGTGGATTTTTATTATGCACTAACCCTCTAATGAGTTTGCTTGAAGTTTGGTGTGAAGGAAGTTTTGAAGGGTCAAGAGAGGAGGATGATATACTATGATCAAGAAGAGTGAAAAGTCTAAGCTTGGGGATGCTCCCGTGGTTCATCCCTGCATATTTTAAGAAGACTCAAGCGTCTAAGCTTGGGGATGCCCAAGGCATCCCCTTCTTCATCGACAACATTATCAGGTTCTTCTAGTGAAACTATATTTTTATTTCGTCACATCTTATGTGCTTTGCTTGGAGCGTCTATTTGCTTTAGTTTTTTTGTTTTGTTTGAATAAAGTCGGATCCCACAATCTTTTATATTGGAGATATTACGCTCCGCTGTTTCGTATGAACACATGTGTTCTTAGTTTTATCTTTAATGTTCATTGCGAAAGTTGAACTACCTCATTCATTGATACATGGCTGGAAACGGAAAATGCCGCATGTGGTAATTGGTATAATGTCTTGAATAATGTGATACTTGGCAATTGTTATGATCATCATGTTTAAGCTCTTGCATCATGTACTTTGCACCTATTAATGAAGAACTACATAGAGCTTGTTAAAATTTGGTTTGCATGATTGGTCTCTCTAAGTCTAGATATTTTCTGGTTAAGGTGTTTGAACAACAAGGAGACGATATAAAGTCTTATAATGCTTACAATATGTTTATATGTGAGTCTTGCTGCACCATTTCATACTTGAGTTTGCTTCAAACAACCTTGCTAGCCTAGCCTTGTATTGAGAGGAATTCTTCTCGTGCATCCAAATCCTTTAGCCAAAATCCATGCCATTTGTGTCCACCATACCTACCTACCACATGGTATTTCTCCGCCATTCCAAAGTAAATTGCTTGAGTGCTACCTTTAAAATTCCATTCTTTGCCTTTGCAATATATAGCTCATGGGACAAATAGCCTTAAAAACTATTGTGGTGAAGAATATGTACTTATGTGTCTTATTTCTTAATAAGTTGCTTGTTGTGCGGTAACCATGTTTCGGGGACGCCATCAACTCTTTTACCTTTGTTGAATATCATGTGAGTTGCTATGCATGTTCGTCTTGTCTGAAGTAAGGGCGGTTTTCACAATCAAATGGTTTGAGTATGCATACTGTTAGAGAAGAACATTGGGCCGCTAACTAAAGCCATGAATCATGGTGGAAGTTTCATTTGGACATAAAACCTCAATCTCTTATGAGAATATTAATCGTTGTTGAATGCTTAAGCATTAAAAGAGGAGTCCATTATCTCGTCTATGTTGTCCCGGTATGGGTGTCTAAGTTGAAGAATGATCAAAAGCGAGAAATCCAATGCGAACTTTCTCCTTAGACCCTTGTACAGGCGGCATAGAGGTACCCCTTTGTGACACTTGGTTGAAACATATGTTATGCAAGGATAATCAGTGTTAACCCAAGCTAATTAGGACAAGGTGCGGGCACTATTGGTATACTATGCATGAGGCTTGCAACTTATAAGATATCTTATACATAACTCATATGATTTATTACTACCGTTGACAAAATTGTTTCTTGTTTTCAAAATAAAAGCTCTAGCACAAAAATAGTAATCCATGCTTCCCTCTGCGAAGGGCCTATCTTCTACTTTATTGTTGAGTCAGTTTACCTACTCTTTCTATCTTAGAAGCAAACACTTGTGTAAATTGTGTGCATTGATTCTTACATGTTTACCTATTGCACTTGTTATATTACTTTGTGTTGACAATTATCCATGAGATATACATGTTGAAGTTGAAAGCAACCGCTGAAACTTATATCTTCCCTTGTGTTGTTTCAAAGCTTTCTACTAAGAATTTATTGCTTATGAGTTAACTCTTATGCAAGACTTATTGATGCTTGTCTTGAAGTACTATTCATGAAAAGTCTTTGTTATATGATTCATTTGTTTACTCATTATCTTCATCATTGCTTCAAATCGCTGCATTCATCTCATGTGCTTTACAATAGTATGATCAAGATTATGATAGCATGTCACTTCAGAAATTATCTTTGTTATCGTTTACCTACTCGAGGCGAGTAGGAACTAAGCTTGGGGATGCTTGATACGTCTCAAACGTATCTATAATTTCTTATGTTCCATGCTACTTTTATGATGATACTCACATGTTTTATACACATTATATGTCGTTATTATACATTTTCCGGCACTAACCTATTGACGAGATGCCGAAGAGCCAGTTGCTGTTTCTGTTTTTTGGTTTCAGAAATCGTAAAGGAAATATTCTCGGAATTGACGAAATCAACGCCCAGGGCCTATTTTTCCACGAAGCTTCCGAAGTCCGAAGAGGAAACGGTGACGAGGCGACGACACGCTAGGCGGCGCGGCCTGTGTGGTGGCCGCGCGGCCCGTTGTGTCGCCACCCCGTGTGGCCCCCGACCTACCCTTTCGCCTACTTAAAGCCTGTCGCGAAACCCCCGACCGAGAGCCACGATACGGAAAACCTTCCAGAGACGCCGCGCCGCCAATCCCATCTCGGGGATTCAGAGATCCGGCACCCTGCCGGAGAGGGGAATCATCTCCTGAGGACTCTTCATCGCCATGATCGCCTCCGGATCGATGTGTGAGTAGTTCACCCCTGGACCATGGGTCCATAGCAGTAGCTAGATGGTCGTCTTCTCCTAATTGTGCTATCATGCTCGATCTTGTGAGCTGCCTATCATGATCAAGATCGCTTTTTGTAATCCTACATGTTGTGTTTGTTGGGATCCGATGGATATTGAATACTATGTCAAGTTGATTATCAATCTATCATATATGAGTTGTTTATGTTCTTGCATGCTCTCCGTTGCTAGTAGAGGCTCGGCCAAGTTGATACTTGTGACTCCAAGAGGGAGTATTTATGCTCGATAGTGGGTTCATGCCTCCATTAAATCTGGGACAGTGACAGAAAGTTCTAAGGTTGTGGATGTGTGTTGCCACTAGGGATAAAACATTGATGCTATGTCCAAGGATGTAGTTATTGATTACATTACGCACCATACTTAATGCAATTGTCTGTTGCTTGCAACTTAATACCGGAAGGGGTTCGGATGATAACCTGAAAGTGGACTTTTTAGGCATAGATGCATGCTGGATGGCGGTCTATGTACTTTGTCGTAATGCCCGATTAAATCTCATAGTACTCATCATGATATTTGTATGTGCATTGTTATGCCTTCTTTATTTGTCAATTGCCCAACTGTAATTTGTTCACCCAACATGCTATTTATCTTATGGGAGAGACACCTCTAGTGAACTGTGGACCCCGGTTCATCTTTATCTGAAATACAATCAAATACTTGTTCTTTATTGTTCTTCGCAAACAATCATCTTCCACACAATACGGTTAATCCTTTGTTCACAGCAAGCCGGTGAGATTGACAACCTCATCACATGCTGGCAAAGTACTTTGGTTGTGTTGTGCAGGTTCCATGTTGGCACCGGAATCCCTGGTGTTGCGCCGCATTACATTTCGCCGCCATCAACCTTCAACGTGCTTCTTGGCTCCTCCTGGTTCGATAAAACTTGGTTTCTTTCTGAGGGAAGACTTGCTACTGTCTGCATCACACCTTCCTCTTGGGGTTCCCAACGGACGTGTGTTAATTGCACGCATCAATGAACTACTCACGCATCACTTCGGAGACGGGCATGGCAATGTAGATGCCTCTGGCGATGATTTCCCCATCCGGCAGTCGGAAGAGCTTTAACCCCCGAGATGGGTTCTGCAATGGCGGCCGCGACGGAACTTTTCGTGGATGGAGGTCCGGGTATCTAGGATTTTCCAGAGATCGTGAATAAATAGGCAGAGGGGAGATGTCGGTGGAGGCCAGGGCCAGGCCGCGCCTAGGGAAGGTGTGGCCGCTGTGCTGCCCGCCTTCGACTCCCCTCTGGACTCTGTCTTCGTTACGGTAGAATATTGACTTCGGCTTTTGTTTCATCCAATTTCGAGAATATTTCCTGTACAACTTTTCTAAAATACAAAAACAGCATAAACAGAAAACTGGCACTGGGGCATCTTTTCAATAGGTTAGTGTCGAAAAATGTATAAAAGTGCAACGAAGTATGAGCAAAACATATATGAATTGGTGTAAAACAAGCATGAAGCATCAAAAATTATAGATACATTTGAGACGTATCATGCCTCCAAGATGAGAAGGGAGTAGTCCACCCCCGAACTACGGGTTTGTCGAAGTAGCTTGATCTATGTCTCTCTTCTGCTTTGATTGTATTTCCATGTGAGCTGCCCAACATGATCATGGACACACTTTGTGGTGGATCCAGATCTTATGAGATGATATGTGAGATTGCATTCGTTATTATGAGTTTGATGTATGTGTAGATGCATATTACTATCCCGTTCTTAATTACTTATATTGATCAAACTTGTATGCAAGTGCATGTGTGGAAGAACGTGTGCATTAGATGGAGTAACATGGTAGTGGTTATTGGAAGTGATAGAAATCTGAGATCCACTATGGTTTTTACCTTTCCTTTTGTTACCTCACTAGGGAGAAAATAGATGCATGTGCCACAACCATCATGTGCTAATCAAACTCTATGTAAATATTGAATCACATATCTATCATTGTGTAAGTTTTTTTTTTGTCCACCAGAATTTATGAGAGAGTAGTCAAGTGAAGCTATGAATCCCGATCCGTTTTTAATCATAAGAAACACCTTTTACTTGCTTTTATACTTTTTGCCATAATTAACTACGAAAATACAAATAACTTTATTACTTTTTGCCATAATTAACTACAAAAATACAAATACCTTTATTACTTTTTGCCATAATTAACTACTATTTGCCAAAGAACTTTCCTTCAATTTTTCCTAGTTTGTATTTACTTTCCTAGTTAATTAATTTATTTGCGGTTTTATTATTTAAGTTGTATTTTATCTACATGAAACCTTGTTCTTGACAACCATACAGTGGAGTTGGGGACACATAGCATTTGCTTTTGCTTTTCAAGTTGCCAGAAGAGGGCGTGAAGAAAAACTACGAGTGGTTCCGCGAGAGTTGTATATAAACCCCAAATCACCCTTGTGTGGAAAACACGCTTGCTACATCACTCTACACTTGGAGTTCTAACGATTTGGCACACACGTAGTTTGGTGTCATCAAGACTATTTTCTGGCACCATTCTCGGGGAACCAAAGAAGTTCATTCATGTTGGGGGGATAACCCCCGGTATGCCAAAGGCATGCCAAACCGGATGGTTTAGGCCGTCAAGATACCGGTTTAATGTTCTTACCGGAAGCAAGGTAGGAACCTAAGATAAGTGAGGCTAAGCCGGTATCCCGAAGGGCCGGAGTAAAGAAGATACCAAGAGAGGGCCTGTAAGACTGGTCAAAGATTCTCTTCAGAGCAAGAAGACAAGGATGAGCTAAGCAAAGTAGCTTTATACGAAGGCATGACGACAAAGAGAAGGATGACGCCCAAAGCAACCGGAAGACATCAGCTCTCCTGATTAAAGAGGACTCCGGCGTCATCTATGATTAAAGTAGCTTTGTAAAGTAACTTTGTAAAGTAGTTTGTCCAGTCAAAGATGCCATTAGGGTTTCTTGCCCTGTAAGCCACCCTCTCCCCTATATAAGGAGAGGGGGCAGCCCTCTATACGGGCGCGATCCAGAGAAGAGCGAGGTAGCTCGTACACAAACTTGTAACCTGTTAAGATCAATGAAAATGGTGATCTAGAGCGAGTTCATCCTTGTGTCTTTCTTCTTCTACCTCTGGCCTTGGCCAAGTTCTTGAGGAAAGCATCCGGAAGTTCGTCCATCTAGTCACAAACCCTCCCCCGAATCCTCTAGCGTCCATTCGGCCCCAAGATAAGCCATCCTATGGCATCTGTCTGTTCACCACGACGACAATTCACAAGTCACGCACTCTCCATCAAGCAAAGTTGATCCCACCATAAGGTTATTTTCTGGCGCCCTAACTTGAAGATTGGTAAATCGCCCAAGGTTTGGAGGTTGCAAAAATTTGTGAGTTTTTCTTGTCCTTTAGATTTTTTAAAGCATTTACTTTATTCTTATTCTTTGTCTCTTTCCGCTTTATTTGGGTTTACTTCTCGTTTTCCTCTCGCTCTTGCTTCTTTACTTTCAAGTATTGTTTTTTTACTTTGTCCTTGCACACACAAATCCATAAAAAAATCTACCATTAAAAATGGCTTCAAATAT
Source organism: Lolium multiflorum (assembly GCA_030979885.1). NCBI lineage: Eukaryota > Viridiplantae > Streptophyta > Magnoliopsida > Poales > Poaceae > Lolium > Lolium multiflorum. The sequence goes on from CM061749.1 coordinate 263,063,297, forward strand.
TCCTTGTTCAAGCACTAGACCTATCTATGATGAAGTAACACGTTTTAAACAATATCCTAGGGAATCTTTAATGGAAGCTTGGTTTTGGATGAAAGAGATTATAGAAAAGTGTCCTAATATTCATACTCAAAAATTTATCATTAGGAGATTTTATAACGGAGTAGACAATTGGTCTAAATTATTTTTAGACTCTTTAACGAATGGATGCTTTAGTACATGGTGAATCTTCATTTCCAATTTTTTTTAAAAAGTTTGTTTGGGAATCCTGGAAAAACTGAAGATGAGATTGAATTCCAATAATTAAAAGAGACTTCGGAGGGTGTTGTGACAAATCTACAAATTTGGTTAAGGAAGCACTTCATGAAGATATTCCCTCCGTTCCTAAATATAAGCCATATAGTGTTTTGAGAAAAAATTCAGAATATAAGGTTTACTATGTTGCCCTGCTTGTATGGAAAATATTTTTGGTGATTTGATTAGGTTTTCCTTAGCTTATGCAAAATCCTCTATTAGCTCACGTTAATTGCCTAGGGTTAATCCCAACAAATATGGTGTAATTTTTCCTAAACGTGTGTTTCTTAATTTCCGTGCGAAAAACTATATGGCTTATATTTAGGACTGGAGGGAGTAATATAAATCTGTTATGCACTCATACTCGAGGAAAGCTTAAAAATTTGAAGATTGCTTTTAATGAACTTGTCAAAAAGGTAAATTAGATTAAACACCATTCTAAAACTAAAGATAACTTTCATGACTAGTTCTTTGGGGCATGCTAAAGAACTACCAACTTATTCTAGAGAAAAACAAATTGAGGAAGTTAAAATGCTAAGTGATATTATTTCAAAACCTTTATGTGATATTGATAAATGTAGCTTGCATGAATTAATTAATCTATTGGAAAAATTTGCTAGTGATTCCTCTTTTAATGGTCATCAAGCAGGGTTAGGATCTTTAATAACTAATCATGTGCTTAAAGAAAAGATAGAAAGATATAATAGAGAATCCATGATACCACCTAATCTTGAGGGATCCCAAAAATGCAAGTAACCATTAGAAAAGAAACTTGGCATCCTATACTAGATTTTGAATCTAGTGTTTCCATTTTATCAAAAGATCTATATGATACGCTTCCAATTAAACCTATGGAAAAATTTAATATTGATCTATAACTTGCTGATGATTCTACAAAACATCCATTAGGAACTACACATGATGTCATGGTAGAATTATATATGACTTCCGGCCCTATTGATTTTGTCGTAATGGATATGGGGGATAAATCAATCATCCTATAATTTTGGGAAGACCCTTTAAGAACCATGAGGGCAATAATTGATTCCAAGGAGGGTAATGTTAAGTTTCAGTTCTCTGATAAGAAATTCATGGAAAAATTTCCTAGGAAGAAGGGTGTGCCACCAAAACACAAGTGTTCATGTGATAACATTAAAAATTGAAACATGCATGAAAAGCCTAGCTATATGGCTATAAATTAAGCGCTCTACGGGAGGCAACCCGGTTGTTTTTATTTTATTTTAAGTGTTTGCTATAATAATGAAGTCTTGTTTTAATTTACTTTATATAATTTTTAATAAAGTACCAAGTTCAACCTATTTAGATGTTAAAAAGTTGATAAACATAAATGGAGATGCAATTTTCTCCAGAACAATTTTTGCGAAATTATTTTATGATTTTTTTCGTAACTTCAATTGAGCTAACTTTTCTACTGAAGTTACTTTTCATCCTCCGTACGCAAAAAATCCTGACATTTTGAAGTGGGTCGAATAAATAAGTTTTCCTACTGCTGTTTTTCTGGATAGATTCTATCTTTTGTTGCAAGAGTTCTTTCTTTGAGCTTTGATTTGATTCTTTTTAAGACTTTTATTTTTGGTTGCTGTTAGGCACTTAAGAAACTCTCTGGATCAGCAAGAGCTATTTTCAGTTCTAATTCCGCTTGAGAAAGAGCTCTAAAACTCCTGTTTAGTTGCTAATACCACCAGAAAGACAAAAAAAGGATTCTAAGGAATCAAAAAAAAGCAAAAATTGGGTTACTTGCTAGCCTATCTGCAGCACACAGAGGCTACGTAGCTCCAAAATCCAAATGCGACGAAGCAGCAAGGAGACAAAACTTACGACAAGATGGTAGCATGAATCACCTGAACGCACGGTACGTCGAGCAAGGCACGGCCGCCTCCAGCAACCGATCCACGTCGGAGCTCACCGGCCAGGGCAAGTACAGCTCCTCCCCGATCACCCGAACACCGCCTCTGCGGCCTGCATGGCGGCGCGTACCTCGCCGGCCTCCGAGGCAGCGCCGACCGCCGTCCGCACGGTGACCGTGTCGCCCGCCAGCAGGCCCTGCGCGGGGATGTCCGGCGCCGGCGGAAGATCCGGGAAGTCGAGCCGCTTCTTTTTCAGGGGCAGGGTGAGGGCGGTGACGCGCTGGGAGGCCTCGAGGAACTCGGCGAGGACGAGCTCGTCGGCCGCCGCGGAGCGCGAGCCACGGGCTGTATGGATCGGCGTGGACGGCGGCGCGCGGGCGCTGCGGGGCCCTCGTGGAGGATGTCGCCGTCATGGTGGTGCCCGCCGGTGATCGGGTGGAAGTTTGATCGTCTAGGCTGGTGGAGCTTGATGGTCTGATGCCGTCCGCGTTCTCGAATCGTGGAGACAGCACGACACGACCACGGACGACTATTGAGAGGGCGATGACCACGGTGACGAGACGGCATTGGGGATCCGGATGTACTGCAGGACATAGATGAGGCGACAGTGACATGTTTGTACAGGAAAGCATCCAGGCAAGCCTTGCTCCAAGATTTTAACTGACGATGAGCCCAACACTGATGACGAACAACACACAGATATTCAGAACTCTACTGTCTGATTGATTCACCTCTGTAAGATTACACACGGCGGAAAATCAACCACACTCGGAACTCACAAACAGAAGCCATGTATGTAGAGAAACATCAGTGCAATCAATCAAGCTCGACTTTTACTGCGGGGAAGGCGCAGAACGAGCCATAGGATGAAGGAGTCTCCTGTGTTCTATTTCCTTGTAGACGCTGTCTGCCGCGTCTCCCTGGAAGAAGCAGAGACTCCAGAGATATATTGTATTCGTGCCACCGCTCGATAATCTTTTGCTACCTTGTCGCGAAATCAATAGGCTAACGAGAAGGAGACTGAAATCACAAAACTGCATGAATGCCAGCATTTTGAAAGTTTTCACTGCTGAACAGTCATATCTAAGCGATCTGCTGCTGAAATCACATACACAAACACATTAAGTGTCAGCTTGATTTGCAAGAGAAACAAAGTGGTGAATTATGAGCTAGTAGCTAAAACCTTTTACATGACATACTAGTCAATTCCATTTTGTGTAATTTCCTGTTGTTGGTCCAGTAAATAGAATATCATTATTGGAAGAAAATGAGTGCTTCCAGGATGCAGGTGCCTAAAACTTTGGTACACTTTCAGGATGAGCACCAGCAGCAATTGCACACACTTGAATTCAGTAAACAGCTAGAATCAGGTAAAGATTTCGCAAAGAAAGGTAACTGAAACAACTTGGGGGCAAAAACCATATGAAACCAGATAAAAAGCAACAACAGAAAGTGGTGCCTGCTGAGCAATAACATATATAGATAGCAGATAGACTTGTCTAGGTAGATCATACATAACATTTGGCCTGCCAACATAACAGATTTTTCTACTGTCATAGACGCAAAAGCAGATATAGCCTTGTCCTTAACCGATGCTCAAAAACTAGGTAGATCAGACATAACATTTGGCCTGGCCACATAACAGGGTTTTCGAAGCAATAGCAGAGAATTCATCCAGTACCCATTGGCTTCATGCTAAAGTTCTACGGTAAGAGCTAGACTGGTAAGAAGAAGCGGAGCATTCCAGGAAGCTAAATCAGGCGCCAGTGATGGGAGCTGGAGCACCGGTACCGAAGCCGCTAAGAGCACCACCAGTACCGAAACCACCACCCGCACCACCAGTACCGAAGCCACCGCCCGCACCACCAGCACCGAAACCACCGCCAGCACCACCGGCACCGAAACCAACGCCAGCACCACCAGTACCCCCACCGCCACCACCAGGACGAGGAGCGTCACCCACAGGCCATTCCTCCTGCAAAATGAAACTATTACTGTCAGCAATATGGCATAACAGCATTATAGCAGACAGTAGAAATCACAGCAAAGAATCATGTTCCAGCAAACAGAAGCTATCAAGACTAAGCTTTGGCTAAAAAAAATCTGAACTGAAGTCCTCAGTACAGCACTTGTAAACAAAATTCAGAGGAGATATGAAGACAAAATCTACCAACGACTGCTTGCTTTCAGTGCATGTTACACTTAGCACCGCAATAAATGATTCCTGACCTCTATTAGCAAGCAATAAGTACAGGATTGCAGAATCACCACACTAATTACGCTAAGCCATAAGGATGACAGCAAATGGTCTTATTACCTAACTACCTAACATCACATCAGATTCCCCAATGCAATATACCAGAGAAATCATCAATTCGATGCACAAATGCCACGCCAAATGGATAGCGGCGATTGATCTTGTTGGCAATAATATTTGCTAGCATTTATATGAAGATCAAATTCAGAAAAAAAAATCGTATTTGAAAGTCTCGGTAACAACTGAAACCAAAACTGTTTGAAAAAACATAAATTGGACAAGGATAATGCAAGTTGTACTAAAAAACGAATGCATCTGACTAATAAACTTACACAATAAGATGCTGGCCTATTTACGGAGATGAAACATCCTGGAATCTAATGAATATAGGCAAAGGTATGAGAGGAGACCAAATTATGTGTTGGAAACCTCGGCAAAGTTGCCGAAAACCCCACATGAACACAACTTAAGTAACACTACAGGTAACAAAAGTGCTGCAAAAGCACCATAGGCTCTGCAAAAAACTGGAAATTGCTAAGGAAATAGATGCTGGCAAGAATGCCTTCAATTAACCAAATGATAGTAAATGAGGTCAAGCAGCAGCAACGAATGATATATGCAACAGGGAAAATAGGAAAACATACTAAACTATTGGAAACCTCGGCAAAGTTGCCTCACAAAATCCCAATGATGAGATCTAGTGACAAACACAAACCATGAGGTCAATGAGTTTGAGCAAACAATTGACTAGCATAACTCAAATATAATTTCAAGTATGTGTACAATGAACCTAAGAAGATCAATGGGCTTGACCAAACAAGCCACAATGCTATAGGCATCATGGAAAACAGGAAACCAAATTGTATCTTGGTAGCGCCACAAATCCAATACTTGGAAAATCAACACTAAAAGCAAAAGACAAACTGATCATATCAACCATTCAGGTGACAAGAAACGGTACAAAGGTAAAGAAGGATCCCATACCCTGGGGCGGAAGTGTCGTGGCGGCGGTGCGCGGTTCTTCCTTTCCTTACGGGAGCGAACGCTGATTTCCTTCTTGTGGATGGCGCACCCGATGCACAAGTGTATCTTGTCGTAGAGCTTGGGTAAAACGTAACCTGCAAAACACTTGTCAGCTATATGGCACAAACATTTCAAAAGCTGGAACCTTTCAACTCTCAAGATGATCAAATAACAGGGGCGAAATGAAATTTCCGAGTTCTAGATGTTCTTGCAGGAGCAGGACTACGCTGGGTCGGCGATCACTGATCCAGCAGTTAAACACAACACAACGCTCAAAGGAGATGGGGAGAGAAACCATACCCTCGAACACACATGCTTCTTTCAGATCTCTGATGGCGGCTAGCTCCACGACGTTCCTCACCGAGTAGCGTTTGATCGCCTTGTCCTGAACCAGCAAAGAAACCCCACCATAGTCGATACACAATTTTGGACAAGGAAATGGATTTGGAAAGTCGGGCGGATGATTGAACTAACCTTCGGGACTGCCTTGGCGCAGTTGTTGCAGCGGACCAACTTGACATGGCCGCGGCCATGCTTGCTGCGGCCGCCGTTGCGGCGCTTCACCGTCTGCGAGCAGCGACATAGAGGATCGATTAGACCTGCATTGGGGCGCATCCAGAGCGGAAAGGACGGGGGATCAGCTCGTACCATGGCGAGGGCGCGGCGGGGGCGAGGTGGCGAGGAGTAGGCAGCGAGAGCGAGGTCGGCCGTCGGCGGCGGCGTCTTCTCCGGGTCCTTGTCCTTGTAGGGTTTGCCCACCAGGCGGCGCGTGGCCATTATATAAGGAGTGGCGAGTGGCCTGATAGCATCCTTGTCCGTTGGATTGCAGATCGACGGTCCGCGCTGCGAAGTCGCCACTGATGCGCTTCGGAATATTCGCACTCGCTCCCGCCTCTTGCAACGTGTCCATTATGGTCAAAGAAAACAAAGACCCGTATTCTTTCCTGTTTTTTTTTTTTGAAATGAACTCACTGTATTCCATAACGAAATTAAACTAAATCGCTATAAAGTACATTACAAATTGGGGGAAATGGCCTAACCAAGTGTTACAAATACCATTTCCTCTTCTTTTTTTGGAAACAGGAGCAAAAGTTATGCTCCAATCTATTAATTAGGGAGAGGTGTTTATTCTGGACTTAAAAGCAAATACGTATAAGAGATTACTCTCCTAAAATTATATCACGCAAATGTTTTGCACCCACGATTACCCACAAGGGGGGTTCCTTCTTAATTTGATTAAACATAACTGGCGTCCCATCCCTAATTGTATTTGATAGAAATAAAAGGGAATCATAGACGTGTTGTTGTGGAAGACCGTGGACATACAAAAATGGCTCGTCATTCAAAGATGATTCACACACATCCCATCTTAGATGATGTGTTTAATGCATGTAACAGTGCTAATGCTTCTCCATGGAGGGGTTTAGATATGTCTGAGGCTTGCTCTGCAATCCGTAGCGTAACCACTCTAGAATCAACTCTTACTATAAAACGCGAGCGAGTAGAGTGTGAAAATTTATGAGATGCATTATTTGTATCTTTTTGAGTGAATTCCACTTTTTATTCATGCTAGATTCCAGTTTTAGAAACTTTAGACCCTGTTTTTATGGTGCATGTGCGTTGCTCGAGGTGTGAGTTGAGGATTGAGGATCGAAAATACCAGGACGGTGGCAAGACATGTAATGGATGGTGTGCAAGAAGGCAAGATATGCAGTGGGTGACGCCGCTATATTCATATTTTGTCGCGCCACATCGATCAAATATGCCGATCTTATCTAACAGAATATGCAAAATGCTAAAATAGGGTAAACCATGTTTGGAATATCCTAGATTTATTTTCCGGTAGAAATTTCACCAAATAGGATAATATGTTTCACAAATACAAAAATATGGAGAAATGGAATTCACTCTTTATTTTAAGAAACTCAATTGGAGAAGGAAACAATTCTTTTGATGGCAACCTACTTTTGGGCTACCCTCTGATGCTTAAGGCTCCTATATAAATTAACATGGTGGTTAGCAAAACATAATATATGATGTGGGGATGGATTTACTTGTATCTCCAGTATTGGCTTGTCTCTGTCATGACAAACCAACCAAAAAAGGATACAAATCTTCATACTTAGTTTACTTACTTGTTGTATTTACATGCTTGTTTTGTTAAATTGATTATTTGTTATTTATCAAACAAAATAATTATTTTTTATATTCAATTACTTATGTGGTTCAATTAATTTTGTGTTTAATTATTTTATACGCTTAATTACTTGTTCCATTTAATTACTAATTCTGATGTTTGTTCAAATGCTTCTTCTTTGCAAGGAATTGTTCGGTTCACTATTGAGTATTATTAATTACTTGATTTATTCATGCTTTAGGTTTGATTATTAAATTACTTTCTTAATTAACTCAATTAATTACATTACTAAATTGTTACTTTACAATTAGTTAATGCAGATTCATGACTGCAAGGAACCAAAACAGAGGTTCTACATAACTCATATCTCCGAGAAATTTAATAAGCAACTAGTGGAGTGGTCCGTCTATGCGAACTAATAACATTTTACTGAGATTTAGTAAATGTTTGAAATAAGGTTATAGTGCCATATGAATATCCAATATTATGGTATGAGAGAGAACATGACTTTTATAGAATATATTGAAAAATATTTTATCCCGCCCTACACGTAGGACAACATGTTCTCGATACCCCTTGAGTGCGCGAAATCTCTTAGGGCCTCCATGTTAGCTACTGGCGAAAAACCAATCAACATGTGTGTATTAGCTTGCTCCTAGAGTAATGAGCAGTCAAATTAGCAACTCGTGAAGCTCTCGTCCATCTCAAAGTCTGGCATTTTTTATACAAAATCAATCACATATTCCTTTGTACCACCTTACCGAGATTTAGGGAGCCCTTTCTGAATATGAGGGTTGTCTCAAATATGCCCCACAATTATACCATGGATGATTTATGCTTTTAGACTAGTTACAATAGGAGTATCATCATAAGTGGTATTATGCATGTCATGTTAGAAAAAATCTGATGTAGCACACCAATTAATGAGGTGGCATGTGAGTGTGGTATCATAATATGATAATGTATCATAGCACGTGAAACTAGAAAACTTTATAGCAAATGCATCATATACACAAATTTGTATAGAGATTTTACAAAAATTAAATATAATAAAATTATGATACTACCTTATGTTACAATGCATTGTGGGGGTGGTATCATAAACTAGTATCATATGCATGATACTAGTGTATGATACTTCCCATTGTGACTAGTTTTAATGTTATTTATATTGTGTATAAATGTTCCTGGATTTTTCACGGTAAGTAGTGGTAATCACATTTAGCTCTTATTAGGTGCTTGTTGGCACTCTAGTTTCTCCCTTGTGGTAATCTCTAGAAAAAAGACAACATTACTAAAGGTCTGATAACGTGCGCTCTTGTGGCTCCATAGGATGCGTTTTATTTCATGTGGCTTTTCCGAGGTGTCAAAAATAATGAAAACACAAATATGGATGAAATGAGAGAGAGGGATACCGAAGTGTGAAAGACTATATTTTCATTATTTTTGAAAAAAATAATATTTCAAACCTTCCATCTGAACGAACGATGTTCAATGTTGCGTTCCTCGGGCCAAGTCTTTAGTTTGATAAATATTTTTTTCATACTTAATAACTAGTATACGTTTAATCAGTACTACTTTGGTTGTTAGTGTATCTGTACATTGACTTTCTAGTATACTAGTACCTCAGCTTTTAGTATTATGTACTGCATATTATCTTGGTTTTTGGTGTGCTTGTACATTGGTTGTTTGTATACTTATTCTTGTAACTCATTTTTTAGTATACTTGTACAAATTTTGTGTATCCTAGGTCATGTGAAAAGTGGATACTCAAAATAATTGGAAGATACTGGAGGAAATTTAAGTCTGGCTTGAATTTTTTTATCTTCAACCCAAACATTAATAAAAATCCACACATCAAGGGGAAGGATTTGTATAAGCTCTGTCCATATGATGTGGAAAATGATCAGTGGCATGGAATTATTAAATTATGGAAGTTCAAAAAATAAAGGGCAATGAATTTGATACCGTAACACTGGTAGAAAAAGGGGCTTTAGTCCCGGTTGGCAATGGCCATTAATCCCGGTTGCGCAACCGGGACTAATTAAGCGCGACTAAAGGCCCCCCCCCCCCTTTAGTCCTGGTTGCTTATGAAGCGGGACTAAAGGTCCATCCGTTGGGGCGAAAATATCTCCATTTTTTCAAATTTTTTTGCACTCCATTTTTTTCTATTTTTTTAGAATTTCTATTATTTGAGTTATTTGCATAGTTTAGTCTCTATCTCTAACTACACTTATCTCTAGTCAAATTACTTTACTCGTGATCGCACTTCCCACTCGGTCACCCATCCTCCCACTACTCTAGCACTAGCACGCTTAACTTCCGAGTTCCATCCCGTTACGCATCCAAATGGTTCGCGCGCATGTATGTGATATTAGTATCATATCAATCCTATTAACATGTTGGTCGATGTCACATTTCTTTGTTGTTTGAATTTCAAATAATTCTTTTAATAAACAAAAGTAATGATGTAATAATAATCTTGAATAAATAAATGAACATTAACTTTTAAATTTGTATTATTTTTATTTTTTTCAATTTTTTAATTTTTTTTGCCAAACCTAAAACCTAAAAATTTGAAAATCTAAAAATTAGGTGAAAGTAATACTAATCTTTATGCAGGATGCAATTATTAATTTTAATTTTTTTAAAAATAAAAATATATATAATCCGGAATTTATAGCAAAAACTAAAATCTTCCTGCTTTCGTATTTTCATTTGGAATTTTGAGAATCTAAAAATTGGCTAACCGGGTAAATCCGGGTGAATTTGAATGTAACTTTTTCCCACGATAATTTTGATATATTATACGTTTTTTTTCGACATCGTATGCAAAAGTTATTGCGGTTTTACCATTTTTCAAACCTTTTGCACAAAAAGTGAAAATTCAAATTTATTAATTTTCTCTAATACTAGGTTGCATAACATACAAGAATCTGAAAACATTTTATTTTTTTGAATTTTCTATCATTTTATTTTCTATTTTACAGTGCTAAAAAAGGCGATCCACGGAGGGGGGGTGGAGGTGCGTGGAGAGCCCACTTTAGTCCCGGTTGGTGTCCCCAACCGGGATTAAAGGTTCCTGCCCTGGCCGCAGCCCACCGTAGCCCTTTAGTCCCGGTTGGCCGAGCATTAGTCTCGGTTCACCAGCAGAACCAGGACTAAAGACCCCATTAGTCCCGGGTCAAAATATTTGGGGACTAATGGGTTGGGATGGAAGGCATTTTTCTACTAGTGTACCTACATGTTTCTGCATTTTAATTTGAGTTTGATCTTAAAAGTTTCCCTTGTGGTATGATTGCATCATAACAAGCCCTATCTGAGAAGAACGTAATTAGCAGTTCCATTGTGAAGAATTCACATGATGATGGGACTCAGAGTTATGCTCGGTTGGTGTGAAGACATAGTGAGTAACCCTGATTCGTGAAGTTTTTTCTCTATGTCTATTTTGTCATGTCGGTATTATTTTTTATTTGTAGACACAAGCTAACATTGATCAACAGGTTACTTAGCAACTCATAAGAAGAAGAATGCTACTGAAAATAAAGAGAAAATGGATTCTCTGGTAGGCAATATTTATGTGCTTTTTAATTTTGAAGTTGTTGTTTCTGAGGGTCAACTTACAGATTCATTCTAACAAGTATTAGAGCATCTCCACTCGTCTCCCCGACTAGGCCCTCGAGCGATGTTTTTCCAATCCGAACGGCGTTATTCGGCCCAGTCGCGCCCCGGTTCCTCGATTTCGTCCGGATTTGGGCCTAAATTCATCCGGCGATCTCACGCCATCCCGGCCCCGGGGAGCGGTCGGGACTCGGACGAAACGAAAGCGCGCGAAACGTCGAGGAAACTTCCCGCGCGTCTGGTGGCCCCAACTTGTCGGCGAGAGACACCGATCGTCGTCCTCATCTGCCGCCGGTCAGTATTCGCCGGACGCGTAGCTTCCACGCGGCGAGGTTAATGCCGTCGCCTCGGTATCACGCGCGCCTACCTCTATTTATCGCCGAACTACCGCGTCTGCCCCGCATTCCACCAAATCTTCCCCGAACTCGAAAGAGGTAGCAATGGCGAATGACGGTGCGGCCAACAACGGCTTCGGCCGCCGCTCTCTCCACCAATGGGAGGGACGGCTCCTCCACGCGGCGGGCTACCCGGCGCCACCGGACTTCCACGCACCGGGGGGATGGAGGCTGAGCGCAGGCGGCGTGCCGATCCCGCCGCCGCCAACGGGTGCGGCCTTACTCGAAAAGGCGATCAACGAGGTACTCGTCACTCTCAGTGACGAGCAGCCCGCGGATCCGCGTTTCTTCCCCGACAACCACGAATCGTGGATCGCGTTCTTCTGGCGCAGGTATGAACGCGAAATCCGGGCGTACGACGGCCCTCCTCCTCCTCCGGCAACCCGCGGCCGCCGCCGCGATGGTCCGCGCGCGGAATGTGCTCGCGCACATCGAGGACGGGAACTCCCCCGTCCTGGGAATGCCGCCGCCGGTGGCAACTACCGTGTCGCGCCGGCACGGTAGTTCCTGGATGCCGAGGCGGATGGCGCCATCCTCCTCCTCGTCTGGCTCGCGGTCGCGTCCAGGTCCGACGGGTCGACGCCGCCACCGTCAAGCAGGAGTGGGCGTCTCCTTCAACCGTCCGAAGGAACCGGCGTCGCCACCGCCGACCAGGGAGCAGCAGCGCGCCTCGTCATCCGCGACCAGCCTTCCTCCCGAGCGGGCGGAAGAGGAAGTCGTCGAAGAAGGAGGCCGCGCAAACCGGCTCGCCGAGGAGGAGGCGAAGCACGCGAGGAGGCGGTAGCGGAGGCGATCGCCGGTCGCTGAAGGACCTGGTGCCCGCCGACAACAGCCTCCCGAGGACGCCGCACCGAGTGGTCCAGTGGGACTGGAGCGCCGGAGGCGGAGCAGCGCGGCGGCTGCCGGATCTGGCCGCCGCGCGTCAACTCGCCGCCCGCGCCGCCAGACCATCCGCCGCTAGGAAAGCCGCGCCCAGGGAGGTGGTGAAGCTCGAGGAGAGCAGCGACGACGACATCTACCGTCCGTCGCCGCCACGCGCCGGTGACGCTGGCCAGGGCACGAGCCGGTTGTACAAGGCTCTGCCGCCCCAGGACAACGCCGGCTCGAGCGACGACGACGGCGGCGACTACACGTCCTTCTACCGCCATTTCAGCATGTAGTAGGCCGCTATTTAGTTTAAGTTTTAGTTTGCCAATCGCCGAATTCAAATATATGTACGCATTCGGCCTATTTATGTACGAACTCGCCTCTATTTGTTCAATATCATTAAATTTTGCTTATGTTTGAACGAACTCGCCAATTTTGTCTGAATTCGCCAAAGTCCGTTACATCCATCCTGGGCTCGCGGCTGGGAAGATGGGCCTCCCCAGGCCAAATTTTCCTCCAATCCGGACGACAATATCGCCGGATTTGGGCGTGGGGAGCCCAAACGGCTGGAGATGCTCTTATATGCATGAATCTTTTATTATAGGATATTTGGAGGTTCTAATAGCTCAACGATGAGAGTTGGCACAAAATGCCAATGGAAGAGTTGCATGGGAAGGTGATGCCCTGCATGAAGTGTTAGGGGACGAAAAGACTGGACAAGTTCATGGCATGGGCTTGCTTCCAACTGATAACTGCAAGAACACATATCAGGTGTAGCTAGTTTCGAAGAAAGAGTATCGAACCACGAGGAGCTACTGGTTAGGGTCTTAATGCCCCTTGTTACTATTATCTAGGGGGTACTTGTAAGTTATTCTAATTTCAAGATAAAGTATATAAAAGAGTTTTTTTGTGTTGATAGCTAAAGTAAATAAGAACAAAGAAATAAACTAATGTAAAATAAAACAAGAGAGTATTGAGAATGTGTTTGTGGTATGGTTGAGGGGTTCTTAAGGAGTGTAGGTTTCACCACTAGTATTGCTATTACTTATGATTAGAATGAACAATATCTTAATTTGCCAAGCTATGTGTGGGGAGAGCTCCATAATAAGATGTGCCCAGAAAGCCATCGGTCATCGCATCTCTAAATAACCACAGCAGCCAGCCTTTCTGCAAGCCACATATTGACGATTTCTATTAAGGGGTTTTACCCCATGGTTATCGATATGAGCTTAGTGAATCTCTCATATCCCCCTCATCCATGTGTTAGAGCGCCGATACGGTAGTGTCACTTCTCGCCGTTCACTCTACCACACTTCTAAGGGTAGTTCCCTCTCATGATCATAAGGCATATATTACATGGTGCACAACATGTAATATCAAGAGAGAAAACTAATACACATTCATAGATCAAAGGTATAAAACATCTTTGTTTGACATCCTAATATTACTATGGTTTCTCCTTATCTCCCCAAGAACAAATTAAGGTCATACATGAAGGCGATCAACATGATAGCAATATGAGTATGAAGATACAATTGCATAAAAGTGCAAATCCTAATAGGGTCCAGATCACAACAAACTAGACAAAGGGTATCGATGATGGAGACGGTTGATGATGATGATGATGATGATGATGATGATGATGATGATGAGGATGATGATGATGAAGATCGATTCGTTGCACTTCAAGATCATAGCCTCCTCTCTTCTGTGTTGGTGTAAATGGTGATGGAGGCGGCGGATTGTCGAGATGGCGACGGCGGTGGTAGAGCGGCAGGGCTCCGCCCCTATGGCATGGATGATGAAGTGGTGTCTCTTCTTGCCTTCTCCCCTCTTTATATAGACGCTGGAGGTCGGTTTCACGAACCGACGGAGTCTGGGGCCGAATATGCCCATCGGGCCTTCACAAATGTTGTTATGTTTGATGAAACGGACCCGACGGAACCCGATACAGCCGTACGGTATGGGCAGACCCCCCGTACCGATGGTCGTTAAACTTGCAGATGGTTTCGTATTTTGCTCGCTATTTCTTCATCCGGACTACGATTGAGGTGTTCTTCGGCTCGTTGAACTCGTATGGACGAGGGCTACAACACGATGGCCTTAGAACTTAAATATAAGATGATGGAAAAATATCACTTTTCCTACACCTTATATAGCTTAGTCCGGTGCCTGTAATTCTCCCATCTTGTATCCTCTTGGTCCCTTTTCGTCTCTTTTTCCATGATCACCAATAACACCTAAACACATATCAAATATAAGGCAAACATAATAAAATCCTACTAATTCTACTAAATATGTGAAGCTCATATAAATATGAACAAGAACTCGTAAGTATGCAAAATAGGCATAGGTGTATCTAGCTGGAGCATGAAATGAGTGACAATATGAGTAATAGTATACTTAAAAACCTCTGTAATAAATAGTGCTAAATATCAAGCTATCACCAACTCCTAAGCAAGTCTATGGTCGGACACCACGCAATCTCAAGAACATCAAAATGACTACTACTGATGGACCGACATGTGAAGGTGTGAAGATGATGTTCAGGGGAAATAACAAAGTTGAAGGAACATATAAAAATGCTGGAAGATAGGAACAATAAAGAAGGCCATGGGAATGAACTTTTTAAAGAGAAGGCTCGAAAGCCTAGCTTTGAATTAACAAAGCCATCAACCGGCCAGGAGTACAACGATAGCAACACCATAAAGAAAAAGAAAAAAAAACAAAGAGCCGCTCGTGTTACCAGCTTACAAATGACTGTAAAAGGAGCAACAGAGAGGAAAAAAACAAGCTACACTACACTAGCTATACTAGGCAGAGAGCATGAGCTCGTCGGAGGGATCGCCTCCACTGTTGCAAGGGCACGGCGACGAGAATGTCCCGAACCAACAAATCTCCCATGCCAAAGCAAAGCGCACCCATGACCGACAGATCGTAGTTGTCTTCATGCCTCGAGGTACTAAAGGGGAGGGCTTGATGGAGACGCCTCCAAGGAGGAGAGCGGCGCCCAAGAGCGTCGCCGTCTCCCGCACCGGCCGAGGCCTTGCAGGGCTTTCGCCCTAGCCCAATCGCCACCCCGAAAGACACAGCCTTGACACTTATCCAACAACACATTCGTCCCACAGCATAAGGAAGAAATCATCGGCCTCGCCCGCGGCATGACACCGGCCAAAGAAACCACCCCTGGGTATCTAGCTAGGCGGCCGCCCAAACCGGGCAGAGCACCGTGTTAAAGAAGCCGGGGAGACAACGGCGGCAACGAGCACAAGGAAGGTAAAGCAGGTGTGCCTAAAGACCATGAGGAGAACCTTGTCCCATCGGAGAAGCGCGCAAGTCGAGCATGGGGGCGTAATCCAGCTACAGGAAAGGAGGGGCAATTGGTGGCGCCTCCAAGAAGGAAAACGGCGTGGAAGACGTCGTCGTCACCCGCAAAGGCCAAGGCCTTGCACGGCTTTCGCCGATGTCCCACCCAGAACCCGAAGCCGGCTACCACCATGAGACCGCGGAGGGGAAGCAGAGCCGACACCGCCGACAACACCGCAACAAGTATTGCCAGCCCAAGGGAACGCGGTGACCCAGACCCCGGTCCACCAACGTCGATCTCAACGCCGACACGAGCCGCACACCGCCAGCCTACCACAGCAGCCGGAGCACGTACGGCACCATCCATGCCACCCCGGACCAGCCCCCGCCGTCCGCGGCAGAGCACAGCGCCCACCAAGCACATGGCGAGGCGGCGGCAAGAGACAGGTGCTACCTGAGCCACGACCACAACGCTCATGCGCGACCGCAGCAAGCCGTCGGCAGGCACCAGCGAACGCGCCCACCCTAGAGCAGCGCCGCGAAACTGCCCGGGGGCCCAGTCCCAGCAGCCAAGGCCCAGTCCCTACTGAGCCGCCGGCGACACAGACCCGTCCGTGCCGCCCCCACCGCAAGACCCACCAAATCGGCAAAGCCATACCAGCCGGTGTTTGCCTTCCTTGGCCAGATCCGGGCCCGACACCCGCCACCGCGACGGGAAGGACGGAGCGCCCGATCTGCAAGGATCCATCCAACTGTGGGCGAAATCCGGCCAGATCCCAAGCCGTAGCCCGTCACCACGACGGGAGAGGCACCGGAGCTGCACGGGGACGCACGCAGCAGAGCGACCGCCGGCGGAGGCGAAGGCCAGGCGGCATGGCGCGGCCTATGAGAGGGGCGGCGGGGAAGCCTCGGCGCAGCACTAACCTCCATCCTGCTGCGGCCACGAGACCAGAAGACCTCGCCGCCCCCATCACCGGCGCCGCGCGTCCTTTGCCGGCGGCGGCCTCCGGGGGCGACGAGGCGGAGAGGGAGGGAGGGTGGGTGGCGGCGGAGGTGGGCTAGGGTTCGCCCCCTGCGTCGCCTGGAGGGGGACGACGCGAGGGGGATTTTTTCGTCGATGAACTATTTTTTGATGGGAATGAACTAGAAGAAGAAGAGGTAAATGAATTTCTTTTCTCCTCCTGTTGTATGTATTTCTTTCAATATTTTACTCAGACTTCTTAGTTCCGTAGGGAAATCTATGATTAAACAATAATGTTATTTCTCGGTTACCAGCTTTACATGGTAAAACAAAGGTAAATGTTAATACATGGCTATATCATTGCTTCTCACCTCAAACCTTGTATTAATATTTCAGCTTGCAGAGAGTCCAATGCAATATACCTGTTAAAGCATGCTCGTCTATGAAACATGGAATGTGTGAGGTTAATTTATTGTTTTCACGTGAAAAGGTTATGGCTACAGTTACTCAGGTTATAAATGATAGAATATAAAACAATTACTTTCTTAACATTTCCGTGTCACTGAACCAGGATGGCGAGCATGATAATAGCAATCAATTACCGATTCAACAAAATTCATCACCGCCACAAGACTCTGTTATTGATTCTGCGCCACATGTAATATTTATGTTCTTTTGAGTTTTGAAGTTGCAACTTTCTAGCTTTCTCCGGGCTATGACTAACTTCATTTATTAGTTTTTAGGGGATATTTAGTTAGTAATTACTAATGTGTTAAAGTGGAACTTTGTATACTTACTTGGGAGCCTTCTAAGTGGTACTTTCTCTTGTTATTAATATTAAATATCCAAACAAAT
Organism: Lolium multiflorum; assembly: GCA_030979885.1. Taxonomy (NCBI): domain Eukaryota; kingdom Viridiplantae; phylum Streptophyta; class Magnoliopsida; order Poales; family Poaceae; genus Lolium; species Lolium multiflorum. The sequence continues at coordinate 263,080,878 of CM061749.1, forward strand.
TATACCTAGTAATACCTACACTCAAATTATGTATATTAGGAAATAGTATTCTGGTACTATTTGAAATATATAGTTAGGAACTTGCATATATGCCATACTTAAATATGTGATATCTAGTAGCATAAAACATGTAGTCTAGTAGATATCCTAGCCATGACACACTCAGGATGTTGCATGCAGCTACAAACATGTTGTGTTTATTTCAAGGTAGATGATTGTTAGATTGTTAGTCTCTTTCTGATTCTTCATGTTCATGTCAACAAGTAGTGCCAGCGAGACGCGGGTACTTTTTGATGGTGATGTTGCATGTTAATCGGTGTATGCCTTGCCGACCTTAAAAAAAACTAGTGCATCTATGTGAGTTTGTAACGAAGTGAATGTCATGACAGTCTTCCTTTAACTATGACCATGTGTATCGTTGACATATTTTTCATGCAAATATATCATACTTGTCATTGAATGCTAATATTGATTATAATATTGACTAGTTCTGAAGTAGTTCTTAGATCGTCAAACTATCCAAATAAGAGGAATGTTGCATATGCTACTATTTGTAGCATTGATCTTGCAATTAAGGCTGGTGGTATAGAGTTGGGTGCGCATTTTTCACTAGTGCACATAGATGAACCTATTATGGATATGAATGTTAATATGTTGCACCAATAATATTGGCATTTATTTATTATAATGTATTATATGTGTCATATATTCTTGTATATTCATAATAAATATCTTAATAAATTCAATTTATGGATGTGTCGTGGTTCAAGTTCAAACATTGTAATGGTGCGTGCTTCCGTTTCTCTTACAGTGTATTGATGCGTGCTTCAGTTTCTCTCACATTGTGATGGTACCAAGCATCATAATAAAGTAATTAATTGATTGTGCATGTGCATTAATTTTATTAAATATATATTCCATAAATTAGGTACCTAATGTGATTAGTAATAAAAAAATACATCAATAGTCGCAAGACTGATATTGTAGTGTTACTATTGGTGTTACCATACATACAAAATGTGTTACCACGTATAAATCATAGTGTTACAATGTATGGATATTATGTTATTAATCATGCCATGAATATAAAAAGAATGTTACTCATTATGTTAATACGACTGCAAGAATATGTTACCACCAATGTTCTACGTCTATGAAAATATGTTACTGCCGGTGTTACTATAGTTTAAAAATGTGTTACCAGCGCATCTAGTAACACAGAATATCCACGTTACTAGAATATAAATTGTAACACAATATTTAACATATGATAACACATATTATGTGTGACTAGGGACACAACCTAGTAACATGGCCTAATGGAAGACATCTCAAACGTTCTTACTACATGGCCTAGTGAAAGGACGAGATGTCGCCTAGAGGGGGAGGGGTGAATAGGCGTTTTAAAAACTCTTACGGATTTGGCTTGTAAGAATGCGGAATTAAACTAATGTTTAGTTTACAAGCACAAACTCTAAATATATATGCTAGGCTCAACTAAGTGCAACAATAACAACTAGAGCTAAGCAAGATATGCACAAGATATATGAAGCACAAGTGATATCAAGATATATGTACTTCAAGCACGATGGCTATCACAAGGAAAGTAAGCTCGGGTATAAAAATAACCGAGGCACGCGGAGACGAGGATGTATTCTCGTGTTCCCTTCCTTTGCAGGAAGGTACGTCACATTTGGAGGGGTGGAGGTCCCACGAAGGATTTCCCAACGCCACGAAGGCTCACCCTATTCTCCGAGCCAAATCCACGAAGGATAATGGCCCTTTCCTTATGGTTAGCTTTTCCTCCACTCTGGAGATGGCAAGCTCCAAAACCACTTCACAAGCTCCACGAAGGAGAAGCCCGGCCTCTTCACAATCTTCCTTGAAGAGATCACCGGAGCACCAACCGCCAAGCCAACTAAGAGGTCTCCCTCCAAGAGTAACAAGCTCACGGTCTCTCACTCGAACTAATCGTGGTGGAGAGCTCAACACTATGCAATGATGCAAAACAAGAACACTAGAGGTGTTCAAATCCTTCACACTCAAATACCACCAAAGCAACAAATGCTAGAATAAGATTAGAGAGGAAGAACAAAGGAGGAAATCAACAAATGACTCCAAGATCTAGATCCCAAGAGTTCCCCTCACTTAGAGGAGAAATGGATTGGTGGAGGTTGTAGATCTAGATCTCCTCTCTTAGATCCCTCAAGAATGAGCAAGAATCATGGGAGGGAAGGGAGAGGAAGCAAGCTCAAGAGGTTCAACAATGGTGGTCAAAATCATGCTCAAGAACTGTAATATATATCCCAAGATTTGGGGTTACAAATGATAGAGAAAACAGATGTGTGCATTGCATTCATGCATAGAAAATCCGGGGAATTTTCACGCTTTAAAGTAAAACAGTCACAGTAACTGAAATTTCACTTGACCTTGGTGGAATTGAAGTAGCTCATCAAGTCAAGCGCTATAAACCTTAATGTGACCTTTGTTAAAACCTTGTTTTGGGTAGAGATGATTTGATCTAAGGGGTTAGATCAAATGGAATTAAAACTAACACAACAACACATTAAACAAGGATCAATTGATTGATCTTATAAAAGATCATAATATGGTAATCTTTGCCCTAACATATGAACATCTATTCAAATGGAAATCAAGTAACAATAAACCAGAGAAACTATTCTTGACTTATCTTTTCCATGTCTTAAACTAATCCTTGCTCCTACCATGAACCTCATGGTATTCATTCTACTTCATTCTTGGAATCATGAGAAGGATCTCAACCCTAGAAATGTTCCTTAGTTTCCATTTACTATATTCTTCTATCTCCAAAGTATTATACATCAACACTTAGAGAAGAGAGGGTTCTATATTTATTGGAGAATCAATGTCAACTTTGAGCTAAACCTTGGATACACATCCACATGCTCAAATCATTATCTTTTAGAAGAACCCTAGGATATTATTCAAGACATTCCCTAGAGAGAGAACTCATTTATGTTAAACATAGATATTGATGATCATATCAATATCTATGGAGCCTAACCTTAGGTTAGTAATAAAGTCCTTCCCAAATGAGAGACACCATTCATACCAATCTTAGCTTTACCTATTTAAGAATCAAGGACAACCTTTGAATTAAAATATTAGGAGATAAACCATGTCATCTTGGAGTGGTGAGATAACCAAGTATCAAATTGAATAAGCCCATACCCATAAGTTGATGAAGTAAGAATAAGACTAATCCAACTAAGTTAGACAAGTGAAGTCTTAGCCTAGATACCTAAGGCAATATTAGAAGTGCACCATAAACCCTGGGATAGCTATTACTATACGAGAGAGCTCAAGCTATGGTGCTACAATCAAATTAGTTGAGGCAACACTTTGATTTGAGGGAGAGAACTATTCATATAACCAAATGAATAAATCATCATTCCTTGGGTACAACTCTAAGTAATATCTCAGACATTCTCATGGGATATAAACTAAAGAGGCAACCATAGTAAGCCCATCCAAGAAAGTAAAATAGAAGTACTAAACCCTAGTTGATCAAGACAATACTTGATCTTGGAAGTAAGAAGCCTAGTTCACGAGAGATACTTTAGGAAGCCAAACCTTTGATCATTACCAATTGGGTAATAATCATATACTCTAAGAATTGGGAGTAGAAGCCATTGAGAATAAGTTGCTCATGGTAGTGCCATGACCATGCTTTGGAGAAACAAGAGAATAAGCCATAAGTTAAACCCTATATGATAAGTAGATATCATTCACCACATGAAATTATAGGGAGATTGATACGTCTCCAACGTATCGATAATTTCTTATGTTCCATGCTACTTTATTGATGATACCTACATATTTTATGCACATTATATGTCATATTTATGCATTTTGGAACTAACCTATTAACAAGATGCCGAAGAGCCGATTTGTTTATTGTTTTTGGTTTCAGAAATCCTAGTAAGAAATATTCTCGGAATTGGACGAAACTTTCGCCCAGGGTCCTATTTTTGCACGAAGCTTCCAAGACCGAAGAGATAACGAAGTGGGGCCACGAGGCAGCCAGGGACAGGCGGCGCGCCAGCCCCGGCCGCGCGGCCCTACCCCCGGGCACCTCGTGTGGCCCCCGCGTTGCCCTTCCGCCTACTTAAAGTCTCCGTCGCGAAACCCCGTACGAGAGCCACGATACGGAAAACCTTCCGAGACGCCGCTGCCGCGAATCCCATCTCGGGGATTCAGGAGATTGCCTCCGGCACCCTGCCGGAGAGGGGATTCATCTCCCGAGGACTCTTCATCGCCATGATCGCCTCCGGAGTGATGAGTGAGTAGTTCACCCCTGGACCATGGGTCCATAGCGTAGCTAGATGGTCGTCTTCTCCTTGTTGTGCTTCATTGTTGGATCTTGTGAGCTTCCTAACATGATCAAGATCATCTATCTGTAATACTTTATGTTGTGTTTGTCGGGATCCGATGGATAGAGAATACTATGTTATGGTGATTATCAATCTATTGTTTATGTGTTGTTTATGATCTTGCATGCTCTCGTTATTAGTAGAGGCTCTGGCCAAGTTTTTGCTCTTAACTCCAAGAGGGAGTATTTATGCTCGATAGTGGGTTCATGCCTTCATTGACACCGGGATCGTGACAGAGGTTCTAAGGTTGTGATGTGTTGCCACTAGGGATAAAACATTGATGCTATGTCTAAGGATGTAGTTGTCGATTACATTACGCACCATACTTAATGCAATTGTCTTGCTTAGCAACTTAATACTGAATGGGGTTCGGATGATAACCTGAAGGTGGACTTTTTAGGCATAGATGCGGTTGGATGGCGGTCTATGTACTTTGTCGTAATGCCGATTAAATCTCACTATATTTATCATATCATGTATGTGCATTGTTATGCTCTTCTCTATTTGTCAATTGCCCGAAATTTGTTCACCCAACATGCTTTTATCTTATGGGAGAGACACCTCTAGTGAACTGTGGACCCGGTCCTATTCTTTACATAGCATACAATCTACTGCAATTGTGTTTTGTTTTCTTTGCAAACATCTTCCACTCGATACGCTTAATCCTTTGTTACAGCAAGCCGGTGAGATTGACAACCTCACTGTTTCGTTGGGGCAAAGTACTTGGGTTGTGTTGTGCGGTTCCGCGTGGCGCCGGAATCCTGGTGTTGCGCCGCATCACATTTCGCGACCATCAACCTTCAACGTGCTTCTTGGCTCCTCCTGGTTCGATCAACCTTGGTTTCTTTCGAGGGAAAACTTGCCACGGCGCATCATACCTTCCTCTTGGGGTTCCCAACGGACGTGTACATTTACGCGCATCAAGCCCTCGCGCTGTTGGGGAGATCAAGACACGCTGCAAGGGGAGTCTCCACTTCTCAATCTCTTTACTTTGTTTTTGTCTTGCTTTATTTTATTTACTACTTTGTTTGCTGCACCTAAACAAAACACACAAAAATTAATTGCTAGTTTTACTTTATTTACTGTCTTGCTCTCTATATCAAAAACACAAAAAAATTAGTTACTTGCATTTACTTTATCTAGTTTGTTTTATTTACCGTTGCTAAAATGAATACTCCTGAAAATACTAAGTTGTGTGACTTCACAAATGCAAATAATAATGATTTCCTATGTACACCTATTGCTCCACCTGCTACTACAGAAATTCTTTGAAATTAAACCTGCTTTACAAAATCTTGTCATGAGAGATCAATTTTCTGGTGTTAGTTCTGATGATGCTGCTGCCCATCTCAATAATTTTGTTAAACTTTGTGAAATGCAAAAGTATAAAGATGTAGATGGTGATATTATTAAATTGAAAGTGTTTCCTTTCTCATTAAGAGGAAGAGCTAAAGATTGGTTGCTATCTTTGCCTAAGAATAGTATTGATTCATGGACTAAATGCAAGGATGCTTTTATTGGTAGATATTATCCTCCCGCTAAAATTATATCTTTGAGAAGTAGCATAATGAATTTTAAGAAATTAGATACTGAACATGTTGCTCAAGCATGGGAGAGAATGAAAACTTTGGTAAAGAATTGCCCAACCCATGGACTGACTACTTGGATGATCATCCAAACCTTCTATGCAGGACTAAATTTTCTTCGCGGAATTTATTGGATTCAGCTGGAGGTACCTTTATGTCCATCACATTGGGGCGGCTACAAAACTTCTTGATGATATGATGATAAATTACTCTGAATGGCACACGGAAAGAGCTCCACAAGGTAAGAAGGTAAATTCTGTTGAAGAAACCTCTTCCTTGAGTGATAAGATTGATGTGATTATGTCTATGCTTGTGAATGGTAGATCTAATGTTGATCCAAATAATGTTCCTTTAGCTTCATTGGTTGCTCAAGAAGAAAATGTTGATGTGAATTTCATTAAAAATAATAATTTCAACAACAATGCTTATAGGAACAACTCTGGTAATAACTATAGGCCATATCCTTCTGCTAATGGTAATGGTTATGGTAATTCTTATGGGAATTCTTACAACAATAATAGGAATGTACCCTCTGGTCTTGAAGCCATGCTTAAATAATTTATTAGTACACAAACTGCTTTTAACAAATCTGTTGAGGAAAAGCTTGATAAAATTGATACTATTGCTTCTAGAGTTGATAGACTTGCCTCCGATGTTAATCTTTTAAAATTGAAAATTATGCCTAATAATGATATTGATAATAAGATTACTACTACAGCAAATGCCATCCAAGTTAGAATTAATGAGAATATAAGATTAATGGCTGAATTGCGTGCTAGGTGGGATAGAGAAGAAAATGAAAAACTAGCTAAAGAGAATAATGTAGCTAAAGTTTGGACTATTACCACCACTAGTAATGCTAATTCTCCACATGTTGCTGCACCTCCTACTATCAATGGTAATATAATTGGTGTTGGCAATGTTTCTACTCCTAGTGCAAAGCGAACAAAACTGCCTGAATTGCTAAAACTGCTGAAACTGCTTGTGATAAAACTGCTGAAATTTTTTCCAACCTTGGGAACAATGATCCCATTGCTGTAGCTCATAATGATTTAGATTTTGATGGTTGCCACATCTCTGAAGTTATAAAGTTCTTACAAAAACTTGCTAAAAGTCCTAATGCTAGTGCTATAAATTTAGCCTTTACAAAACATATTACAAATGCTCTCATAAAAGCTAGAGAAGAGAAACTAAAACTTGAAACTTCTATTCCTAGAAAGTTAGAAGATGGTTGGGAGCCCATCATTAAAATGAAATTCAATGACTTTGAATGTAATGCCTTATGTGATCTTGGTGCAAGTATTTGTTATGCCTAAAAAGATTTATGATATGCTTGACTTGCCACCATTGAAGAATTGTTATTTGGATGTTAATCTTCCGATAATGTTAAAAAGAAACCTTTGGGGAGGATTGATAATGTATACGGTTAACAATAACCTTGTCCCCGTTGATTTTGTTGTCTTGGATATCGAATGCAATGCATCTTGTCCTATTGTGTTGGGAAGAACTTTTCTTCGAACCGTTGGTGCTATTATTGATATGAGGGAAGGTAATATTAAATATCAATTTCCTTTCAAGAAAGGTATGGAACACTTCCCTAGAAAGAGAATGAAGTTGCCTTTTGATTCTATTATTAGAACAAGTTATGATGTTGATGCTTCTACTCTCGATGTTACTTGATTTGCACTTTCTCGCCTAGCTGAAAGGCGTTAAAGAAAAGCGCTTATGGGAGACAACCCATGTTTTTACTACAGAAATTTTTTGTTTTGTTGAGTCTTGGAAGTTGTTTACTACTGTAGCAACCTCTCCTTATCATGTTTTTGTGCCAAGTAAAGTTTCTATATCAAAATTGATGTTATATTTGGGATCCCTGCGCAGAAACAACATTGCTGTCTGTCACGAATCTGGGAACAGTTCTCTGTAGAAAATTCGAAAAAATCTGCCAATTTACGAGCGTGATCCTCTGATATGTACGCAACTTTCATTAGTTTTGAGTTTTTCCATTTGAGCAAGTCTGGTGCCGCTTTAAATTCGTCTTTGACTGTTCTGTTTTTGACAGATTCTGCCTTTTATTTCGCATTGCCTCTTTTGCTATGTTGGATTCATTTCTTTGATCCATTAATGTCCAGTAGCTTTATGCAATGTCCAGAAGTGTAAAGAATGTTTGTGTCACCTCTGAATTTGTGAATTATTAATTGTGCACTAACCCTCTAATGAGTTTGCTTGAAGTTTGGTGTGAAGGAAGTTTTCAAGGGTCAAGAGAGGAGAATGATATACTATGATCAAGAGGAGTGAAAGCTCTAAGCTTGGGGATGCCCCGTGGTTCACCCCTGCATATTCTAAGAAGACTCAAGCGTCTAAGCTTGGGGATGCCCAAGGCATTCCCTTCTTCATCGACAACATCATCAGGTTCCTCCCCGAAACTATATTTTTATTCAATCACATCTTGTGTTCTTTACTTGGAGCGTCGGTTTGTTTTTGTTTTTGTTTTTGTTTGAATAAGATGGATCCTAGCATTCACTTTGTGGGAGAGAGACACGCTCCGCTGTTGCATATGGACACATGTGTCCTTAGGCTTTACTCATAATGTTCAAGGCGAAGTTTCTTCTTCGTTAAATTGTTATATGGTTGGAATTGGAAAATGCTACATGTAGTAATTCTAAAATGTCTTGGATAATGTGATACTTGGCAATTGTTGTGCTCATGTTTAAGCTCTTGCATCATATACTTTGCACCCATTAATGAAGAAATACATAGAGCTTGCTAAAATTTGATTTGCATATTTGGTCTCTCTAAGGTCTAGATAATATCTAGTATTGAGTTTTGAACAACAAGGAAGACGGTAGAGTCTTATAATGTTTACAATATGTCTTTTATGTGAGTTTTGCTGCACCGGTTCATCCTTGAGTTTGCTTCAAATAACCTTGCTAGCCTAAACCTTGTATCGAGAGGGAATACTTCTCATGCATCCAAAATCCTTGAGCCAACTACTATGCCATTTGTGTCCACCATACCTACCTACTACATGGTATTTCTCCATTCCAAAGTAAATTGCTTGAGTGCTACCTTTAAAATTCCATCATTCACCTTTGCAATATATAGCTCATGGGACAAAATAGCCTTAAAAACTATCGTAGTATTGAATATGTACTTATGCACTTTATCTTTTATTAAGTTGCTTGTTGTGCGATAACCATGCTTCTGGGAACGCCATCAACTATTGTTGAATATCATGTGAGTTGCTATGCATGTCCGTCTTGTCTGAAGGATCTATCATTTTAGTGGTTGGAGCATGCAAAATTGTTAGAGAAGAACATTGGGCCGCTAACTAAAGCCATGAATCATGGTTGAAGTTTCAGTTTTGGACATATATCCTCAATCTCATATGAGAATAATAATCATTGCTACATGCTTATGCATTTAAGAGGAGTCCATTATCTGTTGTCCATGTTGTCCCGTATGGATGTCTAAGTTGAGAATAATCAAAAGCGAGAAATCCAAAATGCGAGCATTCTCCTTAGACCTTTGTACGGGCGGCATGGAGGTACCCCTTGTGACAATTGGTTGAAACATGGCATGCAAAGATCCGGTAGTCCAAGCTAAGTAGGACGAGGTGCGGACACTATTAGTATACTATGCATGAGGCTTGCAACTTGTAAGATATAATTTACATAACTCATATGCTTTATTACTACCATTGACAAAATTGTTTCATGTTTTCAAAATAAAAGCTCTAGCACAAATACAACAATCGATGCTTTCCTCTTTGAAGGACCATTCTTTTACTTTTATTGTTGAGTCAGTTTACCTATCTCCTTCCACCTTAAGAAGCAAACACTTGTGTGAACTGTGCATTGATTCCTACATACTTGCATATTGCACTTGTTATATTACTTTATGTTGACAATATCCATGAGATATACATGTTATAAGTTGAAAGCAACTGAAACTTAATCTTCCTATGTGTTGCTTCAACACCTTTACTTTGATTTATTGCTTTATGAGTTAACTCTTATGCAAGACTTATTGATGCTTGTCTTGAAGTACTATTCATGAAAAGTCTTTGCTATATGATTCACTTGTTTACTCATGTCATTACCTTTGTTTTGATCGCTGCATTCATTACATATGTTTACAAATAGTATGATCAAGATTATGATGGCATGTTACTTCAGAAATTATCTTTGTTATCGTTTTACCTGCTCGGGACGAGAGAACTAAGCTTGGGGATGCTGATACGTCTCCAACGTATCGATAATTTCTTATGTTCCATGCTACTTTATTGATGATACCTACATGTTTTATGCACATTATATGTCATATTTATGCATTTGGAACTAACCTATTAACAAGATGCCGAAGAGCCTGTTTTTCGCTGTTTTTGGTTTCAGAAATCCTAGTAAGGAAATATTCTTAATTGGAAGAAACTTTCGCCCGGGGTCCTATTTTTGCACGAAGCTTCCAAGACCGAAGAGATAACGAAGTGGGGCCACGAGGCAGCCAGGACAGGGCGGCGCGGCCACTGGCCCAACCTACCCCTGGGCACCTCGTGGGCCCCCGCGTTGCCCTTCCGCCTACTTAAAGTCTCCGTCGCGTTGGAGATATGCCCAAGAGGCAATAATAAATGGTTATTATATATCTTTGTGTTTATGATAAATGTTTATATATCATGCTATAATTGTATTAACCGAAACATTAGTACATGTGTGATATGTAGACAACAAAGAAGTCCCTAGTATGCCTCTTAACTAGCTTGTTGATTAATAGATGATTAGTTTCATAATCATGAACATTGGATGTTATTAATAACAAGGTTATATCATTGTATGAATGATGTAATGGACACACCCAATTAAGCGTAGCATAAGATCACGTCATTAAGTTATTTGCTATAAGCTTTCGATACATAGTTACCTAGTCCTTATGACCATGAGATCATGTAAATCACTTATAAAAAGGTACTTTGATTACATCAAACGCCACTGCGTAAATGGGTGGTTATAAAGATGGGATTAAGTATCCGGAAAGTATGAGTTGAGGCATATGGATCAACGGTGGGATTTGTCCATCCCGATGACGGATAGATATACTCTCCCGGTGGAATGTCGTCTAATGTCTTGCAAGCATATGAATAAGTTCATAAGAGACCACATACCACGGTACGAGTAAAAGAGTACTTGTCAGGAGATGAGGTTGAACAAGGTATAGAGTGATACCGATGATCAAACCTCGGACAAGTAAAATATCGCGTGACAAAGGGAATTGGTATCGTATGTGAATGGTTCATTCGATCACTAAAGTCATCGTTGAATATGTGGGAGCCATTATGGATCTCCGATCCCGCTATTGGTTATTGGTCGGAGTGAGTACTCAACCATGTCCACATAGTTCACGAACCGTAGGGTGACACACTTAAAGTTGGATGTTGAAATGGTAGAACTTGAATATAGAATGGAGTTCGAATATTTGTTCGAGTCCCGGATGAGATCCCATCACGAGGAGTTCGGAATGGTCCTAGAATAAGATTCATATATAGGAAGTCATATTCCAAGTTTGGAAATGATCCGGCATTTATGGCAGGTTCTAGAAGGTTCTAGAAAAGTCGGAAGAAACGCACTATGGAAGGTGGAGTCCGGAAGGACTCCACAAGCTTGGCCAGCCAAACCCTAGAGGGGAAAGTCCAAGGTGGACTTCCCCCAAGGTGGCCGGCCACCCACCCTCATGGAAAGGTGGGAATCCCACTTGAGGTGGGAATCCCACCTTGGTAGGTTTCCCTACACATGGAAGGTTTTGGGTTGGGGTCTTATTCGAAGACTTGTACACCAACTCTTGGGTGTTCCACCTATATAATGAGGGCCAAGGGGAGGGGCCGGCCACCAAAGCCATAGCTTGGCCGCACCCCTTAGTGGCCGGCCACCCCTCTCCCAAACCCTAGCGGTCTCTCCTCCACCACATCCCGCACGCTGCGCTCCGCATTTCTCCACGCCACCGACACCACGCCGTCGTGCTGTCGGATTCAAGAGGAGCTACTACTTCCGCTGCCCGCTGGAACGGGGAGGTGGACGTCGTCTTCATCAACAACCGAACGTGTGACCGAGTACGGAGGTGCTGCCCGTTCGTGGCGCCGGAACCGATCGTGATCAAGATCTTCTACGCGCTTTGCAAGCGGCAAGTGATCGTCTACCGCAGCAATAAGAGCCTACTCTTATAGGCTTTGGAATCTCTTCAAGGGTTAGTCTTGATCATCCCCTCGTTGCTACCGTCTTCTAGATTGCATCTTGGCTTGGATTGCGTGTTCGCGATAGGAAAATTTTTGTTTTCTATGCAACGTTATCCTACAGTGGTATCGAGCCGTGTCTATGCATAGATGGTTGCACGAGTAGAACACAATGGTTTTGTGGGCGTTGATGCTTATGTTGTCTTTAGTTTGAGTACTTTGCATCTTTGTGGCATAGTGGGATGAAGCGGCTCTAACTTTACATGACCGCGTTCATGAGACTTGCTCCACGTTCGACATGCAACTTGTATTGCATAAGTGGCTTTGCGGGTGTCTGTCTCTCCTACTATAGTGAAGATTCAATTTACTCTTCTATTGACAACACTAGTATCACCGTTGTGGTTCATGTTCGTAGGTAGATTAGATCTCACTCAAAACCCTAAACCACGTAAAATATGCAAACAAAATTAGAGACGTCTAACTTGTTTTTGCAGGTTTGGTGATGTGATATGGCCATAATATGATGATGAATATGTATGAGATGATCATTATTGTATTGTAGCAACCGGCAGGAGCCTTATGGTTGTCTTTATATTTCATGTTGAGTAGTATTTCAAAGTAGTTGTAATAGTTGCTACATGAGGTGAACAATCATGAAGACGGCGCCATGGACCTTGACGCTTCTGACGATGATGGAGATCATGCCCGTTGATGATGGAGATCATGTCCGTGCTTTGAAGATAAAGATCGAAGGCGCAAAGACTAAAGGGCCATATCATATCACATATAAATTGCATGTGATGTTAATCCTTTATGCATCTTATTTTGCTTAGATCGACGGTAGCATTATAAGATGATCCCTCACATTAATATCAAGATAATAAAGTGTTCTTCCCTCGTATGCACCGTTGCATTGTTCGACGTTTTGAAGCATCTCGTGATGATCGGGTGTGATAAACTCGACATACAACGGTGTGTTGCACACGCGGAATACTTGGGTTTGCTTGACGAGCCTAGCATGTACAGACATGGCCTCGGGACAATGGAAACCGAAAGGTTGAACACGAGTCATATGGATGATATGATCAACATGTTGATGTTCACCATTGAAACTACATCATCTCACGTGATGATCGGTTTTGGTGTAGTGGATTTGGATCGTGTACCACTTTACAACTATGAGGGATGTTGTATTAAGTGGGAGTTCATTAGTAATTAGATTAAAACATGAACTAATTATCATAAACATAGTCTGAGTAGTATTTTGAATTAATTTTGTAGTATTGGCATCCGTTTACTACTATGCGCTAGTCTTATAATTGAGATAGAAATACTGTTAAAATCTGACTAGAAACTTTACGGATTAGTACCGTATTGTTAATGAATCAAGAAATGATTAAGTCCTATTGCAAACATTTAGTGAAACTCACTTTGTTGATTCAGAGAGCTATGGTTTCAATTAGTACCTAAAGTTATCTTGTCTCCGTGAAACTTGAAGTTCAAATCTGTTTGAAAAGTAAGGAGCTGAAAATTTAGTTTTCAGAAATAATCAAGGTATGAGATATATGTGATATCTAAGACCTTATTGCAAGATGATAGAATATAATTTGGTGAGACTACATAAACTCATAAGTTTTATGGGAATGTATGAAGGTTGAAGACGCCGGGCGTCACAATCCTCCAACTATTGGAGCACTAACGATATTCGCATATCCATGAAGTTATCATCCTTAGTATGCACCGTTGCTAAGACTCGTCGTATCGAAGCATCACGTGATGATCGGGTGTTATAGATTCTACGTGTGCTTACAACGGGTGCAAGCCAGATTTGCACATGCGAATACTAAGGTTAAACTTTATGAGCCTAGCATGTATAGACATGGTCTCAAAAAGTTGTCATGAATTGATGGATAAAATTATGAGTGAAATTATTCATCATATTACAAAGTTACTAATAGTGAAATCTGCAACACTTTTCATATGATGATCAACTTCAGAACCTCAAGGTTATTGGTATTTGACCAACAAACCTAGAAGTTATTGATGTTGAAGTGTTTTTCTGAATAATGAGGAAAGCTAAAAGAGAAACTACAAAAGATATTTTGGAAAGAAAAGAAAAGAAAAGACTAGAAAGTCTAGCTCAGATGTATATAAATGATATACATGTTATGGATGTATTCCTCATTTGGTCACACAATGAAATTCTTGGGTATTTATACCATATTGGCTGGTATGAAGTGTCATACAAAACAACGCAATACAAGAATACAATGGCCTAAGTGACTGATAAGGAATATGGTAATAATGCACGTCTGGAACATAATAAAGTATTATTATGTTTGTCGTTGGCATTCTACCTAGCCCTTAGAATTTATAATAAAGAACTTAATAATTGTTATTTTGCTCTGGTCAAATGAAAACAATAAGTTGTTCAAATTATGACATTACTCCATGTACGATGGATAAGTTATTATGAATCTTAATGGTGAAAATACACATACATAACACTGACGCTAAAATGCCATAAGGCAATTGATTTGAATTCCACTTATTTGTGGAACCGCCATTTAGGTCATATTAGAAAGGAACGCATGAAGGAACTCCATGCAAATGGATTTTTGGAGTCACTTGATTTTTGAATCATTTAACACTTGCAAATCTTTTCTAAAGAGAATGATTAAAATACCGTTCATAGGCCAAAAGTTGAACGGGCAACTAACTTAGTGGAAAAATACATGATGATGTACATGTAGTGTGCGGGAGATTCTTCTACTTCATGAAAACTTTCAACAATTGAGTATATATATGTGGATATATTCAATAAGGAAGAAGTTTGAAATTTTTGAATGGATTCAAATAAATTTCAGCATGAAGTGGAAATCATCGTAATAGAAAAGTCAAATATCTATGATTGGATCATGGTAGAAATATTTCAATTACGAGTTTTAGCGAACATCTAAGAGAGTTATGAAATTGTTCTACAACTCACATTTCTTGGAGTATCATAATGATGATATAGTATCCGAGATATGTATCCAAACCTTGTTGGATTAATGATGAGATAAAATATTATGACGCCATTATATTTTTGTGGATTATGCTTTAGTGACTACCGCTTTTACACTGAAGAGCATCATCATGTTCCGTTGAAATGACACCATACGAGTTATGGTATGGGCATAAACCCTAATAGTCTTTCTTTAAATTTTGGTTTAAGAGTTTACAACCAAAATCGGATGAATGTCTTTGTTGGTTATCCCAGAGATTTAATTGGGAATTCTTCCCACGAGACAAAGACAAAAGTGCTTGTCAATGTTTCTTATTTCGAGAAATTGTTTCTAGTGAAGTATTTGAGTGGGAGGACAATATAATTTGATAAGGTTTATGAACTTGAGCATAATGATCAGAGTAGCGCAGCATCGGAATTTGTTTCGGAAGCGGCCACGACGATCATGGCTCCCATGACTACAAAGTGTTTTAGCCATGGAGATCGAAGTACATATTGAACCTTGTAGGTATGGTTTACTTTGTGATCAAATAAATGATTTGTGAACAAAGGATTGATTTTGAATAATGATAAACCAACTACAAACAAAGAAGTTATGATGGGCCCTGACTCCGTTAAAATGGCCATGCGCCATGAAATCCATAATAGATGAATACTTTTTGAAAGTAAATGGATCTATAGACTTGGATGAAATATCCTTAAAGAAGCTCGACTTGTCGAAAAATTGTTTACGACAAAATTCAAAGAGTTGACTACGATAAGATTAGATCTTCCGTAGCAATGCTTATAGTCTATGTGGATTATTCTAGTAATCACTACATATTTCTTTTATGAGATATGCTAGTAGGATGGCAAAATACACTACTTAACAAGTATGTATTAAAGGTGTATACAAGATACAACCAAGAGTTTTGCTGGTCCTGGAATACTAGATAGGTATACGAACTTCAATTGGATGAAGTAAGTATCACGGAGTTAGAATCTTCACCAGATGAAATAGTCAAAGAGTTTTTTATTTCATCAGACGATGAAGAGGCTTGCATTTGCAAGAAATTAAGTGGGAGCGCTAAGACACATTTATAATACTTTATGTAGGTGACATATAGTTGGTTATAAATGATGTAATTATATACTTGATTAAAAGGTTTCATTGAGAAATAACTTCAATGAAAGTATATGGACTGAAACAAATTTAGTGTCAAGATCTATGAAGATAGATTGAAACACATAAATAAGTTTAAGTCAAAGTACATATGATGGATATTGAAGTAGTTCAATATAGAAATATTAAGAAAATGTTCTTGTCATGTGAAGGTTTAACAAGACTTGAGTGTATCTGACACTCAATGAGTAAAAACACATGAGTGATTATAGATCACGAATAACATGTACACAATCAGATATCATGTGCTATAAAATGTTATGAGCATATACCAGAATGATTCATATGATGATCATTGAACGACAGTAAGAATATCCTTGAGTACTTTAGAAGAACTAAGGATATATATATATATATTTTGTATGAAGAAATGACAAACAAATCGCTGTAAGGTGTTACACCGATATTGGTTTTGTCACATATAAAATATAATTTCAAATCTCAAATTAGACTAAGTGTTGTTTAAAAGGTAGCACAATGAGCTAGAAGTTGTCTATGCTAGATTTAGAAGAGTTCTAAATATTGTGATGGATTCTACAAAAGAAGGCAGAATATGTCATTGTTTTGACAATGACAAAGGATGTTAAGTCAGGAGGTTCTTTGAGAACTTGGTGTAGTTCCGACAAAGTCAGAACTTTGAAGCTATATTGTGTGTGACAATATTAGTGACATATTTGAGACCGCGGAATTAAGGTTCCACGAGAGGACTAAGCATATATGCCGACTCATTTGGAAATGAGTGATGCGCTAAGACGATATGAATTGCAAATACATACGTTCAGCATGTCAATCCGTTGACTAAAACCTCTCCCGTGAGCAAAACATGATAAAGCACCAGAAGGCCAAGGTATTATATCTTTACATATGTAAACTAGATTATTGACTCTAGTGCAAGTGGGAGACTGTTGGAGATATGCCCAAGAGGCAATAATAAATGGTTATTATATATCTTTGTGTTTATGATAAATGTTTATATATCATGCTATAATTGTATTAACCGAAACATTAGTACATGTGTGATATGTAGACAACAAAGAAGTCCCTAGTATGCCTCTTAACTAGCTTGTTGATTAATAGATGATTAGTTTCATAATCATGAACATTGGATGTTATTAATAACAAGGTTATATCATTGTATGAATGATGTAATGGACACACCCAATTAAGCGTAGCATAAGATCACGTCATTAAGTTATTTGCTATAAGCTATACATAGTTACCTAGTCCTTATGACCATGAGATCATGTAAATCACTTATACCGGAAAGGTACTTTGATTACATCAACGCCATTGCGTAAATGGGTGGTTATAAAGATGGGATTAAGTATCGAAAGTATGAGTTGAGGCATATGGATCAACAGTGGGATTTGTCCATCCCGATGACGGATAGATATACTCGGGCCCTCTCGGTGGAATGTCGTCTAATGTCTTGCAAGCATATGAATAAGTTCATAAGAGACCACATACCACGGTACGAGTAAAAGAGTACTTGTCAGGAGATGAGGTTGAACAAGGTATAGAGTGATACCGATGATCAAACCTCGACAAGTAAAATATCGCGTGACAAAGGGAATTGGTATCGTATGTGAATGGTTCATTCGATCACTAAAGTCATCGTTGAATATGTGGGAGCCATTATGGATCTCCAGATCCCGCTATTGGTTATTGGTCGGAGTGAGTACTCAACCATGTCCACATAGTTCACGAACCGTAGGGTGACACACTTAAAGTTGGATGTTGAAATGGTAGAACTTGAATATAGAATGGAGTTCGAATATTTGTTCGGAGTCCCGGATGAGATCCCGACATCACGAGGAGCCGGAATGGTCCGGAGAATAAGATTCATATATAGGAAGTCATATTCCAAGTTTGGAAATGATCCGTGCATTTATGGAAGGTTCTAGAAGGTCCTAAGAAACGCACTATGGAAGGTGGAGTCCCGAAGGACTCCACAAGCTTGGCCAGCCAAACCCTAGAGGGGAAAGTCCAAGGTGGACTTCCCCCGGCCACCCACCCTCATGGAAAGGTGGGAATCCCACTTGAGGTGGGAATCCCACCTTGGGTAGGTTTCCCTACACATGGAAGGTTTTGGGTTGGGGTCTTATTCGAAGACTTGTACACCAACTCTTGGGTGTTCCACCTATATAATGAGGGCCAAGGGGAGGGGGCCGCCACACCAAAGCCATAGCTTGGCCGCACCCCTTAGTGGCCGGCCACCCCTCTCCCAAACCCTAGCGGTCTCTCTCCTCCACCACATCCCGCACGCTTAAGCGAAGCTCCGCCGGATCTCCACCGACACCACGCCGTCGTGCGTCGGATTCAAGAGGAGCTACTACTTCCGCTGCCCGCTGGAACGGGGAGGTGGACGTCGTCTTCATCAACAACCGAACGTGTGACCGAGTACGGAGGTGCGCGGCTCGTGGCGCCGGAACCGATCGTGATCAAGATCTTCTACGCGCTTTTGCAAGCGGCAAGTGATCGTCTACCGCAGCAATGAGCCTACTCTTATAGGCTTTGGAATCTCTTCAAGGGTTAGTCTTGATCATCCCCTCGTTGCTACCGTCTTCTAGATTGCATCTTGGCTTGGATTGCGTGTTCGCGATAGGAAAATTTTTGTTTTCTATGCAACGTTATCCTACAAAACCAGAGCCACGATACGGAAAACCTTCCGAGACGCCGCCGCGAATCCCATCTCGGGGATTCAGAAGATCGCCTCACCCTGCCGGAGAGGGGATTCATCTCCCGAAGGACTCTTCATCGCCATGATCGCCTCCGGAGTGATGAGTGAGTAGTTCACCCTGGACCATGGGTCCATAGCGTAGCTAGATGGTCGTCTTCTCTTGTTGTGCTTCATTGTTGGATCTTGTGAGCTGCCTAACATGATCAAGATCATCTATCTAATACTTTATGTTGTGTTTGTCGGGATCCGATGGATAGAGAATACTATGTTATGGTGATTATCAATCTATTGTTTATGTGTTGTTTATGATCTTGCATGCTCTCCGTTATTAGTAGAGGCTCCCAAGTTTTTGCTCTTAACTCCAAGAGGGAGTATTTATGCTCGATAGTGGGTTCATGCCTTCATTGACACTGGGATCGTGACAGAGGTTCTAAGGTTGTGATGTGTCGTTGCCACTAGGGATAAAACATTGATGCTATGTCTAAGGATGTAGTTGTATCATTATTACGCACCATACTTAATGCAATTGTCTGTTGCTTAGCAACTTAATACTGAATGGGGTTCGGATGATAACCTGAAGGTGGACTTTTTAGGCATAGATGCAGTTGGATGGCGGTCTATGTACTTTGTCGTAATGCCCGGATTAAATCTCACTATATTTATCATATCATGTATGTGCATTGTTATGCTCTTCTCTATTTGTCAATTGCCCGACTGTAATTTGTTCACCCAACATGCTTTTATCTTATGGGAGAGACACCTCTAGTGAACTGTGGACCCCGGTCCTATTCTTTACATAGCATACAATCTCTCAAATTGTGTTTTCTGTTTTCTTGCAAACATCTTCCACTCGATACGCTTAATCCTTTGTTACAGCAAGCGGTGAGATTGACAACCTCACCGTTTTGTTGGGGCAAAGTACTTGGTTGTGTTGTGCAGGTTCCGCCGCTGGAATCCCTGGTGTTGCGCCGCATCACATTTCGCGACCATCAACCTTCAACGTGCTTCTTGGCTCCTCCTGGTTCGATCAACCTTGGTTTCTTTCTGAGGGAAAACTTGCCACTGTGCGCATCATACCTTCCTCTTGGGGTTCCCAACGGACGTGTACATTTACGCGCATCAGAGATCACTAGTAAGCAACCCTAGGCTTATATCCCAATCTTAACTTGTGAATCACTTGGTGATCATAAATAGAATCTTACCACATCTATATTCCATTTATTCCTCAATTAAAGAACATAAGGAAACCTTAGAATCAAACTCTATACCTTATGTGGTGAGAAACTATTCATCATTATAACCAAAGTTAACTATAAAAAAACCATAGCCACTTTAGTTACTTTAATGATAGATTAAGGATAAGAATAGAAGTCTATTGGTATTAGATAAAACCAATTCTTAAGTCCCTAGTAACTAAAGGAAAACAACAACTATTAAGCAAGTAACCATCTTATCATGGATAGGGGAGACTAAACCCTAGCCAATGCAATATGGTGTCATCTCATCTCTACAAACTAGAATTATATCTCAACTCTAGTTTGTGCATCACTTGGGTGATCACAATTAAAACCTATGCCATATTTGAGATTCAAACCTATGCCATTACTAGAACCCTAGAATTGTTCATTAGTCAAACCTTATGCTTCAATTATGGAACATAAAATGAACCTAGTGTTAAATTCTTTACTTAAACCCATGAGTGGTGATCAACCACTTAACCTTATAACCAAGACCAAACCATTATGGAAACCATATCTACTCTAGATATTTTCAAAGATAAAAATAGTGAAAACATTGAAATAAGATAATAATAATAATTATAAGACCCTAACAAATAGGTGCTCACATAAGATCATATGCAAGTGACCAAATTCTCAATTAAGAGATCAAACCCTAATGATAACTCCTAAAACCCTTAGAGTAGAAATACTCAACTCCAATAATTCAAAACAGAATGATTCACAAGAAAATCATGAAATTAAAATGAGAATATAAATTCATGCCTAATTGATATTTTGAATAAGCCCAATAGTATGAAATATACTCAAATATAAATACTTGTTCCAAAAGGAAAGAATGGTTTAATAATCACTGCTATACAACTTAATGAAATTAACAAAGTAAGAAACTTGCAATTAAAATTTGCATTAAAAGCAGAATACAAAATAGGAAATGTAAAACAGAAAATAAATAAAAGAGAAAAGGGAGAGAAGCCTCACCTGGACCTTACTTGGCCACAAGAGCCCAGCAGCAGCCTGTCGAGCAGCCCAACACCACGGCCCGGACCAGCCCAACATACACCTTCCTTGTAAAATAGAGGAGAGGGGGTCGTCCTCATCTTCTCTGGGTGCATGGACGACAGCACGACGACGTGCTCGTCCTTGCCTCTCGCTGGCGACCTCCCCTGGCTCGGCGTCGTGACGAGGCGAGTCCTGGCGCCCTATAAAAACTTCTGAACGAACACCAGCATCGAGTTCTTCCTCTCTCTGTCTAATTTTTCCCCAATCCAAAACCCTAAACCGCTCAGATGTCGACCATCGCCGTCGACTGGGGCATCCCCGGGCACCGCCGTTGAAGCCATCATCACCGCCACCCTCGACATGCCCAGCCTACGCGAGGAATCGAGTTGGAAGGCCCCGGAGCGTCTCCACGAGCTCATCTCTCCGACGGCCGGAGCAGTCGATTCCGGCGACCTAGAGCTCCTCCGACCCTGCTGTCGCTTCCATCATGCTCGCGGTGAGCTACTGAATCCCCAGCGCCTCCTAGCCCTCTCCCTAACCCCCTGCATCGCCGTAGCGCCGTCCAACTACGAGCGCCACCGCTCGGCCTCGCTGACGAGCACGCTCCGGTGACCAAACTGGAGCGGCGCCACCACCACGAGGTTCACCTCGGCGTCCTCTTTCCAACGAGCCCGCGCACAGCCCCGCGGGAGACCGCAATCACCAGCGACCATCGGCGACTGACCGTCGACCACCGTGAACAATGCCACGTCGGTGCCACCGTGGCGTGTGACATGGCCGTTGGCCCACTGGTCAGTGAGTAGGGGTAGGTTTAGCTGGGTGTATCTAGTAGATTTTGTTTTAATTCAAATTCAATAATTACTGAAATTTTGCAGATTTATATAAAATTCATTATAGCTCAGAAAAATATAAATGGGATATCAAATTTCTTATAAAAATAAAATCTATCCAGTAAAAATATAATATAATTTTTTTAAATAAAGATTTAATTATTTAATACTTATTATTTAAGCCTTTTATTTTAATTCTAAATTCAATTAAAATTCAGAAATTAAGAAAAGTTTCTAAAATAAATAAAAAACCAGTGAATAAATAAAGAAAACATTAATACTAATTTTCTTTTATTGTTAACTTAATAAATCCTTATTAGAGGGATCTAAACCCTAAATAATAATTACCTTAATTATTAATTCTTTAAAAATAATAAAATGTCAAATCCAATATTATTTTCTATTTCAAAGTTATTAATAACTTCAACTTTATAATGAGGTTATTACCTTAAGAACTATAGGGTAGATTAGAAAACCCTAGTTCCATTATACATAAAATAGTAGTTCATAATTTTATGTGGAATTCTAAAACCCTAATTCCATTAGGAACTCTAGCTCCATTAATTCAGGTAAAACCTAGTCTACGTTTAAACCAAGGCCTTACATGTGATCATGTACTTCCTTGTGACTCATAGATCCATAGAAACAACTAAATACATCTCATGTCCTCATAAAATAATAGAGACCCTAGCACTAATAAAATGGTATTCCATGTGTTCAACCAAATAGAATCTAGATGATCAAATAGGATCAACCCTAGTCCCTATTACCAAGGATCTCATCCTTAATTACCCTTGATTAAACATCACACCATTTTGATGAATTCCAATAACAACTATGCCAAATATTGTGCATTACCTAACCATATTCCACTAAACCCTACTAGTAGTAGATACTTATTAACCATCCTATCTAGGAGCCAGCCATTACTTACTTAATGAATCCAATAGCAAACCTTAGACAACCTCAACCCTAATTGTAATACTTCTTATTCCTTAAGAAGTATGTTCTTCAAAAGTTATTCTTTTGAAGAAAATAAAGAGTAGTCATCAACCTTGCCTAATAGGACCTATAAACCCTAGCTATCTTTTACCAGTAAGATATACCACCATGAGAGCAACCATTAATTGCTTAAGATACTTATACTTCACTAAAACCATACAAGCCCTAGTTGTTGATGAATCCAACTTTGTTGAGATCCATCTAATACTTACTCCAGAAACTAATTGGAACCCTAGAAAACCATAGAACCCCACAAACCCAATTATCATACTTGTTCTTCATTAAAGAACATGTTCCTCAAAAGTTATTCTTTTGAAGAATATAACAAGTAACCATTAACCATGCCATATAGTACCAAGACCAACCATTGTTCATTACATGTTAGGATTATACCATATCCTATTGTTGTGTGCCATTAATATTATTATTGTGATGTATTGCATTACTTATGATACAAAGTAACCAACCCTTAATAAGAACCTTGTTTGTAGAATCACTCTAAAAGTGCAACACACCCTAACAAAATCACTATAACTCACTAATCCTAAATCATCGGGGTTAGGTCACGCTTAGAGCGATTGCATCTCATACTTATGCATTATTGCATCCTTGCCAATCTTTTAAACATCATCCTTACCATCGATGATGCTATTTCAGAATTTGGAGTTATTGCGTATCGAAGACCTTGTCTGCATAATCTTGCAGTCAAGAAAGGTAAGTTCATCGCTAGCTCATGTCATTTGAGTATTTTTACCAAATTACTTGCAAAGTACTATACTTATCACTCTTGCATGAAAATCAAAAGTACTATTTTCATAACTATGTGGTGGGCAATGGAACCACGGTATGTGTTGATATGGTGGAGGTTCCATTGCAAGGGTTTATATCCATCTAGGATTAAACAACAAATGTCGTCCAGTGATTCTTGTGCCGTAAAACTCGTGTTAACCATAAGATCTGGAGTGGGACGGAATAGTCAGATGTACTTCCACCTCTCGTACCTCAACGAATGCGCTTACCGTAGCAGTTGTGTCTTGCGAGAACAACTTGAGGGTGGGGATCCCATTCTAATTCCCCACGGTAATGCGGTCTATGAGAGGTTGCAACGGCCGGCGAAGGATCATGGTTGCGACCTGGTAGTTGTCGAGGTCGGAAGATATCCAAGTGATATAGCCCGGCGAGGACCCAAGGTTGGAATTGCAACAAAGGGTGGGTGTGCGAGGTAGCGGAGGAGTATATTTAACTATGACCTTATACCGGGCCCCACACCACGGAAGTGTGGACGGGAACGATCGCCCGGTTGGCACCAAGGTTGAGATCTCTTATGGGTAAAGCAACACACCTCTGCAGAGTGTAATGAATCGTGACCTGTCACTCGTTCCGGGTTTTGGAGCTGCGAACGCTCTTTAGGAACTCCATGAAGTTCTAGTAAACCGGTGAAGGCTGACGGACATAGTTCTTCTGAATAAAAGCAACCTTTTGAAGAAATGCTTATCAAAACCTGCATTGGTATTAGACTTTCTGGTCTAATGTCGTAGCTAGTGCATTGAACACCTCTTTCCTATAATGAACTTGTTGAGTATGCTCGTACTCATCCCACTCTTAAATCCCCTGCTTAGATACGGAGGCATCGAAGGAGGATCTACAGTGCAACTCGATGACCGAGGAGTCAACAACTACTTCAAGGGACAAGAACCTGTCAGAAGAGTCAAACACCACATCTAACAAGGATATAACCTAGATTAGCCATAGAAGGGAACTAGCTTCCTAAACCTAGCTCCTATTTAGCTAGAATCTATTCATAGCCTCTTTAGCTAGTTAAATACTCTACAAATAGAGTTCGTGATAGGATTAGACTACAAGTCATTCTTCTGGAGTTTATTTGCAGTTTTACCTTGTTGTAAAGTAGGAGGCTGTGATGATCTTATGTAATAGAGTCTGTGTGTAATTCTATAGACATGCCTTGGACCCGAATATGTTTCTGTTGTACCACTCTAAGCGATATAATACTAGTGGAACAGTGTTTCACTGGTGTTATATCAGACTTGCATACTACACCATGCAGTGGTATGCCGGGTCACCACAAGAACCCTAGAAAACTGTTGGGCAAGAAGCCCCTTTTATAGCCAACGAAATATGACCGTTTGGGGCAGATCTGGGAGTTTTTCGTGCAACCTGGTCAACCGGGCCAGGCACTGGGATGCCTGGCGTGAGAGCTGGTCGACCGGGCCAGGCACCGGGACGTCTGGCGTGAGAGCTGGTCCGACCGGGTGCACCGGACGCTCGGCGTGAGCCGGTCCGACCGGGGTCGTCCGGTCCAACCGACCGAGCGCGGGTCAGCGTTGGGCGAAGGGGAAAACTCCCTGGATGGTGCCCGGTGCACCGGTCTAGGGCCGGTTGAAACCCGCCATCCGGTGGGACGACCGGTCATGCCGGGCGAGGCACCGGGCCAAACATGAAAACATGTTTTACAAAAACCATGATAACTTTTGTGTTCGGACTCCGATTTCGATGACCATGGGCTTGTTGGAATCAGAACAACAAGCCCTACAACTTTATGCATAGAAACATCATTGTCCATCCACGGAGTAAAAGCCATGAGATGAATGTTTTGACCTATCTATAAAAGAGACACCGGTAAAACCTCCAAGCTCGAAAGCGCAATAAAAGATGCATACGAATTTCGTTTTCGATGAACTTGGGCTTGTTGTAAAGCTAGCAACAAGCTCAAGAACCTCACACAGAGAAACTCCAAGAAGCAATAGGGATATGCAAAGTATGCAAAGGATTGAGCTCCCTAAGACGATGTGATCAAGTTACCCAACCGAAAGCCCCTCTTGATAGTGCGGCTATGTATCCTATAATCCGGTCTCCCATCAACCACCTTGAGACCGGTAAAAGGAAAACCTACCAAGGCCATACCTTTGCCTTGCGCATCCCGCTTGATCTTGATGATAACTCTTCAAGCTCCACTCAAGCCGGAATGCCTCACTTGATCAATGTTGCTTCATGAAGACTCACAAATGCTCCCCCATACATTATGATGGGAAAGCTCCATTGATGCACATCTTCACATGTCAATTATCACCAAATGGACGGCAAGCTTCAAGCATATGATCCTCTCGAGATGCTCAACTTGAACTTGCCCAAATCAACATTGATGACGATCACCACTTGCCGTTATCCTCTCATGGGCTTTATGAGATCTCACTTTTGATGCATGCCCATGGAAAGATACCTAACCCACATAGACAACACAAGGGCACATATATGATGGGTTAGTTCATGAAGCATAATTGACAAGGCTTACCATACCACGTGACTGCACGTGGCACATTCTTCATGCTTCATGTGTTGACCAAACTTGAATCTATGCTTCACTCTTTGTATTGGTCAACTTTGTATCTTCTCATGCTCTATCATACTATCTTAAGGTGTATAAAGAATTCTTCATTTGTTTGCATGCTCTAAATCTTAGTCAACCATACCTCAACTTATGAGACTATCATGACACCGATTTAGAGCCATAACTTGAATTCTTCACTTGGAATCAAGCTCTCAAGATCTTGATCATTCATTGCTTATCTCATAAGCTAGAGCGTGGCTAATATAGAGTTCCACATAAGAACTCTATCTTCATTTTTTTATTCTTGATCATATCACATATATATCTTCAAATCGATGATCTTGATGCCAATACACAAGCTATATATTTATGTTCATGGCATCCATACTTGAATCGAACACATGGAATACAAGTAGTACATATGGAATATTCCTTCATATAAACTCAATGAAAACATTAGTCCATAGGGGTTGTCATTAATTACCAAAACCACACATAGGGGCAATATACCCTTACAATCTCCCCCATTTTGGTTATTGATGACAACCACAATAAGAAGGTTTATATAATGAATATTAGAAACAAGTATGCAACTTATCCGAGAATAAGTTGTATACAAGAGGTTGTATTTGATATGGTCAAGTAACACGAAGCTACTAGCCCATATCAAAACCAGCTCTACTCACACAACTACAACTAATGCAAGGGATGTGAGTAGAACCAACATGTATATAGCAAACTCCCCCACAATGTATGCACATGTGATGAACATGAATTCATTGCATGCATTGTCAAGATTAACCTTCGGGACAGTTTTCACTATACATATACAACCATGCAAGACATATAAATATGGAATGCATGAGAGGAAAAACACTTAAGCATAAACCAAACATAAGAATAAACCATTCCCTTAAACCCTCTAAACTTCTCCCCCATTTGCATCAAGTGCCAAAATGGGTGAAAATTTTAGAAAGCCAATATAATGTTAGTTCCTCCCCAAGGTGTGCACTTCTCATAATTTGAGTGGAATCAAATGCACATATCCAATGATGAATACTTGAAGGAAGTCAAACTATATTGAGGATCAAAGATTGCACAATGATAACATGGTGAAGAAAGCTTTAACAAATAAAGCAAGCAATCAAAGATCCAATTGGACAAACAAAGATATCATGATAAGAGAGATATAGTGCTCTAAATAAAATAGGAAGCTCCCCAAGGTTCGTGCATAATTTATAATGTTTGCATTGGAATACAATATGCACAAACATGAAATCCTCACTCCCTCTATATCATTTAGAACACAACCAAGATAAAGACAATATGCTTATCAAGAACAACTTGAGTCCAACAAAACGAGATATGAGTGCATGAAGATAAAAAATAAACCAAGCACTCATAAATCTCCTTTACCAACACCACTAAAATCAAAAGAATAAGAAGATGGTTGGCAAAGAACAAGGATATCAAGATGATGTATTAACGCTCTCATGTATATAATTAAGTTTCTAAAGTGGACAAGATGATCCATAAAGAAACATGCATACACAAGAGGTTAATAAAATAAATAAGACATGAAATCCAAGATGAAGTCATAAAGTATACCAAAGGTTGTTTGCTTGAAAGCATATATAGCCTATGGCTCCAATTTTCACTAATGGTATATGAATGAACTTCACCCAAGAAAATCTCAAAAACATCTTAACTAACAATAAGGGAAGTAAAGCTAGTTGGAATGTTTTGAGAAAGGCAACAAGTATCACGAAATAGACGAGGAACTTTTCTTTTTATTATTATTATTTGAAGCTTATGTTCTAAAAAAAGAAAGGCAGAGGTAAATACTTCGAAGAGGCGGCTCGGTAGGGATGGAATGGTCAATCGTCAAGTCAAGGATGGTTCATTCGGATTTTGTTTCTATTTGGAGTAGGGAAGAAGGTTCTGACTGGCTGGGACCCATAGTCAGGATTAAAGGAGTTGGGGGGAAAGCTAGTGGCCCTTTTGGCGCGTTAATTCTTTCGACAGGGCGGCCTTCTTCGTTCGGTAGATCCGGTCGAGGTTTTATTTCATGATTTCATCAAAATTGGACATAAGAGTTCTTTGAGGAATTGATATGCAATAAATTGCTAGAGGGCATATTTGGGATAGGTGAATCATAAACATGATTTATATATATTCCCATCGTATGCATCTTCTCAAATTACTCAAATGTACAATAAGAAGTTTTCTTTAAAATAATTTTTTATTAACCGCAATATTTTCAAAATAAATAATTTCATGCCAAGATACAACCTACAAGAGGTTGAATGCTATATGAGTATGCATGAATAAGATACTTGTTACCGAGATAGCAATGGCATGATGTAGTAGGTAAGAGTTCATCGATCATCCTAGCTTGACTCCAATTCTCATATGGTGACAACACCTTCCTTATAGATGAGACAAGTCTCCATTGCATCTCCAATGTACCTGAAACAACATTCAAGTACATCTTGGTCCCCAAACTTATTGGGTCCAAAATGGTTAGACTAACCACAATACATAGGATACACTCCATATCAATATGTGCATATTTATAGATGAAGTTGGAATTTCATGCACATCTTAGCCATTTAGGATTTGATGGAGTATACCCTATATAACGGATCAAAGAAAGCAAGCATGCTACAAGTATAAACAAGTTACATATAAGCATGCACAAAGACTTTAAAGATCCAAGAAAGATACACTTTGGACTAAATACCAAATGAATTCAAGAAGGCATAAAGATGTGCCCAAACAAATTTGTTGTCCAAATTATATCAAAGAAGCAAATCACAAAAGAGTTTTTCCACAAAGTTCAACAAATAAACTAAGTAGAAAATGTTGAGCATAAAATATGAATAAGGCCACACATGCTCAACGATTTATCTCATTCAAGCAAATAAAACATGAAATAAGGAATGAGATAGCACACTCCCAAAAGAGCAAGGTTCGAACAAATAAACCAAACCCACTACACTTTTCACAATGGCACAATGTACCGTAAAAAAAGGTTTGTCTTCCAAAACAAACATTTGATATGAATCAAGAGAATTTATCAAAAGATTTTTCAAAGGGCAAGGAAGACACATGGGAGCAACAAAGATCTCTTGGAAATAAAATAAGGCAATAAGAAGCATTCCAAGGTGAAGATGATCCATAAATTTAACCACATACAAGGTTATCACTTGTCAAGGACAAGGAGAATATTCGAATTAACTTCTAGTGGTATATTTCGAGGATAGTAAGTATCAACTCCACAAATAAAAGGCATAGGATAAATATATATATAGGATTAGCACTATGCACAGATGAAGATTCTTGATAGCTTCAACTAGTCAAACAATCACGCACAGAAATGATTAGAATAACTTGAAGCAAACAGTCTCCCAAATAAGATATAGAGATATGTATTTGAGGAAAACCGCACCAAGAATTTCTTACTCAAACAAGAACCCATAAGATGAGCAATAAAAGCTTTTTAATACAAGTGGACCTTGTTTGAGCAATCATGCCACCTAGGATCAAGATAATTAAGAGTATCAAGTCTAAGTGGCATAACCTCATATGTTCACATTTTTTAGGCTTGTGATATGTACAAAACATATTACTCCCCCATAATGTGATAAAATATTTCTTCTAATCAAGAGGCAATTAAAATTCGACTAGAGATGATTAATGGACATTTAGAATTTGAATTTCTCATGAGTATCGCACACCACATAGTGAGTACATAATCTTGCAATATCAATACTAAGTGGTGGTACCCATGTACACACATTTTTTAAAGAAAGAGAGATGCACAAGGCATATCACTCCCCCAAAATGGGATGTTCCATTAATCACTCAAAGAGAGCCAAGTAAGATATCATCAAGATGCATTAGGCTCAAAACAACACACAAGTATATGATGAGTCAAACAAACATACTTGAATACACAAGATAGGTAAGTAAGACACAACGCATACAAACACATATTTGATACAAAACCAAACATGCAAAGGGGCAAGTAACTTACAATAAATATGAAGAGTTGAAGTATAAGTTACCGCAAAGAGGAATATTGGATATAAGATATAGATGATAATCCATACGACTTGGCTTGGTCAAAATATAATATATGAAGATCCCTTAATTCTTCATGAAGTAGCCAAGTCTCCAATACCCTCCACATACACCTATTGATCAAGTTTGAGCTTGTTGGTCCTCAACCAAGTTGGGTCCTAAGAGGTTAGTCACAATAGGTTAATTTGGCAACCCAAATGGTTCTTTAGTTGATACCACTTTGAGTTCCAACAAACGTGGCAAACACATTGTCATACTTATCCTTACCAAGAGAATAATAATCATCAACAATGATAGGGTTGGATAAGGTAACTTTTAAGCATGAAGAAGCAAAGTGCCCTTCTCACGACATAAGTAGCAAGTGTTCCCCTTTTTATTCTTTATTGATTTCTTTTCTTGGGGAACTTTATCTTGATTCTTCTTGAGAAGTGGCCTATATTCAACTTGAGGTCGAGCTTGAGCTTGACCTTGTGGCCGTTTGCCTTGTTGCTTCTCACTCAAGTGCTTCTTCTTCTTCAATGGGCATGATCTAACATGATGCCTTTCAACCTTGCAGTTGAAGCAAACAATCTTGGTCGGATACTTGACTTGTTCTTGGCCCTTTTTCTTGTTACTTTGCTCTTGGACTTGTTCTTGTTATTGGAGTTGAATCCAAGTACACTCTTGTCATTGGGAGATTGTTGCACACTCAACATCTTGTCAAGTGCGGATTTCCCTTCATGACGCTTTTCCAAGTCTTTCTTCAAAGAAAGGACTTGGGCCTTGAGCTCTTTGATCTCCTCTACATGGTTACTAGAAATACAAGTACTAGAGGAAGTAGAAGCTTCATTGTTAGAGCAACAAGGCAAAGCAAGTAATCTAACACAAGGTGTATCACTAGTTTGACTAGATGGATTACTAGGACTAGCACATGGCAATATAGCATTTTGAGTAGAGGTTGTGCTAACGTCCATATGAGGCTCACAAGATGTTACCTTAGTAATACTTGCCTCATGAGCTAACTTTAGCCCATCATAGGAAATTAGAAGATCATCATGAGAGCCCGAGAGCTCGTTATGACTTTCTTCCAATTCCCTATAATTGCTAGTTAGCAAATCAAGTTGAGCCCGTAGCTCAACATTCTCCTTTAAGATAGATGCTTCACAAGAAGTAGAGTTAGTAGAACAAGCATCATCAATAGATTTTTCTTTTTCAAGCACATAAGATTCAATTTTTTGTGTAAGCATAAAATTAGTATGCTTCTCATCTTTTAGTTCTTGCTTGAGGAGATTGAATCTCATTCTCCCATTTTCAACATTGGACTCCAACTCCACTATGGTTTCCTTGTATTTATTCAAGGTTTCCATAGAGTGTTCGAGACTAGCACGAGCTTCTTTGTTACCACGAAGAGAAGCATATACAAGCGCCATCTCATGCAACAAAACATTATACTCTTCATCATCATCATTATCGTCATCACTCTCATCATTAGAGGATGTGTTAGGAGTCAAAGTAGGAGATACCTTTGATCCATTTACAATAAGGCACATGTGCATACTGGAGGATGAAGATGAGGATATTCTTGAATCCTCATTTGAAATCGTGTCTTGATCCATAGAGTGTTCGGTTTCCTCTACATTGTTAGTCAACAAACAACTAGAGGAAATAGAAGCATTTTGATTATGGAAACAAGACAAGGCAAGCATATCATCATAAGAATATATGTAAGCAATTTACACATGATATGCAAGGACTATCAACACAAGCATGTAGATTATGTTTAGTGCTAGATGTGTTTAAGTCCAACGAGGAAACATTACAATGGGATAGAGATAAAGAATCATCACTATTGAGCACAATATCAACATTGCAATATTCCTCACCACTCACCATATCATTACCTCGTGTCTTGCTACACGTTGGTGAAGTGGAAGAAGATGATAATACATCACGACCGGAGGTGGAAGTAACTTGGAGCTCTTCATGATGTGAAGAGGAAGATAGCTCCTTGGAGACACCACCGACCATATGAGAAATGGATCCACCAAACATTTCCTTAAGCTTGATCCACATCTCATGAGACGACTTTTGCTTTATATATATCAAGAACCTACGAAAATCTGGTCTCAAGGAGAATAAAAGCTCATTAGATACCTGAGCTTCAAGATGTAAGTTTTTCTCATCCTCTAAAGATAGATTTTGAGGATCCATCAGAGGATAAAAACCTACATCTAGAAATCGCTCTGTATTTGGACACAAGGTGCGAAGATTACAAAGCAAGCAATTTCTCCACAAAAGATAATTTGTGCCATCAAGGATAATTGTGTCATTGTGCACTATATTACTAGTCGACATCTTTACTATCAAGGCGGTGAAGCCTTAAACAAGGAGAGACCTCGCTCTGATACCAATTGAAAGGACGAGATGTCGCCTATAGGGGGGTGAATAGGTGTTTTAAAAACTCTTACGGATTTGGCTTGTAAGAATGAGGAATTAAACTAACGTTTAGTTTGCAAGCACAAACCCTAAATATGCTAGGCTCAACTAAGTGCAACAATAACAACTAGATCTAAGCAAGATAGGCACAAGATATATGAAGCACAAGTGATATCAAGATATATGTACTTCAAGCATGATGGCTATCACAAGGAAAGTAAGCTCGGGTATACAAATAACCGAGGCACGCGGAGACGAGGATGTATTCTTGTGTTCCCTTCCTTTGCAAGAAGGTACGTCGCGTTTGGAGGGGTGGAGGTCCCACGAAGGATTCCCCAACGCCACGAAGGCTCACCCTATTCTCCGAGCCAAACCCACGAAGGATAATGGCCCTTTCCTTATGGTTAGCTTTTCCTCCACTCTGGAGATGGCAAGCTCCAAAACCACTTCACAAGCTCCACGAAGGAGAAGCCCATGCCTCTTCACAATCTTCCTTGAAGAGATCACCGGAGCACCAACCGCCAAGCCAACTAAGAGGTCTCCCTCCAAGAGTAACAAGCTCACGGTCTCTCACTCGAACTAATCGTGGTGGAGAGCTCAACACTATGCAATTATGCAAAACAAGAACACTAGAGGTGTTCAAATCCTTCACACTCAAATACCACCAAAGCAACAAATGCTAGGATAAGATTAGAGAGGAAGAACAAAGGAGGAAATCAACAAATGACTCCAAGATCTAGATCCCAAGAGTTCCCCTCACTTAGAGGAGAAATGGATTGGTGGAGGTTGTAGATCTTGATCTCCTCTCTTAGATCCCTCAAGAATGAGCAAGAATCATGGGAGGGAAGGGAGAGGAAGCAAGCTCAAGAGGTTCAACAATGGTGGCTATGTATCCTATAATCCGGTCTCCCATCAACCACCTTGAGACCGGTAAAAGGAAAACCTATCAAGGACATACCTTTGCCTTGCGCATCCCGCTTGATCTTGATGATAACTCTTCAAGCTCCACTCAAGCCGGAATGCCTCACTTGATCATTGTTGCTTCATGAAGACTCACAAATGCTCCCCCATACACTATGATGGGAAAGCTCCATTGATGCACATCTTCACATGTCAATTATCACCAAATGGACGGCAAGCTTCAAGCATATGATCCTCTCGAGATGCTCAACTTGAACTTGCCCAACTCAACATTGATGACGATCACCACTTGTCGTCATCCTCTCATGGGCTATATGAGATCTCACTTTTGATGCATGCCCATGGAAAGATACCTAACCCACATAGACAACACAAGGGCACATATATGATGGGTTATTTCATGAAGCATAATTTACAAGGCTTACCATACCACGTGACTTCACGTGGCACATTCTTCATGTTTCATGTGTTGACCAAACTTGAATCTATGCTTCACTCTTTGTATTGGTCAACTTTGTATCTTCTCATGCTCTATCATACTATCTTTAGGTGTATAAAGAATTCTTCATTTGTTTGCATGCTCTAAATATTAGTCAACCATAGCTCAACTTATGAGACTATCATGACACCGACTTAGAGCCATAACTTGAATTCTTCACTTGGAATCAAGCTCTCAAGATCTTGATCATTCATTGCTTATCACATAAGCTAGAGCATGGCTAATATAGAGTTACACATAAGAACTCTATCTTCATTTCTTCTTCTTGATCATATCACATATATATCTTCAAATCGATGATCTTGATGCCAATACACAAGGTATATCTTTATCTTCATGGCATCCATACTTGAATCCAGCACATGGAATACAAGTAGTACCTATGGAATATTCCTTCATATAAACTTAATAAAAACATTAGTCCATAGGGGTTGTCATTAATTACCAAAACCACACATAGGGGCAATATACCCTTACACCTAGTAACATTGTTTGGTACCTGCGGTAACACAAGATTTGTGTTGCCAAAGCTCTGCCTGTTGTGGTGGTACTTCATCTTAGTATACTTGTACTTCATGCACTGTACCATGTAAAAAATTTAACAAAATGACTATATGGGTTAGCCCCATAAAAAATTATGAGAGAGAGACCCTAGGATTTTTTTTAGCAGAGAGAGGAGCCACAAACACCAAGATGGCCTAGGTGGCCAGGTCAGCATGTGGGACCCCGTCACCTGGTCTAACTTGGGCCTCTAGCGTCCATCGTCTGTGCACATCTCAGGATCTTCGTCTTGACTTAAACTGCCTATAAAAAGACTCCATGTGGCATACTCGGAGGAGGAGGCAACGGAAACACAAAAAACATGAAACAGAGCCAGAACCAGCGGGAAATGCCGCCAAAGTCAATCCCCGGTTGCATCTCCAACCTCTCAACATCATCATCAACGCCTCCAAGATGAAAAGGGAGTAGTCCACCCTCAAACTATGGGTTTGTGAAAGTAGCTTAATCTCTCTCTCTCTCTCTCTCTCTCTCTCTCTCTCTCTCTCTCTTGTGCTACGATTGTATTTCCATGTGAGCTGCCCAACATGATCATGCATGGACACACTTTGTGGTGGATCTAGATCTTATGAGATGATATGTGAGATTGCCTTCATTATTATGAGTTGATGTATGAGTAGATGCATATTACTACCACGTTCTTAATTACTTATATTTATCAAACTTGTATGCAAGGACATGTGTGGAAGAACGTGTGCACTAGATGGAGTAACATGGTCGTGGTTATTGGAAGTGACAGAAATCTGAGATCTGCTATGGTTACCTTTCCTTTTGTTACCTCACTAGGGAGAAAATAGATGCATGTAACACAACCATCATGTGCTAATCAAAATGTATATGAATATTGAATCACAAATCTATCATTATGTAAGTTGTTTTATGTCCACCAAAATTTATGGGAGAGTAGTCAAGTGAAACTATGAACCCTGGTCAATTTTTAATCCTAAGAAACACCTTTTACTTGATTTTATAATTTATTTTCCATAATTAACTACGAAAATACAAATACCTTTATTACATGGAAATCATACCAAGAACCTATAAAGAACTTTCCTTTTTTTCCTAGTTTGCATTTACTTTCCTAGTTAATTAATTTATTTGACAGTTTTTATTATTTAAGTTGTATTTTACTTAAACGAAACCTTGTTCTTGATAACCATATGGTGGAGTTGTGGACACAGGGCATTTGCTTTTGATTTTCAAGTTGCCACAAGAGGACGTGAAGAAGAACTACGAGTGGTTCCCCGAGAGTTCGATATCAACCCCGAGTCACCCTTGTGGGGAAAACACGCTTCCTACATCACTCTACACATCAAGACTATTTTTGGGCACCATTGTCAGGGAACCAAAGAAGTTCATTCAGAAGTCATGCACTCTCCGTCAAGATCCCACCATAATGTTATTTTCTGGCTCCATAGCTTGAAGATTGGTCAATCACCCAAGCTTTGGGAGGTTGCAACATTTTGTGAGTTTTTCTTGCCCTTTAGATTTTTTTAAAGCATTTACTTATGTCTTGTTCTTTGTCTATTTCCGCTTTATTTGGGTTTACCTCTCGATTTTCCTCTCCCTTTCTTTACTTTCAAGTATTGTTTTTTTTTTACTTTGCCCTTACACATACAAATCCATAAAAATGTGTGCCATTAAAAATAGTGTCAAATATTCCTTCTTCAAGCACTAGACCTATCTATGATGAAGTAACAAGTTGTAAACAATATCCTAGGGAATCTTTAATGGAAGCATAGTTTAGGATGAAAGAGACTATAGAAAAGTGTCATAATATTCATACTCAAAATTATACCATTAGGAGATTTTATAACGATGTAGGAAATTGGACTAAATTATTTTTGGACTCTTTAACAAATGGATGCTTTAGTACATGGGAGTCTTCATTTCCTATTTTTTTAAAAGTTTGTTTGGGAATCCTAGAAAATCTAAAGATGAGATTGAATTCCAACAATTAAAAGAAACTTTGGAGGGTGTTGTGACAAATCTACAAAATTTGGTTAAGGAAGCACCTAGTGAAGATAATATAAATCAATTATGCACTCATACTAGAGGAAAAGCTTAAGAATTTTAAGATTGCTTTTAATGAACTTTTCAAAAAGTATAATTAGGTTGAACACCATGTTAAAACTAAAGAGTGTGCTATTGAAAATGTTCATAAATAGATAACTTTCATGACTAGTTTTTTGGGGCATGCTAAAGAACTATCAACTTATTCTGGAGAACCTGAAAATTCTAAAAATGAAGAAACACAAATTGAGGAAGTTAAAATGCTAAGTGATATTATTTCTAAAACTTTATGTGATATTGATAAATGTAGCTTGCATGAATTAATTAGTCTATTGCAAAAATTTGATAGTGTTCATCAAACAGGGTTTGGATCTTTAATAACCAATCATGTGCTTAAAGAAAAGATAGAAATATATAATAGAGAGGCCATTATACCACCTAAGCTTCGGGGTTTATGGAACCCAAAAACGCAAGTAACCATTAGAAAAGAAACTTGGCATCCTACACTAGATTTAGGATCTAGTGTTTCTATTTTACCAAAAGATCCATATAATATGCTTCCAATTAAATCTATGGAAAAATGTAATATTGATCTATTACTTTCTGATGATTCTACAAAACATTCGTTAGGAACTACACATGAGGTCGTGGTAGAATTACATATGACTTTCGTCCCTGTTGATTGTGTCATAACTCATAATTGATATGGGGGATAAAGCACTCATCCTATAATTTTGGGAAGGCCCTTTTTAAGAACCACGAGGGCAATAATTGATTCAAAGGATTGTAATGTTAATTTTTAGTTTCCTCATAAGAAATTCATGGAAAAAATTCTCTAGGAAGAAGGATGTGCCACCAAAACACAAGTGTCCACATGATCACATTAAAAATTGAAACATGCATGAAAAGCCTAGCTATATGACTATAAATTAAGCGCTTTACGGGAGGCAACCCGGTTGTTTTTATTTTTGTTTTTATTTTAAGTGTTTGTTATAATAATGAAGTCTTGTTTTAATTTACTTTATGTAATTTTTAACAAAGTACCAAGTTCAGCCTATTTAGATGTTAAAAAGTTGATAAACATATATGGAGATGCAATTTTCTCCAAAACAATTTTTGCAAAATTACTTTCCGATTTTTTTCGTAACTTCAATTGAGCTAACTGTTCTACTGAAGTTACACCTTTTCATCCTCCGAATGCAAAAATAGGCAAAAAAAAAATCCTGACATTTTGAAGTGGGTCGAATAAATACGTTTTGCTACTGCTGGGTTTCTAGATAGATTCTATCTTTTGTTCCAAGAGTGCTTTATTTGAGCTTTGATTTGATTCTTATTAAGACTTTTTTAAAAAAAATTTGGTTGATGTTAGCCACTTAAGAAACTCTCTGGATCAGCAAGAGCTATTTTCAGTTCTAATTCCGCTTGAGAAAGAGCTCTAAAACTCCTGTTTAGTTGCTACTTGCTAGCCTATCTGCAGCACACAGATACTACGCAGCTCCAAAATCCAAATGCGACGAAGCAGCAAGGAAACAAAACTTACGACAAGATGGTCCGTCGCATGAACACGTGAACTTACGAGCAAGGCAGGGCCGCCTTCCAGCTCCCGCTTCACCTCCTCGGGCGCCCCGAACACCGCCGAGGCGGCGCGTACCTCGCCGGCCTCCGAGGCGGCGCCGACCGCCGTCCGCACGGCGGCCGCGTCGCCCGCCAGCAGGCCCTGCGCGGGGATGTCCGGCGCCGACGGAAGATCCGGGAAGTCGAGCCGCTTCTTCAGGGGCAGGGTGAGGGCGGTGACGCGCTGGGAGGCCTGGAGGAACTCGGCGAGGATGAGTTCGTCGGCCGCCGCGGAGCGCGAGCCGCGGGCTGTCTGGATCGGCGTGGGCGGCGGCGCGCGGGCGCTGCGGGGCCCTCGTGGAGGATGTCGCCGTCATGGTGGTGCCCGCCGGTGATCGGGTGGAAGCTTGATCGTCGGATGGTCTGATGCCGGCCGTGTTCCCGAATCGTGGAGACAGCACGACACGACCACCGACGACTTTTGAGAGGATGATGACCACGGTGACGAGACGGCATTGGGGATCCGGATCACCGGAGAAAAAGATTGTTGTTTTCAGAGACGAGACGGCGTAAGGTTTTTGGTTCAGAAACGAGACAAGGTTAAACAAGACCGAAACTTGACACGAGACGTCTGTAGAGCGTTCACGCCCTAATGTTTCATCACATTCAGAATGAAGGTACTGCAGGACATAGATGAGGCGACAGTCACATGTTTGTACAGGAAAGCATCCAGGCAAGCCTTGCTCGAAGATTTTAACTGACAATGAGCCCAACACAGATGACAAACAACACACCGATATTCAGAACTCTACTGTGATTGATTCACGTCTGTAAGGGTTACACACGACGGGAAATCAAGCACACAATCGGAACTCGCAAACGACGGGCAATCAATCAAGCTCAATTTCTACCGCAGGGGTGACACGGAACGAGCTATAGGATGAAGGAATCTCCAGTGTTCAATTTCCTTGTAGACGCTGTCCACTGCGTCTCCCTGGAAGAAGTAGAGACTCTAGAGATACATTATATTCGTGCCATAGCTAGATAATCTCTTGCTGCCTTCTTGCGAAATCAATAGGCCAATTAGAAGGAGCCTGAAGTCACAGAACTGCATCTATGCCAGCATTTCGAAAGCTTTCACTGCTGCACAACCATATCTAACGATCTGCTACTGAAATCACATACACAAAGACATTAAGGTTCAGCTTGATTTACAAGAGAAACAGACTGGTGAATTATGCACTACAGCTACAACCTTTTACTTGGCATACTAGTCAATTCCATTTTGTGTAATTTCCTTTTGTTGTTGCAGTAAGAGAATAGCATTATTAGAAGAAAATGTGAGTGCTGTCAGCATGCAGGTACCTAAAACTTGGTACACTTTCAGGATGAGCACCACCAGGAATTGCACACACTTGATTTCAGTAAACAGGTAATTCAGGCAAGATTTCACAATGCAAGGCAAATGAAACAACTTGGGGCAAAAACCATATGAAACCAGATAAAAAGCAACAACAGCAAGTGGTGCCTGCTGAGCAATAACATATATAGATAACAGATAGACTTGTCTAGGTAGATCATACATAACATTTGGCCTGGCAACATAACAGAATTTTCTACTGTCATAGACGCAAAAGCAGATATAGCCTTGTCCTTAACCGATGCTCAAAACTAGGTAGATCAGACATAACATTTGTCCTGGCCACATAACAGGTTTTTCGACGGAATAGCAGAGAATTCATCCAGTACCCACTGGCTTCATGCTAAAGTTCTACGGTAAGAGCTAGACTGGTAAGAAGAAGCGGAGCATTCCAGGAAGCTAAATCAGGCGCCAGCGATGGGAGCTGGAGCACCGGTACCGAAGCGGCTAGGAGCACCACCAGTACCGAAACCACCACCCGCACCACCAGTACCGAAACCACCGCCTGTACCACCAGCACCACCAGCACCGAAACCACCGCCAGCACCACCAGTACCCCCACCGCCACCACCAGGACGAGGAGCGTCACCCACAGGCCATTCCTCCTGCAAAATGAAACTATTACTGTCAGCAATATGGCATAACAGCATTATAGCAGACAGTAGAAATCACAGCAAAGAATGATGTTCCAGAAAACAGCAGCTATCAATACTAAGCTTTGGCTGAAAAAATCTGTACTGAAGTCCTCAGTACAGCACTTGTAACAAAATTCAGACGAGATATGAAGACAAAATCTACCAACGACTGCTTGTTTTCAGTGCATCTTACACTTAGCACTGCAATAAATTATTCCTGACCTCTGTTAGCAAGCATTAAATACAGGATTACAGAATCACCACAATCATTACAGTAAGCCATAAGGATGGCAGCAAATGGTCTTATTACCTAACTACATAACATCACATCAGATTCCCCAATGCAATGCAATATACCAGAGAAATCATCAATTCGATGTACAAATGCCACGCCAAAAGGACAGCGGCGATTGATATTGTTGGCAATAATATTTGCTAGCATTTATATGAAGAACAAACTCAGAAAGATTTCCGTATTTAAAAGTCTCGGTAACAAATGAAACAAAACTATTTTAATAACATAAATTGGACAAGGATAATGCAAGTTGTACTAAAAAACGAATGCATTTTGACTAATAAACTCACACAATAAGATGCTGGCTAGGATGCCCACCAAAACATGAAGGCCTATTTACGGAGATCAAACATCCTGGAATCTAATGAATGTAGGCAAAGGTATGAGAGGAGACCAAACTATGTGTTGGAAACCTCGTCAAAGTTGCCTAAAAACCCACATGAACACAACTTAAGTAACACTACAGATAACAAAAGTGCTGCAAAGCAGCATAGGCTCTGCAAAAGGCTGGAAACTCCCAAGGAAATAGATGCTGGCAAGGCTGCCTTCAATTAACCAAATGATAGTAAATGAGATCAAGCAGCAGCAACTAATGATATATGCAACAGGTAAAATAGGAAAACATACTAAACTATTGGAAACCTCGGCAAAGTTGCCTCACAAAATCCCAATGATGAGATCTAGTGACAAACACAAACCATGAGGTCAATGAGTTTGAGCAAACAATTGACTAGCATAACTCAAATATAATTTCAAGTATGTGTACAATGAACCTAAGAAGATCAATGGGCTTGAGCAAACAAGGGACAATGCTATAGGCATCATGGAAAACAGGAAACCAAATTGTATCTTGGTAGCGCCACAAATCCAATACTTGGAAAATCAACACTAAAAGCAAAAGACAAGCTGATCATATCAACCATTCAGGTGACAAGAAACGGTACAAAGGTAAAGAAGGATCCCATACCCTGGGGCGGAAGTGTCCTGGCGGCGGTGCGCGGTTCTTCCTTTCCTTACGGGAGCGAACGCTGATTTCCTTCTTGTGGATGGCGCACCCGATGCACAAGTGTATCTTGTCGTAGAGCTTGGGTAAAACGTAACCTGCAAAACACTTGTCAGCTATATGGCACAAATATTTCAAAAGCTGGAACCTTTCAACTCTCAAGATGATCAAATAACAGGGGCGAAATGAAATTTCCGAGTTTTAGATGTTCTTGCAGGAGCAGGACTACCCGGGGTCAGCGATCACTGATCCAACAGTTAAACACAACGCTGAAAGGAGACGGGGAGAGAAACCATACCCTCGAACACACATGCTTCTTTCAGATCTCTAATGGCGGCTAGCTCCACGACGTTCCTCACCGAGTAGCGTTTGATCGCCTTGTCCTGAACCAGCAAAGAAACCCCAGCACAGTCGATACACAATTTTGGACAAGGAAATGGATTTGGAAAGTCGGGCGGATGATACAACTAACCTTCGGGACTGCCTTGGCGCAGTTGTTGCAGCGGACCAACTTGACATGGCCGCGGCCATGCTTGCTGCGGCCGCCGTTGCGGCGCTTCACCGTCTGCGAGCAGCGACATAGAGGATCGATTAGACCTGCATTGGGGCGCATCCAGAGCGG
Source organism: Lolium multiflorum (assembly GCA_030979885.1). Lineage (NCBI taxonomy): Eukaryota > Viridiplantae > Streptophyta > Magnoliopsida > Poales > Poaceae > Lolium > Lolium multiflorum. Next base: position 263,123,384 of record CM061749.1, read on the forward strand.
AAAGGACGGGGGATCAGCTCGTACCATGGTGAGGGCGCGGCGGGGGCGAGGTCGCGAGGAGTAGGCAGCGAGGAGCGAGGTCGGCCGTCGGCGGCGGCGTCTTCTCCGGGTCCTTGTCCTTGTAGGGTTTGCCCACCAGGCGGCGCGTGGCCATTATATAAGGGCTGGCGGGTTGCCTGATAGCATCTGCGCCCGTTGCGAAGCTAGTGAGTGTAACCAAAGTCGCTTCGCAATATTCGCAATCGCTTCCGCCTTGCAACGTGTCCATATATACTGTGAAAGAAAACAAAACTTTCCTCTAATTTTTTGAAAGGTACACACTGTATTCCATAACGAAAACTAAATCGCAAGAGTACATTACAAATTCGGGGAAATGGCCTAACCAAGTCTTAGTCTTTGTCTTACAAATACCATTTCCTTTCTTTTTGAAACAGCTGGAGCAAAAGCTATGCTCTAATCTACTCCCCCCTTCTGATTTAGTCTATATTTACCAAGAAATGAGACAAACTAGTGTTACATTTATTAATACTACTTAGATACATGAACAACAAATTCAAACTACATTGACAATAACAACGTCCAATAGAAAAAGCAAAATTATATCGTTTTCAGTGTTGTTGTTGACTAACAGTTAGAATGTAGGTTATTACAGAACAAATTTTGGAGCTAGAATGTAGACTAGCTATTTCAAAACAGAGAAACTATTAATTAAGGAGCAATGTTTTGGCAAATACGCGTACAAGAATTACTCTCTCGACATTATTTCACACAAACGTTGTTTTGCACCCACGGTTACCCACAGACGGTTTTCCACTTAAATGTATCAAACATAACTAGGGGAGGGGCGTGTTTGTTGTGGAAGATTTGCACATTGGGCTCGTTCCATATCTCTCATGTGACGAGAAGAGTGAGGGAGGCGACGAGCTTGCGATAAGGTGTGTATCCGCTCGTCACGGTGGTCCACCGACGCTTGATTGATAGACTCGTCCAAAGATTTGGTTGGATATCAGAGATGCCCACCAAACTTGTATATAATCCTAAAGACATACTGTGTAGCGGCAATCGATAAAAAGGTGGCAAAACGATTCCGTCATTTGCTTGCAACTAGCGCGGTGGCCCTCCCAAATGCAAGGGCACCATCATTAATTGGTTAAAAGCATATGAGAAATAAAGTTATGGTTTCATGGATATCACATTTGTTATTTCCTTATTAACGTTTGATTTTTGTTTCATCAGGCGTAATTTCTAGATTTTGCTCTAACAAGGAAGACCCATGTATGTCTATATACAGTCCCTATTGTTTCCCTCACTGTCGGCAACTCATCAGATGCGAGGAGACAAAGAACAAATGATCGACCTCAACTTGTAATTTTGGTATCGTTGTTGTTAGGTCTGTGTGTTCTTTGCGTCAGCAACACAACGGTTAAAATACTTGTTTAAGGTGGGAAGCAAATTTGAAAGATGCAGAGGACAATATTACTTTTATAGTTAATTCAAATATTATGCATATTCTAGTAAATAATAACATCAAATATTTTTACGAAAAAGGAAAAATATTTACATGCGAAGTTAAAGAGAAATGATTACATGCAGAATTGGTGGAACTTTTCAGGATATACTTGTTCAAAACATGTGTATTTAGTCCAATTAGTAATATATATACTCATTTTTTAAAATTAATTGACTCACATTTATCTATATATGCATGTATCTACATAGTACTAAAATATGTATAGATACATATGAATGTGGATAAAAAAGAGTAAATTAATTTAGAACAGGGGTATAATTGTTTTCTGATATTTTAAATGCAAACCAGTATATATGTGCGTATCAGTTTATATAGCCTAGCATGAAACAGTCTTAGGCCATATACGATTCTGCATTTGAATCAGACATATCATTTACTGGTCACCTTTAAAGGCTTGTCTAAACATAATCAGTTTTAAGATTGGGCTCCTCTAAATGTAAAGTATTATGGACTCTTATCCCATGGACCAAACGATTTTTTCAACTGTTTTTTAACAGTCGCGTCATATGGAAACGAATCTCAAGAGCTACAGATCAAACATGTTATTACACTATTTTTTGGTTAAATGATAGCCATATGTTACAAATCTAACCGTCTAAAAAATCAGGATGATGTGCATTAGCGTGGTACATCAGAGAATAAATAATATGGAACCCCTATTTTATAGATGGTTCACGGTCCAAATCAGGTTTTGGGCAGCTAGAGTTCGTGTTGCATTGTTACAAAACAGTGGACATACATAAGATTTACATCGTCAAAAGGAACATTTAGTTGCAATTTTATTTCCTGAAATAGAGCTCCGGTGGCGCCAGATTCAAAGATAATTCACACGCATCCACCTTAGATGATGTGTTTAGTGCATGTAACCGTGCTAACGATTCTGCATGGAGGGGTTTACATATGTTTGAGGCTGTCTTACGCCGATCTTTCAAAAAAAAAAAAGGCTGTCTTGCCCCTGCAGTCTGCAGTGGTAAGCACTCCACAGTCATCTCTTTTTTTAAACGAGGCAAAGAGCTTTGCCTTTATATTGATATAGGAGGAGAAAACATGGTGGGCCTAAGCCATCAAAAGTAAAAAAAAGGAACGCGCACTACATCAATTGATAATTTTCGTAAGATGCTTTGCTCCGGCTATAGTTCACTCCCATCCTTCGTCTTTAATTCTTTGTACGAGGTCCCGTGGCATCGAAGATTTGTTGTTGAAGACCCTCGCATTTCTCTCCTTCCAGATTTCCCAAGAGATCAACATGATGGCAGTTCGCAGGCCTTTAGGCGAAGAGGTGGGTTAGGGCGTGCCAATAGTTGAGCACCATGGGGAGCACTGAGCCCAAGCTAAGCATGAGGTGCGGGCAAGAGAGCCAGGATGCCACGGCCTCCCAGATCCTCTTGGAGTAGCGGCACTCGAGAAAAAGATGCCGTGCAGTTTCTGGTGCACACTCCACAATCATCTCTTACTATAAAACACGAGCCAATAGAGTGTGATGATTTATGAGAGGCATCATGTGTTTTTATTTTTGAGTAAATTCATTTTTATCCTCTAGCTATGCATTTGTCATGCTAATTACCTTATCTAGTGAAAATTCATCTGGATTACATGTATAAGAAACTTTAGACCCTTTTTTTTTATGATGCATGTCGGTTGCTTGTGGTGTGAGTTGAGGATTGAGGATCAAAAATACCAGGATATGGTGACAAGACATGTAAAAGATGGTGGAGAGAAGGCAAGATATGATCTCGATGACACCCTGCGGTATATTCTTTTTTTTCGCCCCACATAGACCTAATATGCTAGTCTTATCTAAGGGAACATGCAAAATGCTAAAATGGGGGTAAAACCATGTTCATAATATCCTAGATGTTTTTTTGGTAGAAATCACACCAAATGGGATAATATGTGTCACAAATAAATAACTATATATGGGAAATTTGGAATTTACTCTTTATTTTAGAAATACTCAATTGGAGAAGGAGGCAGTTCCTTTTGGATGGAAACCTGCTTTTGGACCACCCTCTGTTGGTTAAGGTTCCTATATAAATTAACCTCGTGGTTAGCAAAACATAATATATTATGTGGGGATTTACTTGTATCTTCAGTATTGGGTTGTCTCTGTAATGACAATATCTCCACTATTGGTTTGTCTCTGTCATGACAAACCAACCAGAAAACGATACACACCTTCATACTTAGTTTACGTACTTGTTCTATTTACACACTTATTTTGTTAAGTTGATGATGACTATTTGTTATTTTGCAAAAGTGAATATTTTTTATGTTTAATTACTTATGTTGTTCAGCTAATTTATGTTAAATGATTTGATAAGCTAAATTACTTGTTAATTCTAATTGCTTATTCTAATTCAATAAATGTTTTGATTAAATGCTTCTTCTTTGCAAGGAATTGTTCAGTTCACAATTGAGTACTATTAATTACTTGTTTTATTCTACTAGCTTCATTCATGTTTGATTAATTAAATTACTTGCTTAATTAATTCAATTAATTACATTATAATTGTTGGTTTAGGATTAGTTAATGCAGTTTCATGACTACAAAGAACCAGAACGTTTGTTTTATGTAACTCATCTCTCTTAGAAATTGAGTAAGCAACTATTAGAGTGGTCTGTGCATGCATTGACAACATTTTACCGAGTTTTAAGGCACCTCCAGCGGTCCAACGTAAACGGACCAACCATGTTAGTTTTGGTTCGCCTGGATAGAAAATGGGTAAAACTATAGCCTAGTGGCTCGACGCAAACTTACCGATCTATCCGCGCATGCATTCGTGATGTCATGCAAGAACACAAGATCGCCAGAGCATAAATTCCCGCAGGTATTTCCAGTTTTATATCGAACCCATGGAGAGCAAGAAGGCAAGTATTATTATTCGGCGTTTATGTCGCACCAAGGTGTTACGTTGTCCTGAGTGAATTGACTGCAAGTGTGAAGGTGGAGGTGATGAGTTGGAAGCAATGACTGAGAAATGATTGAGCATAAATAAAGAGTAAATATGAACAAAAACAAAGTAGCTGATTGTGTTTGGAGTTTCATGTAGATGAAAGGTTAGGTGCGGATAGATTCAGTCCATGGTGATAGTGAGTGTGCCATATGGATGAGTATACGAATGAAGTTGGTATGTGAGAGTAAATTTTTGCATATCAGGATACAAGTAGGTTATCAACCTTCGATTCATCTATCTCCTACATGACGGGATCAATAAACGTTATTGTCCAATTACCTGTTGCTATCAGCAATAGTCAGCATAATTATTGAAGTCGTGAGACCAGACCAACGGATTAAGGTTAATGGTTCCTCGTTATCCTCGAGTTGTATTCACTTCTCTTTTATATATTGACTATCACTAGGAGGTCGTAGAGTTGCTAGACAACAAGTGTTCATCTATGTAGATCTTTGGATCATGTTTTCCGTCCCTTTATTAATTAGACAACAAACAATAAGCAAAACATAGATAATCAATATCACAATTAATAATTACAATAGCTTTTACAAATGGTTTGAAATAGTAATAGGCACATCACATCTCACCAATCCCCCACATCTCCCACGTCAAGGGAATTTACTCACACATGAGAGGAGAATTGAACGAAGACATACTGATATTATAAATGGATTTAATCTCGATATTATCGTAGAAAGCCACAAATAATTAAGATCAAACCCAATCCAATCTCAAGAGTTTTGAATGTGAATAGAGTTTACAACTCTAGTTCGTATAGATATGAATCTCTCGCTATGGGCGATGGTAATGGTGGAATGAGGGATTGATGCGCGTAGATGTACACGTCCGTTGGGAATCCCAAGAGGAAGGTATGATGCGCACAGTGGCAAGTCCCTCAGTAAGAAACCAAGGTTTAATCGGACCAGTAGGAGTCAAGAAGCACGTTGAAGGTTGATGGTGGCAAAATGTGATGCGGCGCAACACCAGGGATTCCGGCGCCAACGTGGAACCTGCACAACACAACCAAAGTACTTTGCCCCAACGAAACAAGTGAGGTTGTCAATCTCACCGGCTTGCTGTAACAAAGGATTAACCGTATTGTGTGGAAGATGATTGTTTGCAAGAAAACAGTAAAACAAGTATTGCAGTAGATTGTATGCGATGTAAAGAATAGGACCGGGGTCACAGTTCACTAGAGGTGTCTCTCCCATAAGATAAAAGCATGTTGGGTGAACAAATTACAGTCGGGCAATTGACAAATAGAGAAGGGCATAACAATGCATATACATGATATGATAAATATAGTGAGATTTAATCGGGGCATTACGACAAAGTACATAGACCGCCATCCAACTGCATCTATGCCTAAAAAGTCCACCTTCAGGTTATCATCCGAACCCCATTCGTATTAAGTTGCAAAGCAACAGACAATTGCATTAAGTATGGTGCATAATGTAATCAACAACTACATCCTTAGACATAGCATCAATGTTTTATCCCTAGTGGCAAGCACATCCACAACCTTAGAACCTACTGTCACGATCCCAGATTCAATGGAGGCATGAACCCACTATCGAGCATAAATACTCCCTCTTGGAGTTAAGAGCAAAAACTTGGCGAGCCTCTACTAATAACGGAGAGCATGCAAGATCATAAACAACACATAAACAATAGATTGATAATCACCATAACATAGTATTCTCTATCCATCGGATCCCGACAAACACAACATATAGTATTACAGATAGATGATCTTGATCATGTTAGGCAGCTCACAAGATCCAACCATGAAGCACAATTAGGAGAAGACGACCATCTAGCTACTGCTATGGACCCATAGTCCTGGGTGAACTACTCACTCATCACTCCGGAGGCGATCATGGCGATGAAGAGTCCTCCAGATGAATCCCTCCCGGGGTGCCGAGGCGATCTCCGAATCCCCGAGATGGGATCGCGGCGGCGGCGTCTGGAAGGTTTTCCGTATCGTGGCTCTCGGTAATGGGGGTTTCGCGACGGAGGCTATTTGTAGGCGGGGAGATCAAGAGGCGGCACGAGGGGAGGTGGCCGGCGCGCGGGCCGGGCCGCGCCGCACTGTCGGCCACCTCGTGGCCCCACTTCGACTCTCCTTCGGTCTTCGAAGCTTCGTGCATAGGACCGGGCGTTGATTTCGTCCACCCGAGAATATTTCGTTACTAGGATTTCTGAAACCAAAAACAGAAAACAAGCTCTTCGGCATCTTGTTAATAGGTTAGTTCCGGAAAATGCGTAAATACAACATATAATGTGCATAAAACATGTAGGTATCATCAATAAAGTAGCATGGAACATAAGAAATTATTGATACGTTGGAGACGTATCAGCATCCCTGCTCGTCCCGAGCAGGTAAAACGATAACAAAGATAATTTCTGAAGTGACATGCCATCATAATCTTGATCATACTATTTGTAAACATATGTAATGAATGCAGCGATCAAAACAATGGTAATGACATGAGTAAACAACTGAATCATAAAGCAAAGACTTTTCATGAATAGTACTTCAAGACAAGCATCAATAAGTCTTGCATAAGAGTTAACTCATAAAGCAATAAATCAAAGTAAAGGTGTTGAAGCAACACAAAGGAAGATTAAGTTTCAGCGGTTGCTTTCAACTTATAACATGTATATCTCATGGATATTGTCAATATAAAGTAATATAACAAGTGCAATATGCAAGTATGTAGGAATCAATGCACAGTTCACACAAGTGTTTGCTTCTTAAGGTGGAGAGAGATAGGTGACTCAACAATAAAAGTAAAAGAAAGGTCCTTCAAAGAGGAAAGCATCGATTGCTGTATTTGTGCTAGAGCTTTTATTTTGAAAACATGAAACAATTTTGTCAACGGTAGTAATAAAGCATATGAGTTATGTAAATTATATCTTACAAGTTGCAAGCCTCATGCATAGTATACTAATAGTGCCCGCACCTTGTCCTACTTAGCTTGGACTACCGGATCTTCGCAATGCCATGTTTCAACCAAGTGTCACAAAGGGGTACCTCCATGTCGCCTGTAAAGGTCTAAGGAGAAAGCTCGCATTTTGGATTTCTCGCTTTTGATTATTCTCAACTTAGACATCCATACCGGGACAACATGGACAACAGATAATGGACTCCTCTTTAATGCATAAGCATATAGCAACAATTATTATTCTCGTATGAGATTGAGGATATATGTCCAAAACTGAAACTTCAACCATGATTCATGGCTTTAGTTAGCGGCCCAATGTTCTTCTCTAACAATATGCATGCTCCAACCATTAAGGTGCTAGATCCCTCTTACTTCACAAGACGGACATGCATAGCAACTCACATGATATTCAATAAAGAGTAATTGATGGCGTCCCCAGAAGCATGGTTATCGCACAACAAGCAACTTAATAAGAAATAAAGTGCATAAGTACATATTCAATACTACGATAGTTTTTAAGGCTATTTTGTCCCATGAGCTATATATTGCAAAGGTGAATGATGGAATTTTAAAGGTAGCACTCAAGAAATTTACTTTGGAATGGCGGAGAAATACCATGTAGTAGGTAGGTATGGTGGACACAAATGGCATAGTGGTTGGCTCAAGGATTTTGGATGCATGAGAAGTATTCCCTCTCGATACAAGGTTTAGGCTAGCAAGGTTATTTGAAGCAAACTCAAGGATGAACCGGTGCAGCAAAACTCACATAAAAGACATATTGTAAACATTATAAGACTCTACACCGTCTTCCTTGTTGTTCAAAACTCAATACTAGATATTATCTAGACCTTAGAGAGACCAAATATGCAAATCAAATTTTAGCAAGCTCTATGTATTTCTTCATTAATGGGTGCAAAGTATATGATGCAAGAGCTTAAACATGAGCACAACAATTGCCAAGTATCACATTATCCAAGACATTTTAGAATTACTACATGTAGCATTTTCCAATTCCAACCATATAACAATTTAACGAAGAAGAAACTTCGCCTTGAACATTATGAGTAAAGCCTAAGGACATATTTGTCCATACGCAACAGCGGAGCGTGTCTCTCTCCCACAAAGTGAATTCTAGGATCCATTTTATTCAAACAAAAACAAAAACAAACCGACGCTCCAAGTAAAGAACACAAGATGTGTTGAATAAAAATATAGTTTCGGGGAGGAACGATGTTGTCGATGAAGAAGGGATGCCTTGGGCATCCCCAAGCTTAGACGCTTGAGTATTCTTAAAATATGCAGGGATGAACCACGGGGCATCCCCAAGCTTAGAGCTTTCACTCCTCTTGATCATAGTATATCATACTTCTCTTTTGACCCTTGAAAACTTCCTTCACACCAAACTTCAAGCAAACTCATTAGAGGGTTAGTGCACAATTAATAATTCACACATTCAGAGGTGACACAATCATTCTTTACAATTATGGACATTGCATAAAGCTACTGGACATTAATGGATCAAAGAAATTCATCCAACATAGCAAAAGAGGCAATGCGAAATAAAAGGCAGAATCTGTCAAAAACAGAACAGTCCGTAAAGACAAATTTTAAAGTGGCACCAGACTTGCTCAAATGGAAAAACTCAAAACTAATGAAAGTTGCGTACATATCTGAGGATCACGCTCGTAAATTGGAAGATTTTTAGAATTTTCTACAGAGACTTAGGCCCAGATTCGTGATAGACAGCAATGCTGTTTCTGCGCAGCGATCCCAAATATAACATCAACTTTAACATAGAAACTTTACTTGGCACAAAAACATGATAAGGAGAGGTTGCTACAGTAGTAAACAACTTCCAAGACTCAAATATAAAACAAAGTACTGTAGTAAAAACATGGGTTGTCTCCCATAAGCGCTTTTCTTTAACGCCTTTCAGCTAGGCGCAGAAAGTGCAAATCAAGTAACATCAAGAGATGAAGCATCAACATTATAACTTGTTCTAATAATAGAATCAAAAGGCAACTTCATTCTCTTTCTAGGGAAGTGTTCCATACCTTTCTTGAGAGGAAATTGATATTTAATATTACCTTCTCTCATATCAATAACAGCACCAACGGTTCGAAGAAAAGGTCTTCCCAACACAATAGGACAAGATGCATTGCATTCGATATCCAAGACAACAAAATCAACGGGGACAAGGTTATTTTTAACCATAATGCGCACATTATCAATCCTCCCCAAAGGTTTCTTTTTAACATTATCGGCAAGATTAACATCCAAATAACAATTCTTCAATGGTGGCAAGTCAAGCATATCATAAATCTTTTTAGGCATAACGAAATACTTGCACCAAGATCACATAAAACATTACATTCAAAGTCATTGAATTTCATTTTAATGATGGGCTCCCAACCATCTTCTAACTTTCTAGGAATAGAAGTTTCAAGTTTTAGTTTCTCTTCTCTAGCTTTTATGAGAGCATTTGTAATATGTTTTGTAAAGGCTAAATTTATAGCACTAGCATTAGGACTTTTAGCAAGTTTTTGTAAGAACTTTATAACTTGGCAATCATCAAAATCTAAGAATGCATTGTCTATCATTGTTCTTTCACAAGCAGAGTTTTAGTTGGAGGCAGTTGTTTTGCACCTGCATTGCCAACACCAATTATTTTACCATTGATAGGGAGGTGCATGTCTAATGGTATAGTCCAAACTTTAGCTACATTATTCTCTTTAGCTAGTTTTTCATTTTCTTCTCTAACCTAGCAAATTCTAATCTTTCTCAACTTTAACTTGTAGTAGGTAGTAATAGGCATCATTTCTTAGGCATAACTCTAGAAGGTATCAATTTCAAGCTCCTCAACATATCAAGCTCGTGTGCAGCTCCTCTCTACTCACTCTGTTGTTGTAAGAATTTCCATAAGAATTACCATAACCATTACCATTAGCAGAAGGATATGGCCTATAGTTATTACCGAGTTGTTCCTATAAGCATTGTTGTTGAAATTATTATTTTTAATGAAATTCACATCAACATTTTCTTCTTGAGCAACCAATGAAGCTAAAGGAACATTATTTGGATCTACATTAGATCTACCATTCACAAGCATAGACATAATCACATCAATCTTATCACTCAAGGAAGAGGTTTCTTCAACAGAATTTACCTTCTTACCTTGTGGAGCTCTTTCCGTGTGCCATTCAGAGTAATTTATCATCATATCATCAAGAAGCTTTGTAGCCGCCCCAAAGTGATGGACATAAAGGTACCTCCAGCAGCTGAATCCAATAAATTCCGCGAAGAAAAATTTAGTCCTGTATAGAAGGTTTGGATGATCATCCAAGTAGTCGTCCATGGGTTGGGCAATTCTTTACCAAAGTTTTCATTCTCTCCCATGCTTGAGCAACATGTTTAGTATCTAATTGCTTAAAATTCATTATGCTACTTCTCAAAGATATAATTTTAGCGGGAGGATAATATCTACCAATAAAAGCATCCTTACATTTAGTCCATGAATCAATACTATTCTTAGGCAAAGATAGCAACCAATCTTTAGCTCTTCCTCTTAATGAGAAAGGAAACAATTTCAATTTAATAATATCACCATCTACATCCTTATACTTTTGCATTTCACAAAGTTCAACAAAATTATTAAGATGGGTAGCAGCATCATCAACTAACACCAGAAAATTGATCTCTCATAACCAGGTTCAGTAAAGCAGGTTTAATTTCAAAGAATTCTGCTGTAGTAGCAGGTGGAGCAATAGGTGTGCATAGGAAATCATTATTATTTGCATTTGTGAAGTCACACAACTTAGTATTTTCAGGGGTATTCATTTTAGCAACAGTAAATAAAACAAACTAGATAAAGTAATGCAAGTAACTATTTTTTGTGTGTTTTTGATATAGAGAGCAAGACAGTAAATAAAGTAAAACTAGCAACTAATTTTTGTGTGTTTTGTTTAGGTGCAGCAAACAAAGTAGTAAATAAAATAAAGCAAGACAAAAACAAAGTAAAGAGATTGAGAAGTGGAGACTCCCCTTGCAGCGTGTCTTGATCTCCCCGGCAACGGCGCCGGAAATTTGCTTGATGCGCGTAGATGTACACGTCCGTTGGGAACCCCAAGAGGAAGGTATGATGCGCACAGTGGCAAGTTTCCCTCAGTAAGAAACCAAGGTTTAATCGGACCGGTAGGAGTCAAGAAGCACGTTGAAGGTTGATGGTGGCGAAATGTGATGCGGCGCAACACCAGGGATTCCGGCGCCAACGTGGACCACAACACAACCAAAGTACTTTGCCCCAAGCAGTGAGGTTGTCAATCTCACCGGCTTGCTGTAACAAAGGATTAACCGTATTGTGTGGAAGATGATTGTTTGCAAGAAAACAGTAAAACAAGTATTGCAGTAGATTGTATGCGATGTAAAGAATAGGACCGGGGTCCACATTCACTAGAGGTGTCTCTCCCATAAGATAAAAGCATGTTGGGTGAACAAATTACAGTCGGGCAATTGACAAATAGAGAAGGGCATAACAATGCATATACATGATATGATAAATATAGTGAGATTTAATCGGGCATTACGACAAAGTACATAGACCGCCATCCAACTGCATCTATGCCTAAAAGTCCACCTTCAGGTTATCATCCGAACCCCATTCAGTATTAAGTTGCAAAGCAACATACAATTGCATTAAGTATGGTGCGTAACGTAATCAACAACTACATCCTTAGACATAGCATCAATGTTTTATCCCTAGTGGCAACAACACATCCACAACCTTAGAACCTACTATCACGATCCCAGATTCAATGGAGGCATGAACCCACTATCGAGCATAAATACTCCCTCTTGGAGTTAAGAGCAAAAACTTGGCCAGAGCCTCTACTAATAACGGAGAGCATGCAAGATCATAAACAACACATAAACAATAGATTGATAATCACCATAACATAGTATTCTCTATCCATCGGATCCCGACAAACACAACATATAGTATTACAGATAGATGATCTTGATCATGTTAGGCAGCTCACAAGATCCAACCATGAAGCACAATTAGGAGAAGACGACCATCTAGCTACTGCTATGGACCCATAGTCCAGGGGTGAACTACTCACTCATCACTCCGGAGGCGATCATGGCGATGAAGAGTCCTCCGGAGATGAATCCCCTCTCCGGCAGGGTGCCGGACGATCTGAATCCCCGAGATGGGATTCGCGGCGGCGGCGTCTCTGGAAGGTTTTCCGTATCGTGGCTCTCGGTACTGGGGGTTTTGCGACGGAGGCTATTTGTAGGCCGAAGGGCAGGTCAAGAGGCGGCACGAGGGGCCCAGATGACAGGCCGGTGCGGCCAGGGCCTGGGCCGCGCCGCCTGTCGTCGGCCACCTCGTGGCCCCACTTCTCTCCTTCGGTCTTCGGAAGCTTCGTACAAAAATAGGACCCTGTGCGTTGATTTCGTCCAATTCGAGAATATTTCGTTACTAGGATTTCTGAAACCAAAAACAGCGAAAACAACGGCTCTTCGGCATCTTGTTAATAGGTTAGTTCCAGAAAATGCGTAAATACAACATATAATTGCATAAAACATGTAGGTATCATCAATAAAGTAGCATGGAACATAAGAAATTATCGATACGTTGGAGACGTATCAGGGATCTTGAGGAGGAGGATCACCATGAAGATCAAATGGTGAGTTCTTCTTCTCCAGATCTCTTCTTCTCTGTTCGGAGATGAACTGTGGTAGCTTTGAATGTTTTTGTCTCTCGCCATTCACGAAAGTTGTTCCATGTGAAGAGGCGAAGGCAGCGCCATATGGTACTGACGTGCGGTCATGATGATCGTACCGGTGCTCGTTAAGACGTCTGTTTGCTAGGGATATCAATCTTCTCAATTAAGGACATGCTTTTGATTTCCTCCAAATGTTCATTTATGACTTGATTTCCTTCCTAAATTGTCCATTTCATACAAGTTTCATAGAAGCACAAGGAAATGCAAGGTTTGTTGTATTTAGCACTTTGACGGTTAGATAGAAAAGCGAAACAACGAATCCAAATAAAATCCACATAAAGAAACCTCAGAAAACACATCATTTTTAGGAGGTATCAATTCATTGCCCAAATTTGGGTTTGAATTGCGTCGGCGCGAACACGGTGTGTGTTCGCATTCCTTCTCCGCGGGCCCGCCGGGCATCCTACCAGCGGACTACCTTGCTTCCAATCCTGTGACGCTTTGATGGCTACCTCGCTTCTAATTCCGTGCTGCTTCGACGTGTGCGCTATTTCAGCGACCGCGCCATGTCTGGTTGGTCGGCAGTTGGCCTTCCGTGCTGCATTAATAGCGCCTACTCCATCCTTTTATAGCCAACGGATCGCACTGCTTCGTCCTCACCCACATCCATTTCCGTTGCTATTTTCAGGCCTTCTTCATCCACAAACCACTAGTTGGTGGAACATTCTATCCCATCGGCGCCATGGATCAGGATTGGGTGGACTGGCACGAGGCCACCCTACTCGACAATTATGGCATCCTCCAGCCGCCCAATGTAACGGTGACGAATTGCTTCGCTAGCAGCTTGGGCAGGGTCCCCCCATGCTTCCTCTGCCAAAAGGAAAGGAATTTGGCTATGAGGTCTTCAAGAGGTGGCATAAGGAGGTGGTGTGGCTCGACCCGCAGTACGACGCCGGTAGCGCCTACTGGCCGGCCTAGTTTTGTGACGAACGAGAGGCCGCGTTGAACCACTTCTAAGGCGAGCAACCGCAGCCGGAGAAGAACAAGGCCAGGTGGAACACGTTCTGTTCAAGGGTCGGCCGCACGGTGAAGAAGGTCATCGATGATACCAGCCAAGTACCATTCATACGGGAGGCCACGGTTGCCGGCATCATCAACCTCAACTCCAAAGACGAAGCATGCGAACTATCGCCTACACGGGTGCCCGACGATGAAGCCTCCGATGACGAGCCTTCAGATCCTATTATTCATTTACATGTTTCATGGATAAAATGTAATCTTCTTCGCAATGAACTCTCTTTGCAACTTCTTCTTCCTCGAGCTTGTTTCAAAACCACCCTTCATTCCTCATAAATGCGTTGAGCCGCTGGAGCTACCCCCTGCCCTGCATCTAGGAAAACATGTTCTTATGTTTCCGGTAGCATGTACTTGCGATTTTACAGTATCTGATTTAGCGCTAGAGATGCTCTTAGGACGTCCATGTTGGCTACTGGCGGAAAACCACTCAACTGGTCTGTATTAGCTTGCTCCGAGAGTAATGAGTGGTCAAATTAGTACCTCGTGAAGCTCTCGTGTCCATCTCTAAGTCTGGCATTTTCTATATGAAATCAATCACATATTCCTTTGTACCACTTCAGCGAAATTTAGGGAGCCCTTTCTGAGTATGATGGTTGTACTAAATATGCCCCACAAGCATACCATGGATGATTTATGCTCCTGATGTTATTTATAGTTTCTAAATGTACAATGATTTTTTCATGGGAAGTAGTGGTAACATAACCAAAGGTCTTTTAACGTGCGCTCTTCTTGCTCCAGAGGTTGCGTTCTTATTCCATGTGGCTCTTGTGGGGTGTCTTACTGCCCGCCACCTTGTCATAAGGAGAATAAAAATGTGGACGGAAATGAGAGAGAGAGGGACGCAGGAGTGTTAAAGACAATTTTAACTTATTTTATAGAATACTTTTTTTAAACAAAATATCTTTTGAACCTTCTATGTGAATTACGAACGATTTTCAATGTTGCATTTCTCCGTCGAGTCTTCAAAACTCGATCCCCCAGTGTTTTGATAAATATATTTTCGTACTTAATAACTAGTATACTTGTACTTAGTAGTAATTTGGTTGTTAGTGTATTTGTACATAGGTTTTCTAGTATTACTTGTACTTCAGTTTTTAGTATTATTGTTCATAGTATCTCGGTTTTTGGTGTGCATGTACATTAATTTTCGGTATACTTATTCTTGTTACACATCTTTTAGGATACTAGTATTTCGTAGTACTTTGGCTTATTATGCTTTTACTTCATGTACTACACTGTGTAAAGTGTATTTTAAAGCAAAGGACTATATGGCTTAGCCCCATAGTAAATTATGTATTGAAGTCATTGAGAATTTACAACTATGTACAAAAGAAAGAAGAGAAATAGCCAATTACATCAGATAGTCAATCCATTTTCACAATTTCATGTATGTGCGCAACCTTACTAGATGACTACACAAAAGAAAAATCCCAACGCTCCTTTTAAAACTCGGCATCATCAAGGCCTTTGACTCTGTAAGGTGGGAGTTCATCCTTGAGCTTCTCAAGAGACATAGGTTTCCGCCAAAATTTTAGGATTGGATAGTCGGTTTGCTTTGCTTCTCCTCCTCAAGGTTCCTCCGCAATGGGTTAGCCGGCCTTCCCATCAAGCTAGTCGGGTCCGACTAGCTTGATGGGAAGGCCGGCTAACCCATTGCGGAGGAACCTTGAGGAGGAGAAGCAAATCATTGATGTATTTTGTAAGCATGAATGAGGCAGTATAATGATTAAGGAAATTGATGTATTTTGATGCTAGGGGCTGATGCTAGGCGCTGATCTCATTGATGTATTTTGCAAGCATGAATGAGGCAGTATAATGATTAAGGAAATTGATGAGATGATCATTTGGCCATCGAGGACTTAAAACAGACATGGAGGCAACAAATGGGATAGATTTTCCATAGCATTCAATTATTCTTTTGTCTAAATCACATGGTATTTTATTATTTTTTCTATGTATACTCGTTGTATCGCCGTATTGCTATTTCTAGAAATTGTCGCATCCTGTGCCCCATATCCTTCTCGCCGTATCGGTCCTTCGTAGCAAAAATGATTAATTTTTTCCCTCGTGATTCTGCTTAGATTTGTTTTAAAAAATGTTGCCCCAGTTGTACAAAATGTCACACATTGAACTGTTTGATTTCATCCGATAGTTGCTTGTTTCCTATTTCGCTGGATATACATATTCTACTGATCTGCTCATAGTCATACGGTACTTTCAAC
This sequence comes from Lolium multiflorum, assembly GCA_030979885.1. NCBI lineage: Eukaryota > Viridiplantae > Streptophyta > Magnoliopsida > Poales > Poaceae > Lolium > Lolium multiflorum. Next base: position 263,139,845 of record CM061749.1, read on the forward strand.
CGTTGTAAATCGATAGGTCATGAAACATTTCAGGTGACGGTAGAATTGGTAGTCTAGAGTAGATATGAATTAATATTGACATCTTCTATTTTATGCTCCAACCAAGTATTTGAAATTATTTGTACTTTTCTCAGATCTGCTACATGCATGACTAAATGTGAAAAGACCAAGTAGGAAATTATGTAACAAAGAGACTGGATGTGAATATTTCTTCCATGCTTTCGACTGAATCATCAAAATATCTTTATTTGTTTATGTGACACTTCAAAAAATAAATTTTTACTCATTGATTCAATATAGAAATCTGCAGAACTGCAGCGCAGACTACTTTTATTGATTCAGGCTTCATGTGCTATTCAAATAGTCCATTTTGTTACTAGAGGATCTCCTTGGAGATTAGTGGCGACTCTTGGTACAAGATAATATGTTTGACATCCCATTTGGATATTCTTAACTGCCTTATTACTTAAAGAATGGCCAGTGAATCTGTTTATTAAATGAATTTATGGTTTATGTGTTCACTATAATTATGGGAGGTTGCGCAAGATAGGTTTCCTTAGAATGCAGAGTGTTTGTCTCTCCCTTCACAGGTTAGGTGCATTCATTATTCTGACAATAATATGATATATGCACATGTGGGAAAATGGAGATAATTTTTAGTGTTGCATATGGCGTGCCATCTTCAGCATATCCCTCCTTGTGCATGGACATTCTTTTAAGATGTAATACTGTCTTTTAGATTGCAATTTTTTGCTACTTATGTATTTATAATACTATGTGGCAAAAGAGAGATGAATGATGCATCAGTATGGAGAAGTAGTTATCTATGATCTTTGCAAAACCAGTAAGGATTATAACCAGAGCCTGTACTGTATTAAAAAATAGTCCAACAATTTGAAACTGATTCATTGTTGTGTACTGCAAAATAACTAATTTCTGAATATGATGTGTGTTCTTTCATGAATCAGGACAAACTTGTGTTATCTGTTCAATAATAAAAAAAATCTAGAGAAACTTACCTTTTGTCCTTATTAGTGGAATAATGCACTTTTGCTGAGTCGCTTACATGTAGTTTTTCTTTTTTTTTTACTCCAGAAGAATCGAATTGGATGTATGTAAAGTTAGCACACTGTTTAATTTATTTAGTTATCTGAATGTCACCTCTGGTGCACATAGACTAATGAATATAAAATTTTGGTAATTTACCACCTACAAGGTGTATATTTGCTTCCCAGTTAAGGAGTGTCATAATGTTGTTGCTCAATGCTTACTGACATCTGAAACTAAAAAGTTTGGTATAAGAAATTTCTTCATAGTTAAATATATTATTTATATTGTTGTTTGAGAAACCAAGAAATAGCTTCTCATATTTAAGTGCTATGAGAGGAATTGTTAGAGGATAAATACAAGATTCATGATCTCTGTTACATTGGAATCTATACTTTTAGTAACTTGGCACTCTATCATTTCATGATTGACAAATAAAACACGTTGTCTAGGTACTCTATTTAGTAAATCATCAATGGTGTCCTTATACAAGATACGGTCAACCACTGAACTACCTTTTCTCGTTTTGTTCTTAGGCTCGCAAACATGGATTGGTAGAGATCTTACTCATGATGAAAATATATCTTTCAGTCTCTTGGTGCTAATACTACGTATACTTTCATTCCATTATTTTCAATGTTTTAGTTGCAGCGGTAAGCAGTTCGGTGCGATTTCTTCTTGACTAACCACTCAATTTATTTGTTTCTCGGAACATGCTGACACAGTGTACCTTCTATTGATTACACAATCTGCCATTACATGGCTTTTTTCAGATGCTTGACACCCAGTGTCTGTTCGATCTTTTTTTTTTTTATCAATGATCACTTGAAGCTGTTCTAATCCATCTAATTATTTTTAATATGCATTTTATGATGCCTTCACTTTGAAGGTTAGAGAGGGGCAATGATGCTTTGTTTATACTCTTATTTTGTTTTGGACAATCTCCAAGTTTTAGCTTCAGTATAGTGGTGAGTTTGTTTTTGCCTGTGATAGCTTGATCGCTGAAAAGAAAGGAAAATATATTCCTAGAGCTGAGTGTCAATTTTGATATATGCAAGTGCGGTTTATCATTTCTTATATATGTCAACTTGTACAGCTCATATTTCGAGTTTCCATCAAAACAAGATGTGAAGGTACAAAACTGTTTATTATAGTTATTATGTGTTTTGAACTTCAGTGATTCCATTGGTTTGAGCTTGAGTTTTCTCTCCTAATCAATGGACGCGCAGGAAGTCCGGAGGTATCTACAACCTCATATATGATGGAAAATTAGCTTTGTCACTTGGTTTGAAGACCAGGCTGGTATAAACTAAGTGCACTTGTTTGGATGTTTCACTACTCGCAAGACAACATTTCCTAATAAGAAATACTATTTGGAAGATCAAATGTACTCAGTCATGCCATCTTCTCGATACACATTGACGTGCACATGTGAAATGATACCCTTTCCTCTGCATAATATAAATGACTTGAAGAACATAAGCGTAGTATGACACTACTACGACGGCCATGTTGTGCCAAGACGTCATGTACGCGGCGAGGCAAAGCTCGCATGTTCATCTAGTCATGATTAATACTAATGGTAGAGGTGGATCCTACATTCCCCGAAGAACATTTCGCCTTACTTAAGTTTCATTATTAATTAGATCACGGTTATCTTTCTATTTACTTTACTTTTCAGTCATTAGTTTACACACCAAAGTACCTTCTTTAAAAACTCTTACTTGAAATCAATGGCAGCTTATAAGTATATTTTGATAGATAGTGGCGACGGGCATAAAGAATTAAAGACTTTAACCAAATATCTCTGTGGTTTGATACTCTTACTTTTGAAACTAACTACAACATACATCTGCACTTGCAATCTTCACTTCTCAAACTCCGATTACCGATAAAAATGAAGTATTGCAATCAAATAAACTAGAACTATTGTATTTTTCAATAAACATAATTATGTATATTCTGAAGTTTATAGCGACATATCTGTATGAAATATATGGTAATATATGAAATTATATACATGTCTAAATGATCATATATTTTTGAATGAAGAGAGTAAATGTGAGAAGTAATATCTACAATAATAATATAAATGTTTGATTTCTTAGATATCTACGTGGATGAATCCATTAGTAATGTCCATAGAATTAAATTATTTGTTATTCATTTCAAAATACTCCGTACCATCTATGAGTTAAATAGTTCCATAAGAACCGGAAATTCAATTCGGAACATGGGAGCATATGCTCCTGCCACCGGAAAAATATTTTGAAATGTTCAAAAAATTCGAACAAAAAATTTCTTGCTTACGTATCAATATTTTTACGTGCGCAGACCAAGTCTTGCGAAAACCCGACATTTTTTGTGACTTGTGCGAAAAAGATAAACAAAACGTCTCATACACAACCATTTTTTACATAAAAATTTGTCTTTTTTACAGATGACACTCAAAATGTCGGTTTTCTGTGGAACCACTTTGTGAACGTGTAGAATTTTGAGATGTATCTACTAAATTTTGTGTTCAAATTTTTCAACATTTTAAAAGTGCATTTAAAATGAAGTTTAAAAACCGGGAGCATATGCTCCCGGGTGCCAAAACGCCACTCCCCATAAGAACGTGATCAAAATTTTGTAGTTATATATGATATTTGCATATGAATTTTTTCATCGTGCTTTTAACATGGAATACCCATTGATATTTTGGAACTTATTATCGTTGGGAAAATACCCATCTTAATTATTTACATCAACATCATGCATCTATTGATCTAATGCAACTAATACAAGTTTATAGCGATAACTTTGCATCATCTAGCAATTTGGTCTAGTAAACCTTAAATATTAATAGGTCATACTTTGTAGGTATTCATAGGTGTACATTTCTAACTTAGTGCGCCGATCTAATCACACAAAACTATAAGCTAGCACTATCAAAACTTTAGTTATATCTGTTGACTTAGTATCAAATACAGCCAACCCATCATATCGTTAATGTACTCCATATCAATGTCATGATAGTTAATTTTCAAATGTAGCTATATATTAAAGATGTCATCAGTCTAGTAGTTAACAAGTGAGGTGGCTATTGATTCATACTATTTTCGGTCACATAACTTAAATATCTATAAAGAAAGATTCACTTATGAAATATACTTAATAAATTAAAGATAATGCCCTCGCAATTGCGAGGCCATTGTGCTAGTTAATGGGCTGAGAGAAAACCAACAAACTTTTCTCCAGGATATATGGGCCAACAGCTGGCTTATTCAGAGTTGGCAAACCTCAGGGAGGGTTGAAGTCCATCACGTCTCGGCCTGTGTACATCGGTAGAGCTTTGAGCAAATTTGGGAAATGGAAGGAGTTTCTTTGAGTTTGGAACTTCAGATTCAGCTGGTTTGTTCTGGTACTAGTGCTTAGAGTTTCTTTTGGCTTGAATTCGATCGTATACGTCATCATGTAATAAATATGCGCCAGGTCTAATTAAAAAAATAGCAAATCGGGGAAATGATTGCTGAACTTTGTGCTATCAACTCTAAAAACTGCCTGTCAAAGTATCGAATGAGTTGTTCAGGCGACAAAGGACAAAGTACAGTTGATTGTAGGTTGACAGCAAAACATATACTTAACCCATAAACTAGCATTGTTCATGGTCCCAAAAATAACAAGTGTACCCACAAACATCTCCCACCCATGTGGCATGGTTGGAGCGTTACAACGTAACAACAAGAGTTACAATTAAGACACTCACACACACCACCCCATGTACTACTAATTCTAAAAAAATGCCCTTAATAAATCACCTTACAGTGTATTTTGTTAACTCAAGGCAACACAAAGAATGACGAAAATGCACAACTCCACAATAACTTATTTATGTCTAATGTCTCGTTGTATGAGAGAAGGGAAAGGCCTAAGCGGGTGCTGATCAGCAGCCTCGGAATAGCCGAAGGCCTCTTCTTTACTATAACGAAGAGGTTTCCTTCTCTTGCGCAAGCTCCAAATCAATGCAATTCATGAAGGGGAGTTTCGATCATCAGGCTAGAACTGGCCTCCTTCGAAGGTCTGGCCGAACTGCCAGCCGGCCGGGGCGGCGTTGTTGCTGACGATGGTGCGGCCGTCGCTGATGGTGACCTTGAAGGAGAGGCTCTGGCCGTCGAGGTCCGCGTTGCTCTGCCAGTTCTGGCCCCAGTTGCGGGACATGGCCTGCCACCCGGTGCTCGATCCCTTGATCGAGACGGACTGCACGTCGCCGGCGCCGGCGACGTTGGTTACCAGCACCAGGTTGAAGTAGGAGTGGCCGTTGATGGTGAACCTGATCCCGCCCTTCTTCACACACGGAACCCTGCAGCAAAATCGGTGAAACAGCGATGTTCAGTAAAACTGAAAAAAGTCCATTATTCAGGCACATGGCACTGGTGAATTCGATCATGCAACTTGTAGTTGTAGTGGAGTATCATGTTCAAGTGAGCGTGACGCCTAAACTATTCTGATATAGCAAGGATTGCTGTCAGCCATAATCATTTGGCTGATGACTCTCGTCCTACTGCGTAAACCGGTAAACATATATAGAGTTGCTGTCAGCCATAACCAACATGGCTCACCTCCTGTAGTTGACTGGCACGATGCCGGCGCGGTAGACGCCGATCTGGAGGTACGCCGGCTCAGCCATGTCGAAGTGTGCGCGCGGCGGGTTGCACCAGCCGCCGGCGTCGTTGGGCAGGGCGTAGTTGGGCGGGCAGAGGTTGGTGGCGGTGATGATGATGCTGCCCGCCCGGCAGTAGGTGCCAACGGCGGCGTCGCACTTGAGCTCGTAGCAGGACCCGCACGCCGCGCCGTCGTTGAACAGCGCCGTGCTCAGCGCCGCCGTGTTGGTGCCGTAGCCCGTGCTGTACAGGTTACCGTAGCCGCATGCGCCGCCTGAAGTCACTTCAGTTAGATACTACAGTCCACAGATATGTCCGGAAGTAGAGGTAATGATGCTTTTACTTTCATCAACAGTGTAATAACAAACTGACCCATTGTGCCGGACGCGTCGGCCTCGCCATAGAACGTGGCGTGTGCGCTCTGCCACGAGCCGTAGTCACCGGCGGCCCTTCGGGCAAGGAAGAAGAAGGCGGCCGAGAAGAGCAGGAGCAGAGCATTGAAGGAGGCCATTGCAGAGCCAGCAGCTGTGGTGTGTCACTTTGTAGCTAGCCAGATGAAGGGACCAACTTGCTGAGTAGGCACCGATGGTTGCTTGTGAAGAGAGTTGTGTTCCCGACGAGATACTTATAGGCGAGGCGTCAGCGCTCGTGGCCGTTGGAATTCGTTACGACTTGTTTTGTACTACCGTATCATATTTCCCATCATATTTAGGTCTTTTTCGGCTAATCACTTCCCAAGTGGATTAAAGTGTTTTGGAAAGTATTGGGCGGCACTTTGACTTAATAATCGATCTAATATACCTTCAATAAAACCGGGTGAATTTGGTTGAAACCGAACAAGGCCTTATAGAGATTTGTGGGGTACCAATTACACTCAACCTCTCCAACGACGCGGTACCCTAATAACAGTATCGATGCACACAACCAAGAAAAATAAAAATAAAAACAAGGCCGACTACAGTGTTCCAGTCCTTGCAGCAGCACAAACATCACCAAGACAACACTTGAAGTTTAGGTTCTCCAAAAGTGACGCCTTCAAGGAACAACGCAAAAACGTCGTGGTCGTCCGATCAAAGATCTTAGGTTTTCACCCTGAAGATTGTATTCGCTCTCAAAACAATTTATCAATAAGGCTGTTATCAGGCACGACCAATTTGAGGGCATACCTTGGATTTTTATCCTTAAAGATAAGACTCTGAGTTTCACATGTTATATCGCCTCTACTTGCATACCGCTCCTACGAAACCCGAAACACCAAGTCAATTCCTCACCGCCGCACAGACTCGAACCACCGTTACTAGCCCTCAAAACCCGGCTTCCATGACATTCTCCCCCTCCGACTTCACCATGAACCAAAACATATCCCCTGATGGCAAAAGATAGCAAAGCTTCGCGCCACTTCCTCCGGAACAAAATTGTCGGGAAAAAACATGGGTGCGCATGATCAAATCCTATCTAATCCAACAAACTCTAGGCTTAAGACGCACTAGGGGGTTCGCCAGCGAACCCTTCCGAAACTCGACAATCCGGCAAGATCCTGGAGGATAGACATCAAGCTGATCTTGGCCATGGCGCGAGAGGAACCCTAGGGCTGATGTCTTTATCCCCACCAAATATCAAATCTCCATTTATTTTTAAAGCATGTTTGGTTCTAGTTTATTATGTTAATTTAACTCCCACTTATCCCCATGATTTTTATATAAATTCTAGCGTTTTTCCGCATTCTTCAATGCTCTACATCTATCTAGTGAATTGGGGATTGGAATTTGAATAGATTGAGTGAAGATATCTGTTTCACCCAATCCTCTAGAAATTATCCCCACTAGTAATACTAATCCCACATAATTTGTAAGTACCAAACAAAGTTTCAATAGCTTTGCAAAATGGTACAGAAAAAGGAATAAAAGTGGGAGAAGCAATGTGGGGGCTGCGTATCCATCCCCGGCCGCGACCCACCGCCGACCACGACGATATCCACGACGCCGGTTCGCTGGAATCGGGCGCACATGCAGGTGCCCGTCGGATCCACGCTGCACACAATGAGCGACAGCAACTGGCGTGTGCGTGCGCGTGTGTGTACAGGACAGGGTTCAATTAATCGGCAGATTAAGCTCGGCCTGCAGCCCACATGGCGCTCACGAGATACTGGCCACGAGTTTCTGTAGAGGGCAAGGAAAATTATAGGCCCTCTTGATTGGGAAATAACCATAAATTAACCATGCAAGTGTCCATGTGAGAGTGTGAACCTGATGGATGGGTTATATCATCAATCAGGAATCAGGATGCTGCTGCTAATGAATTATTTGCACATCCACGGATGCATGCATGTTCTTATCGTGGAATTGGATGGCCGCAGCGTAGGTCGTCTTACCGTCGGAGACACACAACCAATCGTAGACGAGAACTGGGAGACACTCAGACACAACATATGTACATGAGGATAAGCAATCACACCAAACTAAAACAACAGTTGTTAGAGCATCTTCACCGGCACGCTTCAAATAAGCACCGACAGGTACGTCGGCAACGCGATCTGGGGGCGCAGGCACCTACTCTCAAATTTAGGGAGAGGTTACACACCGGCAACCCAGAACGCACAATCCCAATAGCAACTTTAAAATAAATAAACTTAAAATTCAGTGGTTTTCATTTGGAATTGTATAAAGTTTGATAAATTTAAAGTAAAAAACAGAAAATCCTAATCTAATGACGGCGGTCAAATGGCCATCGGGGTCAACCGTTTGACCATCGTAGCCTTCGGACGGAGAGCCGAAGTCGAAGTCGCTGCTCTCTTTGGCGTCCTCCTTCTTTACCGCCGTCACCGGTGGGGGTGCTGGTGCCAGTGAAGGGGCATCAAGGTTGATGACATTGTTGCTGTCCAACGCCGACCACCACACCGCATGTCGTTGCGTCCCCGCCGGAACGTCCTCATCGATCGACCGGTGCACCAACAGATGATGCCCCGACGCGTCCTTTGGGTCGTCAGCGCCGCGGTACACTGCCTGCATCTCCGGCTCTTCTTAGAGATAAAATATGTTTTTTTTATTGTCATTCTTTACAATAAATAATAATTGACTATTTTTAGTAAGAAATTATGTGGATAAGGGAAGACAAGTCGTACAATGAAAAAATAGTCTTCTCCTATTTTATAAGAGATTATCCCTTAGCTAATTTTTATAAGAGATTATTTCTTAGCTAAGAAAAGACAACCTTCTCTTTCTTCCTTCTCTCTCTTTCAACTAAGCAAAGATCCTACATGGCAGACGTAAGGGAAGGCTGACGTCACTCCATTATATGTGTCCTAATCAATCACACCAAACTAGATTGAGATTTGTTAGAGCATCTTCATCGGCACGCTCCAAACAAGCGCCGACAGGTGCATCGGTAACGCGATCTGAGGGGTGCCTGCACCTATTCTCCAATTTAGGTAGAGGTTACACACACCGGCGGTCCCGAGTCCCCGAACGTGCGATCCCAATAGCAACTTAAAAAAATTTAAACTTAAAATTCGGCGGTTTTCATTAGGATTTGTACAAAGTTTGATAAATTCAAAGTAAAAAACAGAAATTCCTAATCAAATGATGGCGGTCGAACGCACTGAAGTCGAGGTTGTCGACGCCGTCACTTTCGTCGCCTTCGGAGGAAGAGCCGAAGTCGAAGTCGCTGCTCTCTTGGGCGTCCTCCCTCTTTACCGCCGTCGTCGATGCGGGCGCAGGTGCCGGTGAAGGGGCATTAAGATCGATGACGTTGTTGTTGTCCAACGCCGACCACCACACTGCATGTCACCACGCCCATGCCACCAAGAGTGCCGAACGATTCTGTTGAATCGGCCGGCGTCGGGGCCGGCGAGGCGTGCGACTTCCACCTCCTGCCTGCGCTGGAAGACGGCCGGCCACTCCAGGCTGTTCGGCGCCCACATCGGTTGGTTACTCTCTGTTTTGTGCTCGCCGCTCCGTGATTAGGGCGTGGAGGTCCTCGCCCTCGGGCGCTGGCGGTACAACGTAGCCTTCATTGGATAGGTGCCACATGTACGGCAGCCTATACAAGGGATTTGCCTTTATTTTATCTCAACAATGGTACTATTGTTTTGCTGCCTAAGAAGGAGAATAGGATTCAAATACAAAAATATAGGCCCATATGCTTGTTTCATGTTAGCTTCAAAATCTTCAGAAAAAGGGGACCAAATAGGTCTAGAGAGGTGGTCCATAAATTCACTTGACCAATACAAACAAATTTTATGCCCATGAGACAAATTCTTGAAGGTGTACTGATTTTGCATGAAAATATTGATGAGCTTCATAAGAAGAAAATGAATAATATTCTTCTAAAGATTGGCTATGAGAAGATATAGGATAAAGTTCATTAGAGTTTCTTACAACAAGAGTCACGTATGAAGGTCTTTCATCCGAAATGGTGTAGATGGATGCAAGATTTTGTTAGTTGAGGTAGTGTAGGTATCAAGGTAGATGATGATATCGGGCATTACTTTCATACTAAAAAAAAAATGGATTGACACAAGGTGACCTGATGTCACCATTTTTTTTTGAATTACCTGATGTCACCATTTAATTGTTAATCTTGTTGGTGATATGTTAGTGATCATGATAGAAAGAGCAAAGGAACACGATCAGATTTATGGTCTCATACCTTATCTAGTTGAGGGGGGTTGTCAATCTTCAAGTATGTCGGTGACACAATCATCTTTATGGAGGATGATTTTGATAATCCTTGGAATATGAAATTAATTTTATGCATCTTCGAACAACTATCAGGACTTCAAATAAAATTTCATAAGTGTGATTTTGTTGTCGTGGTAGATCCAAAGAGGTGGAGGATAAGTACAGAAAACTATTTAGGTGTGAATCTGGGGCTTTCACAATTAGATATTTGGAAATCCCTATTCATTTTTGTAGATTTAAAAATTGTGAGTACAAACCTGTGGATGGTTGGTTTAGTAAAAGTTAGCAAGTTGGGTGGGCAATATTTTATCGTATGGATACCGATTTATTCTAATTTATGTATTTTTAACGAATCTCCTAATGTTCATGTTTCTTTATTTGAAATACCCAAAGGGGTATAAAAAATAGATTTATTTCAGTCAAGGTTTTATTTCACAAGGTGCTGGCCATAAGATAAATGTACTAAGGTTTTAGATATTAAGAATAAATATTTATTAATCAAATGGCTCTTTAAAATACTAAATGAACAGGGAGTATGGAAAGAACTAATACAAAACAAATATTTACACTCCAAATCGTTGTCCCAAGTTAAAGGTAAATTGTTCAGACTCACCTTTCTCGAAAGGTATCATGAAATGGAAGGATGATTTTTTTGAGATAAAAAATTCAATATTTTTTTATTTTAGGTCTGCTAGCAAAGATTTTTTGCGTATTGTTCATATGTCATTTAATATAACACCCCCATCACCCAACTTTTTGGGAATTGGTTACATGCGCTGCTGAGAATGATAAATCACAAATACAAGTAGAAGTTTGCGCTTTGTTATGGGCCATATGGAATGTAAGAAACAATCATATTTCGAACAATGCAAAATCTTGTTAGTTTATTTAGGTTATACCATTGGCAATTCAATGGTTTGTATTTGGCCCTACCTACAGCCAATGTACAAATGTGAGGATATAGATACTGGATGCAAACGGTTGAGGATGGTTGGGAGAGATATATACAACCGTTGCAGCTAAAGTTTTGATCTATGGTAACATGTTTATGCAGAGTCGACGAATGTTGTCTTTTATATTTAGATGGCTGATTCATGCATCAATCCATGCAGAGACTAGAGTGTATTCCCATTAAAAAAAGAGTTCCTTGTGGCTGCAGTTCGGTCCTATATGCTATCACTAGTATAGATCGGCCGTTTTAAGGACCCCATGGCACATGGAAGGCCTTTTCCGTGTGTTGCCTGAAACAACAGTGCCGTCTAATAATTTTAACGGTGTGCACGCGATCCGTGCAGTCCCCAGCGCAGGTACAATGCACACCATACTGGTTTCTGGACCTTAATATTTACATCCCTAGTTTCGAAACAACCGTCAGTGTACATGCCAAACATCGCAAACGGCTTCGGGGATGGCTCACCATGTGTAATACCATGTGTAAATATTTCACGACATTTCATTCAATGTTCCCATCTTGTTTTCTTCTCCTAATCCAAATGATAATATATCAATAATCGTGTGTAGAACTTTCCCGAGTAGCCTCTTTGTCTTCCTCCCGCGTGCCATGTATATGTTGCCGACGACCGTGCTTCCTTGACAGTGCTACATAAAGCCCCGTTCCGCTGCCCTCTTAGCACACACAGCCACTACAATAGATACACAATATTTCAACATGGTTCGCAACAAAAAGGCTTCTCACCTCTCTTGCATTTGACAATGCCCGCCGATGCAAAGTCACAATGTTGAGAAGGAACCTCTAAGGGAAAAGGAGGGGCGAGAAGCATCTCCCGTCATAGAGGAGAAGTACCTCCCACGGACTGAACTCAACACTGGCTCCTCGTACTCCGGTTGTTCCTCCGATGATGATGATGTGAAAGGAACTTGGAGGACAACAAAGACGCAACTGTAACGGATGAAGACGAGTCGCGGCAGCTCGAATGATGGGAGTTGGCTAAGTGGCAGTACTAACAGGAGGAAGTCAATAATTTTAATATTGCCCACACTTCGAATAGGAAAAAACGTATTGCAATACTATAAAAAGAAAACATCTTGAGTAATAAACATCACCTAACAAGCGTATGCGATGGTACATATCACAAATGGCTTCATCTTTGTTTCACAAACATCCAGTGTATGAAAAATCATTTGTGAATATTTGGTTGTGAAATATTCCCGCAAGAACCGTTTTCGTTCGAAATGTGAACTCAAAATCTTCGCATCGTTTACATCGTAGCCTATAAAATGCGTCACTCACTCTTCCCGTCAGTAGCCTCCCCAAATTTCCACCATGCCTCCATGTGAATCAATTATAGGTTGCATCGTCCTAGCGCCATCAGATGCAGAGGAAGGTCATTCCTCACAGCACATTAGTGTTGGGGGAAGCATCGTCGAACTCAGGAGGTCATACTCGGAGGAGGAGCTATCCGGGATGCCAAAGGAGGACTTGGAGGAGAAGATGGTGCTGGAGGAGTCCATCGCGTCGGCTCGGTGTGAGGAAGAATCTGAGCATCGCGTTGTGGAGGACTCCTTCGAGTCTCTCTGCGATGATTGGTTGCGTGCATGGATGCGTGCAAAGAAGAAAGGTAAGAAGGCCGTCCGCGCAGCGGGTGTTCCGCAGTTTCCCATCGATAAACTTGAGGAGATGCATCAGGCTCTAACGGACACTTCACCGACATTGCTTAGACATCAGGCTCCAGAGATGGCATAGCTGTCGACGATGCAGAGGCATCAGATAGCGGCAATGGCGTCGACGTCATCGACGTCTCCTGTAGTAATGAGGAGGATGTTTAGTACAGTGACTTACGATTTTATTCGGCCCTACAGATGTATGTAAAGTGAAGTTAACACCGGTCTTTTAATAACAGGAAGGTCCACCATTTTAGATGTGTTCCCTTCCGGTGTTCTCTTCCTGCCTTAGCCCAAATATATTATGAAATCTTCTTCAAGATGAACTATGTGCATTGTGCATTCGATCTTCAAGATGAACTATGTGCCTTGCAAGAATGAAGATGACCTTGGCGATGACTTCTTCATTGTTTTCGTCGGTCTAACCGCGCGTTCGAACGCCGTTCTAGCCAGTTCGTCCTCGCGAGCTCGACCGGCTGCACATGACTCCTGTCTGGAGGTATATATTCTTTCTCATGAATTTTTATTTAACTATACTACCGATCTTATGCGTAACACAGTTAGTAAGTCCAGATCCATTCGAATTATACTAGGATTGGTGAGTATGGACTTTTTATATTTAGTATAGTTAGGCCGGATCTATTAAAATATTGTGTTAGAACTGGTTGTTTTATGATCTAATGTGTAAGCTTTCATAAAGTATAGTAGGATTAGACTGCTAGATTTGTATGTTACATGTTGTGTATAGGCAAAATCTGTTGTTGTGTATAGCTTTATCTATATTTTTATTTAACTATACTACCGATCTTATGCGTAACACAGTTAGTAAGTCCAGATCCATTCGAATTATACTAGGATTGGTGAGTATGGACTTTTTATATTTAGTATAGTTAGGCCGGATCTATTAAAATATTGTGTTAGAACTGGTTGTTTTATGATCTAATGTGTAAGCTTTCATAAAGTATAGTAGGATTAGACTGCTAGATTTGTATGTTACATGTTGTGTATAGGCAAAATCTGTTGTTGTGTATAGCTTTATCTATATGTTATTGCGTATAGCTTAATCTATTTCACATAGTTAACTCTAGCTCTCATTTTATAACAAGGATTATATTTTGGTGATAGTACATTAGAATTTGATTGGCTGGTTCGGGCCAAAGAGTCTCACATTTCCCTCCCAACCAGTAAGAACCCGATTTTTTTTTACTTAACCAGTTTGATCTGTTTCGTATGGTTATATTCTAACTTCAAAGATTTGTTTGTGCATTATTTAATGATTAGGACAAGATACCGGGTTACCCGTTAAGAGAAGCTCAATTATGCTCTCTAATAAGGCTCCCTTGTCATAAGGATTGCAAATCACATGCTGCGACTCGACCCGTCGCTATTGCGGTGTTTTCATCCACTGTATAAAACACTTTCTCAGTTAAGAGTGTCTTATGCAGTGTTACCAAAACATCACACAACTGACGAAAAGATCACTGAAGAGTGAAGATTCTCAACACGGGACCTAACCAATAATTATTTCTGTAGAGCCCTAGTTTTTGCAGCTAGCACTTGAATCTATGTCAAAACACATGTATACACCTGGTGTATGAAATGTACAATGAAATATAAATGAGTTTTACTAATATATTTGCATGCCATGTTGAGTTATGTGTTACTGGTACAACCGGGTAATGTTTGTTGCATACATAAAATATTTGTGATGCTTGCAGAAAGCATACGATTGGATGAAACAAGTGTGTATCATCTCTAATAAATACATACAGCTGCCAAAAAAATATCGTATGCGATCTTAGAAGTGGCTTGCAGTCGAGTGTAAGAAAACATCTGTGATGGCCCTTCAAATCACAAACGATTATGGGAAGAAAACCGTTTGCGAAATTTACTGCCATCGCACACGGTTTATTTGACTGTGTGCGTTGTAGAGGAGTATCGTCCACCCTTTATAGTGATGGTAAGATTTACCGTGTGCGACGGGTCATTTTCGCCGTGTGTGATGGCATGTTCTGTACTAGTGTATCATGTTATAAATCTTCATCAGGTCTAATAAAAATAGAAAATGGGAGAAATGATTGCTGAAATTTGTGCTATCAGCTCCCAAAACTGCCTGTCAAAGTGTCGAACAAGATTTTCAGGCGACAGAGGACAAACTGAGAAAGGATAGTTGATTATAGGTTCACAGCAAAACATATACTTAAACCATAAACTAGCATTGTTCAAGGTTCCAAAAATAATAAGTGTACCCCACAAACATCTCCCGCCCATGTGGCAGGATTAGAGCGTTACAACGTAACAACAAAAGTTACAAGACACTCACACACACCACCCCATTACTACTACCTCTAAAAAATACCCTTAATAAATCACCTTACAGCGTATATTTTCTTAGCTCAAGGCGACACTAAGAATAATGAAAATGCTCAACTCGACAATATAACTTATTTACTATCTCCTAGTATGAGAGAAGGGCAGGCCCAAGCGGGTGCTGATCAGCAGCAACCTCGGAATAGCCGAAGGCCTCTTCTTTACTATAACGAAGAGGTTCCTTCTCTTGCTCAAGCTCCAAATCAATGCAATTCATGAAGGGAAGATTCTCCTGCTGGCGAGGGGAGAATTAGGACTCGACCATCAGGCTAGAACTGGCCTCCTTCGAAGGTCTGGCCGAACTGCCAGCCGGCCGGGGCGGCGTTGTTGCTGACGATGGTGCGGCCGTCGCTGATGGTGACTTTGAAGGAGAGGCTCTGGCCGTCGAGGTCCGCGTTGCTCTGCCAGTTCTGGCCCCAGTTGCGGGACATGGCCTGCCACCCGGTGCTGGAGCCCTTGATCGAGACGGACTGCACGTCGCCGGCGCCGGCGACGTTGGTGACCAACACCAGGTTGAAGTAGGAGTGGCCGTTGATGGTGAACCTGATCCCGCCCTTCTTCACGCACGGAACCCTGAAACAGCAATGTTCAGTAAAACAGCAATG
The DNA here is from genome assembly GCA_030979885.1 of Lolium multiflorum. NCBI lineage: Eukaryota > Viridiplantae > Streptophyta > Magnoliopsida > Poales > Poaceae > Lolium > Lolium multiflorum. The sequence continues at coordinate 263,155,811 of CM061749.1, forward strand.
AAAGTGCAACTTGGAGCGTCATGGTCAAGTGAGCGTGACGCCTAAACTATTCCGAAATAGCAAGAGTTGCTGTCAGCCATAATCATGCGTCGTGGCTCTCCTCCTACTGCGTAAGCGAACGGAGACCCAACTGAACGGAGACCGACACAGGACCAAAGGTTTGCACATTCTGTGGGCAAGTAAGTGGCTCACCTCCTGTAGTTGACTGGCACGATGCCGGCGCGGTAGACGCCGATCTGGAGGTACGCCGGCTCGGCCATGTCGAAGTGTGCGCGCGGTGGGTTGCACCAGCCGCCGGCGTCGTTGGGCAGCGCGTAGTTTGGCGGGCAGAGGTTGGTGGCGGTGATGGTGATGCTGCCCGCCCGGCAGTAGGTGCCAACGGCGGCGTCGCACTTGAGCTCGTAGCAGGACCCGCACGCCGCGCCGTCGTTGAACAGCGCCGTGCTCAGCGCCGCCGTGTTGGTGCCGTAGCCCGTGCTGTACAGATTGCCGTAGCCACACGCGCCGCCTGCAGTCACCTCTTGAGTTAGGTACTAGTGTCCACAGGTAATGATGCTTTTGCTTTGAACAGTGTAATAACGAACTCAGCTCACCCATTGTGCCGGACGCGTCGGCCTCGCCGTAGAACGTGGCGTGGGCGCTCTGCCACGAGCCATAGTCGCCGGCGGCCAGCCGTGCAAGGAAGCAGAAGGCTGCCGAGAAGAACAGAAGCAGAGCATTGCAGGAGGCCATTGCAGAGCTAGCTGCTGTGGTGCGTCTTTGTAGCTAGCAGCTAGATAAAGGGGCCGACTTGCTGAGGCAGGCGATGATGGTTGCTTGGTAGTGAAGAGAGTTGTGTTCCCGGCGAGCTACTTATAGGCGAGCGCTCCTGGCCGTCGGAATCGTTAGGAGGGCAGAGAGAAAAAAGGGACAAAAGTGGGAGGGAGAAGAGCAATGTGGGGACTGCGAGCGTATCCGACCCACCGCCGACCACGAGGAGCCACGACGGCGGTTAGCACATACGAATCGGGCGCACATGCAGGTGCCCGTCGAGAGACAGCAACTGGCCGTGTGCGTGCGCTCGCGTATACAGTTCCAATTCATCGGCAGACTTAAGCTTGGTCAGCAGCCCACATGGGACATGGCTCTCACTCTCACGAGCTACTGCCCACCGATTTCTCGAGAAGGCAAGGAAAATTCATAGGCCTTTGTTGATTGATAACCATAAATTAACCATGTGAGGGTGTGAACCTGATGGATGGGCGTACATCACGACTCAATCAGGATGCTGCCGCTACTGAATTGTTTGCACATTCAGGAGCACGCAGGCATGTGCTCGTCGTGGATGGCCTGAGCATGGGCTGTCTGGCGATTCATGTGGAGTAGTATTACCTGCATACCATGCGAAATTTTTACTCCATCTAGTTGCCAGGGGCAGGAAGATCACAGGAGGAATGTCAAAGGCGCGCATGACAGACAGTTGATTTGATGCCACGGAATTCGAAATTCGAAAGAACTCCACTTGTTTGGTGACGGTCGATCAAGTTGCAACTAGATTAACACGAGAAACGGAAAAAGGGGGGCGAATGACAACCGATCGTCGCAGAGTGGCAAGCATGTTCCTGGAGGATGCCTTTCCCTTTCCACCGGTGGCGCGCGACGCGAGAGCTTAATCCTCCGCCCGGAGATTCGAAACTTGCATTCTTCAGTTAAGCAGTTAACTACTTTTCGGAAATCGCTAGCTTTTCGTCGGTAATCGCTCCCCGCGCCCCGAGTGAGAGGAGTCGGTCGCTTAACCGCTCCGATAATTAAAGTGAACCTGGAGATCTAGCTGTCGGGTGAAGAAACGTCGGATCAGACAACGCAAATCAGCAACTTCTGGCAAGGTTAATCATGCGTGCCGGCCCCAACATTGGTCCAACCCCAAATGATAAGTTCAGGGTATTATAAGGCGTAGTTGGTTCATAAGGTTCTCGACCTCACATGCTTCAACATGGCCACGTACGTACGCGAACAAAAACTGTGTAGAGGATCGATGATCTGCAGACAAAACCTCAGCGTGCTGCGGAGAGTATGTACAAGATCTCATTTTGCCTGTCAGACCTCCTCGGCGGCTTTCGTCTTGCTCCTTGCGTCAAAGAGACAGGTGGCCGCAACTGCATGCAAGACCTGCTATGGGTTCCATCAAATATACTACATCCGTTTTAAATTCAAAATAAGTACCGGAAATTACTATGCTTATTTTGAAACGGATGAAGAAGATGTCAGTGTTGTAGGTTAAGCTGCTAACCTTTCATGTAAGGATCGATGTGCAGGAAAGGCAGGTTAGTGGCTCATCAAATGGGAAAGAGACTTTGGTACGTCGCACAGGTTGACTTGCTACTCATGTTCTTCACGTTGTGCAATGCTGTTGTACCTGTAGCTTCTCTTAGTTATTGTTAGGTACTCCAATCTTTTCCTTGGACATCAAGCGAACAGTGTTTGTGCATCGTGCTTTATATGCGGCGTAATGTATTCAGGTCCTCAGAGCATCAAGTCTATTTTCCTCATGGTCGATTGTTTCACCGTTACAACACATGATGGGACTCTCCTCCCGTGAAAGAAAAATAGGCGGCATCTAGGGTGGAAACCCTAGCAGCCGCCGCCATCTCCCCTCGTTCTCGCCGTCTACGATCAGAAATTGATGGGTCCTCGCCTCTTATCCTAGCTGCTACGGCGGCTTGAGGGGGTGGAAACCTCGGACCTGCACTTTGCGTTGTAGAAGGGTCCTAAAGTTAGAGTTTGGTCAACGAACATCGTCGTTGGTGGCCATGGCAACGTTGTGTGGGACAAGAATAAGGTTTTTTTTCGATTAAGGAGCATAGCCCTAGCCTCTGCATCCAAAGGATGCACACAAGGTTTTGCTTTATTAAATTATTCGCAGTGCCTTTTCAAGGGACATACAAAGATGAACTTGAAGCCTTCTTCATAGCGACAACTCGCTATACCTACGATGAAGTGGGTGACCTAGAACAAGGCCATACTCCTGACGATACACCAACGCACATCATCCAAAAAGCAAAACCCTGAGGATGTGCCATTGCACACATCGCAGAGTTCGCAACCGCCATCTATCTCGAACCCATCTCCAAGCGAGATCAACGCAATGATCATCCCAGGCCTGCCGTCGATGTCACCATAACACCAGATAGCTCCACCATCTTGCACGCGTCCAGCGGTCCTCGCCCGTCTTCAATACCCCGCAGCACCACGCCGCTGAGAATCATCGATAACAACGTGGTAGATGAACACCACTCCACCAAAAACCACCTCCATCCAGCCGCTGCTCCAAAAACGATGCCCCAAGAGGTAGCACGATGCAGGGAGCGCCGTCATCGTCCGATCCTGGCTGGACCTAGCTAGGGTTTCCCCCGGAGCAGCACGAGTGAGTACCCGCGAACTGCGACGACGATGCCTTCAAGAAGGAAGCGACGCTTAACACCACCATCGCCCGCCAATCGTGACACGGTTTTCACCGACAGCCGCGATTCCCCAACTCGGCGATAGCAAACGGAGAGGCCAGCAAAGATGATGCCTTCGCAGGGGAATGACGCCAAAAGTCGCCGCCATTATCCGCCAAGAACGAAGTCAAGGCGCGGGTGTTCACCGGTGGCCCCTTCGCCGCTAGCTCATCGTTGACTAGATCTTCATCGCCGGGGTAGAGGGATCTCGTGATCCGCAACCCCAGCAACCAGCTGACCTCCTCCGGCGAAAGAAGAAGGCCGCCTCCACCGTCGAACCAAGGCTGCTGCCCCGGGCGACCACGTACCACGGGAGAAGCCCAAGATCATCGCCCGCACCGGCGAGAGGCGGACGGGATGGCGTTGTCCGCCACCACCAGCCACCACCGGCGTGCCGTCAATGGGAGGCGGGGAGTCCGCAGCAAAGATCCTCTGGCCACCGTCCCCGTCCATCCATACGGGAGGCGGGAGGGCCGCCATCGCCCTTCCATCCCCGTTCGACCGCCACCGCTCAGCCATCCGGGAGGCGGGAGAGCCACCGCCGCAGCGTCGTGAGAAGCTCCCTGGCCGCTGTCCCCGCCGCGTCATGAGAAGCTCCCTGGCCGCCGTCCCCGCCGCGTCATGAGGGAAGGCAGCCGCCACGCCCCGCGATCTTTGCCCGGCGGCGCCGCCGACGACGGCGGCAGAAGGCATCTAGGGTTTGGGGGTCGGGTCGGGAGGGGGTAGAAAGCAGAGGGTTTAGATGTGTCTATACTAAGGTATACCCGCCTCCACATCCACCTCGTCGAGGGAGATCTAGTCGGTGGCATTAAGGAGGGTGGGGATTCATCTGGTCGCTGCTTCCATAGAGTGGTGGATCTTGTCCAGTTTACGTATGTTATAGGCTTGGAGTTAGAAGATTCAGATCAATTCAAGTATTCAATGGCCACAACTTCGGCTCTAAAGCGCTGGTCCTTAGGGGCAAGTGCATGAAGACTTTCTGGTTGTCATCAAAAACGACAGGCCGGCTCCAGTAAGGGAGTGGTGACAGCGGCACGCGGCTTGCTCGGCGGCAGTAGTGATCTCTAGGTGGTTCAAGGTTCTCGATGTAATTTATTATATTGGGGTGCTTTACACTTCTTGTAAATTCATTGAATATATTCGGATCTTTTCCGCAAAAAAAATAATAACCTGAAGAGACTAGTGTAAGAGCATCTCCAGTCGCGTCCCCCAAACCGTCCCCCAAAGCGATTTGGGCGTGCGGAAAAAAGCGTTCAACCGCGTCCCCCTTTGTCCGTCGCCCGATCGGTGTCCGGCGCCGAGCCCGTCCCCGTCCCACGGGTGACGCTCCGGGGACGCCGGACACAACGAAAGCGAGGCCCGCGGGCCCGACGCGTCGGCGGCACGAAAAAAACCCCGTCGCCTACCTTTGGTCAAGCGACGTTAATGGCGTCCCTGTTTTCCCAGGCGACGCAGGACGCGTCTCGTCGTGCATGGCCGCGTGGCCGTCCGCGCGAGTTATTGCGTGCAACCACCGTGCCGCCGCTGTTTAAGACGCCCTCCGTTATCGCCGCTCATCATAATCCTTCTCGTCGCCGCCGCCTCGAGATCCTCTCCTCGCCGCTCAAAAATGTCGAGCTCGTCCTCCCGCAAGATCGCCGCGGCGGCAGCCGACTGCGGCTCGCGTGGCGGAGCGTGGCGCCACCACGCCGGTATCCGATCCGCCGGACATGCGGCTGCGCGGCGGCGGAAGATGGCCGTGAACGGCATTGGCATCCCGCCGCCGCGACACGCAGCAATGGCGGGACGCCATCAAGGCCGTCGGGCTCAACTCACCGCCGAGGAGCGGGCGGATCCGACATGGGCGGCCAAGGACAACGACGTGGTGGGTCACGTACTTCAAGGCCAAGTACGACGTCGAGATGCACAACCCGGCCTCATCGGCGGGCCGGGTGGAACAGGGGAAGGCCGCGCCTGGGGCGTTCGGGCGCGCCTCGAAACGTCATCCGGCCTCCGCGGCGCTCAAGGCGGAGATGCCGTCGTCGCCGCCGCCGTCTCCTCAATGGCAGCCGAGGAGGACGACGTCGTCCTCCTCGCACTCTTCTTCCTCGGGGCGGCGCGATCGACGCCGTCCTCGTCGTACCGGTCGGCGCCGTACACCGTTCCCAAACGGGAGGTCAAGGAGGGCCGCGACGCCCGTCAACACGAGCGTGGCGGTAGCGGCGGCGGCGGCAGCAAGGGAGCGCGGCGGCGCCTCATCCGCCGGAGGTGAAGGAGGAGCGGAGGAAGGTCGGCGTGGCGAGCGGCGGCGCTCATCGCCCGGCGGCGACCGAGGAGCCGGGGCTGCGGGCGGCGTTCTGGCGTCCATGGACGACAGGGCGCTGGAGGGCATGGACGCGGCGATCGCCATGTCCATCCGCGACTCCGCAAGCCGCTGGTGGACCTCACCGACGACGGCGAGGGACCAAGCGGCTTGGTGAAGGGCGAGCCGTGGACGAGCCCGTCGACGGCGCGTCAAGCGGGAGGTCGTCACCGACGAGATGTACAACTTCCGCGTACTACGACGCCTCCGGCCGCAAGTGGTTCTAGATTAGGTTTAGTTTTAAAGTTAGTCAAATTTCGTTCGAATCTATGTAAGTTTGGACGAATCTAATCGAATCTAGTCAAGTTTAAAATTTGCGAAATTTTGTTTGGGGGACGCGGGGGGCGACGTCCCAACCAAACAAGCGTCACCCTTTCCGGCGCGGTTTGGGGGACGGTTTGGAGGACGCGACTGGAGATGCTCTAAATCCTGCATAGGCTGAACAGCCAAGTAACTACAAGTCCGCAGATAAGCTAAGCTGGTTGTCGGACTCACTCACTGTCGTAGGAAAAACACAAGAACTACACAAGTGGTAAATAAACAATTCGGAACCGTCGGCGTCTCATCATCACATGTTAGTACAGGATAACAGGATTGCCGTTAGCTTCCCTGTCGCAATCTGTGGCTTTCAGGGATAACATGCGCGCCGAGCTCCACGCTTTCACAAAAGCTACCGTCGCCCGGCGGCAGCGACTAATACTGATTAACCATCCATTTCGTGGCCCCCACGACGCCATGTTACTCGCACATGCATGCGATGGCTCGGCCATCACGGCCAATCTCCTGTCATTAGCTTGCGGATTCGGCTTATCTTGGAAGCATTCTATAATTCGCAGCATCAGCACCAGATTTATGATTTTAAAACTGGTTTAATCAATAATGATCGAGTAAGCCCATGCATGCACAGATGTTCGATTATGATGCTGCTGTGCTGGTTAGTGGAGTGCTGAATCTGACGGTGGCCCTTGCCGAGCTGAGTAGAGCTAGCAAGCTCTCTCTTCTCACAACTAACAAACAATGTTCACTAGAAAGAAACTGCTCCCTCCGTTTATAATTATCCTGCATTTTAAGTTTAGTCAAAATTAAACTTTACAAAATTTAACTATATACATAGAAAAGATATTATTATTATCTAAAGTATAACATTAGTACCATTAGAATCGTTCTGAAATGTATTTTATTTTATGTAAATATGCAATTGTAGGTGTTGATACTTTTTGTTATATCTTTGGTCAAACTTTCAGAAACTTTGACTTTGACTAATGGCAAAACGCAAGGTAAATAAAGATTGAGGTAGTAGTAACATACAGTAGGGTTAACTCCGAACCGAGATCTGGTCGTCCATCCCGTGTGTGACGGTTTCTCTAGGGTTTCGTTCTCCTTATGTTCCGTCGCCGTCTAGACGCCTTGGAACCAACCGCTCGCCATCTCTCTCAAACCATGGTGCATTGTGTCCATCCGTCAATCCATGTGCGCGCTTTAGTACACTACAAACCCCAACTATCTTCACTAAGGGTGTGATTGGATGCATGCCAGGCCTCTGCGTTCTGTCCCATGTGATCACGTGAGTCCTTCTAGCAACCACCGATTCTACCATTTCCATGGAGCCACCCTCCTTGTGTGCTTTCTAGAAACAAAAGGGGACCGCAGGCTGCACAAACTTGTTCGACCATGGAGATGGCGGGAGCACACGCGTCGAAAAGGGAAAATGGGGTAGATTGAATTCAGTTACATCCCGTCAAAACCCTTCCCATATTTCTACCATCATCCACTCTCAGCTCCCAATTGTGAAACCACCATCCACCACCCCCATCCATCGAGCTCCATTTTTCGGTCGATGGCGATGGCGGGAGGCGTACGACCTCCTCTTCATCGATATGTCTTCGGGGTCCATCTCCTGATTATTTTAAGTAATCAGACTTCTAGCTTGGTTCAATAGATTTGTGATCTTGGCATGGTAGGTTAGAACTGGCTCGGTTGTGCATGTGTCTTGTGAGTTCATGGTTCATATGTGTTCTTGTAGTGTGGTAGGTTGTGGAAACCTCTCACTAGTAGGATTCAAATATGTGCTTGTAGTGTGGTAGGTTGTGTAAATCAATCAATGGTAGTGGTAGGGTTCATATGTTGAGCATGAGCATGCTTCTTTACCTTGAGCTTATAGATACGAGATGTGTTCTTGGCTGTCTTTACATTGATCTGTTATATCTAGGTCCTGCATGGTCAATGTAGGACTCGATATGCGACGACTCTTAGATCTTTGTCTAAGCTCTGGTTATCATTGGTGACTCGCATATCCCTTTTTTTGTGGATGATTATCAATAAACTGCGAAGCATGTAGTGGTTACTCCATTCGTGCCACTTGCACCCATCATAGAGGGCCCTATGTAGAGACTAGTGAAGAACGTTGTTGCATAGGTGGCCACCTAGGATTCCAAAGTTGCACAAGACGTTGAAGGTTGCGATGAAGACCATGAAAGCTCCCCTCTATGTCAACCTTTGTCATGAGAAATATGTGTGATCTCATCATGAGAGGCATCCAAACTGATAAGGCTTCAAAGAGTTCCACCTCACTAGAGTTGCAATCGCTCTGTTTGAGCATTATGGAGCGTTGATACCTTCAATGTGGAATGCAGATGCAGTATAGTAGCTTGTTTCCTAGATGACCTAGGTTTATAGAACCTTGGGAAGCACTTCATGTAGGTGAAGGAGTGTTTACAAGACTTGCTAGTTTGTTTTACCTTACATTTACCGGACCTCTCCAGTTTACCTTATATCTTCGTTGTGTCGATGGATTGAGATAGGTCAGTATTGAAGTTTCACCTGCAGCTATACATACATATGGGTTAAAGATAAATTTAAGCATATTAACGTGTAAATGATCTAACATAGATAGGATTTGTGGGCAGCACATCCGTAAATACTATAGCCACTCCGAGCGACAGGCATAGGATAGTTTCTTGGTCCAACCATTACACCACGAAGCATCGGGCTATAAACGATTATTAAGTAAAATAGATATCAAAGCATTAAATATGATGATGGTGTTGTTAGACCCAAGTGGACCACTAAATTTATACTATACTTCCTTTGTCGTCACAGGGTTTCACGCGTAGACGTTGTTTACCACACATCTCACCTCGAATCATGATACATACTCGTGGTCTTGGGTATCTAACAAGTCCTCAGATTGAGGTAAGAGAAAATGATACAAATAAAAAAATCCCCTATGTAACGCCACACAACATTCCTATGTAATTAGATGCAAATAATTGTTGTGAGGCTAATCCTCAACCCACTTCCCGTGAGGACTACTCAGTCATAATAACAATATAATTGAAGTAAAACATTGTAGAATTACTAAGATCAATACCAAATATTTTACAAGGCTGACAATCGCGAGGAGATCCCAATTACAAGCTATGGCTATGACTATGAGATGGGATGTAGATGGGGATGATGAACAATGTTGGAGGTGAAGCCGTGGATCTTCATCGGGTGTGTTTATGATGCAATCTAAGAATGGCAGCCCTCTCTGCAGCGGTTGGAGTCTCAAAATATACAGGTACCTTCACGAAAGTTGCTCCATTTGACCAGGTAAAGACGGTGTCGAGTGGTACGAGCGGGCAGTACGGACGAGCACCACCTGTACCAATGCCCGCCAACACTATTGGACGCATCTCTTCGATCCCAGTTGACTTGTGAGTATTGGCAACTCATGATCCTTCCCTTTTTGCTTCAAATTTTGCCATAAAACGTGATTTCCTGCATAAAAAATTTAAAACAAGAATTTTCACATCTTTGCAATAATTAGTCATTAGTAGAAAGACAAGAGAGATATTATATCAATTACTTGACTTAATATATGATTTAAACACAGATAAATATGGTTTTTTTTCATAGCCATCAGCATCCCCAAGCTTAAACCTTGACCATCCTTGAGCAAGAAACCAAAAAAATAAGGAACTTAGAGTTTAAGCTGAAACAACGATAAATCAAGTTTACTTACAATTGGTAGTGTCATGCCTCCATCACTCCTTTCATTCAAAAGCTTAGCAGAGATAGAGTAAGTGCAAGAACATCATACAAGCTTTGTTAAATCAAGTCAATCAAAACAAAGTTTTATGAGCATGAATAGCTAGACATGAAGCAAATATTCTAATTCCTCTAGTCAACTCTCACCTTACAAAGGAACACATGAAAATTTCATATTAGCATATTAAGTGTGAGAGATCACATGTCGAAAGAAGCATAACAATGGAGTATCTCATTGACACCTACATCATTAAATCAATGCAATCAAATACTTCTTCCATTCTTTTGCTTTTCAAGAACATCAGCTCAGTAGTAACGAGACCATGCCAAAACTTAAATAAACTTGATTGGACTAAATAAACTTGGACAAAAAAATTATACAACCATCTTTGGTCATGAAAGTGTTATTTCACTTTTTGTTTGCAATGCAAACCATGAGAGCACCATACTTTTTGCCTTTATAGCCTTGCTGCTATGAATATTATTCAACTCAATAGCCGAAATCCAAGAGTTTTATCTATGAGGATCGTTCGTAGGCTAGCAGGGTTGTGGAAAACCAGGAGTGCGAAAGAGATTTGAGCATGCGTAAAGCAATATCATATGTTAATTAACAGATTAAATTTTGGTATGCTCTCAATCACCACTAAACATTCATTCCATCAAACAAAATCCTTTCAAACATACCATCAGGTTCGTGGTACTACCGCTCAGTCGGGCAGTTGTACTGGTCGTGTGCGAATCTGCCAATAATGACCAGAATTCGTGGCGACCTATTTAAGCCCCCCTCTTCCCCATGGGATGTAGCTCTTTCTTATTCACTCTCCTTCATTGTTGACCTTGAAGAGTTTTCCCTATCTCTTAATTCATCCCATCTTCCTTGAATCTTTTTGAGGGAAAAGAGGGAGGGGATCTAGATCTACTACTCCTCCAATCAAAATCTTCTCTAAGTGAGTAAAACATACCAGACCTAGATTTTGGAGTACTTTGTGGATTTCCTCCCTTATTCCTCGATAAGATTTTGTAGCTTTGGTGGAATTTAGGAGTAAAGGATTTGAGAACTTGTGCTCTTGCCATTGCATAAGGTGCATCTGTTTGAGTTCTCTACGAAGATTTAGTAAAGTGAGAGTTTGTGGGTTACTTCTCTCAGGTGCATGTACCCGGAGCATGTACCTCTCAGGTTCTTACAACCCTAGATGGATTGTTGGCCTTTGTGGCGGTGTGTCCTTTTGTGGCGGTGTGGCCTTTTGTGGTGTTGCGGTTTTGGTGGAAATTACTTGGAAGCTTCCAATTGTTGTGCAATTTGCCTCCAGATTGTGACCTTCGTGGAGTTTACTTGGGAGCCTCCAATTAATTTGTGGAGCTTGCCCCCAGATTGTACGGGTTGACCACCCTCAAGGGTCCCTTAGTGGATCAAGAATTTCTCTTTTGGTGAGGATAATACGGTGCACCATTGTGGCATTTGGAGTGTCTTGTGCCTTGATACGTCGTAAACGTATCTATAATTTTTGATGCTCCATGCTTGTTTTACACCAATTCATACATGTTTTGCTTACACTTCATTGCACTTTAATACGTTTTCCGACACTAACCTATTAACAAGATGCCACAGTGTCAGTTCCCTATTTTCTGCTATTTTATATTTCAGAAAAGTAGTACAAAAATATTCTCGGAATTGGACGAAACAAAAGCCGAAGTCAATATTTTTCGTAATGAAGACAGAGTCCAGAGGGGGGACGAAGAAGAGGCACAGGGCGGCTAGACAAACCCTAGGCGCGGCCTAGTCTCTAGTCGCGCCAAGGGGTGGTGTGGGCCCCCTAGCCTCCACCGACCTCGCCCTTCCGCCTATTTATTCACGATCTTGGGAAAAACCTAAACACCCGAGCCTCCATCCACGAAAAGTTCCGTCACGGCTGTCATCGCAGACCCTAGCTCGAGAGGGTTCTGAAGCTCTTCCCGGCACCCTACCGGAGGGGGAGATCATTGTCGGAGGCCTCTACATCCTCACGCCCGCCTCCGAAGTGATGCGTAAGTAATTCATCACTGGACTATTGGTCCATAGCAGTAGCTAGATGGTTGTATTTTCCAATTTGTGCCTCATGTTTAGATCTTGTGAGCTTCCCTACATGATCAAGATTATCCTTATGTAATGCTACTTGTTGTGTTTGCTGGGATCCGATGAATATGGAATATTATCTTGAGATTGATTATATATACTTGTCATATGTTATTTGTCATCGTGCATGCTCTCTGTTGCTAGTAGTTGCTCTGGCCAAGTAAATGCTTGTGACTCCAAGAGGGAGTATTTATGCTCGATAGTAGGTGATGTCTACGCACGCTTCTATTCCTGTAGACAGTGTTGGGCCTCCAAGAGCAGAGGTTTGTAGAACAGCAGCAAGGTTTCCCTTAAGTGAATCACCCAAGGTTTATCTAACTCAGGGAGGTAGAGGACAAAGATATCCCTCTCAAGCAACCCTGCAATTACGATACAAACAAGTGAAGTTAACTATTGCTATGATGGTATTGATGTGATCTATTCCTCCTACATAGTGTGAAGGTGACAGTGTGCATGCTGTGTTAGTACTTGGTTTAGTCGTGTTGATCTTTCATGCACTCTAAGGTTATTTAAATATGAACATTGAATTGTGGAGCTTGTTAACTCCGGCATTGAGGGTTCGTGTAATCCTACGCAATGTGTTCATCATCCAACAAAAGAGTGTAGAGTATGCATTTATCTATTCTTATGTGATCAAAGTTGAGAGTGTCCACTAGTGAAAGTCTATTCCCTAGGCCTTGTTCCTAAATACGCTATATTGCTTGTTTCTTGTTTTCTGCGTTACTACTGCTACCATATTACCACCATCAACTACACGCCACAAGCTATTTTCTGGCGCCGTTACTCTTGCTCATATTCATTCATACCACTGTATTTCACTATCTCTTCGCCGAACTAGTGCACCTATTAGGTGTGTTGGGGACACAAGAGACTTCTTGCTTTGTGGTTGCGGGGTTGCATGAGAGGGATATCTTTGACCTCTTCCTCCCGAGTTCGATAAACCTTGGGTGATCCACTTAAGGGAAACTTCTGTTGTTCTACAAACCTCTGCTCTTGGAGGCCCAACACTGTCTACAAGAATAGAAGCTCCCGTAGGCATCAAGCTATTTTCTGACGCCGTTGTCGGGGAGGAAAGGTAAAAGGTACTCACACTACGGATCTCGGCTACTAAGCTATTTTCGCCGTTGTAAGTACTCGCTATTTCCTTTAGATCCTGCAATTGCATCTTTTTGTTTCTTGTTTACACTAGTTTGGCATAATGGACAAAAATGAGCTTCTTGTTCTATTTCCTGAGTTAAGACATGGATGATGGTTTGATCCGAAAATTAAAAAACCCATGAAACATATTAGCATGAATACTTTGAATACCATTGTTGCTAATGATATGGAAAATTCTAAGCTTGGGGAAGCTGGTTTTGATGAGCATGATATTTTTAGTCCCCCAAGCATTGAGGAGAAAATTTACTTTGATGATACTTTGCCTCCTATTTATGATGATTATAATGATAGTGGTCTTTTGGTGCCACCTACTATGGAGAGTAAATTTTGTTGTGATTATACTATGCCTCCTACACTTGATGAGAATAATAATGATAGCTACTTTGTTGAATTTGCTCCCACCACAACTAATAAAATTGATTATGCCTATGTGGAGAGTAATAATTTTATGCATGTGACTCATGATAAGAATGCTTTATGTGATAGTTATATTGTTGAGTTTTCTCATGATGCTACTGGATATTATTATGAGAGAGGAAAATATGGTTGTAGAAATTTTCATGTTACTAAAACACCTCTCTATATGCTGAAAATCTTGAAGCTGCACTTGTTTTATCTTTCTATGCTTGTTGCATTATGCTTCATGAATTTGTTTATTTACAAGATTCCTTTTCATAGGAAGCATGTTAGACTTAAATGTGTTTTGAATTTGCCTCTTGATGCTCTCTCTTGCTTCAAATACTATCTCTTGCGAGTGCATCATTAAAACTAGAGCCCATCTTAATGGCTATAAAGAAAGAACTTCTTGAGAGATAACCCATGTGTTATTTTGCTACAGTACTTTGTTTTATATTTGAGTCTTGGAAGTTGTTTACTACTGTAGCAACCTCTCCTTATCTTAGTTTTATGTTTTGTTGTGCCAAGTAAATTTTTTGATAGTAAAGTGAATACTAGATTTGGATTACTGCGCAGAAACAGATTTCTTTGCTGTCACGAATCTGGGCCTAATTCTCTGTAAGTAAATCAGAAAATTATGCCAATTTACGTGAGTGATCCTCAGATATGTACGCAACTTTCATTCAATTTGAGTATTTTCATTTGAGCAAGTCTGGTGCCATTTTAAAATTCGTCTTTACGGACTGTTCTGTTTTGACAGATTCTGCCTTTTATTGCGCATTGCTTCTTTTGCTATGTGGGATGGATTTCTTTGTTCCATTACCTTTCAGTAGCTTTGGGCAATGTCCGTAAGTGTTAAGAATGATTGTGTCACCTCTGAACATGTGAATTTTTATTATGCACTAACCCTCTAATGAGTTTGTTTCGAGTTTGGTGTGGAGGAAGTTTTCAAGGGTCAAGAGAGGAGGATGATATACTATGATCAAGAAGAGTGAAGAGTCTAAGCTTGGGGATGCCCCTGGTTCACCCCTGCATATTTCAAGAAGACTCAAGCGTCTAAGCTTTGGGATGCCCAAGGCATCCCCTTCTTCATCGACAAAATTATCAGGTTCCTTCTGTTGAAACTATATTTTTATTCGGTCACATCTTATGTACTTTACTTGGAGCGTCTGTGTGTTTCTATTTTTGTTTTTGTTTGAATAAATGCTTGTGTGGGAGAGAGACACGCTCCGCTGGTTCGTATGAACACATGTGTTCTTAGCTTTTAATTTTCATGGCGAAGGATGAAACTGCTTCGTTAATTGTTATATGGTTGGAAACGGAAAATGCTACATGTAGTAACTAGTATGATGTCTTGAATAATTTGATACTTGGCAATTGTTGTGCTCATGTTTAAGCTCTTGCATCATATACTTTGCACCTATTAATGAAGAAATACATAGATCTTGCTAAAATTTGGTTTGCATAATTGGTCTCTCTAAGGTCTAGATAATTTCTAGTATTGAGTTTTGAACAACAAGGAAGAGGGTGTAGAGTCTTATAATGTTTTCAATATGTCTTATATGTGAGTTTTGCTACACCGTTCATCCTTGTGTTTGTTTCAAATAACCTTGCTAGCCTAAACCTTGTATCGAGAGGGAATACTTCTCATGCATCCAAAATCCTTAAGCCAACCACTATGCCATTTGTGTCCACCATACCTCCCTACTACATGGTATTTCTCCGCCATTATTCCAAAGTAAATTGCTTGAGTGCTACCTTTAAATAATTCAAAATTTATCACCTCTGATTTGTGTCAATGTTTTATAGCTCATGAGGAAGTATGTGGTGTTTTATCTTTCGATCTTGTCATTTACTTTTGTGACTTTCACAATGGACTAGTGGCTTCATCCGCTTATCCAATAATTTTGCAAAAAGTGGCAATGGGGTTCCCAGCCCCAATTAATTAACTTGCATTAATAATTCTCTTCACATGTTTTGCTCGATTCATCAGTAAGCAACTTAATTTTGCAAATAGACACTCCTTCATGGTATGTGATTGTTGGAAGGCACCGAGGATTCGGTTAGCCATGGGTTGTGTAAGCAAAAGGTTGGGAGGAGTGTCATCCATAAATAAAGAAAAACTAAACTAAAGTACATGTGTAAACAAAAGAGAAGAGGGATGATCTACCTTGCTGGTAGAGATAACGTCCTTCATGGGAGCCGCTCTTGAAAGTCTGGTTGATGAGGTAGTTAGAGTGCCCACTACCATTCGTTGACAACAACAAACACCTCTCAAAATTTTACTTTTATGCTCTCTTTATGTTTTCAAAATAAAAGCTCTAGCACAAATATAGCAATCGATGCTTTTCCTCTGCGAAGGACCATTATTTTACTTTTATGTTGAGTCAGTTCACCTATTTCTCTCCACCTCAAGAAGCAAACACTTGTGTGAACTGTGCATTGATTCTTACATACTTGCTTATTGCACTTGTTATATTGCTTTGCATTGACAATTATCCGTGAGATATACATGTTACAAGTTGAAAGCAACCGCTGAAACTTAATCTTCCATTGTGTTGCTTCAATGTCTTTATTTTAAATTATTGCTTTATGAGTTAACTCTTATGCAAGACTTATTGATGCTTGTCTTTAAGTGCTATTCATGAAAAGTCTTTGCTTTATGATTCATTTGTTTACTCATGTCATTACCATTGTTTTGATCGCTGCATTCATTACATGTGTTTACAATAGTATGATCAAGGTTATGATGGCATGTCACTTCAGAAATTATCTTTGTTATCGTTTACCTACTCGGACGAGCAGAACTAAGCTTGGGATGCTGATACGTCTCAACGTATCGATAATTTCTTATGTTCCATGCCACATTATTGATGATATCTACATGTTTTATGCATACTTTATGTCATTATTATGCGTTTTCCGGAACTAACCTATTGACGAGATGTTGAAGGGCCAGTTCCTGTTTCTGCTGTTTTTGGTTTCAGAAATCCTAGTAAGGAAATATTCTCGGAATTGGACGAAATCAACGCCCAGGTTCCTATTTTTCCCGGAAGCATCCAGAACACCCGAGAGAGGCCAGAGGGGCGCCACAGGGCCCCCAGATGATAGGCCGGCGCGGCCCTGGCCCTGGCCGCGCCGCCTTATGGTGTCGCCGCCTCGTCGCCCCTCCGACTCCGCCTCTTCGCCTATAAAAAGGTCCCTGACCTAAAACTTCGATACGGAAAAAACCACGGTACGAGAAACCTTCCAGAGCCGCCGCCATCGCGAAGCCAAGATGCGGGGACAGGAGTCTGTTCGGCACGCCGCCGGGTGGGGAAGTGCCCCGGAAGGCTCCTCCATCGACACCATCGCCATCTCCATCAACGATGTTGTCTCCCATGAGGAGGGAGTAGTTCTCCATCGAGGCTCGGGGCTGTACCGTAGCTATGTGGTTCATCTCTCTCTATGTACTTCAATACAATAATCTCATGAGCTGCTTTACATGATTGAGATTCATATCATAATGCTTGTAATCTAGATGTCATTGTGCTAGTCAAGTGAATTTTACTTATGTGATCTCCGGAGACTCCTTGTCCCACGTGTGTAAAGGTGACAGTGTCTGCACCGTGTGGGTCTCTTAGGCTATATTTCACAGAATACTTATTCTTGTTATGAATGGCGTAGTGAAGTGCTTATTTATATCTCTTTATGATTGCAATGTGTTTTGTATCACAATTTATCTATGTGCTACTCTAGTGATGTTATTAAAGTAGTTTATTCCTCCACGGTGTAATGGTGACAGTGTGTGCATCCGTGTTAGTACTTGGCGTAGGCTATGATTATGATCTCTTGTAGATTGTGAAGTTAACTATTGCTATGATGGTATTGATGTGATCTATTCCTCCTACATAGTGTGAAGATGACAGTGTGCATGCTGTGTTAGTACTTGGTTTAGTCGTGTTGATCTTTCATGCACTCTAAGGTTATTTAAATATGAACATTGAATTGTGGAGCTTGTTAACTCCGGCATTGAGGGTTCGTGTAATCCTACGCAATGTGTTCATCATCCAACAAAAGAGTGTAGAGTATGCATTTATCTATTCTTATGTGATCAAAGTTGAGAGTGTCCACTAGTGAAAGTCTATTCCCTAGGCCTTGTTCCTAAATACGCTATCGCTGCTTGTTTCTGTTTTTCTGCGTTACTACTACCATATTACCACCATCAACTACACGCCGCAAGCTATTTTCTGGCGCCGTTACTACTGCTCATATTCATTCATACCACTGTATTTCACTATCTCTTCGAACTAGTGCACCTATTAGGTGTGTTGGGGACACAAGAGACTTCTTGCTTTGTGGTTGCGGGGTTGCATGAGAGGGATATCTTTGACCTCTTCCTCCCTGAGTTCGATAAACCTTGGGTGATCCACTTATGGGAAACTTGCTACTGTTCTACAAACCTCTGCTCTTGGAGGCCCAACACTGTCTACAAGAATAGAAGCTCCCGTAGGCATCACACACCGTCACCGTCAGGCTATGAAAGGGGGAATAGATCGCATCAATACTATCATAGTAATAGTTAACTTCATAATCTACAAGAGAGCACAATCATAGCTTATACCAAGTACTACATGATGCACACACTGTCAACATTACATCATGGAGGAGGAATAGACTACTTTAATAACATCACTAGAGTAGCACATAGATGATATTCAACTAGATCACAAAGAGAGAGATGAACCACATAGCTACGGTACAACCCTTAGCCTCGGGGGAAAACTACTCCCTCCTCATCATAGGAGGCAGCAGCGTTGATGAAGATGGCGGTGGTGTTGATGGAGATGCCTTCCGGGGCAATTCCCGTCCCGGCGGCGTGCCGAAACAGAGACTTCTGTCCCCCGAAACGGAGTTTCGCGATGGTGGCGGCTCTGGAACTTTTATCGTATCGTGGCTTATCGGTGTCGAAGTTTTAGGTCACAAAGGCTTAAATAGGCGAAGAGGCGGAGTCGGAAGGGCCCTGGTGGAGCCACGCCATAGGGGGGCGCCCCCCCCTTGGCCGTGCCGCCTTGTGGGGTGGGCCCCCTGCTCCTCTCTGGCCCCTCGTCGGTGCTCTGGAAGATTTTGGGAAAAATAAGATATTGGGCGTTGATTTCGTCCGATTCCGAAAATATTTCCTTTGTAGGATTTCTGAAACCAAAAAGCAGCGAACTCGCTCTTCGGCATCTCGTTAATAGGTTAGTGCCGGAAAATTCGTAAATATGTCATAAAGTGTGTATAAAACATGTGAGTATCATCATAAAAGTAGCATGAAACATAAGAAATTATAGATACGTTTGAGACGTATCAGTAGGTTCATGTCTCTAGTTTTCTGGAAGAGTGACAATAACTTCTAAGATTGTAGATGTGATGTTACTACTAGGGAGAAAACAATAATATTTTATCCAAGGGTAATTCTATTTTTTACTTTACACACATTGCTTAATGCGATAATCTGTTGCTTGCAACTTAATACTGGAAGGGGTTCGGACGATAACCGGAAGATGGATTATTAGTCATAGACGTAGTTGGATTACGGTCAATGTATTATGCTGTAATGCCCAAATGAATCTCATAGTAATTATCTTGTCATGTATGGTCTCTATTCCATCAATTGCCCAGATGTAATTTATTCACCCAGCATGTTATTTATCTTTATGGGGAGACACCTCTAGTGAATTGTGGATCCCGGTCCTTTCTTTTACACTGATAAATTCATCCACTACAATTCTGCCCTATGTACTTTCTGCAAGCATTGTTATCTTTAATTTCACTACAAACATCTCTTTCCACTCGATACATTTAATCATTTGTGTTCAACAAAACCGGTGAGATTGACAACCTCACTGTAAGTTGGGGCAAAGTATTTTGGTTGTGTTGCGTGCAGGTTCCATGTTGTTGCTGATGCCAGTAGTGCGTCCTGCCACAAGTCAGTTAGCAACGCCTTTAGAAGTCACGCCTTTCTCCTACTAGTCGATTAAACCTTGGTTTCTTACTGAGGGAAAACTTGTTGCTATGCTCATCATACCTTCCTCTTGGGGTTCCCCAACAGTGTGAAGTCTACGCTACGATAAGCACCATCAAGACTATTTTCTTGCCGGGGAGAAACAGGATTTCGGCAAGGGGATTCTCTCATCTCCAATCTCTTTACTTTGTTATAGTTTTGCTTAGTTTATTTTATTTTATCTTGTTTGCTTCATTATATCAAAAACACAAAAAATAGTTTCTATTATAGCTTTTATTTCTATTGTTTTATTTTACTTCTGCTAAAATGAGTATTCCTGAAGTTGAGGTTCGTTCTTTTAAGCAACAAGGGGGAGAAAGTTCGAAAGATGCTTGGTATAAAATAAGTAATCTCAGCATAGATGTACTAAAAAATATTCTACCATAATCATCCATAGAAATTTTTATGTTGGTATATCTAGATGGAATAGATATGTTTTGGATACTCTCACAGGGGGTAATTTTCTGGGTACTCCTACTTTGGAAGCTTGCAATTTAATTGAAAGTTTGGTAGAAATACCACCTACTAATGTTGTTAAAACTGAGATCACTTTGGAAGATGTTATAGAAATACTAAGATCTCTAGAAATAAGTTTGCCAAATTGCTTTGATAATGCTAGCCAAATTAATGAATCAATAGAAAGTATCAATAAAAGAATCACTGTTTTAGAAGCTAGCAATACCCATGATAGTATAAATCTTAGGATTGGTAAAATAGTGGAGGCTATGGAAACTTTAAGTTCAACTTTTTTTCTCTTGGGTTTAAGAAGGAGAAACCTTTTGTGGGAAAAGAGCAAAAAAATTATGTATGTTCCCAAGGCACCTAAACCAAAACCCCATAATATGTTTAAAATTGATAAAAAAAATTAGTACAACTAAGAGTGGTTTACATGTTGAATCATCTCCAGGGGTATCTAAAGTGTCTATTTTGACAAGTTGTGTTTTAGAGGAAGTGATTGATCTTGATGCTCCTTCGCTTGATAATACTTGATGCTAGCTTATTTTCTGCGCCTAGCTGAAAGACGTTAAAGAAAAAAGCACTCTTGGGAGATAACCCATGTTTATTTCTGTAATTTTTATTTTATTGAGTCTTGGAAGTTATTATCTCTATAATAACCTCTTCTTATCATTTTTATTTTGTTTTTGTGCCAAAAAAGCCTCTAATAGGAAGAAAGTAAAATTTGGGGAGTTGCTATCCTAAAAACAGTATTCACAACCAGAGCGGAATTTTGATCTACCAATTTTTCTGTATATGCCCCAGGTTATTATCTAAATTTTGTTAGTTGACCACTTTTCGATTTGAGCAAGATAAGATTTTTGAAAAAAATCAATATTTACCTGTTGTTCTGTTTTGACAAATTTCTGCCACTATTTGCATTTGACTCTTAATCTCTTTCTTTTTTAGTTCTTTTGAGCAAAGAGCTTTTTGGAAGAAGTGCTACAGTAGCTAATGTTTTAATAGATGTTTGATATATGTTAGAACTGAACCCAAGTGGATTTGTTATGCTGCTAATAATAATTGTGTGAAGTTTTGTATGAAGGAAGTTTTCAAGTGTAGGGAGAGAAGAATGATGTAATGAGATGAAGAATGGACAAAAGCTCAAGCTTGGGGATGCTCATGTCACCCCAAGAAATATCGAAGAGGTACAAGTGTCAAAGTTAGGGGATGCCCAAGGCATACCCTCTTCATCAACAAAGCATCAGGTCATCTTTCTATGCGTGATATTTTTATTGCTTCATGCGCTATGTGTTGTTCTTGGAGCATCTTTATTTTTGTTTTCAGTTTAGTTTGTTGTAGCATATGGTTGGATCCCAGCATATTTGTTTTGGAGAATGTCACACTCCGTTTAAATTGCATAGAACGCTAGCTCTAGTTTTCACTCTTATTGTTCTACGAGTGTTCTAGTTTGCTATTAATGCGATTAGCTCTTGTTCTTTCACTCGAATTATGTTCAGAGCTCGTTGTATTCTTTATTTGTGCATGATTAGCTCTCTGGTCCATTTTGTTTTTCATCTCTGAGAGCTATTTCAAATAAGTTGATTGGTGTCGGAGACGAGTAAAATGTTTCATAAAGCTTGTTGGCATAGACTTTGGCATATCATGTAGGATGTTATGCTTGTTATATGCTTAGAATTTATTGTTGTAGCATGACTTGTCTCAAATAGCTGAGAGTTCATAATGTGCTATTGAAAGAATCATGTGTTGTTTCCATCATACAAAGCATACTATTGTGGTATTCTCCTTTGATGATTTATTGGGTTAACTTGGCACATGTTTATATCATGTTATGACTACAACCAGTCAACTAAAGCCTCTATGATCATTTAGTTTTTGACTTGTAATATCACTTTATGCTTTGATTAATAATGTTTTGTCGCTATGCATGATTATGGTCATTATTGCTCTCTTAGTTGGTCGCTCCCAGTCTTTTGCTAGCCTTCGCCTGTACTGAGTATGAACTCTACTCGTACATCCAACCACTAAAAACCAAAGTTTTCCAATTGTGTCCACCATATCTACCTATTAGCATTATTGCTATTCCAAGTATATTCATTATGTTTTTATTTATCTTCCAAATTAAATTTTGTCATGATAAAATTAGTTAGTAAAGCTCTCACGAACTTGATGGCACATTTACTTTCTTGCACTTAATAAACTTGAGCCATTGTGACTATCTTATGAAGTTTATGTGCTTGCAAATTGTGAGTTGGGAGTTAGCACAACCATGCTTTCATGGGGAACACTTTCAACATTGCACTTATTCCTATTTAGTTGATGTCATGTTCTTTTGTTTATGGATTCCCAGCGGTGCGAAATAAAATGGAAACTTGTAAGTCCATGAAGTTTGTATATGTGTTAGAGAAATGTCTGGGCCGCCAATTTAAGTCATGCATCATTCATGGTGGAAATTTAAGCGAACCAT
The DNA here is from genome assembly GCA_030979885.1 of Lolium multiflorum. NCBI lineage: Eukaryota > Viridiplantae > Streptophyta > Magnoliopsida > Poales > Poaceae > Lolium > Lolium multiflorum. The sequence goes on from CM061749.1 coordinate 263,178,278, forward strand.
AGTGAGCATTTTATGATGCATCTTCAATAAAAAGCTATGTCCATAGTAAATAAAAGGATTGCTGAGATGCTCATTGTCTGTTTGTCTTGTTATTTTGGCATGGGATTGCTCCTATGCATGAGTACTTCCGTATCATGGGGCAGGAGGTACCCCGTTGGCGTTCTCGATGATACATGTATACTTACAATAACAAGAACTTATTTGGGAGCTAAGTTGAGTAGCATCAGGTTTAGGTACTCGTATTCAAGGGGCACGAGATTTTTCAACTTGTGATTTGTCAAGCGTATAACTCATATTTGCCCTCTCATTAATTTTAACCATTCAAGATGCTTATGATAGGGGTAATGAGAGCTCCAAGCTAATGAGTACCATACTTTTTGGAAGGTTTATAAAACTTGTTAATCTTGCTTCCTATGCAAAGAGCTTTTCTTTTACTTTGGAGTTGAGTCTTCATCTTCTACCTATGCACCAATTAAGAGAGCATAGTTGTCATTCTTAGTGCAATATGCATAGTCCCAAAATTATTATTGATTGATTCATGATTGTGCTTTGTTCTCAAATTACTTGTATCTAGTCACCCTTTGAATTTGAAAGGTGTCCTAGCATTTATGTTTTGCTGCTTCATAAAGGACATGCTGAGTACCACTTTGCTATGTTTTCTCTATGCTCATAAACAAATAGTTGCTTTCAATGCACAATTATTCATGATCCTTTGTTTGAGCTACTTTTCATGTTATAACATAGTTGCTAAGTTCTATTGTATGAATTGTATCTATCATGTCTATGTTTAGAGTACTTCGATCCCAGCTTACAATGCTTTGCAATAACTATATCAAAAATGTGTTGGCTTCATGTCACCTCAAAAATTATTTTTGTTATCACTTACCTACTCGAGGACGAGCAGGAGTTAAGCTTGGGGATGCTTGATACATCGTAAACGTATCTATAATTTTTGATGCTCCATGCTTGTTTTACACCAATTCATGCATGTTTTGCTTACACTTTGTTGCACTTTTATACGTTTTCCGGCACTAACCTATTAACAAGATGCCACAGTGCTAATTCTTTATTTTCTGCTGTTTTGTATTTCAGAAAAGTTGAAAAGGAAATATTTTCAGAATTGGATGAACAAAAGCCAAAGTCAATATTTTTCCGTAACGAAGATAGGGTCCAGAGGGGTGACGAAGAAGAGGCACAGGGCGTACAGACCAACCCTAGGCGCGGCATGGCCTATGGCCGTGCCAAGGGGTGGTGTGGGCCCCCTGGCCTCCACCGACCTCGCCCTTCCACCTATTTATTCACGATCTCGGGAAAAACCTAAACACCCGAGCCTCCATCCACGAATTTTTTTTGTTGCGGCCGTCATCGCAGACCATGGCTCGGGAGGGTTCTGAAACTCTTCTCGGCACCCTGCCGGAGGGGGAAATCATCGCGGGAGGCCTCTACATCTCCATGCCCGCCGCCGAAGTGATGCGTGAGTAGTTCATCCCTGGACTATGGGTCCGTAGCAGTAGCTAGATGGTTGTCTTCTCCAATTTGTGCCTCATGTTTAGATCTTGTGAGCTACCTTACATTATCAAGATCATCCTTATGTAATGCTACATGTTGTGTTTGCTGGGATCCGATGAATATGGAATACTATGTTGAGATCAATTATATATAGTTGCCGTATGTTATTTGTGATCTTGCATGCTCTCCGTTGCTAGTAGTTGCTCTGGCCAAGTAAATGCTTGTGACTCCAAGAGGGAGTATTTATGCTCGATAGTAGGTTCAATGTCTCTAGTTTTCTGGAAGAGTGACAATAACTTCTAACATTGTAGATGTGTTGTTGCTACTAGGGAGAAAATAACAATGTTTTATCCAAGGGTAATTCTATTGTTTACTTTACACACATTGCTTAATGCGATAATATGTTGCTTAAAACTTAATACTGGAAGGGGTTCAGACGATAACCGGAAGGTGGATTATTTGTCATAGACGGGGTTGGATTACGGTCTATGTATTATGTTGTAATGCCCAAACGAATCTCATAGTAATCATCTTGTCATGTATGGTCTCTATTCTGCCAATTGCCCAGCTGTAATTTGTTCACCGAGCATATTATTTATCTTTACGGCGAGACACCTCTAGTGAACTGTGTACCCCGGTCCTTTATTTTACACTGATAAATTCATTCACTGCAATCGTGCCATGTTTACTTTCTGCAAGCACTGTTCTCTTTAATTCCACTTCAAACAACTCTTTCCACTCGATACGTTTAATCCTTTGTGTTCAGCAAAACCGGTGAGATTGACAACCTCATTGTAAGTTGGGGCAAAAGTATTTTGGTTGTGTTGTGTGCAGGTTCCACGTTGTTGCTGACGTCGGTAGTGCGTCCTACCACAAGTCATCTAGCAACACCTTCAGAAGTCACGCATTTCTCCTACTGGTCGATTAAACCTTGGTTTTTTACCGAGGGAAAACTTTCTGCTGTGGTCATCATACCTTCCTCTTGGGGTTCCCCAACAGTGTGAAGTCTACGCTACGATAGGCACCATCATGCCTCCACACCACTCCTCTTGCCTCGGTTACTCCTCAACCCGAGTTCCTTTACTTGTGCACTTTACGTTGTGATAGCATTCGTGCTTGAATTTCTATATCTTGCTATGACCTTGTTCCTAATCTTGCTTAGCATAGGTTCTTGGCGCACATAGGCAAACCCTAGTTTATATGCTTTCTGCTTGACAAGTTAAATGTTAATTTTATTCCACACTTTCTTAATCTCCCATGTAGAAGTTTTTAAACCACCTATCCACCCCCCGCGTTCTAGGAGGAATCATTGATCTTTCAGTAGGGTACTAAGGGGAGAACATGCGGTAATGCTCCAACGTGGAAGAAACATTGTAAGTTTTCTAAAGAAAGTGGGAAACTAGATATATGGTGAGAGTAAAAAAGTCATAAGACCTTTGAAGATTACATATGGGAGGGAGAAGGAGGTTGTACCAAGTACGTTATATTTTTGTCTTAAGGGGTCGTGTGATGGTCTGAAGGAGCAAAGAAGGTTGTTCCAATCCCGAGGTTGAAGTATCTGATAGGCATATAGAGGAAGGGTAGAAAGGTGGGCAGATGTGGGAGAGGAAAAGGCTGGACTACGGTTACTGACAGGGTAGTGAAGGTGCACATATAGAGTAGCATGCAAATCCATTGTGTGGTGTGGGATACTAGATATAAAATTAGAACTTTCAAGAAGTTGTATGGAGGTGATGGAGGCAAAAAAGGGGGAAGGGGAGAAGATAGTTGTGGAGAAGAAGATGAAGATTTATGACACGGAGATTGATTAAGAAATGGGAAAGAAAAAAGTTAGAGCCTTAGAGGTACTATGGAGAATGTTGATGTCAAGACATTCGATACAAATATAATAGGTGTGGGATAGTCGCAACAATTCCCCGTGGATTAATCAAGCTTATCACCTAGATGTGCCCATGATTAGGGCATGGCTTGAAGGCCGAAGACTTATGGAAATCTATAGAAGAAGGAAACCCCCATATGTTTGTTAGGCACGAGGATTGGGAGAGGAGAATTTAATGGCTTACATGGAAATAAGAAATTATGAATATGTTGCATAAACATAACTTGGTTCAAAGTGGAGGTTTGGCACTGTTTCAGAGGAATGTCATTGACGTTAAGCTTACTGGCTTCATGTTCAACCATGTGAACAACAATAAAACAGAGAGTATTGAATTTGTTTGATGCTTCATTGGTATTTATGGAGAACCCATATCGGGGGACAATGAAAAAATGTGGAAGCTTTTAAGTACCCTCGGGCATGGGAGCTCCAAACTTGTGGCAATGTTACACCGCTAGATGCGTGAAGAAAGCATGATGATACGGGCGCGGGAGAAACATGCCAAGGGGAAGAAGAGAGGCGAGGCTAGGCCGTCGGACACCTCGACTGACGATGAGTAGGCTAGGTTTAGTTCAAATTTAGTTGTTTTTCATTCAACTTTGTAATATATAATGATATTTTAATTAAAAAATTAAGTTATATCGAATTTACATGTTTTCAAATAGACGCTTGGGGGATGCGGCCCGGAATGGAGGCGTCCTAAACACAAAAGCATGTGTCGGTGTCCTTCATTTAACCGATTCGACGCTTTTGCAGGGCATCGTTTAGGGGATGATGTAATGTGCTTGATTTTCTTGAACTCGTAAAATCTAAAATGTTTAGTTTTCATCAGATTCCAAAGTTGGGTTGTGGCGGTACTATACACCTCCTCTTCTTATGTGGTCCTGAATGGTGTTCCTGGGGAGCCTATCACTCATGAGAGCGGCCTCAGACAAGGTCATACCCTCCCATCCCTTCTTTTAAACCTCGTCATTGACCACCTTTTACATCTCCTTAAATTGGCTACTGCCTCTGGAGACCTACACCCCCTTTGTGGTCTCGGACTCGTTGTTCGCACTATCGGCTACGCCGATGACGTGCCATTTTATTGCTCCATTCAAGGGGGACTTTGAAACCCTGGATCATATTTTGGAGGGATTTGGTCAAGTGACGGGGCTAGTCGTTAATAAAGGCAGTGTGGCTCCCATTAGGTGTGCACGCATTGATCCTGATGACATGATGCAGAATTTCCATGTACGTCGTTCTAACGTCCCCTCACAACTCGACGACTCAAAATGTTGATGTCCAACCTCTCAAATTGCAACTAAGTTGGTCCAATTGCATGGTACAAATATCACGATGGCGGGTAGGGGCACACTTGTCAAATAAGTTCTCATTACCAGGAAATCTTCCACATCACGCCCATTCTCGCCCATCCTACATTCTATTCATAATATGCATATATCCTTTTTTTGGTAGTAGGGGAGGGGGGCTGGGATGGACAAGGTGTCGGGTGATGAATGCAACCTAGTTGGAAGGTTGTCTTCGTGTTGAAGGAGAGGGAAGGTCTCAACATCAAAGACCTCGACAAGCTTTGCTAGGGTGTTGAAGCTTCAATTTCCATGGCTATTATGGAAACATCCTTCTAAGTCGTGGATTGGAAATGGCCACCCTTGCGGCGAGGTGGGTCTAGATTTTTTTTCTATGCGACGACCACCATCACCGTAGGCGAGAGGCTCGCATTGCCATATGTTGGCATGCCCCTTGGCTTCAAGGCGCCAAGGCAGAGGACATTGTTTTGTCCCTTTTTGCCATCTCGTGACGGAAAAAAACATCACAGTCAACACGAGATTGTGGATCTTTGGACGAGGGTTTAGGGTTAATCTTATCGTGGGCAGGCCGGATACACTGAAGCTTCGTACACCGACCGTTTGCTTACTCTGTGCGTGTGGATATTTTCCAAAATCTTTGTACTTGCCCTACATTTATTTTGTGTTAATACGGCGTATCTCTTATCTTGAATAGTTTCTTTTCCTTCCAAAGATGATAGTGCCAAAATAGTTTGGAACTATTCAGTGCCATGCGTTTTCTCGAAGAGACGTGATAACTGCTGCAAGGGGCCGTGAGATCCCTCCTACTCGATGCCATGTGGGGAGCACAACCAGACGAGATCACAAAATCTTGCCGTGATGGCGACCTCAGCTCGGGAACTCATCAGGTGGAACAAAAAGGGATATCTGTAAATCCCCAAAGGAACGGACCATCATCGTCGTCGCCGTAGTACCATGCGTATCTTCTTCTCCCAACCGCCTCGACGACATCATATGGGTTGTTGCACACTCACTCTAGCCCATGAAATGTTCTAGGCCCAAGACGGTGGTTGTCCATGATTTTCCTTGGCAGAATTATGATCGCTTGGAGCTACCGTGAAACGGCAGGGATCAATCATGCGACTGATCGAACAGTAGGCCTGCTGCTCGAAAGTTTCTAAAGAAGGCGAAAAGAAAAAGGAGCCAATATACAGTTCTCAAACTGCCCTGCACCTACTGACGAAATCTTGACGCAACGTCGCAAAGCAAGAACTGACGGGCCGACGGCGAGATGGAGGTAAGTAATGAGCGGAGGAGAGGAGGAGAGTCCGACGGGACCGGGGGAGGACGGTGCCCTGCATGTGGGCGGTGGGCCGAGCGGCGAGCGGACGACCGTGGCTTGCACTCATTAATGGTCGGATGTTGCTAGGCTCAACCGAATCGATGGCGCCGCGCGCAGCGCGCCCGCCTGCTCCGGCGTCGCTCTCCGGTGCGAAATCCTGCCGAGGCCGACGGCGCGCGGTGGTGTCCCCGTCGAGCGCCTGTGGCGTACTGGAGCGCGCACGTTGCGGCGCCGAGCTGCGCGGGCGCGTGCTCCCGGCCTCTCGACCGATCGCCGGCCGGGGCCGCGCACAGGAGCGGGAAGATCCGTGTACTGTTGCCGCCATGTGCCCGGGCGGCGTGCCCAAGCGCGCGACGTCGTGGGGTCAGAACAGCAGAGACGTGGCTGGTTTAGGCGCCGGCCGTACGTGCAGCGACGGGTCTCCATCGTTTGCTGTTGCGGCGGTGAAGAAACAGGCTCCGTTGTACTAGCTGCTGCTAGTACCACCAGAAAACCATGTTTGGCCCACGACCAAACTGAGCAACGGGTTTTCAAGGGCGACATTTTTCTTTCTTTCACAAGGGACGCTTTATTACACTTGTAAGTCAGCATATGTCCATAAGTTAGCAAATGGTGAGGCAAAAGACATGTCATTTTCATTGACAAAAGCGGGAGAAGATTGACCGTTTTAGGGCGGGCACACACACAACCACCTTAATTAGCTACCCACAAAAAGCTGCACATACACTAGGATCGTCATCGAGGTTGCCCACTACCATCATTGTCATTATTCTGCAGCGATTCCGACTTCACCGAAGAAACGACCATCAAGGAAGACCTCGCCATACCAGCAAGTGAAGCTCACACGAGGCTATTCCAAACATGTGACTCTTCGCGCAGAGAAAAGCATCTCTAATTCTAATGACGACCTTCGAAGAGGAGATGCGCAAGATCCGCGCTAAAGAAGATCTTCACAAAAGATACTCAGACACGCCGGAGCAGGAGCAGGCTAACAAAGTCTTGTGGTGACCAAACCATCGCTCAACCACATCGTCGTTGCCACACAAGCAGTAACGTGGAACACACGTATAGCCCACCAGAGACCTGCCAACTGCAATGTCGCGTGCGTCCAACCCCCAAAAGGTGTGGATGGAATCAAGGTCTTCAAGACGACGCCCCAGAGGAGGAAGGCGATGCGAGAACGACTCCCATCGCCAGACCCAACCGGGCCTAGGCTTTTGTCCGACTAGCTTGCCACAAGGCATGAAGAGGCCGGAGAAGATTCTGCAACGGCATCTCCAAGGAAAAGCGCGACGCCCGCAAGAGCCGCCGCCGGACGGCAAGAGCCGAGAAGTCCTTCTCCTCTACTGCCCCGCACACACCCGGCGCAATAACCATGTCAATCACTATCAAGCTCACCATCTACCACGCCGTCGACAAGCAACGATCAGCCAGATACGGCCGCCACTAGCGAGCCACCAACACTTGTGCTTGGAGGGGAGGTCGCCACCTTCCAGAATCAGGCAGATGGTCGAACCCCATCGCTCTCTCTCGCCACCGCCCCATGACATTGAGGTGTAGAGCACCCCGCCACCGGAGACACAAGCCACGCCAAGCCAGAGCTCCAGCACGCCCAAGGTATCGGCAACGAGCAAGGAAAAAGGTCATGTTGCGGCCATCTTCTGGCTAGGTTTAGATCGGTGGCCTCCTCCTCCGATGGTGGGGGAGGGCTTGGAAAGGACGGGGTGGGGTTGAGCTGGCAGATCTAGGGCACCGCCCGTGCCACCTGGGGAGGTGACACGGGGGTCAGGGAAAGGGTTCATTTGCTGAGTTGATACGTTGATACAACTCCCTACATAATTAGGTTGCTTGTCGAGTTGATAGTACAATGCAAGTATATGGAAAAGTCCTCGCAATGCCTAAAACTTTGAAGAGTCGATCCGTAGACTACATTGTTGTTCATGTAGAAAAAAAAACACTTCTCGATGTCCGCTTCAAAAGGGTACAGACTTTGGCAAACAGATCTTTGTTCTTCGTATGCTAAAAAATAACTACAAACGGAGCAAATGGTTACACAAGTAAATTACTTGTCACGTGCGTGAGAAATAACTTTTTTTTTCGACCTGACCGACCGGCAAATAGGGTGGAACGCTTTCGGCTGGTTCGGCCGACAGGCGACAATTTTGTGCTGCGTGGCTCTATTCAAGGAACCCAAGACCGTCGGTAACACATGTGCGGACTGCCGACGAAGGAGTCTGCCCGAGATAAACCCTGTGAAATGAGTTTTGGCGCGCTGTTTTTTTCCTACCCAGGGAGCCTATAGGGCCGCTACCGCTATGGCCCGCGGAAGGAGAAAGCAAACAATGTGCTAAAATGGGCCTAGCGGTAATAGACTGGTGGGATATTCATGTTTGTGGGCTAGATACCTCGTACCTACCATTGTGGGGCGCTGTTCGCGGGCTAGTGTGTTTGCCAACGGCTTTTTTTTTTTATTAAAAGCGTCACATGAACCTCAAGCCCTCAACGCATTGAGCTCCAGTACACGAGCCCATATCTGGCCATGGGCAGCCCGGCCCGACGGCCCGGCCCGAGCCCGGCCCGAAAAAACTCGGGCCTGGGCCAAGAAATGTTGGCCCGACTGCCGGGCCGGGCCGGGCCTGGGTAGCCCGAAAACAGCGATTAACACTACGGCCCGGCCCATGGCCCGACCCGGGCTTGGTGGGTATTTGGCCGGGCCGGGCCGGGCTTGGGCCGTATTTTTTGCGTCGGGCTTACCTCGGGCCAGCCCGAGGCCCGGCCCGGCCCGACACATGCCCAGGTACGAGCCGCATTCGGTACGGCCCAACTAGCACAGGTATTTTTTTTTGTTTCTTTATGTAAATCTTAAATTTCTAGTTATTCCTAAAATTCTATAAATATTTAGTAAAATGTATACAAAAATAGTTCAAATAATTATAGAGTACATAAGAAATTTTGTTTTCTTGTTCATTATAAAGTACTCCCTCCGTGCTATACTTCTTGTCGTGGGTGTTGGACTAAAACTGGATTATAGAACGGAGGGGTATCAAAATTGGTCATGTCTTGGATAAAATGTTCAAGTATTCATATGCTAAGGTTCATATAATTAAATTGTTTATCTACTTCTAGAATAATTTGCACAAACATAAAAAAATATGATTCATATATCTTCAAAAAAGTAATGTTCATACACACAGAAATAATGTCATGTACAAAAAAATATTATGCTCATATAAAATGGAAATCCAATTTTGATCTAGGGTGCATATGCTCCTGCTTCTGCAAAAACGTTTCAAAATGTCAAAAAATATGAAAAAAAATTCATACGTAAATGTCGACATTCTATATGAGTATGTCAGGTTTCACGAAAAATCAATAATTTTTATATCTCGTGTAAAAATGATAAGAAAATATCATTGTGAAGAGCTTTTCTTAGCACCAAAATTTATCATTTTTACACATGACATAAAAAAAATATCGATTTTTGTAAAACAACTGTGCAAGCATAAATATCGATTTTTTGTGAAACACATGTGCGAGCACAAAAAACATTAAGATGTTTGTGCGATATTTTTTATCGTATTTCCAACATTTTTAAATATGTCTAAAAGTCATTTTTTAAATCAGGAGTATATAATCCTGGGAGACAAAACGCCGATCCTAAAATATAAATAAAAAATGATCATGTATTTATGAAAAAAAAAGGAAACAGAAAATGAAGGAAACGACAGAAAAAACGTTACAACTTATTTTTGGACACAGAGGGCTGACCAGATGGTTCATAGAGGGCTATTCTTTTTCCTAAGCGAGCCTATAGGGCCGCAATCTGAAGATATAATTGATGCCCCCCATAGGGGGCCTCACAAGGATTTGCAATTCTGGACCATTGGATCTTGTCAGCAGGTCTTAGATGGGGAATCTCGTCCGTTTATTCCGGGCCTAAAGCGCGTCCGTGGTTGGTCGCGTGCGCGTGAGCAGATTTCCCTCCCTAGACAAAGCCATGAAACAGCGCCATTTTACCCGCCTGGGACTACGCGTGGATCCCACGTTTCGGCAGGGTCCGCTCGTCAGTCGTTGGGTTGGTTTTTTGTTGGTCGCGCGCCGCTTCAGCCCCGTGAGAAATATCTTCTCCCAGCGGGGTAGTTCAGGATTTTCTCCAATCTCTACCCAATCCTCACCCCGGATGGTCTCCCCAACCCCCGCGCCCCGCAGATCCCCCAATGGCCGCCTCCTCCACCAAGTCCTCCTCCAATCCCCTTGCGCCGCCGGCAGCAGTTCGTCGCGTTGCCATCACTGGGAGGAGACGCAAGCACCACGACCTGGCGTAGTCACCATGGCCGGGAGAGGAAGCGCAGGTCGCCGCTCGCCCCGCCACCTCACATCGTCGCCATCGCTAGGAGGAGCCGCAGGCTGCTGCTGTTTGGCGGTTGCTCTCCATCTCTCCCTCGTGCGCCCTGGTACTCCCTCCATATGCCACCCTCCTCCTCTTGCCTCTTCTCCTTTCAGTTTTGTCCTTCCATGGCAGGGATCCCGTCCATGACATGGTATTCCTCTCTCACTCTCTCCTCTCTCTCTCTGTCTCTCTCTCTCTCTCTCTTCGGCTTGGGAGGGGAAAAGGTGGAGGTTCTTAGGAGATGGGGTGGCCGCTGGGATTCCTTCACCTCCATACATTGGTGCTAAAAATCCCCAAACCCTAGGTAGGGGGCATTTGTGAAGAAGAAGGTCAAGGTCACTTTTCTGAGTCTTATGTTGTTCAGTTAAGCTCTCAAGTTGATTGAACCGTGTAACTTATGCTTGTTGTAAACACTATGTGTGCAGGTTTGAGGAACAAGAGAAGAAAGATTTAGAAATTTCCCATAACCTAACTTCAGATTTTTCTACAACACTTTTGGTGGAGCTTTACTAGGTTGTTAAGGGTGAGTAATTCTAGGAAAACGTATTGTGCCTTGAAATAGGATGTAAAAGCTTTTCATTGATGCTTTATTTTGGAAGGAGTGTCAATTGTATGAGTCCATGTGGGAGTGAATTTTGCGTCTCTGCTGTTCCAAACTCATTCGCTGGAAGCCTGAACCACTGTCTATCAATTAATCTTATTCTTCATTGTTATTGTAGAAGTTTGAAAAAGAATGGTCATATGATGAGTGACCGGATCATGGATGTGCACGAGGACGCACTGTGATGGGAGGTGAGGGAGTGGGAGCAGAGGGCCGACGAGCAGAGCCGGCTGGTGGTAAAGCTCTTGCGGCTCATTGGGATCTCCCAGGTCCGTATGCTTTCCTCTACACATTCTTGGATGGCAAAATGTATGCTTTGTATGCTTTTCTCTGTACATTCTTTGTTCTATGATGTGTTACATCGTATTGTCCAGCAACAGATCCATTTAAGCTGAAGAATGCCAAATCATCTCAGGTTTGCTTAACCATTCTCACACCGCCAATGCTTGGTTTGCTGTTTTCTTTGTTTCGTGCAATGTATTATCGGGATACTAACATCAATGGTCGATGCAGATGCAAAAGGAAAGGTGCAAATTTTGGACCAATTTTCAAAGCAATGGTTGCAAGAAGAAATGTTAGCACTGGTCACCCTTCAGATGGTTGCAAGATGCAGATGAAAAAGGAAAGGTGCAAATCTTACATTGGTCCCAAGTACAAATAGAGATTTTGTTCTTTCCTTTATACCTGATTACACATGGCTCTATCTCACAGTATATTATTCTTCCCCATGAACCCATGGTAAGGGATAACTACTCTACTGCTATTTAAATAGTTCACTTGGCTGTTGCAAAGAAGTGTGAATGGTTTTTCTGAATGCTCAGTCCGTATTGTTCCTAGAAGTGAAGATTTTAAACACATATGGGCCTAATTACTCTGTACTAGAAATTAATATTGTACTTTTTTGATAATATCCCGCTCGATCGCCTTTAAACTCATATACAACTATATTTGTATATGTATAAGGTGTGATCCAGTGACATTTGGCTGGAACTAGCACCTCGTGCATAGTTAGAAGAAAAATATAATTATATTGTTTTGCCAAAGGATCAAGCACATCATGCATAGTTAAGTTAGAAGAAATATGTAATCATATTGTTTTGTAATACCAGTAGAAGAACTCTTGATATCACTTCTGCCGAACGCTTGATATCACTTCTGCCGAACTCTTGATATCACTTCTGACAAACCACTTTTTAGGGACAACCGCCACTTTTTAGGGACAACCACATATTTTATAGGTTCTTAGGCTCAAGGCAAATATGCTTGTATATTTCGGTCACTTTTGTGCTTACAAGAAGTTTCATTTTTTTCTTATTTCTGTTCTATAAATTATCTTCGTGTATAAATTTATATTTTAGGGCCTGTTAACTTAGCTAAAATAGCTTTTATGAATTCACTTCACCACTTTTTTCATAATTTTGCCAAAATCTCTAGAAAAATGTTTTATATTGTATATCAGGACTTATCTTGGTTTGGCAAACCTGTATGGAACTGTGACCATAAGTTATACTGCGAATTAGGCAAAAATGGAAGCCATTTTCTGCAAAACAAGGAAGTGATTGCCGGCTGTACCTTTTCTATTCTCACACAGTTTATTCTAGAGGTCATTTGATATTTGTTGCAATATTACCAAAACTCAATTTGTTCACATCATACTCGAATATGAAACCAGTAACTCAATATTTGTTGTTCAGTACGAAATGTTCTCATGATTGACGAATTTTAGTTGCATATGGCTTTCAAATTACATATAGAAATAGCTACTATAACATATTGGTTGGGGAACAATTTACCGCTGGGCAGTCAAAGCTATTCTTCAGGCCACATGACCACTGTGGTTGCTTCTTCGTTAAAGATTTGATTTTTTTTTCAATTGTCCTAGCTCTCTGTGCTAATATTCTGCTTATCTCTGCTATTTTGGTCTACTCGTTGCTATATTGCAAGCTCTCCAATGGCTCGACTTTTTATGTTAATATTTGTTTTTAGCATTTCTCCACAATGAACTAGATTTAGTTTGCCAATATAATGAAAACCTGCACATGCTATACTTTTCAAAGATGGAGATGGAAAGGAAGCCATTGGTGGTCAGGACTAGGGACAGGAGTCAGCGAATAGCAAAATCGGAAATTGGTAAACCATCCCCACACCGAAGAACTAACTAGGACAGGAGTTAAAGAATCGGAAAGTGGTAAACCATCCCCATACCAAAGAACTAACTAAGCAGACTAAACTTTTCGGTAGTACATCTCTGTATGAATTTTTATATTTCCAAATGCCTTGCAGGCATATGAAATGTCCTGGATCCTTGAAAATTCAACTTAAATGCTTCACCGGAAGGTAAGATATGGTCGACTCGGTGGTGAGCTTGAGCTTGATCCTCTGTACAGAAGCTGCTTGTGCAAATGCCTACCGGCAAAGACTACTAATGGAAGATGATCAGGTGTGTGCATCTTCTTTTGTGATAGCTGTATTCGTTGTAATTCTAAGTGGCATGTAAGCAACCTATCCTATATGATCCGCTCTAATTCTCCATCAAGTATTGTCTTTACCTAATATATTATACCGCATTTTTAGTTGTCTGAACCAGGCAGCTACAAACTTCTGTTCAGTTGAGCAAGGGTGAATTGTTGCTTACAGACTATATATGAGATGATAAGCCGGTCAACTGCAAGCACGAATCTTGAAGGTACCACCATACGCCCAGTGCAGGGGAACATCGAATTTAGGAACATTTACTTCAATTATCTCTCACCTTCCTGGTTCAGAATCTCATGGTACAATGGCAATTTTAACCCTTTGGACTATGTGACATTGTGCAAGGCACAATAATGATAACTTGATTCCACTTCTTATAAGCGACCTAGCTTTAAGCATTATGTGTTACAACATGGTTGACCTCTATGTTTTTTTTTCTATTTGTATTGCTGCACATCTCATTGATTGTGTTATCCATTTATCCCGTAAGAATCACAGTTCCTAGCTTGATGAAGCTGCTCTTACATTCCCCAAGAAATGGCAATTTTTGGGAGATGAAACCTGATTGCAATCTTGCTTAATTTTCTTAGAGGCTAGCTAAGTAGAATTTTAAATATTGTTGTTACATTTAATTTTGAAATGTTTGGGGTACATTTTCATTAGCTGGTTATAAAACTACATGAAAATATTGTGCGAAAACTGAAGCATGCAGCTTACATGGCTCTGTAAAATTACATGATAATATTTAGGGGATTAGGTTGGCCATGTGATGGCAGGTCCATCAATAGAGTGATATCAATTAAAGATCAAAAATAGAAAACATATACTGCACCTCAGTCTGGCTGATGATGTGCAAGTTAACATGTTGTAGGTTCATAGAGTTAACTTTATACTGAACTATGATTACATTTTAGTTTTTCCATGTCAATAGGTTAGCTCCGACCATGACTGGTTTTTTAATATTTGATACATGAATGCACATGATAGAGAAGTGTTAGTTAGAATATTTATAAATCCATAACTTTCTTGGGTGCTTAAGAATTTTACTGCCTTCCCATGTTGTTTGAAGCACTCCATTTCATTTTGCATTTAGAAAAGCTACTTATCTTTTTTATCATAGTTTTTCCTTAGATGAGAAAACGCTTCAAAATATTCTGGCTGAATTTTTGGTGTTGGACCATTCAAATAAAGCATGTAGGAGGCCAAGGTTCAAAACAGGGAGAACTCATTTCTTTACTTCTTTCTTATATGTGTACCTACCACTCCTGTCTCTTCTTAAATCTGTGTAGTTCCTTCTACATTTTAATTATGATTCACTTTCGCGCTGCCACCCTTGATATATGTTTGTTTATATTGCTAAGAGATATTTAAATGTCTATTTATGGGGTACTCACTATGTATTTTTGTCTGCATCCTTGAAGGAGTTTCCTCTGTATAAGCCTACGTGGGAACAATGTTGATTTCCATCTGGAGATGTAGAGTACTATTATGCATTTCATATGTAGCTGAAAAGTAAGGTTTGGGAGATCCACTTGGGTTTTCCGGCCTCAAAATTCTTCCAAGAGAAGAAATTTGACATTTGACACCTTTATTATTTAGTTGAGAGCTGCTGATCCATGCTGTTTTCCTACACATGATCATCAATGCTTGCTATTAAGTAGCATCGCTTTACTGCTGGACTAAGACACTAATATGTTGTTTGTAGGCTGTCACAGATAGTACTGTTTTTGTATGGTAGCACTTATTTACTAAGGTTTTACAAGACATGCCATGTTTATTTGATAAACCTGGTTATTTTGGAAATTACGGGTTTAAGTTTTTGCCATGCGGTAATATAATAGGCTGACATAATGCAAGCACAATTTTTATTTCTTTCTACTAATATGAAAGAAAATTTCTACTAGCAGATATACAACTGTGTAATGCTAGAATAAAGACTAATCAGTTTTGATACTCTATTTAGATTTTTCTTTTGGTTTTCTGGGTTGTAATCAGAATGTTCATGCATACTGAATCTTGATTGTTTTGTAGTGGTACTGGTTATTAGGCACTTCTACCAACTACACATTTTTTCCCATTTTAATATGTGGGCATGCCACAATGGAGCTGGGTTTATTAGTAGGTATCTACTTCTACAAATTTTCGCTGGAATATTGTTGATTGATATTGCCACGTGTATCTTAAAGCTAATCGGGTTTTTTACGCTTGTTGTGTCATGTCTTTGCTCATTGCCTATATATTTGTAACTCCTTGCTACATATAATCCAAACTGTACCGGCTAAAGTGACTTTGATAGTGTGCCTTTTTGCCATCCTATTTGTTAAGATGTAGACCAACTGGCCCTAATTATGCAAAAGTGCGACTCCTGGTGCCTGGTACATTAGAGACTGGCAAAAGGTGTTCTTTCATCTCGCAAGATACATGCCTGGCCAAAATGAGAAGGTATGTGCCGGCCGAATGTCATTCCGTCTTACAAGATAAATCCCATGTCTTTCAAGGATACCAATAACAATATACTGAACATTGTCATGGCCTTATGTTCTGTTGATTTTATATGCCTATTTCCATGTTGTGTTAATTTTTTTTTGTCTTTGCGGTTACCTGACGTGAGAAAATCATTTCAATTGTCAGTGGTATCTAGGTAAGCTGCAGCCAATACCATCTTTGAGTTCATATATCAGTACATATTGGATCATAAGGTTTAGGTAACCAAGTAAGTTGCGCTTCATGCCTTCAACCTTGGATCAGTTCGTGTTTTCCATTATCTTATAGTCTTACCTATTATACAATTTTGTACGGGCATATATCAACATGTATCCTATTTTTGTTGTGCTAAAGTGCTAATTCATATTGATATCTTTTGGTTTTCATGCC
Organism: Lolium multiflorum; assembly: GCA_030979885.1. Classification (NCBI taxonomy): domain Eukaryota; kingdom Viridiplantae; phylum Streptophyta; class Magnoliopsida; order Poales; family Poaceae; genus Lolium; species Lolium multiflorum. Next base: position 263,194,634 of record CM061749.1, read on the forward strand.
ATTTTCCAAGAATCTTTTGTTAACAGACATAAGGCAGCTGCAGAATTTAAGCACGGTTTGGCATTTATGAATAATGCATCCACCTTAGTTATTTTGACACTGTCATGTTTTAGGGTATATTATACTTTGATGGTTAGAAAGACTTAGGACATTATTTTTACAATATTATGGCATATTTAGCTTGCTTTTGTACCCCATTAGTGTTGGAGATCTCAACTCTATCATTCCAGTCCCATCCTTGCAATGATTCCATTAGATGGAGCACTACTTTCCTCCTTTTCACACTTAATGGGCTAATCAAGATTTAGTTGTGTCTCTTCATGTTGTAGGATTGTCTCCCTTCAGATTGTAGGATCGGATCCTTTTACAGACCATTTCACTTCCAAACTAAAATCGTTAAATATATGTTGAATGATTCATTCCCTCGGTGTGTACTTTTCTGGTATATGTCATTGGATTGCATGCTTCTAATTGGAATCCTCTCTTATATGTGCAGACATGGACTGCATGGCTTTTTATTTGAATCCACAATGATGTGGACAGAGGTGGACTGTTTTCAATGGCTTAGTTCTGAAATCAGCTCCTCTCTTGATGTATTGTTATGATAGTTTCGTACTGTTGTAAATATCTTGAGTAGCTCATATTGAACAAGCTTATCTCACATTTCACACTGCTAGGTCGTCTATCATGATGACTTCAAAAGTACGTTATTTACACATGTCGTGATGCTAATGATGCACACAAAAATTTACCTAGCGATTGACTATGTAAAAGGATGGGTGGCGGGTGGATAGATTGATTTATTTTCCGATTATTATCATCCATTTGTGTAAATGTTCGACGCATTTGACCAGTTGTTTATGAGTGCGGATGACAAGGTGTATCCGTAATATAATTCTCTAATACCATGTGTATATAAATGTTTGCTACTCTATGGTTTCATGTGCTTTATCCTATTATAAGACGCATATTATAATTTTACCCCCTGATTTTCATTGTTGTTATATAAATTGTAAATTGGTGGCACTCCACGGGGTCGTGCGCCAAGGCGCACATCTAAATCTAGTGGTATATGGCCACGGAGTGAAATAAGGAAGATCTAAAATGGGCCTAGCAGTAATAGACTTGCTGGATATTCAATGTTATGTGTTTGGGTATCACTAGAAAAAGACCAACCTCCGCTCACGCGTGTCCGTTCCACGCGAATCCCGTCCCGCGCCACGCGCTCCGCCACGAGTACCGTCCCGCGCCGCGCGAGTACGCGGTAGCTAGCCGCTCATCCTCCGGCGCGAGTACGCGCTAGCTGGACATTCTCCCGCGCGAGTACGCGTGATTTTTCGCCCAAAGTACGCGTACTGCCGCACGTAGCTAACTAACTCTCGCGAAATCAAGTACAAAACGATGTAGCTAGCTCACTACATACAACTGTATATCCTCGTTTTTCTATCAAAACATAGGTACACATTGAAGCCACAGTCGATCAAGCGTCAATCTGATCAAGCGAAACAGTCTGACACAAGCACGAATACGAGCGTACAGTCACGCACACGGCAGTCTGATCACCAACACACGAGTACATTGAATACACGAAAGAAACATCAGCACGGCGAGCGATCGATGCAGCAGCACGATCGCACAACACGATCTGATTGAACACGGCGAGTACAAGATCAGACGGCGACAAACGCGCATCTGGCAGTACGATCGTGAACAAGCAAGTACATGTACGAATGCGAGTGGTGCACACGAGCATGTCGATCGCGTAATACGGGTACAATCCGCACACAGGCGATGATTAGCGAGTAAAGGGAAAAATTGCACCAAATACACTAAAACAGAAATATTTATCAGTTGAAACGATCATTAGATACACCAATCATAATATTATTGGAAGTACGAAAAAATCTCCAAACCTATCAACATGGGATCTGGTTTTAAAGATCTCGACGCGAGGATCTCAAAAGTGAAAACGGTTCGCAATTTAACTTACGGTTCTCAAGATATTTCATTTTTAAAAAACAAATCTAGAAGAAAAAAGGGAAAAACTGACACAACACAATCTTCTCTCTCCTCCCCATCCCCACCTTGCTTCCCCTTGCGACACGTGGCGAGTAGGGAGACCACTTCCAGGAATTTTCTGGCACAACAGCGCGCCACTTATCGCGTCGGAGCGAGTTGCCTTCATTTCGCGAAGGTCGGCATTTTTTTAACGATTTCGTATGTGTTTGCGTGCCTTATTAAGCGTTAAGCAGAGTGTCAACGCGCTAAGCATTCAGTACACGAGCCGCATTTTGCACGACCCACTAACACAAGTAAAGTTTTTTTCTCTTTTTTCCACATGTAATCTTTAATTTTATATTTATTATTATTATAATAAGGTAAAAATAAATAAATATTTTTAATAGTTATAGTTTATAAGAATTTTTTGTCTTTATTAAAATATGTACTATTAAGATTATTCACTCATATTGGATAAGACGTTCATATATTCCTGAACTAAGGTTCATATACTAATAATGTTTATCTATTTATAAATAATAACTTGCAAATGCTGAAGAAATATTTTTCATCAATTTTTAAAAATAGTGTTCATAAATACGAAAATTGATGATCACAAACACAAAATAATGCTCATATAATTAATTAGTAATTGTTTTGAACTTTTCATATACATGAAACGATATAATCGTATATTTTAAAAAATGTTCATGTATTTACGGAAAATGGAAAAAATGGATAAAACGAAAAAAATGAGTTTACTTATTTTTGTACATAAATATATCTGCCGAAAGGACATGAATGTTGCCTAGAGAGGATGTGAATAGTCAACTTAAATTTATTACAAGATGGGTTTGAGAAAATGCGGAATAAAACTATCATTTAATTTGTTAAGCACAAACCTATATATACTAGGCTCAACTATATTCACCAACAACTTATGCTAAGAAAGATAAGCAATCTTCAAACACGAAGGCTATCAAGTAAAGTGCATAAATAAATGAGCTCGGGTAAAGAGATTACCGAGACACACAGAGACGGCGATGTATCCTAGAATTCACATCCTTGTGGGTGCTATTCTTCGTTGGAGCAGTATGAAGGCACATGGCTCCCCAAATGTCTTACTCTTCCCGAGCCTTCCTACCAAAAAGGAAATACTTGGTCCACGAGAGGACCCTTAAGGGTATTTATCAAACATGTACAAGGTTGAAGCAAACTCCACAACTTAACTAGATGCTCCCAAGTAATTTCTCCAAAGGGCACTACCGTAGGGCAATCTCTACAAATTAATTGGAGACTCCCAAATAATTTGTAGTTTGCTACCAAGGCCACCAAGCCGTATGGGGTCCAAGGACCCAAGAAGAGAACAAACTTCAGGTACAAGCATCCGAGAGTAGTTAGCTCACGAATTTCCACTTCTACTAATCTTCGTAGAGAACTCAAATCGATGCACCAAATGCAATGCCAAGCACACAACTACTCAAGTCCTTCACTCCCAAATTATAGCTAAGCTACAAACTCTATGGGGAAATAAGAGAGAGGAAGAATAAAGAAGGGGAACACCAAATTCACCTAGATCTAGATCAAGTGGATTCCCTCACTAATATGAGATGTTGATTGGTAGAAGTGTAGATCTAGATCTCCTCTCTCTTTCCCCTCAAATGGCTGCAAGAATCATGGGAGGGGAGTGAGGTAGCAACCTCAACAGATTCAACAATGGGGCAAAAATGAGCTCCAGAAGTGGGTGCCTTTGGGGAAGAAGGCCCCATAAATAGGTACCTTAAAAATCCAACTGTTCTTTTTTAGAATTCCCTACGGTGTAAATTTTATATTAAAAATCCAATTGTTATATGTGAAAAAACATGAAGAATAGAAGTTTTACCCATTTTGCGTGGTACAACCAGTAGGTCAACAGTCCCCAACCATCGATCTCGGGTAGTAGGCGGGGGATACTACCAATAGCTAGTAGTATCGACCCACTATTACCATTCCGAACGAGTAGTTAAAGGGCTTCGTCTGCTTACTCGGTATTTGCCTAGTACTACGGGGCTCATACTGGGGGAATCGGTAGTACCCAACCCAAACTTGCAGAACTTACAAGCAGAAGCTTTATGAAAACTGCAATAGTTTGATTTTGGAAACTGTGATTAAGATGAAACCAATTTTGTTAAAAATATAGCAAAAGTAACCAACAAAAATATAGAGGCGGAACCATAAAAAAATACCAAGAATTTGGAGGTGGAATCTCCCTACACAAAGAACATGTAAAAACTACCACATAAAAAATCTAGCAAGGTTTTCATATGAAATCCTATTTTATGTACTAGAGCTTATCATAAAAATAACCACAAGCTCTAAGTTCTCACATAGATAATATCCAAATAACAACCAAGAAAGGTGATGCCAATAATGCAAAGGTTTGAGCTCTCTCAAAAAAAAAAGATCAAGTTACAAACTTGAGAGCCCTTGTTGATAGTATGGCTACCGATCCAAAACCTTGTCTCCCAACAAACAACAAGATACAAGTAAAAGAGAAAACCCATCAAGGACAAATTGTTGCCTATCGCATTTTCCACTTGATCTTGATGATCAAGATCTTGACCGCCTTAAGTTGTAACATCTCTCTTGATTACGCATGCGTGGTGGAGTCTTTTGAATTTCTCCCCATACTCCACTATGGGAGAGCCTATTATTTAGGCACATCTACATCATAAGGACGACAAGCTTCAAGCATATGATCTCTTGGAGATGGTGCATCTCAAACTTGCACTTAATTTCTTCTTTCCTCATTGTGTTAATGTCTTCAAGGTACTCATAAGATCTCACACCATCTTCTTCTTAAAGATATACTTGTCATAGGATCTACTCTCTCATGAACAATATTTGGATGAATCCTTGATTAACACCTTAATCATCACTTTATCTTCTTCACTTTATTTTTTCAACCTCGAAGCCAACATATGGATAAAAAGACTCCATGCAAACATTAGTCTATTTTTCATCAGTTACCAAAACCACACATGGGGGAAGAATATATTGTTCATGCGTAAATTTTTGTGGTTAATGAAGTTGTACACTTCAAAAATATAAGAATTGGTTAAAAAAATCAAGGATCCTACCATCGTCCATTGATCTACAAGTTTGTGGTTTAATGCTTCGAGTTGTCTTGGTGCTGATGGCGTTGATGGCATTTTCATGTTATATTTTATCATTGGATATCAAGTTTCGGTCTTTTTGTGCTTGTGAACTTCTTTCCCCTACGCGGTTTGGAAGCATCCCTTTGCAAGGGTTGTGTCCTTGCCAATAACGCGTCCAACAATCATAAGTTCTCAACTCGAGGTATATATGACTCAAGAGCCTATCGAAACCTTTGAGGTTATCTTTGCTTGTTTGGTATAGTCTTTTCATATCTTTTCATTGGCTAGTTTTTTGGAAAAACATCGAGATGTAAAAGGCAAAACCATGGACAACATATTTGAAGGTATTTGATGTAATCTTTATTTTATCAATGATTATTTGTTCTTCGTATGTGTATGAGTTTCTTCTATTATGTATTCTTGTTACATAGCCAGTGAAGTAGGATAGTTTTATCAGCAGCACAAAATCATTTGGGCCTAATTTAACCAAAGCGGACTGTGATTTCGGATCAGGTCTCATCCTATGTTACCTATCCTCTTCGTCTATTCAATTTTTTTGTGAAATTAAATCACTGGTTCAATAAATAAAAAATTATTCCAAGCTTGGGGATACTCTACAGGGACACAAATTTTGTTTTATCTACTATGGTTCATTGATTCTATCTAAATTTTCACATGTACACATACGCTATCATCTACATGATAAAACACCATATACTCCCCAACCTCCAACGGAAGGCCAACACGTTGACACAAAAGGTCCATGTCACTTTTACCCCGTGTTGTGTGCCATCTAATGTCGGGAAATCGACATCGACTAACACCAACTTTATACAAACGAATTTAAATGAAATGTATACAAATCCAAGGTTCATCCATAATGCTAGCGCTGCATCGGCCGTGGGATATAGAATCCTCGGTTGCAGGCTTTGCAGCCCAAGTGTATTCTACTTGGAAGAAATATCAGATATACATTTCTGCTCCTGCTGAGGCTGCTTCATGCCATTCCCGCCTCCTCCGTGCCTGGTACTAACTACTAGGTCTCCTTCACCACTCCATCAAAATGACGCTATATATCTGTAGAGGAATGAGAGGGGTAGAGAAAGATGGTAGCAGAGTATGACAAGTGGGTCTTGCATACAGTTCAGTAACCTAGGCATCCAAACAAGAATTGGATTTGGTCTCTCCCCTTGAATTCCATGTGCTAAATGCATGTACACCCAAATGGTACTCCTTAATTAGATTTACGTTCGGGTGATTCGAATGCCTTCAATGTCTGTATCCAAACAGACCATCAAAAAGAAACTGCCCTAGTATGTGCCAAATGAAAAAAAGGCGCAAGAGTTTAGCCCAACATGTATCAATACAAGTGTGAACTTCGAATCGAAAAGCAACACGTTGAATTATTCAAAAAAAAATTGCATACAATACATAGTGCATAGGATCATGGTAGTTTTATTTGTTGAAAGGGTGTTGTGTATTGATTAATTAAGTAAACATGCTTGTGTTACAATCTTTCGAAGCTAGTCTCTCAACGGGCAGGTTGAAACCGCATACACTTTGTACCACACCACCACTCAACTCTATATGACCTAACTGACAAAATTCATGATCAACAGCATTTTCGTCAGCCGGAACTTTTCTTATTCTTCTTCTTCTATAGATCGAGGACTGCGTACGAAATGCAGTAAATATAAAAACCTGGCTGAGCTACGGAGAGGGGATTGGCGAGAGTAGGTTCTAGAGGCATTTACGCCTCCTGCCGTTGGCCTTGCAGACCGGGCAGCAGCCGCCGTAAATGTGATGGAGTGGCGCTCACATGGCCGCTGCGCGTACGTAGCCTCCTCCATAAATCCCCTGCTGGCCATCTACAGGTAACCAGTTTCGCGCGCAGTGTTTAGCTCTGCAGATCTAAATCTGAATTGAAAAGGGGAAGCTATCTGTATAGCAGGGTGGCTAGCAGCCGCCTGCGGCTCCATTAAAGGTCGATCGCAGAGGTGCGTGCCCCGAGTAGGCAACGCCGCAGCGGCAGCGGCAGCGAGCGAGCTCGTGTTTAAGCTTTAAACGAACGTACTAGCCATGTTGTATTTTGAAAGGTTTGACGTATTTCATTTGTATCTGAACTCTCTTCATTTCAATCCTCAAATGTATCTTGATGTGATTTTTTCTTCAGAATTTGGTCGTAAGAGCATCTCTAGCGGGACGCAAAAGGTATTCACTTTGGTATGTTTGGATTGAGCCGTGGATAATAAATTAACGGCGCTGTCCCTCTTGTATATTTGGGTTGCAGCCCGATGTAAATGTTTTTCTTTTTATAATTTTTATTGGTAAAAGATTTAGTTTACATAAATAGAATGGTGCCGGTGGCGCGGGAGGTGGAGGGGTGGTCGGGGCAGGCTCGGGCAACTGCTCCCACGGGGATTGTGGCACGAGAGGGGCGGTGCGCGTGAGGCCTCCATGTCAAGTTTAAGGGCCTCTTCCTCGGACAACCCTTCGGCATGTGCACAACTGCATAACAAGGCTGCCCACGCGGCGGCGACGCCTCCTGCGCGTGTGAGGCCTTGATAGCGAGTGCGGTCGCCTTCTCGCCCACGCCTTCCGGCATGACTATGAGCTGGTTTATAGTTCCCTCTTCCTTGGCCTTCTCTGCCATGTATGCGAGGAGGCCAATGAAGTCGTCGGTGTCATCGGGTTCCTTCTCACCTTGACCTGGCCACCATATTCCGCTGCAGACTCCTCCTCCCCCTCCAGCTTCACGACTGTAGCCGGGGAGCGCCTTAGTCGAACTCGTCGTTGCTGAGGAACCCAGATTGGAAACCGGTGAACGTCGCCCCACCCCACGCAAGGGGTCCTGCTGTTGTAGAGCGTCTGCGCCACATCCACACCGATGGAGACGCGGTTGTGTGGCTTCTTAGGCTTCCCCGCCGATGAATCCACCTCGATCATGGTCGTGCTTCGGCCTCCTCCATGTCTACCCCTTGCCCATGGTCGTCCTGAAGGGGTGCTTCCAGAGCTTTGGGCAGCAGAAAAGGGGAATGTTGGGGGCGTGTCATCAGCAATGGCAGGACGATGCCACTGCCCTTAAAAAGGCTAGCGTTGCTAACGATTTCATTGCCGACGCTGGACTCCAAGTGTGTGTCACTGATGGCGACGCAGAAGACAAACCGCCGCCCGCCAGTCCTGGCGCGCCCGCTAAAGTCGAAGCGCGCCATGGATGGCATCATAGTGACCAGCGCGTGCGGAAGGATAAGGGAAACGGCCGCTAATCCTCCGCCATGTGGGCCCGAGGCAATAGGCCTTGAACACGCTCGTGGTTCGCATTATGTGTGCGCCGATCCATTGTCAATCCAATTTTAGGTCACGAATAGGTCGCCGCAGATTAATTGATATGTTTGCGTCTTATATCTAGACTAGGGTTTTGCTCTTCATGTGTTCGCGCGGAGACATAGGCGAACAATTTTTTTTTTGAACACAAAACAACACAAACGGTCACAAACACGTACATACACTCACCCCTATGAAGATACACATACACCCTACCCCTATGAGCATCTTCGAGGAACCGAGGAACCGAACCGGCATATCTTGAGGTTGACGAAATTACCACTGGCGCCTCTCTGCTGACGGACACGTCATCTACCACTGAAAGCATAGCGACGGTAAATTCTGGAACTAATCCAGGTAAATATAAAAACCCATGTCAAGTCACTTGAACTTGGGTGGGCTGGTTCCACCACAAGGACCTAATCATCAAAGCCATGCTCAGTTTGCACAGACGAACAGTTGGAGATGCCTAAACCTGAAGTGTGATATATAGACCGCAGGGGACTCACCGGAGCCAGGATCCATAGATTATGGATTACATTGATTTCCTGCATGGCTGATGTCTTGTCATGTCTGCCCGCCGACGGAGTGAGCATGGCTACACTGTACGGAACGTACGTACGTGCAGGTTGACCTTGTTCGATCGGCTTGTTTCCTAGCTAGCTCTGGGAGACTCATGGCCTGGTCTGCACACAGCCGCGACCCACACTAGCTGGCTGGACCGCCGGAACTCTTAGCCACTGACCTAACTAAGCAGACCTGAATTGATATGGTTAACCAACCTCAGTCCTCAGCATCCCTTCAGTTCAACATGCATTGCGATCTCAAAAAGAAACATGCATTGCTAGCCACAACTTCAATATATAATGATCCTTTTTATTTGCATAAGATGATCGGCTCATTTCGCTGGATATATATATAAACCACATCGGTGTTCATGTCTTACCACAGACATTAACACTACTGAACATCAAGCGTAGCACTTGGCTGCCGATTATTAACACTACTTGAACTTTACCAGAACACCAAACAGCTAGCTCAGGTTCACTATAGAACGAGTAAAATGGTGTCGTAGAAACAATGGAAAACCTCACCGCGACACCCTTAATACGTCACTCCAAAGACTAACCGTTAACTACACAGCCATCTACCAGCTTGGCTCTTAACTCCAATCCTAAATGCACTCAACTTACAACCACCCCAGAAGCAGAAGTAACCTTGGCTATCCGTGTATATAAACCCTACTAGAGCCCTCACTCTACCACCACACTCACACCAGCGCCACCCAGCACAAACACTTAACGAAAAGAGACCAGCTAGCTAGAGCCTAGAAGCTTAGTGCGAGATGGCTGCGGCAAGGACTGCTTCGGCGGTGGTGCTGGCTCTGGTGCTGGCGGCGGCGGTGGTGGCGCCGGCGCGCGCCGCCATGTCGTGCGCCACGGTGTACAGCACGCTGATGCCGTGCCTGGAGTTCGTGCGGGAGGGCGGGACGCCGGCGCGGGGCTGCTGCTCCGGCATCAAGGACCTGCTGGCCCAGGCCAACAACACCCCCGACCGCCGCACCGTCTGCAGCTGCCTCAAGAACGTCGCCAACAGCGCCGGCGACTCCACCATCATCGGCCGCGCCTCAGCGCTGCCCTCCAAGTGCAACGTCGCCCTGCCCTACAAGATCAGCCCCAGCGTCAACTGCGCCTCGTACGTCTCCCAGTACTCCACGCATAGCGCATTCACATTTTGCGGTTTCAGTTTTTGACATGCGTGAGCCTTCTTCTTCGTTTGTGTGCAGGATCCACTGAGGCGGCATGGGCCGGGCTCGCCTCGACGCGCGTCTCCCGTTCGAGGAGCTGGTGATGCCCGGAGAATAAATTGCTGCTAGTCGTATTGAAGCTTAGCTAGGCTTTGGTGGTCAGATCCGTGTTGTTCGAGCCAGCTAGCCGTCGTCGTTTCTGATTTATCTTCAGTTCATGGTGTCGTACGTAGCCTGCTGGGCACTGGTCGGCTCCGCTTCCGCGAGCAGAGTGGTGAATCCATGTGTGCGCGTGCTTAATTAGTATAATACTAATAATATGCGTATCTATGTAATGTGCGTGCTTTATCCTAGTAATGATTTCATCGTCAACTATTTAGTACTTCCTATTGAGTTCGCTCTGTGATACTCCGTTCGCGGGGAAAAGTAAACTCAGACAATAATCGCATTCTCGATTTACATCACTTTTATTTCTTGAGGGCCATTTCTTACGGGAACGTTGGTAATTTCCATGCTTTTCTTGATGTTTGCGTAAAGAAAGCTCGAAATTGAAGATGCCTTTCCAGAAATGCATTTTCGCATGTAGTTAAAGATGCACCCACTGCTAAAAGAAACATATTTTAAAATGTCAAAAAATATGAAAAAAAACTTTAGGTATCCAGTCAGACATCCTATATTCACACGTAAAGTCTCACGGCAAATTGATTGTTTATGACTTGCCTAACAAACAATTTTTGGTGCTCCAAAATAGCTTTGCACGAGTTTTTTCTTTTCTTTTTTACACTCCTATATGCGAACATAGCATGTCTGGATGTACATCTAGAATGTTTTAATTTTTGTTTGTACATTTTAAAATACATGTAGAGTACATTTTCCCCAATAGTGCATCTGGACTTACGACTTAAAACACATGTCCATGCGTGTCCTCCTACAAAATGTAGGGGATGTTAATCTGAAAAAAACAAAAATATCCAGGGATGTTGAATTTAACATGGGATATTGACGGGCCGATTAGTTCTCCCATGGTGTTGAGCCTGATTGTCTGGAGTTTTTGCTCCGGATAGGGATAATTAAGTAATTAACCTGAGTGAGGCCCATTCAAATCCACCCGGCTAATGTTTCGCTTATGGCCTAGCCCAACTCGATTGGAATCATCAGCGGATGTTACGAGAAGTATGGTCCAAAACCAGTTGTCACATGTTTGTTGTTTTCCCCTGGTTGATACAAGTGTCGATCTTATGTGACCCATGATTTGTAACAATTGTGATACCCACTTTGTAATAAGTAATAAAAGGGCCATATGCATCAATTTAGAGGTGAGATACCCCATTTTGTAAAAAAAAATGAAAATTGTAGAATCCCTAATATTAGTTCGTTATCGCAATGATCGTCAAGGGTATATATAGATGTAGAATGTAGGTACGTGGAGTACAAGACAAGAAACCTAAAATCCTCTTGGTCGCAACTGAATTTTAAATCTTGGGTTTTCATCGCTTTTTTCACTTCGACTCAACCCTTTGGTGCCTTTGTTCTCTCTCTTAGTCACAGCGGGAGTGTCTCAGACACAAGTGATGACGCATATGCTTTAACTGAAGTTGTTTGGGATGAGTTAGTAGACATTGTCTTTGATATCGATGTCAAGGTAGTTGATGATGATGCAGATGTGGTCAAGGTAGTCCGTCGACGATATTGTGCTCGTTGTAATCGGTGTAGCAGTTTTCGCCGGAGGCGCAAGAAATTTCCAGGTGTGTGAGACGGAGGAGTTGTAATAATCGATGTTTTGCACCTTGAGAATTACCATGGTAGGCTTCTCACGGATGTCAGAAACTGCACGCAAAACTTGCAGGATGATGCAGTGCAGGAACTTATCTTTAGCAATGCCGGCCGTCTGCACTACGAACAATTAATGATTTCTTGCACATTCAGTGGAGCAGCCGAGCGATGCGTGCTTTGGGGAACACGAGGCCAGCGATAATAGAAAGAAAACTTGCCCACGCCCGGCCGGGAACAACGACAACGATCAGCTACTTCACCAGTCAGGGGCGAGCAACGTTGTCAATGGCACTGACTAGTGTCATCAAGCTCAAGGCCCCATGGCACATGCCGATCAGTAATGTCTTCGTTGACAGCGAGAGCCGGGTAGCAACTCGCCTTAATGCCATGCTGGTGCGAACGCGGTCTTTTCTTGTGCATCATTCCATCCATCCATCCATGGGTCGATCGGCTTTGAAGTGATAGTGAGCTTTTGAGCGGATAGGTTTTGCCATCACTTCACTGGTACTCTGGTAGTCCGTTCATACGCGCGCGGGAAGTGAGATGATCGATGTGAAGTTTCTCGGCGCAGCTGAGAGTAAGACATCCATCGGCTCGAGATCCACTGGATTTATCTCTAATCCGAACGGATTACAGCAAGTTGAGCATCTTTGTGCCCGGCGGCATGGGTGCAATATCTATCCGAAACCAAAGCTAAGTAGCTAACTGACAAGGATTATATTCGTCGGAGCTGCTGTGCAGCACCCGTTCGTGCAGAATATTCTGCTGAGAACGCGACTCGAGCCTGATCCTTAAACACGCTCATTGCGATCGCAGAGTTAGTGGAATCATCCCTGGAAGACTCGTTCCTTTTTGGCTTTTGTGTGTGCTTCTTTTTCGTAGCTCTATAGTAGTATATGTTGTAGTCGGTGATGCCACCGTGTCCTTGTCTGACACGACCACCTATCGGCTGATCTCCTCTCTTTACCTTCGGCTAGACTATCACTATATGGTGCAGTCAAATCTGGAACCTGACTAGAGTGCTAGACTGTCCTGTTTAGTCGATCGAGCATATGCCTTGTAGCATCGTCTTACTTATATGTACATGTCCAATATTGTTCATTTAAGTGTCTTCAAAAAGGTCTATGCCTAAGGAAGAGCTAATTACACTTCTAGTCCAACAACTTGTCCATCATATGATGATTTGGTCCTACAATTTACAAATTGTGAAGTCACAGCCCAACAACTTGTCCATCATGTGAAGATTTAGTCCTCAATAAATTAGACGATGACACATGGTGTTACAGTTTTTTTAGAAAGACCCCTAATATTTTTAACTTACAAACGTAATCTTTGGTGCTGTCTTAAAAATGGGACCCGCCTGTCAGTACTCACGAAACAAATAAAAAATAATACGTGTTGTCTGGGGGTTCAAACTCGCGATATGCTAAGTAAACTCATCATCGCCGCTACACCATGTAATGTTTATGTTCTATGTCCATAACGTACATTTTTATAGCTAGATTACACCAATTTTTTTACTATTTTGACAAGCATGAATCTAGGGAAATAAGGTGGAGCACCCAGGTTCTATGCACCCTGATATTAAAAAAACGGAAACTTCAATTTAAATGTTTCAAAAAAATTAAATAATTCACACCCGTACATGTCACCTAGATACTTTTGCACATTTTTTTTAAAAAAATACGACCATATGTCACCAACACAAAAAAGAGAAACTGGTACTTCGTTATGTTGTGAGCAGTGTACGTCAATTGCTTATATTGCGAACCGTGCATTTTTTCTTTTTTTGTGTAGGTGACATACTAATTTATTTTAGGTTCAAACTTGGCATGCACATACTTACAAGTTACAAGCATTATCTACACGCATAATTTATGATATATTTTTATGACATATCTTTTCAGTATTTTTGACATATTGTTTATATCGGGTCATGGGACCTATCGTCCCATGAAACTGAGATGTCCATAAATAAATTAAGTAACATGTGATCTAAAACACGTTTTTTAAAAACTTTGTAGTCCACTATTCGTTATTGCAACCCTAGATTTTATAAATAGATATATTTTTCATGCGTTTGGAATATTTTTTTTACAAGTTCTCTTGTTCCTGGGATGACATAGAAAATAAGTATTTTTAAGTCAGCTATAAGGACCACTTTTTGGAAAAGAATTATATTTGTACGTAAAATACTTGAGAATATGTCACTTAATGAACTTCACAAAGACATATTGATAACTACCTGGTATAACTTATTTCCAATTTAACCGAGAAATTATCACGTCTTTGATATATTGTCTAAATATATTCTAGGCCTTTTTATGTATTTCATTTTTAGCGAATTTTTTTTAAATAATACACATTTTTTTGTTAATTTTAGAAATAATACTCGGTTTTGAGATATTTCAGAAATAATACACTGTCGGGTTCAGGAAACCCGAAATTTGAAACTCGGGGTAGAGGAACCCGAAATTTCAAAAATCGGGGTAGAGGAACCCGACTAATCCTGTTTCCGCGCGAAAAAGAAGGAATTGGGGTAGAGGAACCCGAAATTTCAGAATTAGGGTAGAGGAACCCGAAATTTCAAAAATCGGGTAGAGTAACCCGAAATATGTGGGAATCTCGGGGTCGCCTAACCCGATTCACTAATATCGGGTTTCTAAAACCCGATTCTTTCTTTTCCTTTTCTTTTTCCTTTTTCGCCCTCCCGCCAAAAGAATAAGTCGGGTTCCTCTACCCCGATTTTGAAATTTCGGGTTCCTCTACCCCGAGTTTTAAATTTCGGGTTCAACGAACCCGACGGTGTATTATTTCTGAAATATCTCAAAACCGAGTATTATTTCTGAAATAAACAAAAAAAAGTGTATTATTTAAAAAAAATGCGCTCATTTTTACATAAAGCATTGATAATATATTTTATTTTATAAATATATGGTACATTGGAAATACAATTCGACATATATCGTATGTTATATAATAGAGTGTTATGTCTTTAAACTTTTAGAGAAAAATTTGAGTTTTAACATAAATGTAATAAATAATATTTTCCTAAAGGTTATATTCTTCTACTGTTTCGTGCTACTTACTAGTAAGTATAAGTACTATATTAAACCTTAACAACCTTGATTTTTCTCAGAGTTTTGGAATTTTTTTTGGATTAACGTTGTGTTAACACGTATGTCAAATTATGGTTCATTCCCGTGGTAATTTTTCTGTGTACAGTTTTGGTGCTGTTTTAGAATTTTCATGTTTTCTTTCTTCTCTTCCGTGGTGGGATTCGTTACGACCTGGGTGGATATAGCCATTTCCTTTAAGCGGTTGGTCAAAGCGGTGCTTAGAATCCCACTCAGGTCGATTTGACCGATCTTTATTTTTGTCCCAATTCTCCACATCTCATTTTTCTCTTGCTGCTCTCTTCCTACCATGTGTGCGCTCGCCGGAAGGTGGAGCGGTGGCGAGCTCGAGTAGTGCTACAGGCTCCCTCATCAGATGCACCGGCGGGCACACGAAGCTACTCCAGACCCCCTCCTCATATGCGAACGCCCGCTCCTTTCTCTGCTCATGTGGTGCTCCAGATTCCTCTTCGGATTAGCCTTCTTCTGGTATGCTTTTATATAAAAACAAGTCTTCCTCAAATCAGAATAGAGGGTACGTGTTGTCAAACAGCGTGGATAACTACTATATTAAACCTTAACAAACATCTTTTTTCTCCTAATTTTGGATTTTTTTTGGATTAACCTGCAGCTGGTTTGGTGCATTTTCGGTGCCCTCTAGAAAATTCTGGGGTTTCTTTTGTACCTCTTCT
The DNA here is from genome assembly GCA_030979885.1 of Lolium multiflorum. Taxonomy (NCBI): domain Eukaryota; kingdom Viridiplantae; phylum Streptophyta; class Magnoliopsida; order Poales; family Poaceae; genus Lolium; species Lolium multiflorum. Next base: position 263,210,421 of record CM061749.1, read on the forward strand.
TTTCTACTACTGTTTCAGTTTCAGTGTTGTATTCAGTTGGTTTACTACTTGGGTGGCTATAGCAGCATATTCCCCACATGGTTGTAGCACCGCTTTACCTATCTCTATCTCCCCACGCGTGGCGTTTCTGGATGTCTCCGTATGTCCCCAACCAGCTTTTCTTCTCCTCTCTCCCAACCCGAGCACTTCCTACCGCCGCCGGCCTGGCTCCCTTCACCGTCGGTCGGAGCATCTCCTCCCCCCTCATCCCCCTGGCCCTAGAGGCACCACCTGCGTACCGGACGGAGGAGGCCAGCAGCCGGCCTTCCTCTTCGCCGCGCTCGCCCTCTCCCGCCGCGCCCGTCTCCTCCTCCTCCTCCTCCGATGCTCCCGCAGCACCCAGGAGGACGACGAGCCCCTCCTCGCAAAGCCATCGCCGGCGGCGGCGCACCGCCGCGGGAGGAGGAGCTTCAGGCGCCGGCTGACTGCGGGGTGGACTTCTTGCTGCCGCTCGACTACGATGAGCCGCCGCCGGCGCGCATCGGCGCCGTGGATGTCGACGGCGGAGGTCCGCCCTGGCAAGGTCGCCACCGCTGACTTCAATCCCCCTGCGGAGATGGCCAACGGCCGGGGCCAGCAGGGGCAGCGGTTCTCGGGCTCTGTAGTGCGTATGAACGCCCGTGGAGCTGGCCCCTCTGATGGTACCCGCGGCGGCGGGTCCTTGGGCGTCGCCTCGTGTCGATTGGAGCCTCGCCAAGGGGTGCCGCCGTCGCCGGGAGGAGGCCGTCCAGCGCCGCCGTGCCACCACGCGGCCGCGTCGTGGGGAGTCCACGCTGCTGGGAGATGCAGCGTCGCCGACTACCACCGTGTGCCTCGCACTGGAAGCTGTATCCGCCAGTTCGTCGGGTTCCTTGATATCGCTCCTGCTACATGCCGTGGGACTGCTTGGGAGATCGGGGTCGTCTTCCGCGACGGCATATCCCCGTGGTGCTGCCGTGCTGACGGCCTTGCCAAACCCTGTCTCAAATCCGTCTTCTGCCCTTTTCAGCGGATTTGGACAGGACAACTGCAGCAGGACAACCTCCACAGCCGCAAGGTCGCGGAGAGCTACACACTTTTCTCATACTCGGTCTCGCGGACATCACAGAATCCTCACCGCGTGTTGTCGCCTTCCTCCAGTGAGTTGCCACCCACATGATGGCATGTGACATAAGGGCGGCTGAAGGAGGATGAACTCCCTGTTCTTCGATCATCACGGGTGAAGGAGATGTGAGGTATGTGTCCAATCACCAGGGACGCATGCTGCACTTCTTGCTGAAACTTTTTTTGTGCCAGGTTGTGTCTATTGCTTCAGTTATGATTTTCATCATATTGATATGTGTTCTTCAGGTGTGGTAACCCTAATTGATCTCATTTGGGGCTTGATTCTATTCTAGGATGATACCTCACCTTTATTCGGTTTGGACGACAGAGAGCCTGTGCATGGTGCTGAAACCTCAAATTGACAAATTGCTTTGATATCAGAATAATCAACTCAGCCTTCCAGGACGTTACTGCGTTCAGGCATGTCACTATGTCCACACCCATGGAATTCATCAGGTGCGGCTCATCTTCGCCTACCAGCTTTGTTTGTAAATGTATCACTGATTTTTTGCACTTGCTGAACCGAAGTCTGGGACAAATGTTCTCTTGCAATTCCCAAGTCTTCGATTCAAAAACAGTGTGTGTTGACTTAATCTAGGAGTCATATTAAGGAGAACATGGTTTCTTTTTGTGAAGGATATCTAATTGTTTTATATGAATTATTTTTTGCAGATCATTCTACTGTTTTCATAAGTTCCCCTTTCCCTCTTTTTAACGAGGAGGCAATTTTCTTAGCTTAAGTTCTAAGATTAGGTAATTCGTGTAGTGCGTAAAGAGTTATATTTAGATTGTCAAAATGTGCTTGGTGTAGTACTTAAGTTAGTCCTATGGCGGTCCTACTTGTGTAGCATGTTCCTGGACTGCAGGTTTTATACTAATGCTTCTTGTGTTTCTAGGTGTGTGTGGCGCACTCACTCTTGCAAAGAGAACAACTGAACGTTTTGGTATTTAGCATGTATGAGCAGATCTTTTTGTTGTATTCTGCTCGCTTAGGTAGAGATGAAAGGAACTTGGTTTAATGCAAAAACGAATAATTAATATTTAGGAGAACTCTGCAACGCACTCTAGAAAAAAGACTGATTTTTCATTCTTCAACGCGCACTCTAGAAAAAGACTGATTTTTCTTCATAGAGTGCCTCCTAAACTAGCAGACTATCCTTATGAGTTCAATGGAATGCCATATGAACAACCAGGGGAAGCATGTTTCTATGAAGTACATTTACTTATGTGGATTTTCTTTCTTCTTAGACCTTACTTATATAGGACATATGGTTCTATTTTTTGTTGACCTGAATTAGCTTAGTACTCGGATGTTAATGTAATTTTGTCATACCAGATTGGAAAAGCTATGCGGGATTCATAAACATATGGAACACAACTACACATGAATCTACTCTGATGTTGATGAATGAAAATATATTTTGGGCAGTAACTATTCTTCTAGAAAATATTATAAGTATTACTTCGGAAATACTGACCCACCTGCACTTTGGTACATGAAATTTCTTCATGTCACATTCTAAAAAGTCCTGCCATATATGCCCATTCTGCAATTTTCTATTTTCTAATTTACTATCCATTTATCGAAGATGAACCCAACCATTTGGATCTGAGCTTACAGGATGCTCTGTTTCAAGGAATCCGTTTTTTCAAACGAATTCAAATCATTCACAACTGAACCTACAAGGTTGCTCTGGTTAAAGGAATGTGTGCGTGTAGTGAACATGGGCATACCTCTGTCGAATAAGGCGATGGATCCTAGACTTTTGACTACTTGATCATTTTTTTTCCTGCTCTAAGTTGTTCTCTGAAGAAAGAACCAAGGTTTCAACTGATAATTTGTCTCTTGAACCAACATATAAGTAATAAGGATGAGTAAGGAGAGTAACCTAATTTTCCTATTAGTCAAGAATATAAAATTTATCACATATACACTTTATGATTCCTTTGTTTTTTAAACTTTTTTGCTATGAAACATAGTGTTAAAGAATAGATAGTTCTACTCAGTGCGCCTTGAATAGACATCTCTAGGCAGGGTGTCATGTATGGATTAAGCTATTGTTTGGCTAAATTATCATTTTCTAGAAACTAACCGAACTGCAGTACCTGCAACGGTTAGAACGTTTTGATACAGTGACTGCTATTTTTCTTGGGTTTCATTTTGGAGAACATGGTAACATGCAAGATGAGTATTGTGATGCCCATTTATGTTTTGATAGGTCGCTGAAAGATTCACCGAAGCGGAGAATGGAAAGGATACTTGTTGAGGGTACTACTATTTGGCCAAGATGGTACTACGGTGGAGAATTGGGGAGAAGAGGGTAACTGAAGATCCATTTTGTCATCTTACTGGTACAAAATGATGTTGGTTGCGTTTTATTTATGCTGTTCAGGTCAAATGTTTCAGTGGTTGTTCCCAATATTAAAAGCATATTCTCTTCTATTATTGATGTTTCAAGTTCTATATAGAAGTGTTTTTTTTATCAGGCAGCTAGATTGTTCCTTGTTAAGGAGCAAGCCTATAGATCTTTTCACCACATATTCTGTCTAATATTGAAGTTTAAGGCTGATTATCTAAATGTTAAATTGTAGATTGATTATAGGTTTTCAGATTAGTTATGTTTCCCCAATATTGTGTCTGGTTGATCTTAATGCCACTCCCCTCTTACCATCAATAGTAGTACCACTATTCAAACAAATGCTGCCACCTATTTTTTTTGTAGTTGAAAACAGATGTTTGTTATAATCCTCTAAGTACTGTCAATATATTCTTGACAGTTGTTTGCAATAGTCAATTTATTATACTGAGTCTATGTAGACATTTATTTGCAGCTGTCGTTATTATCAACCGCAGAAAGTTGAGTTTTACCATTCTTGACATTGGTGTGCCGATTGTGCAGCGTGCTGGTTGCAGCGGTGGTGGTGTGCCGCCCGCGTGCGGGCTATGGAAGCCGTTTCGTCTGCTGGGCTAGAGCCGTGTGGCCGCCCCGCGCTCTGTCGCTTGCAGCGCTGGTTGGCATTACCCTTCTGTAGTACTACGAACCAGTCAATTTAGTTATCGTTGAATCGATCGTACATACTTATTTGCAGTGTCGTTATCATCCGCCAAAGAAAGTTAAGCTTTACCATTCTTGCCACTCTCGCATGCCGTATCGTCACTATCACACCATCACACCACCGTTCACATCGCAGTCCTGATTTAACATAAGCTTCATTCTTTAGCTCTTGGCTTGGCGCGGCGTGCCGCCGCGCCTTTCCTTGCTAGTTAGTATAAGGGCATAACGTTCATGAGTAATGCATTAAGTTGCGGATGGTCTAGTGGCAACTCTGCACATATTAATTTTTATTTGTTCAATTAGCACTGACAGGCGGGTCCCACTTGTAAGACGGCACCAAAGATTACATGTGTAAGTTAAAAATATTAGGGGTTTTTCTGCAAAAACAGTAACGCCACATGTCATCTTCTGAATTATTGAGGATCAAATCTTCACATGATGGACAAGTTATTGAACTGACAGGCGGGTCCCACTTGTAAGACGGCACCAAACATTACATGTGTAAGTTAAAAATATTAGGGGTCTTTCTGCAAAAACTGTAACGCCACATGTCATCTTCTGAGTTATTGAGAACCAAATTTTTACATGATGGACAAGTTGTTGGATTGTAGCTTCACACTTTGTAAATTATAGGATCAAATCCTCACATGATAGACAAGTTGTTGGACTAGAAGTGTAATTCGCTTTCTAAGGAATGACAAAAACACGAAAGGATGCATAGAAACTAGAACGGGATTTTATTGACTCAATACGTCACATGAAGACCATACAAGAGCATAGAGTTCACACCCGACCCTCTCCGTAACAGTTTGCTTAGAAAGTAAGATATAGCAGAGAATACATCTCAGAGATAGCCTAGGTGTGCTTGATCATGAGCAAAATATACTGTATTCAGTTTGAACATGTTCTACTATTCTAATAAATAGAAAATGAAGTGTGAACATGTTCTAATACACCGCGACCTCCCGCACCCGCACCCGCGCGGCCGCCATCCTCCCCTTCCTCGACCTCCCCTCATGTCGTCGCCTGGCGACGACAGGCAATGTTGCGGTGGCGTGGCGGCGGCGCGACCGACGCGGGGGCACGATGTCGTGCTGGCGGCGGCGCCCGCACCTGGCCGATGTCGATGGCGGTGTCGTAGCTGGCGGCGGCTGGAGGAACTCGATGGCCGGTAGTGGATGGCAGCGGGCGGCAGCTCCAGGCCCCGATCTAAGCCCAGATGGGCTTAGTCAGGCTGCAGGAATGCTGCTTGCTGTTTCGTGTCCCTCGCCGGCCGCTCGCACAGGTTCTCCCAGGCTATGCTCGCGATACGAGGATGCCAAGGGAAATTGTCCTTGGCATAGTGGTGGTGGCATCCTTCTCCGTCGGAGGTGGTCGATCGGGTCGTCTCGCCGTAGAGTTTGGGTGACGTGGCAGCCGGTGAAAACCGTGCCTCGACTTCGGTCTTGGCGGACGATGGCGGCGGCGTTTGGCGTGGTTACCTTGTTGAAGGCATCGTCTTTGCTTGTTTCCTTATTTCACTTGGGAGTGGCGGATCCTGAAGGTTACCGGCGGGTGGCATGGGGCCTACTGGCTCGGTTTTCAATAAAGGAGGCGGTCTCTCTCTCTCTCAAGCCAAGACGAAGATCTGTTTGATGCATGTCTTCATTGATATGGAAAAAGTGTCATGTTCTAGAAGGCTTCACCGGCGAACTCCACTGGGCGACTAATGCCTGGAGATTGCCGGATCATATGGAATTCGGTCGCGTGCAACCATGTTTTTTCTAACCGTTTGGTTTTAGAGGAAGCGATGTGAAGCTCTGCAGTTTGTTGCCATCATGGGACATACCTTTAGTACCATGGTGATGTCAGTAGTGGAGAATGGCATGAAAGCTGAGATCTGTAGACAAGTAATGATGGTTCGAGTCCTGGTGGAGATGAGAGATTGGCTTGGTGATTTGTGATTTGGATCAGTGGCATCGGCAAGTGGGGGCGGTAGCACGGAGGAGAAATTCGGTGTCTAATCTTCGCGGTGAAAACCCAAGGTCTGGTCTCAATTGGTTGTGTTTCGCAATGACCTTGTTGAAGGCATTGTTTTTGAGAGAGCGAACCTTCTTCAGGGTGAAAACTTATGATCTGTGATCAAGGCGACGATGGCGCTTGCACACCGTTTCCTTCTTGGAGACGCCGCTTTTGAATAAGATAGATTTCTGGTATTGCCTTGGTGGTGTTTGGTTAGCTGCTACAAGGAATAGATTACTGTAGAGGGGATTTTCTTTTTCTTTTTCGTAATTCTTCTTTCTTTTTTGGCTGTGTTTATTAGTATCTTCGGATATTAATATATTTTCTTTATCGAAAAAGAAAGCGAAGTATAACTGTTGATCGCCAAAACCCACCGGCGGGCAGCGGCCTGTCAACACGGTAGAGCCGGGAAGAGCCTAGAGCTGCGGCTGGCTGAGACCCCTCGACGGCCCGCAATGCTCTTCTGGTCACACGCGGCGATGCGAAGTGCAAGGCGTGCCACCTCCCTGGCCAGGAAGGTGATGGGGATGCCTCGCTTAGTTCCGCATGGCATACACGTAAACATTAAATCGAGCCTCGATCGGCTCTCATATCTGTGAATCGGCTCAAAGAGCCGATCCACCCATGATCCGTACGGGGTGCACGAATACTTGGTGATCCTGCTTGATCAAGATAAAGCTAATGAGATCTACGACGATTTAGGGTTTTCATAATCGGATCATCCTCTCCATTGGGCCTCGCGGCCACGCACGGTGCTCGTCGATCCTAAACAAGGCCACACAACCAACGTGACGTTGATCATCGGAACATCCTTTAGGACTTGCGCCACCCTACGTGCCGCTGGATCCTCCCCCTTCGTAAGGCCTAACTATTGCAGATATTAAACTAATCCTGCGAGCAAGGAGCAACAATAACGGATCAGATCTACTAGATGATGAACAAGCAGGTGCCGCCCCCACGCTGAGATAGGCGTGAGGGCGGCTAGACATGCGAGGGTTGCACTACGTAAACATGTTTACACGAAGAGCTATGCTAACCCTAACACATCTATGATACTACGTTGCCCGCCATCAAAGACGCTTCAACGGGCAACGCATGAACAACGTTTGTGCTGCCTAGATCGCAAGATGCGATCTAGGCAGCATGTCGCTTACGATTGAAACCCTCGAGACGAGTTGGCGATGCGCGAGATTGGTTTGTTTTGGGGTGAACGTTGTGTTGTTGTTTATTCCATAAACCCTAGATACATATTTATAGTCCGCGGACTTTCTAATTCGGACGTGCACCTAACCGTGCACGAGTAAAACTCTAACTTTTAATCTAAAGATACGATCCACTAAATTACAGATACAATGGGCAATTCAGCCCAACTTCGTGTATAAGGCCAATTCTTGTTTTTCCTTCCATGTATATCTTCAAGTCTTTCTCAATCGTGGCCCACCTCGACTCGGTCAAATTCGGTGATAACACATGCCCCTGGTTTTGGAATTGGTAATTCCAAAATCACTCTTTTCCTTCGTCGGGTCATGTCGTGCAGAACCGTCGCAGATCTTTCATCATGATGCCCTGCCTCCTCAACTTCTCCGTGATTTGGCAGTTTTTTTTCTCTTAGGCACCTCTTCCTCGGCTGTGGCATTGAATTTCCACTATATCCCCTTTTATTTAACCGCTACGCCAGTTCTCCTCCTCTCCATCGCATTAGCACTCCAAAAGCCCTCCCCCACCATGTCCTCTTCCTCCTCTGCTCCATCGGGTCCTTCCGGCCGTCCTCCGCGAGTGACCGCCGGAGTACAATCCGGCAGAGGTCCATGCGGCGAACATCCGCCGCGCCATTGCGGCCGGGAGGAGCGACCACGACTTCTCCATCTGGTCCGAGGACGACCAGTCCTCGACGGACGGGAGAGCGACCTCCGCTTCCTCACCGTTGGGGCAAGGAGGAGAGCGGCGACGACGCTTCTCTGCGACTTCACCTCTTCGGTGAGGAGGAGGAGCAGGAGGAGGAGGACGACAACGAGCTCCTCCGACGAGCCGCCGGCCAGCGGTTCCCCTTGGCCGGCAATCCCGACGACGGCGGACGACGCGACGAAGAGGATGAAGACGAGGACCCGGTCGGCGGCCATTGGAGCGACGACGAGCCGCCGGGAGCGCCGAGCGGCGCGGGCGGCGACGAGGCGTGATGGCCCATAGATAGGACTTCTAGAATAGGGCCGTAGTAGTAGATGGGGCAATGTATCCCCTAGTACTTCCTTTTGAGAGCAATCAGCTCTTTTATGTAAGAAATCTAATCAATGAAGAACTTTCCCCAATTTGATCTTGCCGATTTCCTTTGAGTTTAATTTAGCCGATTCCTCCTTCTACGACCTTGCCGATTCGTCCCCTTTGCCAATGCGTAATGAGCCGATAGTACCACATCGGTCCTTTGAATTTCACCCTTCCCTTCCTCAACTGATGCAGGATCTTTCAGGAAAGCCTTTGAACTTTCTAACCAAACCCAATAATCCTCTTCAGTACTCATCATCGTGAAGAAGGTTGCAATGAAGGATCAGCCGATAGTATCCCCAATCGGCTCTTTAAACAGAGCAAAAGAGAGCATCCACCAGGCCTGCTGCCCCCGAGCCTTACTCGAGCGAGAATGTCGAGAGAATGCGCCAAAGCCGATCCTTTTTCTTCCTCCGTCAGCCGATAATCTTTCGTCTCAGCTGAACTAGCCCCAAAGATTGGAAATCCTTGACAACGGGGTTCAGGAACCCGGATCGGCTCGAAGTAGCTGAAGAAGTTTCCATTGTTTTACTCACTCGAGGCAACAGAAGGTACCACCGTTGGCCTGGATCTGGTGGAGACTCGATAGACATTGCATCGATGGTTGTGCATCGGCTGTCTTTCAATTCTAAAGTCGATGCCCTTGCATCGGCTGTAAATTTTTGTTTTTTTTTGTTTTTTTGGCCGATTTTCTCCTATCAGCCCCAGTATTCATTGCACACATGTACCCATCATTTCCATATTCAGTGCCCCCGAGCCGAATCGTTAAAGAATGGCGGATATCGGCTCTGTAACTCGCACGTCGGCTCGATAGGGTCAAAGGTGAACACAAGCAGAACATGTGGTGAGGATAATTTTGGCCGATTGCGGGATCGGCCTCCATAATGATTAGAGGCTGAAGGTTAAATGTCCCTTCATAGACCTTTGGGGCCGATCACAAGGATCAGCCTCGCCAAGTTACACGTTGCTTTGCTTTGACTACATGGTCAGGCCGGTGGATAAAACCAGCTTAACCCTTCCCTTGTCACATCGATGCGTTGCGCTCGTCTAAGTTGATGCCGAGAGGGTTCTTGGCCTGCTGCTTCCCATGCGTTCATGCCAGCCGTTGAAACTTCAACGAATCATCGGCCTGGACGACTTCTACCTCATCTCCATCCCATTATGCATTGGTGCATCGTGGAGGGAATACAAGTTGGCGTGGATCCAATCTCTTCCCAACAAGACACAGATAACTGCTCGTGCTATCGACGATGAAGAACGTTGTAGGGATAGTTTTCCTTCCTACGGTCAGATCCACGTTCAGAACTCCTGTGCCTCGGACGCTTGGCGTTGAAATCGCTCAATGTTACATTGGTCTTGATTAAATCCGAGCTAGAGCGTCCCACCGACGTAACATAGAATACGGCATGATGTTAACTGCCGCTCCGGTGTCTACCAACATCTTGTTCACAGCCTCCCATCGATATATCCTCGCAAATACAGGGCCTTCAGATGCCTGTAGCTCTTATCTTGTGGCTTCTCAAAGATAACGGCCGTGGGCCGCATCAAGTTGTGCCACGGATGTCTCATCTAACCCTGGAGCACTGAACTCGAAGGGAGGATGAACACCATGTTCGTGCCAGCCGATGTTTCATCATCGGCTCTCCTTTGTTTGGGGCGCCACTCCATTCTCCGTGGACGACCCTCTTCATTCAGGGCTCGCTGAACCTTTGCAGCCGATCGCCTTCCTTAGCGTATGCAAGTATAACCTTTCGGCTTCCTCAGGCCGCGCAGCTGAACCTGCGTTTGTGAACGGCTGAGTCCGTCAGGGCACCACCTTGGACGGTGGTACTGTCTTCTTCTTCTTCTAGTCCCTCGTCTTCGAATCCTCAAGATCTGCCCAACGAGGTGACTCAGCGCGTTTGCTTGGTGGTGGGAGAGGCCCTAAGCGCTCAAACACACACGTTGGCTGCCTCCTTCTTCTTCTTGTTGCATTCGGGCAATTGCCGATTGTGGGCAATCGGCTCATTCCTGAATCCCAGCAGTGTCCGAAGGGCAATCCCAGTGTCCGCGTTGTCATCTTGCTCCCTTGGCCTGTCCGCGGCACGGCGCTCGTGCTCCTCCTCATCGCAATCCGCGATGTCTTCGGCTTCTCTAGCCGACGATCTCCTTCATCATCATAGTTGGACCGTCGGCGTTGGTCATACCGACTCACATATTTGTTGAGGAGGTGATCGGAGAGAGGTCGCTGATATCTTATGTTCTTCACTTCTCCCTCGTGACGTAGCGCTTGCCATCATGATGGAGCCGATCGCGTGGAGCGGCCTCTTCGTGTCCTTGCTATGAGAGCACTGCCCTCATCTCCATCTTTGCCGAGTGGTTCCCGGGCCCCACCATGTTGATGCTGAACGTGGGACCTAGCTGGCAGCCCTCGGGTAGATGACTTCCATGTTAACGGCGGGAAGGGCTGGGTGTCTACCTTCATGGCGTGCTGGTTGAAAATTAAACGCCCCTTCTCTATCGCCGCTTGGATGTGACGCCACACCCTCGTCGTTGGTGGCATGGGAAAGCGAGTTGTGGAATTTGGTACGGCTTTCCGTTTAGCTCTTGCGCCGTAGGGAACTTGAGACCTTCGGAATCGTCAACTGTTTCTCCTTAGCGGAGGTCGAAGATTTGTTCATCTTGGTCACGTCAAAATCAAATCCCCAGGCGGCCCGGTGGCTTTACCCATTTGCGGGATACGGGGTTCCTCCCCGAGTCCACTCACCACTGCTATTTCTTGGTCTCCCGCAGCACTTCACCTTCCTCTGTATCGACCATGACTACGCACGCTTGAACTTGTCTTGGTACAGGTCTGGGTGGCGCTGTTCATATGCGATAGTTTCGAACCATGTGCGCGCGAGGATAATCTGCTTGGGAGGCCATGTCCTTGAGCTGTGTTGCAAGGCCAGCTACACCAATTCGCTTCCTTTTCTTATACGAACCGAATAACATCGGTTCCTAAGATTCTGAAGCGCGGATGTACTGTCACCGTTTCTCCGCGACGTAGTTGTGCTAGATCGGCAATGCTAGACTCGGAAGCTTCTGAATGGTATTGCGTATGGAACTGTTCTTCCAATTGCTTCCAAGATGGATGGAATTTGCGGCAAAGAGGTATACCATCCAAAAGCCGATCCTGTGAGGGACTGTGAAAAGAGCCTCACGCGTAGCTGATCCGACACTGAAGCCGGTCCTAGTTGCGCCAAATATCGGCCGATGTGCTCGATGGAGCTGGAGCCATCCGATCCACCGAATTTGGAGAAGTCGGGAGCCGATATTTAGGTGGCAGCGGGATCATCTCGTACTCGTCGGGGTACGGAATAGCCGATTGCCCTCCTTTTCGGCATAATGCCGAACTGGTCTCTCGTATGGTACGATCGATCCACCGTGCTGGGCGGAGATGTATTCGAAGATTCGCCGGGTGGCGTACTTAGCCAGCCATGTTTGCTTCTCCAGCTCGAAGCAGGGAGCGGGCTCGGGAGTTTCGTCGGGGTGGCGTACTTAGTTAGCCACGTCGCTTCTCGAGCTCGTTGACGTTCCCCCTGTTTGCGCCGGAGTCCCGACGTTGTGGCCTGGTTTGAGAGTGGCCAGTTGCCACAAGCACATACGTGCACGCGTATCCTTGAGGGATCTCCTTGGGCGCCTCCCAAGGTAGTCACTAGGGTCACCACCGATCTTGTAAACGACGAATGCCGGGTAGCCGGCACTTCAGCTGGTGCTGCCAACGCGTATGGCAGCGGTGGACGGGACTGAGGGCAACTCTCCTTGGTGCGTCCCGAGAGCTGGACGGCGAGTACGGTGGCTCATGATCTCCGGATCACGCGCGAGCGAGACGCTCCAACACGTTGACCAAGTTTTCGAGTGGCGGTGTAGCGAGTGAGCCACCAAGTAGTTGATCTCCTGCCGAAGGGCCCTGGTGCGTTCCTCCGACGGGGCAGAGAGATCTATCCCATCGCGTGCACCTTGTGGTGAGAACCCCTTCCATCGATGCCATGGGTACGGGTTCTCGAAAGAGCCGATGAGGTCGGCTTCGAGGGTGGCCTTGATCTCGTCATGTTTCTTCTTGAGCTCAGCAGGCAGCTCCTCGTAGGTGACTGGCGTGCCGTCCGCGCCATCTCGGATGTAGATGGCGATGTGGTTGATGTAGATGATTGTCCCACCGTGCCGAATGTGTTGATCGCCAAAACCCACCGGCGGGCGCCCCAACACGGTAGAGCCGGGAAGAGCCTAGAGCTGCTGGCGAGACCCCTCCGAGCGACGGCCCGCAATGCTCTTCTCACACGCGATCGAAGTGCAGGCGTGCCACCGACCTATACCGGGAAGGTGATGGGGATGCCTCGCTTAGTTCGCATGGCATACACGTAAACATTAAATCGAGCCTCGATCGGCTCTTATCCGTGAATCGGCTCAAAGAGCCGATCCACCCATGATCCGTACGGGGTGCACGAATACTTGGTGATCTGCTTGATCAAGATAAAGCTAATGAGATCTACGACGATTTAGGGTTTCACCGCATAATCGGATCATCCTACTCCAGTGGGCCTCGCGGCCACGCACGGTGCTCGTAAGCCGATCCTAAACAAGGCCACACAACCAACGTGACGTTGATCATCGGAACATCCTGTTTAGGACTTGCGAACGCCACCCTACGTGCCGGATCCTCCCCCCGTAAGGCCTAACTATTGCAGATATAAACTAATCCTTGCAGCAAGGAGCAACCGTAACGGATCAGATCTACTAGATGATGAACAAGCAGGTGCCGCCCCACGCCTGAGATAGGCGTGAGGGCGGCTAGACATGCGAGGGTTGCACTACGTAAACATGTTTACACGAAGAGCTATGCTAACCCTAACACATCTATGATAACTACGTTGCCCGCCATCAAAGACGCTTCAGTACGGGCAACGCATGAACAACGTGGGGCTTGTGCTGCCTAGATCGCAAGCATGTCGCTTACCTGATTGAAACCCTCGAGACGAAGGAGTTGGCGATGCGCCGAGATTGGTTTGTTTTGGGGTGAACGTTGTGTTGTTGTTTATTCCATAAACCCTAGATACATATTTATAGTCCGGCGGACTTTCTAATTCGGACGTGCACCTAACCGTGCACGAGTAAAACTCTAACTTTTAATCTAAAGATACGATCCACTAAATTACAGATACAATGGGCAATTCAGCCCAACTTCGTGTATAAGGCCAATTCTTGTTTTTCCTTCCATGTATATCTTCAAGTCTTTCTCAATCGTGGCCCACCTCTGACTCGGTCAAATTCTGGTGATAACAATAACTTTAAAAAAAAGAATAGCCTTCCCGATCTCTAGAGTCGTAAGAGAACTAGAGAAGGCAAGTGCCATCTAAGTCATCTCTTGGTGAAGTATTAAAGCAACCCTCTAAAGATTGTAAAGCTAGTTATATTTTTGAAGATTCCGGTTGAAAATACGAGCTATTTGAGATATTAAAAGGTTTTTGAAACTACGCCAAACTATGAGTAAATCCCACTTTTTCAATTCAAAGATTTTACCCACTTTAACACCTAACCACATCTTCACAAAGTCGTCCCACATGTACTCGTTTGTAACGCCCGAGTCAGAGGACATGTGGACACCATTTCACAGAAAACATTACTCCCTCCGATCCATATGGAGTACCACCTCGCTATTATTATTATTTTTGAAAATGTGATATTTTACTGTTTGATGGAAGATTAATAATTAGACTACATGCTAAATTTACACCTTATTATTTTTAGTTAACAATTTAGATTTGGAATCTAAAATAAATTATGTATTATTCACTAATTTTTTTTAAACGGAGGTAAAAGTTTTGCCTCATCTATTAATTAAGAAGAAGTTGCTCAGTTTTTACGAAAACCTACAACAACAGGGCCAAGCCAAATAAAACTAACATGACAATATCTTCTCAAAAAATAAAAGTGCGACAGTATCAACAAGCGGTGGTCGCAGAACCGTCCGTGCCCCATATGCGGCCTTTTTTACTTTTTTCAGATCGAACAATGTAATTACTAATTAGGTTCATGGATCTTTCCGTTCTCTAAGTGGCATGGTTATCTCCAACTTTATTTTACACGTAATCTGCATATGACAAGGCTCATGATCTTGTCACTGCCTTTATGAGTCTGCATGATGTTATGTAACCTGGTACATGCCTTTCTGCATGCAGGGTTGAGCACTACCACCACAGGTGTGTCTATTCATGCGTTTGATCATTTTGTATTGGCGCTTTACGTCTTAGGAGTGTGACAGCCGGAGCATCGAGAAAAGTATCCAACGCCTCCACACGATCTGTCACCGGCATATTGGTAGGTGAATAAGCAGAAGGTTTTGTTAGTGCATCTTATGATTCTTATGGGAGAGCAGATAGATTAGACAAACATTGTTGAAGATCTGCCTGGTGTCAGGAGCTGATCCAGTGATGCGTGCGCACTTATCTGAACCTTCGACTAAACGAACTGCAGGACAAATCATAAGACTCCACAAAGGACGGCCGACCCCGGTTGCAGTTAGCATCGGGGATGCGAGTGGGTTGATAACTCAGATATTTTCACTTGGGTTGATAACTCAGATATTTTCACTTAACTGGTTGCTTACATTGGGCACAGAGTACACTACCTGATGAGGCATATAACAACCTGCCTAGGCCAATAGCCGCCCGCCAGCAACGGTCACCAACCTGCCGAAGTTAATTTGGTTGTCTCTGTTACTCTGAGTGAACTTTCGAGCATATTCCTTCCAAAAATATCGCTCCATCCCGTTTTTCTAATAATACAAATAAAAGTTCAACGTCTCGATGCATTGACACAAAATGTTCTTAGGTAAAACTTATGAAGTCACACACATCATCATGACATCACACCCAAAGAGCTAGACACTGCCACAACTTATGAATCCCCGAAGCTACGAGCACAACCACAATGTTAAATATAAATGCACTGCCTAGGCTCTTTCTATTAGTTTGGACTTTTGGTTCAATTGGCTACTGCATCAATTTTATATGGTATCAGAGCTAAGAGGTGTCAGGTTTGAGACCCTGCTCGCGTAGTATTAAAAACAAAACGGAAAAAAAATTGTGGCCCAGCCTCTGCGGGTGTGTTTGGATTATCCACGAGATATACCTAAATAACAACCATAGTAGAATTAAGAACGCAGTGCAAAACTATGACTAAAGTTCTCAAAGCTTAAATTTAATCATTTATGCTTCAAAACTAACATGTCAATTTGAACCAGGCTAAATTTAGGATCTACCAAATATATATTTAGTTTTAATTCAATGTGAGGGGTCCAACAATATGCCCCATTAGTGATGTCGGACTATGGGCCAACTTCTGCTACAACTTGCTTACAAATCTTAAAAATGGATCTCTGATGGCCCAATTTTTCTATACACCATTGTCAGTCCTCACTTATGTGGTAACTAGTTGTGGCTTTACTAAAACATTGTAAGCCAGATTGTTGATTGTAGTATCGTAGCCAAAATATAGAGCGGATAATGATATAGGGGGTGTTGGCGTCTGTGGGGGGGGGGGAGTTCGTGGGTGGCCTTTATTAAAATACTTGCGTACCTATTGGGAGGATTAGGATCGTTTGAAAATATTTTTTACGTGCTTTATTAGATATGTACGTTTGAATTGTTTTATGGATCATTTTGCACTACGCTTCATAGAATTTTCCTACATGTCTTCCTCTTTTTTGCAATACAATATAATTTGTTTTGATGCAAACACAATCATGCAGGAATTAGGGGGTCATGATATTGCAATTCTATGTTCCTTGTTACTACTACGTTTATAGTCCTCTAGATCAAAGAGGAATTGTTTTCTTTAATTCGATGATAAATTCACGATGTTGTATGTGTATTAGCAAGGCAACATTTTACCTTTTTTTGGAAGTTTTAGTGGTATTTTAGTCACTTTTGGGGGTATTTGATTCCCTTAGTGTTAAGCTTTAGTAGATCCAGTGGAATATTGGTAACATCTACAAATTTTCAGAAACTTATGCGAAATTTTAGTGAATGTTTATTCTCATTTTTGTTTGTTTTGTTCTGTATTATGGCAAGCACAACTTCCATGCGCAGTTTCGTTTCATGTAACTGAATTGATTTATATGTAGTTGTACATTTGTACCTTTTATGTTTTGTTGCAGTTCTAGTTTAATTTGATGTGATTATTCATTTTTATTTATCTTAATTGCACTTCAATGATGGGACAAAAAAAGCAATTGGAACTGTCGAAAATTTCAATGAGCAACACTCTAGAAACTTCCTTAGGGCATTGTACATTGGGGTAAACCTCAGCCTTCCCTTACAGTCAGAACGTTAGATTTTTTGCTTATTTAAAGGGGTGAGAATGGAAAAAGAAAACGTTATCTTCGTTTAGCTAAAGGATAATCCCTTAGAAAGTAAAAGAAAATGTGTTCTCCATTGTATCATGTGTTTTCTCTTATCAAACTATTTTCCTACAAAAATTAATTGATTCTCATTAATTAATAGAGATGACAGTAAGAGATAATATATTGTATCACCTATATTTAGTGTTTTCTCTAGACGCCATTAACTGCTAAAAGAAAATCCGTCTTCTCTACAAATTGTACATGTCCTTAGAAGGTTCACTTGCATCATGAATAAAATATAAATCAGCTCCGAGCAGAGCTTTGCAAAGCAAAATCGTGCAGGTAGCTTTGTAGTGTGGTGTCGTGACTGGTTGCTTCCTCTTGGGCCGTGTATGATGTCCAACAGCACGCATAGGCTTTGCGGCCGCTGGCTATTCTACAGGCTAGTCCGACTCAAAAGAAAGGCAGGTTTGCATCATCGCGCACGCGTGGCTATCCTCCCATTTGTAGTTTTGTACCAACCAGCACAACCGTACAACCAACAAGTGCGTGGCACCGGCGGAGATATTTCTCCGGCGAAGGCGTGCGCCACCGTCGTGCAGGACCCACCGCAAAGTGACCCGGAACCAAACCCCCTATACCCTGCCGCCCGGTCCAACCGCCGGCGACCGGGTAGCCACCCTGCTCCAGATCTTTGTATAAAGGCCTCCGGCTCATTTCGCGGCAGATCACTACAGCTCGATTTTCGCCAGCGCGCGCCATCTATCGGATCAAAATTAAGATCAGGAAAAGCTCCGCCACTCTAGCTCGCACTCCACACTTTTCCGAACTGAAACGGATGCATATAAAGTGCACCGTGCGTGCGCGCCACTGACATTAGTAGTTGCAGCAGCTGTAGGGCAGCCGCTACCACGTCCACGTCCACGTCCTTCTACAACCGAGCTACTCTGGTACTGGCGGCAGACCTGCACTTCCGGTGCATAATTGCCGAGGCAGCGTGCTCCATCGTTGATTCTTCGAGGAAGAAGAAGGGGAAGCTGCAGAGCCTTCACGCATGGGCGCGCACGCGAGGTCCCTGAGCTGGTACATGGGCCAGTCGGGCTCGCAGCCGCCGTCCAGCGCCAACGAGGCGCAGCGCGCGCTCAGCAGCAGCGGCGGCGGCAGCGACGCGAGCTTCGACACCAACATGGTGATCATCCTCGCGGCGCTGCTCTTCGCGCTCCTCTTCGCGCTGGGGCTCAACTCGCTGGCGCGCTGCCTCATCCGCTGGGCGCGGACCGCCTCGGGGGAGGCCGGCGACGGGGAGGAGGGCGCGGCCACCACGACGTCGCGGGGCGGGCTCAAGAAGCGCGCGCTCAGGAGCCTCCCCATCGAGGTCTACGGCGCGTGCACGACCGCCGGCTCCGCCCCGCCCGCGCCGGCGGACGACGTCTGCGCCATCTGCCTCGGCGAGTTCGAGGACGGCGACAAGGTGCGCGTGCTCCCGCGCTGCGGCCACGAGTTCCACGTCCGCTGCGTCGACACCTGGCTCGCCTCGCGCGACTCCTGCCCCACCTGCCGGGACTCCGTGCTCAGCGGCGCTGCCGCTCCCAAAGCCGCCGCCGCCGCCGGACGCGGCTTGCAGACGAGTAGCGCCGACGGTGCAGCCGTCTCGGTAGTCATCGCGTGACGTGGAGCGGTGGGGGCCGCGCGCCATTCGTGGTGACCGGTGGGCCCGCAGATAGGTTTGTTCGAGGTAGAAAGTATCCTGGCCGTGGCCGTGTCTGTCAGATATTTTTCGACTTGGGTGCCGTGAGAGATGGCCCGATTGTCTGAGGTCACGGTCAAGCTTTGCCTCCCGTGGACGGCATGTGTACTCCTATCATTTCTTTTCTTCTCCTGTATAATATACTAGGTTACTAGAGTTAAAATAAGATTGTAAATTTGTACATGCATGCGTGATTTTCCACGGATATCTCATGTTACCCAATTCTTTATTGTAGGGAAACCACATGGCTTTGTTGCCGGCATTTTATTGATTGCAAACAATAGTTACATCGTTTATAAGTTTATACCAAGAGTAAAATTAGGAGGTTCATCGATCGACTTACAAGAAACTTTACTAATAAAACATGCCTTGGCTAATTCATGAGCAGCCCCATTCGCTTCCCTCGGACAATACTAAAAATGAACACTTCCAATAAACGAGACAATACCAAGTTATCAACACAATCAGCAAAGATGGCCGACGATTGTCCCCATCATGTAGCTTCGCATGTGCAAGCCTCCACCTTCTCTAATGAATCGGACTTCACCTGGATGTTATTACAATCCAATCTATTTGCCAGATCAAGACCCTCTCTCGTGGCCATAGGCTCATCCGCCGATGCTATGTTTGGCAAGTAGATCCAAGATGCCGCAATAAATTTACCTTCACGATCTATTAGAATGCTGCATGCCGACCCTGTATGCGAATCTGAATTAAACGAACAGTCAACATTAACCTTGATAACTCTAGGCGGTGGTCTGATCCATTGATGTCTCTGAATTATTGGTTTCCTCTGGACCTTTGCAGCTATGGAAAGAATAGAAAATTTGTATTTAAATATTGGAGGAACTTGTTCATTGTGTGTGCTTTGACGACGGATCCAACAGAGAAACCAACTCCCCACAACAATAACTTCCTTCAACCCTAGATCAATTCCCGGCATAGAAGCATCTTGTGACCTAAACAAAAATTCCAGGTTTGCAGAACTTGATCGATCTTCCTCTAGAGCTTATGAACGGTGTGTGTGTGTGTGTGTGATGGTGGTGACAGTGTGGTAAGATCAACATTAGAGAGAAGAGGTGACCGCAACCATTGCCAAGATGATACCAAACATCCAACATTGCATCGTCAAGGCCATTTGGGCCAGACTGCAGGCAACCAATCACTGGGAGCTTTTTGGCTCATTAGATGCAACCCAAGCCCGAAACGAAGTGCCAAAATGGCCCATGGCTTATTCCGAACGGGCTAGGACCTAGGAAGCCTGCCCTAGGGAAACCCAAAATAAGCATAGGCTACAAAGACGCCCCAAAAGATAGGACTCTTGAAAGTTTGCCTAGGAAGAGTGCATGCAATCAAATATACTCCACTGTTAACATATTTATGCTTTACGGATAAGGATTCAATGACCGTGGTTGGGCAGCAGCATCTCGTCCCTCCCTTCTCCTCCCCTCTCGAGAGTTCCTCTAGTCCCCTTGAGACTCGGCCTCCGACCCCGGCTTCGGTCCCTCTCGCCGTCAATGCTCGCGATGGTTGGTGTAGAGATGGATTGGATTAGGACGCTAGGTTCTTTGTTCAGTAGTAGTGATATGTTTAGCTAGGTTTAGACTTGGTCTTGTTGTTGAGTTTACCCAAGTGGAGTCTGGTGTTATGCCTTGGATGAGTTCATCGTTGGAGTTCGTGAGCGGCTTATGGTGGTTGGCTACGGTGCTCCATAGGTTGGAGACAAAGGCATCCCGTGAGAGCACCTCTCACTCCTCGTCAATAGGGCTCAGTTGCTGCCCATATCTGCTGGTGATGATTGCTCTACTTCTGATGCTTGTCCGTCATTGAGACAACGGCATCGATTGTGGAGGGATCTGGCCTAGATATCGATCTGAGCGGTGGGGAGACCAAGATCCAGGAGTTCCATGGAGATCATCAGCAGGGGGCCTGCGACATCCAGAGATGTCTTGCCTCTGCTTCCGATGGCCGAAGGGCGGCCCTCCTCAGCCACATCGTGTTGGTTGTTCCTCAACCTCCAGGCGTCATACCGATGTGGAGGCCTTTCTTGTACTCTATCCTAGCTTTCAGCGGCATCCTCGTCCCAAGTGGTCTATCCCGACGGCGGAGATGCTAGCCAGAAGATCGAGCGGAGCACTCGTTTGTGGTGAAAAAGGACCTAATTGCTTTTCCTAAGTATGTTATAGGGTATTTTATGTAAACGTGTAGGTTCTAGTTTTAGTTTCTATTCACTTTTGGGACTCGTTGTAATATGTAACCCACCGCTGGAAAGCATGCAATATCTAGGTCCTTCGGGACCTTTCCATGTTAAAAAAAAAGATCTTGGTTGTGCTCCAAAGACAACGCTAAAAGGGGAAAAATCTTGAGACCAAAGGGCCCCTAGTTTTCACATCATTTTTTAGCCCGACGAAAAAACCAAATAAATTCTATAGAAGACAACAAAATAATTTCTTGCACTTTGCATGGCCACCTCTGGACTCCGGCAATTGATCTTTTATAGTGGTTAGCTATGGTGCCCTTTGGCATCTTCATGACATATTTCAGGGCATTCGAGATGGTATGAAGCACAAGACATAAAACATGTGCAAGCAGTCTATTTCCAACAATGAGGCCTTTTTATCATTAAATTTGGTGGATATAGTCAACTAGTTAAAATCACACGTTGTGGAGTTAGAGGGTGCTTCCCCTCGTTTCGTGGTGCTAGACTGTGCACAATGAGAGCAAGTACAATAAGGTACACTCAGCTGGCTATAAAAGATAAAATATTATAAGTTTGCTTAGTTGAAGGAGAGAGATTATGAGAGAGAAGAGGAGTGGGCTATTATCTTGTAGCCAGCTCTAGCACGTGCTCCTAGACACTATGTGAGACTAAAAGGTGGGCCATGTATTGTAAAAGTACTATATTTTTATAGCTCACTATTGTATATGTTGGCTCTATGTTAGCTATAGATGACATGGCACTTGATTTATAGCTAGCAGCTGGCTACACTATTGGAATTGCTCTGAGGATGCGACTTTCAAAAGCCGAGATTATTAACACATACTGGACCCCATGTAGTACTTGGTGGTGTGTTTTTTTATTTGAGTGCACTCAAGAAGTTTTCTCCCGGCGCTAGAGGCGGAGACTTGTATGTGGCAAGTTGGGCCTGGCCTGCTAGATTGTGGAATTGAGTATATGTGGGGCCTTAAAATGTCAAAAGGTTTGAAAAATTGTATGTGGGGCTTTAAAATGTCATTAAAGTTTCTAAATAATGTTCATATGGAGAAAAAATATTGTATGTGGGGATTTAAAATGTCATTAAAGTTTCTAAATAATTTTCATATGGAAAAATGTTCCCTTCGTTCAAAATAATTATTTTTAGAAAGTACATAGGATTAAAAAATATTCACGAGGCATAAATTTGTTGTATAAAATTTGAAAAATGTTATGTGAAATAAAAATGTTCATGCCTAAATGCAAGTAATCATTCCGAGGTTCAAAATATGTTCACGTATTACACACCATAAAATTCATATGAAATTTAGGGAAACGGAAAAACGGAAAACTGAAACAAGAGAAATAGACGGCCCGGCCCAGCTGACCGCATGCTTATGGCGTGGCCCCAACCATTTCAGATCGGTCCAGTGGTTTGGAGGTTTTGAGCCCTGCTATCTGCCTAACAGAGCTTCAAAATGCACGATCGGCCCATTATCATTCTCGGGAGTCCTTGATTACCACTCAGTCAATGGCCCTTAGAAACTTGTCGTGAAATGAAATGTAAAACAAGGATCCACTTTCCCATTCATCTGTTCTTTCTTTTCTTGTTCTTTATAATAAAAATATGTTTGTGTATGAGGCGATATGCTCCTGATTTTTGAAATAACTTCTAAACATAGTTTAAAATATTAAAAAATTGAAGAAAAATTGATGCATACATGTCAACATCATAAAGTCGTTTCGTCGAAATTTGACATTTTTTGTGTCTTGCAGAAAAGATAGAATTTGGTGCTTAAAAAGAGCTTTTCACGATACATTACTTTATCTTTTTTACACAAGGTATAAAAAATATTAGTTTTCCACGAAACTTCATGTGCGCACATGTAATATCAACCTATACGCACCAAATTTTTGTTCATATTTGTTTTGACATTTTAAAATATTTTTCTTGATAGCAGGCGCACGTTGTGTACTTGCATCACGGAGAAGTCCTATGTATGAAGCCACTTGTGAACTTTGATGGGCCAATTTGCCAAATATATTCGTCGGTCAGTCTCGGTCTGTCATTGCTACATTTCTTCCACTTAAGACTTAACGTGTGTACTTTTCTCCACAGCTAGGAGAGGCTATATCCTGCAGACCTGCACCTTCTGGCTCTTGCGGTATCAGTCGTGATTCTGTTCAGATCGAGACACATCCTGACAAACGATGCATCTCAAGTAACCAAACTGACTCCGCCGCTCATGATTCAGAAACACTTGCTAATTGCCGGTCCATGCAGCCATAGTCCATAAACTTAAGTATGACGATAAAGGGAAAGCGTCCAATCGGATGAACAGTTGGTTTACCTGTTTGGACCGAAAGCACAGTACGTTTGTGTCGCTGTCCACGTGAGGCTGGTTTCGTTTCAAAGTTTGCGTCGTGCGGAACTATTTCTATCCGTCCATGGCGGTTAGGCATGCCATAAACCACTGACCAAAAGACCGAGGTTTGAACCGTGTGTTTGTGCGTGCTTATCTCTTATCTTATCGCGTGCCACACCATCGCTGTGGCCATTCTGTATTTGTGTTCTAAATTACAGCGGTCCATCGGCGCCTCTGCCTCGACGTGGCACCAGGTTTTACGAGCTCACTTGCAGGCACGTCACACTGTCCAAGTCGCACTCTATTGCTGCGAGTAATATATGTCGGGGGTTTTGTTTTCTTTTATCGTGGTCTAACCTTTCGGCGGCAGAGAATTAGACTCTAGATGTATCCTATCGATTTTCCAGGTTATTCTGGTTGTTTTGATGGTTTTTCTTTTTCTTTGTGCATGCTATCTAAACGTTATATTGTTGGATATACAATTGATATTATCTTGATGTTATCATGTTAATATATCTTTTATTGATACTTCAAATATATTAATGTATAATGTATTTCTTAGTAATTAAGAAGCCACGAGCCAAGGACAAATCAAGGCAACAAAGAATGATCTACGTAGACCAAACACCAAAAGGCAAGAGAAGATATCTAGTGCTGCGTACTATTTGTGTGCTCCTAGATTCCAAGACTCCCGTTCATTTGTAGTGAAGGGACATGATTGAACTCAACCCGAGGACTTTTTCACCATGGCACATAAGCGAACAAGACTCGCTTGTCTTCATATTGTTGTACAGGACCTCGGTCGGTGCCGGCGGAAAAGGGCATCCTAGGACATCGTTCCCCTCCTTGAAGGCATCGTCGTGGATCGCCAACCGACTCTCCGTCACCCCAATATCTTGAGTTCTCCAACAAAGCACGCGTTGACAACTTCTCCATTCCCACCCTAGGGATGCCGCCTTGGAGTTTCTGTACTTCCGGATGCCTTTGTGTTGCGAAGCTTGTTTGTCTCACCAGTCGGTGTAGTGAATATCTAGGCTGCATCCTCGAGGTTGTTCTTGCATGTCGAGGTGGCTGTCCTGAATGGATCTGTCATTGCGACCCTATGAGGTGGGTCGCGGATCATTAGAGTGTGGGTGGAGACCCGGTGCTACGAGGGTGGTGAGGTATGTCGGCTCGGGCAAATGCAATTTCTAGGCTGCTCTTGCTTGCATGTCGGGGCTACCTCGGATTTGGCACGATAGCCGTGGTCGACTTCGGGCAGATATTTTTCAGTGCAACTTGTTATGCGATCTTCGTGCGGCGTTGTGGCTCGCCTGCTGATGGCACCGGATTCACTAAGATACTAATTCGGTGGGGCTTCAAACGCAAAGTGATGTAACAAAGGTGTTTTGTGCCAGCCAGCCAGGGTCTCCCCATTCACATATAATTTCAATTTATTTTTTATCTTACTCTTCTTTATCTTATCATTTTTAGTACTCTCTTCATTCTCTTTTAATTGACTCGAAGTTCGTACAACTTTATACTAAATTTAAGTCAATTAAAAAGTACCGGAGGGAGTACTTAGCCTTTTATACCAAAATTCCACTCAAGTATGTTCTTCATTTTAGAATTAGGTATTTATAAATTTAACTAAATTTTTACACAAAAATAACAATATATGTGGCATTAGATTATTATGTTATTGTGAAGATGAATTTAACGATATTAAGTTAGTGTCATAAATGCAGAAATTTAATTTTGCTCACTTCACCCAGAACATATAATTTAACTGGGAAAAAGTTTTAGCAAAAAAATCCGCATATACATCTCGACAATCTATTTGTGTTTCTAAAGGTTCGCGAAAAATTGATATTTTTATGATCGATATAAAAAAAGAGAAAATATGTCTCATAAAAAGCATTATTTTATCACAATTTACTTTTACACAGCTCAAACGACAAGTCAAATTTTCACTGAAAGATTTATGTGCACGTAGCATGTGAAGATGTACACGTGAATTTTTGTTTCAATTTTTTTAACATTTCAAAATATATCAAAAATAAACGTTAAAATGAAGAGAGCATATGCACACAAGAGCTAAAACATCGCTCCCAAATAAATGCTGCTACATTAAAGTTTGTTAATATTATTAATAAAAACCTTAAATCGAAACATTTTAGATCACGAATAATATGTACAAAATCAGATGTCATGTGCTCTAAAAGGTTAGGAGCATATACCAGAATGATTCATGTGATGATCATTGGACAA
Source organism: Lolium multiflorum (assembly GCA_030979885.1). Taxonomy (NCBI): domain Eukaryota; kingdom Viridiplantae; phylum Streptophyta; class Magnoliopsida; order Poales; family Poaceae; genus Lolium; species Lolium multiflorum. The sequence goes on from CM061749.1 coordinate 263,235,778, forward strand.
ACAGTAAGAATATCCCTGTGTGCTTTAGAAGAACCAAGGATATATATATATATATATATATAGTTTTATATGGGGTAATGACAAACAAATCGCTGTAAGGTGTTGCACCGATATTTGTTTGGTCACATATAAGAATTAATTTCAAATCTCAATTAGGCTAAGTGTTATTAAAAAGGTTTCATAATGATAGATTTAGAAGAGTTCTAAATATTGTGACGGATTCTACAATAGAAGGCAGAGTATGTCGTTGTTTTGACAATGATTGAGGATGTTTAGGTCGAGGAGTTCTTTGAGAACTTGGTGTAGTTCCGATAGTGTCAGAACTTTGAAGCTATATTGTGTGTGACAATATTAGTGACATATTTCAGACCGGAATTAAGGTTCCACCAGAAGACCAAACATATTTAATGCCGACTCATTTGGAAAATGAGTAATGCGTTGAGACGCAAAAGAATTGCAAAATACATACGTTTCTGAGCATGTCAGAATAGACTAAAACCTCTCCCGTAAGCAAAACATGATAAAGCACCGGAAGGCACAGGTGTTATATCTTTACAAATGTAAACTAGATTATTGACTCTAGTGCAAGTGGGAGACTGTTGGAGATATGCCCAAGAGGCAATAATAAAATGGTTATTATAATATATCTTTGTGTTTATGATAATGTTTGCATACAATGCTATAATTGTATTAACCGAAACATTGATACATGTGTGTTATGTAAACAACAAGGAGTCCCTAGTAAGCCTCTTGTATAACTAGCTTGTTGATTAATAGATGATCATAGTTTCATGATCATGAACATTGGATGTTATTAATAACAAGGTTATGTCATTATGTGAATGATGTAATGGACACACCTAATTAAGCGTAGCATAAGATCACGTCATTAAGTTCATTTGCTATAAGCTTTCGATACATAGTTACCTAGTCCTTCGACCATGAGATCATATAAATCACTTATGCCGGAAGGGTACTTTGATTACATCAAACGCCACTGCGTAAATGGGTGGTTATAAAGGTGGGATTAGGTATTCGGAAAGTATGAGTTGAGGCATATGGATCAACGGTGGGATTTGTCCATCCCGATGACGGATAGATATACTCTGGGCCCTCTCGGTGGAATGTCGTCTAATTAGCTTGCAAGCATATGAATGGTTCATAAGAGATGACATATCACGGTACGAGTAAAGAGTACTTGTCGGAGACGAGGTTGAACGAGGTATAGAGATACCGATGATCAAACCTCGGACAAGTAAAATATCGCGTGACAAAGGGAATCGGTATCGTATGTAAATGGTTCAATCGATCACTAAGTCATCGTTGAATATGTGGGAGCTATTATGGATCTCCAGGTCCCGCTATTAGTTATTGATCGGAGGGGTCTCGATCATGTCCGCATAGTTCTCGAACCGTAGGGTGACACACTTAAGGTTTGATGTCGTTTTAAGTAGATATGGAATATGGAATGGAGCTCGAATGTTGTTCGGAGTCTCGGATGGGATCCGAGACATCACGAGGAGGTTCGGAATGGTCCGGAGAATAAGATTCATATATGGGAAGTCATTTTCCGGGGTTCGGAAAAAGTCCGGTGTTTTGGGAGCTTCTAGAAGGTTCTAGAAGGACCGGAATAGTCCGGAATATTATGGAAGGTTCGAAAGTGTCCGGGACGACCCGGGATGTCTAAGGAAGTCCGGAGGGTTCCATAATAGGTGCAACCACGTTGCCTTAAGGGAAAAGGAGTCTTTCATTAATGCAATTTCGGAATTGGCAAAAGAGTCCGAGTAGGACTAGGTTTTCGGAACCGGAAACCTATCGGAACTCAGTCAAACTTGGGGGCAGGTTTTTGGACGACCCAAGGGGCTTGGCCACCTATTTAAAGAGGCCAAGGGGCACCCAAGGGCACCACAAGTCGCAGCCCTAGCTCCCCAAGTCGCAGCACCACCCTGCGCCCAAACCCTAGCTATTCCTCCTCCTTCTTCTCCCGCAGCGCTTGCGTGCCCTGCCGGAGATATCCACCACCACCGTCCGCCGTCGTGCTGGCGGGATTCCGAGAGGATCTACTACATCCGCTGCCCGCTGGGGGGAGGAGGACGTCGTCTTCATCAACACCGTACGTGTGACCGAGTACGGAGGTGCGCCCGATTGTGGCACCGTCAAGTTCTTCTACGCGCTTTTGCAAGCGGTCAAGATCTTCTACACGCTTTTGCAAGCGGCAAGTGATCGACTACATCCACCACGAGATCTAATCTCGTTAGGCTTTGGAAATCTTCGAGGGTTAGTCTCATGATCTTCTCGTTGCTACCATCTACTAGATTAGATCTTGGCTTGTGTTTTCGTTCTTGCGGTAGGAAAATTTTTGTTTTCTATGCTACGAATCCCAACAGCTACGAGGGTGGTGAGGTATGTCGGCTCGGGCAAATGCAATTTCTAGGCTGCTCTTGCTTGCATGTCGGGGCTACCTCGGATTTGGCACGATAGCCGTGGTCGACTTCGGGCAGATATTTTTCAGTGCAACTTGTTATGCGATCTTCGTGCGGCGTTGTGGCTCGCCTGCTGATGGCACCGGATTCACTAAGATACTAATTCGGTGGGGCTTCAAACGCAAAGTGATGTAACAAAGGTGTTTTGTGCCAGCCAGCCAGGGTCTCCCCATTCACATATAATTTCAATTTATTTTTTATCTTACTCTTCTTTATCTTATCATTTTTAGTACTCTCTTCATTCTCTTTTAATTGACTCGAAGTTCGTACAACTTTATACTAAATTTAAGTCAATTAAAAAGTACCGGAGGGAGTACTTAGCCTTTTATACCAAAATTCCACTCAAGTATGTTCTTCATTTTAGAATTAGGTATTTATAAATTTAACTAAATTTTTACACAAAAATAACAATATATGTGGCATTAGATTATTATGTTATTGTGAAGATGAATTTAACGATATTAAGTTAGTGTCATAAATGCAGAAATTTAATTTTGCTCACTTCACCCAGAACATATAATTTAACTGGGAAAAAGTTTTAGCAAAAAAATCCGCATATACATCTCGACAATCTATTTGTGTTTCTAAAGGTTCGCGAAAAATTGATATTTTTATGATCGATATAAAAAAGAGAAAATATGTCTCATAAAAAGCATTATTTTATCACAATTTTCTTTTACACAACTCAAACGACAAGTCAAATTTTCACAGAAAGATTTATGTGCACGTAGCATGTGAAGATGTACACGTGAATTTTTGTTTCAATTTTTTTAACATTTCAAAATATATCAAAAATAAACGTTAAAATGAAGAGAGCATATGCACACAAGAGCTAAAACATCGCTCCCAAATAAATGCTGCTACATTAAAGTTTGTTAATATTATTAATAAAAACCTTAAATCAGGTGCTAACGTACAGAAAGTATGTGGTAAGAATGACTGTAATATTTTGGTCAATTACACACGGGCGAGACGCCGTGTGATTGGAGCACGGGCATGCGCCACACACGCACTGACGCACACACTCCCGAGTGGCCGAGTCGAACAAAGAGCTAGATGTGTCCGTCTCACACTCTCAGTGGGGCTACGATGATCAGCATCTAAAGGTATAATTGTTGCACCCCCATGGGGCTCTCACAGCGCTTTGGATTTTTGGCCGTCCGATCGAGCTAACGTGGCGCAATCTCGGCCGGCCGTTCCGTCCAGGGCGCGAGGCCCTCGCGCGAACCCACGTTTTATCCATGGGTCGTGTAAAGCCCGTCTGGCCCGGTCGTGCGAGGAGACAAAACGAGCGCCCCAGCCACACCCACGCCCGCGCCCCTTCGTTCTCCCTCTTCCTCGCGAGAGGCGGCGGTTGCTGCGCCTCCTCCTCGATGCACCTCCGCCTCCCACCTCTCTCCTCCCGTTCTTCCCTCTCCCTCGTCTCTCTTTGATGGCGCTGGGCCGCCTAGGATGCGAGCGCCGTGTCGGCACGAATGGGGGCGCCGCCCTTGGCCGCGGCCGGGAGCTCGCCTTCGGCCGCCGCTCGCCCCACAACCGCGTGTCGTCGGACGGCGGAGATGGCTGGGGCGGGCGGGAGAGCGCCGGCGGCAGGGAGGCGCACGGGGGCGGGCGGGCGCACGGGGACGGCGGCCGGGAGATGGAGGGCGGCGACCGGCGGCGGGGAGCAGCGCTGGAGGGGCGGCGGCCGGAGGTGGAGGGCGGCGGCCGGAGGAGCGGCGGCCGGAGGTGGAGGGCGGCGGCCGGAGGAGCGGCGGCCGGAGCTCCATCTCACCTGCTCCTCCTCGAGCTCCTGAGATCCGCCTTGAGCTCCAGCTCGACCTTGAGTCGTCATCCTGCCGGAAGCACAGTTGTTTCCGTCGCTGGTGGTGTAAGCTGAGAGGTCTGGGCGTACATTTTGCCTGCTGATAGGTAAACATTTCCTCCTTCTCTCTTCCTCTATCTCTCTACCTAGAATCCTCAACCAACCTTGAATCTCCGATCTATATCTTTATCTATGTGGATCTAACCGATTTTGTTAGGTGCTGGGTCTGCTACAGGATGGTCTTCTTTGATACTATGGGCAAGGAGATTATTTGTAGGTCACACTGTTGTTTTTATTTGGGCAACGTTTTCGTGCATAAGTCCTAATAGGGAGATTGTAGCTCCTTCTTTTTACATCCAAATTGCAACTCTTTATTTGATAGGGTACCTACACAATTAAGATTTATCATTTTTTGCTCTGTTTACATGCAGGTAATCAGGATGCAAATGTTATATCACAACCTGTGTACCAAGCTTGAAGTAAGTAATCATAAAATTCAAGCGATTTTACATCTGAATGTTGTTGTTGAGCTGGATGGTATACCCTTTTCCTTTCAATCAATATAAATTTGAATGAAACCTATATTTTTTCTGAGAAACACAGTACAAACAACTTTGATTTAACTAATCTTCAGAAAATTCCATCTTGTCCAAATGATAAGCCCACAATTTAAGTCTTGAAAACTGCAGTAATACTTTTGTTTTCATGGGACACTCCTCGAATTCTATATTTTACAGATTAGCGGCTTATAAAAAATGCCCCAAGAAATTGCACCGTGCCACAAACTGAGAGGAACACAAGATGGATGCTTCGACATTTGATGCGGTTGTGGTGAGCATCTGATCCAATTGGTTTTGTAGTTATAGTTGTCGATTTGGTCATGTTTCCCAACATTTCCCTTTTGATTTGGCTTCATGTTTGATGTGTGACATGGCTGTGACTTGTTGCAGGCTATGTCCATTATTTTATTTTTGGTATGAGTCGAGCCCCTTGATTTAGATTGCTTGGTCATGTTTCTCATGTTTCTTTTGCTCCACTCAGATACTCTCTGTTTGCTGCATGGTACTTTTCTATTTTTTAATTTATGTGTTTGATCAATTGTCTTATGCAGATACTCAAAAGGAAGGCAGACAGAGAATTATGTCTATTGATGAATGTACCCAGAGAAATAGAGAAGCATGAATAACCTATGACTTACTATCAACATATACATTGACCCAAATATCTATACCCAGTCATACTATAAGTACTCCTATGCATTCATATAATTCCAGTACAATTATTTTTGCAGCCTGTCTACTGTCACTAGAACCGACCAGAATGGCTTTTAATCACCTTTACCTCAACAACTTTGTCGGAAGGAGCCGCCAACACCACCACCAGGCGTTATCCCGCTGGCTGGTTCGGCGTGTGGAGGCCACACCAGGTGAGCTTAAGAACACCGTGCCAGGTGTAGAGTTCGGAGCTGAGGGGTTCCCGAACGCTCTAGATATCGTTTTTGGAGCCTTTTGGTTTTGCAATCAGTTGATGCCTTTAATTTCTTGAACTGTAGGCGTTTGATTTCTGATGTTCTGCAGCCAACAAGTGTTGGCTTTGCTCTAGCGACATCATTCGTCCTACGTCATTTAATGTGTACACCCATCTCCGTTTTGTGTTTTTCTTGATGGATGTTGGTGGTGGAGTGCAGGGAAGAAAACATCGGCGTTCGGGTGGATGGTGACATGTATTCTGGTTGGCCCCAGATTTGCCTTCTACAAGTACATGTTGAGGTAAAAAGCGTAACCACACTGCCTCCTGCATCTCAAATAGATTATACTTCCATTGGATTCCAATGGCAAGAAAGAAATAAATCTTTCTTGGTTGTATATTAAATCTATTGTAGTGGTACATGTATTCGGAAGCAGTACATGCCTCTCGAGAGCCAAAGGAGTGAGAACTGGCCACTCAGGGAGGAGGCTATGGAAGCATTGGCTAGGCAGGTAATGTAATGTCATCTTCGGGTTTGACACGGAAATCATGGTTGTAAAACAAAAATGACATTGTAGTATAGAGTTTTGTTTCTTAACGAAGGAGCTATATCCAAGTTCAAGTAGTGGTGTTATGTGTTAATAATTAAATCCAAGGTCACCGTGTGATGGCTAGCCGTTTGAAGTTAATTCCTCAGATGGTCGTTTGTTAATGCATATATTTCTGATATTGTAGCGGAAAGAAATAGTGGCTGCTCGCCCATCAAATGTATGCTACTTGCAAGATAAAAATATACAGGATCCTACTCCTAAGATACGTGGTTTCATAAATTTACTCACCTATTTGTATTTGCCCAGAGTATCTTGAATAGCTTGATTTGGTGATGTCTTGGAAATGAGTCATTGGGTTTTAAATTTAGCTAAAGATTATTATATTTGGCAATAACAAGCTATGTTTAAAGAGATCGTTGAGATCTCCTTAGGGTCTTCCCTTTCTGCCCCAAAACAATATTGACTGAGCTGAGATGTACGTATGCACTGAAGCATTTAGGCATTCAAAAGGAGCTACACATGCTTTTAATCTTTTCAGCTTGCTTCAGGTTTGTAGGAGAAGGTTTCAGTAGCAATTCGTTGGACGTCGACAGCGCCGGCTGGATGGACCTGCTGATGTTTAATAATTTGGTTCTTAGCGAATTTGCTCTGTTCAGTTATATCTAAAGCCTAAAGGTAGGCCAGACCAACCATTTAGTTTTTTATGTCTTTTTGTTGCACTTTGGATTAACAATATGCAAGAATGTTCATGATTCACATATTTACTATCTGAAATGCATGTCAGTAAGCTCATCATTTGTTTATTAAACAAGCAAGATAACACAACATGCGTGCTTTTCTTGAAGACAAGCAGATAAACCGACTTAGCAAGACCAGGAATACTTTCATACAGAATGTATGCAAGCATGTTGATTGGATTCGGAAGATTATTCAAGATACCCTATATGAGAGGCCGGTCTGAAACGCAATATCAGGTCGTGCTTATTGAGCTGACAACGCTAACTCTCACATGTGGCAGTTCACCATTCAAGCAGCTAAGGAGATCCATTTGGTCAGTATATATCCATACAAATTGGAGTCTGACTCCAAGAAGATGATCAGTTCCCAGTTACTGTTGGTTCTCAACCACACTATGTGGAAAAGGAATGCTTTTCATATTCATTTTGGGCTATTTGGTGAATTCTAAGTGTTTTATTGGGACTATCGCATGTTAATTTCTTTGATTATGTACAATTTCTTAGAATTCACCATACATTGGTCTTTCTAAAGATTAGAACATCACCGTTTGCATCATTTCCAACCGATGTCAACCATTTTCTATTGGATTGTTTAAGCCATGCTTGATGTTGCTTACTTATTATCAATTTATATAAATACATAATATAGTGGTTTACAGGCCATTTACAAGGCTAGGACGTGCCTGACTCGGGATTCCGGTTGACGCCCCATGGCTATTCGGCAGAAATGCTAACAAGGTCCATAGACAACTTTTGTAGATGTTTATTTTGTTGTTCCTTCCTTAGAACCTATAGTACTATTTTCATCGAATGTCAGTTACTATAATGATTGTTTCGTTTTTCAGCACTGGATGGGACCAATTGTTCTCACATCTCTGGATCCATCGCTCTTCCAATGTTTTCAAGCAACAAACATTTGCCTAACTTACTACTGCCTTGATTTATCTCATAGGAACATTCTACTGCTAGCTCCAGGTATGTTATCCATCTTTTGTGATCATAGGTTGAGCGAGTTGATAAGTTTTAGTAGTGGGTGTTTCTTTTCCTGCCTTAAACTGGCGGCACACTGGGGGCACATTAATTTAAATCTGAATCGGAAGAATGTTGAACAGCAGATATACGGAACCTATAAAACCGATCATTTTACTAAAATCTGAACAGCACTTCTCATTCTGTAGATCTAACAAATTTGAAGGATCTGCAATTGTTTTCTTGTAGAATTACAGATCTGGGTGTTTCTTACCTAAGAGGTAAACAATGACTAACATGCCTCTTTCTTTGGTGCTTTTATTTTGAGGGGGTTGAATGATCCAAGGACCAGTCATGCATTTTGGTGTTTTATGGTCTAACCTATATGTGATCCAAAGCTTCTCATGGTTTATATTTATCATCTGCTTTACTTTTATGTAGGCTTGTCCAAGTTAACTCAGCTATACCTGGAGAGTTTTCCTCTGACTGCTTCTTGTTTAGAGGATATTTCAGGTCTTGCAACTTCCCTAATCCCTAATAAGGGTTTGCCTAGATTCAGTGGGCTTGCTTGCTTCATTAGCTGAGACTTGTGTTATTTTGGTTTGTTAATTTCTTGTATTTGTTAGAATTTTTATTGTCCGTGTTTCACTAGATTTCTGCAATCTAACACACGAATATTGTGGAGCATGATTACACGAAATTATACTGAACAATGTCCAGTTATGTACAATTTCTTCCAAAGTTATGTTTAGCAAATTGTGAGAGGAAGGAGTAGATTACAGGAGATCTTCTCACATTGGTGATTACAGCACATAGTTTTTTCGACAAAGATTATAGTGCAGAGTTAAATGACCTGTCACGTGTTTACCATCTGAAAATAACATGTCAGGTGTTTCTCATCGGAAAATGGATTCAGATCAGGTCATTTTTTATATCCACGTAAACTGCTTTGTTTTCCATTTTTATTTGTTTCCTTCGAGGTGCCCAAATCTTAGTTGATCATTGGATTTAAATTGAAAAAGCAAGAAATGGTTTATTAGATATATTTCTATGGTCTTACTAATAGTCATAAGGAAAGTTGTGATGCCATCTTGGACTTTTCAAATCTTGGTCTATTATTTCATCTACTTGAGGGATTCTGAACTCATTACCAGTTTACCACTAATTCTTGTTCTTGCTAATGCCTACATAGTTCCACCATTGGAGTTTGATGTTTCACAAAAAATTGTAGAAATTATGCTCGTTATGCACGATCTGTCGGTATATCTGCAAACTACATACAGCTGTATAGTTATATTGTTTACAATTTGCTTCCCTCTTTGCATGCTCATACCCTGGAATATATTCTTGAACATTTGTCAAAATGATGCTAGATAAAGGCATCTTTTTGTTTGGGCTCTTTAGTTTTCCTGGTGAGATATTATTTCCTGTGTGCAAACAGGACCACATATATATCATTGCTTCTATTTCCTTTTCCAGCCTCCTTTTAGATTCATTTTCACAAGCTTCGGGGTGTTGCGACATTGGGTGAATGTTACTGGTTGACACAACCTGTAACCATTCGGGTTACTTGCTTTGGTTTCTTATGTGTACTTTTACTCAAGAGAGTTCTTTATAATTATTGTTTAGAGAAGGGCCAGTGCTTTTAGAAGGATAGAATATAGCTTTCCCGATGGACTATCCTCTATTATTTGTTAAAGTAGGATCTGAATGTCAGTTGAACATATAGTGCTCTACAAAAAGCTCCGGTCTTAACGCCCCTACGAAAGTTGTGCAGCCTGTGAACATATAGTGCTCATAGAAGGTCATCGTTCAATCCATGGATAAAATTGCCTAAAGCTACTAAAACTTTTCTGAAACTACCTCATCCTTATGCACAATAATTGCCTAAAAAGTTCCTTTTCTAAAAGACTTGTAAATTTTAGCACTGCTTATTGATATTTTGCACACAAAAACTTAACACAAACTCGGTAACTGTAGAGTGGGTCTGCCTTTTGGCTGAAGCGTTTTCCAGCTTGCCTACTACTTTTATGAAAATATTCCATTACTCCTACTACTTTTCTGAAATCATCCCATTAAGCCTTGATTTCTCTTCATTGGTAGCATGTTGCTGTGTGATGTCGTTCTGAATTGGAATTAAGAGGCATACCAATCCTTTCTTTTTAGTTGGAGTACTACCTATTCTTTGAGGCACCGCGTCTGCAAGCGTGGCGCACCTGTCGAGACAGGAGCAAGCCGGCAGCGGCTCAAGTGATGTTGACTGATAGGGAGCGTGGCGTGACACACACATCAGGACATGCTGCCTCAACGATGGGGCTGTGGTGCAGGTATGCTTATCCTACTGACCTCCAGATGATGCCAAAGTAACTTCAATTGGTCTGACCCTAAGTTGTGCGAGTTAAGCTTTTAAAATGATATTGATTTTTTTCCTACACCTTACCGAACACTATCCTTTAATATTCTTATATTATAAGTATATGTATTTTGCACAATCAGTTAATTAACGTTGTTTTTAATGTTCTTTTTTTTAACAGAATTCACTCTCTACTAAGGACATCGTGTTTCATGCTCATTCTAGCGTTGGAGTTTCTCATGGAAATAGGCTTAAGATAGCTGCCTCTGGAGTACAAGTGCAGCCAGTTGTTTGTACTGGGACCTTTTGAGATTATGTCCTGTCTGTATAGATGCTATGGAGCTGTTTTAATCAGTATCTATTGGAGAACAACTATGCTTCTTTTGTTTCAATATTATCTATTATTGTTCTGCTTGGTTCCTTTGGTAATGAGATATCTCTTATTATATATAATTGGCTTTTGCCTTGCTTTTCTAGATTCAGTATTTTTATGTACTGTCTAAAACACGAATCAATCGGTTATGCAACTAGAAAATAAAATTCAGTAGACTACGGTCACTTTCTCCTGAAACTTTTTCTCCTTTGTTTCCTTTATTTTGATGCTATTTACTAATATGTGAGCACAATAGTTCAACTATTCATAGGAAAATAGTATGATGCTCAAATTGACACAAGTTATAGCCCACTTTTCAGATTTTGATGTTTCTAGCGTTGCAGGGCAACAGATAAGGCTGTAGATAACACATACCAGTGAGCTGATGGATCTGCTTGCATTGCTCGGACCGGTCACTTCAATCGTTTCCCCCTACTTCGTCTTCTGCTTCTCTCCATCTGCCTGCTGCCTCCTACCAACGATGGTGATTCTTGGCGTTCTGCTGCTCTTCCTGCCACTGCTTGGTACTACCGACCGGTCCTTCACGCTATGCTACTCTCCATCCCCCGTGCAGCCGCCTCGCCCCTTCCTTGGGAAACAGCACACCGTCCTCCTGCGTGCCAGTCTCTCCATCCACCGCCGCCGCCGAAATCGTCACCGAGGCGCAAAGCTGGGCCGCAGTGATCGAGAGGAGGGAAGGCAGTACCAGTGTGCTGGGTGGAGGAGGCGTCGTCTGGTGGCTTGGTTGGCACAGAGCTCGCTGGCTCGATGTCCAGAGTTTGCATGCGGCCAAGCGTCACCGCTCTTCCTTCACGTTCCACGTGAGGCTTTTCTGGCCATGTGTCCTTGAAGGCTTGGACGGCAGGTTGGTGGTTTCTTGCAAGGTGCGGCTGGTGGTTTCTTGCCAGGTGCAGCAGGTGGCATCAGCGGCCGTCGGAAGCTGCACAGGACACGGCGGTATCTTATCGATTGGTTGTTACTTGATTTACTTTTTTTGTTTACAGCGGTACGTAAGTGGAAATTCACTATATTGAACATTAACTATTTCTGTTCTTTTGTCATTTATATGATTAATGTATGAGTGAGATAAAAAGGACCTTGGTTGAATTTCCGAGAAGCAATGCTTCTTTTTAGACCATTGCTATTTATTTTTAATAGAGATTGTATGCTCTGGAAGCATCGATGCCTGCTGGTTGTCAACTTTCGCTTTCGTATGCTTCAACTTGAATCGAATCAGAAATCGATGACGAGTATATATCTGGTTTTCACCAAGCGTTCCACTTGAGTTTCCTTGTTTTCTTTTGGCATCTCTTTCATTTAGCTCCTGGTTATGTTGATTAATTCATCTTTTTTTGTCAGCAGTGTTGCCTCTTGGTGATGATGTTTTGTTCAGTTCTTCCCTTGCGCAAGCCTCAAGAGATATCGGTTTTGCTATTAACATTGGATCTGAGGACCATGTTCCTCCCTTTTGTTATGGCCATGTATGCATAGAACAAGGATTTATTGGCTTTGGTTCAACTCTGTGCGTTTTCCATTCATACATTGTATCTATTAGCTTCAGAATAGGAATAAGAAATGGACAGTATATCATCTTTGAAAAACGTCGTATTCATTACAATACTTGACATGTTCCATGCTTGAAATGCAGGTTGTTGGTTAACCACTTAACCGGCGAGCATCAGGCTGCATATTCAGCTAACAGGGTGTGTGGTCACATAATCAAAGATCTTATCTACAGGTGTAGAACTGGGAACAACATGAGAAAGCTCTAAAGATCAATTCACTTTCCTGCATATAGTTTATGAAACATAGAGCATTTCTTTTGATTTCATTATCATATGTGTTGTTATTTCTTATGTAAAATAGGCGGTAAGTGTTCTGTTGATTCTTCTGTAAAATAAAGCTGAAAGTTTTATCCTGAATTCATCGTATCGATTTCGTTTTGTAAAACCAAAGGACCATTTCAAACTAATTTTCATTGTTGTAATATAAATTGCAAATCGGTGCGAGTTCCACGGGACCGTGCGCCAAGGCGCACATTTAAATCTAGTATTTCATAACCAACCAACGAACACGCATGAACGACAGGAAAATAGTGGTCATGAGTTAAGCACACGCCTAAAACGACAGATCCGTATACGACGTGTATGTGAACGAGAATAATTGGTCATGGAAAACAATTGCTGTGGATGCACGTATCTTTCTGTTTGAGCACGATATGCACGTATTAGCGTGCGATGTGAGAGAGTGAGACTAGTTATTTGTTTCTCCAAAAAAAAACGACTACTAGTCTTTTTGTTTAATCCGATACCCCTTATGCCTTTATTTTCTGCACCGAATTCCATCGAAGAAACCCAAGTGCATTACTGTTAAAAGTCACAAAGAAGCATAAAAGGCAAGTTAGGCGGTAGTTAACTAGTACAGACATGCAAACATTCTCCAATTCATCCTGCCATAACAAAAAAAAGTTCTACTCTAGATTTTTTTCATCAAAAGCAGCACAAGGAGGCTTGAAACTAATACAAATTACAGTTAGGTCATTGGACCATCTAGCCACGACTACAGACACTAGCACGAGCCGAAGGCGCGCCGCCGCCCTCGCCCATCCATCACCGGAGCCACGCAAAACTTGTCGTAGTAGAGCTTGTTGTAGTAGACAGACGGAAAGTCGTCGTGCTAAGGGCCGCGAAGAACCATCGCACCAGAGCAGCAACCATCGCCAATGATGACAACCATAAATCGGAAGAGACTGATCTGAAACCACACCAACGAATACGAAACCGGATTCGATCCTGGAAGATCCGCCGGAAACACGACTCCACGCGCTCTCCGCCACCACTAGATGCACCACCGGAGCGATGATAGCCGAAGGACATTATTCTGATTTCAGGATGTAGTAGTCGCCTCACCATCCGGAAGAAAACTCTGAAAACAACGGATGCAAATAAATAATTGAATAAAATATGAACTGATGGAAACAAGCTAGGTAATATTTTTATTTCAGTCTAATTTAGATACACATTATTAGATATATTTTTGTAGCAATCGATGTAGCACTATTAGTTCTTTTATGAATCTGGCCAAACTATTTAGTGTTTGACTTTAAGAAAAAAAATTATTCTGAGGCGCACGTGCCTTATAACGCGATTTTCTCTAAAATAATACAACTTTTGTTATTCAATAATAATACACATTTATCAATTTTAAAAAAATATGACTCAGTCGGCATGCCAGCCGCCAACCAGGGCCCTTTGCCGCTGGTCGACCAGCTAGTTGCCGACCGACCCAAATTGGCCTGGGCGATGTGGCCGATGGATCGCCTGTCGCCTCGTCGATCGAATCGGTCGCGCCTCGGCCGCCTGACGACGGCGCCCCGCTTTACCATGCCTCGACCGCCGCACCCTATTCATGTCGTGCCCAGACGACTGTGCCGCGCCCTTCTCCGGCCAAGCGTGCTTGGTCGGCGGGTAGCGCGTTGTAATAACCCAGAACATAGGAACAACGAAGGGTAGATTTAGAAATGGGATGTGCATTGCATCGCAAAACGGGGGAAATTTTCGCGCCTTATTGCAACTAAACCTAAGAGGGATCGAGGTTCTCTCTCATTTTTCACTTAGGGTTAGGCAATGTGAGATAGGGAAATTTTGACATGATCTCTTTTGTATCTTATTGATTTTGGGAGTTGATTTCATTTGACAAGTGTTAATACATTTAACAATAAGCAGTAAACAATATAAATATGAATTCATCATTCAAACACAAATAATGAAATCAAATGACTTTGAATTTCACATTGAATATTAAATACAATATTAATTCAGAATATAAATATTACATAAACCAAAAAGCTCATAAGAAAAACTTGAGCTTTATTGATATACACACACACATACATTGTCTTTACAATATTCTGGATACAAGCATTAAAGGAAAATAAACAGAAAAAAAAAGAAGATTACAGAATTTGATCCTAAACTAAAATTCTAGACTAATGACTTGGAGGATTCTTCATGGTCATCTTCACTTTCCAAAAACCTGCAACATAAACAAAGAAACTAGCCAGGGGGATTAGAAGCTGCATATATTCAGTTTGGTCAGTTAGCATAGTGTCATTGACACTTGTGATTATCCAAATTTCTGGACAACACAAGATAGGCATAGGCAGACCAACACTGAGCAAGCCACAGGGGCTCAAGTTTCACCATATGAAGGCTGTTGCTAGCGAAGCAACAGCAAGGCAATGCAAGGGGTGAGTCATAAAGTAACCAGGCTGTGTGTCATGGCCAGGGAAGAAGTAGAGACCATATAAATAGCACACAAACCCTAGAACCATGACAGTCGACCACATATGCAAATCACCAGGTAAGGGTGCAGTGAGAACAAGCACCAGTTCATCCAGTTCATACTCAACAGAAACAACACAACCACTTAGCCCCAGGAATCATGGTGACCTGAGAAGCTCAACCAGAACTGGAGGTGAAGGGCTGTGCACAAAACCCCAAGTCTGCATCAACCAAATATTTCACACTAGGAGCTGGAACAAGGTATACCAAGTTCCTGGACTGGATCCAGTGGATCCAATCCATCCATTATGCATGACATAGTCATGGGATTGAGCAGATGCTCAAAGGGAAATCATCACTTGGTTTCACCAAGGATCACTGTCAGTCTAGAAGCCACTAAGATAGAAACCATCCAGATATAGATCTTGTGCACAGAAGCAAGATCTCATGCACAGATAGCACCAGTAGATGTATTGCAATAAATAGCAGCTAATACAGACTACACAGTAAAACCCTAAGCTAGTAACCATCAGTAAACCCTAGATTTCATCACAGGCAAGCATATTGGCATTCATAGCTAGTATGATCCCCAAATATGCAAGCAAAGGTTGAGTAGCCACAAGATCCAATTAAATAGGTGAGCAACCAATCAGTAGCAAGGCTACTGAGGTCACATCACACTTAGCACCAATTAAAAGAGAGCCAAATATAGCACATCATTATCCAGGAATCACTACTAGGGAAAAGCCTATAGGTGGAGGCAAGTGGTGCCGGCGCACCACCTTGGACATGCGCCGGTGGAAGGGATTGCCGGCGCACCACATCTCAGCGCGCCGGCGATGAAGTGCTACTCCCGGCGCACCCGGGTGAGGGCTCGCCGGCGCTTTTCCTGGCATGGCCCGGCCGATTCGGGCCAGGCCCAGAATCATGCGCGCACCGGCCAGGTGGCGGTGGAGAAGTTTGCCGGCGCACCCTGGGCTGCGCCGGCAATGATTCTTGGGCCTGGCCCGGGTGATATAGCCGAAAGGGCATATGTTGCCGGCGCACCATGGTCCAGTGCGCCGGCAATAAGGGAGTTATTTCAGCCACCAACCAGCACACTCACTCACACACTCACTACACTCCACTTCTCCACACAAACCCGAGCCTTCTCCCAACCCAGCTCATTTTTGCCCATTTCTATCCCCAATTTCACCAATTTGACCAAACAAAATCATATTTTTTGAGCAAATCTTCCCTTCCTACATGCATCTCCCACATCCCCCTATGTAGATCTAGATCTACTATCCCGCATTGACCGCTCAATCTAGATCTAGATCTAGAAAGGCATCCATACGCCATTATCGCGGCGCGTCGTCTCGATCTTATCGACGAATATATCAAACAAATAGGTGATTAATGAACAAATTAAGGAATGTATCAATGTATGTTGGACATTTGAAGAAAAGCTCTCGTGTGTGGCATATATATATGTTGTGCTTGTGCTTGTGTGTGTGTTGGCGTTGAAAATGAGTTGCCAACGTTGCGCCGAAATGTTGATTCTTCAAGTTTCCGTTTCGGCACATTTCGCGCTCCTATGTCCTACCGTGTAGGAAGGTCATGCCGAAATTTTCCGTGAAAACTACCGACGGATGCATGGTTCTAATGAATTATGTAATCTTACCATGCAGGCGATAATGGTTATCGAGATGAGTGAAAGCATCGTGATGAGATATCTGAAACACGCGATCATCGACATGTATGAAAATAACCGCACGGAGGTATTGTGTCCGTGCCGGAGATGCAAACGAGGGAAATGGTTTGACCCGTATTCAGGCAAATTGCAGGGGCACCTGCTCACTAATGGTTTCATGCATGGACACACTCAATGGATGAGCGATGATGGCGCGGAGGTCAATGGGGCGACGGCAGCAGGTGGTAATAATGGCCGGCAAGAAGGAGGGCATCATGACATTGATGACGATGAAGAGTTTGTCGCAGAAGACGATAACCTTGACGACGATAATAACCTTGACGATGACAATAACCTTGACGACGACGAAGAGGTGCCGCTAGCTTCAGTCGTGCGGGACCCTCATCTTCAAGATCTGCTTCTCGAAAACGAAGGGCGCCAAGCCGAAATCAAAGCTTGAGCAACTGGAGATAGACTCGAATACTCCGTTGTACGACTCAGGTCGCGGGTTGGGGAGTCTCGCTTGAGAGTAGCTCTCGATGTGCTGCAGATGAAGGCGAAACACGGATGGACGGACACAAGCGTCGACGACATCCTGGAATACGTGAAAGATCTCCTTCCTGCCGGGAACACGTGTCCTGTAGTCTAGCCGAGGCCAAGAGAATCACGTGCCTCTCGACTTACCCACGAAAAGTATCACGCCCATCAACGATGTATCATGTATCGCAAGGAGCACGTGGACAAGACCAAATGTCCTGTGTGTGACGCTGAACGGTACAAGAAAGGGAAGAAGAAAGCTCCTCGGAAAGTTGTGTGGTACTTCCCGCTCGCGGCTGCAACGGTTCTACGCGGACCGCAAGGAAGCAAAGCTCATGCGCTGGCACGCTGAAAGAAAGGAGGCGTGTTGAATGATGAAGATCGGATTGAGCACCCAGTGCTGACACACCCTTCGGATGCAAGCCAGTGGAAAGCATTAGACAATGAATTCGGAAGTTTTGGGAAGAACCCAGAAACATCAGGTTGGGTGCGAGCACGGACGGATTCAATCCGTTCGGAAACCAGAGCAGCACATAGCACATGGCCCGTGTTTGTATGGATCTACAACCTCCCGCCCTGGCTGTGCATGAAGAGGAAGTACATACAGATGAGTATGCTAATTCAAGGGCCGACACAGCCAGGAAACGATATCAACATGTATCTCGAACTATTAAAGGAGGAGCTTGAAACGTTGTGGGCGGAGGAAGGGGTAGATACATGGGACGCCGTCGAAGAATATTTCCCTTTGAGAGCGTTGATCACGACGGTGCAGGACTACCTCGGATACGGTTACATTTCGTGCCAGGTGTGCCATGGACACAAGGCATGTGTCGTGCATGGAAGAGACGATGTTTTTGGCTTGGTAAGGATCCCGGCTCTTCGAAAGCAGTTTACATGGGGCATCGAAGGTGGCTACGGAAGACGACCCGTGGAAAGCGTGGAGATCTGTTCGATGGTACAAATGAACCCCGAGGACCTCCACGGAAGAAGAGCGGCGAAGAGATCGATACATTACGAAAGGTTGGAAGGAGTGCCCTCCAAAGATACATCAAAAGCCTGGAGAGAAGAAGAAGAAGGCAACGGTGACGACGCCGCTCATTGGTGTATGGAAAAGGAGGTCCGTGTTTTGGGACTTGCCGTACTGGAAAATTCTCGATACACCTCATGCCTTGATGTCATGCATATTACAAAGAACGTGTGCGAGAGCTTGGGCACTCTTCTCAACATGCCGGACCGGACCAAAGATGGGCCGAAAGCAAGACACGACCTGAAAGTTTTGGGCATCAGGAAGAGCTTCAGATCCCGGCGGCCCAAGAGGGACATCGGAGGAGGAGGCGACGGCGGTCGAAGCGCAAAAGGATTAAGCAGCCAGACTATTACTGTCCCCCTCCTGCTTCACTTTTAGTCCGGCCGAGGTCGATCAATTTTTCAATTGCCTTCTAGGAGTCGAGTGCCCTTCGGTTACTCCGGGCTAATAACCGATACATGGACCCCAAGAAACGAAACTTCAGCGGCATGAAGTCTCATGACTGTCACGTGATGATGACGCAGATTCTTCCGGTTGCAATCCGAGGTATAATGGATGACCATGTCCGTGCAACGCTGACTGGGCTCTGTAACTTCTTCGACGTCATAACTCGGAAGTCGATAAGCGTGAAGAAACTCGCAAGGCTCCAGGAAGAGATCGTGGTGATCCTATGTGAGCTTGAGATGTACTTCCCGCCTGCATTCTTTGACGTGATGGTCCATCTGTTGGTCCATATCATGGATGATATCGTCAGTCTAGGGCCGGCATTCTTACACAACATGATGCCGTTTGAAAGAATGAATGGGGTCATTAAAGGATACGTTCGTAACAGGTCACATCCGGATGGAAGCATCGTACAGGGCTGGCTCACCGAAGAGTGCATCTCTTTCGCACGAATTATCTAGACATCGAGGACCCCGTTGGTTTGCCTCAAAACAAGCACCTCCGCAGGTTCGAGGGAGTAGGCCACAAAAATGGAAGGAAGGAACTGCACGTGCACATGTCTGGTCGGACTTCCGACTTTGACAGGGCCAACTTAGTAGCGCTACAACACATTGACTTGATCGATCCTTGGTTGAAAGAGCACAAAACCATGATAGAGAACAGTGGCAAGCCGATGATGACGGAAGCAGAAATATACAGAGAGCACAACTCCTCTTTCGCGCGCTGGTTCAAAGACCACATTGATGCTAATCCCCCACCAATGGATTCTGACAAGGATAAACTAGTATTGGCCTTGTCACATGGCCCCGCGCCCAACCTCATGACTTACCAAGCGTACGATATCAACGGGTACACATTCTACAGAAGAAAAAGACAAGAACAATCACGAACTCAGGGTAACGATGGATTCCTGGACGGGTGACGTAAAGACTAGATACTACGGAAGAATCGAGGAAATCTGGGAGCTTAGCTACGCTGGGAGAAAGTGCCGATGTTCCGTATCAGATGGGCTAAGAACGTCACAAAAGAAGACCGGTATTTCACCACCATGTTTCTACCCGAAGCCAACAAATCAAAGTCCACGAACGCCACCGCGCAGAATGAGCCATGGTACCGGAACACGTGCACAATGCTTCTTCATAACCGACCCATCCAGGCCTAGCCGTGTTATCGTGAGGAGAGGCAAGAGGACCATCGTCGGAATGGATGGAGTCGCCAACGAGGAAGACTTCGAAGGACAAGTCGGAGACCCAATGATGGAAGAATCCGAGGATGAAGACACAACATACACCACAAGAAGAAGGACCACGCTAGGTCAGGTCGACCCTTCAAAAGAAGAAGTCACGACACGGGGCTAAATTATTCAACGACGAGCAAGAAAAGCAAGAAGAAAGCGAAACACTCTTCTCAATCGATGATGTAAAACTTTATTTGCAATCTATAACTCATATTGCTTTTGTAATGCATAATTAACTCATATGGTCATGGCCAATATTTTATGTATGACTAATTAATATTGTGTTGGTCAATATTATGTGTGTATGTAATTCACATATATCTTTTTGTTTTTGCATAATTAATAACACTCATGCATATTTGCTTTGTTTTCCTATAACTCAAATATTTTTTTGTAATGCCTAATTAACTCATATTGCTTGGTTATTATCTTGAAAAGAGAAGGAAATAAAATAGTATAGGATTTGTGGGAAAAGAAAAGAAACATAAAAGAAAGTGAAAGAAATAAAGAAAAGAAGAAAAATAAAATAAAATAGAAAAGGAAATGGCCAGCCAGGGTGGGGGACAAGTCCCAGGTTATAGCCGGGCTCACCTTATTGCCGGCGCACCACCTGTTTGGTTCGCCGGGGGTTTAGTTGTCCCCGGCGAACCAAACATGTGGTGCGCCGGCAATAAGGTGGATCCGGCTATAGTCCGGACTTAACCGTTTTCTCTCTTCCTCTCCCCAGCCAAATCCCCCTCTGCCTACAGATCGAGCGCCGCCGTCGTTGGAGAAGAAGGAGCCGCGCGCGCCACCCAACTCCCACCTCCCGAGCGCCGCCATTCTGCTCCGCCACCGTCCTCCACCATCCCCTCCACCAGCCCCCACCACCTTCCTTGTACGCCGCCGCGGAGGACCCGAGAAGGAGGCCGCCGCACATCGAGGAGGAGGAGGCCGCTGCGCACCTCGAGGAGGAAGAGGAGAGGCCACCGTCGTCGCTACCGTCACCATCGGTGAGCTTCCCTCTCTCTTCCCTCCACCTTCCCCCTCCCCTCTTCCCTCCCCTCTCCCCTTCCCTCCACCTTCCCCCCTCCCGGCTAGGGTTCCTGCTAGTTAGGTTCATTGGAGTTCATAGTCTCTGTTTCCCCCTCTCTACTCTTTGATTTTGATGCCCTGGTTCGATCCCCTTAGTGAATTTGATGCCCTGGTTCATAGGTTTAAAATGAATGATTTTAGCAATTCTCTGGTTTAACATTGCAAGAAATGCAAATTTTAGCAATTCTCTGGTTTAAAATGAATGATGAAATGATGCTTGTATGAAAATACTTGCAGTATTCTCTCATTTTAGCAATTTTAATAAGCAGTAGTTAAAAAAGACAAGTACATCATAGCTAGTTTATCTGGTTTTTAAGAGAAAGAAAATAAAGAAAATGAAAATAAAAATGCTTGCAGTACCTAGGTAGCTAGGCAGTAGGGTTTTTTTTGCTTGCAGTACCTGGAGAATTTGATATATAAAATTCATTGGTTTGCTTCATGCTAAAGATGGGTTCATTTTATTTTGTGCATAGAAGAATGGCTGATATTGGAATAATGCATGATATTGTTGGTGCATAGAAGAATTTCTGGATAATCTTGATGAATAACTAAATGAATTTGTTACTCCATCATAAAAATATGCTATTAATATTGCAGTCCATGCTATTATAAGTGGGTACAAGCTCTGTATGTTGTATGCTCTCTTGTTTGAAACTAAACCAATTTTAAAATGAACCATATATATGCCACTGCCAGTCCATGCTATTAAATGATTTTAGTTCATTATTGCTAGCTAGTTGGTTTAGTTGCAGGTTGCAGTAGGAAAAAATAAAATGAACAGAGAGGTTTGGTTCAAACAAGAAAATGATTTTAGTTGCAGGTTGCTAGCTAGGGTTTAATCCATGTTAGCAGTAGGTTCAAATGCTAGCAGTAGCAGTATTGTTTACACATTCATTTAGTTCATTCTCTGGTTCATGCTAATAACAAGAATGAAATGCTAATATACAAAATGAATTGCTGCCAGTGTAGGTGTTGCATAATCATGCTCATAACATGAATGAAATGATGCAGTAGGTTTATTTGTAAAATGTTGCTATTTGCTTTAAATGATGAAATGCAGTAGCAAATTTGAGTCACAAGGCCATCCAATCTCAGTAGGCAGTACACTGAACAGAACCTGCTAGGTATATATTTGTAAAATGCTACTGCTGGTATATTTGTAAAATGCTACTGCTGGTATATATTTGTAAATGCTACTGTTGGTGTATATTTGTAAAATGCTACTGCTGGTACTACCTGCTAAGTTGTTGCAAATGAAAATGAAAAGTTCTTGTCTCTGGTTATATTTGAATGCTCATGTTGATGCTCAATTCTCTGGTTCATTAAAAAGCATGGTTTCTTTTCATGGCTGTCATAAACAAATACTACTGCTGTTGGTACTACTAGTACTGTTGGTACTACTGTTGGTTTAGATCATGTCTGGTTGAAGTGAAAATATATTGATGTACATGGTTCTCTGTAAATGAATTGGGTGAAGTGAAAATAAAAATGCTACTGGTTTAAAATGACAAATGAAAATTTAAAATGCAGTAGGTTTGTTTGCTAGTTGCTATTTGCTTTAAATGATGAAATGCAGTAGCAAATTCTTGGTTCATTTAACTTGTTGGTAAATGCTTGCAGTAGGTTACTGTTAGCAAATGAAATGAGTTAGTTCTCTGGCTATTACTAAAAAATGGTCATGCTACTGCTACTGGTTTAGATGAAAAATGGTTCATTTAACTTCTGGTTTGCTTCAATTTATAGTGGAAATGAAATGGAGATGCTACTGGTTCATTTAATTGGGGTTTTAATTTAATTAAATGCCTAATGAAAAATGGAAACTGTATTTGGTTTCTCTGTGGGGGTATATAATTGTGGTTAAAAAAAAGAAAAGAAAATGATTTTGTTCTCTGGTTTGAAATTTAGTTCATTTAGTTCAGATGCTTTTATGCTATGGTTCATCATGTGAAGTAGCAATATTGGGTATTCATTTGCTTCTGTAATAGAAGCCACAAGGTGAACTAGTATTTCTTAGAAAATGCAGTACTATGAGTTCCTATTTATTGTTTTGCACATGTTTATTTAAGTCTGCTATATAATCTGTGACCTATTTTTAAACTGGAGAGCATTGTACAATTTTGGGTGTTCTCATGTTGTACAATGTTGCTTAGTTCATGTTGCTTAGGTATTTAGTTCATTTGGTTAAGTTCATTGGTGCTATTCTCTGGTTTGAAAAAAGAACAAGTGCTATTCGCTGGTTTGAAAACATGTGCTATATCAATTGATGCTGTCAAGTGTTCACAAATGCTATATCAGTTGAAATTTTGCTATGTATCATATATGTGAATTGCATTTCTGTTACAGGGATTGAGTTGCTATTGAGTGCCGGAATGTCGATTCATTTCCGTTCCGGCAATTCTAGCACTCGGCATGACCAATTTTTAGCAAAGGTCATGCCGAATTTTTCCGTGAATTCTAACTCTTTTTCATCTTCTATTAGTGCAAGCCACCATGGCGTCTGAAGAACAATTAGAGGAGCACTACAATAGGCACTTCTTTAGGACGGAGGAGGATGCCGAGGCCGCTGGTGTTGGCGGCGACGAGGACCATGAGATGGAGGATGACGCTGGGGGTAGTGGCGACGAGCCAAGCGGCAACGAGGCAAGCGACGCCGCGGGGTAGTACCTACGCCAAGCGGCGACGAGGCAACCGGCGCCGCCGGGTGGCGGCGAGACAAGCGGCGATCCTAGCGGCGCCGCCGGGAGTAGTGGCACCGGGACAAGTGGTTCCAAGAGGCCGCGGAAGGCAAGGCGCCAAAACACGTCGGCACCGGCAGAGACACAGTCAAAGAGGTGGACCCCGCTGGATTGCCGAAGGAGCCTAAGGATGTTGCCAAGGGGTACGGCAACCAACTGGCATGTATCCTCCGAGAGGTCGTCAATCTCAACGAGACGGACCTCCGAGCTGAGAGCAAAGCGCCTCTGCGAGCCCAGCTCATTGCGAGGTTGCACTCACGATACAAGTTCCTAGGCGACTACGCCTCCACCGATCAAACCAATAACATTGTGAACTCACAAGCCCTCCTGAAGTTCACCAAACACCTCAGCAGCTATACATGGTGCGGAAGCTGATTGCTGAGGGCAAAGGTTTCGAAGAGGTCCACTCCGCCTTTCCGCATGTCTCCCAGGGACTTTGACTTTTGTGGCCAATGAAGAGCTACAAGCAACCAAGAATCGCAAGTTGTGGGGGAAGGAAATGCGGAGCTTAACATCGGCAACCACAACCTTGGGAGCCGTGGGTACGAGGGAAAGGAGCCCTATTGGGCGAAGGAGGACGAGGCGTATGTAAATGCCGGCATTGAGAACCCCTGGCTCAAGTACAAGGACCCGCTTGAAAGAAGATTCATCAGGTCCCGGTACCATAAGAAGAAACTAACCGGGGAACTTGTCACGGACCCGAAGGTCGTAACCGACATAATTTGGTTCACGAACGACAAGAAGGTCCGCGTTGGAGAAAAAACTGTAAGCAATTTACCGGTTTAATTAGATCAAGTATCGTTCATATAATAGTAGCAACATTTCTAAATGGTTCGCGTTTCTTCCGCAGGAAGAAGAAAGACAAAAACTTTCTCAATGTGACGAAGGCTCCTCCTCCCAGGCGTCGACGGGCAGGGTAGCCTGGACAAGCCTCTCGTACGGGCGCTAAACATCGTTAATGAGCATTCACCGACGAGAAGGCCGCATAGAGGCCGTGTGGCTGGCGCCGGTACAGGCTACAAGCATGGTCACTATGGCTTGTCGTGCGGACGATAAAAATGCGCGGTGAGAGGAAGCAGCGGGAGGCGGAGGAAATGAGGGAGTCAATCCTAGCCGAAGTCCAAGCTGGTTTGGTACCGCAAGGTACCACAACTCAAAGCTACGCTCGTACTGAAGTCAAAGCTGAAGTCGCCGCTTCAGTCCAAGCAGATTTCAACGCTCTACACGCGTGGTATGAGGGTGGCAAACAAGGCCCCCGAAAATGCAAGTGGTTAGCTTCGACGGCAGCAACTCGATGGCGCCGCCGTCCGCCGGCAATGACAATGTTATAATGGAGACTCCTCCGGCCGCCGGCAATGTCGTGGTGCTAGGGATTCACCGTCCATGCCGGGTAGCAGCCCCTCCGTCACTTGCACGCCCGCCGCATGTGCCGGCCCGTCGACATTAGCCGAGCTCAACGCCCTCACGGTAATTAACCCATGTGTACATCAAGTTAATATATTAGTTTCGTCATCCTTGCCCTCTCTCTAACGCCATACACATGTTCTCGCAGGCGCTCTCAACGCCATGCACCTTCCTGATGAGAGTAAACGGCGAACTCAAAGACGTCGCGAGGGGGTCCATCCTTCGCCCCTGGATAAGAAGTGGCACACACGAGATATGGAGGATGACGTTTACCGGGTTGGATCGGGCGTTACCGGGCTATGAGGATTTGTTTCCTCCTAATCAACCGCATGGTGCCGATGACGAAGACCCGTTGAATCTTGCCTCACTGAAGGGTTGGGTACTGCTATGGCGAAGACCCTAATTAGGATCAACACCTACTCGGGTCGACGACAAGCAAAGACAAGCACCTTGCGGCGCCACGGTCAGCGTCCCTCCACGACAGCCCGGCGCCGGTGGTCGGCGCCCCACAACACCCTGCGCGGTGGTCGCGCCCCACCACAACAGCCACGGCGCCGGTGGTCACGCCCCACCACAACAGCCAGCGGCGCAGAGGCCGAGGAATACGAACGTGAAGACTTCCAATGGGATATTCCTACGTCTTCACAAGTTGTCCATGAGGATGCGCCGGCCCCGAAATTTGCTCCAAGAAGCTGTTCGATTCTCAAGAAACGGCCGAGGAGGAAAATCGAGGAGGTCGCCGCCGTCGCCGTCAAAAGATGTGAGCCCAAACACACTCCGTGCTACGGTTACGGCGGTGGGAGATGGTCCAGTACTACAACCCAAGAAGAGGAAGAGGGCAAACAAGAAGGACGCCAAAGACAAGGCGGCGGCCAAAGACAAGGACAAGGTGGCACTCCTTGACAAGTTGCCAAACAATTGGCGACCTCTGCATCACTTGGGTGAACCGATGCTGCCGGAGCATGTCCTCAACCTACTCACCGGGGATATGGCGAGCTTGCATAACCAAGTCCAGTATTTGGAGAGGCAGCTTCTCAAATCAAAAAATCCAAGTTACCCTCTCTTCGTGGCGAAGGTGCCAACATGAACTTCGTCGAGAAGTACCCCGCGGACTTGTGCTTCATCCGGTTCAATGACATCTTCAGCATCTATCGCATGCAAATGCTCCACTTTAGTGTGGTTCGCCTAGTTGCTCTTAGCTTGTCTTCCCGATCGTTAAGGAGGGGACGCCGACCATCGCGATAATGGACCCCTTCTATATGCGGGAGAGCATCATCTGCAACGCTGGGGATCGGGCGATTGCCACACGGCAGGTCGAGGATTTCATGCTGGCGAACATTAAGAAGGGCGCCATTCTCATCCCTTACTTCCCCGAGTAAGTAATCACACACTAGTCCCCATCACCATTCTATCCTATATCTCCATTTGCATTTCCAAAGGTTAATCCGTGTGTTTTCCGCAGAGACATGTACTGCACCCTCATCGTCGTGCACCCGCAACACTCGCATGCAGTCTATCTCGACTCGGGTAGGGACAAGAAGAAAGACTACACCAACATCGGGGCCCTTCTCAATGATGCTCTCACCGGCTTCGCCAACAAGGCAGGCCCCCTCAAAGTAGAGAGGAAATCCCGAGGAGGCTTGGTCTTAACCCACACAACCAACTTCCCCTGCCTCAGTCGAAGCAAGACAATGGGATGGACGCGTGGTACGCCATCCTTCAGATGCAGGAGTACATAAAGTACGCAGATGACATGTTGCTGCCAGAGTCTCAGAGAGAGGTTTGTAAACATGGCGGATGCCCCTGATAGAGAGATTAGAAAGAACTGGGTCGCATCCAGCAGTTCATTTGCACGGTAATCGTGCATGATGTCAACAAAAGGTCTGGCGAGTTCTTCTACGGCTACGGTCTACCACCTAATGACGAGATAGAACTCCGCTTGGAGATGTCGCGTGATGAGAGGCCGTTCAACACGCTTGAGGGCTGCCGTCCATTCCCCCCTAGGCGTACAACCTGATCCTACGACGGGAACACTATTGCTAAAGCTTGAACGATATGTCTTTGAACTTCCGTATTGTAATACTTGCTACATATTCCCATAGAATCGACTTGTTGCTTTTATTTAGTTGTATGGATGTGCATGTGAACATGTGTCTATAGTTTCATTTACTTTGCTATATATTTCAAGATTATGGCGTAGATACCTTAATAATTATTTGCATTTACTCGACCCCTACTTGCCTCGTATTTGGAGTTCGCCGATGATTAGAATGTTCGGTCACTAGTACACTCGGGGTGGAGCCAGTGAGCCTTGGTGCGATGGCCACAAGTATCAATCTATTGTGCATCCTACCTAGCCTCACCGACTCCATCCCTGGATGTTAATATGTGTTTCGACCGACAAATTATGAGGCACGCTATTTAATTCGTACTACTTGTCTTTTATTTGAGTTCGCACTTCTTAATTGCATTGGCCGATGATTAAAATGTTTGGTCACTTGTACACTCGGGGTGGGGCCAGTGAGGCTTGGTGTGATGGCCACAAATATCAATCTATTGTGCATCCTACCTAGCCTCGCTGACCCCATCCCTGTATGTTATTATTTATTTCGACCAACAAAGTATGAGGCACATGCTATTTAGTTCATACTACTTGTCTTTTATTTGAGTTCGCACTTGTTCATTGCATTGGTACTAACGTTTACTTGTCTTGTGCATGGAGATGCCGACGACATATGTCGTGTACAAGGGGAGGGTTCCTGGAGTCTACGACGTGGGAGGACTGTCGGAGACAGGTGCACCGCTTCAGCGGCAACAGCTACAAGGGATACCCCACTAGGGTGGAGGCGGAAGGAAGATACGCCCGTTATCTAGCGGGAGAGATGAGGGACATGAGGAGGAACCGGATGAAGACCATGGCCTTCGTGATGATGGTCATCGTGACCATGTTGTTCATGTTCTATGTGATTGTAGTTTAGGTTATGAGCTACATTGTGAGGTGTATGACGACACTTGTGACGACTACCGAGACTTCTAACTTTGTGAAACTTAGTCCTTTGGTGTTGCATATGCACATGTTGTATGAATCACCATTTCAAAACGAGACTAGCGTATTTGTGTATTGATACCGAAATGAGACTTGGCTCTCTATGTGCTTCTCATATTGCATGTTCTGCTGTCAAAATATGAACTGTGTTGTACATATATACTGCTGTCAAATATGTATTCTAATATGCTGGAAAAAAGCTGAAAAAAGAATTTTCGAATTTTTGCGGCGCACCTAAATGACCTCGCGGCACAAGGCATGCGCCATTGCTCGCCGCGGCTGCAGTGTTGGCGCGCCGGTGGAACATGCCCTTTGCCCGAATGAGCGATGGCGCGGCAGTATCCACACTATCGCTGAAGCTGGTGCGCCGGCAATGGCTGTTATCACCCGTTCGCGGCGCTCTGGTGCGCCGGCAATGGGCTTTTTAGGTGCGCCGGCAATGAGCCTTTTCCTTGTAGTGAATGGATTCAGATTAAATTGCTTGCTAGACAATCATGAATAGCCAAATCATTTGCAAGCAAGTCATTTAAATCATTACTGCATAAGCAGTTCATCATAACTTAATTAATTCAAGCATGAATTTATCACAGATCCATGCTTAATACTGACAGTAGCATACTATTAAGCAACATAGTTCAATCACTGCATCATAGCCACTGGAGCAAGTCTAGCAGCTTGAATAAGCAACAGCATAGTGATGCTTGAGCATCAGCATCACAAGGAATTGAATCACTTATCCACAGAATTAATCAGTAAGCCATCACTGACATTTCATTGATCAAATGGATCAATTGAATCAAGTCAAGCCACACAGATAAGCTAGTCAACAAGCAATGAATGATCCAATGGATCATTAGCTTGCATAGGAAGCACAGAAGCATATCACAGGCACCACTGGCACACACAAGTGTCACTGATACATCACAAGTACACCTAGACAAGCAAGCATGATATGCCAGTAAGAACAAGCAAGCCATAATCAAGTATAGCATGGCATAACAAGTTCATAAGCAAGCACAGCAGATCCTGGCAAGCACAGAGCATGCTAGGAGCAGCAGAGAAGCAAGTAAAGCATGAACCGCAAGCAAAGCAACACTGGCCAGTAACTGTAAATTGGCCATGAGCTTGCAGTAGGTAGCAGCACTGGAAGGTTAAGCAACTATGGCATAGCTCTGTGTGATCACAGGATCACCAGAGAGCAACAGAGCATGAGGAGGAAGAAGAACATGGCAAGGGAGGCGCACATAAGAGAAGGAGGAGATGAAGTACTTACGCCGGAAGCGAGGCTAGGGCATGGCGAGCGGTGCTCGCGGCCCATGTAAAGTCCAGGGTAGGCGCCGACGTTACGCCGGCGAAACACCACCGTAGCGAGCACCGAGGCGACGGCACGAGTACTGCGCAACACCCGCACCAAGTCAACCCCAGGAGCGCACCCATCGTCGGCGAGGACGAGAGCTCGCCGGAGTTTGTCGAGGCGATTCTCCACGAGATCCGAACGGAGGCGAATCGCCGGAGAGGAAGAGAAGGGGAAAACCACGCGGACAGATCGATAGATCTGCGCGCGGCGGTTCTGGTTTGGTAGGTGGCTACGGCGGGGGCCTCGGAGCTGGCCGGAGCGGGCGGCGGCCATGGCGGCGACGCCATCGCCACGGGCGTCGCATTAGGGTTAGAGGTGAACGAGAGAGAGGGCCGAGTGAGTGAGAGAGGTGGGCCGTTCGGCGCCACCGACCCATAAGGGACAAGCCTTATTGGGCTGTCCCTGGGCTTTAGGTAATTGGGCTGGGCCCAATAGGGGCCAGGAGGGGTATTTTAGGCATTTCACATTTAAATATAGCCAGAATTTCACCAAATTTTAATAAATAAAATACAACTCTAAAAATCCATTAAAAATTGGATTGGTGAATGAAAAATTATTCTTAACAAGAATAAAATATAAAATAAAATTTAATGAACAAATTCAAATTTGTGAATTTTATGAATCTAAAATAAACATTTGGAATTTCAAACTATTATTTCCTTGTATTAATAAATCAAGGAGAAATCTCAAATAAGTTCAAATACTTATTTTCAAACATTTCAAAATAAAATTCTATTATTCCAAGTCATTTCTATTTGAAAAAGGTATTTTCCAAAGGAAGATACTCTATTCCTCCTTATTCCCAAAATATAGAGACAACTCTATTATTTCAAATTATTTTGGAATGAATAATGAATCACCAAGATAAAGTAGTTTTACTTTGAATTATGTTACCTTATGTGAATTAAAGTGGTTTACACATTAAAGCAATTGCAAATTACTGCCAAAGGCATAAACCTTAACTCAACCCTAAATTGTAATAACTCATTTGGGTAAAGGGGTTCAACATAAAATAATACATCCATGATTGCATTATTTGGATTTTATAACATTGTCCTTACCGGACAATGATGCTTCTTTACAGAACCCGAGGTCCAGGTTCCATCCAACGCATTGAACTGCACTATCTCGCAGTCCACAGGCAAGTTCACCCTTGCTCATGTCAATTTGAGTATTTTCTATTAATTTAATGCAAAGCTATATGACGTATCATTCCTGCATTGAAAATAAAAATGTTACTTTTCCAATTATGAATATGACTATGTGGCTGGCAATGGAACCATGGTATGTGTTGATTGGAGGAGGTTCCATTGCAAGGGTACTATTCATCTAGGACTAAGTACCAATGCCGTCCAGTGATTCTAGCGCCGTACATATCGCGTTGACCATAAGATCTATAATGGCTGGGAAGCCACGTATCTTTTCCCTCCGCACGCCAACGGACTTGATAGAGCTGGCGGGGTGGAGGTAGGTTGGGAAATCCTTTAAAATCCCCATCCGGACGTTTGGATGAGAGGCTCTACCGTCTATGAAGGATTGTCCATCGTACAGGGGTAAAGTATGATCGGAGATGTCTCGGGGTGTACGGATGGACAAAAGGGTGGGTTTGCGGGGTCGCGGAGAAGGCGGTGTGGGCTTGGATCTTTATACCGGCCTCACACCAAGGAAGTGTGAACGGGGGCAAGTCCCTGCGGTTGGCAAAAAGGGTGAGATCTCTTATAGGAAAAGTAACGCACCTCTGCAGAGTGTATTAAATTGTGTGGTCCTCCATTCGGAAGGCTGACAGCGGGAAAGGAACTCCGTGAAGTTCTAATCAACTGTGAAGACCGACGGGCATAGTTTTGAATAAAATAAACCTTTTGAAGAAATGATTTCGAAACATGCATTGACCTAAGATTTTCTGATCGAGGGTCGTAGCTAGTGCATCAAACACCTTTTACTCTTTTGAACTTGCTGAGTACCCCTGTACTCACTTTCTTTCGACACCCTTGCTAGACGTGATCCGGAAGTGGAGGCCATCGCCGATGGAGCACCAGAAGGAAGCTACGAGTGGTCTACGAGGAACCGATCTTACGGAGGAGTTGAAGGAGTAGACTATGGGATAGTCTACGGACCCAATGACCCGGAGGTGGAGGAGTAGTGATATACCTTAGTATCATAGGGCCGAGCAGCGTAGTGGCATACTTAAATAAGTTGCTGAGCTCTTTTCATATCTATGTTGGGTTGTAATAGTACTTTAATATTGTAGGGTGTTCTCATCGGACCTGTGAGAATACCAACTTGTTAAGACCATGATTGTAATATTTTATCGAGTGTTATGACCTGCAATGTTTCTGTTGTACCACTGAGAATGTGATATTTGTGAAGAAGTCCCTTCATGAAGATCATATCAACGACTTGTATACTACAACATGCAGTGGTATGCTGGGTCACCGCACGCGTCGACCATCTGCTATTGGTGGGTGGCGCGCGCGGTCGGTTGGCAGCCAGCCGAGGAAGTCATAGTTTCTGAATTTCTTAAAAAATGCATTATTAATGAAAATTAACATTAAAAAATCATATATTCAAAAAATCAGTGCCTTATAGGAAAACAAGAATGCATGACCACTGCCTAGAGATTCGTGCGGCTTGGAGGATTTATGTATGATTGGCCAATCATACCCCCAGGCAGCTCCATCAATGCTCGCGCCTGGTCCTCCCGACCTTTACTGCTGACCGACCAGCAGGCCCACCAGGCACGCGGCGCTGGACCAATCCTGGCCGTCCGTAGAGCTGCCGCCGACACCCGGACGGGTACGATGCGGTCAAGGCCCGATCCCCGTCGCCCGTTCCCCAGTGTTTGACTACTCGGCCACACCTACGCACATCTTGGAATAATAATGGAAACCTCTTGGATTTATTAGTGTATTTATTTGGTCTTTGACCGAGCTGTCAGCGTCCAAGTAGGCCCCGCTGCCACCGCAGCATATCTATGACCGTGCTCACTCTCGGAAGGGTATATTCCCTCCGTTCTCCGTTCCCTTCTGAATAGGTTAACAGAGGAGCGTTCTACTTCTACGGCTCAGCTTCTCACACGCTCGCATTTCGCCGCTGTAAAAAATTATGTTTGTACAGGTCCAAACTGCAACTGGTAGGTTGTACCTGTACCGGATATGGACCAAAAATACTTTCAGCTCCCCTAGTTCTTTACATGTGTACGCCAAATGCTCAGTCTATTTGGTACTTCCTCCCTTCCATAATCCTTATCGTTAACAAGATTTTTCTTTCAAAATTTTGCCGATCTATCAATAATTATCAATAACAGTACAAAGAGCTTAAAATAATAAAATTATTCCCCTTGGTTCATATTAATTGACACAACTTTATTTAGATATAGATGTATCTAGTCAACAAACGAGCCTAAATACATTCATATCTATATGAGTCAATTAATTTAGATTAGAGGGAGTATAAAAAGATCTTCGGATCACCTAGCGACGACTACAGACACTAGCTTTCGAGCCGAAAGTGTGCCACCATCCTCGCCCCTCCATCACTGGAGCCGGACAAATCTTGTCGTAATAGAGCTTGTTTTAGTAGATAGACGGGAAGCCATCGTGCAAAGGTCCCAAAAGACCGACGTACTAGAGCAGCAAATATCACCAACGATGACAATCGTAGATCGGAAGAGACTGACATGGAACCACACCAACGAACACGAAAACGGACCCAACCCCAAGAGAACCACTGAACACACGACTCCACGCATCATATGTCGGTGCTAGACACACCTCGTGAGCGAGGATAGATTCGAAATGACCTTATTCTGATTTAGGATGTAGCCACCACTATTTTATTAAAAAAGACACTAAAGACACCTAAACTTAGAACGGGAACACTCGCGGTGATCCACCCATCTCCAAGGCCCAAAGACGGAAATACCATCGGAGGAAGAGCGAACAGGTGGTGTCAACGGCGAGAGAGACAAAACCCTAGGTTGGTTTTACAATAGTTGTCTCTCTTTTCTGGATGGATTATGTAATTAAGTTGTGAACAAGAATTATAAAACGGAGGAACTAGTACACTGATCTATACCACCTGGCCAAGCAAGATAGTTCTTGGAATCGAAATCCAGACCACGAAAGCCAAAAGAGTACAGAGTGTGGATCGCATCATCCACATCTACATCTAGCAACTCTTCCAGGACACTCGAATGGTGATTCTGTCTTTGCTTCCGTGGCACGGTTAGTCGCCATCATTCGGCAGCGTAGAACGTACTGCAAAACTAACCACACCTGGCCCTAGCACCTTCTTGCAGCCAGTCAAGCGTGATAATAATCGCCGCAAAAGCTCGCCCCTGAATCTGCACTCCACCGCCGTCAATGTGCCGGACTAGCTAGGATTATATCCGTTCAAAAGCTACGAACTTTGAACGACAGCAAGCGCCCATCTTTGAATTCGCGCCGTTCTGCTAGGGCTATTTTAACTTCCGTAGGCCCGGCCGAGAGGGATGTTCTCAGTATATTGCGTATACTGTTTCTGGAAGAAGAACGTGTGTCTCGAGGGTTCTTTTTTCTGTTCAGCTCAAGTATTCCATTCAGCAACGAGGCAAAGCCGACGCGATAACTTCAACGAACGATGCCCATATATCCTTCGCCTAAATGGTCAAGCTAGCCCCCTTGTCCCACATGGTTCCGTTCAAAGTTTGTACCGTAGAGAAATATTTTAAAGACGGGAAAACTAAGCAGGAAAAATCGACTTGTGTGTTTGTCTGGTTTTCTTTGTTTTTCTCCGCGATGAAACGTTGTGCCTGATCTTTTCACGTCCGATTCCTTACCAGGGAAGTGACGAGAACGAATGAGCACTACTATACGACCCGTCAAAGCGTCAAAGCGGCTGCAAAATTTTGCCTTCTTTTCCTCCTGTTTGAAAGCAAAAGGTTGGGGAAAACAAAGAACCAGCACAAAGTGCATATGTAGCCTTGCCAAACTCAACTAATTCCAACACCACCACAAGTGGTGTCGATTGGCCTTCCGAGTCGATCATTTTCCTATGTTAACACTTTACTTTTTTTTTCTTCTATCTGAGGGTGAATAAATTGTGCAGTTGTTGAACGAGAGTTTTCTATAAACCTAAGAAAGGGCTACACCTGCGATTACAACATTAACGCCCTAAGAACTATGGCAGGTTGCGCACATCAAAGATGGCCGCATTGCGTTCCAGATCCACCATGCCATGTGCATAACCGGCGACGGTGTGCCTTCCGAGCAGATTTGGGGTTAGAAAATTTGCAACCGCCGATCCACAAAGTGTCCCCAATGAGGTGAAGCAATGGATAGAATCCACAACATTACCTTATACCCAGGTACGGAGACAAGGGGATTAAGCCACCCCAAGGTTCACATTTTATAAACAAAATACTACCCATTAGACATCATATTTCTTAGGGATTTAGTCAAATCTGCCCCCACCCCCTCGTAAAGGTTACAACATTGGGAATGTTGGCTATATATCCTTGGTCGTACCACATGATCCGTGAAAAGTTGCCCATGAGGAGGTTAGTCTCCTAGGTATGGTCACCCAGAATGCATCGGGGAGTGTGTTGGAGGCCCCTTGTCATTGGTTGTTAAGTTGTCCAATGCCTGCCAAGCCTGCCAGAGGAAGAACTTCACCCGTGGTGGTACCGATGACTTTAAGTTTAGTTTTTTAGAACTCGATCATACCAATCTCCAAAAGAACATTGTGGAAAAATTGGAAGAATACTAGTCACCCGACGTCCAACACCAAAGGAAGATGTTCGACACCTCATCGAGGCATGGACCGATCCAGTGGCGGAGCCAGAAATGGAGCAAGACGGGTGCTAAGTGCTATGTTATGGCAACATCTTTCAAAAAGAAAAACCTTTTAACTCAGGTTGTGGTTGTTCAACCATGTTATGTTGAACTTGTTTTAAATCTATTTTTCAAAATAGGCAGAAATTAAGACATTTGTCAAAATCAACCTCAATACAGAAGTTGTCTTAGCCTGTTCCTATTGGGGAATAACATGCTAGAACAAAGTGGCCATGGAGAAAAATGTCGTCAAACATAGCTAGTTACACTTGGTCTACATTGTTAACGTCTATCATTCCTCATTGCTTTCTGATACAACATGCAAGGCAAAATATGAATACCACGACAAACATGGAGGGCAAACTCATATTTTCCAATCTCCGATATTGGCAAAATAGATGGCATATTATCTCTTTCTAAACACCACAATAATGTTTCTAAAAAAAGACCACCACAATACTTTCACCTAGTAGCAAACAAACTTCCTTTGTGCAAATATTTCTTGCTAGGGTGGAGACGAATTTCTCTCTAAAGGCAAAGACTCTAAGGTGAAACGCATTTCAATTTCGACGTGAATTCATCACATTAATTGACATGTAACATGCAATTGTTGTGCTACGCTCTTCAAAAGATTATCACACTTATCCACATTGCACATCGTTCTACCTAGGAACGACTCGGTTGTTGCATGCAATAAATTCTTATTAACACGGCAACATGCATAAAAGGTGAGATTATGCCGCGATGTGAGGGAGGAAGAGTGCATGCGCCTAAAAACTTGCCTTGCGGATTTTTAGAAATTTGTTTATTTGTCTTATAAACTGGGAAAGAGGATGTGTACTAGTACAACTAATTTGTGGCCGGGTAAGTCAAGCTTGAAAAGCCTCTAAACATTTTTGCTGGATGCAAATTAAGAGGGCTTTGAAAATTACGACATCAATAGGGTGGTATATAAAAAGGTGCCTCGGAGTTGCTATCGCAATATCTCCGGCTTTGACCAGTGCCACCCCCTCTTCTTCTTACTCCATCCCAATCTCCTCTCTAACCTCCATTCTTTACTTTTCTCCCCTCTCTCGCCCCTACTATATCCCTGCCCTACCACTCGCTCTCCTCATCACCCCGTCGTCCTCCTCCCGTCCTAGACTCCAGTCCCTACCTGGGCAGCTGGTGAATCTCCTCCCATTCGCAGGCGCCGAAGCGCTTTCCACCGCAAAGTGTTTCGTCCAGGTGCGATCTTGCGCTCTTGGCTCCAATCTCTGTTCTTCTTATTGTTTGTACGTGGGTGTTCTTGAGCCATTTCTTGGTTTAGTTATGCTGCGAGCCCGGCCGCTGCTTAGATCTTTGTCCATTGTGCTAATCCGGAGCTGTCAAGTTCGAAGTGCTTCTAATTTATTTGACCATTTCTTTGCCTGCCCCCCTTGCATTGTAGATGTCGGGGACTGGAAATTTAAGTTTTGACATGCATGCAGAGAAGTATGATGCTATGCGTATTTTAGCGGTCGCAATTCTTAGTTTCCCGGCCATGAGCTGCAGCTCATTGTGTTCGCATATACTGGTCAAATGTTCAGTTAATTCGCCTGTGTTCTTGGTTGGGTTGGTGGGGTCAATTACTTAGATGGGCAAGGTAGCCTATTTTAGTTGGTCTCTTGACCGAGATTGTTAATTTGGCTAGATTAGGTGAGAGCTCTGACTATTCAACTCCGTCCAGTCTTAAGTTGGTAGTAGTTGCAAGCATGCGCGATTTCTGTGAAGTTGTATCGGAGACGAAAATAATAATCTGTTTAAAATTGAATGTATTGTCTGTGGACCAATGCATCAAACCAGCTAGCTCCTGTATACTTGGTCCTAGTTTGTGTCTGGATAGATCGGTGAGTTGATTGATAGTGGGAAGGAAGTAAGTTTTTGGAGGTTTCGGTTATTCAGTTGATAGGTGATTCGGTGTTGTACTGAATGGAAGAAAGCATAGTTATGTTGTCTGCTCGTGCAAGGCCTTGTGCCTTTTGCACCTTCGGTGCACTGGATTTAGCTTTAAGCAACAGTAGTACACCACAACCTTTTTGTGTTGCCAACGATTAACTGCTGTAATGCAATGCAGGACCAGTTACTTTTCTCATCTATTCTAATTCAGCAATCTATTTTAAATTCTGCAGCAGCTTCTCCTCGGTGACCATATGATGGGTTGCTTCACTGGTCTGAGATCAAAGAAAAAGAAAAGCCCTCTTGTGTCGAACAAGAAGCAGACCTATGCAAGGGATACATCTTTGAGGCTTCCGGAGCCGGAAGCTCATGTGCCATCTTTGCAGTCAGCTCCTTCTAGTTTTAGGAACAGGGCCAAAATCTGCCAATCGGCAAATAAAGTTTCTCACAGCAGAGCACGTGTGCTGTCTGCTCCTTCAAGCCTGATTCTGGTTGATCAGGATGGCCTTCCATATGCTGAATTTGATGATCAGGATGACTGTAGGGGTAAGGGAGGAGCTATTAAGGCGCATCGGTTTTCAAACCCATTGCCCCTTCCTCTTCCCTCACCAGAAGGAAATTCTTTGAGGAACTTTGGCAGCTTCAAAGCTATCAATGCAAGCGGACCACTTGAGACTTCAGGTCCTCTCCCACTGCCTCCAAAGAGATGTGATGGACTTAAGAACTTCTCTTATGATGAGATTTCATCTGCTTGCCAGTGGTTTTCTGGTGCTCAATGTGTCTCAGAAACTCTGACTTCGACGTCATATAAGGCATCCTTTAGGGATGATTTTGTTGTCCCAAAGACGATGGAAGCAATAGTAGCTCGACTACTCCCCTCCAATCAGGTACTGTTAAATGTGAAGCTTAAATTTTCTCTTCTTATTTTGGATGTAAGTTTATAGGGCCGCAAAATTTTGAGCCATGAAGATTGCCCCCACAATTTTGCTAGGCTGACCAGTTTGTCAACACACTTTGTGGCACACTTATTAATTGTTCTCTTTCTGTGTGATGAATTGGAGTAATTTTCCTATCGACTGGAGGAATATAACACCGCATATGTTCTGTTTCAAAGCTGAACTTAGGCTAGAGTGGCATGCTGTTTACATCTAGGCATGTGTGCTTGTTGGTATACAGTAATATATGATGCAACTCTGCCCCCCTGTAGAGATATATTGATTTTAATTTTGCAAATACTACTTTAGGACCACAGCATCTGTCGGTTAGGTAGCAAACTTTGAAGGATCTATTCTTGTGATGTATTTATGTCTTGTGAGCTGTTAATTCACTGGCGATTTTATTTTGAGAAGTTATATTTTGTGCTTTCTCTTGCATGCTGGAGTTTAACTTTGTCCAAGGTAGATGACTTTGCCAAATGCTGGAGTTTAACTTTGTCCAGCTTAACTGGAATTGCTGTTTTAATAATCTCCAAAAACAACAGTAGTGAATTATAGCTAGTTGGTTACAGCTTCTACATTAATTCGATACTTACATGCCAGGGCCACAAGGCCAGTCTGTTTCTTAGATCATCCTGTTGTAATATTGGCAATTAAACTAAACGTGTACTGATGCAATGTACTTTTCATCATTCTGCAGAGTTTCAAAGAATTTAAAATGCAAGTTAATACGCTGGCATCGCTTCAACATCCCAATTTATGTAAACTAATTGGCTTCCATGCAAAAGAAGAATCTAGTGAAAGGATGTTGGTCTATGAGCTGCTCCATCATGGCAGTTTAGACAGGTTACTATTCGGAAGACCGGATGGTCGTTTCATGGACTGGGCTACACGTTTGAAGGTTGCCCTGGGTGCTGCTAAAGGTCTAGCTTTCCTACACGATGAAGGACCCTTTCAGGTGACTGTTCATAAACTCTGTTTTACATGGTCAAAATGTTACTGTTTAAGTTTACCATGTTCTCCTGCACTTGGCCTGGTAGAGTTATTAATATTTATTTCTATTTTTCACAGGCGATGTATGATGAGTTCTCAACTTCAAACATCCAAATAGAGAAAGATTTTACTGCGAAGCTATCAGGATATGGTTGTGTTGGCTTCAATTCTGAGGAGGAAAGATCTAGTGCATCTATGGTAAGTTCATGTTTGAAATTATCGTAGAAAGTTCTAGTTATCCATCGAGTTTGAACACAATATCATTTTATTTCCATTGGTTCATATATCACGTTCATTACATGGATTGTGGCCTGCATATTTTTATCTGCAGTAAAACATGGAAAATGACATCAATCTATCACATTATATCCATTTAGTTATCACTACTGTGTTGCTTACGTGGGATGTCATTCTTTGTCAGGCTGGTAAAAACCTCTCGGTAGAAACCTTGGAGAAAGGTGTATTGACTCCAAAGAGCAATGTATGGAGCTTTGGAGTTGTCTTGCTCGAGCTAATAACAGGAAAGAAGAACCTTGATGTGCGTTCATCCATGGAAGAACGTAATATTGTCAAGTGGAGCAGACCTTTCCTCACTGACGATAGTCGTCTATCCCTCATCATGGATCCCCGTATAAAAGGACGCTTTCCTACCAAGGCTGCTCGGACCGTGGCAGACATCATTCTGAAGTGCCTCGATAGGGATCCATCAGAAAGGCCAACGATGAGGGCAGTCGTGGAGTCCCTATTAAGCATCCAGGACATAAAGGTTCCCTGCCGATATCCTTTGAAAGAACCATCTACTGCGCCAAGAAAAGTGATGTTAAAATCTACGAGTCTCAATGGCATTGTTCCTCGGCACCCTACCATGACCTTCTCGCCATCGCCGCCATCAGGAAACCAACACCTTGTCTCACCAAGATCATCCACATCTGCACTGCTTCCTCCAAGGACCTGTTCGTCCATTATCACTCTGGATTACTCCAGGGTAGGCTCAGTCAAGAAATCACCTCCCAATATTCAGCGGAGACCTGGCGTTGAGGGTTTTTGATTGTCCATATTATCGACTACTTTTCTTTGCTTTGATTTATTTGTTACTTTGGTTAGCATAGTGATTTTAATGCTATCTGATATATTGCAAGACAAGTGGCTTTATGTATGTACTACCCCTTCAGTAGTACTCGCTGAGACCGGCGGAGTGAACTGTAGATAGAACCAGCTTGTAGATACTTCTCGTTCTGTGGTTGGATGGAAGCAGTGTGCTGGGTGGGCGTTGTAACGTTCATTATGGAATAAACTTGGGTTGGCCGGTTGTTATTCGCTTGCCGTCAAACATTTCAGCTATATCTCTTGGATGCCAAGTTATGTTTGTTGGTGGTGGGCAAGCAAGTCTAGCGAATGTTCTGTCAATGGAATGTGGCAGTTCATAGTATTTGTTTCAGAAGTTAAGAGGTGTTGAATTCCTGTATGTGGAAAGTTAAATTCCCATCGTTGCAATTGTTGACCATGACCAGTCCATTGATTGTTTATCCAAAGTTGCTCAATTATCCAGTCAAGCTGATCTCACACTTCAGAGCTGCGTTATATTCTTTACTTAGCATACTAGAGGACTTCTCCGATCTGCCCTGTCTGCTCTTAACTGGGAACGTGTTAGTGATGTTCAATTCGGATGATGTGAACATTTGTAAAATGGACTGCGACACCGTTGTCCAAAGAAATAAGTGCACTATCCTGAACGGCACAAACTATTAGCCTTGCTAGTTCTCACTTCATTGTCAAGTCCTCAGTACAGGCTGCATTTACATATGTACAAGAAATCTATGGAGCTCCTTTTATGTATGAGTTTACAAGTGGAACACTTCTGAAGCTCTGAACATTATTGCTCTCTTTCTTCTAGCAGACGCTTTTTCTTTGGTCTTGTCTCCTGTTCGTCAGTGGCCACCGTTGAGCCGTGGGCGCTGTTTTCTGGCCGTTCTGTTTAGGATTTGGGCTGTGACGACCAGAACTAAGTATCATTCTGTGAATCTAACACGTGGCAGTTGCAGAGATGACCTGATTTTTCAACGGAAATCAGCTCCCTTGGCCTTTCCTTGTCCCGGTAAAATCCTGCGCAGGTTGTAAAGGGCACGACCACATTAGAAGGTCCACCACATGCATCCGCAGGTACCATGATTGGAATTTGGATCTAACCTAACAAGAACCAACATCAGATGATATGATTGATCGGGTCGACCATGTCAGGTCAGGCGGTATTTACCCGATCTACAAATGAGAAACTTGAGCCTAGTACCGCTACTGATCGTCGAATCAGGCTAGACTCCAGCGCATCTTCAACGGTGCGCTATTGGGTACGTCGGCACCTGCTTCCCTCATTTAGGAAGAGGTTGTCCATATTGATGCGGTATATAATTTTTAGTGCCTAGACGAATTCAAACGAGGACGGTGATTTTCATTCAAATTTAGTTAGGTATTACGAAGTTGAATGAAAATGGCTAAATTTTAATTAAAACCTAGCCTACTTGTAGTTAGTCGGGGCACACAATGGGCCAGCCTTGTCGTCCCTCTTCCCCTTGGCCTGTTGTTCCCGCCTCTCCATCCTTGCGCCCAGGGCCAGCTCTGGCCCAGGGCAAGAGGTGCGATGGCCCGGGGCCCATCCAATAAAAGAGCCCATACCTGCTACGTATTTTATAGGGCATAGTAGAAGGGGCAAAATGCCCATGTTTTGATGTATCGCACAACAAGGCCAGGTGTCCACGAGGCTCTGAGCGCTGAGCTCAAGAATCCTGTGCTGCTCAGCCGCCATGAGGAGGCAACCAACCTCCTTCGTCAGCGCCTACTCGCAGGAGATCTCAGCGACGCGCTCGAGGATGGCCGCGTTGGTCTCCTCGAGGACTAGAGTAGCATTGCTATGGTCACGCGCCGTGTTGGAGGAGGCCATGATCATCTCATGCTCCGGTCCACTGGCTCCTCTTTCGCGGTCTACTACGCCTCTTCGTCTGTGGCCTCGCGCTCCGTGTCCACCCTGAACATGTCGTTCCACTCGATGAATTCAGAGTCGTCGGAGTCGCCGTCCTACTTAGGGTCGGGTTGGGGAGGCACATGCTCGGGCTGCGGTGCTAGCGGCGTCCGGCCGTTGCGGCCAACCATGCATGGAGTAGGTGGGGATGAGGCAGCGCAGCATTGTGGTTAGGAGGCGATTCATTGGAGGCGAGTGCGAAGTCGGAGGCCGTCGAGAAGGTAAGTAAATAGGAGGAGTCTGCCGTGCACATTTACGGCGATAGTATACGAGGTGTCTCCGTTCGGGGAACCGGTGTTTCCGTTAAATATGGTGAACAACCTCCTCCCAGTCATTAAAGAGGCCAAACGTTGTTTATATTACTGCCATGCCGGTTCCACCGACAACATCTGATGTGGCGCAAGGCACCGACGCTCCCGTCCAACGCCCTATCCATAGGGGGCTGCACGGGGTTGCTGGCGGGTTAATGGGCTCTAAATTGTGTCATCATATTATTTGTCTATAAAACTGGATCTGATATATGGAACTAGCAATTTTGAAATCGAATCTAATCTAGTCTAAAGAACCGATGTGGTCGTTGATCAAAACCGGGTGCCGCACCCCCGAGGAGATTGAACTCCCGGCGAGCGGCGCGAAGCAGAAGTGGTATGAGAATCTATGACCAATGTCGCGAGACTAACCGTTCTGATACCATGTAGAAAATATAGAATTGTAATACTTCTTCTGTCTATAAAAGATGTTTTAACTTCGTCAAAATTTGATTGTATCTTGACGCATTTTAGTATCTAGATACATCCAAATTTATCCAAAATTAAGACATGTTTTTATAGAGGGAGAGAGTATTTGTTTTAATCTGTCCCATGCAAAGATATATATAGAGGTACAAGATTTAAGAGCAAGATTTATTATACTTGTAGCAGCTGTTAGGCTAGCCATAGTGCTAGTATCATAGCTAGTATTATGCATCCTAGCCCCACCAAAAATGCTGATGTGGCAGGTAATTATGGATGAGGGAGAAGATTAGAGTATCATAGGTAGATACTGTATCATATCGCACATCACGAGAAAAGTTAGTATCAAATAAATCTTGTACACAAATTTATATTGGGATTCTACAAATCAATTAATATAGCAAAACTATGATACTACTCTATGATACTATGCATTATGGATATAGTATCATACAAAAGTATCATATATATGATACTACTACTATATGATACTTCCCACTATGGCCAGCCTTAGGCTCGTTCGAGACGGCTGCCGCTCCATGTGTACACCGACTCTGCCTACCGCCGCTGCTTGCGTCGTGCCTCGCATCGTGCTCCACCTGCCGCCATGCGCGTTGCTGTGAACTCTGCCTACTCGGGGGCTGATACGTACCGCGTGATGTGTAGGCACATGGCTTCGGACATGCACCGGCCGGCCCGGCTGCGGACTGCTGACGCTGCTGTCAAATTCACGGCGCTCACGCACAATTCTCATTATCATTACACACAAATGTTAATCTGGATCTTTACGTTATATCACGCAGAAAAAGGCACAATAAACGCGCGGCATGCAGCTAGCGAAGGTAGTCGAGCAGGCACACCCTTGTCGCCGCCGGCGCGGGCGGCTGCGGCATTGGCTGCTCCCCCTTCCGGCCGTGCCAGCCCCACGCGCCGGCGCTGCCAAGCCAGCACCACGCCCGCTTCAACGCTTCCAGCAACCAAAACCTCTGCGCTCGCGGTTCGCCCGGCGACCGCCCCTCGCCATTCTCAACGTTCTCGCCGCGACGAGCGGCCGCCGGTGGCCTCAGCACGACGATCCGGGACGGGCTCGGCTCGGAGTAGCTCCGCCGCAGGACGGCACGGCTGAGCTGGGCCTCGATGGCCAGGCGCTCGTAGTCGTCGAGCAGCGTCCCGGGGAGGATCGCCCCGCCGCCGCCGCTCAGGTCGATGCTGAGCCGCGCCAGCGCTGCGCAGACGCTGGCAATGCTGCCGCCGCCGCTGCTGCTGCGGCGGTGTACCGGCTCCAGCGACATTGCTGGTGATCGCTGTTACAGCCTTTACAGCCGCGCGCACGAAGTGTTTGTTCATACGTTGCCCATGCATGCATGCACTTTAAACACCATGTTTCTGTTCAAAAGCGGGGAGTTTGACGTGGAGAGTGGGACACGCATCCGCACGGCTTAATAATAGGAACCTGATTCGAACTGCAGATGCAAGTCAGAGTGTCTAAACCAGCGTGGTTTATGCCCATTTTGCTTCCAAGACACTGCAACCCAAAAGGGAAGAAATAGAAGGGTCTATCTATGATCAACCTTTTCGATTGGTACATTTTGAAGGGTTACTCACATGGACGGAT
The DNA here is from genome assembly GCA_030979885.1 of Lolium multiflorum. Lineage (NCBI taxonomy): Eukaryota > Viridiplantae > Streptophyta > Magnoliopsida > Poales > Poaceae > Lolium > Lolium multiflorum. The sequence continues at coordinate 263,280,345 of CM061749.1, forward strand.
TGGTTCTGGGCATCACACTTGCCTGATTGGGTGATTCCCTACTGCTGTCATCCATGTTATTCTTCAGTCCTTCGAGGGCTCCTTCAGGCTTCAGCCAGCCATTATTCATGGAAGTATTTATTCTAGCACTATGGGAAAATTGGATCACAAGAAATGATCATATATTCTAACATAAGAGGGCCTCCCTTTTCAGATACAAGTGTAAATTCAGAGATGATGAGCTAGGCTAGGTTACTTTCAGAGCTAAGAAGAAGAAACTACAGATAGCTTTTTGTCTTCTTCTTTCTTATAACTTTTTATTTATAAAATAAAAAAAGCAGCATAAACCTGCGGTTTCCTCAAAAGAAAAAGAAAAACACATGGTCGAAAGTGTACGCTTTTTCTGTGCAACAGATTTCTGATGAGTAACAACAATTTAAGCAGATGTAGCAACACGGCTAAATCCAATATATGCTGACTACTTGGTTTTCACTCTTGGTTAAAATGTACCCATAGAGGGCTTGGAGGCTAGGGGATCTAGGGTTCTCCTTGATGCCCGCAGGAAGCGCCCAAGGCAAAGCGTTTTCTTGATCAGACCCAAGCTACTTGATCCCCTTAAGGTATTTCAACCATTGGTTAAAATGTAGTCTTACTGATGCCCGCCTTTTGTTTTACTTACAGATAGTTTTATTTTTCTTTCTTTTTGTAATTTTTTTTATAAAAGCAGCAGAGTCCTGTTTCCTCAAAGAAAAAGAAACTTACGTGGCCTGAAGTGCACGGTTGTGTGCAACAGGATTCTGATGGGTAACAACAATTTAGGCAGATCTATCTGCATGGCCAAATCTAATATGTGCTGACTTCTTGGTTTTTGTTCTGCTTTTGGTGAGGCTGTGTGGACCTGTTGCAAATGGGAGGACAAATCGGATGACTACAGGGATGAGGAACTTCCAGAATCGAGATCATCAGACAAAACAAGACCTGCCCAGAGTCTTAATTTAAAGTCTGTGCGCAACATCTCAACAATGACAACGAGGTTGGAATGTGGATTGATGATTAACTTGCAGTAATGAGCATGACATCAAGGGCACAGCAGAGGCTTCAGAGTGAGAAATGTTGCCTTTGGAACAGAAAAAAAAAGAGAGATAGAAGTGATAGGCTCAAGTACAGTTAAAGGTTACTTAGTTGCAACTAGTTCCCGCAAAACAAAAACAAAAAAAACTAGCTAGTACCCCCAGGGCAATTGCTTCATGACAATGCATCGAAGTTTTGTAAGTATAACAATTTCCATCTCTGCTGAACTCCTGAACTGCCAACTGCAAGGTAAGGTTCATCATCCTGTCTTCCAAGCATTTACGCCTAACAAGTCTCTATTGCCTTGCCAATGTAAATTTGTAACTATACATTCTCTGTCTCGTATAATTTGTACTGAGTGCTCACAAGTATGTTCCTTTCTGAACTGACTGATCAAAGCAACTAGTCTAAATTTCTCTACTTAGGTACACGCAGAATAGCAGATCTCTTAGGGCATGAGCAATGGAGGCAACTGTCCAACTAGGATTGGATAAAACTTTTGACATATGCATGCCATGTTATGGTCCCATTAATACATCTTTCTCTCAAAAGCTGATTTGGTTTTTCTTTTTCTCTCTCACATTTTCACCTTTATGGCTGAAGAGGCTGCCTCCTCATCCGAACCTACTTTGGACCACCCAAACCTAGTTAAAGGTGTGAGGCAGTAGCTCTAAGGTAGTGCATTGGGCATGCCCTTATGAGTTGTTGGGCTTTGACTCTATTGAGCACATCATTACAGCGTGGAATTCACTCCTGTTTTTCTTCCAGGTCACTGGGTTGGTACGTTACCGGGACCTACTGATTATAATTCTACGCAGTAGATGTGTTCCCCGATCCCCATGTGCTGGATAAAGCTTGTGAGAGTCTCCATGATACTGTCACTTGAGAGGTGATGAGGTGAGGCGAAGCAATGCTGCTGGCCATCCGACTCTGAAGGTCACGACAGGTCCACACATTCCTTTTCCCTTTTTTCATTTGTGTCTGCTTCTCCTTTGCATGATTCCTTCGCCCCATCGTCCTGCTGTTTCGGCGTTTTGTTAAGTTGGTGTCAGTCAAGATTTGTTTTTTTTTTCGATAAACAGTCAAGATTTGTTGGCATGAAGTTGATTATATATTGCAAGTGTTATCTGGATGCCCACGGTGTGTCTTTGCTTTTTAAGCATGTCACAATCCCATGCACACACGCCTGCAACTGACTCTAAATTTAGCAGGATTTCTCTTTATGTATTTTGCAGTTGTACTTTTCAGATATGACATTTGTAGAGTTTAATTTGTGGCTTGGTTTGTCATATTTTTCTCTATTCTGTTTGGTTTCCCAGAATGTAGAATCGATAACTAATTTAATTGTCATTGAATTATGTGTTGTTTATGGATCAAGAACTGAAATATTTAAATCTGCACTAGTCTCGACTATGAATTCACAACACTCAGTAAGGCATTGTGTCTGCTTGGTGTAAGCAATAAGAGGTGTGGTCTCCTTTCATGATGTGTGCGCGTATGTAAACTCCCATTGCCATGGTCTTTGTGCAACAATAATTCTCCGAGCATCGATAGCTCCAGGAAAACCCTATATGGATCTCGGTAGTTCCTGCACATGTTTTTTCTTTTTTACAGTTTTCGCATATTTACAGTTACTTAGATGGTTATAAGCATTTACAGAATCTGATATAATATATGGTAAATGGCATGCTCCTCTGTATTATATGTAGTAGGTACACTCTTCTTGTGGCTAGCATGTTGTTTCTTCAGTAAACAATGTACAGTTTGTAATGCAACTATTCTACATTCTCATTGCCATTTGGCTTGTAGTTCACTGGCCATAACGCTCCAAGTTGTGTTCCCAATAGTCAAATATACTACCTAACATTAATTCTGCAATATGTACTGAATAGGTTGCGATTTGCTTTCATCTATGGTAAGACTGGCAGGAATGGATAGGCCATTTGCTATTTAAGCTATCAGAAATCATTGTGCACACTTTTGTATGTTGTGTGGAGGACGAACTTTGGGGCAGGTAAACCATGTGCCCAGAAAAGGAATTTGGCCCTTCAAGTTCCAGTGGTACGAACTCCGTGATCAGCTGAGCAAAAGAGTCTAAAAATGAATTATTAACAGCACAACCAGATAGCTTATCTTATTTCTGTCGCCCAGACTCTTGTAATTATCCACAATTAGTTGTTTACCTTGTCCCTACTACAGTACTACCCCTTCTGCCAACTCTCGGGTAGAGTATTTGATTTCTACAATGTAGTACTCCCTCCATTTCACAAAAGTTGTCTTTGATTTGTTAAAATTTGGTTGTATGTGGACACTATCTAGTATATAGACACATCCAAATTTCGACAAATTTCAGACGAGTTTCACGAGACGGAGGGAGTATTTGATAACTCATTCTGACAAGTTTAGGGTTCTTATGTTCCCATTTCTTGAAATATCTAAAGAGGTTAGAAAATAACTGGACTTTTGCAGATCAAGGTTTTTCAGAAAAAGTAATGAAAACAAAAGGAAAACCAAATGGAAGATTATTTGTAGACCTAAAAATCATGGGGCTTAGGTGTTGAATTGCTTGAACATAAAAATAAGTGTCTAATCAGAAGATGGTTGTTTAAAATACTAAACGAGTAAAGTGTGTGGCATTGTGCTTTAAGAAGATGGACCGTTCATTGTGCTTTAAGATTCGGATAAAAAGAGGAGAGAGAAAGGAATCTTTCTCTCTTCCATGGTGGGCACGAATCTCGAGGAATAAATGAACGGTGATAGAAACACCCACACCCATGCGTGGGTGTACAAAAGTATTTCCGAAAGTGTGTGGCAAGAGTTTCTGCGAAACAAGTATTTAGCGAATAAAGCTTGATTTCAATTTCAGGCGAAACCCATATATTAGCTACTGTCCATTATGCAAATACCTCATTCGTGTTAAGGAAGTTTTATTTAGTTGATGCTTCTTCAAAACTGCAAATGGTATGAGCATCCGGTTTTGGGAAGATATTTAGCTCCGAGACACATCCTTTGATCAGCAATACACATCATTATACAACATAGTAGAACAGAAAGACATTTCTGCATCCACAGTGTTCTAGCACTATCTTCTAAACATCCGTTGATTCATCTTTCGACTGAGCCAGGTATTTTTGTTTGAAAACTCACATCCACAGATGTGTCTTCTCGATGAAATCTATGTGCGAGACCTCATGAAAATATTTATGCGGTTTTTAAACATAAAAGTTTTGCTTACAAAACTTAACCCGTTAAAAGGAATTGGCATGGATGTAAAAATGTTGCTTTTGTGATTCTGAGGACGTTGACGAGCATCTATTTTCAAATGTCCATTTGCTCTTATTGTGTGGCCTACTGTGTATATGCCTTACAATATTTCTTGACCAACCAATATAATAAATATGCTTGAGAACTGGTTAAAAGGAACTGATAAGAAATTCAATGCTAGAATATGAATTGGTGCATCTGCCTTATGTTGGTCTCTCTGGAGATGTAGAAACAACATTGTGTTTAACAACATTGTATCTTCCAGCGTTTTCCTAGATTTTTTGTATGGCTTTCCATTGGATATAAGCATGATATTTTTTTCTCTCGCCGGATCAGCGTGCACTTACTGGATGTAACAGTGTGCTGGCGTATATCAGGATATGCCGGTTGGCGGCACAATAGCAAATTACATAATGGATAGATGTGGTGAGCTTGTTCTGTTTCGCTAGCTTATTCATGTATCGACTTTATGTGATCCGTGAGTTGTGATATATTGAATGATAAACTTCGTAATAAAATTAACTGTGTACACCGATTAATGCGGAGGCCGATTAGTCCTCCATTTCGAAAAAAGGAAAGTATCTATCAGATAACAGCAGCTAAATTCGTTGTGAGAACAAAGCAAAAGATGGTAAAGAGCTTCTTTTAGTTATAGAGTTTCCTTTCTCCTTTTCGGCTCTTCTGTGCTGATTTTATCCCAGCTTGTATTTTCTCCTCAAATCTTAATGCAAAAACAGAGCGCCTACTTCCCTTGTCAAATGAAGCAAAAGATAGCAGTTTCTTTTGCAAACACAATTTCTGAAAGGTTTGCCGACACTCCGACACGATCTACCAAATTTTGGCAGACATATCAGTTCGAATTCACAAAGTGCCAAACAAATATGTACACTCACATGCTCACAGAAGACAGCTGCAGCGAGCGATCTGTAAAGTCAATCTATAGAAAATCTGCTTGCACAGTGCCGATATCATCCATTGTTTAAACCACACAGGCAGCGTAGATAGTATACTATACTAATCTCCAGTATGATTCTCTGCAGGAAAGCTACAGCCATCTGCATGTGGCCGTGGATCTCGGAAGGTAACTTGCGCAGAAAGGCTAATTGATACCGAATTATGAAAGGCAGCAGTAACACAAGCTGCCTGTGGGGAACACCATCAGCAAGACAGCAAGACGCCATGATCCTTCTTCCTTCCCCCACCATCAGGCGTTGCGGTTGCGGCTTGCTTCGCTGAACATAAATCTCAGTCAGCCTTTCTCCCCTTCTCTTCTGTACCTCAAATCCTTAAACTATATAGCATCTCAGTTACAACAAGGCCGCCGTGTTGCCGTGTCTGGCAGCCACGTGTCAGTGAATCAACATTGGGTTACTGCGTTCAAGCCCTTTCGTTTACACTTGTTTACTGGTGAAACTTTACAATGGCAAGTAAAAAAAAAACTTTACAATGGCAGATCGACATTGGCGTGAATGAGGCGAGAGGCGACCAGCATTGTTCAAAATCTGAGATGAAGGCCATTTCCACCTGGCGGATCAATTTTAAACAACAAATATATGCTCGTTTTGATTCGTTACGGTCAGCCCACGAACTTGCCAGATGTTTGTGTCCTCCCTTAGAGCATCTCCAGTCGCGTCCCCCAAAGCGTCCCCCAAACCGCATCGGATCGAGCGTTTGGGGGACGTGTTTTGTTCGTGCCGTGTTTGGGGGACGTCGCTCCCGTCGCGTCGCCGCCCCAAATGAATATTTGTGCACGAAAATAAACGTTTTCATTCAATTTTGATTATATATTACAAAGTTTGAATGAAAACGGCTAGATTTCATCTAAACCTAGACTACTGCCGGCGGCGCGTTCGACGGCCCGCCCATCGTCGCCTCCCCTACGCAGCTCCTCCTGCGCGCGCCTCCTCTCCTTGCGAGCGGCGTTGGCCGGGTGCCGCTCCCGCCGCGCGTCCCGCCGTCCTCGCTGCGCCGAGGGAGAGCTCGGTGGCGCGACGAATATGCGCCTCTTCGCGAGCACGGGCGTCGTCCGGAGCTTCTTCTCCGACTCGAAGGACTCGACGAGGGCGCGTTGCTGATCGGCCGTCTCGTCCGGGTGCGGCCCGTCGTCGTCGGACCAGTCGAACTCGTCGTCGTCGTCGTCCTCCACCTCGGTCTCCTCCGCCTCGGCCTCCTCCTCCTCCTCCATTGGCGCCTCCTCCTCCACATCTGTTGGCGCCTCCATCATCGCCGCCGCAAGCGCGTCGGCCTCCGCCAACTGCTCGCCCGCCTCCCACGCGCCGTCGGCGCCGCCTCCCGCCGCTCCTCGCCGTCACCTCCTGGAGCTCGATCGACTCACGCCGCCGGCTCGATCGAGTCACGCCGTTCACGGAACAGCGCCTGCCGCTCATCGCGGCGCCGGCGCTCGTCCCCCATCGCTGCTCCATCTCCTCCCGGTACCGGCGCCGTCGCGCCTCTTGCCCCGTCGAGGCGTCGAACGCCGCAACGGTGTCGCGCGCACGCTGCTCCGCCGCGGCCTCCTCAGCTGCGGAGGGCGGAAACGCCGCTAGATCCGCCGCCTGCTGGCGGGCCTCCTCCTCGAGTGCCTCCTCTAGTGCCGCACGCCGCCCGGCTGGAAGAGGAAGTGCCATCGCCGGGCGGTCGCCATTGCCAGGTGATGGAGAGACGGCTGTGGAGCGACGAGGGCTGTGTTTGTTGCCGGCGGGGTGTGGTGGCTACCGTTGATGAGCCGGGAGACCTTTTATAGACGCCGGCGTCGGGAAGAAAGCGCGGGAACAGACGAGAAGAGGCGGGAAAATCGCGCGGGAACGGGCGGTGGCGTGCGAACGCCGGCGACGCGTGGAGGCTACGCAGCACCAACGAGACGTCTCGCCTGCCCCTCCGTCGCCATTAAGGCAAAGATGCCGCTGCGCGAATAACTTCCGTCGCGAGGTGGCGACGGTTGGGTTAAAATGCTGTGCCGCCGGCGTCGGCCCGCCACTCCCGCCTCGCTTTCGTTGTGTCCGGCGTGCCGGCGTCCCCGTGGGACGGGGACGGGCTCGGGCGCCGGACACCGTATAGGGGCGCGCCGGACAAAAAGGGCTTTGGGAAACGGCGGAACGCTTTTTTTGTCCGGCGCGCCCAAATCCCTTTGGGGGACGCTTTGGGGGACGCGACTGGAGATGCTCTTAGTTCGTGTGCGGTAAGATGGGCACCCGGCGGGGCACCTCATTTGGTCCGTGATGTCCATATTTCTGCCTATTATTGCCTGATTGTCTATTTTAGGATACTTAAGCATACTACAATAATGTAGTTAACAATCAAGTTAGTTTAAACAAATCACAATCAAGTAGACAACATCTTTCACAATTAAATAAAGTTCAGAAGCAAATAAAAACAAACAAAATGAGAGAAGATGACTAGTAGTTGTGTTTCCTACATGAACCCACATATCTCAGTGAAGTCCAATTGAAGTTGGTTATGAGTGGCCCGATCACGGATCTCATGATGCACATGGAGGAACTGTTCGAACAATGCCGGCTCAGCTCAACTAATTCACCTTAAAATTGCCACCCCAGACCAAAATATGTGTCATCACGCTTCTCCTCAACAATCATGTTGTGCATGATCACACAAGCAGTCATCACCTCCACATCATTTTAGGGATCCATGGTCTAGCAGGGTGCCAAACAATAGCGCACCGAAATTGAAACACACCAAATATCCGCTACACATCCTTCCTACAAGCTTTTTGTTTTTTTCACAAACTTACGATATTTATCTTCTTCAAGGCTGCAGATTTTCTTCGCAAATGTAGACCACAAAGGATATATACCATCAACTATATAATATCCCTTTTTGTATTCGTGACCATTGATCTCCTAGCGAACCTCTGGAACATTGTCTTCCGCAAGCCTAGAAAATATCGGAGAGTGGTGGGGCAGGATGATGTCATTGTTAGAACCTGCCTGCCAAAAAAAGTGTCAAATTTAACGATCTTGGGATGCCTGATGTTTAAAGATCTTGTGATGTAGCAGCCTCAAGTATGATTGTGCATCCATCAACATGCTCAGTATATTGCCTTTGCCAAGCAAAAGGAATTCCAAAAAAAAAAAAAACCTTTTGACTACTTGATTACTAGCATCGGGGCTATCGGCAAATTTGGGTTCTCTCAAGTAAACTTTGCCGGACACCTCAATCACTTCCTAACAAAACTTGTACATCTATTTAAGGTATGTGGTATTGCTCATGCCCAAGTATTTATCAACTAGATCACCGGGCAACTCCATATGCAGACATGTAAATACTTGCATGAAATCTTTTTTGTAAAAAGTAAAGCCAATTTTATCAGTGGCATCATTCTTGCATTCGAAGCATTAATTTTGGTCCCTCACTCCTTGTAAAATAGTCATGAAAATTTCCTTTGGTATCCGTAAGCGGCGCCGAAAAACTTACTCAGAGAGTAGTGCATCGGTAGGATGGAAGTTGTAGCTGTAGAGTCGGACATGGCCAGCCTCTCGATTACGGTCTTGGACTTAGGCCATCTCCAGCGGCGCGACGTATTTCGGACACCCAAAAGTGGTCGCCAGCGTCCGTTTACGTCGCCCAGCGGACATATTTTGACCGCGCGTCCATTTGCGTCTGGGTGTGCTCCCACCGGGGCGATCCATTTTTTAATTGCAACATAGTTTGATCTTCATACAATTCCTTTGGTTTTCATACCACGAGCGATTGATTGCATATGAAAACCAAACATAGAAAGTAGGGATTTCTATTTTCGTGCCCTCAAGTCCTTAGTTGTACTCAGTTTTCCTCAGCCCCTTAGTTTTTCCTCAGTTTTTCCCTCCTCTAGTTTGGAAGACGCACAAGTGCTGGAACGGCCGGTAGCCGTCAGGTCAGAGGAATTGACCGTTAGTCTGACCGGGTCAGAGGAATTGACCGTTAGTCTGGCCGTTTTATTTCATGATTTTATACGCGGTGCTGCCAATGACAAATGGGGCCGCTCTATAGGGCTGCCGCAGCCAATGACCAGTGGGGTCGTATATTTTTCAGGAAAGACATATATTGCCGCTCTGTGGGGCTGCCGCAGCCAATGACCAGTGGGGTCGTCTATTTATTTAGAGAAAAGCATATATTGCAGCTCGGTGGGGCCTCCGCACCAATGACCAGTGGGGTCGTCTATTTTTCGGAAAAGACATATATTGCCGCTCTGTGGGGCTGCCGCAGCCAATGACCGTGGGGTCGTGTATTTATTTAGAGAAAAGCATATATTGCAGCTCGGTGGGGCCTCCGCAGCCAATGACCAGTGGGGTCGTATATTTTTCAGAAAAAGACATATATTGCCGCTCTGTGGGGCTGCCGCAGCCAATGACCAGTGGGGTCGTCTATTTATTTAGAGAAAATCATATATTGCCGCTCGGTGGGGCCTCCGCAGCCAATGACCAGTGGGGTCGTCTATTTTTCAGGAAAAGACATATATTGCCGCTCTGTGGGGCTGCCGCAGCCAATGACCAGTGGGGTCGTGTATTTATTTAGGGAATATCATAGAGAGAAGCAACAAGTTCGCTAATTAATTATTCTTATAAGCTACACCCATCATTAGTCACCGGAGAACCGCTGGCAGCTCGTTCCCCACCGTCGGACGGAGCAGCCATCGCCGGAGCTCGTTCCCCAGTCGGACGGAGCAGCCATCGCCGACGCCTCGTCGCCCCGCCGGCTCTGTCCCCGGCGGCGTCGGACGGACTGCGACGCCGCAAGTCAACCAAGGCTCCAGCACTTGTTTCGTCGCACGCACCCACCGCGGGAAAGTCCGCCGCAAGCAGATCCGCCGCCCACGACGATTTGTTCCGCGCACCAATTGGTAGTATAGCTTGGTAAGACCTCCGCTTGCCTCCCCCGCCCCCTAATCGATTCGGTTCCCGTAATTTATTGGAGTTTGCAGGTGCGAAATAGTCCTCAATGTCTGGTCGTAGCGGGTACACCGGCGAGGGTGGGGATTCGATCATGTCGTGGCCACGTTCTGCTTCTCTTACCTTGTCGGAAGTGCAGGTATCTAGCTTCAGCTCTCTGTACTAACATTGATTTTGAAGTGCCGCCATGGCCTGTTGGAGTGATTTCAGTTGTTCTTTTTTCCATTATTGTTACAGTTAGCCAGGCAAGCAGATGATCCATGGTACATTGCATACCAAGATGAATCAACCCGGTGGTGTAGCCAGAGGATGGATTTGGAGGAGAAGGTGGCCAATTTAGGTGATGAATTGGCCCGTAAAACCTGATGATATTCGAGCTGAAGCGTACTGTGGAGGAAGAAAAGAAGAATTCAGAGCTTATTCGCAAGAAGAAGTTGAGAGTTGAGACAGATCTTGCCGTATTTGATCAAGTGGTAGAAAATCTAGAACATGAACTTCAAGTGATGGGAGAGGAGAAAAGTAGATTCATCTGGGCAGTTTTATTAGGTGTCATCCCTGTCCTAGCAGTTATGTGGTTCTGGTAGACGATTTAGTATAGAATTGTTATTCAGTAGATGGCTCTAACCACTGTATTTTGTTGTGGCTCTAAGCACTGTATTTTGGCGTACAATTCAAATCATGTAGATGGCTCTAACCACTGTATTTTGGCGTACAATCCCAAAAGTGAAAGCATGTACCAGCCTCTCGAATCAAATACATATCAAAATCTTCCCAATCAAGTTGGGATAGAATTCAAATCATACATACTGATGTACATGGACACATCAAGAACGTGGAGAAGCTCTTTTTGAGACGGACGTAGTAGTTCGAACAATTTTATCCCAATTGGAAATTGAAAAATACAAATTTATCATAATTTATCCCAATTTGCGGCGTCGAACACGGCCGCGCACCGATGGGCAAGAAAGGCCGGGACGACGGGCGGCTGAGGGGTGGTCATCTGCGCCATCCGCCGTTGAAGCGATGTTGTAGGCGATGGCTTCAATGTTCGTGGCATCGATGACCACTGTCGGAACCGCCGCTGTCTTGGTGTACTTCATCAGCGACGGATCTGCGGAGGGCTGGATCGGCGGCTTTGCAGCGCGGTTGTAGATGATGGCTTCAATCGTCTTGGCATCGATTCGCACTCTCGGAACCGCCGGTGTCTTGGTGTCCTTCATCAGCAACGGATCTGAGGAGGGCACGGAAGTGAGACATCAACAGGCTCCGACATTGAATGCTTGGATCTCGAAGCGATGTTGTAGGCGATGGCTTCAATGTTCGTGGCATCGATGACCACTGTCGGCACCGCCGCCGTCTTGGTGTCCTTCATCAGCAACGGATCTGAGGAGGGCAACGAAGTGAGACATCAACAGGCTCCGACATTGAATGCTGGATCTGCGCCGTCGAAGCGATGTTGTAGGAGATGGCTTCAATGATCTGCCGCCGTCTTGGTGCTCTTCATCATTCAACAGATCTGAGAAGAGAAACGAAAGTGAGACAGAGAGAGACATTTCAACTATTTCTGAGGGTTAGATCCTCACCGGCACTCTTAGATCCACGCCGCCGCACGGTTAGATCCGCGCCGTCGTACGCACGGTTAGATCCGCGCCGCCGCGACCGCAAGTAAGAGGAAATAGGAGAGAGGAAGATGCGACTGGAATATGCGACTGCCAGGGTTGGTAGGTATGTGCTCTGCTCTTCTCTCCGTATGCGTCCATCGTGGTAGAGAGATATACAGGCCGTCCGATCATAAATGATCGAACGGTGCAAGCGTTCGTTGAGCTTTCAACCAACCAAGATCCGTGTGACATACATCTCGACCAATCAGAGATCAGCCAGTGAGTACAAGTGAGGAAAACTGAGTAGAACTAAGAGGGGGAAAAGTGAGGAAATGTTTATCGAAAGGGCAAAACTGAGTAGGAATGAGTAAAACAAGTGGGCCCGGAGGGGGAAAACTGAGTAACACTAAGTAAAACAGGGGCACCGAAATAATAAAGGGACTAAGGGAAATTGAAGCTTTTGGCATAAAAATTGTAAAATTGTGTTATTTGAACAATATATTACATTTTGGCCGACGTGATATTGTTTGCAATACAAAGATACACAAGTGTGACGAATTTGGACTCATTTGGACGAAGTTTGTAAGCATAGTGGGTATTTGGGAGGTGTATTGAGCAGAAAGCCCTGCATCTTCATAGCTAGTAGCTCATGGACTAGGAAGTGGTTTTGAAGCTTTTGGCATAAAAACTTCATATCTCTATATTTCCTTTTCCATTATTATTTCTCTAGGTTGTAGGTAACATAACAAGACTCCATGGGAAGGTTCCACCATGTTTTGAATTATTTTGAATAAAACCCTAAACCCTAAAACCCTTAAACCCTAAAACCCTAAACCCTAGAGAAAATGATAAATTTGGCTTAAATGTGGCATACAAATTGTTCATACAAATTCAAATTGTTGAACACAAAGGCATCCCCAATACAAAGGGAACCCTTATTCAAATTCAAATTGTTCATACAAATTCAAATTTTTCAACACAAAGGCATCCCCAATACAAAGGGAACCCCAATACAAATTGTTCAACACAAAGGGAACCCCAATACAAAGGGAACCCCAATACAAATTGTTCATACAAATACAAATTAGTTGTTCAGAATAAAATCTTTCTCTTGCTCCTGGTGTGACTCGCTGGGGCCACCACCTTACTCCGGGTAACCCTACCAGGGATATTACCGGTGTCTACCTTCCTTTTGCCCTCTTTCTTGTTCTTCTTCTTCTGCGAAGCTTGTGCTTTTTCTTCTTGATTATGCTCTTCGAAGTTAGCAGCAATATGGGCAAAGTTACTGTCGTAGCAATCTCGATCATATTGTTCCTTCTCCTCTGGACTCATCGGTCGAAGCCATTCTACATCCATCTGTTCCCTCTGCTCTCGATCCATCGGTTCAATCTCCTCATGTTCAATTGCTGCTTCAATCTCCTCATGTTGAACTGCTGCTTCAATCTTCTCATGTTGAACTGCTGCTTCAATCTCCTCATGTTGAACTGCTGCTTCAATCTCCTCATGTTGAACTGCTGCTTCAATCTCCTCAAGTTGAATTGCTGCTTCATTCTCCTCTGCATTTGCTGCTCCCGCCTGATCTTCCATTCCAAAAGCTGGGTCAACATCATTTTTACAAAGCCTAGCAATGTGTCCAGGGATTCCACAACGTTTGCACTTACGTTTTCGAATCGGTGCACCACCCTCTGCACTAGCTCTGATCCTATTCTTCCTCGGCCTACCTGCCGGTCTAGTCAATACTGGAGAGTACAGTTTGAAGCCTGGATCGACTTTCATCCATTGGTCTTTTCCCAACAAGGTAGGAACATTCATAGCATATGCAGCCCTAAATTTGGCAACGAGAAATACTCTGACACATACTGATCAACTTCACCATCTTCACCCCCTATAACACTCATGAAAAACAATGCGTGTATGCGGGGTATCCCACGGATCTGCCATCCCCTACAATGGCATGTCCTATCAACCAAACTCACTTGGATACCTCCACTGTTTTTTTGTCAGTGTAGGTTACCTCAGCCTCCATTCCTTTTCTGACGCATTGCATCCTCAATTGTTTTGCCCTGTCATGCAAAGACTTAATCAAAGATGGGAGCATGAGATGGCCAGCATATTTTGTGGATGCAATTCTTTGACGCAGATCGATCTTTATCATGATCATCTGCCTAATCTTATCAAATATTTGCCACAGCATAAGCCCTTTCAATGACTTGACCTTTGAGTTGAAACTCTCCGCAAGGTTACTTGTTACATAGTCTACCTTGCAAATTTCATTGAATTGGCTTCTTGACCACACCCTACCATGATGTTCATCCAAGTACTCCTTCACCCCAAGTTTTTGTTTATACAACACATCCAAATGAAACATATGCTTCCTAGAGCTGCATGTGTATGAAGCTGGCCATAGGTTGTCAGTAAAAACTTTACCCTTGAATTTCTTTGTAAAATTCTGTACCAAGTGTCGCATACATTCCCTATGCTCCACTCCAGGGAATACTTCTACCGCACTCTCCAAACCTTTGCAAGCGTCTGTGTGGATAACAAGTCCTGGTGGATGACCTATAAGGTCGCGCAAATTCTGCAGAAACCAAGTCCAACTTTCCTCTGACTCAACCTCCAAAACTCCATAAGCAACAGGGAACATCCAATTATGTCCATCAACTGCAGTAGCAGCAACTAGCTGTCCTTTAAACCTTCCATGAAGAGCTAATGCATCCACGGCCAAATAAGGCCTGCAACCGTCCAAAAAGCCTTTCCAGCAAGCTTTGAAACTAACAAAAGCCCTTCTAAAACATTCCTTGTGCATTACCTTCCCACTTTTCAATTTCTAGGGAACTGTATGCTTGTTTATTGCTACAACACTGCCTGGACTAGCCATCTCCACTTCAGCTTTGAAAGTGTAAAGCAACTGAAAGCTTTCATTCCATGGACCATTGATCTTGTCAAGAGCAATTTCCTTTGCATAGAACATCCTCATGTAAGGTAGTTTCATCCCTTTATACTTCTCAGCCACATTTTTCTGGAGTGCTGTTGGACCAAGTGAAGGAGTTTCTCTCAGCCAATCTAGGATTATATCTGCCAACCACCTAGTCTTCGCTAGCTTTGTTTTCAGGTCTGGCTCTCCCCCTAGAGGTGGACACCTATGGATCTCCTTATTATTCTTTATCTAAAACATAATGATAAGAGATGTCAGTAATAGATAACAAATTTTACACCGTGATCTAAATACACAACTGGTTGGCGTAGTACCTGAACCAAGCTGCTTCTGCGCATTGTGGATGCATGCAGCCTAAACCTACACCTTGGGTATGGGCATTTAATTGTGAACCTACCTGGCTCACTTTTAATAACCTCATAATTATTCTTAGTGAGAATGTGATATGTAGTAATTGCATTACGGCAGTCCATCATCGTTTGAAACACGGTGCCTTTTGCAAGCTGAGGATCCTCCCTGTTCCACTCAATTGTTGGCAAGTCTTCACCTTCGTAATCGGCTAAAACGAGGCTGTCATCGTTCTCATTCTTCTCTTCATCATCAGTCTCATCAAATCTGGCACCAAAAGCAATATCTTCCATGTATTGATCCTCCATTGCCTGCTTACTGCATCGATCTACCAATTCAGGAAACATTAACTCATCCTCATCATCTTCGGAGACTGATCCCCAATCTCTGCATCGTCCTCCACATTGACCACAGGAACGATCTGGCTACCACTCGCAGGGGACAGATGGTGCTGCTGTGGACCTACAAGGACGCCGCGGCGCACACTATTAGCAGAGGCAGCAGTAGAGAGACATGATGCCCGACCACCTGATGATGCCCCAACACCAGATGATGTCTGGCCCCTGTCCACATGGATACGAATTTTTCCGAAACGGCAAGAAGCATTCAAAGCAAAAAGAATTCCCAGATCGTCATCGGAAATTAGTGGAACAAATCTTCGCTCCGTGCTGTTGAAATATTTGGAATGAACTGCTTCGCGAGGGCTCCAGGGGTACTTATCGCAGATGTTAGCTTTCAAATCCCTCAACGAGATGGTGGTTGCAACCAACGCAGGGAAGTTAAACCCATTGGTACTTGCGTTTAGAATCACGCGTAAAGCTAGAATCCAGCCTAACCACCAGCCGAAAAGCCAGCGCTGGATCAATCCTATTCGAAAAGCAACGCAGTTAGTTGAGTAACAACGATTCGCGCTCAAAAACTGCCTACTGTTAATTCACAAGGCAGACGATGCTTACCCAGATGGAATCCATGCGTTAGATCCCTCCGATTCCCAATCTTCTCCAAGGCTGACGGGAAGAGGCGGCTGATGACCCACAAGTATAGGGGATCGCAACAGTCTTCGAGGGAAGTATTACCCAATTTATTGATTCGACACAAGGGAGACAAAGAATACTTGTAAGCCTTAACAGCGGAGTTGTCAATTCAGCTGCACCTGAAACAGACTTGCTCGCAAGAGTTTATCGATAGTAACAGTTTTATGGCGGTAGGAATAGTGAAATAACGACAGCGGTGAAATAAAAACAGCGGTAGTGATTATAGTAAACAACAGGATTAAAATATTGTAGGCACGGGGACGGATTTAACGGGCGTTGCATGGATGAGAGAAACTCATATAACAATCAAAGCATGGGCATTTGCAGATAATAATAAAACGGTATCCAAGTACTAATCAATCAATAGGCATGTGTTCCATATATAGTCGTACGTGCTCGCAATGAGAAACTTGCACAACATCTTTTGTCCTACCAGCCGGTGGCAGCCGGGCCTCTAGGGAAACTACTGGAAATTAAGGTACTCCTTTTAATAGAGTACCGGAGCAAAGCATTAACACTCCGTGAACACATGTGATCCTCACATCACTACCATCCCCTCGGTTGTCCCGATTCTTGTCACTTCGGGGCCATTGGTTCCGGACAGTGACATGTGTATACAACTTGCGGGTAAGATCATAAACAACGAATATCTTCATGAATCAATAACATGTTCAGATCTGAGATCATGGCACTCGGGCCCTAGTGACAAGCATTAAGCATAACAAGTTGCAACAATATCATAAAAGTGACATCTACGGATACTAGGCACTATGCCCTAACAATCTTATGACTATTACATGACCAATCTCATCCAATCCCTACCATCCCCTTCAGCCTACAGCGGGGGAATTACTCACACATGGATGGGGGAAACATGGCTGGTCGATGGAGAAGCGTTGGCGGTGATGGCGGTGAAGATCTCCTCCAATTCCCCGTCCCGGCGGAGTGCCAGAACGGAGACTTCTGGCTCCCGCGACGGAGTTTCGCGATGTGGCGGCTCTCTGGAGGGTTTCTGCGACTTCGACTTCTCTCCGTGCGTTTTTAGGTCGAACCCGATAAGTAGTCCGAAGGGGGCGTCGGAGGCCAGCCGAGGGGGCCACACCATAGGGCCGCGCGGGCCCCCTAGGCGCGCCGCCTTATGGTGTGGGGCCCTCGGGCCTCCACCTCTCTTGCCCTTCGGGCAGTCGTTACGGTAAAATAGGGCCTTCGCATAAATTCCGAGGATTTTCCGGAAAGTTGGATTTGCACAAAAACGAGACACCAGAGTTCTGCTGAAAACAGCGTTAGTCCGTGTTAGTTGTATCCAAAATACACAAATTAGAGGCAAAACAATAGCAAAAGTGTTCGGGAAAGTAGATACGTTTTGGACGTATCAACTCCCCCAAGCTTAGCTTATTGCTTGTCCTCAAGCAATTCAGTTAACAACTGAGCGATAAAAGAACTTTCACGAACACATTTGCTCATATGATGTATATATTCTCATGCTATGGCTAATACTTAAGCAGTTCATAATGAGATACATGCAAATAAGATCATCCAATAGCTATGTCAATCATGGAGAGGTACCAACAATTAATAATAAGCACCATGAATCATGTATATAAGCAGGATTGCAATGTTCATAAGAGAATATGATAAAGTGGTATCTCGCTTGCCTGTATTTGATCGGCAAAACATAAATGCCGAGGCACCTCTTGAGTTCATAGAAAGACTAGAAGTAGTGATTGTCAAAGATAAAAGCATCAAAGTTATACCACAATCAATTATATTTTGAGACAAGCATATTATACTAAGAATGACAGTTGTGCTCTCAAGATAGTGCTCAAAGAAAGAATGGAGACACAACATAAAAGTAAAAGATTGACCCTTCGCAGAGGGAAGCAGGGATTAACATGCGCTAGAGCTTTTCATTTGTAAAGCAGGAGTAAAATTATTTTGAGAGGTGTTTGTTGTTGTCAACGAATGGTAATGGGTACACTAACTACCTCATCAACCGGACTCACAAGAGCGGCTCCCATTTATTATTTTTGGGTGGCACTCCTTCCAACCTTTCTTTCACAAACCATGGCTAACCGAATACTTCGGGTGCCGTCCAACAATCACAAACCATGGAGGAGTGTCTATTTAAGTTAATTAATTCGGGACTGGGAATCCCATTGCCAGCTCTTTTTGCAAAATTATTGGATAAGCGGATGTGCCACTAGTCCATATGAGAGTCCGTCAAAAGTAAATGACAAGGTTGAAAGCTAAACACCACATACTTCCTCATGAGCTATGAAACATTAACACAAATTGAGAAGCATTTTGAAAGTTTTAAAGGTAGTACATGAGAATTTACTTGGAATGGTTTGAAATACCATGCATAGGTATTTATGGTGGACACTTTTGGAACAACTTGGTTTTCAGGTGTTTGGAAGCACGAGCGGCGATACCGCTCAGTACAAGTGAAGGCTAGCAAAAGACTAGGGAGCGACAAATCAAGAGAGCAGTAACTGTCATAATCATGCTTGCGGCAAAATAAATTAACGGAGGCATAAAAGTGATACAAGAACTCGAAGCAATATAAATCATCGAGGCTTAATTGACTTTTTGTTCAGTCATATGCATGCGTGAGCATGTGCCAAGTCGATATAAATGAATTATTCAGAGGAGGATACCACAATGCCATACTTACTTATGAATAAAACAATGCAAGCGAACATTCATGACATGCTACTCATATTAATAAATTGGAGCTAAACATGAGAGATCATGAACTACTAGACTTTCTCAAATAACATATACCTCACATGAACCAACTAAGCATGCTCATATGGATGAGTATATGTACAAAAATGAAAACAAATAGAGTTCATACCAGCCTCTCACCACAATCAGATTGTCGTAGATCGTCATTATTGCCTTTTCACTTGTGTAGCTTGGATAATATGAAATGAAAACCACGCTCCAGCCACCGAAGACCATTGAACTCATGATGAACTTTACAAACCAAAGAAGAACAGCAAATATTTTTGGTGTTTTCGAATTAGAAACAAGAACGAAAGAAAACAAGCAATCAAAGCAAAATCTTTTTGGGTTTTCTCATAGCAAACTAACGATAGCAAATAAAATAAACTAAGAGCAAAGAACCAAATAAACAAATTGTGAAGAGAAACAACAGAAATATTTTTGGTCTTTTTGTGTTTTAGGAAAGAAACAAAGCGAAAACAAAAGAATGCAAACTAACAGAAACACAGAAAAGCAGGATGACAGAAATCTGCCAAATCCTGACAGCAGTACAGAAATCGAAATTAACAAAAATCTTCCATTGCTCAGACAAAAAGTGTTCAACTAATGAAAGTTAGATAATAACCTGGGGCACATGCTCAAAAATTGGCAACTCAAAATAACGATCTGGCTGTGCGCACGAATTTTTTTGGTAACAGCCCAGAATCTGTTTTTGGACAGCACTTCCCCAAATATCATCTCCCTCTCATTAGAAAACCACTCTAGAGACTAAACAAGTATGTACAAGTATCCAGCAACCATAATATGCAAAGAATGAGTGATGCCGGTATACCTCCCCCAAGCTTAGGCTTTTGTCCTAAGTGGAGTTCATTCCCAACGAGGGTCGGAGTTCCACGCCGGTGGATCATACATGGAGTGGTAATAGGGCCCCTGTGCAGAAGAATATCGTGGAGGGTCCACATGCCCATGATGTTGATATGAGGAGCTCGCTGCATCGGATGAAGAGTCGGGGTGCTCCTCGGCCTCCTCCACATCTTCCCTTGCACGACGGCTTTCCCTTTCTATGTATGCGTTTAGCTCATTTTCTGTGATCGACCACCCGTTCCTGGCATCAAGGTTAAACAAAGCAGGTGCAGGCAATCGTACTAGTTTTTCAATTTTCTTAGTTATACTCCAATTTTTCTTATACAAAGTTATCCTATAATGCAGGTTGTTCAAATTAGATGCATCTGAAATAAATTCATGTTTAATCATGGAAACAACATCAAGCTTCTCTATAGAAAGCGGAATATCTAAATGGTGAGGTTCTACACCATGCATAGCTAATAAGCGAGAGGCGATAAGACCTCCACAAATTCCTCCTTTCTCACGGTTAGTAGCAAGTCTACAAGCTATTAAAGCACCCAAATTATAAGTCCTATCTTTTGCAAAGCAGCTAAGAAAGCCAAATCTTGGACAGATAATTTACCTCCAGTCTTTCTCGCAAGAACGCACTTTGTAACGAAATAAGCAAAGTAGCGGATAGCTGGCTGTTGAATGCTACTAATCTTACCACTATCATTGGAGAAGCTCCTCCCATTACAAATCATTGTATAAAGATTTGAGAGCTCCCGCGGTGTTCCCCTGATCTTCTCGCAGGATCCCCACCGCGGCACTCTAATTGCTGCACAAAAATCACTAAAAGGCAAGTTGATAGTTTTGTTATAAATCTTATACCGGACCATGGGGTTAGTTTGAGACCGATGAAATTCGAAATCCTGCACAACCGACACCATTAGTTTAGCATATTGGTGAGGTTCACCAACAGTAAAACCTTCCAATCCTGCATTGGAAATCGGTGTTTGAACATCTTGCAGGATTCCTGCATTCCGCATAAAATCCGTGCATGGGTAATAAGAGGGGTATACTCCCTCTTCACGATGAACTCTCATGACTTGCTGTACCTCCAACTCTTGTTGGTTAAGTTGGTGCATACTCCCTTCCATTTTCTGAAATTTTTCAACAATCATTATAAAATTTGATTTCAAGGTATATAATTGAAGGGAACTACTATAGGAACTTGCTAGAGTACTAAACATGCATCAAAACTAATTTCTTCCACTTAGAACAAGCATGCAAGCTCACTAAACATGTTATCTACAGCAGCAAAATATTCAAGATATACTCAACCAAATGAAATTCTAATTGGACAATCAAAGGAGTCACATACCAAGGAGTAAATGTGCCAAATTTCAAACAAAAATCTGGGCTGAGCAAGGAGATCGAAAAATCGCGAGTTCTTGAGCGAAACACGAGTGAGAGGAACTTGGTACGAGTTTTCGGGAGAGAGAAGATGCTGGGAGGAAGAGATGATGTAGTGGGGCAAGGAGGGGCCCACACCACAGGGTGGCGCGCCCACCTCCTTGGCCGCGCCGGCCTGTGGTGTGGCACCCTCTGGTGCCCCACAGGTCATCCTCTGGTACTCCCAGTGCCTCGTCGAAAAATAGGACCAACGGTGTAATTTTGTAATTTTTAGAGAACTTCGAAAAATGCACATTTCTGGGTGTTAAATTAATTATTACTGCGCAGGAAAATGATTTCCAAAATCTTAAACAACTAAAGCATATTGCAAAACAAAAGGTGCTATAGCAAGTAAAATAAGTGGAGGGAGAAAGAAAGAAAGAAATGTTGTTTAGCTCTCTGATGACCCACAAGTATAGGGGATCGCAACAGTCTTCGAGGGAAGTATTACCCAATTTATTGATTCGACACAAGGGGAGACAAAGAATACTTGTAAGCCTTAACGCGGAGTTGTCAATTCAGCTGCACCTGAAACAGACTTGCTCGCAAGAGTTTATCAGTAGTAACAGTTTTATGGCGGTGGAAATAGTGAAATAACGGTGAAATAAAGACAGCGAGTGATTATAGTAGGGATTAAAATACGTAGGCACGGGGACGGATTTAACGGGCGTTGCATGGATGAGAGAAACTCATGTAACAATCAAAGCAGGGCATTTGCAGATAATAATAAAACGGTATCCAAGTACTAATCAATCAATAGGCATGTGTTCCATATTTAGTCGTACGTGCTCGCAATGAGAAACTTGCACAACATCTTTTGTCCTACC
The DNA here is from genome assembly GCA_030979885.1 of Lolium multiflorum. Lineage (NCBI taxonomy): Eukaryota > Viridiplantae > Streptophyta > Magnoliopsida > Poales > Poaceae > Lolium > Lolium multiflorum. The sequence goes on from CM061749.1 coordinate 263,302,296, forward strand.
AGCCGGTGGCAGCCGGGCCTCTAGGGAAACTACTGGATATTAAGGTACTCCTTTTAATACAGTACCGGAGCAAAGCATTAACACTCCGTGAACACATGTGATCCTCACATCACTACCATCCCCTCCGGTTGTCCCGATTTCTGTCACTTCGGGGCCATTGGTTCCGGACAGCGACATGTGTATACAACTTGCAGGTAAGATCATAAACAACGAATATCTTCATGAATCAATAACATGTTCAGATCTGAGATCATGGCACTCGGGCCCTAGTGACAAGCATTAAGCATAACAAGTTGCAACAATATCATAAAAGTGACATCTACGGATACTAGGCACTATGCCCTAACAATCTTATGACTATTACATGACCAATCTCATCCAATCCCTACCATCCCCTTCAGCCTACGGGGGAGTACTCACACATGGATGGGGAGACATGGCTGGTCGATGGAGAGGCGTTGGCGGTGATGGCGGTGACGATCTCTTCCAATTCCCGTCCGGCCGGAGTGCGGAACGGAGACCGACTCCCGCGACGGAGTTTCGCGATGTGGCTGCTCTCTGGAGGGTTTCTGGCGACTTCGACTTCTCTCCGTGCGTTTTCAGGTCGAAACCAATAAGTAGTCCGAAGGGGGCGTCGGAGGCCGAGGAGGCCACACCACATGGCCGCGCGGGCCCCTGGGCCGCGCCGCCATATGGTGTGGGGCCCTCGGGCCTCCACCTCTCTTGCCTTCGGCTCCGTCAATATTCTGGTAAAATAGGCCCTTCCGCATAAATTCGAGGATTTTCCCGAAAGTTGGATTTCGCAAAAAACGAGACACCAGAGCAATTCTGCTGAAAACAGCGTTAGTCCGTGTTAGTTGTATCCAAAATACACAAATTAGAGGCAAAACAATAGCAAAAGTGTTCGGGAAAGTAGATACGTTTTGGATTTATCTCCCCCCAAGCTTAGCTTATTGCTTGTCCTCAAGCAATTCAGTTAACAACCGAGCGATAAAAGAACTTTCACGAACACATTTGCTCATATGATGTATATATTCTCATGCTATGGCTAATACTTAAGCAGTTCATAATGAGATACATGCAAATAAGATCATCCAACAGCTATGTCAATCATGGAGAAGTACCAACAATTAATAATAAGCACCATGAATCATGTATATAAGCAGGATTGCAATGTTCATAAGAGAATATGATAAAGTGGTATCTCGCTTGCCCGTATTTGATCGGCAAAACATAAATGCCGAGGCACCTCTGGAGTTCATAGAAAGACTAGAAGTAGTAATTGTCAAAGATAAAAGCATCAAAGTTATACCACAATCAATCATATTTTGAGACAAGCATATTATACTAAGAATGACAGTCGTGCTCTCAAGATAGTGCTCAAAGAAAGAATGGAGACACAACATAAAAAGTAAAAGATTGACCCTTCGCAGAGGGAAGCAGGGATTAACATGCGCTAGAGCTTTTCATTTGTAAAGCAGGAGTAAAATTATTTTGAGAGGTGTTTGTTGTTGTCAACGAATGGTAATGGGTACACTAACTACCTCATCAACCGGACTCACAAGAGCGGCTCCCATTTTATTTATTTTTGGTTGGCACTCCTTCCAACCTTTCTTTCACAAACCATGGCTAACCGAATCCTCGGGTGCCTGCCAACAATCACATACCATGAAGGAGTGCCTTTTTATTTAAGTTTTATTATGATGATGACACTCCCCAACCTTTGCTTACACAAGCCATGGCTAACCGAATCCTTCGGGTGCCGTCCAACAATCACAAACCATGGAGGAGTGTCTATTTGAATTAATTAATTTGGGACTGGGAATCCCGTTGCCACTCTTTTTGCAAAATTATTGGATAAGCGGATATGCCACTAGTCCATATGAGAGTCCGTCAAAAGTAAATGACAAGGTTGAAAGTTAAACACCACATACTTCCTCATGAGCTATGAAACATTAACACAAATTGAGAAGCATTTTGAAGGTTTTAAAGGTAGCGCATGAGAATTTACTTGGAATGGTTTGAAATGCCATGCATAGGTATTTATGGTGGACACTTTGGAACAACTTGGTTTTCAGGTGTTTGGAAGCACGAGCGGTGTTCCCGCTCACAAGTGAAGGCTAGCAAAAGACTAGGGAGCGACAAATCAAGAGAGCATAACTGTCATAATCATGCTTGCGGCAAAATAAATTAACGGAGGCATAAAAGTGATACAAGAACTCTGAAGCAATATAAATCATCGAGACTTAATTGACTTTTTGTTCAGTCATATGCATGCGTGAGCATGTGCCAAGTCGATATAAATGAATTATTCAGAGGAGGATACCACAATGCCATACTTACTTATGAATAAAACAATGCAAGCGAACATCCATGACATGCTACTCATATTAATAAATTGGAGCTAAACATGAGAGATCATGAACTACTAGACTTTCTCAAATAACATATACCTCACATGAACCAACTAAGCATGCTCATATGGATGAGTATATGTACAAAAATGAAAACAAATAGAGTTCATACCAGCCTCTCACCACAATCGGATTGTCGTAGATCGTCATTATTGCCTTTTCACTTGTGTAGCTTGGATAATATGAAATGAAAACCACGCTCCAGCCACCGAAGACCATTGAACTCATGATGAACTTTACAAACCAAAGAAGAACAGCAAATATTTTTGGTGTTTTCGAATTGGAAACAAGAACGAAAGAAAACAAGCAATCAAAGCAAAATCTTTTTGGGTTTTCTCATAGCAAACTAACGATAGCAAATAAAGCAAACTAAGAGCAAGGAACCAAATAAACAAATGGTGAAGAGAAACAACAGAAATATTTTTGGTCTTTTTGTGTTTTAGGAAAGAAACAAAGTGAAAACAAAAGAATGCAAACTAACAGAAACACAGAAAAGCAGGATGACAGAAATCTGCCAAATCCTGACAGCAGTACAGAAATCGAAATTAACAAAAATCTTCCATTGCTCAGACCAAAAAGTGTTCAACTAATGAAAGTTAGATAACAACCTGGGGCACATGCTCAAAAATTGGCAACTCAAAATAACGTTCTGGCTGTGCGTACGAATTTTTTTGGTAACAGCCCAGAATCTGTTTTTGGACAGCACTTCCCCAAATATCATCTCCCTCTCATTAGAAAACCACTCTAAGAAACTAAACAAGTATGTACAAGTATCCAGCAACCATAATATGCAAAGAATGAGTGATGCCGGTATACCTCCCCCCAAGCTTAGGCTTTTGACTCTTCTTGATCATATATCATCCTCCTCTCTTGACCCTTGAAAACTTCCTTCACACCAAACTTCTCATAAACTTCATTAGAGGGGTTAGTACTCAAAAACTTTAATCCACCTTGGCCATGTAGTGACACATTGCAATAACTCAATAAAACATTAGCTACAGCTCTCCACGTCTAGAAAGCCTCACTTAAAGTCCACAAGAGACAATGCAAAAAACAGAGACAGAATCTGCCAAAACAGAACAGCCAGTAAAGACGAATTTTAAAATGGTACTTCCGTTACTCAAATCAGAAAACTCAAAACTAATGAAAGTTGCGTACATATCTGAGGATCACGCACGTAAATTGGCAGATTTTTCTGAGTTACCTACAGAGAAATATGCCCAGATTCGTGACAGATAGAAATCTGTTTCTGCGCAGAAATCCAAATCTAGCATCAACCTTCTACTAGAGACTTTACTTGGCACAACAATGCAATAAAATAAAGATAAGGAGAGGTTGCTACAGTAGTAAAACAAATGGAGGGAGAAAGAAAGAAAGAAATGTTGTTTAGCTCTCTTATGCATTAAAATATACTTGTTAACAAGGTTGATCAAGTCTTGCTACCAAATAAATTTTATATGACATAAGAAGAAATAAACCTCAAATCAATCATGTTACCTTATATTGAATTGATATGGATCCAATCACAAAAGTTTGATATTCTTCTTTAGGCTCATATATAGGACAATCAATGGATCCCACTTTGATAGTTTTCACATTAAAAATTGTTTTCTTGCTTAACAATATAATTATCAAACTCATCTAAGCATTGAGCAGGAGGTTTTGAATACGGAATATCTTCCCTAGTAAAGCGTTGAAGAGAGTGTACCTCAATCATGGATGAAGGGGGAGTTATCTCACATAAATCTTCTATAGGAGGTAAATTCTTCACATCTTCAGGTTTAATACCCTTCTCTTTAAGAGACTTCTTGGCTTCCCTCATATCTTCATCATTTAATTTAATCATACCCCTCTTCTTCACTATCGGTGTCGGGGTTGGTTCAGGTGTAGACCAATCATCATGATTCCGGCCTATTTTAGCCAATAATTCTTCAGCGTCGTCTGGAGTTCTTTTCCTGAAAACACAACCAGCACAACTATCCAGGTATGCCCTAGACTCAATAGTTAGTCCACTATAAAATATATCAAGTAAATCATGCTTTTCCAAATCATGGTCAGGCTGAGCTCTAATAAGAGAGCAAAATCTCGCCCAAGCCTCAGGCAATTTCTCTCCATCTTCCTGGTCAAAATTATAAATTCTCTGCAAAGCAGCATGTTGAGCACTAGCAGGAAAGTATTTCCGGAAGAAAACATCAAGTAATTCTTTTGGACTTTTAATAGAACCAGGAGGCAAATTATTATACCAAGTTTTAGCATCATCCTTTAATGAGAAAGGAAAAATTTTAGCGACAAAATAAGTACGCATCTTAATATCATCGAAAACAAGCCACTAAGAGTAGATAACTCAGTCATGTGTTCAACAGCACTTTCTTTTTCAGTACCACAAAAGGGTGTTTTCTCAACAATAGCTATATGAGATAGATCAAAAGAAAAATCATAATCTTTATCCCTAATGTTTATAGGAGATGTGGCAAATTTAGGATCAGGAGACAGTTTATATCTAACAACATGTTCTGCAAGCAACTTTTTAATTTTTCTTGCATCAGTAGTAGCATTGCATTTTTCAATAAAATCATCATCAAGCTCTACATAATCTTCATCAAGATCATCACTAGAATATTCAACAGACTCAGGTGAATTAACAGGTGTAGCAGCATTTTCATTAGGAGTTTCAGTATTTTCAATTTGTCTAGACTTAGCAATTGTAGCATCTAGAAAAGATCCTAACGAACCAGCATTATCAAGCACAGCAGAAGCATCATCACAATTATGAGAGGAATTTTCAGATTCAGCAGAAGTACCAACATTTGAAGCTTGTGGTGGTGAAACAAGTTTACTTATCACAGATGGTGAATCAAGAGCAGCAGGTACTAAGAGTTGTACCTTTCTTGTAGTGGATGGTAATATGGCGATCTTAGTATCGCGAGGTTTACCCATGATGGAGAATTTGCAGCGAACAATATCAATCCAAGTGAACTTCCAAATAAAGCTATGCTCCCGGCAAGGCGCCGGAAAATAGTCTTGATGACCCACAAGTATAGGGGATCGCAACAGTCTTCGAGGGAAGTATTACCCAATTTATTGATTCGACACAAGGGGAGACAAAGAATACTTGTAAGCCTTAACAACGGAGTTGTCAATTCAGCTGCACTGGAAACAGACTTGCTCGCAGAGTTTATCAGTAGTAACAGTTTTATGGCGGTAGGAATAGTGAAATAACAGCGAGTGGAATAAAAACAGAGTAGTGATTATAGTAAACGACAGGATTAAAATACGTAGGCACGGGGACGGATTTAACGGCGTTGCATGGATGAGAGAAACTCATGTAACAATCAAAGCATGGGCATTTGCAGATAATAATAAAGCGGTATCCAAGTACTAATCAATCAATAGGCATGTGTTCCATATATAGTCGTACGTGCTCGCAATGAGAAACTTGCACAACATCTTTTGTCCTACCAGCCCGATGGCAGCCGGGCCTCTAGGGAAATACTGGAAATTAAGGTACTCCTTTTAATAAGTACCGGAGCAAAGCATTAACACTCCGTGAACACATGTGATCCTCACATCACTACCATCCCCTCCGGTTCCCGATTCTGTCACTTCGGGGCCATTGGTTCCGGACAGCGACATGTGTATACAACTTGCAGGTAAGATCATAAACAACGAATATCTTCATGAATCAATAACATGTTCAGATCTGAGATCATGGCACTCGGGCCCTAGTGACAAGCATTAAGCATAACAAGTTGCAACAATATCATAAAAGTGACATCTACGGATACTAGGCACTATGCCCTAACAATCTTATGACTATTACATGACCAATCTCATCCAATCCCTACCATCCCCTTCAGCCTACAGCGGGGGAATTACTCACACATGGATGGGGGAAACATGGCTGGTCGATGGAGAAGCGTTGGCGGTGATGGCGGTGAAGATCTCCTCCAATTCCCCGTCCCGGCGGAGTGCCAGAACGGAGACTTCTGGCTCCCGCGACGGAGTTTCGCGATGTGGCGGCTCTCTGGAGGGTTTGGCGACTTCGACTTCTCCGTGCGTTTTAGGTCGAACCCGATAAGTAGTCCGAGGGGGGCGTCGGGGGGCCAACCGAGGGGCCACACCATAGGGCCGCGCGGGCCCCCTAGGCCGCGCCGCCTTATGGTGTGGGGCCCTCAGGCCTCCACCTCTCTTGCCCTTCCGTCGTTCTGTAAAATAGGGCCTTGCATAAATTCCGATTTTCCCGAAAGTTGGATTTCTGCACAAAAACGAGACACCAGAGCGGTGAAAACAGCGTTAGTCCGTGTTAGTTGTATCCAAAATACACAAATTAGAAGCAAAACAATAGCAAAAGTGTTCGGGAAAGTAGATACGTTTTGGACGTATCAGCGGCACACCAGACGGATATACAAACTCTACCGCGACAGGGGTAGATCTAGATCAGTGGGCGGATCCTCTCCTGGCTCCGGGGTGGTGGTGGTGGAGGGGCGGCTCGGCGACGGACGACGCCATAAGTTAGGTGGGCAGGACGGCGTGGCGGAGGGGGGTGTGTGAGCTCCTCCAGTCTCGGGCGGAGGGCGGTGTGTGAGCTCCTCCAGTCAACAGTCAACACGGTTAAAGCAACGGTAAATTCACGACTCCCTATCCGTCACCGGTAACGGTCAAGGCCTCTGACCAGACGGCAACCCTCCCGTCCGAGCGCCTGCGAGGGGTTTCAAACTAGAGAGGAAAACGGGAAAAGTTAGCGGGCGGGGAAACTGAGTACAACTAACGAAGCAGGGGCACGAAAATAGAAATCCCTAGAAAGTAATACATAAAAACTATACAAGACCTAGACTACTTGCTTCCTGACGGGCCGGCACCGTCGTTGCGTTGCTCCGTGGCTGCTTCTCCGCCGCCTTCCCGCGCGGCCGCTATGGCTCGGTGCGCCGCCGCGTCCTCTTGCAGTGCCTGCTCCAGCCTCGCGTTGGCGGCACTGAAAGTATAGAGATGGTAAACCTAGAGGGGGGTGAATAGGTTTCTACGATTTTAATTCTTTCTTTGCAATATTAGGCTTTGGAATATAAAGGTGAGCCTAATGCAAACTAGGTGAAGCAACCTATATGAGGATAAACAACTCGAGCACGAAGGCTCTCACATGCAGTTAAATCACAAGTAAGGAGTTCGGTTAGAGATAACCGATAGCACGCGGAGACGAGGATGTATTCCCGTGTTCCCTTGCTTTGCAACAAGGTACGTCACGTTTGGAGGAGTGGAGGTCCCACGAAGGATTCCCCGCGCCACGAAGGCTCACCCTATTCTCCGGAGCCTATCCCACGAAGGAATAGCTCTCTCACTTGTGGTAGACTTTGAGGTAGCCTCCAAACCTTCACAATCTTGCCCGGAGCAAATCCACAGCCGGATGCTTCCGGACTCCTCTTGCCCACCTAGGGTTTCCAAGGAACCCTAGGAAGCAAGCTTCTTGATGAATACAAGGGGAATGAGATTTGGCTTGGTAGAACGGTAGATCGGGTCCTCCTCTAACGATTCCCCGGAGGGATTTGGGAGATCTGAGGCTTTTGGTGTTTCTAATATTGGAGTATGAGAGAAGGAGCTCAAGAACAGCTTGTAGTGTAGTGCCTAACTGTTCAGAGGTAGAAGAAGGCCTATTTATAGTGTTCTTCGAAATATGGCCGTTGGTCACTTGCCACATCGTGATTCCTCGAGAACCCGGTCACCGTTCCGGCCACGGCACAGCCGGCCACCGCATCGACGCCGGCCATTTGACCGGGACGGCTCTTGACCGGGACCGCTTCCGGACAGGCTTCGGAATATCGGATGGCAGCCCGATGTGCAGGGAGGTTGCGACCGGGACCGATTTGACCAGTGCCAACCCGTCCCCCGGAGAGTGGCTGGACGCCGACCGGAGAGCTTGCCATTCAGGAACTTGCCCGATGGCACCGGTGCCGGTCTTGAACACGGTGGTCCGGTGGAGGGGTCCGGTGAGATCGATGTGGGAAGGCCTTTGGCCGATTCTTCATCGAATTGGGGGGTCTCCCGTTGCCTTCTTGTTCCATTGATACACCATTATACCTCTTTGGCTAATACCTGGGAATCATCTTGTAGACATGTATTAGTCCAAATACTCTAGCACGGTGTCATAGTTACCAAAATAATGGATAAGGGTAAAATACCCTTACAATCTCCCCCTTTTTGGTATACGATGACAAACCGAGCTAGAGTCACATATAAATATTATGATAAGCTTTAAACCTTGATTCCATATAAGATATTGAGACGGCTCCCCCATAAAGTGTGCACTTGGAGAATTTGCGTTTGAATGCAAAGTGCAACACTAGTGGATCATGAGAAGCTCCCCCAATATCTTTAGGAAACAAGCATGGTATGGAGATGTGCATATCAAGATATATAAGCATCCTAACATCCTAACATAGCACACACATAATATTCGTCCATACACGAATTATTCGAAGTAGCAAATCCAGATGGTTCTTGAGAAATCAAAGCAAACAAGCACAAGCCATATAAGAATCAAATAAAGCAACACCCATGGCTTGTGTCAATCAAAGAACCCCGTGGTCCTAGACTCTACTCTCTTCTCCCCCTTTGGCATCGGAACACCAAAAAGGCGAAGAAAAGAGGAGAGATGCTAGCGTTCCCATCAATAGAACTCGTGCCCCGCGGATGGAGAGCTGCCATCACCATCCTCATCGTCATCCTCTCCATCATCATCCTCGCCATTGTCATCCTCATCACCTTCATCCTCTTCATCATCATCAGCAGACTGCACCGCAGGCCTAGGAGGTGGACCACCAAAGGTGTACAAGGAAGGATCAAAGTTCTGGAACATCTCATCAGAAAGGAGAGGCATCTCCCAGTTTGGTGCATGGACAGGCTCCAACTCAGGGCCAGGAGGAGGAACAGGTGCATTCCTAGTAGCCATGAACTCATTTTGGCGCCTCCTCGTCTCTTGGTTCAAAGAAAGACTTTGATGTGCAACATCATTGGTATTTTTGCACATCTGCCATAGGCTAGAGAAGAACCGTGAGACACCATGCTGTGGGCGCCTAGAGTAGCTGGAGCTAGCATGGTCATGGCGTTCCTTGGACCGGCGCTCAGAAGGCATCATGGCAGCGACTTCCGGTCTATCACCTTGGGCAGGTGCCTTGAAGGCTTCCATCCTGACCCGCTCACCTTGCGTATTGAGAGGTGCTTGCACAACCTTGTTGATGAGCAGCTGAACGTACTGGGCAAGATTAGGAGTCAACCGTTCACGAACACAGCGCCGTAATTCACAGTAGATGAGATCACAGCCATCAATAAGTTTCTGGTGCTCAGGATGGCAGTAGTACATCAAGTTCAGATGGTATGCACGGCATTCACTTGTATCGCCGATCTTGCTGATGAGACTCTCACGGAATAGCTTGGCAAGTATAAGGTAGGAGTAGTACATGCCAGAGATGCTGGGAGGTCCAGGTGTGGGATCCGGAGGATAGCAAAAGGCAATGTCCCCTCTGGTGAACTTCTGCTGAGAATATAGCTTGAAACCACAAGCACGGCCACCAGCAAACCCCAAGGCTTCACAGAAATCAAGATAGTTGCAAGTGTATTTCTGTTTGCCAGTCATCCAAGTCATAGTCCGAGCTGCATCATCATGGAAAAAGACTGTGCAATGAAACTGTCTCACCAAGATTGGACAATAGCACCCATCAGTAGGTGTCAAGCACATAAGATCATACAACCCCATCCGCCTCAAGGTCTCAACCACAAAGCGAAACTTGGTGGCTTCATACATTCCAATGACATCCTTGATGGCCTTGGGCATAACAATGGTGCCTGTCTTCATGTGCTCTTGGGAGTTATAGTAGTCGTCCCACATGACTTGTTGTGTCTTGGTCCAGAAAAACTTATCTCCCCCTGTGTAAGTAGGTTCCTCAAAGCGATAGGGGTTGGACTCTCTGAGTCTTCTCCATGCACCAACATGTACATTACCAACATGGAACTCTAGCAGTACCTCATCACCCTGTCTGCATGTTTATCTTTCCTATTGGCAGATGTCTTGGTTCGTCCCCTAGCTGAGCTGCCACCAGTGGGCTGAGATGCACGACCACTAGTACGGCGTGGTGGAGCCGCTGCAAGCCTTCCTCTCTTGGCGGTAGTGCCACGATCCTCACCGCTCCAACTTCCTGTGAATCAGCAAAATAGAACAAGAGGGAGCAGGAGGGGTAAGTGTACATGTCATCAGTATATATGAGGAAGCCAAAAGCATAGCCTATATCCAAGTGTTTCGACGAAATTATGCGAAAAAGCTGGGCTAGCCGGCGCAGGGGTCGGTCCGACGATAGACCGGACCAGCCGGTTGGTCATCCGATTGACCGGGCGGGGCGCCGGACCAGCCGGTTGAGAGGCCGGTCGACCGGGCTGTAAACCGGGTCCTGCTGACTTGTGATGTTTGCCCAGAAAATCGACACAAAATCATGCAAAAACTCACAAACTTGAACATAGACTATACCAGGAGAGTGAACAATGTGCATAGGCATGTGAGACACTCTAGTTGGCATGAGGACTTACTAACCCTAACCCTAATTTTTCTCAAATTTCCTCAAAATTTGGCAATGGGAGAGGGAAAGTAAGAGGGAGAGGGATAGGGAGAAAGAGTTACCCGAAGACATTGTCCTCTTTGCCCAAGTGAGCAGGAGGAACACGTGAAGAGGGCTTGAGGACCAAATCCCCAAGATCTCCCAAAATAGCTTGAGAGGGACCAAATCCTTTGGTGAAGAGGCTTGAGGGATCCCGATCTATGGTTGGGTGAAGTTTGGGGAGAAACTAGTGGTGGGAAGGGCCTAGGGCGTGGTGGAGATGGTGGAGGCGGCGGCCATGGAGGTTTGGAGGTTGGGGAATAATGAGGAAGAAGATCCCCAAGGGGTATCCTCTCCCAACATAACATGCCGCGCGGCCGGTCGGGCGCCCGGTCGACCGGACCTGGCGCCGGCTGATCCGGAGGCCGGTCCAACCGGGCCAGAGACCGGCCACCCATTTTTGTCTCGTTTTGCCTCGTTTTGCCCCTATTCTTTGTGTAAGTGTGTATGAATGCTCAGATGATGATGACATGTACATATAGATAGATAGATGATGATGAGATGAGCATAGACATGGGGTTGGAAACACAAAGTTCTCTAGGCATACCCATTGGAGTGAAAATCCAAACAAGATGTAAATAGCAACAATGGGCATGATTCGAAATATAAATCAAGAATCATAAGTCATTTTGAAGTGATTTTTGCAATAAGATCATTTAGCCTTGTATAGTCAAATCAAGTTGCAATTGAGGCTAAATGAGGGGCGGGGGATTACTCCCCCTATGTGAAAGCGCAAATGTCATGTGACCTCGAAGAGACGTGCTTGGGTCCATATAATGACATTGGGTCTATTTATGTTGCACACATGGGTATGCATCATACCAAGACATGGTAAGATGACTATCCCCATATGTGCTATGCCTCTAAGCTAGATAGTTAGATAAATGCAAGAATATAGTGCAAGAAGTTATTCAATCCAAGTTTTTAGGATCAAGAATACCAAGTTCTCCTCTCAAGTTTACAAACCGGGCTTCATCCAAAGGCTTAGTGAAAATATCCGCCAATTGGTAGGTTGTTCCCACATGAGTGAGATCAATATCCTTATTGGCAACATGATCACGTAGGAAGTGATGGCGAATGTCAATATGTTTGGTGCGACAATGTTGAACCGGGTTATTGGCGATCTTTATTGCACTTTCATTGTCACATAGAAGAGGCACCGTACCAAGAGACACACCATAGTCTTTCAAGGTTTGCTTCATCCATAACAATTGAGTGCAACAAGATGCCGCGGATATGTATTCGGCTTCGGCGGTGGATAAAGCGGTGGAGTTTTGTTTCTTGGATGACCAACTCACCAATGACCGGCCAAGAAATTGGCAAGCCCCGGAGGTAGACTTCCGGTCAACCTTATCACCGGCCCAATCGGAATCCGAGTAGCCAATGAGTTCAAAGGTTGACCCCTTTGGATACCATAGCCCGAGAGTAGGAGTGAGAACAAGGTATCTTAGAATCCGTTTGACCGCCATCAAATGGCTCTCCTTAGGAGCGGATTGAAAACGAGCACACATCCCTACACTTAGCATGATATCCGGCCTAGAGGCACAAAGGTAGAGCAAGGATCCTATCATGGAACGGTATACCTTTATATCCACATCCTTCTCACCGTCACATGAGCCAAGTTGCCCCTTTACGGGCATGGGTGTCTTCATTGGGCTTGCATTGGTCATGTTGAATTTCTTGAGCATGTCCTTCACATACTTTTCTTGAGAGATGAAGGTGCCTTTTGCAAGTTGCCTCACTTGGAAGCCTAGGAAAAACTTCAACTCTCCCATCATGGACATCTCAAATTTCCTAGTCATCAATAGCTCAAAAGCTTTGTTATGATTGGGGTTAGTTCCACCAAATATAATATCATCAACATATATTTGACATATAAATAAGCCACCCCCTTTAACCCGCTTGGTGAAAAGGGTGGAATCGACCGTACCCATGCAAAACCCATCTTGTAGTAGGAAATCCCTAAGGAACTCATACCAAGCACGTGGAGCTTGCTTGAGACCGTAGAGTGCCTTATGGAGTAAATACACATGGTTGGGTCGGCATGGGTCTTCGAAACCCGGGGGTTGAGCTACATATGCGGTTTCTTTTAGAGGACCATTCAAAAATGCACTTTTCACATCCATTTGATATAGTTTGAAATTGTGGAAAGATGCAAATGCAAGCAAAAGACGAATAGCTTCAAGACGGGCTACCGGCGCAAAGGTATCCTCAAAATCCATACCTTCTATTTGGGCAAACCCTTGCGCCACTAACCTTGCTTTATTTCTAATGACAATGCCATTCTCATCTTGCTTGTTCTTGAATACCCATTTGGTCCCAATAACATTGATGCGATGATCCTTGGGTCTCTCAACTAGAGACCATACTTCATTACGAGTGAAACACTCCAATTCTTCTTGCATGGCAATGACCCAATCCGGATCAACCAAGGCTTCATGTACCTTGAGTGGCTCAAAACTAGACACAAAAGCATGATGTTGACAATAAGTGATAAGTAATGCATGGTGTCTACGAGTTACCACTCCTTTTGAGATGCTACCAAGGACTTGATCTACTTTCATATCACTTGCCCTTGTAGCAGCCTTGATCTTCCGAATGGTTCCTTCATGATCAATGAATTCATCTCTTGCTAGTACTTGATCATGAGGGACAACTTGAGCTTGAACATGAGTTGAGGATGTTTCTTGATCATCATCATGGTCTTGCTCAGTGGGTTGAGGACTTTCTTCTTGTTCTTCGGGATGTGGCTCATCTTGAGTGGAGGATAAATCTTGGGTTGCACTTGATGGTTCAACTTGAGTTGAGCTAGGCTCAACTTGAGGTGAGCTTGATACTTCTACTCCATCACCTTGATCATCATTATGAACTTCCATGGGCCGGATGTGTCCAATGCCCATGTGCTTGATGGCACTAGATGGATCATCATCATTACCTGCAACACATGGAACAACTTGCTCCACTTGGGAGCCATTATCCTCCAAGAACACCACGTCACAAGATACTTCAATAGTCCCAGTGGACCGGTTGTAGTATCTATAGGCGTGGGAGTTCTCCGCATATCCAACAAAAATGCCCTCTATGGTTCTAGTTTCAAATTTACCAAGCTTCCCTTTATTGTTCTTAACAAGACATTTGCATCCAAAGACACGAATGTACATGACATTAGGCTTGTTACCTATGAGAAGCTCATATGGAGTTTTGTTGTGGAGGGGGCGGAGGAAGAGCCGGTTGGAGTAGTGGACAGCTGTAGAGATGGCTTCTCCCCAAAAGTTGTGGGGTGAGTTGAATTCACTCAACATGGTTCTTGCCATCTCAATGATAGTCCGGTTCTTCCTTTCAACAACACCATTTTGTTGAGGGGTATATGGAGCTGAAAACTCATGCTTGATGCCCTCATCATCAACAAACTCTTGCATAGTGTAGTTCTTGAACTCGGTGCCATTGTCGGTCCTAATTGCCTTGATCTCGGATTCATATGTACGTTGAGCTTTCTTGGCGAAGGTGATGAACTCTCTATGGGTCTCATCCTTAGACTTAAGGAGAAAGACCCAAGAGTATCTTGAGTAATCATCAACAATGACAAGTCCATACTTGCTCCCACCAAGAGTATCATAATGTGATGGCCCAAAGAGATCCAAATGAAGGAGCTCCAAAGGCCTAGATGTGGTGACGATACTCTTGATAGGATGTTTCTTCTTGAGTTGTTTTCCGGCTACACATGCACTGCATACACGATCTTTCTCAAAAGAAATGCCGGTTAGTCCAACAATGCACTACTAGGAAAAAGCTATTCAGTGGCGCACCACTATTCCCCATCAGTGGCGCACTGCTGGTGCGCCACTACTATCACGCCACTGCTAAGTTTTAGTAGTGGCAGCTCGGTGCGCCACAACTATCCTATGTAATAGTGGCGCACTACCCGTGCGCCATTGATAGGTACATGGTGCGCCACTACTACTCCAAAGGGGTGCGCCACTGTTGTTCAGCAGCAGTGCGCCACTACTGTTACGGCGAGCTGGTGCGCCATTGCTGCCTGTTTAGGTGCGCCACTGTTGCATCTCAGACGTGCGCCACTGCTGGCAGCTTTGGTGCGCCACTGGTAGTTTCGAAGGTGATCAGAGGGTTGTGCGCCACTGGGTCCAGGCTGGTGCGCCACTGTTACTTGGTGGTCGTGCGCCACTCAAGATCCAGTAGTGCGCCACTACTAGTAGTTCGTTTTCATTTTTTGTATTTCTGGCATGTATTTGTACAGGTTGTATAGCACAGTATAACAGCACAGATACAGAATATATAACACATATATACAACAGCACAGTATACCAATACATAGTCCTTCACATTAGCCTCCATGATTCACAAGATTTCGAATATTAGACAAGTGTTACGGTGTTACAAGTCACAAATGAGCTAGTGGCGGTTACAAGGTCGATCATCTAAACTAGCATCACATAGAAGAGAGCTAGAGTCACTACTAGCACCGTCCCGATGAAAGTGGTCTTCATCCGGTTCCTCCTCCGCTCCGTCCTCTCTCCCGCCAGATAGCGTGCGTATCTGTCTTCGGCCTCCGCTCTAGTGGTGTACCCTTTGTAGCTGTTACCGCTAAAACGGTGAACCTGTCTCCGACACTCCTCCCAGTCGTTGTAGACTCCGGGAACCTTGCCCTTGTACACGACATACCACGTCATATCTGCACATATATGAACAAGCCAAAGAAACATTAGTGCACGCTCATAGATGTTTGCAACGAATAAGAGCAAACTCAAAAACGATCCAAGTAGTATGAACTAAAAGGCATGCCTCATACATTGTTGGTCGGAACAAATATCAACATTTAGGGAAGGGGTCAGTGAAACCAAGTAGGATGCACAAGAGATTGATACTTGTGTCATTGCACCAGGTTCACTGACCCCTCCCCCAAGTGTATAGGTGACCAAACATTCTAATCATCGGCATTTTGAGATACCAAAGCAAATGGAAGAATGACAAGGGCCTCATACTTTGTCGGTCGAAACAAATATGAACATCCCGGGATGGCGTTAGTGAGGCCAGGTAGGATGCACAAGAGATTGATATTTGTGCCATCACACCAGGCTCACTAGCGACACCCCGGAGTGTACAGTTGACCGAACATTCTAATCATCGGCACTAAAATGGAAGAAAGAGCCAAGTGGTATCAACTAAATAGCATATGCCTCATACATTGTTGGTCGGAACAAATATTAACATTCCGCGAAGGGGTAAGTGAAACCAAGTAGGATGCACAAGAGATTGATACTTGTGTCATCGCACCAGGTTCACTTGCCCCTCCCCAGAGAGTTGACCAACCATTATAATCATCGGCATTTTGAAAATCTCAAAGCAAATGGAATGACAAAATGGAATAAGTGCCTCATACATTATTGGTCAACACAAATACTATGGTCAGAAACCATAGTTGCAGTATACACCGCAGTATACTTTGCAGAAGGGCCCCCTTTCCCCGGCCGCCGTTCCGTGAACGGGTCCTTAACGACACAACAACGCTGATCTGCCTCTCCGGCGCAGAACCACGGCAGACCCAGCCGCGTCCCTTCTGGCCGCGTCTCCTGCGCTCTTCTGCATGGCCGGACCACGATTGGACTCACCGGGGGAATAATGATAATCGCCATCAACACTATCGCCAGACTCCACAGGAGCATAGCAGTTTGCAGCAGATGCCACTTTTCTTCCCTTGCCGTGCAGTGAACGAGTCTTTGATGCAAAGACCGTGCCGGCCTGCCCAGAGGCCGGCACGGTCTTTGCATCAAGGACTCGTTCACTGGACGGCGAGAGAAGAAAAGCGGCATCTGCTGCAAAGTACTCTACACCTGTGGACTCTGACGATAGTGGTGATGGCGATTATCAGTATTTCCCCGGTGAGTCCAATCGTGGTCCGGCCATGGAGAAAAGCGCAGAGCCCATTAGACACGGCCACAAGGGAGACGGCTGGACTGGCGTGGTTCTGCGCCGAAGAGACATGTCGGCGTTGTTGTCTCGTCAAGGACTCGTTCAACGAACGGCGGCCGGGGAAAGGGGGGCCCGTCTACAAAGTATATTGCGGCGTATAGGTGACCAAACATTCTAATCATCGGCCAATGGTGCGAAAGCAAATGGAAGAATGACAAGGGCCTCATACTTTGTCGGTCGAAACAAATATGAACATCCCGGGATGGCGTTAGCGAGGCCAGGTAGGATGCACAAGAGATTGATATTTGTGCCATCACACCAGGCTCACTAGCGACACCCCGGAGTGTACAAGTGACCAACCATTCTAATCATCGGCCAATGCAATTAAGAAGTGCCAACTCAAATAAGAAGATAAGTAGCTAGTATGAACTAAATGGAATGCCTCATACTTTGTCGGTCAAAAAAAATATTAACATTTAGGGATGGAGTGAGCGAGACCAGGTAGGATGCACAAGACATGGATATTTGTGCCATCACACCAGGCTCGCTCACGCCATCCCCAAGTGTACGGATGACCAACCATTCTAATCATCGGCATATGCAAACAAAATTAACGACCAAATCAAGTGCGGAAAACGACAGAGCCATATATATAAGTTCACAAACATAGCCGAACTAGTAATTAATAGCAAGTAAAGTGCTGGATAAAGTTTATTACAACACAATCACGTCTTTAGTTCACACAACTACATAACTAGGCTCGCACATCAAGACTTTCCACTCGGAGCGTGGATAAAACCGCCGCCTTTCTTCAAGCACATCCATGAGCGGTAGTCGTCACCCTGCATTTGGAGCATCGTGTCTATATCACTGTTTGACGGCTGATAGCCGGCGTAGAACTCCCCCGCGCTTCTAATGACATCTTGATGGATGATTTCACAAAACTCTACTTGGATGCGGAAGAAGTCTTGCTTGATGCCGTCGTCAGGGACCCGCGCCAATTTGTTGGCCCAGTCTCTGAGATGCTCAGGTAGCGTAAGCTGCTGCTGGTCCCGTATGAACTTATCCATGTGATAGAGGGCGTAGTAGGCATCCTTGTTACTAGAAGGCGGCTTCTTGACGCAGGGAAACTTTGTTTGGTGCTTGAACACATGCTTCCCGTACCTAATATTTGGCCTCTGCATGTTGCCTTTCGCTTTGACGTAGCCATTGAGAGCATCATCAAGTACGGCCTTGACATTCGTGTAGTCCGTGGTTGACTTACCGTCCGCATCTAAGTATGTGGCCATGGAATGTTTCGGGGTTATGGAGATGAGTGTGCAGGTTTTGTCTCTGCGTAGAAGACATAATGTTTAAGAACATGACGATTGAAATCTAAATAAATCACGAGTTAAGACCGGTACGGTGAGGGGTGACTTACTCGGGAAATACAGGCAGGAGGATGTTACACTTATTCTGGTTCGCTAGAAAGAAGTCTTTGAGGTATCCACTCGCGACTGCCCGGTCTCCGGCGGTGGCCAAGTGGACGGCACGCATGTAGAAGGGGTCGGCTATCGCGATGTCCGGGATGTTGTGTCTAATGATCCGCATCGCCTTGCTGAGCGAGTATAGGCGAATGAAGGTGTAGTGCAGCGGATAACTGTTCAGCATGGCGAAGATGTCATCATACCGCAGGAAGATCTTCTCCGCGAAGCCACTATCGACAAAGCCATGGCCCAAGGGCACCTTGGCAATATACACCGGGTATCCATGATCTCTCTCCCTGATACGCCGCTCCTCCATATACTGAATACCGTCAACCAGAGATCGCATAGGACCGGGTGCAGCATCGTACAATCTTTTAATTAGCATCCGCTCACCCGACACATGCACCCTCGCCTCGATATTCTTGGGCACTGGTGGCCCGTCCTGAGCACGGATAGGTGCCGGCTGGCTGGCAGACTTGTCGTCCTTCTTCTTTCTTTTCCGTCCCTTCGGCTTCGTATTTACTGGGACTGCATTCTCCTCTGCGCAAGCCTTCTTCAGTGTGTTAGGACTGATAACACTTCTCACCTCGGCTATCGGCTGAGTCTCGGTGAAGTCGGCAGCTGGAGGCGTCTCCTGAGAACTGAATAGGCGCCGCTTGTTGCAATAGGTTTTCCCCTCGGCGGCAGCTTGAGAGGGTTGGCTACTGAGATCGTAGTCCACCCCAAAATCGAAGTTGCAGTCAAGGTTGGCAAACGTACTGTCCTCGTACGGACCATCGTTCGGATCCTGTGCCATCTGCATGTCCTCATCCTGTGCCATCTGCATGTCCTCATCAGCTGATGGCGGCACCGTTGGGGTGGTCTTGCCATGGCTTGGCGCCGGCAGGGCTGGGGGTGTTGTCTGTGGGGTGGTGCCCCTCGCCCCCAAACGAATCTGGCTCTTTGGCCAAACCATGGACCAATTGAAGCAATGCTGGAGGGTAAGGACCTCATCTTCGTCGGCACCATGGGGTTGAAAGGGAGGTAGCACGTCGTCGTAGCCGCTAAGCACCCGAACCAGTTGAATCCTATACACGTCGGGTTGCATGGGTCTACCGTGGAACTGGCGGTTGCTCGGTTGAACGATTTTGGCCTTGGCAACATCGATCAACTCGCCGTTCACAAAGTGCAGGAGAGTGCATGGGACATCGACGGCGGAGCTCTGCGGAAAACATGTAGGGCGTTAGGGATGGCTAGCTAGTCAAAGGCAAGGATATGGAAGTCATTGGCCGAGGGTTGGTTACCGTGATGGCGTCCAGCTCGGCTAAGGTCGAGGCACCGCCGGCGGCGGGCGTGCAACTGATGGAGTGGCCGCTTGTTGGCGCGGTGCCGGGCGGCGTATTATCCGCAGCGACGGGTGCATTGAGCTGAAGTAATGGCGCCGCGGGAGACACCAACGTTGGCGCCGCGGGAGACACCAAGGTTGGCGCCGCCGGAGCCACCAAGGTTGGCGCCGCCGGAGCCACCAATGTTGGCGCCGCCGGAGACACCATTGTTGCCGCCTGCGGACTCACCGATGGCTCCACGTTGTGGGAGTTGCTGCCCGTGAAACTGGGAACCGGGGGAGGCCCCTTTTTTCCTCCCCTATACCACTCGTCAAGACCGGCAACCAAGGTAGGGATGATGGAGCTAAGCGTCGTGCCCACTTGGTCCTCCACTTGTTGTCGTTGCGTCCTCTGTTGGGTCTCCACGATTTGTTGCACTTGTTGCCGCACTTGCTCCTCGACCAATGTCGGGATCTGCGCAACTTGTGCCTTGAGATGTGCGACCTCCTTCTCATCGATGGTGGCCTTTTTCTCCTTTTTCCCCGACTTATAGTATTCTGACCATTTCATAGAGCATCCTTCGCCGACCACACGACCGGCCGACGTCGGCTTACTCAATGGATCCCTCTTCTTGTGGGCATTCAACGCCCTATTTAAAGGGTTGTCCCAAGGGGCACACTGCGAGGAGCTCGTGGACCCCGCGCCGCTACTAGCTTCCTTTTCACTTTCCGCAGCGATCTCCTTAGCCTACGGGAGGAACATGCATGAACCATTTAGAAATTTGGATTCATCAATAAGAATGCAACCATAAAGGCGCTAATTAAGCGGGTGCATTCCTTACCAGAAGAGTCTCAAACTCCTTCACCTCCGGAGTGGTGGTGAGCTCCTTTGTTTTCGGGTCAATACGGTACCGGGCCAGGAGAAAGTTCCTGGTTTGCTTGTTTTTGTATTGCGAGAAGAGGGGCTCGAGGCCGTTCTTCACACGCTCCTCATCCGCGGCGTCCCATTTCGGTTGCGCCACCCTAAAACCGCCAGGACCTAGTTTGTGGGTGCCTAAGTTCAGTTTTCGCATGTCCTTCCCCCACTGACTAGAATCCGACGTTGACTCGCTCTCGCACTTGATCTTGAAATCAGCGTAGTCTTGCTCGGTGATCGAGGGATTTGACTCCTTGATCTTGTCGTAACTCGCACCACTATTAATCATTTTCTTCACTCGGTTCCTCCAACTAGCGAGGGCGGTGCTCATCTTCGTGAGGGCGGCATTGTGCACTTTGTTCCGCATGAGACGCTTTTCTGAGCAGTCCACCGGGAACTCGTATCGTTCGTGCAGCTTCTTGAAGAGGAGGGTGCGCAAATTCGCTCGGTCAGGATGCCTGAGGTTCTCGGTGTTGATCGAGACCGTGCTCCGGAGGATGCACCCGAGTTGGGCAGAGTACCCTTTGACTAAATTAGGGGGCGCCGTTGGATGCCCACTATCGTTCACTTCGGTGAATGCCTGCTTCACGGTGCTGAGCACATTCGGGCGACGCTCCCTCCGTAGCTTCTTCGGTGCGCCGGTGTCATCCTCGGCGGCACCATCCGTGGTGTCATCCTCGGCAGCACCATCAGTGGTGTCATCCTCGGCGGCATCATCCGCTCGGTACTCTGGATCGGTGCCATCATCCTCGCCGTCGTCGCGGCGAGGTTGTGACTCCATCACCTCCATTTCATCGGTTAGCATCCAGAATGGCTTGCTGCCGCTGCCGCCGGCCTCTTCGTTGTTGGCCATGTTCGAACTAAGTAGGAAAAAATGCATAAAATTAGCGCAAGATTTCACGGAAAAATTGGGCATGACCTATGCTAATTTATGGACATATGAGTGCCCCATTTTCGCCGAAACGGAAATGAATCAACATTTCGGCGATAATGGGCAACTCTGTCGATCCCTGCACAAGAAAATGACACCATATACACACGACAGAAATGTTGACACCACCATATACACACCAGCAACAAAATGCTAGCAGCAGTAGCAACAACAAAATGCACCAGATGGCAAGGAGCATGCAACAGCTAGCTAGCAGCACCAGCTAGCAGCACCAGCTAGCAGCAGCATCAGCATCAACAATAAAATGCACTAAGTGCTTCTCCAGGTGCTGCTCCACAAAAACAATGGATACAATTTAACAAAAGTACACCAATGCCCAAGCTGACAGCAACCTTGTAAACTATGCAAGTAGCAGCAGCAAGCTGAGCAGCCAGTAGCACCATCCAACAGCACCTAGTAGCATGCTAGTAGCAGCCAGCTAGCAGCAGCACCAAGCTAGCAGCAGCAAGCAACCTAGCAGCAGCTAGAACCAAGCTAGCAGCAACAAGCTATAGCAGCGTAAGTAGCATGGCTGAAGCAATTACCAGAAGCAGCAATATCAAATGCGCAAGTCCGGCTCCAGGAAGAAGACGATGACGCTCCGGGAAGAAGACGACGACGCTCGAGCAGGTCCGGCTCCAAGTCGATGAAGGGTGCTAACGTGTTGAAGATGCGAGGGCGGCGGTCAGGTGCTCAACTCTGCCAGTATCCTAAAACGAGAAGAAGAAATCATCATGAATACTGTCCAAAATGTGAAGAAATAATCATAAATTATCATACTGTGTTCATCATCTTCAAAAATAAATGTACAACAGCAAGCTTCATACTGTGTTACCATATGCTAATATTCCAATAATAGCTGGATCACATTAAGTGTTCCTTAAGTTAGAAGGAATTTAAAAACAGAAATATTGCATATTTTTGTCCATAAAGTTGAAGTGCAATTTCCTTTTAGTGTCCAAATCAACTCTTAAAAGTTGAACACTTCTACATCAAACTCAAATATGCTAGGGTCCAGGAAATCACTCCTAGGCCAATTAAGTAGAACCAGAAAAGCAAGCAAGGCCACAAGCCAGCCATCAAATAAAGTAACCATGTATAAGCAGCATATCTGTTTAAAGTATGCATATCAACACTTTGCACACTACCAACAAGCAAACCATGTCAGGGAGCTAGCAAAGTATTCACTTTACACCACAACAAACTTGTTCATGATACTATGGAGTTCAAACTGAGGAACAGAAACATCCATGTATGAATTACTGCACTCTTTCATCACTTAGGAAAAAACACACAGCAGCAGCATAGCAAGCAAGCAAGCAGCACCTAACAACAGCAACCTATCTAGCAGCAGCAACAACCTTAAAAATGACAAGTTAGTTTAGATTTGGCCTATTTCACTCTTAAAGGGTAGCTCTGTATTTTTTTTAAGAAGGAAATGCTCACTGGTCGGTGCACATAGCCATTTATTTATATGTTTTTCCTTCAAATTAAGCAAATAGACATCCTAATTGAAGCAAATGCACCAACATATTCCTAGAATTACACCCAATGGGCTCTATAACAAAATGAATGATTTTACAATGCATTTGTTCTAAAAAATAGAGGATATGTAACCTAGCAGCAGCAAGAACTACCTAGCAACCTAACCAACCTAACAGCAGCAAGAACTACCTAGCAACCTAACCAACCTAACAGCAGCAAGAACTACCTAGCAAACTACATATTCAATCTGTTTTTTTGTTACAACTTTCTATTACAATGATACAATCCCACCAATGAAATGATTTGTCATTCCCTTCCACTGTTACACCTCAACACAAGCTACAAATTAATATCCCTGTAGGTTACAACAAGTAGCGTTTGTGTTCTTTTCCCCTTAAATTGAACAAAAATGGAACAATGTATGTGCACCAGTTAGGTCAGAGAGGGAGGGAGGGGGGAGAGGGGCCTCACCTGCGGCGACGGCGATGGCGGCTTGCGGCGGTCGGCGTCCTCGGGGTCGGGCACGAGGCGGATGGTGTCCTTGCGCAGGTTGACGTTGTTCTTGAGGTTGAGCGCCTACTGGTGGCCGACGAACTGGGGCCGTTGACGAACTGGTGGCCGAGGAAGAACTGGGGCGCCTGCGGCTGGTGTCCATGACATGGTTAGCAGAGGGAGGGATGCCGCTAGGTCAGAGAGGGAGGGAGGGGAGACGGGCCTCACCTGCGGCGACGCGACGGCGGCAGGCGGTAAATCGAGGGGGAGAGGCCACCGGTAGATCGAGGTCGAGGGGATCTGGCCGCCGGTGTCTGTGGCCGCTCGCGTGAGAGGAGAGGTGGCGTCGCTCAGGGGAGGGGTGGCGGCCACCGGTGGGCGGCGTCGCGAGGCAGATCGACGGACGGGGCAGCGTCGCGAGGCAGATCGAGGGAGGGGCGGCCGCCGGCGTCGGAGAGGATTGCGTCGCGAGGCAGAATGGGGATGGGGAGAAGAAGAGGACAGGGATTTGGCTAAGTCCCCGACCCCCCTAAGCAATGGCGCACTGCTCGGGGTGCGCCACAGTGACTCTTAGCAATGGCGCACCACTAGGGGTGCGCCACTATGACTTCAGGTAGGGTCAAAAATAAAAAGAACGGTACGTTGACAAGATCCGCACCATACCGCAATGGCTAGCTACTGTCCCCTGTTTGGTTTACCCTGGCCGGCCAGGTTCGAACCCTGGCGGCCCCAATTTTTTAACTTTTTTTTAAAATGATTTAACCCAGCAGTAATAAATACCATAATACACCAAAATAAAAGGCATAAATAATTATAATTATGTAGAATATTTAAAATACTATAGAATCTAGAAAATATCCAAAAATATAAATTATATGTCTATTTTGATCGGTACAATGTGTAGATTAACAATATGACATCCATTATTCATACAATAAAATGATACATAATTATCTTTTCACAATCTTCTTGCCCTTCTTTCTCGCGGTTGAATAATTTAGCCCCGGAACTCCTAGACTTCTTCTCTTGAATGGGCGGCCTTTAGGTAGGGTGGTCCTGCTTCTTCTTGTTGTGTATGGTTCTTCATCATCGTCGTCGTCATCTTCCATCTTCGGATCGCCGTACTGGTCAAAGTCTAGCTCGTTGGCTGCTCCATCCATTCCGATGATGCTCCTTTTGCCTCTCCTCACGACAACACGGCTGGGCTTCTGCGGGTCGGTAATGAAGAAGCATTGGTCCACTTGGGAAGCTAGTACCCATGGCTCATATTTCGCGGTGACCTTTGCGCCCGCTGTCTTGGATTTGGCTTCGGGTATAACCATGGTGGTGAAATGCCGGTCTTCTTTTATGACGTTCTTGGCCCACCTGACACGGAACATCGGCACATTCTCTCCGGCGTAGCTCAGCTCCCAGATCTCCTCGATCTTTCCGTAGTATCTCTGCTTGACGTCACCGGTGTAGGACTCCATCGTTACCCCGGAGTTCTGATAATCGCTCTTCATGTCCTTTTCCTCGGTGTAGAATGTGTAGCCGTTGATATCGTACGCCTGAAATGTCATCAAGTTGTGTTCGGCGCCCTGTGACAAGGCGAATATGAGTTTTTCTTCCGCAGAAGAATCCTCGTCTATAGGGTACGTCAGCATCTTGTCCTTGAACCACCGCGTGAAGGTTGAGTTGTGCTCTTTGATTATATCTCCGTCCGTCCTCTGTTGGCCCTGATCACTGTACGTCTTTGCGATGAAGGTTTTGTGCTCTACCACCCAAGGATCGACCACGTCTATGTGTTGTAGCGCGACTAGGTTTGCTCTTTCAAAGTCGGCGATTCGACCCTTGAAGTCGACATGCATTTCGCGGCTACCGTCGCGGTGACCCCATCCAGCGAGCTTCCCGAGATGCCTGTTTACGGGCAGGCCAACGGGGTTCTCGATTTCTAGATAACTCGTGCAGAAGGAGATGCACTCTTCGGTCAGAAAGCCCTTGGCTATGCTTCCGTCTGGACGTGCCCTGTTGCGAACGTACCCTTTGATGACACCATTCATCCTTTCGAACGGCATCATGCTGTGCAGGAACGTCGGCCCCAGTTGGATGATATCCTCCACGATATGTACCAGCAGATGCACCATAACGTCGAAGAAAGCGGGCGGGAAGTACATCTCAAGCTCGCACAGTATCACCACGATCTCTTCCTGTAGCCTTCTAAGTTGCCTCACGCCAACAGACTTCCGAGAGATGACGTCGAAAAAGTTGCATAGGCCAAAAAGCGTTTCACGGACGTGCGCGTCCATGATCCCACGGATTGCAACCGGAAGTATTTGCGTCATCAGCACGTGACAGTCGTGAGACTTCATCCCGCTGAACCTCTGCTTCGCTTTGTCTAGGTACCTGCTTATCTTCCCCGCGTACCCGTAGGGAAGTTTTACTCCTAGGAGACAGTCGAAAAACTGCTCGATCTCCTTCTGACTTAGAGTGAAGCACGCGGGGGGCAGTAATATTCGATCTTCTTGGCCTTTTTGCCCTTGCGACGACTTTGCGTGTCCTCCGCCTCATCATCGTCATTATCATCATCATCATCATCATTAGGGCGTCCCGCGTGAAGCTCCTCCCTGATCCCAATTGATAGCAAGTCGTACCTTGCTTTCGGCCCATCTTTGGTCCTCTCTGGCATGTTGAGGAGGGTACCAAGCAGACTCTCGCACACGTTCTTCGTGATGTGCATGACATCAAGGCTGTGAGGCACACGTAAGATCTTCCAGTACGGCAAGTCCCAGAAAACAGACCTCGTCTTCCATACCTTGAGCAGCGGCTCCGGCGCCTTTCGCTTCTTTCCCGGCGGTGGGCACTCATTCCAATTTTTCAATAGCTCGTCTATTTGCTCGCCGCTTCTCGTACGTGGCCGTCTTCGGGGTTCGTCTTGACCATCGAACAGATCCTTGCGTTTCCTCCATGGGTCTTCGTCGCGAAGCCACCTTCGATGTCCCATGAACACCGTTTTCGAGGACCCCGGATCTCTATCTAGCTGGCGGTACGTTGTGTCATCCATGCACCTGACGCATGCATTGAATCCGTGGACCACCTGCCCCGCGACATATCCGTAACCGAGAAAGTCGTGCACCGTCGTGAGCAGCGCGGCTCTCATAGGGAAATATTCTTCCGCGGCGGCGTCCCACGTATTGGCAGGCGCGTCCCATAGCGTGGCTAGCTCCTCTTTCAGAAGCCCCATATACAGATTGATGTCGTTCCCTGGTTGTTTCGGCCCTTCAATTAGCATACTCATTTGAATGTACTTCCTCTTCATGCACAACCAGGGGGGAGGTTGTACATCCACACAAACACGGGCCATGTGCTATGCGTGCTGCTCTGGCTGCCAAACGGATTGACTCCATCGGTGCTCGCGCCCAGCCTTATGTTCCTAGGATCGTCCCCAAATTCTGGGTACTCGAGGTTCAACGCATTCCACTGGCTAGCATCCGAAGGGTGTCTCAACATCCTGTCCTTTTTCTTTTTCTTCGGATCATCAACGTCATCTTCTCCCTTCCTCATCTCCGCGTGCCAGCGCATTAGCTTTGCTTGCTTAGGATCCGCGAAATACCGCTGCAGACGAGGAGTGATCGGAAAGTACCACACCACCTTCCGAGGAGCTTTCTTCCCCTTCTTGTACCGACTGACGCCGCACTCCGGACATATGGTACACTCCGCGTGCTCGTTCCGATAAATGATGCAATCGTTCAAGCACACATGATATTTCACATGCGGTAAATCCAGAGGACACACGATTTTCTTGGCCTCCTCGATACTAGTCGGACACGTGTTACCTTTGGGAAGACGTTCGTGCCAGAATGACATGTTGTCGTTGAAGGATGTGTCGGTCATTTTGTGCTTTACCTTCATCTGCAGAGCCATGAGCGTTACTTTCAGGCGGGTATCCTCCGGCCTGCATCCTTCATACAATGGAGTAACCGCGTCTACCTCCAGTTGATCCATCTTGGCTTTCTCTCGGGCGGCATCCCTTGCGTTACTCGTCTGCTTGAGAAGCAGCTCTTGAAGATAAGGGTCCTGCACCCAGTCCATCGACGATGGTCCATCGTCTTCATCTTCATGATCTTCATCATCGGGTCCTCCATCTTGATCTTCCATATCATCGGGTCCATGATCTCCTACATTGTGATCATGATCATGGCCGGGATCTTCTACATCCTGATCATGTCCGGGAACTTCTACATGGTGCTCACCACCTTCCTTATTTCTTGTTGAAATCCCATGGACAAATTCATAATCATCTTCGTCGCCTTCCCACCGATAGCCATCCATGAAACCACGCACGAGAAGGTGGTCCCGTACCATATCGGCTTTAGGGTCCATAAGGCTCGTCAGCTTGCATCTTCGACACGGACATCTTATCTCCTTTTGGTTAGTTCTAATCATCTCGGCCGTCGCAGCTTTCAAAAACCTAGCCACAACGCCTTCGCTCATCATGCGGACCATGGTCGCCTGCGGGTATAGAGAAAATGGATATCTTAGCATACCAAAAGAAAATTTTGGCATGACCTTCCCTAAAAATAGGACATATGTATATGCGTAGTATGCCCACTATTCGCCGAAACGGAAATGAATCAACATTTCGGCAAAATATTGGCAACTCCATCGCATTTCAAATCCCTGCAAACAAAAACATGCATGCAACACATGTGTGGAGGCTTCGCATATACAACACATGTGTGGAGAGGCTTCGCATACAACACACATGCACGTGATAGAGACGCTTTTCGCGCATGCGCACAACACATGAGCTTCACATAACATATGTGCACACACACGTGTGTGTGCAAGACGATCGGAACCGGTCACACACAAAGCATAAAACCAACAAAGTTACCGATACGACGAGACCTAGAGTGTTGGATGAGGTGAAAAGTTGAGATTGAGTAGGGTATTGAGCTAAGAGAGCTTCACCATTACTTACCTATGAAGAAAATTTAAGTTTACCAACTTAATTTTGGTGAATGAAGAGGTGAAAATGAGGTGGGAAGGAGGGGCAACACGACCAGATCCAGATTTGGTGGGAGGTGGTGGTGGAAGAGTGTTTGGGGAAAGTGGGTGGCACATGTGAGTGGAGGGTGAAAAGCAGGAAATGGTCCCAGGTTAGCAGTGGCGCACCACCTAGTCGTGCGCCACTACTAGGGTGACATAGCAATGGCGCACTACTGACTGGTGCGCCACTGCTAAGCCTCTTATCACTAAAGGGGTCCTGGCCACCTCCTAGCAGTGGCGCACCTCCACGCCATGCGCCATAGGTAAGCTATGTAGCAGTGGCGCACCACTGTAGTGCGCCATTGCTAAGCCTATCACCTCTAAAGGGGCTCTGGACACCTCCTAGCAGTGGCGCACCACTTTGACGTGCGCCATAGGTAAGGAATGTAGCAGTGGCGCACCACGAAGACGTGCGCCACTACTAGGTTGGGGGAGGAGCTGGCCTCCTGTCAGCACTTAGTTATGGCGCACCTAGATCAGGGTGCGCCACTACTACTTTTGTAACAGTGGCCCACCGTTTCGTGGTGCGCCACTGCTAAGTAGTAGTGGCGCACGGCAGCCATGGTGCGCCACTGCTGGCAGTCTTACGGCTAGGCCTTTTCCTAGTAGTGATGTGCTCACCCTTTAGGAGTTGTTTAAGATTCCTCATGTTAACATGACCAAGGCGGCGATGCCACAACCAACCTTCGTCATGCTTGGCCGCCATTAGACATGTGGAGGGAGAGGGGCTCTCTTTCGAGAGGTCAACCACGTAAAGGTTGTTCTCCACATATCCAACAAGGACCAATTTGAGATTGTCACTCCTAAAGACTTGCACATAATACTTAGTAAAATATGAATTATAACCGGCATCGGCAAGATGATATATAGAAAGCAAGTTATAACCAAGGTGTTCAACAAGCATGACCGTCTCAAGGCACAAGTCCTTAGAGATTGCCACCTTGCCATACCCAAGTACCTTTCCCTTTGAGTTGTCACCAAAGGTGATGCTTGACTTTTTGTTAATATCTTCAATGAATTGGTCAAGCACACCTCTTCCTCCGGTCATATGATTGGTGCATCCACTATCAAACACCCATTTTGGACCACCGGAGGAATACCCCTACAAAATCAAGTAGAGGATTTAGGAACCCATTGATTAATGGGTTCCCTAGTCATGGCAACAAGATCTTTTGGTACCCAAATCGAGTACCCTCTATAAGCATAGCCATTACGAGGACCAACATAGTTAGCATAAACATCACCATAATAATCAACAAATAAAGCATAGTGATTGTTTGGCCCCGTGCGGTCACCACTAGTGGCTTTGCCCTTTGGGGCTTTGCCATCATTAGTGACCTTCTTGTTCTTTTCTTGAGCGGGCTTCTCTTTCTTGTAGTTGTTCTTCTTGTAGGGCTTGGGATCATACCCAAGACCATACTTTTGATTGTTTGACCTTTGCTTACTCAAGAGGTCATCCAATCCCATCTTATTCTTGGTTGTGGTGAACTTGGCAAGTTCTTTCTTCAACCTAACATTCTCCTCAAGAGTAGTTGCTTGCTCACAAGCCGATTCATTAGGATAATAGTTGAGACCATATTTGGTTACCAAAGATTCAAGATATGTGTTGGTCTCAACATGCAAAGATAGTTCCTCTTGTAAACGAACATGTTCCGCAACAAGCTTAGCATGCTCACTAGTAAAGGTGGTGGAGGAACTAGCAACATCTTTATCAACAATAGAATCATTCATTGATTCAAGAGCTTTAGAGTAGGTTTCTTGGAGTAGGTCATGGTTCTTTCCAAGTTTCTTGAGCTCATCCTTGACAAGCTTGTTAGCTCTTTCAAGGTGGTCAAGATCCCTAGTGAGAGAAGCATGAGCAACTTCAAGTTCCTCCTTTGAGGCATTAAGCTCTTGGGTCAATGATTGAGCCCTTTCAATAGTTTCAAGATCCTTAACTTTATCTAGTTCATAAGTTTCAATTTGTTGCTTAAGACCTTGAGATATGCACCTTTCGGTTTTTAGCTCTTGTCTTAGGAGATTGAATCTCCTTTCCTTATCATTCAAATGATATTCTAATTCCTCAATGGACTCATCCTTTTCTTTGAGAGAGTCCATCAAGAAATCAAATTTGACAAGAGCTTCACCACGAAGGGTGCATCTAACATTGTAAAGTTCCTTAAGCACAGTTAATTCTTCTTGATTTTCAGCTTCATCATCAAGGACACTAGATAAAGAAGGTGGGGGTTCCATTACCTTGGTTTCTCTTGCCATAAGACAAGAGCCAACGATTGTAGATGAGGTAGAGTCATCGGAGTCATCATCTTGAGTTGTTCTTGCCATGAAGGAAGAACCAACATCATTCTCCGTGGAGTAATCCTTGGAGTAGTCATATGTGAAGAGTGACCCGGGCTTAGAGAAAGCCAAACCGGCCACTCCGGCCTCCTTCTCCTCATCTTCCTCTTCTTCATCGGACAAGTACTCGGCCCCAACAAAGGCTCTTCCCTTGTTCCTCTTGTATCGATCGTTGATTGGGTTTGGCTTCAATCTTGGCTTGACCCCTTTGATGAACTTTGGCTTGTCTACCCTTTTCTCATAAGGGCACTCATTTGCAAAGTGGCTCTCTTCATCACAATTGTAGCAAGTTCTCTTCTTCTTCTTGTCATTGAGGAGCATTGGCAACTTTCCCTTGTACTTCTTGGCAAAGAAGGCAAAGTCGGTAGCGATGTCACTAGTTGAAGTCATCTCCTCATCTTCTTCAATTACATATTCTTCTTCTCCTCCATGGTCAGCTCTAGCTTTGAGAGCAAGGTTGTGTGACGCTTCATGGTTGTGCGAGGCTTCATCAACACGGTTCATTGCCATGAGCCTCTTTCCTGCCTTGGCCATGTTTTCATTGGCGGCCACATAGGAGACTAGATCATCGGAGTTCAGATCGGCACTCTTGGTCATGATTTGCAAGTTGAGTGCAAGGTTGGTGTCTTCTTGCTTGACAGCAATCATAGCAATGACCTTGGACTTTATGAATCCTTCATTCATCTCGAAAGCCGTCATCATACTTCTCAACACCAAGTCCCTTGATCCTTACTCTAAGAGCACCAAGCCTTGCATAGGCATCGGCCACGGATTCTCCTTCACGAATCATGAACTGGTGGGCCTCTTGCTTTGCGGTCTCATAAAGAGCTGATTGGATCAAATCGGTTCCCTCTTGGAGTACTACGATTCGATCCCACAACTCTTTAGCGGAGCCGATGTCATTGACTTGATCAAGGAGCTTGCGATTGATGCCACTTCTAATCTTGTCACGTGCGGAGGCATTGAGTTGACGGTTGTAGAACTCGGTGGAGGTCAACCGAACGGGATCTTGTGGCTCCCGGTATCCATGAAGAATGATCTCCCATAGCTCCACACTGCAGCTGCGAATATGAGATTCCATAGAAGATTTCCAATGTGGAAAGTGAGTTCCATCAAAATGGGGAACGGTCCCACTATGGTTTATATGAGGCATGGGTGAGGTGTTTCTAGGATAGTCATGGTTAACTTCATTGTAAGTTTCCTTAGAGCCCGAAGCCCCACTAGGAGCTCCACTAGCAGTTAGGTTCTTAAGCATGGCAGACATTTCTGCCATTTGGCTTTGTAGTTCATCCTCCTTTTTCTTCTTCTCGGCATCATATGCCAAGAGTCTAGATTTCATTTCTTTAACCGAAAGGTTAGAGTCATCATCTAGACCCTCGAATAGTTTATCCATCTCACTCTTAAGGCGGTGAAGCCCTTAAAAGAGTCCAGGCTCGATACCAATTGAAAGTATAGAGATGGTAAACCTAGAGGGGGTGAATAGGTTTCTACAGATTTTAATTCTTTCTTTGCAATATTAGGCTTCGGAATATAAAGGTGAGCCTAATGCAAACTAGGTGAAGCAACCTATATGAGCATACAACTAACTCGAGCACGAAGGCTCTCACAGGCAGTTAAATCACAAGTAAGGAGTTCGGTTAGAGATAACCGATAGCACGCGGAGACGAGAATGTATTCCCGTGTTCCCTTGCTTTGCAACAAGGTACGTCACGTTTGGAGGAGTGGAGGTCCCACGAAGGATTCCCCGCGCCACGAAGGCTCACCCTATTCTCCGGAGCCTATCCCACGAAGGAATAGCTCTCTCACTTGTGGTAGACTTTGAGGTAGCCTCCAAACCTTCACAATCTTGCCCGGAGCAAATCCACAGCCCGGATGCTTCCGGACTCCTCTTGCCCACCTAGGGTTTCCAAGGAACCCTAGGAAGCAAGCTTCTTGATGAATACAAGGGGAATGAGATTTGGCTTGGTAGAACGGTAGATCGGGTCCTCCTCTAACGATTCCCGGAGGGATTTGAGATTGAGGCTTTTGGTGTTTCTAATATTGGAGTATGAGAGAAGGAGCTCAAGAACAGCTTGTAGTGTAGTGCCTAACTGTTCAGAGGTAGAAGAAGGCCTATTTATAGCGTCTTTGAAATATGGCCGTTGGTCACTTGCCACATCGAGATTCCTCG
This sequence comes from Lolium multiflorum, assembly GCA_030979885.1. Taxonomy (NCBI): domain Eukaryota; kingdom Viridiplantae; phylum Streptophyta; class Magnoliopsida; order Poales; family Poaceae; genus Lolium; species Lolium multiflorum. The sequence goes on from CM061749.1 coordinate 263,335,399, forward strand.
AGGAACCGTCGACCGATCGGCACCGACGGCCGGTCCACAGCCCGGTCAGACCGGGCCACAGACCGGGCCGGCCGGTTTCCAACCGGGCTGGGACCGGGTCTTGGCCGGGCAGGCTTGAGCTTGCTGGATAGCGCCCGGATGGTACAGGCGCAAAGGCCGGTTCAGACCGGGCGCTCGGTCGGTGCCCGGTCCGACCGGGCCATGGACCGGAGCAGCCGGTCCAAACCGGGCTGGCGACCGGACGCTGACCGGAGAGCTTGCCATTCTTTACTGGAACTTGCCCGGATGGCACCGGTGCTGGGTCCGGTTGGTGACCGGGTGGTCCGGTGCCAGGGCCGGTCCGACCGGATGTGGGACCGGCCAGTCTCTGGAAAACCTTGTTGATTCTTCATCGAATTGGGGGTCTCCCGTTGCCTTCTTGTTCTATTGATACACCATTATACGTCTTTGGCTAATACCTGGGAATCATCTTGTAGACATGTATTAGTCCAAATACTCTAGCACGGTGTCATAGTTACCAAAATAATGGATAAGGATAAAATACCCTTACATGGCCTCGTCCTTGAGCGTCTCGAAAGACTCGACGAGGGCCCGCTGCTCCGCCGCCTTCTCCTCCGGCGTCGGCGCATCAGGGTCATCGGATGACCATGAAATCTCCGAGTCAGAGTCCTCGGCTGCAGCGGCGGCCGCCAGCCTGCGCTGTTCCAGCTCGGCGTCGACAGCCGCATGGGCCGCCCGCTCCTCCTCTGCTTCCTTCTCCGCTTCAGCCAGGTCCGTGGCGTCCCTGACCGGGTGGAGGAGGTCGGTGCTGTCGTCGGAGTCGAATCTGTTGTCGGAGCTCGAGGCCGGGGGAGGTGGAGTGGGAGGTGAAGGTGGAGGTGGAGGAGCGGCAGCCTGGCCGCGTCCGGCGCTGCTCATGGTGGATCTACGAGTGGCGCTACGGCGGCGGCTAGGGTTTAGTGCGGAGGAGATGAGATGCTGGCGCCCTGTTTATATAGGTCGGAGGCAGGGCGACCGCCGCGCCACGCGGGGCATCGCCATTACTACGCGCGCACGCGAGGAAGCCGCGACGCCGAAGCGACGCCTCGCTGCCGATCGCGGAGAAGACGCATCGACGCTGCGTCTGCTAGCTGCGCACGCTCGCGGAAGCCGAGGCACGCCATTAACGCGGCCCTGCAAAGGCTGCGGCGCGCCGCCCGCAAGTAATGCCGCGGAAGACGATGCGATTGTGACGCCCGAGGCGGGCCCGTGCCAGACCAAGGTCACTTTGCGTGTCGCGCAGCGTCCGCGAGACGCAAACCTAGCGCATATTTGGGCCAGGTTTGCTCGCGACGGTCTGTCACTTTGCGTCGCGCCGCTGGAGAGGGTGCACGACGCATTTCCGGTCATGGCGGACACAAACGGTCGCTCGCGCCGCTGGAGATGCCCTTACGTCCTCCGTCGAGCCCTTGGACCTTGGAAACCGCCTCTCATTGTGATCGTGGATGAGGGTTATCGCCGCCATCAAAATATCGGTATCAAGTTGGACTCGTCGTCTGGCCATGTATCGATGAAATGATTGTAGTAAAACTCTACCGAGCTACTATCCATCTATGCACAGATTAAAGGATAATGGTCATGTAAATGGTCACTACATCATTGTATATGCTCTCGCAAGTGGGCATCAAATTGTGGCCGAGTTTCATGCTTCAAATTTGGCCGGAAAAATAGCCAAACAAGCCCTAGGCGCCATAGTTCGGAGGAGTGGGCATAGTATAATAAGAACTAAAGTTCCAAAAGGGGCACAAGAGGTCTATGGAGGCCATAGTGTTGACGATGACGATGTTGACATAGGTGATCAGGCGGATCTTGGCTCGCTTCTTCTCGAACCATGAGCGTTGGTCACCTTCCATGTTGCACAAGTCAGCGAGCATGATCCTAACATCCTCTGCCCGACACTTGGCTCTGGCCTCAAGCCTTTGCACCTCTATAGCCTCTTTGGTGAGGTTGATGTAGAGGCTAGTTGTAGCCTCCTTCTCCAGCCGCTTCTTCTCGTCCTGCGTGGCCATGGCATCTTGAGAGTCAGCCAACGTCATCTTCAAGACTCCGCTCAACGCAAGAGCTGAACCTCCGCGGGCTAGATAGGCATTGGTGGATTTCTAGCCACTCGGACGCGATGGAAGCACATTCTAGCCAGGGGCGCCCATGGCTAGGTAGGGTTTTTACCTCCAGATGAATATGATGTGGCTTCTGTACCACTAGCGAGCGTGTCATGTAGGACGTAGACGCGTCTCGGTCCTAAAATTGAGCTGGGGTGCAGACCGATTTTTTATCCGCGCGAATGTAAAAAATCACCTTAGGTCCATTTATATCATTTATATCGATGCTGCTGGAAGATGCCCTGAACACCGTATTTCCTGCTCATATTTAGCTCCGGTGAACCACGCTCGCCCCACTTTCGAATCGTACGAACACGTTCGCACGAACTCGACCCGTTCGGCGTCTGCCCGCTTGCGATATGCCGAAACAGTCAAATCGATCGAGTCGAGGAGACCAGACCAGCTGTGTCGTACCAAAATCTTGCCGGCGAAGTCTACCGAAAATTTGAAACCTGCACTGCACGCTGCACATCGTTCACCGCGCCAGCAGGCAGCAGCAGCAGGGCAGGTGCGTGGGCGTGCCGTGCCGTGCCGCTGCGCTTTTCCGTCGGCGCCCCCGATCGCAATGAATTCCGCATTTAATGCTAGTCGGATCAAAAGCCGGCTGGCTGGCCGGTGTAAATGAAGGGTTGGTGCTCGCATTCAATACAAGCAACCTTTCAGACACGTGTCAGGAGCTTTTAAGGACACCCCGACCCTTCTTTTGGTGATTCCTCCATGGATGGAAGTGGTTCAGCTTGGTCACCCAAAATAATTCTTCGAAATTAACCACACGTGAATAAATAAATGGATTTAAAATTACAGTACATGTATGTAAACATGAACAAGTTCGAGCAAGCAAAAACCACTGAAGAATGCGAATTCTGAACTTAAGGATCAGGCGGTGGCGTTATTATGCCCGGTTTATGTCACCGCCATCTATCCTTATCAATGGGTAATCAAGGGTGAACAGAATCCTCTTTTAATTTTCCTCGGCGTCCACAGTATCCGGAGAACGGTTATTTATGTGACCATTTAATTTCAACACGGCTACTACTGTAAAGTGAGACAACAGCTGTCATGTCACCTGGGTGGAAATTCTCCAAATAAAAAATGAACGACAAGAACACATAAGGATTTCTCATTTAATCATTTTAGTGCATGTTTGATTCAGAGAATTCTAAAATCACATGAATAAAAAAGAAACACAGGAATAATGTAGATAGAAAACGTTTAAATTATTGCAGATGTTGTACCACAGGAAAAGAGGAGACAAATTTCTATAGAGATTAAGCACATGTTATAGTTGCTATAGATACATACAAAAAAAATTCAAAAGGTCTAACCTATAGCTAGAAATTCTATGAAATTATAGTATAAGAAACCAATAAAGAAAAAATTTGGAGGGTTTAATAGGGGTGCAAACTGACCGGATCGGATTTTGCTCGTACCATATTTTTTTACCATATATTCTCTCATATTCGGATCAGAGTGGATATTGATAGTTTTTAGATTCGAATGCGAACATATCAGTATGCGGATTCGGGCCAAAAACAAAAACAGTTGGATATATGCTCTCATTGGTAGTAGTTATAGTTCTTGCAAATCTTGAAAGAGGTTTAAACTTTTAGTCTAATGTAGTTAAGAAAAAAGAGACACGATGCGTTAGAACTTTTTAAACATAAGGCTCGAAGTGAGCCCGACTTTGAATTAACGAAGCCATCAACCGGCCAGGAGTTACATCAAGATTATAACACACACGCGCCAAGCGCACAACCCAAACCGCAACACGAGACAACACAGAATAGCAAGCCGAAGCGCCATATGATTCAGGAAGAGGGACCCTTGTCTTCTGTTGCACCGGAGCGATCGCGACCGAATCCACGCCAACGAACCTCCACCGCACCAACACTGCAACTCAAGGGGGAACTCAGCGCCGGGCCGGCCACCAGGTAGAGCTTGAGGAACCAAAGGGGGAAGGGTCTTGCGGCGACGCCTCCAAGAAGGTGAATGGCGCAAGAATGCGTCATCGTCGTCGGCAGAGAAGGACCTGCAAAGTTTTCACCCAGACCCGGGCACCACCACCCACGGAGCTCAGGCTAGGTCCAGACCAAACACACAACATCATCGCCCGGCGTTGGGATAGGCACACCGGCAAGAGCTGCGACCAGACGCCGACCTAGTAAAGCCCCCCCAAGGTGCTAGGAAGGAAATCAGCTACCGCAGCCAACCGTGTAAAAGCGGCCAGGCTGATGTTGTGAGAGGGCTGCGACACCATCGAGAGGTCACATGGTGTTCCAGAAGGCACTACCAGAGAATCTTACACGAAGCGAGGCCTCCAAGAGGAGCAAATTGAGGCGGAGGGATGGAATCCATCATTTCGAACAGGAGGGCCATCATCGGGATGCCTTCAACAAGGGAACGACACCCGCAGGTGACGCCGTCGCCGGCACAGGACAGAGCCATGCGCAACTTTCGCCGAGGTCCAAACCTGGATAGAAAATCCGGACGCCGTCGCGAGGACGTAGAGCGAACAAGGCGGAGAACACTGCCGCGCCTCCAACCTAAGGCGCATAAGGAGCTAGCCCCAACTCAACTCAACCGCAGGAAACACGTGCTGGCTGGAGGATGAACGCAACCGCAACATCAGCACCAGCGCAACCGTGAAGGTCGGAGGGAAAGACCACAGCCGCGAAAGCAGCTATAGCCCAGGACGTGCTGCCGCCCACGGCGAGCACACGCTAGCCTAGGGACCCTTCCCTGAAACAGCCAGCCAGCATCGGAAGCGCCCAGCGAAGACCGAGGACCACCGACACGAACGGGCGAAGAAGCTGCTGGATCTATACCTAACAGACGAAGCACGAACGCGAAGAACAATGGAGGCATGGGTTGGAGGGTGTCCAAATGCGGACGCAAAACGCACCCGCGGAACACCCATGGACCTCGCAGATCCCGGCCGGGCCATGCCCAAATCTAGCCGCCAAACCCCGAACCCAACACCATTGCCGGCGGCCACACCACCGCCGCGTCTGAGGCCCACATCACCCGCCCCAGCGGGATGGTCAGCTGACCGAGCCCTGCAGCCCAGATCTAGGCCCACAAGCCCAGATCCGGCCAAACCCTAGCCGCGGCCGCAGCCCACCGGCGACCATGACGCACGAGGCGCCCGCACCACCAGGCAGCGCGGCCGGAGCATCGAGCCGCGCCGGCCAGCCACCGCGCGCCGTCGCCGTACGGGCGCGACCCGCCCGGCGAGCCTGCCCGACGAGCGGGAGGAGCGTCCAGACGCCGTCGATGCGCGCGGCCGGGACCGGACGCCGGCCGTACACGCCCGTGGTGCGGCCGGAGCATCGCCGGACTTCGCCGCGCCAGCCTGGACCGCTGTCGAAGGCCTCACGCGCGGTAAGAGGAGATCCGCCCGCCGCCGCTGCGGGCTTTGCCCGGCGTCGCCACGGCGCGGGAGGGGAGAGGGGGCTGGCCGGAGGAGGGTGGCGCCCGTCGCTCGTGGGGGGCGGGAGTTGGTGGTCCGATGGGTTAGAACTAAATGATTGATAGAAACTTAGAGCCAAATATGCTTTCCAGATGAATTTAATAACTCAATAACTACCAATCTTGCAAGATTGGCCTGGACTTTTGACTATAAAAAATCAGATTATCCGATTTAAAATCTATCGATTATCCCAATTAAATTTCGGATAATCCATATCCAGATGCTAGCTATTTGCTATATCGTCTATTATAGCATATCCAGAGCACCACTTTGGAATCCAATATCATTATCCCCCGTATTCTTTAAATCGGATATGGATATTATAAAATAAATTTGGCGTCGATTTCGGTGCGGAAATTATCTATCACATCTGTTTACACCTATGGGTTTAATCTTTTAAATCTAGTGGTATATGTAGAAAAAACTACTTAGGGCAAGAATCCTAAAAAATCTTTTAAAAATCATTTGAATTGAATAAAGCTTTTAAATTTTTCAAAAAAGAGAGGAAAGAAATTGGTAAGGTGAAATAAAATGATTTTGTCGAATCCTGTTTGTTGTGCTCGTAGTACCACCACATTAATAGCGCAGGAGGGGCTCCCGCTTCCCCACTGCTCCGCAGGTGACACTTCACACCCTCCACGCTGCACCACCCGAAACCCTCTCCGCGCTAATGGACAAAGCTCCGGTGTGATCCCGCTGCCCCCACGCTTCCCCAACTGCTTCCCGCCGCCGCAAATGGCCGCCGCGGCCTCCTCCCCGCCCGCGCTGCGCCTCGCCGCCCTCCTCCTCCTCCTCCTCCTCTTCCTCGTGGCGCCGACGACCACCACCGCGCTCACCGACGACGTGCTCGCGCTGGTGGTCTTCAAAACAGGCGTCGCGGACCCGCAGGGCCGCCTCGCCGCCTGGACGGAGGACGACGACCGCCCCTGCTCCTGGCCGGGCGTCGGCTGCGACGCGCGCACGGGCCGCGTCACCTCGCTCTCCCTCCCGGCCGCCTCCCTCTCGGGCCGCCTCCCGCGCGCGCTGCTCCGCCTCGACGCGCTCCTCACCCTCGCCCTGCCCCGCAACAACCTCTCCGGCCCGGTGCTCCCCACGCTCCTCGCCTCCCTCCCGCGCCTCCGCGCCCTCGACCTCTCCTCCAACCGCCTCGCCGCCACAGTCCCCGCCGACCTCTTCGCGCAATGCCGCGACATCCGCAGCATCTCCCTCGCCGACAACGACCTCTCGGGCTACATCCCGCCCGCCGTCGCCTCCTGCTCCTCGCTCCTCTCCCTCAACCTCTCCTCCAACCGCCTCGCGGGCCCCATCCCCTACGGCCTCTGGTCGCTGCCCGCCCTCCGCTCCCTCGACCTCTCCGGCAACGCGCTCTCGGGGAGCGTCCCCGGCGGCTTCCCGCGGAGCAGCGCGCTGCGGGCGCTCGACCTCAGCCGCAACATGTTCGCGGGCGAAATCCCCGCCGACGTCGGCGAGGCGGCGCTGCTCAAGTCCCTGGATCTCGGCCGCAACTTCTTCACCGGCGCCCTCCCTGACTCCCTGCGGCGGCTCTCCTCCCTGCGCTTCCTCGGCGCCGCCGGCAACGCGCTCGCGGGGGAGGTGCCCGCGTGGATCGGGGAGATGTGGGCGCTCGAGCGGCTCGACCTCTCGGGCAACCGCCTCGCGGGCGCCCTCCCCGACGACATCGCCAGGTGCAAAAACCTGCTCGAGGCCGACCTCAGCCGGAACGCGCTCACCGGCGAGCTCCCCTGGTGGGTGTTCGGCCTGCCGCTGCAGCGCGTCTCCGTCGCGGGCAACAGGCTCCACGGGTGGGTCAAGGTCCCCACAGACGCCGCGCTGGCGTTACGCGTGCTGGACCTCTCCAGCAACGCCTTCTCCGGCGGGATCCCGCCGCAGATCACTGCGTTCGCGGGGTTGCAGTTTCTGAACCTGTCCTCCAATTCCATGTCGGGCCAGCTGCCTGCTGGCATTGGTGGGATGAGGCTGCTGGAGGTGCTCGACGTCAGCGCTAACGCCCTAGATGGAAGCCTGCCACCGGAGATTGGCGGCGCTGTTGCGCTCCGGGAGCTGCGGATGGGGACGAATTCATTCACCGGCCGCATCCCCGCTCAGATCGGGAGCTGCAATTCCCTCGTTGCATTGTAAGTGATTTGCTCGGATAATTTGTTTTTTTCTCGAATTTAATTCGATGTTATTCATTCAGATTGCTTGATAGTGAAGTTGACTAGGCCTGTTGTTTTTTATACTTGCATGCTTTGGTTGCTTTCAGTTTCCTAGGTTCCAGAGCCGTTGCAGAAAATGACATGACACTGATGTCTTATTTTTTCTGTTACGAGTCCAAACCCGCAAAATGTGGGTCTCTGTCATGTTCTTGTGCTCGTATCCAGTGCCTGGGTACGAGTTTTTATACACTTCAAATTAAAGTCAAATGTGCATGTGTGGCAAACTGTTCTCAAATATAAAAAGATATAGCAAACTGAACAGATAAATATAAATTTATTGTCACTGACAGTATTAGTACTTGGTTCCCACTCTATGATAGTACCGGATATGTGAATTTCTCGGATTCCTTTTGGTTGATTTAATTAAATTTGACGTGATTCATTCAGATTGCTTGGTAGTGAAGTTGACTAGGTCTACTATTTATTTTTTGTATGCTTTGGTTTGCTTTCAGTTTCCTAGGTTCAATGACAGGACAGTGATATCCTATTTTTCTAGGAGTCCAAAGCCCCAAAATGTGGGTCTCCCTCATGTTGTTGTGCTCGTATCCAGTGCCAGTGTACTCATCTTTTGTGCACTCTAAACTGAAGTCAAATGTGCCAGAGTAGCAAACTGTTTTCAAATACAAAATGTAGCAAACTCATCAAAAACTGATTGAACAAATTCCAAACTCAGGGTTACTTGGTTTTGATTGAACATTTGGGGTCATTTTAATTGATGCAATGTACTCTTGTAATGCAGGGATTTGTCACACAACAGCATCACGGGACCGATTCCGAGCACCTTGGGCAACCTAACCAGTCTCCATATGGTTGATCTTTCCCAGAACAAGCTGAATGGGACCCTGCCAGTGGAACTATCTAATCTGCCCAGCTTGCACACCTTTGACGTCTCCCACAATTTATTATCAGGAGATCTTCCAAACAGCCGTTTCTTCGACAACATCCCCGGCTACTTTATAGCTGACAATTCTGGCCTATGCAATTCCCGGAAGAACAATTCCTGTAGCAGCGCGGTCATGCCAAAGCCGCTTGTGCTCAATCCCAACTCCTCGTCGAACCCCTCGTCGCAAGCTGCAGAGAGTTCCCCTAGCAGCAAGCACCACAAGAAAATCATACTGAGTGTCTCCACCCTCATTGCCATTGCTGGTGGTGCTGCCATTGCTATCGGAGTGATCACTGTAACTGTGCTGAATCGTCGTGTCCGTGCAGCCTCCTCCAGCTCAAAGCCTGCTATCGCACTATCTGATGATTACCTTAGCCAGTCCCCGGAGAATGATGCTAGCTCCGGGAAGCTTGTCATGTTTGGTAAAGGAAGCCCGGAGTTCAGTGCTGGTGGGCATGCCCTGTTAAACAAGGATTGTGAGCTTGGGCGAGGAGGCTTTGGTGCAGTCTACAAGACGGTGCTCAGAGACGGCCAGCCAGTGGCCATCAAGAAGCTCACCGTCTCCAGCTTGGTGAAGTCTAGGGATGACTTTGAGCGACAAGTGAAGCTGCTCAGCAAGGTGCGGCATCACAATATTGTCACACTGAGAGGCTTTTACTGGACTTCATCACTGCAGCTTCTCATCTACGATTACCTGCCTGGAGGAAATCTGCACAAACACCTGCACGAGTGCACGGAGGAGAACTCGCTTTCCTGGATGGAGAGGTTCGACATCATCATCGGCGTTGCCAGGGGACTGATGCACCTCCACCAGCGTGGGGTCGTCCATTACAATCTCAAGTCAAGCAATGTGCTGCTGGACAGCAACGGTGAACCCAGAGTGGGTGACTATGGTCTTGCAAGCCTACTCCCAATGCTAGACAGGTATGTGCTGAGCAGCAAGATCCAGAGTGCACTTGGGTACATGGCGCCAGAGTTCGCTTGCAACACGGTGAAGATCACAGAGAAGTGCGACGTCTACGGCTTTGGGGTGCTCACACTGGAGATCTTGACTGGTAGGAGGCCCGTTGAGTACTTGGAAGACGATGTTGTCGTGCTGTGCGATCTGGTGAGAAGCGCGCTGGAGGAAGGCAGGCTCGAGGACTGCATGGATCCGCGGCTGTGCGGTGAGTTTCCGATGGAGGAGGCCATGCCGATCATCAAGCTGGGCCTTGTTTGCACCTCGCAGGTGCCGTCGAAGCGACCGGACATGGGTGAGGTGGTAAGTATACTTGAGGTGGTGAGGAGTCCTCAAGATAGTGCTGGGGATGAGCTGGTCTAGGTCTCCTTTAGAACTCTGCTGTTTTGTGATCCTGAGCTTTCTAGTTTCTTTTGTTTTCTGAGATGCATATATGATGCCGGTGGGGAAGAAGAGAGGAAGCAAAGAGTGGAAATGGATTATGGAATGTCTGTAGTGGTTTAGTTTGTGTGCAATTTTAGTGGGGTGGTGCAAGGCTGTTCTGTAGCTTCTCTGCAATTCTTTGGTTCATTCCTTGGATGAAACTGTAGCTCATCTCTGCTACTGTGGGTATTGCCTTGATGCCGCAGTGCTACCAATGTTTGACGCCATTTTGACACCAGTTACTGACTGATTTCTGATTGTGTTCTTAGCAAGCTGTGCTGATAAAACGTGACTTTGATTTACAGATTCTGCTATACCTTCCTTTAACATCTTTTCCCTAACGCTGTGTTTGGATGTCTAGAATTGAGCATGGAATCATAAAATCTGGAATTTGGGATCAATTTCCACCGTTTGGGGTGGCCTCAGAATTAAAGCATGGAAACTGATGAAATTCCGAGGCACCACTTCGTCGCGTGTAAACATCCCGCAAAACTTTCCGAGCTCTCTCCCTCTGAATCACGTGGAAACTGCTCGCGAGCCCGCCCGCGTACCCTTTCGTCCCTCGAAGAGAAACAGAGAGGAGCCAACGGCCGAGCTTCCCAGCGTTTCTCCCGACGGCAGCGGCGGCCGAGCTTCCCCGCGTTCCTCCCGACGGCGGCGGCGCTCGCAGGTCCCTTCCCCGTTCGCCGTCCCTCCCGCTCCCAGCAGCCATGGCGAGCATGGCCTCTATCCCGTCTCCCACCCCGTTCGCCTCATGGCCTCCCTCGTCCCCGACCTATTCCCATGGCGGCGCCCCTCCCCCCGCTACCAACTCCGGCCGCCGTCGCGTGCCCCTGCAACCGCCGCAGCAGCGAAGTGGCCCCTCCCCCTGCCGCAACCTCCGGTCTGCCCCGACGCTTGGTGGATGGGATTCCACCAGCCTCAACAGGAGCCGGCCGATTCCGGCCACTGCCGGCCCCTCCCGCACTCCACCGCCGGCCGGCGACTCCCTCACGAGCTAGCTCGTGACCCCTCACTCAATTCGGTCTGGGACTGACTGGATCTATTTGTTCGTTGACCAAATTCTTTTTTTTTCCAAAAATATTGTTTAAAATCAACAAAACATCAAATTCTATGGTTTGTACATCCAAACATGATTTGGAATTGGTTACACCCTTTAATTCTAACATCAAATTCCAAGCACATCCAAACAATAGAATTCGAATTGGGAGCCAATTCATTTCCATCATAGATTTGGAATTTTCGGTCCAATTCAATTCCATTCTCAATTCTATGCATCCAAACACAGCGTAACTAATTTTAGTTTTGCTGCTGGGCGTTGGTGTTGAAGTGCTTTGCGATTTGGTGAGAAGTGTAACGTCTTTAGCTAGCTCTGTGCTGATAAAACGTGACTTTGATTTACATACTGCTACTGCTTTTGCATTCTTAACATCTTTTGCGTTGCTAATTTTTGTTTTGCCGGTGGTTGTTGATGCTGAAACCTTTTCATTTACCTGGGCTGTTGCTGAAAGTGTAAGGAAGTGCATCTTTTCACTGCACCAAAGAGTGCCGGCAACACAGGTGGGTTGATAATGTGTCGGGGCACCAGCAAGACGTGACACATTGGATTGGCCGTGCAAGCCCCTTGTGAGTTACACGAAGGGAAACCCTATACCACTTTCCCCGCTTGCCACTCGTTCTCGCCCGGCCCTCTCTCTCCTGTCTAGCCTACGATGTCGCCAGGCGTCGCCGGCCAATGCCGCAGCTCGGAAAGCTGCATAGGAAGTGGGTGTTGATCGGGGGAAACTACCGTCGGCGGAACAGGTGGCTAAGAGACGTGGGCCATCTGACATGCTGGAGGATTGCAACTATATCTTCTTCTCATGCCACCTGCCAAGTTCATGTGGACAGGGGTGCAGGAACTTCTCCCATGTAACTGGAATATCCGACAGGGGTTGGTGAGTTCATTGCGATAGTCCAAGGTCTCTTTGGACCTTTACGTAGGCTAGCTTGGTTCGCCTTCACAGCTCTAGGCTGGACGCTTTGGAACACACGCAACAAGCTAGCTATCGAAGGGAAGGTGATCGGACATCCAGCAGACGTTCTCTTCACCGTGTCTATTCACATGCAGAGCTGGAGGGTTCTGGTCAGACATCGGGATAGGGACCTCTTGGACGAGGCGCTGGGCGAGCTTAGGCGGCTCTACGCGAGGATGAGGATGGAGGGCTCTTGACTACTGCTATCATATCGTCTTTATTTTCTTGTTGTGGGCTGCCTATGAGGCACTTGTATGAGACCTTAAGCTAGAGTGTGGGTGTGTTGGTGATCTCGAACTGTCTTTGTATCACTACTATGTTTCCGCTATGGCTTTATCTATAAAGCCGGGCCAATGGCCTTATGTTTAAAAAACAAAGGACGTTTGGGGGGCTTCAAGGATCACCTCATCATCGTTACTAGCCTACTTCAACAAGGTCTTTTGTGGCAACAACGCATTCCCAATCAAGTTCTCTCCGTGTTTTGGTGGTTGGCTTCATGGCCGTTGAAAGAACATTTCCATACAATAGTTGTGTGTTTGTTGATAACACGTGTGATTTTAACCGTGTGCCAAGTGCATGTAGGTGTATTTGATGAGAAGCACAAGACGGTGGTTGAGCCCTCAAAAGTGAAAAGATCGAAGACGATGTTTCTTAGATTAGGTAGTTTGTATGTGTGTGTAGGAACCCGTACGATCAACATGGTTTCAACATTGGGAGGTTGTGGGAATTCAGACAAATACACAAAACCAAAATTGCAACCACTAAACCTTCCTATACATGGAGTGAGAGGGCCGCATATTTCGATATGTTACAAAAACTGCAGGGGCGGAATCTTTGAAGACCGGAACTTCCGCCCCAAATCTCCGGCCTCAAAGTCTTGGGTCACACCCAAGTGGTTCTCCCCATAGATGGGTGTCCGGATATAGGGCGAAGATTTATGCCAGGGATTTTATAATCGCCGGTATGGGCAGAATTTTGGCCTGGTTGGCAAAGTTTGCACTGGGATCCCCCCTCCCCCCCCGCCCCCGCCGTGGACCTTCCCCACATTGACTACAACGCCTAGAAATCATTGGACCTAAAAGCCCCCTTCTTTCCCAATAGGAGGTAGCTCTTTTCTTCTCTCCTGCATGAATGTTGAGATCAGTTTCTGATGGATCTTCCTTCCTCGCTAATAAGTTTTAATGCCAAAAAGGAGAGTTGCGTTAGCAATATTTGCGGCCATTGGCACCGGAAGAGCTGGAATGTGAGGCATTTCTCCCTCCAAACAGGAAGGAACTTGATGTGCTATGTTCCTTCAACCCTTTGAGAAAATGTGCCGAAAGGAAGAAAAATCTATGGAAGCTCTTAGGAACTACAAGATCACCCAATAACACCTTCGGCTTCCAACAGTCACAGGCACCATCGACCATGTTTAGTAAGTAGAACACATTAGGCGTTTGCTCTCTGGTTGTTGTGTAAGAGGGCAATCAAGTCACGCACTACAAGATGCCTGAAGGTATCTGCCTGCCCCTTATTCATTCCACTTTTGTCTCGTGTGGCTGGAGTTTGACCACGAGACTCCGCGAGTGTAAGATCGGAAGAAGATAAATTGTCTGCAGGCCTACTTACTTATAGGCTGACTTGGCCCAGGAAACAAGGTTCCATTAGGCTTGCAGGGCTTAAAAAAGAATGAGCTAGATCGCAGGTATTTGGATATGAGGTAGTAGGTGGTTCTAGTCGAAGCGGTACGCGAAGTGTACAAAGGCGAGTCTCACGGGCAGCGGCACGTGAGGGGTCTCCCGAACTTCATGGAAGACGCAGTTAGGGAGTTGCAAGATGCACTTTGGACTCTTGCACCAGTAAGAATTGAACTTGAATAAAAATTCAGGGTAGCTCAGTCACTCCATTACTGAGGAAAGAGAGGATGGCATTTCCATAAGTAGACTATCCTTCTTACTGAATTCTTATCCTATCTCTCTACTCGGGAACAATTCATTATTAACTCGTACATAAGTTCGGGCGTCAACAAGAGAGTTAGCGATTTACAGCCGGTTCGGTGGACTGGTGGTGACACGGGCGGGCCCTCTACTTTATCTGTTGAATCCAATCAATCATGGGCGGGCCCTCTTCGTTCACACTTTCTTTCCTTTCGAATTCATTGAAATAGCAATTCATTAAAATTATTCGGGCCACCTCTTTTTTAGGCACTTGACCAAGCTTATTTCTATAGAAAAGGATAGGAACCTCTTAAAACCATAATTCTTAAGTTTAAAATGAGATGTGCACATTCAAGGTCATCCGTAGCTGGATTCACCGGAGTCCACAAGAGTTCTTGAAACTAGATTTCAATTCAGCACCTTGTGTTCTGAGATTTTGAGAAGAGTTGTGGCGGATGTCACCGGTCGGAGGACTCGTTGGGGACACTGATCCGTGGATTACCGCCTATCCATCCAGGCCCTGTGTCGTGTGAAGCTTCCAAAAAGCCGGGCACTGCGCCACTGCCCCTGTGCTCCCACAGACTCGTCTAGGAAGATGTCGCGTTGCCAGTAGTCGCACGTAAGCGCTCCCAAAAAACATGTCGGATGATGTCGCCTTGCCAGTAGTCGCATGTAAGCGCTCCCAAAAAACCTGATCGTCCCTCACACGCACTGGTCTAAAAGAGACGGGGTTCTGGAGACCTACTGATCCATCCTTTGTTGCACGCCGGAAGACGGGATCTGGAAGAAGATGGCACGACGCAAGGTTCTAGAAGGAGGTAGTCGCATGTGTTGAAGTATTGCGGCTAGCGTTTGCGTCTCAGATTATATAGTGTTGGTCGGGTAGGTCGAGGGATACATCCACATCCAAGTCAACGCAACAACCGACGATCAAGAGAAATTTGAAACGGCTGAGTAACGGTCCGTTAATGACTCGCAAATTAATGCATTAATACTTTTTCTGAACAACAAAAGTATAAAAGAGATGCATACATAGGAGCTTGGCTCAATCCCGCAACCCACGATGCATCGTGAAGAGACGAGTGGGCAGAGGAGGAGGAGGAGTGTGTGAGGGGCCCTTCTCTTATCAGATGATAGTGGGAGTAAAATACCTCACTTATAAACCACTCCAACTCTCTTCCAACTAACAATGTGAGACTAAACTATAGTCCCACCTTGTGCAGCCATATATATGGACCGATGGAAATTTCATTGCCTATAAGCCTAAGGCCCCACAACAAATCCCAACAATTATTATATAAAAATGACATGAAAATATATTTTACCAACTTTCTATTAAGAATTCTACTCCCTGCCTACTCAAATAAACGTACTTGTAGTTTTGAATTAAGCTAAAAATTAGCATTTGACTAACTTTATAAAAAAGAGTAGTAACATACGTGATATCAAATCAGTATACTACGAAACTAAGTTTGAAGATGGATCTAGTGATAATGGTTTAATGTTATAAATATTTCTATTCACTCAGATCCATAATAAGTATAAGCAACTTAGTATAAAAGTTGTACTAAATTAGTATGAAATCTATGACAGTTATTATGGATCAGAGTGACTAAGTTTCTCAGTGTTGTTGGTCTTAAAATTTTAATTAAAGGATAGTTACTTAGCTTAATACGCCTTTGTCACATGAAACATGTCTTATATTTCTCTAAACTAGGATATATCTAGACACATTTAGTGCAGGGAGAAGCTTCCGGTAGGGAAGCAACTCTAACTTCATTGTTTATGAATACTCTTAGATGCTTGTGTTTTTCCTAGACGATTTGAGTGGTCATACTTTTAAAAACGAACTCCATATGAAAAGTTATGCTTATTTTAGTGAACACTACGTAAAACCGATTACGAATTGAAAACATAAACTATGTACCCCAAACATAGACTTCTATTGTAGGTTCAATGTGAATAACAATTGACCAGACCTTTGTATATATAAGATAACCTCGAGCTATTCATTATTCGTACTATCAGAATGGGAGACTTTGGAGATTCCTTGATATTTGAAAGACACGTCATGCTTGCTTCGACCATGGTATCACCTCATTGAGGTGGCATTAGTTTTACCGACTGCGACATGAACAACTGAAAGGGATTTTCTAGCAACAAAGATTATCAAGATCGAGTTACGCACTGCACAAGCTATACTCAAACATCTTTGATTGTTTTAATTATAGAAGTTTTTTTTTAAAGTATAGCTTTGCCATGGAGCTGGCATTATTGTTGTGTTTAGGTTCTACTTATAATCACAGATGTTTCTGTTTTTATTGTATTAAGTTATTGTGTTAGAACTATATACATTACTAAATTTTTAGGATTATTTCGGTATATATATCATTTTTTAGGATTCGACCTACCTCAGATTTTATTTCGTCCCTCGCCACTGATTTAATGTCTACACATGTTGAAATTTAAAAAAAATCTGGGATATTTTTTATGGAACAGAGTAGCGAGTATTACCGATAGATGTTCACGGTCCGATGGGCAACGACGATGGATGAGGATTTTTTTGTTTTTTGCGAATATGATGGACGAGGATTCAAACGGGCATGCTAGCTAGTGTTACTCTCCTCACCCACGTCCCCTAATCACGGGAGATAAGCTAGAGTATGTTCGTTGAGTGTGGCTGCAGTAGCATGATGGTATTCCGTTATTATCGTATACGGAGTAGTAGTACACAAAGATTGCATTATTTATGCATTCTACTAGGGAAGGATCTTGGTTTTGATTCAGTCGAAAGCAACGTTCACAACATGGACAACGATTGGATGCCCACATGGTCACGCGAAATAGTGTTTCGCAAGGTTTGTCAATCACGAGAGACCTGTCTTCTTTTCCCTTCTTTTTGGTGAAGGCAAAAACGGGATTTGAACCGTGGGTGATTTTTCGCGGAAATAATGTGCATGACGAGAAGTGTAAACTATGTGATGCGCCTCCTCTTTTTTTGGGAGGGTGCGATCAACGATGATAAAAAAAAATCAAAATGCTACTATGACTATTAAGAAATTGTGTATGTGCAGATGAATCTTGCGTGGACTTTCCCTTGTCGAGGTCCCGCAGGTGACACGAAACATCCAGACCGTATAATAGTGGAGCAAATGGTGCTTAGCGCCGTGGGGGCCGTCGGGCAGGGGTTGTCGCTTGCTGTTGCGAAGATTCGACGACGAAATTGAGCGGTTTCCTTTTCGCGAGGCACCAACGTGGTAGTACTGTACAAGCTTTAGTTTGACCAGCACATGCACTCGCTCCTACCGAAATGTCTGTCCGACGAGACGAAGAAATCGCCGTACCGGAGTCGATCGAGGTCCATCTTGCGATCGACCTCCGAGGACCCTGTCACGATTCGTCGTCGCAAGCACCTAGGACTAGGACTCTAGGCCGGAGAGCGCGGATCTCAACGACTGAAAGTAACATCATGTTGTTCATTGGGAAGGGGATACGGAAAACGGCAGTGCTTGGTTAGAGCATCTCCACTGCTTCGCCCCCACGCCGCTGCTATTTCGTCCCTGATTGAGAAAATTGGTCTCTGAAGCGCCCATTTTTTCACCAAGTCTGCGACGGATGCAAGTACTTTGACGTAAATCGGCGAATTCAGACAAATTTGGACGAAGCTCGTTCAAACATAAGCGAAATTTAATAATATTTAACATATATAGACGAGTTCGTACATAAATAGACCGAATTCGTACATATATTTGAATTCGGCGATTGGCAAACTAAAACTTAAACTAAAAAAACGGCCTCCTACATGCTGAAATGGCGGTAGAAGGACGTGTAGTCGCCGCCGGCCATCGTCGTTGCTCGAGCCGCGCTGCCCGGGGCGGCGGCGCTCATCGCCCCGCCAGACCTCGGCGGGCGCCGTGGCAGGCGGCGATGGTTGAGGCGTCCGTCGCTTCCTCTCGAGCTTGATCACCTCCCTGGCGCGCGGCGTTCCTACCGGCGGATGGTGCGGCGGCGCGGCGGCGAAGCCGCGCGGCGGCCAGATCTCGCCGTGCTTCTCCGCCTCCCGCTTCCTAGTCGCGCCCGGGACCCTCCCGGCGGCATCGACGGGAGGTGCTGCCGGCGGGCACCAGTCCTCGCCGACCTGGCGATCGCCACCGCCACGGCGTCCTCCGCGCGCTTCGCCTCCTCCTCGCGAGCCTGTTCGCGGCGGCCGCGGCGCCTCCTTCGCCGCCTTCCTCTTCCGCTGGCTGGGAGGGTTGTCGCGGATGACGAGGCGCCGCTGCTGCGCCCTCACGGCGGGGAGACGCCGGTTCCTTCGACGCGCGCCGGTGTCGACGGAGACGCCGGCTCCTTCTTAACGAAGAACGACGTGACCCGCCGACCTGGACGCCGACCTTGACCCGACGAGGAGGAGGACGGCGCCATCCTCCGGCAGCCAGGAGGTACCGCGCTGGCGCGACACAACCCGCCCGGCGACGGCATTTGTGGGGAATTCCGCCTCGATGTGCGCGAGCACATTCGAGAGGGTGCGGCCAGCGCGCTCCACCACCGGCGGCGGCCGGGCGGCGCGTTCCTGCCGGAGGAGGAGGAGGGCCGTCACACGCGGCGAGTTCGCGCCGTACTGCGCCGGAAGAACTCGTCCACGCTTCGTAGTTGGGGGAAGAAGCGTGGGTCCGCGCGCGTTGAGAGTGCGAGCACCGGATCGGCACGCCACCACGCGCCTCCATCCTCCCGCGCGGAAGTCCGGCGGCGCCGGGTAGCCCGCCATGTGAAGGAGCCGTCCCTCCCATTGGTGGAGAGAGCGGCGGCCGAAGCCGTTCTTGGCCGCACCGTCGTTCGCCATTTGTGGTGACCCGGCATACCACTGCATCGTGTAGTATGCAAGTCTGATATAACACCAATAAAACACCGTTCCACTAGTATTATATCTCAGAGTGGTACAACAGAAACATATGCGGGTCCAAGGCATGTCTATAGAATTACAATACGACTCTACATGATCATCACAGCCTCCTACTTTACAATGAGGTAAACCGCAAATAAACTCCAGAAGAACGAGTCTAATCCTATCACGAACTCTATTTGTAGAGTATTTGACTAGCTATAGGGGCTATGAATAGATTCTAGCTAAATAGGAGCTGGGTTTAGGAAGCTAGTTCCCTTCTATGGCTAAACGAGGTTATCTCCTTGTTGGATGTGGTATCGACTCCTCTGACAGGTCCCCGTCTCTGAAGTAGTTGTTGACTCGACCTTCGAGCTGCACTGTAGATCCTTCTTCGATGCCTCCATATCTAAGCAGTGGATTTAAGAGTGGGATGAGTACGAGCGTACTCAACAAGTTCATTATAGGAAAGAGGTGTTTAATGCACTAGCTACATTAGACCAGAAAGTCTAATACCAATGCATGTTTTCATAACCATTTCTTCAAAAGGTTGCTTTTATTCAGAAGAACTCCGTCAGCCTTCACCGGTTTACTAGAACTTCATGGAGCTCCTTTTCGGCAGCGTTCGCAGTCCATATCCCGAACAGGGAGTGAAAGGTCACGATTCATTACACTCGCAGAGGTGTGTTGCTTTACCCATAAGAGATCTTAACTTTGGTGCCAACCGGTGATCTTCCGTCCACACTTCCTTGTGAGGCCCGGTATCATAGCCAATCATATTCCTCCGCTACCTCGCACACCCACCCTTGTCATCCACCATGGGTCCCCGTCGGTCCTCTTACACCAATTAAGGATGGACCTCGACCACGACGACAGTCTGGGATCGAACCAAACTCCTTCGTCGCAGATGCAACCCTCATAGATTGCAATACCTTGGGACTTTTTTCCCCAGCCACCGCTTGCACTTCGCGACAAGTGTGCTGGCATAAAGCCGTGGGACTTGGCTTCCCCTCTACCGCTGTCCCGACAGATGACAAAGCACGGTAAAGCGCGTCCGTTGATGTACAAGAGGTGGAAATACGATTGACTATTCCGTCCTACTCCAGATCTTATGGTTAACACGGGTATTACGGCACAAGAATCACTGGACGATATTTGTTGTTTAATCCTAGATGGATATAAACCCTTGCAATGGAACCTACCATATCAACACAACCATGGTTCCATTGCCCACCACATAGTCATATCTTTATAGTTATGAAAATAGTGGTTTTTGCTTTTTATGCAAGCGATAAACATAGTACTTTGCAAGTAATTTGATAAAATACTCTCAAATGGCATGAGCAAGTGATGAACTTGCCTTTCTGACCTGCAAGATTATGCGTGTCTTTGATACGTAATAATCCTTCCAAATTCTCGAATAGCATCATCGTCCTAAGAAGGACGATGTTTAAAAGATTGGCAAGGATGCAATAATGCATAAGTATGAGATGCAATCGCTCTAAGCGTGACCTAACCCGATGATTTAGGATCAGTGAGTTGTAAATGATTGGTTCAGGGTGTGTTGCACTTTTTAGAGTGATTCACAAACAAGGTTCTTATTAAGAATTGGTTGCTTGTTATCATAAACAGGTGTTGTAATAAATCATAATAATAACACTAATAGCACATAACAATATATTTTGGTATATTCCTAACATGTAATGAATAGTGGTTGAGTTTTAGCACTATATGGCATGGTTAATGATTAATTATCATATACTTCAAAAGATTAACTTTTGAAGAACATGTTCTTTGATAAAGAACACGTATGATAATTAGGGTTGTGGAATTCTATGGTTTTCTATGGTTCTAATTGGTTTCTGGAGTTAGTAGTAGATGGGTCACATCCTAGTTGGATTCATCAACACCTAGGGCTTGTAAGGTTGAGCTAAGCCTAGGCATCCTAAGCATTTATTCACACAAGGTTGCTATCAGGACTGGTTCATCTTATTGGTGATAGCTAGCTAGGGTTTATAGGTCCTTATAAGCAGGGTTAATGATGATTCCTTATTTTCTTCAAAAGAATAACTTTTGAAGAACATACTTCTTAAATAGTAAGAAGTATATCAATTAGGTTGAGGTTGTTTAGGTTTTACTGTTGGTTCTATTAAGTAAAGAATAATTGGCTCCTAAATAGGATGGTGGACAAGTATCCAACACTAGTAGGGTTTAGTGGAATATGGTTAGGTAATGCTCAAGATTTGGCATAGTTGTTCCTGAGGTTCATCACATTGGTGTGATGCTAAGCATGGTCCATTAAGGTTGATATCTCTAAGGATAGGATCTAGGGTTTGCACTTGGTTGATCCAGTTGATCATCTAGTTATATTTGGATGAAAACATAGAATAGTAATTAACTAGATAGGGTTCTTACCTATGGGACATGGCAAATATTTAGTTGTTATTGTTGTTCTATGTTTGAAAAGAAGTATCATGATCACATGTTCTAACCTATGATTCAGGTTAGAAGCAAATTAGGGTGCACATGTAATAATGGAACTAGGGTTCCTAATGGAGTTAGGGTTTTAGGTTTTCTCATGAAATGATAGGTTTCTAGTTTTCTCCCCTTATGGAACTAGGGTTTTCTAATTACCCTAAAATTCTTGAATTAATAACTTGTTTGCAAAGTTAAAGTTATTAATAATTTTGAAATAAAAATAATATTGGATTTGGCATTTTTTCTATTTTAGAACAATTAATAATTAGGACAATTAATAAAGCAAATCTTTTTAATAAGGATTTAATAAAATAACAAATAAATAAAATTAGTTTTTAATGTTTTCTTTATTTAATTACTGGTTTCTATTTAATTTGGAAAGTTTTTTTTCTTAATTATTGAATTTTAATTCAATTAAGAATAAAAGAAAGGCTTAATTATTAAGTTTATAATTAAATTTTATTAAAAATAAAAATTTAATTTATTTTTATTGGATAGAGTTTACTTTTCTAAGAATTTTGATGTCTTATTTATATTTTTCTGAGCTATATTGAATTTTCTAATTCATTCTGTTGCAAAGAATTCCTTCTGAATTCAATTTAAAGGGAAAAGGCTGAGTGTAACAGCATGTGTCATCGATCGGTGGACCATAGTCCACGCCAGCTGCCGCCATGGCGATTGGTCAAGGCTGACCCATCGCATGACCACGCCATGCGAAACGCCGTGGTCACCTGGGACGGCGCCGCCGATTTACGGCCTCCCGGGATGCGCGGCTAGGCTCTATCGAATCCTCTGACAAGACGAACCTCAGGTGGTGTTGGCCTCTCGAGAAATGCACCAGAGCATCGCCAGAAAGCTTCCGCGGGCGGCATCACCGGCGAGACCACGAAACCAGCTATGGTGCATGCCGTGGAGGGGATATAAGGATGTGCAACCCACGCGCAAGCTCACCGTGGGGCTTGTAGAAGGCTCGGCGAAGGCAGTGGTGGCCGGAGACGGCCTCTCCGACGAAGAATCCGACGAACACCGTGTGGGAAAGGGAACACCTGTACCGCACGATTGAGGGCGCCCTTCGATTCCTTATACTGTGGTGATCCTCCACACCCATGCGCTTCTCGCCTACCTAATGGTCCTTAGGGTGGCCTCCTCCGACGAGTTCATGCTCGACAATGGCGATGATTCGGTGGGAGGTGGTGGCGAAAAATATGGAGAGCCGGAGGGCAACTGGGTGGACGGAGAGGCACTAGGGTTCTACGGCGGAGCTTATCGTGGTCTTTATGGTGCATTGCGAGGCTGGACTCGGCGTCTCGCTGGCGGCAGTTGGCCCGGATGTAAACGAAGATGAGGTCGTGTCCTGGGCGCGAATCTTGGCGAATACGGATCATACGGACGTGGAAAAACTTCAATCGAATGCTGGGCATGGTCTAGGCGTCCAGGGTCGTCCTTATCGGCGACGAGGACGTGGCTTCATCGTGCTGTCGTCCATGCGGAGGAGGAGAGGTTGAAGACGACGCCTCCTCCCGTGAAGTTAAGTGAAGGGGTAAGTGGGTTGGACCGCTTCTGGGCGATAGGGCTGGCGCGTGGGCTGGCGCTTGGGCCAGAGTGCTGGGCTGCCTTGTGGACTACTGATGGGCTCCATTGCTGGGCTGCAGATTGGGCTCCTCGGCCGGGTAAGGTCCAGGTGAGGCTTTTCTCTTCTTTTCCTTTTTCTGTTTTTATTTTATGTTTTATACTTCCTATTTGAATTCATATTTGAATTCAATTCTGTTTGTAAATAATCTGTAAATATGCTAATTCATCCAAGATTTAGAATACTAACTATTGTTTCACTATTCTATTTTGAATTCATATTTTATATTAAATTACTTGCATATTTGTGAACTTATTCAAAATAACATTTGTACATAAACTTATATTTTTACTTTAATTCACTTTTTATTATGTAATCAATTCTGTTTAGAATTATGATATTTGACACTTTCATCCCCAGATATTTCAGAGATGGTTATTATGTATTGGTTTCCATTTTAGGATTTAATAACTTGCATATTATTTCATGTGAGCAACATTTTATTAGGGTGTTGCAGGTTGAATGATAACCCAATATCAAGGTTAGTATCAGTACTATATTTTTAATAAAACCTAAAATCCTAGAGTATGCATAACTCTCCTCAAGGTTGGGCTTTATTTATGGGGATAAGTGGTTGATAACCACACATGAGTTTAGTTATAGGACTTAGCATTAGGTGGCTCTTTTGTTTTATAATTGAAGCATAGGATTGATTAATGAACCATTAGGGTTCAAATGATAATTACCTAATGACACATGGGTTGAATCTCAATTATGGCCTGGTTTGTATTATGATCACCATAGTGATGCATAAACTAGGGTTGAGGTTTAATTCTAGGTTGTGAGATGAGATGACACCATATTGCATGTGCTAAGGTTTAATCTCCCCTAACCATGATAAGGTGGTGAATCACTTAACATTTTATGTTCTCTTCTAGTTACTAAGATATTGAGAATTGGTTTTATCTTATACCAATAGATTTCTATTATATCCTTAATCTATTGTTAAAGTAACTAAAGTTGTTATAGTTCTTTTTATAGTTAACTTTGGTCATATGGATGGATGGTTTATCACCATATTAAGTATGGAGTTTTACTCTAAGGTTTGTTTAGGTTCTTTAATCTATGAAATGTAAATGTGGTAGGATTCTACTTAGGATCACCAAGTGATTCTCAAGTGAAGGTTAGGATATCAGCCTATGGTTACTTACTAGTTATCTCCCTATGATTTCATGTGGTGAATAATATCTACTTATCTTATTAAGATTTAACTTATCCTCACATACCTCAAAAGCATGATCATGGATTAGGCATGATCAACTTGTTCTTAATATCTCTACCTCAAGTTCTTAGGGTTTATGATCATCACTCAATTTATAATGATCAAGGTTTGGCTTCCTAAGGTATCTCTCATTAAATAGGTTTCTCACTTCCATGATCAAGCATTGTCTTGATCAACTAGGGTATAGTACTTCTAATTTACCTTCTTGAATGGGACTACTATGATTGCCTCTAAAGTTTATATCCCAGGAGAATGCCTGAGATATTATGTTAGGGTTCTACTTAATCAATGATGATATAATCATCTGGTTATATAGATAGTTCTCTTCCCCAAGTCCAAGTGTTGCCTAATTAACTTGAGTGTAACACCATAACTTGAGCTCTCTCTCATAGGAATAGTTATTCTAGGGTTTATGGTGTATTCACAATATCTCAATAGGTATTTAGTCTAAAACTCCACTTGGCTATCTTGGTTGAATTAATCTCCTCCTTTCCTTATCAATCCATGGATATAATCTTATTTCATGTGATATTAGGTTATCTCACCTCTCCAAGATGAAATGGTTAATCTCCTAATACTTTAGTTCAAAGGTTGTCCTTTATTCTTAAATAGGTAAAGCTAAGATTGGTATGAGTGGTCTCTCTCTCATTTGGGGAAGGACTTTAATACTAACCGAAGGTTAGGCTCCATAAAGAATGATGTGGTCACCAATATCTAAGGTTAACATAAATGGATTCTCTCTCTAGGAAATATCTTGAATAAGATCTTAGGGTTCCTCTTAAATATGATGATTTGAATACTTGGATGTATATCCAAGGTTTAACTCAAGGTTTGTTAATGCTTCTCTAATAATTATAATAGAACTCTCACCTCTCTAGGTTTGATGCTTATTAATTTGGAATAGAAATAATTATATTCCTTAGTTGGATCTCCTTGTCTTGTTTCCAAGATTAAAGTAGAATGAATACCATGAGGTTCATGGTAGGATCATGGATTAGTTTAAGACATGGAAAAGATAAGTCAAGAATGGTTTCTCCATTTTATTGTTACTTGATTTGCAATTGAATAGATGTTCATATGCTATGGCAAGGATTACCATGATATGATCTTTTATGAGATCAAGCAATTGATCATTGATTAAGGTGTTGTTGTGTTTATTTTGATCTCATTTGATCTAACCCCTTAGATCAAATAATCTCTACCCAAAACAAGGTTTTATAAAAGTCACATTGAGGTTTATAGCGCTTGACTTGATGAGATACTTCAATTCCACCAAGGTCAAGTGAAACTTCAGTTACTGTGACTGTTTTACTTTAAAGCGCGAAATTCCCTAGATTTTCTATGCATGAATGCAATGCACACATCTGCCTCTATTTTGTAACCCCATTACCTGGGATATTACGCCTCTACCCCTTAAACTAAACTTCATCCTCGAAGTTTGATCTCTCTCACGAATCCGGAGTGTGAATCTGACTTGTGCGGACTACGACTTTTCTCGAACTCCGTAGTGATCTCACTAGATATAATTGAATATATCTCTTGTCCAGATTCTTCCTGGAATCCAATAGTGTATGTCTCTGAACCATGGTTCTTACTTTTATTCTTTGATTTCTTTCAACTCTAAGCTTGTGTCCTTTCTCTTTGAAGATTCAATGATTAGGACTTATTCTGGTGCTGCTAGTCTTATCTGAAGACTAATTTGATAATAAACTCCTAATTGATAAATAGGTCTTTGTTTTCCCTTACTACCAAAAGTGCAATAATGGTACTTGGTAAGGTACTAACCATGGAAATGGTCTTAATGGTTTATCTCCTAGAATAGATTAGCTCATTTACCATCCAACCTGGATATATGATTTATACTATTTTGTTTCCAGGTTCCATGAAAGGAATCTTTCAAATGACTTTAGTTTTGGTATAGTCAATCTCCTTCGGTTTGGCTTTCTGGTTTATCTGCATATTTCTTCTATCCAACTCCATTAACATCAACTGTCTTGAGCTCTCGTACTTCTGAGTAAATATTACTCACTTTCTCAAGTTCTAGTCCACTTCTTACTTCGAGGTATGAACCTCGGCTTCCCAGTCCGACATCCTTCTGAAAGTAGTGTTCGATAATCTTATGAAAATAAGATCAAACTTCCTCTCAGTTCAGACCTTCATCATCTATCTTGCTCAAAATATTGAGTTTTTGTACTTCCAACTCAATGTTTACTCTACCCCTTTGAGTTTTCTTATGGTCTTCAACTCCATTTCTTCCAACTATTGGACTTATGGTTAGAATATTGGTCTGGGTATAGCTTATGGTTTGTACTTCTTCTAAGGTCTCGCGAAGAATGTTTGTGGTGTATCCACTCAATTGTGGACATCCAATGTGAATGCTTCGACTAAATGATTATAGGTCATTGTTATTTGGTTGACAAGATTTTATTTGTTCACAACTTCTTGGTACAAATAATCCAATTGTGGACTACTTGATAACACTGTGGCTATTTGTTATCTAAAAATGGACTCTATTATAGGTTCTGATCAATTGGACGAGACATCCTCTACTATCTCGTAGTATTGATCCTATACCAATGTGGTCTTCTGATATCAACTATGGTCTTCTTTATCGCTATGGTTTCATAGGTCATCTTCCTTTCTTCGAGGTTTATTTTGCAAGAAAACCACTAGCTGACACTATGAATATAGTATCCTAAGTGATTTCGATGACCCACAAGTATAGGGTGTATCGTAGTATCTTCGATAAGTAAGAATGTCGATCCCAACGAGGAGCAGAAGGTGTTGAAAGCAGTTCGATGAAGGATTCACTGTAAATGCTCACAGACAAGTATTCAGGGGGTTTTGATGTAACTTGAATAAAGTACGAGTATGTAAAGTGCGAGAGTAACAATTTGCAGCGAGTGGCCCAATCCTTTTAGCACAAAGGACAAGTCGGTTTGTTTACTTATAATGACCAAACGTCCTCGAGGACACACGGGATTTTAGTCTAGTGCTTTCGCCACATACGCTAAATAATCTTCATTGTTATGATAAGTGTTGTGTGGGTGAACCTATGCTAATGTACTGCCCTTCCTAGGACTAATACATACTTGTGATTATACCCCTTGCAAGCATCCGTAACTACAAGAAAGTAATTAAGAATTAAATCTAACCACAAATTAAACTCGAGATCCTGCGATCCCTCCCGCATCGATATACCAACGGGGGTTTAGGTTCTGTCACCCCGTAATTAGCAAACGAATACAAGATGCATTCCCCTAGGCCCATAAATGGTGAAGTGTCATGTAGTCGCGTTCACATGACACCACTAGAAGAATAACACCACAACTTAAATATCACACCATTGAATATTACTCAACCATAGTTCACTACTAACATTTAGACTTCACCCATGTCCTCAAGAACTAAACGAACTACTCACGAGACATCATATGGAACATGATCGAGGTGATATGATGATGAATAACAATCTGAACATAAACTTGGTTCAATGGTTTCACTCAATAGCATCAACAACAAGTAGAGATCGATACGGGAGAGTTTCATCAAACAATCAAGATCAAACCCAAATTGCTACGGCGGTGACGTGTCCAGCGGTGATGACGGCGGTGATGATGGTGGAGATGATGATGATGGTGATGGCGATGATGTCCAGCTCGATGACGGTGACGATGGCGTCGATTTCCCCTCCCGGAGGGAATTTCCCCGGCGGATTCCTGCCCGCCGGAGAGCTCTTTTCTCTCTGTTCTCCGCCCCGCAGAGGCGGCTGTAACTCCTCGCGAGGTACCCTCCCTGGCTTAGGTTTTCGGGACGAAGGATTTCGCGAAGAAAAGGAGGCGAAAGGGGCTGTGGGCCCCCCAAACCACATGGCGGCGCGGCCAGGGCATGGGCCGCGCCGCCCTAGGGTGTGGGCCCACCCTGGGTCCTCCTGGCCCCTCCTTCTGGCTTCCTTCGTCATCTTGAAAATAGGATTTTTGGTATAATTTTCTCCCACAGCTGATCTTCCGAAATATTGCGTTCGACGGTGCTTCCAGGCCCCGGTGCTTGATCCTCCAATAATGATGAAACATGCAAAATAGATGAAATAACATAAGTATTGTGTCCCAATATGAAATATATCAATGAATAACAGCAAATTATGATATAAAATAGTGATGCAAATTGGACGTATCAACTCCCCCAGCTTAGACTTCGCTTGTCCCAAGCGAAACTGAACTCGATAGACAAGACCACATGTTTATGGAGTGAAGAGTCGATAAATAAAATACGGACAAGAAGCATCACATTCATTCACACAGGACATTATAGTAAACAACCTCTTATAACTCATCTTGAAACAAGTATAAGGTAATCACAAGTAAAGGTGCATAAGAAATCATAATTGGTGATGGCAAACTTCGTTCTTGGTCAGAGAACAATTAACAGATTATATTTATCTCATTGAGCAGCGCTCTCATGCTAAAGTTTATAAGGCACAACTTGCATACTCAATCATAATGGTCTTCTCATGATCATTGATAACTTGCAAAGCTATATTCATTCAGATACAACTTGTACTAAACAAGGAAGAATAAAAGACATGATGAAGCAAATCACAGTATAATGGTTTGATCACAACTACTCAAATGCTTGCTTGAGATGGAGGAAATAGGTTTACGACTCAACATAAAGTAAAGACAGGCCCTTCACAGGGAAGCAGGGATTAAATCATGTGCTAGAGCTTTTTCAGTCTTGAAATCATATAGAGATAATAAAAGTAACATTTTGAGAGGTGTTTGTTGTTGTCAACGACTGGTAGTGGGTACTCTAACCCCCTTGCCAGACAACCTCCTAAGAGCGGCTCCCATATTATTTTCATTTTGTGTGGCACTCCTTCCAACCTTTCTTTCACAAACCATGGCTAACCGAATTCGGGTGCCTGCCAACAATCTCATACCATGAAGGAGTGCCTTTTTATTTTAGCTTTATGATGATGATGACACTCCCCCAACCTTTGCTTACACAAGCCATGGCTAACCGAATCCTTCGGGTGCCGTCCATCAATCACATACCATGGAGGAGTGTCTATTTAGTTTAATTAATTTGGGACTGGGAATCCCATTGCCAGCTCTTTTTGCAAAATTATTGGATAAGCGGATGAAGCCACTAGTCCATTGGTGGAAGTTGCCCAACAAGATTGAAAGATAAAACACCACATACTTCCTCATGAGCTATGAAACATTAACACAAATAAGAGATACTAAGTTTTGAATTGTTTAAAGGTAGCACATGAAGTATTTACTTGGAATGGCAGAAAATATCATATAGTAGGTAGGTATGGTGGACACAAATGACATAGGTTTGGGTTAAGGTTTGGATGCACGAGAAGTATTCCTCTCAACATGTGTTTGGATAGCAAGGTTAATTAGCAAGCATAAGAGTCGAGGGAAACAAACAAATATACATATGATAGAAACAATCATGCATCTTCCTTGTAAGCACAAACAATTTTAACTTCAGAATAATAAGCTATGAGCTAACAAGAAAGACAATGAAACAACTACATGTATTTCTCTTTTCTATTTAAACCTCAAAGTGTTGTTGCTATTGACCTATGCTAAGTTTGCCAAAATCAAATAGATTTATTGAATGCTCCCAAAGTGATACCAATACTAACAACAAGGTAAATCATATGATAGAGATTGCAAACTAGAATAAGATGTGCAATATGTAAATGATAAGACTTCTCATTAATATTCCATAACGATAACTCACACCAAGGGATACATAGACAACCAAC
Organism: Lolium multiflorum; assembly: GCA_030979885.1. Lineage (NCBI taxonomy): Eukaryota > Viridiplantae > Streptophyta > Magnoliopsida > Poales > Poaceae > Lolium > Lolium multiflorum. Next base: position 263,365,408 of record CM061749.1, read on the forward strand.
TAAAGGAGAGATACTTCCAAACGCAACCCATCTTATATGATAACTTCCCTACTCATGATATGACACTACTTGACAATAAAAGTAAAAGGTAGTGATAATGTGATACCGCGGCACTCCCAAGCTTGGAACAAACCAAGGGGATGCCAATACCGATGATGAATTACTCCTGCGGAGATGGTGGTGATGAACTCCTCCCGAGCTTCTTAATAAGCTCCTTCGTCTTCAGTTTCTCAGCTTGACAATTCTGCACTAAGATTCGAAGAGATTCATTGTTATCTGAAGTTGGCGATGACGACCTTGTGATGCGAATCGAGTGGTATTCAATCATTCTTCGGAGACGGCAATTCTCCTCCTGGAGTATCTCCACTTCTCTTCTTAGAGCCCGATATTGATCACAAAACTCATCGGTAATCCGTAGAACTTCTTCCATCATGGGGAAGGAGTCGAGGCTAAGAGCGGGTGGTAAAGGTCCCTGCAGGTTATGAGAAAAAGAACGTCGAGTGTCAACAGATCCCACCAAGATTTGCTTGCTCCCTCCGGCTTGCTGCTCTTGTCTTGATGGCACCTCCTTCACTTCTTCCTCCGAAAGCCCCTTGCCCTTGTTGTTGGAGGCCATGGTGCTTCTAGACTGAAAACAGATCCTGGCAGAAACAGCTCGAAACAAAACACGTCGAAAACACGATATACGGACCTCCGTGGGTCCGGGGGATTATAGCAAAATTTTTCACGACAAACGGAAAGTACCAGATCGAACCAGAGTCGGAAGGGCGATGGGTGGCCAAACCACGGTCGGCGCGGGCCCAGGCTTGGCCGCGCCGGCCTATGGTGGCGCGCCCGTCCTTTCCACCCCGTTTCGAACTCGTAATTTCTCATATTTTCCAAAAACAGCGAAAATATTGTTCTAAATTGCGTACTTTTCATTACCAAATATTGTTACCTATTCAAAGTCGAGTCTGCGGACTGTCAATTTGCCCTTTGATGAAAGCTTCCGGTGTTTCCACTTGAATAATATCAACATCAACATTATAAGAATCACCCGAGATATAATGCTTGAGTCTTTGTCCATTCACCACTTGCGTGGCATTGCCTTGGAGAGAGCTAATTTTGATTGCTCCTGAACGATACACCTCCTCGACAACATACGGTCCTTCCCATTTCGAGAGTAATTTCCCTGCAAAGAATCTGAGACGAGACCGATACAATAGGACTTTATCCCCAATATTAAATTCTCTTTTGATAATCCTCCTATCATGCCACTTTTTAACTTTCTCTTAAAGAGTTTAGCATTTTCATAAGCTTCACTTCATTCATCTAGAGAACTTAATTGCAACAACCTCTTATCACCGGCAAGTTTAGGATCTTTATTTAATTCTCTAACAGCCCAATAAGCTTTGTGCTCTAGTTCTAAAGGTAAATGACAAGCTTTCCCATAAACCATTTTATAAGGTGACATTCCCATGGGATTTTTATAAGCAGTTCTATAAGCCCAAAGTGCATCCTTCAATTTACTAGCCCAATTCTTTCTAGTTTTATTAACGGTCTTTCCCAAAATTGATTTAATCTCTCTATTTGATAATTCTACTTGACCACTAGTTTGAGGATGATAAGCGGAAGCAATTCTATGATTAATACCATACTTAGCAAGAGTTTTTCTAAAACCTCCATGAATAAAATGAGAACCTCCATCAGTCATAATATATCTAGGCACTCCAAATCTAGGAAAAATAATATCTAAAAGCATTCTTAAAGAGGTCTCACCATCAACACTTTTTGTAGGTATAGCTTCCACCCATTTAGTAACATAATCAACAGCAACAAGTATGTGAGTGTTACCTTCTGAAGATGGAAAAGGTCCCATGAAGTCAAATCCCCAACAATCAAACGGTTCAATAACAAGAGTATAATTCATTGGCATTTCATTGCGTCTGGAGATATTACCAACCCTTTGGCATTCATCACAAGATAAAATAAACTTTCTCGCATCTTTGAAGAGAGTTGGCCAATAAAAACCTGATTGTAGAACTTTTTGTGCAGTTCTTTCTCCGACGTGATGTCCTCCATAAGCACTACCATGACATTTACTCAATATCTCTTGTTGTTCATATTCGGGAACACATCTTCGCATAATACCATCCACTCCTTCTTTATATAAGTGTGGGTCATCCAAAATAATGCCTCAAATCATAAAAGAATTTCCTCCTTTGCTGAGCTGAAAAGGTTGGAGGCAAGTACTTGGAAACAATAAAGTTAGCATAATCAGCATACCAAGGACTATCTCGAACTCACCTTTATTACAGCTAATTGTTCATTTGGAAAACTATCATTAACAGGAACAGGATCATAAGCAATATTTTCCAATCTAGACAAATTATCAGTAACAGGATTATCAGCACCTTTCCTATCTACAATATGTAAATCAAATTCTTGCAAAAGAAGTACCCATCTAATAAGCCTCGGCTTAGCATCTTTCTTTGTCATTAGGTATCTAATTGCAGCATGATCAGTATGAATAGTAACTTTTGAATCAACAATATAAGATCTAAATTTATCACAAGCAAAGACTACAGCTAATAATTCTTTTTCAGTTGTAGCATAATTTCTTTGAGCAGCATCAAGAGTTTTACTAGCATAATGAATAACATTTAATTTTTTATCTACTCGCTGTCCAAGAACAGCGCCTACAACAAAATCACTAGCATCACACATAATTTCAAATGGTAAGTTCCAATCAGGAGGTTCAACTATAGGAGCAATTGTTAAGGCTTTAAGAGTTTCAAAAGCTTCCTTACAATCATCATCAAAAACAAATGGTACATCTTTTTGAAGAAGATTAGTAAGAGGCTTTGAAATCTTGGAGAAATCTTTAATAAATCTCCTATAAAACCCAGCATGACCAAGAACACTACGAATACCTTTAACGTCCCTCGGATAGGGCATCTTCTCAATTGCTTCAACTTTAGCTCTATCAACTTCAATACCTCTCTCAAATTTTATGTCCCAATACAATTCCTTCATTAACCATAAAGTGGCATTTCTTCCAATTAAGAACAAGGTTAGTTTCTTCACATCTCTGCAAAACTTTATCAAGATTTCGCAAGCAGCTATCAAAAGAATTCCCATAGACGGAAAAATCATCCATGAATACCTCACAATACTTTCACAAAACCATGAAAAAAAGCAGACATGCATCTTTGAAAGTAGCAAGAGCATTACATAAACCAAAAGGCATGCGTCTATAAGCATAAGTTCCATAAGGACAAGTAAAGGTGGTTTTCTCTTGATCTTTAGCTTTAACAGCAATTTGTGAAAACCCAGAATAACCATCAAGAAAGCAAAAATGAGTATTTTTAGACAATCTTTCTAGCATTTGATCAATAAATGGTAAAGGGTAATGATTTTTAGTAACTTTATTAACTTTTCTAAAATCAATGCACATTCTATACCCTACAACTATTCTTTGAGGAATGAGCTCATCATTATCATTAGGCACAACAGTCATACCTCCTTTCTTAGGAACACAATGCACAGGACTAACCCATCTACTATCAGCAATAGGATATATAATACCAGCTTCAAGAAGTCGTAATACCTCATTTCTTACCACTTCCTTCATCTTCGGAATTAGACGACGCTGATGTTCAACAACAGGCTTTGCATCATCCTCCATATTAATAGCATGTTGGCAAATAGAAGGAGAAATCCCTTTCAAATCATCAAGAGTGTAGCCAATAGCTCCTCTGCTTCTTCAATATTTCCAATAACCTTTCTTCCTCAATCCCTGAAAGCTTAGAACTAATAATAACAAGATATATTTTCTTATCATCAATATGAGCATATTTAAGATTATCAAATTTAAATCAAAAACAGGATCTTCCTTTGGTGGCGGTGTTGTACCCAAATCTTCCACCGGTAAGTCATGCTTGAGAATAGGTTGGCGAAGAAAAATTTCCTCAAGCTCATCTCTTTCTTTCCTAAAAATTTCACTCTCGCTATCCTCCAAATGTTGCTGCAAAGGATTATTAGGAACAAGAACAATAGATGCACATTGCTCCATTTTAAAATCATTACTAGGCAAATCAGCTTTATAAGGAGTTTTAGTAAATTTAGAGAAGTTAAACTCATAAGATTCACCAGCAAATTTAGTTAAAATTTTCTCTTTCTTGCAATCTATAATAGCTCCACAAGTATTTAGAAAAGGTCTACCAAAAATAATAGGACAATAATCACTAGCAGCAGAACCAAGTACCAAAAAGTCAGCAGGATATTTAATCTTACCGCATAAAACTTCCACATCTCGAACAATACCAATTGGAGAAATAGTTTCTCTATTAGCCAGCTGAATAACCACATCAATATCTTCAAGTTCACAAGAATCAATTTCATGCATAATCTCCGTGTAAAGCTCATACGGAATAGCACTAACACTTGCACCAATATCACATAATCCATAATAGCAATGATCACCAATTCTAATAGATAGCATAGGAACACTAGCTTGTTTGGGTTTATTAGGATGTGAAACAATATTAGAAGCATCTTCACAGAAAATAATATGACCATCCTCCACATTTTCAGTCACAAGATCTTTAATTATTGCAACAGCAGGTTCAACTTTTATTTGTTCTTCAGGTTCTATAGGTTTCTTTTCACTTTTATGAACCGCACTATTTATAACAGAGTACTCCTTCATTTTAGCAGGGAAAGGAGTTTTTTCAATATAAGCTTCAGGAATAACATGATCAGTAGTTTCAACTACAACGCATTTATTAATAGATGAATCAATTTTATCTTTATACGGTTCATGATACTTATCAAAATTCTTCTTTGGCAATTCATAATGAGAGGCAAAAGCTTTATAAAGATTTACAGCAACTTGAGAATCAAGACCATATGTAGCACTCATATTACGAAATTTATCAGTATCCATAAAAGCTTCAATGCATTTATAATCATAAATTATACCTGATTCTCTATCCTTGTCGTTCTCCCATCCTTCAGTATTTTCTTGGATCCGATCAAGAAGGTCCCTTTTAAACTCTTCTTTGTTGCGTGTAAATGATCCAGAACAAGAAGTATCCAGCAAGGTCTTGTCTTGAAAAGAAAGTCTTGCATAGAAATTATCAATAATAACATTACCAGGAAGCTCATGAATGGGGCATTTGAGAATTAAAGACTTCAATCTCCCCAAGCTTGGGCAATACTCTCTCCATCATGAGGCCAAAAATTATATATGCGATTCCGATCCTTATGAATTTCACTTGGAGGATAGAACTTAGAATAAAACCGGGGCACAATATCATTCCATTCAAGAGAATCCCCATTATCCAGTAATTTATACCAATGCGCCGCCTTACCAAGCGATAAAGAGAATAGTTTCTTCCTCACTTCATCCATAGCAATACCTGACATTTGAATAACCCGCATAATTCATGCAAAAACAGTAAATGATCACCAGATGGACAGTTCCATCCCCTTCATAGCGGTTATCCATAACACGTTCAATAATTTTCATAGGTATTTTATATGGTATTACTTCCTCACCTGGCGCCTCATCTACTACCGTTGCAGTAGTAGTAGATTTCCCAAATAAAAATTGAAGAGAAGATCTCTCCATAATGACTTATAGCAGCAGGCAGAAATAAAATCAGCACAACAGTAAAGGTTTTCCTTACCAATTCCACTTACCAATAGCGCTTCACTCCCCGGCAACGGCGCCGAAAAATAGTCTTGATGACCCACAAGTATAGGGGGTGTATCGTAGTATCTTCGATAAGTAAGAATGTCGATCCCAACGAGGAGCAGAAGGTGTTGACAAGCAGTTTCGATGAAGGATTCACTGTAAATGCTCACAGACAAGTATTCAGGGGGTTTTGATGTAACAGTTGAATAAAGTACGAGTATGTAAAGTGCAGAGTAACAATTGCAGCGAGTGGCCCAATCCTTTTTAGCACAAAGGACAAGCCGGTTTGTTTACTTATAATGACCAAACGTTCTCGAGGACACACGGGATTTTAGTCTAGTGCTTTCGCCACATACGGCTAAATAATCTTCATTGTTATGATAAGTGTTGTGTGGGTGAACCTATGCTAATGTACCGCCCTTCCTAGGACTAATACATACTTGTGATTATACTCCTGTAAGCATCCGCAACTACAAGAAAGTAATTAAGAATTAAATCTAACCACAGCCTTAAACTGGAGATCCTGCGATCCCTCCCGCATCGATATACCAACGGGGGTTTAGGTTCTGTCACCGGCAACCCCGCAATTAGCAAACGAATACAAGATGCATTCCCTAGGCCCATAAATGGTGAAGTGTCATGTAGTCGACGTTCACATGACACCACTAGAAGAATAACACCACAACTTAAATATCACACCATTGAATATTACTCAACCATAGTTCACTACTAACATTTAGACTTCACCCATGTCCTCAAGAACTAAACGAACTACTCACGAGACATCATATGGAACATGATCAGAGGTGATATGATGATGAATAACAATCTGAACATAAACTTGGTTCAATGGTTTCACTAAATAGCATCAACAACAAGTAGAGATCGATACCGGGAGAGTTTCCCCTATCAAACAATCAAGATCAAACCCAAATTGCTACGGCGGTGACGGTGTCCAGCGGTGATGACGGCGGTGATGATGGTGGAGATGATGATGATGGTGATGGCGATGATGTCCAGCTCGATGACGATGACGATGGCGTCGATTTCCCTCCCGGGGAATTTCCGATTCCTGCCCGCCCTCTTTTTCTCTCTGTTCTCGCCTGCAGAGGCGGCAGAACTCTTTTCGAGGTACCCTCTGTGGCTTAGGTTTTCGGACGAAGGATTTGCGAAGAAAAGGAGGCGAAAGGGGTCGTGGCCCCCAAACCACATGGCGGCGCGGCCAGGGCATGGGCCGTGCCGCCCTAGGGTGTGGGCCCACCCTGGGTCCTCCTGGCCCCTCCTTCTGGCTTCCTTCGTCATCTTGAAAAATAGGATTTTTGGTATAATTTTCTCCCACAGTTGATCTTCCGAAATATTGCGTTCTGACGGTGCTTTTTCCAGCAGAATCCTGGCTCCGGTGCTTGATCCTCCAATAATGATGAAACATGCAAAATAGATGAAATAACATAAGTATTGTGTCCCAATATGAAATATATCAATGAATAACAGCAAATTATGATATAAAATAGTGATGCAAATTGGACGTATCAATTTCCCATCCATTCCCTTTTCCATAATGACTATGGTTCTACTTCTACTACTCAATAGTCATCATATTTCTCACCTTCATGCTTCTTATGTAATACTCCTCTGTTGAGGCAAAGCATGAGTTTTGATTGGTACTATCTTCAGAGTATTGTGGTTACTTCCCACAACTTTGCTTCCTTTCTCTGATGAACCTTCATCTTGTCTTCGGAATCTTCCAATTCGTCTTCCTCACACGAATACTATTACCCTCTAGATCTATAGCATCAAGTAAGGACTTGATATTGCAACATGCATTTGCATATCAACGTCAAACTTCATGTATGGATCTAGTCAATGAAAATCCAATGAAATCCAAGAAGATTCAGCTTTGTGCATATAATACACAACATCATAAGCCTGAATATAATAGTTGAGTAAGACATCTCTAAACATCAGGCTGAGATGTGTAGTATATAGCACCACATAAGATAGGTTTATATCGTGATACTTAGCACGAATATATGGGATTCTACTATTTGTCTCAACATTTACCTTAATTGCACAATTGCAATGAGATAAACTTGACACAAAGTGGTCTGGAATAGTGGAAGTTAACCTAGTTTTGTTTGGAAGTACTAACAAAGTATTATACCATATATAAGTGCTATTGAGGACTATTTTGTATGATACCACTAGTTCTAATATGGTTACTCTGAATACATATTTATTAGGATATAGTTCCTATACTTCTAAGTGTTTCTACCATAAGCATATGGTCATGATGTGCTTGGCACACTTCCCATATTTTTGGAACACAATTCTATATTGTTGAACAACTGACTTCTTATTGTTCTCCTCCTAATATTGATGTTCTAGTCCATCACATAATGATTCTCAAGTGAATCATATATGATTAGTAAATCTATCATGTAAGTAAGCATATTTTATTCCTATCACTCTTCCTTATCTCCCATGATTGACTCATCATGATCTATTCTACCTCAAATCACTTGTTTTTTATTACTTACTATCAGTTGTTTCACAAATTTAGATAAATTTTACTTACCCTATTACTTGTCTTGGTCTACATCTTCTATTAGGATATCTTAATTATCTTCATTACTTGATATAACTCCTATTACAGTTCTAGATAATTCTTACTTAATCATAACAGGTGTTGGTACACATCTTCCAATAGGATATCTTCCTTATGGTTGTATCCTCTCTTTGGACTACCATGTATTGTATACCAACTATGATCTACCCATCTATTGTTTAGGAACTTAATTGTGTACTACATGTTTGGGATTAGCTGACTAACTTTACTTTATCTTGGTAAGTTAGGTAAGAAATGTTGACTCAAGTGTGTCAGGATTATTCTCAAGTGAATATCCATCTCAAGTCATAAGAAGTATTTGGTTTACCTAGGACAACTTCCTATAGACACTACCAATCCTATAGGTCTCCTTTAAAGGGTTTTAATCCTAGGGTCAAAGCATTTGCTCTGATACCAATCGGTGACCCGGCATACCACTGCATGGTGTAGTATGCAAGTCTGATATAACACCAATGAAACACCGTCCACTAGTATTATATCGCTCGAGTGGTACAACAGAAACATATGCGGGTCCAAGGCATGTCTATAGAATTGCAATACTGACTCTGTTACATAAGATCATCACAGCCTCCTACTTTACAATGAGGTAAAACTGTAAATAAACTCCAGAAGAACGACTCGTAGTCTAATCCTATCACGAACTCTATTTGTAGAGTATTTGACTAGCTATAGGGGCTATGAATAGATTCTAGCTAAATAGGAGCTAGGTTTAGGAAGCTAGTTCCCTTCTATGGCTAAACTAGGTTTTCTCCTTGTTGGATGTGGTATCTGACTCCTCTGACAGGGTCCTGTCTCTTGAAGTAGTTGTTGACTCCTCGACCTTCGAGTTGCACTGTAGATCCTCCTTCGATGCCTCCATATCTAAGAAGGGGATTTAAGAGTGGGATGAGTACGAGCGTACTCAACAAGTTCATTATAGGAAAGAGGTGTTTAATGCACTAGCTACGACATTAGACCAGAAAGTCTAATACCAATGCAGGTTTTCATAACCATTTCTTCAAAAGGTTGCTTTTATTCAGAAGAACTATGTCCGTCAGCCTTCACCGGTTTACTAGAACTTCATGGAGCTCCTTTCCGGCAGCGTTCGCAGTCCCATATCCCGGAACGAGGAGTGACGGGTCACGATTCATTACACTCAGAGGTGTGTTGCTTTACCCATAAGAGATCTTAACCTTGGTGCCAACCGGATCTTCCTTCCACACTTCCTTTGGTGTGAGGCCCGGTATAAGGTCATAGCCAATCATATTCCTCCGCTACTCGCACACCCACCCTTTGCCGCATCCCGACCCTGGGTCCTCGTCGGTCCTCTTACACCAATTAAGGATGGACCCCGACCACGACGACAGTCTGGGATCGAACCAAACTCCTTCACCGGCAGATGCAACCCCTCATAGACCGCAATACCGTGGGGAACTTTTGGCTTCCCCAGCCTACCGCTTGCACTTCGGCGACAAGTGTGCTACGGACAAAGCCGTGGGGACTTTTTTTGGCTTCCCCAGCCTACCGCTTGCCCCGACAGATGACAAGTGTGCTACGGTAAAGCGCGTCTGTTGATGTACAAGAGGTGGAAATACGATTGACTATTCCGTCCCACTCCAGATCTTATGGTTAACACGGGTATTACGGCACAAGAATCACTGGATGACATTTGTTGTTTAATCCTAGATGGATATAAACCCTTGCAATGGAACCTCCACCATATCAACACAATCCATGGTTCCATTGCCCATCACATAGTGATATTCATAGTTATGAAAATAGTGGTTTTGCTTTTTATGCAATAGTGGTAAACATAGTACTTTGCAAGTAATTTGATAAAAATACTCAAATGGCATGAGCAAGTGATGAACTTGCCTTTCTTGACTACAAGATTATGCAGGCAAGGTCTTCGATACGCAATAACTCCAAATTCTGAAATAGCATCATCGTCCGGTAAGGACGATGTTTAAAAGATTGGCAAGGATGCAATAATGCATAATTATGAGATGCAATCGCTCTAAGCATGACCTAACCCCGATGATTTAGGATCAGTGAGTTGTATTGATTGGTTCAGGGTGTGTTGCACTTTTTAGAGTGATTCACAAACAAGGTTCTTATTAAGAATTGGTTGCTTGTTATCATAAACAGGTGCTGTAATAAATCATAATAATAACACTAATAGCACATAACAATAACATTTGGTATAATCCTAACATGTAATGAATAGTGGTTGAGTTTTAGCACTATATGGCATGGCTAATGATTAATTATCATATACTTCAAAAGATTAACTTTTGAAGAACATGTTCTTTGATAAAGAACACGTATGATAATTAGGGTTGTGGAGTTCTATGGTTTTCTATGGTTCTAATTGGTTTCTGGAGTAAGTAGTAGATGGGTCACATCCTAGTTGGATTCATCAACACCTAGGGCTTGTAAGGTTGAGCTAAGCCTAGGCATCCTAAGCATTTATTCACACAAGGTTGCTATCAGGACTGGTTCATCTTATTGGTGATAGCTAGCTAGGGTTTATAGGTCCTTATAAGCAGGGTTAATGATGATTCTTTATTTACTTCAAAAGAATAACTTTTGAAGAACATACTTCTTAAATAATAAGAAGTATATCAATTAGGGTTGCGGTGGTCTAGGTTTTACTGTTGGTTCTTATTGAGTAAAGAATAATTGGCTCCTAAATAGGATGGTTATCAAGTATCCAACACTAGTAGGGTTTAGTGGAATATGGTTAGGTAATGCTCAAGATTTGGCATAGTTGCTCCTGAGGTTCATCACACTGGTGTGATGCTAGGCATGGTTAATTAAGGTTGATATCTCTAAGGATAGGAACTAGGTTTTACACTTGGTTGATCCTAGTTGATCATCTAGTTATATTTGGATGAGAACATAGAATAGTAATTAACTAGTGATAGGGTTCTTACATTTTATGTGGACATGGAAAATATTTAGTTGTTATTGTTGTTCTATGTTTGAAAAGAAGTATCATGATCACATGTTCTAACCTATGATTCAGGTTAGAAGCAATTTAGGGTTCACATGTAATAATGGAACTAGGGTTCCTAATGGAGTTAGGGTTTTAGGGTTTCTCATGAAATGATAGGTTTCTAGTTTTCTCCCCTTATGGAACTAGGGTTTTCTAATTACCCTAAAATTCTTGAATTAATAACTTGTTTGCAAAGTTAAAGTTATTAATAATTTTGAAATAAAAATAATATTTGATTTGGCATTTTTTCTATTTTAGAACAATTAATAATTAGGACAATTAGCGTTTAAATCCTTTTAATAAGGATTTAATAAAATAACAAATAAATAAAATTAGTTTTTAAGTTTTCTTTATTTAATTACTGGTTTCTATTTAATTTGCAAAGTTTTACTAATTATTGAATTTTAATTCAATTAAGAATAAAAGAAAAGGCTTAATTATTAAGTTTAAAATAATTAAATTTTTATTAAAAATAAAAATTTCATATTATATTTTTATTGGATAGAGTTTACTTTTCTAAGAATTTTGATGTCTTATTTATATTTTTCTGAGCTATATTGAATTTTCTAAATTTATTTGAAGTTGCAGCAATTTCGTGGAATTCAATTTAAAGGGAAAAGGCTAAGTGTACCGGTTGGGGTTCTACCCGTGTCACTGACTGGTGGACCATAGTCCACGCCAGCTGCCCACGTGGTGATGATTGGCAAGGGACGGACGTGTTGACCACGCGGCATTTGCCGACGACGGCGCCGCGTTCTGACTTCCCGAGCGCTGGCTGGGCTCTAATGAATCCTCTCGACAAGACGAACCCTGTGGTGGTGTTGGCCTCTCGAGAAATGCACCAGAGCATCGCCGGCAAGCTTTCCCGCGGCGGGGCATCACCGGCGAGACCACGAAACCGAGCTATGGTGCATGCCAGGGAGGATATAAGGATGCAATCGACGCGCAAGCTCACCATGGAGTTTGTAGAAGGCTCGCCGAAGGCAGTGGTGGCCGGAGACGACCTCTCCGACGAAGAATCCGACGAACACCGTGGAAAGGGACCACTCAAATTCATACGATTGAGGACGCCCCTTCTCGATTCCTTATACCAGGGTGATCCTCACACCCATGCGCTTCTCGCGGCCTACCTAAGGGTCCTTAGGGTGGCCTCCTCCGACGAGTTCAAGCTTGACACCGGCGACATCTGTGAGGTGGTGGCGAAAAATATGGAGAGCCGGAGGGCAATTGGGTGGACGGAGAGGCACTAGGGTTCTACGACGGAGCTTATCGTGGTCTTTATGGTGCATTGCGAGGCTGGACTCGGCGTCTCGGCAGTGGCCCGGATGTAAACGGAGATGAGGTCGTGTCCTGGGCGCGAATCTTGGCGAATACGGATCATACGGACGTGGAGAAACCAATCGAATGTGGGCATGGTCTGGCGTCCGGGGTTCCTTATCGGCGACGAGGACGTGGCTTCATCGTCGTCGTCCATGCGGAGGAGGAGAGGTTGAAGACGACGCCTCCTCCCGTGAAGTTAAGTGAAGGGGTAAGTGGGTTGGACCACTTCTGGGCGATTGGGCTGGCGCGTGGGCTGGCGCTTGGGCCGGTGTAACATCCCAAGTTTCAATAAAATGAACAAGAGAGAGAGAATTCAAGAATCCAAAAATAAGAGCCAACAAAAACTTTTCTCCTCATATAGGTCTATGCATATTAGCTCACCCTATTATTTTATTTGAGTGTGCTTTTGCCATGATGCTTGTTTGTGTGTTACTCTCATTCTAAAACCCTAGCAATGATCCCTTGATCATCCAAAGTCAAATAAAAGTAAAATAGAAAAGAATTTCTAAAAATCAAATTCACACACACATATGGCCTATGCCATTTTTACAAATCTTTGATCTAGACCAATTTGGTTTGCACCATTAGTTGTAAATGGATACTAAACCCTTACTAACACTTTTGGAAACAATCAAACTCAATTCAAATCAAATTTGAACCAAATTTGTGATCACATGTGATTATGGTCATGTGAGACAATTTCAGCAAGATACCCACTTTGAGCCCCTGGTTTTCAATTTTCTCTTTCTACACTTGGCCAACTCTTTGTACCTCCTCCAAGATCTCATCAAGGACTACAACTTTGCTCAAGACACCTACCTCAAACTCTGCCTAGAATTCAAATGACAATCAAGCCAAGATGAGACTTTGAAACAAAACTAAGATCATATGCAAAATGTGATTTTGCAATTCAATTCCATTTTGATCACCACCACCACCATTATACTCCATTTATTATATGTTTACAACCCACCAAAAAGATTTGCAAAATTCAAAAATTATTTTCTTTCGGGCATTTCATCAAACACCTTATAGGCAGGGTATATAATTGTGCCCATGCTGAAAAATGGAGAGGACTTGGTCCAACCTGAGCCACCACAGCAACCTCTGGACCCTCCTCTCACTTCACAACATCAGTGTCACCATTTACATTGACCATTGTTTGATCAAATCATCAAGAACTTGCCATGCCGTGGCATGGCATGTCCATCTCATGCCATCTCCTCACCTGGTCACTTCTGGCCTGCACCGCCATGTCCTTTCTCTCCCTCTCACCTCCCTGGACACGCCCGTGCACCCCCTTGACCAAGACCGAGCCTGCACGCGCCAGAACGCCACGCCCACGTGCCCAGAACTCGCCCATGCCGCGCCAGAGCGCGCATGGCGTCACCTGGACGCGCAGAGCGCGCCGACGCCCCGTCCCGCGTCACCTCGAACCCTCCTCTCAGCACCAGTCGACGCACGACGGCTCACTGGACCGCCTGGACACGCTCACTGGCCCGCGGGAACGCCAGGCGCGACGACCACGACGACGAGCTTCCGCCACGGTGACGCACACTCCCGTCAAGCTCACCGTCGCCTCAGAGCCTCGTTTTCACTACCATCAAGCGCGTCAGCCAGGACACCAGTAACACGATGCGCCCATCCCTTGCCTCTTCGCCCTGGAACGACGACGACGACGACCCTAGCTCCGCCCCACTGCCACCTCTCGCCGCTATAAAAGGAGGACGCCTCCTCTCAATCCGAACACACCAATCGCTTCCACTCATCCTCATAGCTCTCCTCGACCTCTCAATTTCACCAAGTAGCCACCCCACGCTTCAATCGCAAGATCGCCGCCGCCGCCAGTACACGGAGTTCGCCGGAGCAGGAGGCCGCCATTGAGACGCAACTGCTTCCAGGCGCTTCCTCATCCACTCCAACGTTGCTGCGCACATCGCCGACGACCGCCGGAGCTCCGACGAGCTCGCCGACCCCCTACCGCCGCCGCCAGTGAGTCCCTCGCTCGTCGTCGACGACGACGCTTCTCGACCGTGCGATCGCGTTCTAATCGCACGGCTCTCTCTCCCGTACCGCTTCGGGCGTTACAGCCCACAGACAGGTGGCCCCCACCTTGTCAGCTGGCCCGCTGCGCTGGACGCAGTACTGGGCCGGCCCAATTCCTTTTCCCGCGCGAGCCCACTGGTTCAAATTTAAATTTCCAAAATAGATGAATTATGCAATCTGATGCAAACTTTGAAATTCAATAGGGACAAATCTACTCGGCCAAATTTTACAAACTTGATATTGTTGGAAAGCTTAGGATTTTATCTACACAATGCCACTAGATAGAACCCTAGATCTATTGTAGAATTAAAGTGACAAAATAAACAAGGCAGGGACTTTTCTGCCTTATAAAAATTCTTAAAAATCAACCATAAATGATTTTCAGATAATTCCACCTCCAATAACTCACTTTTCACTTATACTAATTGTTTCTACAAAAATATGCCATGCTTACTTTGAATGATCATGGCTTTGTTGATTTAAATGACTTTATGGCTATTTCTAGTCAAAGTTATTGTCCAAAACTATTAAGAAACTTTATGAGAGAGTTTCTCTCATTTAAATCTTGTCACCACCAATTCCAAATGAAGTAGAGACTCTGGTCATTTAGGTCTCATAGGAATTGTTGGTGATATTAAACCTTTGATATGCTAGAATTAAATTGTATGAGGTGCTCACCTCATTTAAATTATTTTCTCAAAATGATAAGTGTGAAGAGGTTGACTTGGGTCAACCTAGGTCACATATTATGCATAAGAGAAATTAAATCTTAATAAGATAATGAGAGGAAATTATTTCTCTGAATAATTCAAAAGTAACATTTAAGATTAGTATGAGAGGAATTTATTTTCTTAAATGATAAAAAGAACACATCCATCCACCCAATATTAGTGTGTGATGTGATACGTCTCCGACGTATCGATAATTTCTTATGTTCCATGCCACATTATTGATGTTATCTACATGTTTTATGCACACTTTATGTCATATTCGTGCATTTTCTGGAACTAACCTATTAACAAGATGCCGTGCCTGTTTTCTGCTGTTTTTGGTTTCAGAAATCCTAGTAAGGAAATATTCTCGGAATTGGACGAAATCAAAGCCCAGGGCCTATTTTTCCAAAGCAGAAGTCCGAAGGAGAGACGAAGAGGGGCGACGAGGGGCCACACCCTAGGCGGCGCGGCCCCCTTGGCCGCGCGGCCCTGTGGTGTGGGGCCCCCGTGCCGCCTCTTGACCTGCCCTTCCGCCTATAAAAGTCTCCGTGACGAAACCCCCAGTACCGAGAACCACGATACGGAAAACCTTCCGGAGACGCCGCCGCCGCCGATCCCATCTCGGGGGATCCAGGAGATCGCCTCCGGCACCCTGCCGAGAGGGGAATCATCTCCCGGAGGACTCTACGCCGCCATGGTCGCCTCCGGTGTGATGTGTGAGTAGTCTACCCCTGGACTATGGGTCCATAGCAGTAGCTAGATGGTTGTCTTCTCCCCATTGTGCTATCATTGTCGGATCTTGTGAGCTGCCTAACATGATCAAGATCATCTATCTGTAATTCTATATGTTGCGTTTGTTGGGATCCGATGAATAGAGAATACTTGTTATGTTGATTATCAAAGTTATGCTATGTGTTGTTTATGATCTTGCATGCTCTCCGTTACTAGTAGATGCTCTGGCCAAGTAGATGCTTGTAACTCCAAGAGGGAGTACTTATGCTCGATAGTGGGTTCATGCCCGCATTGACACCTGGGACAGTGACAGAAAGTTCTAAGGTTGTGTTGTGCTGTTGCCACTAGGGATAAAACATTAGTGCTATGTTCAAGGATGTAGTCACTAGTTACATTACGCACCATACTTAATGCAATTGTCTGTTGTTTGCAACTTAATACTGGAGGGTTCGGATGATAACCTGAAGGTGGACTTTTTAGGCATAGATGCAGTTGGATGACGGTCTATGTACTTTGTCGTAATGCCCAATTAAATCTCACTATACTCATCATAATATGTATGTGCATGGTCATGCCCTCTTTATTTGTCAATTGCCCAACTGTAATTTGTTCACCCAACATGCTGTTCGTCTTATGGGAGAGACACCTCTAACTGTGGACCCCGGTCCAATTCTCTTTACTGAAATACAATCTACTGCAATACTTGTTCTACTGTTTTCTGCAAACAATCATCTTCCACACAATACGGTTAACTCTTTGTTACAGCAAGCCGGTGAGATTGACAACCTCACTGTTTCGTTGGGGCAAAGTACTTTGGTTGTGTTGTGCAGGTTCCACGTTGGCGCCGGAATCCCTGGTGTTGCGCCGCACTACATCCCGCCGCCATCAACCTTCAACGTGCTTCTTGACTCCTGGTTCGATAAACCTTGGTTTCTTTCTGAGGGAAAACTTGCTGTGCGCATCATACCTTCCTCTTGGGGTTGCCCAACGAACGTGTGAAATACACGCCATCAAGCATAGATTTTCTGGCGCCGTTGCCGGGGAGATCAAGACACGCTGCAAGGGGAGTCTCCACTTCTCAATCTCTTTACTTTGTTTTTGTCTTGCTTAGTTTTATTTACTACTTTGTTTGCTGCACTAAATCAAAATACAAAAAAAATTAGTTGCTAGTTTTACTTTATTTGCTATCTTGTTTGCTATATCTAAAACACAAAAAAATTAGTTTACTTGCATTTACTTTATCTAGTTTGCTTTATTTACTGTTGCTAAAATGGCCAACCCTGAAAATACTAAGTTGTGTGACTTCACAACCACAAATAATAATGATTTCTTATGCACACCTATTGCTCCACCTGCTACTACAGCAGAATTCTTTGAAATTAAACCTGCTTTACTGAATCTTGTTATGCGAGAGCAATTTTCTGGTGTTAGTTCTGATGATGCTGCTGCCCATCTTAATAATTTTGTTGAATTATGTGAAATGCAAAAATATAAAGATGTAGATGGTGATATTATTAAACTAAAATTGTTCCCTTTCTCATTAAGAGGAAGAGCTAAAGATTGGTTGCTATCTCTGCCTAAGAATAGTATTGATTCATGGACTAAATGCAAGGATGCTTTTATTGGTAGATATTATCCCCCTGCTAAAATTATATCTTTGAGGAGTAGCATAATGAATTTTAAACAATTAGATACTGAACATGTTGCTCAAGCTTGGGAAAGAATGAAATCTCTGGTTAAAAATTGCCCAACCCATGGACTGACTACTTGGATGATCATCCAAACCTTCTATGCAGGACTAAATTTTTCTTCACGGAATTTATTGGATTCAGCTGCTGGAGGTACCTTTATGTCCATCACTCTTGGTGAAGCAACAAAGCTTCTTGATAATATGATGATCAACTACTCTGAATGGCACACGGAAAGGGCTCCACAAGGTAAGAAGGTAAATTCTGTCGAAGAAACCTCTTCCTTGAGTGATAGGATTGATGCTATTATGTCTATGCTTGTGAATGATAGGACTAATATTGATCCTAATAATGTTCCGTTAGCTTCATTGGTTGCACAAGAAGAACATGTTGATGTAAACTTCATTAAAAATAATAATTTCAACAACAATGCTTACTGGAACAATTCTAGTAACAACTATAGACCATATCCTTATAATAATGGCAACGGCTATGGTAATTCTTATGGTAATTCTTAAAACAATAATAGGAATTCACCCCTGGACTTGAAGCCATGCTTAAAGAATTTATTAGTACACAAATCTGTTGAAGAAAAGCTTGGGAAAATTGATATACTTGCTTCTAAAGTCGATAGTCTTGCTGCTGATGTTGATATTTTGAAATCAAAAGTTTTGCCTAATGAGAATCATCATAATAAAATTACTACTACAGCAAATGCCATTCAAGTTAGAATTAATGAGAATATAAGATTAATGGCTGAACTGCGTGCTAGGTGGGATAGAGAAGAAAATGAAAAACTAGCTAAAAGAAGAATATAGCTAAAGTTTGGACTATTACCACCACTAGTAATGCTAATGCTACACATGTTGCTGCACCTCCTACTAATACTAATAAAAGAATTGGTGTTAGCAATGTTTCCACTTCTAATGCAAAGCGCGAAAAACTGCCTGAAACTGCTAAAACTGCTGAAACTGCCTGTGATAAAGCTGCTGAAATTTTTTCCAACATTGGGGATGATGATCCCATTGCTTTAGATTATAATGGTTTGAATTTTGATGATTGCCACATCTCTGAAGTTATAAAGTTCTTGCAAAAACTTGCTAAAAGTCCTAATGCTAGTGCTATAAATTTGGCTTTTACACATCATATTACAAATGCTCTTATAAAAGCTAGAGAAGAGAAACTAGAGCGCGAAGCCTCTATTCCTAAAAAGTTAGAGGATGGTTGGGAGCCCATCATTAAGATGAAGATTAAAGATTTTGATTGTAATGCTTTATGTGATCTTGGTGCAAGTATTCTGTTATGCCTAAGAAAATTTATAATATGCTTGACTTGCCACCGCTGAAAAATTGTTATTTGGATGTTAATCTTGCTGATCATTCTACAAAGAAACCTTTGGGGAAAGTTGATAATGTTCGCATTACCGTTAACAATAACCTTGTTCCCGTTGATTTTGTTGTCTTGGATATTGAATGCAATGCATCTTGTCCCATTATATTGGGAAGACCTTTTCTTCGAACTGTTGGTGCTGTTATTGATATGAAGGAAGGTAATATAAAATATCAATTTCCTCTCAAGAAAGGTATGGAACACTTCCCTAGAAAGAGAATGAAGGTACCTTTTGACTCTATTATGAGAACAAATTATGATGTTGACACTTCGTCTCTTGATAATACTTGATACACACTTTCTGCGCCTAGCTGAAAGGCGTTAAAGAAAAGCGCTTATGGGAGACAACCCATGTTTTTACCTACAGTACTTTGTTTTTATTTTGTGTCTTGGAAGTTGTTTACTACTGTAGCAACCTCTCCTTATCTTAGTTTTGTGTTTTGTTGTGCCAAGTTAAGCCGTTGATAGAAAAGTAAGTACTAGATTTGGATTACTGCACAGTTCCAGATTTCTTTGCTGTCACGAATCTGGGTCCACCTCCCTGTAGGTAGCTCAGAAAATTAAGCCAATTTACGTGCATGATCCTCAGATATGTACGCAACTTTCATTCAATTTGAGCATTTTCATTTGAGCAAGTCTGGTGCCATTTTAAAATTCGTCAATACGAACTGTTCTGTTTTGACAGATTCTGCCTTTTATTTCGCATTGCCTCTTTCGCTATGTTGGATTAATTTCTTTGATCCACTAATGTCCAGTAGCATTATGCAATGTCCAGAAGTGTTAAGAATGATTGTGTCACCTCTGAATATGTCAATTTATATTGTGCACTAACCCTCTAATGAGTTGTTTCGAGTTTGGTGTGGAGGAAGTTTTCAAGGATCAAGAGAGGAGTATGATGCAACATGATCAAGGAGAGTGAAAGCTCTAAGCTTGGGGATGCCCCGGTGGTTCACCCCTGCATATATCAAGAAGACTCAAGCGTCTAAGCTTGGGGATGCCCAAGGCATCCCCTTCTTCATCGACAACATTATCAGGTTCCTCCCCTGAAACTATATTTTTATTCCATCACATCTTATGTGCTTTTTCTTGGAGCGTCGGTTTGTTTTTGTTTTTTGTTTTGTTTGAATAAAATGGATCCTAGCATTCACTTTATGGGAGAGAGACACGCTCCGCTGTAGCATATGGACAAGTATGTCCTTGGTTTCTACTCATAATATTCATGGCGAAGTTTCTCCTTCGTTAAATTGTTATATGGTTGGAATTGGAAAATGATACATGTAGTAATTGCTATAAATGTCTTGGGTAATGTGATACTTGGCAATTGTTGTGCTCATGTTTAAGCTCTTGCATCATATGCTTTGCACCCATTAATGAAGAAATACATAGAGCATGCTAAAATTTGGTTTGCATATTTGGTTTCTCTAAGGTCTAGATAATTTCTAGTATTGAGTTTGAACAACAAGGAAGACGGTGTAGAGTCTTATAATGTTTTCAATATGTCTTTTATGTGAGTTTTGCTGCACCGGTTCATCCTTGTGTTTGTTTCAAATAAGCCTTGCTAGCCTAAACCTTGTATCGAGAGGGAATACTTCTCATGCATCCAAAATACTTGAGCCAACCACTATGCCATTTGTGTCCACCATACCTACCTACTACATGGTATTTTCCGCCATTCCAAAGTAAATTGCTTGAGTGCTACCTTTAAAATTCCATCATTCACCTTTGCAATATATAGCTCATGGGACAAATAGCTTAAAAACTATTGTGGTATTGAATATGTAATTATGCACTTTATCTCTTATTAAGTTGCTTGTTGTGCGATAACCATGTTCACTGGGGACGCCATCAACTTTTCATTGTTGAATTTCATGTGAGTTGCTATGCATGTTCGTCTTGTCTGAAGTAAGAGAGATCTACCACCATATGGTTAAGCATGCATATGTTAGAGAAGAACATTGGGCCGCTAACTAAAGCCATGATCCATGGTGGAAGTTTCAGTTTTTGGACAACAATCCTCAAATCTCAAATGAGAAAATTATTAATTGTTGTTATATGCTTATGCATAAAAGAGGAGTCCATTATCTGTTGTCTATGTTGTCCCGGTATGGATGTCTAAGTTGAAGAATAATCAATAGCGAGAAATCCAATGCGAGCTTTCTCCTTAGACCTTTGTACAGGCGGCATAGAGGTACCCCTTTGTGACACTTGGTAAAAACAATGCATTGTGATGACCCGGTAGTCCAAGCTAATTAGGACAAGGTGCGGGCACTATTAGTACGCTATGCATGAGGCTTGCAACTTATAAGATATAATTTACATGATGCATATGCTTTATTACTACCGTTGACAAAATTGTTTCATGTTTTCAAAATCAAAGCTCTAGCACAAATATAGCAATCGATGCTTTTCCTCTATGGAGGACCATTCTTTTACTTTCAATGTTGAGTCAGTTCACCTATTTCTCTCCACCTCAAGAAGCAAACACTTGTGTGAACTGTGCATTGATTCCTACATACTTGCTTATTGCACTTATTATATTACTCTATGTTGACAATATCCATGAGATATACATGTTACAAGTTGAAAGCAACCGCTGAAACTTAATCTTCTTTTGTGTTGCTTCAATATCTTTACTTTGAATTATTGCTTTATGAGTTAACTCTTATGCAAGACTTATTGATGCTTGTCTTGAAGTGCCATTCATGAAAAGTCTTTGCTATATGATTCACTTGTTTACTCATGTCATATACATTGTTTTGATCGCTGCATTCACTACATATGCTTTACAAATAGTATGATCAAGATTATGATGGCATGTCACTCCAGAAATTATCTGTGTTATCGTTTACCTGCTCGGGACGAGCAGAACTAAGCTTGGGGATGCTGATACGTCTCCGACGTATCGATAATTTCTTATGTTCCATGCCACATTATTGATGTTATCTACATGTTTTATGCACACTTTATGTCATATTCGTGCATTTTCTGGAACTAACCTATTAACAAGATGCCGAAGTGCCAGTTCTGTTTTCTGCTGTTTTTGGTTTCAGAAATCCTAGTAAGGAAATATTCTCGGAATTGGACGAAATCAAAGCCCAGGGGCCTATTTTTCCACGGCTTCCGAAGTCCGAAGGAGAGACGAAGAGGGGCGACGAGGGGCCACACCCTGGGCGGCGCGGCCCCTGGGCCGCGCGGCCCGTGGTGTGGGGCCCCGTGCCGCCTCTTGACCTGCCCTTCCGCCTATAAAAAGTCTCCGTGACGAAACCCCCGGCCGAGAACCACGATACGGAAAACCTTCCGGAGACGCCGCCGCCGCCGATCCCATCTCGGGGATCCAGGAGATCGCCTCCGGCACCCTGCCGGAGAGGGGAATCATCTCCGGAGGACTCTACGCCGCCATGGTCGCCTCCGGTGTGATGTGTGAGTAGTCTACCCCTGGACTATGGGTCCATAGCAGTAGCTAGATGGTTGTCTTCTCCCCATTGTGCTATCATTGTCGGATCTTGTGAGCTGCCTAACATGATCAAGATCATCTATCTGTAATTCTATATGTTGCGTTTGTTGGGATCCGATGAATAGAGAATACTTGTTATGTTGATTATCAAAGTTATGCTATGTGTTGTTTATGATCTTGCATGCTCTCCGTTACTAGTAGATGCTCTGGCCAAGTAGATGCTTGTAACTCCAAGAGGGAGTACTTATGCTCGATAGTGGGTTCATGCCGCATTGACACCGGGACAGTGACAGAAAGTTCTAAGGTTGTGTTGTGCTGTTGCCACTAGGGATAAAACATTAGTGCTATGTTCAAGGATGTAGTCACTAGTTACATTACGCACCATACTTAATGCAATTGTCTGTTGTTTGCAACTTAATACGGAGGGGGTTCGGATGATAACCTGAAGGTGGACTTTTTAGGCATAGATGCAGTTGGATGACGGTCTATGTACTTTGTCGTAATGCCCAATTAAATCTCACTATACTCATCATAATATGTATGTGCATGGTCATGCCCTCTTTATTTGTCAATTGCCCAACGTAATTTGTTCACCCAACATGCTGTTCGTCTTATGGGAGAGACACCTCTAGTGAACTGTGGACCCCGGTCCAATTCTCTTTATGAAATACAATCTACTGCAATACTTGTTCTACTGTTTTCTGCAAACAATCATCTTCCACACAATACGGTTAACTCTTTGTTACAGCAAGCCGGTGAGATTGACAACCTCACTGTTTCGTTGGGGCAAAGTACTTTGGTTGTGTTGTAGGTTCCACGTTGGCGCCGGAATCCCTGGTGTTGCGCCGCACTACATCCCGCCGCCATCAACCTTCAACGTGCTTCTTGACTCCTCCTGGTTCGATAAACCTTGGTTTCTTTCTGAGGGAAAACTTGCTGCTGTGCGCATCATACCTTCCTCTTGGGGTTGCCCAACGAACGTGTGAAATACACGCCATCATGATGCTAGTTTAAAATGTGTAGCTCATGAGTGTGCTTAGTTTAGTAAATTAGTTTGGTGTGATGATTGTGTACTCCGTATTCGTATTTTAGACGCTAGTACCGAGGAGTACCAGGAGGAGGAGGTCTACTTCCAAGGAGAAGAAGACCACTTTGACCAATTCCCCAACCAAGGCAAGATAATACTCTTGCAAAGTGCAAAGCTCACCATGAGCAAGGCATTACCCCCTTTACTATATGCTTGTGATCCTATTTCCCAGTTTTACTTTACAAGTTTTATTTACCTTTGTTTTACCAAAGTACTTTTTGATTTATGAATTACTTGGTTAGTATTGAGTTAGTACAAGAGTATCAAACTTAGCCTAGAAGCAAAGCAAGTACTTAGCACCCCTCATACATAGTTGCTAGTGCTAAATTAAAAATGACTACTCTAGATGGGAACATGTGTTTATGAAATGATGATGGTGAAAACCTTGGAATGATGAGTCATTTCCATTGAAAGATTTTGAAGGTGAATATGACATGATTTTGACTTGGGATTTTGGCTAAAAACTGATGATTGAGTTGGATGCGATACCATTCCAATTTTTGAGTACCCCCACAATACCTGATTATGGGTAGGGCTTAGCTGGAAATTTATGTGTCTTAGTATGGGTTCCCTCTGAACACACATCATAGGGGTTATGCTTGAGGCTGCCTCCGTTGTTGAGAAATGATGTGAATTGAGGTGAATTGTACGGCCAAGCCCTGTGCAGTTCCCGGTTAACAGTTGGTTTTCACCGGGAGGCCAAGCTCATGGGGAGAGGTGCCTATACTAGGGTGTGTAAGTGAAAGGTTAACGGTTGATGATCCGCGTACTGAGTTACGATTATTCGGGGTTTTATCCCTGACGGATGAAATCAAATGTTGTGGCACAAGTGTGCAACCTCTGCAGAGTGTAGAACTATTCGAATAGCCGCGTCCGCGGTCATGGACAGTTGGAAAGGCCATACTGTTTCCGTCATCAGAATTTATATCTTTTCGAACTTGAACGGTGACTTTGAATTTGATTCGCAATAGAGTTGTGGGAATGACACTAATGTTCCCACTTGAGTTTAGTTAGCACATGAGGAGTTGTTTACGAAAAGGTTTATCAACTAAAATTGGCTTTATGCAAATAACCTTAGAGCTTAGAACACTCTCAATAGTAATGTTAGTACTTACTCTAGTATTAGATTGCGAGTACTTAAAGTACTCACGGCTTTGTCCCTGGCTATTCAAATGGCCAGAATATGAAGCCGAGCAGCAGTACGAGGAGGACGATCAGCAGGACGTCTACCACAACTAGGAGCTTCTAGCGTTGGCCTGTGGACTAGAGAGTCCTTGTATCTTACGCTTCCGCTATGAACTTGTGTTTGTTCGTTGATCATTAGATCAACTATTCGTGTAATATGGATCATGTGATTCCAATTTGTAAGACATTATGGTTTGTAATGAATGATGACTGTGATACTTAACTATTATGCCTCGCAACAACAATTTCCTGGGATTGCGATGTATGACATAATAGGCATCCGGACTTAAAAATCCGGGTGTTGACAAGTTGGTATCAGAGCCATTGTTTGACCTTAGGAGACCCTAGTTAGAAATGGATGTTCTAAAAATTTAGTTTAAAAAAGGAATGAAATATTTCTGAAAATTTAAGTCTTTGTCTTCTCTTTGAGTTCCTTGGAAAAAAACAAGAAGTCATGCTCTTCCTTAGAAATATAACTAAAATTTTGCCACACTTGTTCACTTCTCTAACTTAATCCTTTACTTCACTTTCAGATGGAGCCCGTGAACACGAAGTTTTACCAGCTTGGGAATGGGGGAAGCTTGATCTTCGAGCACGACCTCAACGCCCTGTCCGACCACCTTGGTCGCCCGCACCCGGAGTTCCACGGAGCCCAGATCGCGGACCAGCCAGGAGGCTGCAGTGGATCATCACCGCTGACTTGAGGGGCAAGATGGAGCCTCCCACTTCTGAGAGGATCCTCTTCTCCTTCATGGAGAGCAACTGGCTGGACGGACTTGCCCGCGCCCTTCAGGAGGGACTCGCACGCTTGTGCGGGATGAGCGGGGAGGCACTCAAGCACCCTCGCTTTTCTCACCTCGCGAGGCGTAACTCTGCTGGGGAGCCCATGGACATGTCATCCCACCCGGAGCTGAAGCACCATGTGGAGCATCTCGACTTCATGCTGTACCACACGCAGCAGGATCTCGACCACTCCCGTGAGTACGCCAACCAGACTCACGCCCGCATCATCGAGCAAGGCGACGCCATCAAGATGCTCGCCAATGACCGCAGGACCCTCCGCCAGCAGCGGGCAAAGAGGGATGCCACCATCACTCGCCTCCGCGCGAAGATAGCAGCACTCGAGGCCACTGTCAAGGCCCAGGAGGAGCAGATGAAAAAGATGGAGGAAGATGGAGAGGACATTCAGGGAGGAAGCAACTACCTGAGTGACGACAACGACTTCGAGGAGGATGAGAACACCGAGGGGGAAGACTACGACTTCCTGGACGACGAAGATGATGACCACACCCCCATCGATGTTGATGAGGATGAGGAGTAGTTCACTTATGCACTACCGTAGGTGTGAGTTGTATCCCGCCCCATGTATCGTAGCTTGGAGAAAAAGGGTTCTTAAAACCCTTAGTGTGTTAGCTTGTAATGTGTGTTGGTTGTCATGAATGAATGTATGTTTGTGTTATCATGAAGAGAATCAAGTTTAAACTTTTTTTTGAACTTAAAAACACAAAACAAACCATAGAGAATTTCCCTCTTATCTCATGATCTATCTCAATGCTCAGATGGCCCCTCCAACTCGCAACGCAAATCAAGACGCTATGATGCAGATGTTGCAAGTTATGCTGGAAGATAGAGAAGCCGAAAGAGCTGAAAGGCAAGCCAACATTGCAGCACTTCAACAGCTTGCCAACAACAATCAAGGCCACCATGACCATCCAGGATCCAAGCTCAAGAACTTCCAGAATACCAACTCGCCTTTTAGCAAGACTGAGGAACCGCTTGATGCAGATGATTGGCTCCAAACTATGGAGAACAATCTAGAAGTAGCTGGAGTTGAAGAGAATGAGAAAGTGCTGTTTGCCACGCACTACCTAGCAGGACCAGCAAGAGCTTGGTGGACAAGCACCCGTGCCATGAACGCGGGCTTTATGACTTGGACTGATTTCAAGCTCAAGTTCAGCAAGTACCATGTGCCCCGGTCTGATAAAGAAGATGAGAGATGAATTCCGTGAACTGAAGCAAGGCCGGATGTCCGTGGTGGAATACCGCGACAAGTTTCTCACACTGTCAAGGTATGCCCCGGATGAGACCGACACTACGAGAAGAGGAAGGAAAGGTTCCTGAACGGACTGCATGATGAGATGCATGTGTTGATCAACATCCCCTTCGCCGACCTCGAAGCCCTTGTTGACTCAGCCATCCAAATGGAAGGCAAAGCACCAAGCCAATGAGAACCGCAAGCGCCGCATGATGAACCAGAGTGGATCAAGCCACCTGAAGTATCGCCTAGCTCAAGCGGAGGTTTCACTCCGAGGAACAACAAGCCACCGATGCAGAACTCGCGCCCCGGTTATCAGAACCGGAGTGGAGGAAACTCGAGGCCAGGAGGCCACTACAACAACAACAACAGCAACTACAACAACAACAACTACAACCGCGCTCCGCCGAGAGCCCCCAACCACAACAACAGCAACAACAACACCAACACCGCACCAAGGACCGGGAGCAATGCAATCCCCGTCGCGAACAAGCAGGACAAGACCACCATCACTTGCTATGAGTGTGGTGTAGTGGGGCATTACTCCAATGAGTGTCCCAAGAGGCTCGCCAAGCTCGCAGGCAACCCCGCACCACTCAGCAGCAACGCCGTGTCTCCACCGGCAAGAAGTTCGCCCCCAACAACCCGAACAACCGCGGAGGTCGCCTCTACCACATGAATGCCGAGGAAGCCCAGGAAGCACCTGACGTGGTGCTGGGTATGTTCTCTGTTAACTCAATACCAGCAAGAGTGTTGTTTGATTCTGGAGCATCGCATTCGTTCGTTACAGAAGATTTTGTGTGCACTAGTAAGATTCAACCAATCAGCTTGAAACATGTCATGGTAGTTCAAATACCGGATCAACAACTAAAGCTAGAAAATTTTGCAAAGATGTACCCATCAGAATCCATGAAATAGACTTTTATGCAAACTTGATTGTTCTGGGAACAAAAGGATTGGAAGTAGTCCTGGGTATGGATTGGATGGCGAAACATCATGGATTGATAGACTGCGCCAAGAAGGCCATCACCATGACTAGTAGCACCGGAATAATAATAGAACACTTGTCTGAAAAGCTACCCAGAAATTTCACCTGCAACCAAAGTGTAGCTAGACTAACTGGATCAAATCAGGTCGTTTGTCGATACCCCGATGTGTTCCGATGATCTACCCGGTATGCCCCCGGATCGGGATATCGAGTTTATCATTGAGTTAATCCCGGAACAGGACCTATAGCCCAGAGAGCCTATAGCATGAACCCCGCAGAGTTAGTGGAACTAGCAACTGGATGATATGCTGTACAAAGGTCTGATTCGACCAAAGTGCCACCTTGAGATCACCAGTTTTGTTTGTTGAAAAAAGGACGGTGCCACTCGTTTAGTTACGGATTATCGTAAGCTTAACGATGTCACCATCAAGAACAAATATCCCTTGCCAAAGATAGAAGATCTGTTTGACCAGCTAACCGGTGCCCAAGTATTCTCAAAGATTGATCTGAGGACAGGTTACCATCAACTGAAAATCCGAGCAACAGATATTCCAAAGACTGCCTTTACCACCAGATATGGATGTATGAGTACAATGTCATGTCCTTTGGACTGACCAATGCCCCCGCTTATTTCATGAATCTCATGAATAGGATCTTTATGGAATTCCTGGATAAGTTTGTCGTTGTCTTCATCGATGACATCCTTATCTACTCAAATCCGAAGAAGAACATGAGCAACATTTGGAAGTGGTTCTAGAAACCCTTAGGCAGCATCAGTTGTACGCCAAGTTTAGCAAATGCGAGTTTTGGTTGAAGGAAGTAGGATTCCTGGGACACATCTTGTCTGCAGGAGGAATTGCGGTAGATCCCGCAAAAATCAAAACCGTTGAGGAATGGAAAGCCCCAACCACCCAGACTGAAGTCCGAGCATTTCTGGGATTAGCGGGATATTACCGCCGATTCGTTGAAGGATTTTCAAGCATCGCAAGACCAATGACTCAACTGCTGAAGAAGGACAGGAAATTTGACTGGAATGACAAATGTGAAGAAAGCTTTCAGCTACTCAAGCTCAGATTAACCACAGCCCCAATTTTGATCATGCCCGATGTCACCAAACCATTTGATGTCTATTGTGATGCATCCAAGACTGGTCTTGGATGTGTGTTGATGCAAGAAGGCAAAGTGATATCTTACCTATCAAGGCAACTGAAGCAACATGAACAGAACTATCCAACTCATGACTTGGAGTTAGCAGCTGTAGTGTTAGCCCTGAAGGTTTGGCATCATTACCTCATGGGAAATCGATGCGAGATATATTCAGATCACAAGAGCCTGAAGTACATTTTCACTCAGAAGGAGCTGAACATGAGACAGCGCAGATGGATTGAATTAATCAAGGATTACGATATGGAAATTCACTACCACCCCGGCAAGGCCAATGTGGTAGCGGATGCCTTGAGCAGACTGCCGTGTCAGTTGAACTCCATGATCGCAATAGAGCAACCAAGCCTGTACCATGAGTTTGAACAATTCAGACTAGAGCTAGTGAGCGAAGGATTCCTCGCCAGCATTGAGCTTCAACCCACTTTGATGAGCCAGATAAAGGAAGCCCAGAAGGGAAATGCCAGCATTGACGGAATCAAGAACCAGATAGCCGAAAGGCACCAGGATTCACCGTAGATGAAGAAGGAGTTCTTTGGTACAACGAACGCCTTTGTGTACCGTCAGATTCAGAGTTGAAGCAAGTCATTTTGAAGGAAGCTCATGATACATTGTATTCCATTCATCCCGGAGGAACCAAGATGTACCAAGACCTGAAGGAACAATTCTGGTGGCACGGAATGAAGCGAGAGATAGGAAGCTACATCGCCAAGTGTTATATCTGTCAACAAGTCAAGGCAGAACATCAACGCCCGCAGGACTGTTGCAACCCTTACAGATTCCGGAGTGGAAATGGGATTCTGTCGGTATGGACTTTATCACAGGACTGCCCAAATCTAGCAGAGGAAATGACTCCATTTGGGTAGTCATCGATAGGTTGACCAAAGTTGCACATTTCATCCCTGTCAAGACCACCTACCAAGGCCCAAAGCTAGCTGAGTTATACATATCCAGGATAGTCAGCCTGCACGGAACACCGAAGTCAATTGTGTCAGATAGAGGATCGCAATTCACCTCAAGATTCGCAGAAAGTGCATGAAGGACTAGGAACCCGTCGAATTTCAGAGCTTATCACCCGCAGACCGACGGACAGACCGAGAGTCAACCAGAACTGGAAGATATGTTGAGAGCCTGTGTGCTAGAGTATGGATCCAAATGGGAAGACTGCCTCCCATATGCGGAATTCTCCTACAACAACAGCTACCAAGCCAGCTTGATGGCCCCCTTTGAAGCCGTACGGAAGGAAATGCCGTACCCTCTGAACTGGTCGGAAGTCGGAGATAGTCAAGTCTTCGGCCCCGATGTTCTCCGCGAAGCCGAAGAGAAGGTGCACAAGATCCGTGAGTACCTCAAGACCGCCCAGTCAAGACAGAAGAGCTACGCCACAAGAGACGCCGAGAGATGACATTCGAGATCGGAGATTTTGTGTATCTCAAAGTCTCACCCCTCAAAGGAATGCAGAGATTCCAACTCAAAGGAAAGCTCGCCCCCGATATGTCGGACCCTTCAAGATTTTGAGTCGCCGAGGAGAAGTCTCATATCACTGGAACTGCCGGAAGAGATGTCCGCCGTACACAATGTGTTTCACATCTCACACTTCGGAAGTGCCTAGAAGTGCCGGAGAAGACCGAAGTATTCAAGAACATCGACCACAGAGCCATTGATATCAACAAGGATCTAACCTATCGCGAAGTGCCGATTCGCATCCTTGAAGAAGCATTCAGGACCACCCGCACCAGAAGTATCAAGTTCCTGAAGATACAATGGAGTAATCACACCGAAGAAGAAGCAACTTGGGAACGCGAGGAAGACATGAAGAAGGAATACCCAGATCTCTTTAGTACCTAATTTTCTCTAGATCTCGGGACGAGATTGTAAGGGGGAAGGGTTTGTAACATCCCAAGTTTCAATAAAATGAACAAGAGAGAGAGAATTCAAGAATCCAAAAATAAGAGCCAACAAAAACTTTTCTCCTCATATAGGTCTATGCATATTAGCTCACCCTATTATTTTATTTGAGTGTGCTTTTGCCATGATGCTTGTTTGTGTGTTACTCTCATTCTAAAACCCTAGCAATGATCCCTTGATCATCCAAAGTAAAATAAAAGTAAAATAGAAAAGAATTTCTAAAAATCAAATTCACACACACATATGGCCTATGCCATTTTTACAAATCTTTGATCTAGACCAATTTGGTTTGCACCATTAGTTGTAAATGGATACTAAACCCTTACTAACACTTTTGGAAACCATCAAACTCAATTCAAATCAAATTTGAACCAAATTTGTGATCACATGTGATTATGGTCATGTGAGGCAATTTCAGCAAGATACCCACTTTGAGCCCCTGGTTTTCAATTTTCCCTTTCTACACTTGGCCAACTCTTTGTACCTCCTCCAAGATCTCATCAAGGACTACAACTTTGCTCAAGACACCTACCTCAAACTCTGCCTAGAATTCAAATGACAATCAAGCCAAGATGAGACTTTGAAACAAAACTAAGATCATATGCAAAATGTGATTTTGCAATTCAATTCCATTTTGATCACCACCACCACCATTATACTCCATTTATTATATGTTTACAACCCACCAAAAAGATTTGCAAAATTCAAAAATTATTTTCTTTCGGGCATTTCATCAAACACCTTATAGGCAGGGTATATAATTGTGCCCATGCTGAAAAATGGAGAGGACTTGGTCCAACCTGAGCCACCACAGCAACCCTTGGACCCTCCTCTCACTTCACAACATTAGTATCACCAATTACACTGACCTTTGTTTGATCAAATCATCAAGAACTTGCCATGCCGTGGCATGGCATGTCCATCTCATGCCATCTCCTCACCTGGTCACTTCTGGCCTGCACCGCCATGTCCTTTCTCTCCCTCTCACCTCCCTGGACACGCCCGTGCACCCCCTTGACCAAGACCGAGCCTGCACGCGCCAGAACAGCCACACCCAGACGCGCCCAGAACTCGCCCATGCCGCGCCAGAGCGCGCATGGCGTTCACCCTGGACGCGCCAGAGCGCGCTGACGCTCACGTCCCTGCGCCACCTTGAACCCTCCTCTCAGCACCAGTCGACGCACGACGGCTCACTGGACCGCCTGGACACGCTCACTGGCCCGCGGGAACGCCAGGCGCGACGACCACGACGACGAGCTTCCGCCACGGTGACGCACACTCCCGTCAAGCTCACCGTCGCCTCAGAGCCTCGTTTTCACTACCATCAAGCGCGTCAGCCTCGCCAGGACACCAGTAACACGATGCGCCCATCCCTTGCCTCTTCGTCGCCCTGGAACGACGACGACGACGACCCTAGCTCCGCCCCACTGCCACCTCTCGCCGCTATAAAAGGAGGACGCCTCCTCTCAATCCGAACACACCAATCGCTTCCACTCATCCTCACAGCTCTCCTCGACCTCTCAATTTCACCAAGTAGCCACCCCACTGCTTCAATCGCAAGATCGCCGCCGCCGCCAGTACACGGAGTTCGCCGGAGCAGGAGGCCGCCATTGGAGACGCAACTGCTTCCAGGCGCTTCCTCATCCACTCCAACGTTGCTGCGCACATCGCCGACGACCGCCGGAGCTCCGACGAGCTCGCCGACCCCCTACCGCCGCCGCCAGTGAGTCCCTCGCTCGTCGTCGACGACGACGCTTCTCGACCGTGCGATCGCGTTCTAATCGCACGGCTCTCCTCTCCCCGTACCGCTTCGGGCGTTACAGCCCACAGACAGGTGGCCCCCACCTTGTCAGCTGGCCCGCTGCGCTGGACGCAGTACTGGGCCGGCCCAATTCCTTTTCCCGCGCGAGCCCACTGGTTCAAATTTAAATTTCCAAAATAGATGAATTATGCAATCTGATGCAAACTTTGAAATTCAATAGGGACAAATCTACTCAGCCAAATTTTACAAACTTGATATTGTTGGAAAGCATAGGATTTTATCTACACAATGCCACTGGATAGAACCCTAGATCTATTGTAGAATTAAAGTGACAAAATAAACAAGGCAGGGACTTTTCTGCCTTATAAAAATTCTTAAAAATCAACCATAAATGATTTTCAGATAATTCCACCTCCAATAACTCACTTTTCACTTATACTAATTGTTTCTACAAAAATATGCCATGCTTACTTTGAATGATCATGGCTTTGTTGATTTAAATGACTTTATGGCTATTTCTAGTCAAAGTTATTGTCCAAAACTATTAAGAAACTTTATGAGAGAGTTTCTCTCATTTAAATCTTGTCACCACCAATTCCAAATGAAGTAGAGACTCTGGTCATTTAGGTCTCACAGGAATTGTTGGTGATATTAAACCTTTGATATGCTAGAATTAAATTGTATGAGGTGCTCACCTCATTTAAATTATTTTCTCAAAATGATAAGTGTGAAGAGGTTGACTTGGGTCAACCTAGGTCACATATTATGCATAAGAGAAATTAAATCTTAATAAGATAATGAGAGGAAATTATTTCTCTGAATAATTCAAAAGTAACATTTAAGATTAGTATGAGAGGAATTTATTTTCTTAAATGATAAAAAGAACACATCCATCCACCCAATATTAGTGTGTGATGCTAGTTTAAAATGTGTAGCTCATGAGTGTGCTTAGTTTAGTAAATTAGTTTGGTGTGATGATTGTGTACTCCGTATTCGTATTTTAGACGCTAGTACCGATGAGTACCAGGAGGAGGAGGAGGTCTACTTCCAAGGAGAAGAAGACCACTTTGACCAATTCCCCAACCAAGGCAAGATAATACTCTTGCAAAGTGCAAAGCTCACCATGAGCAAGGCATTACCCCCTTTACTATATGCTTGTGATCCTATTTCCCAGTTTTACTTTACAAGTTTTATTTACCTTTGTTTTACCAAAGTACTTTTTGATTTATGAATTACTTGGTTAGTATTGAGTTAGTACAAGAGTATCAAACTTAGCCTAGAAGCAAAGCAAGTACTTAGCACCCCTCACGCATAGTTGCTAGTGCTAAATTAAAAATGACTACTCTAGATGGGAACATGTGTTTATGAAATGATGATGGTGAAAACCTTGGAATGATGAGTCATTTCCATTGAAAGATTTTGAAGGTGAATATGACATGATTTTGACTTGGGATTTTGGCTAAAAACTGATGATTGAGTTGGATGCGATACCATTCCAATTTTTGTGTACCCCCACAATACCTGATTATGGGTAGGGCTTAGCTGGAAATTTATGTGTCTTAGTATGGGTTCCCTCTGAACACACATCATAGGGGTTATGCTTGAGGCTGCCTCCGTTGTTGAGAAATGATGTGAATTGAGGTGAATTGTACGGCCAAGCCCTGTGCAGTTCCCGGGTTAACAGTTGGTTTTCACCGGGAGGCCAAGCTCATGGGGAGAGGTGCCTATACTAGGGTGTGTAAGTGAAAGGTTAACGGTTGATGATCCGCGTACTGAGTTACGATTATTCGGGGTTTTATCCCTGACGGATGAAATCAAATGTTGTGGCACAAGTGTGCAACCTCTGCAGAGTGTAGAACTATTCGAATAGCCGCGTCCGCGGTCATGGACGTTGGAAAGGCCATACTGTTTCCGTCATCAGAATTTATATCTTTTCGAACTTGAACGGTGACTTTGAATTTGATTCGCAACAGAGTTGTGGGAATGACACTAATGTTCCCACTTGAGTTTAGTTAGCACATGAGGAGTTGTTTACGAAAAGGTTTATCAACTAAAATTGGCTTTATGCAAATAACCTTAGAGCTTAGAACACTCTCAATAGTAATGTTAGTACTTACTCTAGTATTAGATTGCTAGTACTTAAAGTACTCACGGCTTTGTCCCTGGCTATTCAAATGGCCAGAATATGAAGCCGAGCAGCAGTACGAGGAGGACGATCAGCAGGACGTCTACCACAACTAGGAGCTTCTAACGTCAAGCGTTGGCCTGTGGACTAGAGAGTCCTTGTATCTTACGCTTCCGCTATGAACTTGTGTTTGTTCGTTGATCATTAGATCAACTATTCGTGTAATATGGATCATGTGATTCCAATTTGTAAGACATTATGGTTTGTAATGAATGATGACTGTGATACTTAACTATTATGCCTCGCAACAACAATTTCCTGGGATTGCGATGTATGACATAATAGGCATCCGGACTTAAAAATCCGGGTGTTGACAGCCGGAGTGCTGGGCTGCCTTGTGGACTACTGATGGGCTCCGTTGCTGGGCTGCAGATTGGGCTCCTCGGCCGGGTAAGGTCCAGGTGATGCTTTTCTCTTCTTTTCCTTTTTCTGTTTTATACTTCCTATTTGAATTCATATTTGAATTCAATTCTGTTTGTATATAATCTGTAAATATGCTAATTCATCCAAGATTTAGAATACTAACTATTGTTTCACTATTCTATTTTGAATTCATATTTTATATTAAATTACTTGCATATTTGTGAACTTATTCAAAATAACATTTGGACATAAACTTATATTTTTACTTTAATTCACTTTTTATTATGTAATCAATTCTGTTTAGAATTATGATAGTTGATACTTTCATCTCCAGATATTTCAGAGATGGTTATTATGTATTGGTTTCCATTTTAGGATTTAATAACTTGCATATTATTTCATGTGAGCAACATTTTATTAGGGTTTTGCAGGTTTGATGATAACCCAATTTTTCAAGGTTATCTATAGTATTATATTTTAAATATAGTCTGAAATCCTAGAGTACGCATTATTCTCCTCAAGGTTGGGCTTTATTTATGGGGATAAGTTGTTGATAACCACACATGAGTTTAGTTATAGGACTTAGCATTAGGTGGCTCTTTGTTTTATAATTGAAGCATAGGATTTGATTAATGAACCATTAGGGTTCAAATGATAATTACCTAATGACACATGGGTTGAATCTCAATTATGGCCTGGTTTGTATTATGATCACCATAGTGATGCATAAACTAGGGTTGAGGTTTAATTCTAGGTTGTGAGATGAGATGACACCATATTGCATGTGCTAAGGTTTAATCTCCCCTAACCATGATAAGGTGGTGAATCACTTAACATTTTATGTTCTCTTCTAGTTACTAAGATATTGAGAATTGGTTTTATCTTATACCAATAGATTTCTATTATATCCTTAATCTATTGTTAAAGTAACTATAGTTGTTATAGTTCTTTTTATAGTTAACTTTGGTCATATGGATGGATGGTTTATCACCATATTAAGTATGGAGTTTTACTCTAAGGTTTGTTTAGGTTCTTTAATCTATGAAATGTAAATGTGGTAGGATTCTACTTAGGATCACCAAGTGATTCTCAAGTGAAGGTTAGGATATCAGCCTATGGTTACTTACTAGTTATCTCCCTATGATTTCATGTGGTGAATAATATCTACTTATCTTATTAAGATTTAACTTATCCTCACATACCTCAAAAGCATGATCATGGATTAGGCATGATCAACTTGTTCTTAATATCTCTACCTCAAGTTCTTAGGGTTTATGATCATCACTCAATTTATAATGATCAAGGTTTGGCTTCCTAAGGTATCTCTCATTAAATAGGTTTCTCACTTCTATGATCAAGCATTGTCTTGATCAACTAGGGTATAGTACTTCTAATTTACCTTCTTGAATGGGACTACTATGATTGCCTCTAAAGTTTATATCCCAGGAGAATGCCTGAGATATTATGTTAGGGTTCTACTTAATCAATGATGATATAATCATCTGGTTATATAGATAGTTCTCTTCCCCAAGTCCAAGTGTTGCCTAATTAACTTGAGTGTAACACCATAACTTGAGCTCTCTCTCATAGGAATAGTTATTCTAGGGTTTATGGTGTATTCACAATATCTCAATAGGTATTTAGTCTAAAACTCCACTTGGCTATCTTGGTTGAATTAATCTCCTCCTTTCCTTATCAATCCATGGATATAATCTTATTTCATGTGATATTAGGTTGTCTCACCTCTCCAAGATGAAATGGTTAATCTCCTAATACTTTAGTTCAACGGTTGTCCTTTATTCTTAAATAGGTAAAGCCAAGATTGGTATGAGTGGTCTCTCTCTCATTTGGGGAAGGACTTTAATACTAACCTAAGGTTAAGCTCCATAAAGAATGATGTGGTCACCAATATCTATGGTTAACATAAATGGATTCTCTCTCTAGGAAATATCTTGAATAAGATCCTAGGGTTCCTCTTAAAGATGATGATTTGAATACTTGGATGTATATCCAAGGTTTAACTCAAGGTTTGTTAATGCTTCTCTAATAACTATAATAGAACTCTCACCTCTCTAGGTTTGATGCTTATTAATTTGGAATAGAAATAATTATATTCCTTAGTTGGATCTCCTTGTCTTGTTTCCAAGATTAAAGTAGAATGAATACCATGAGGTTCATGGCAGGATCAAGGATTAGTTTAAGACATGGAAAAGATAAGTCAAGAATGGTTTCTCCATTTTATTGTTACTTGATTTGCAATTGAATAGATGTTCATATGCTATGGCAAGGATTACCATGATATGATCTTTTATGAGATCAAGCAATTGATCATTGATTAAGGTGTTGTTGTGTTTATTTTGATCTCATTTGATCTAACCCCTTAGATCAAATCATCTCTACCCAAAACAAGGTTTTATCAAAGTCACATTGAAGTTTATAGCGCTTGACTTGATGAGCTACTTCAATTCCACCAAGGTCAAGTGAAACTTCAGTTACTGTGACTGTTTTACTTTAAAGCGCGAAAATTCCCCAGATTTTCTATGCATGAATGCAATGCACACATCTGTTTCCTCTATTTTTTGTAACCCCATTACCTGGGATATTACACCATTGCTGGTTCGTTCGAGAATGGGGAAGATTTGGGGGAAGGCGAGCGAGGTGAATGTGGGGCAGGCGCGGTAGTTCGGCGATAAATAGAGATAGGCGTGCGTGATACCGAGGCGACGGCATTAACTCGCCGCGTGGAAGCTACGCGGCCGGCGAATACTGACCGGCGGCAGGCTTTTACAGCGCGCGGAAGACGATGCGATGAGGACGACGATCGGTTTCTCTCGCCGACAAGTTGGGGCCACCAAATGCGCGGGAAGTTTCCTCGGCGTTTCACGCGCTTTCGTTTCGTCCGGACTCCCCGAGCGCTCCCCGGGGGGCCGGGTATGTCGTGGGCTCGCCGGATGGATTAAGGCCCAAATCCGGACGAAATCGAGGAACCGGGGCGCGACTGGGCCAAATTACGCCATCCGGATGGGAAAATCATCGCTCGGGGGGCTCGTCGGGGAGACGAGTGGGGATGCTCTTAGCGAATGGAACGTGTTTTTGAAACGGGCGGAGCCAGGTTACCCCGTCAGCGGCTCTCCTAGGCTTTTCTCATCCGGGATCCCTGATGAGCAAGAGAGTCAAGTTGGTGCCGAACGGCTGGGGAACGAACGGTAATGTACCAGCTAGACTCATTGATGACACGTTCAGGCGGCCGCATTAATTGATGTCTAAGAGCATCTCTAACAGAGCCCGTAAATCCCGCCGGAACCGAACTTTTCCGGCGGATTTACGGGTTCGGGCCAAATGTGTCGTAGATCAGCGACCGAAAAGATGGCTCGGCCCGTAAAATAAGTTCAGGGGCCCGAACAAGTCCCCGAACGACCCCTATTAAAAGGGTTTGCGGAGGGGAGTTCGGGTCGCAAACCCTACTCCCTTCCGCCGTTCCTCTCCCTCCGCCGCCGCCACTGACCATTTCCGGCGAGCAGTCCAGCTTGCCCCAACCACCGATCGAAAGCCCACCGCCACACGATGTCGTCCCGTGGAGCCTCCCAAGGCCGTGGCGCCGGATTGGGCGGCGGCGACTCGCCGCCACGCCCGCCCGTCTTCCGCACCGACGCGGAGCGGCGGAAATGGAACCAGTCGGAGGGCGCGCGCAAGCACAGCGCCCGCCGGTGAACGAGCTGGGGGCTCACGCCCCTAGGGAAGCTCGCCAGGTACGGCAACGCCGGTGAGGGCTCGTCCTCCGGCCAGTCAAGCCGCGCACCGCGGCTCCCCGTCGCGGATAGGAACGACGACGAGGACCTCATCCTCGCGCGGTCGCCCACCTTCTCCGCCGGGGACTATGTCCACGACAGCGATGAGGAGGACGCCGTCCTCGCGCCGTCCTTGAGCTTGACGCCGACGACAGCGTCGGCGCCCTCTGCCGCCGAACCGCTGCGCCACCACCGGCATCGCCGCGCGCGTAGGTCAATATAGTGGCCGCATTTTGCTTTAGCTAACTAGCGCCCGCCGGTGTACCATTAACGTAGCTTTAATTTTATGAACAATGTATGTTTTGATGCTCAATCGGGGCATCAAATTGATGTCGAACGACGATTATCGCCTAATTTGCCCGCGCCATTTCAAATTCCGCTTTTCAGTTCCATTTTTTACGGTTTCTAATCTGCGCCACTGCCAAATTCGAACGAACACTAGTGGAAAACTGCCACTTTTGTCGGTTTGCACCGGATGCCCAACCGGTGCAAACAATCCGGTGCAAAAGGCCCCCCCACCGGTTCAGTTACAAACCGGTGCTAAAGGGTGCACCACGTGGCGGCTGTCGGGCGTCCGAGCGGGAGGATCTTTAGCACCGGTTCGTAACCGGTGCTAAAGGGTCGGCTGCGGCAGAAAAACGCCCCAAAACGCTGCCGTGGTAGAACCCCGCTACCGTAAAAAAAAATTCGAATTATTTTCTACTCCCTCTTTTTTTTTCTTTTTTTTTCTACTATTTTAGTTATTTCACAAGTTTAGTCTCTAACTACCCTTATCTCTAGTCCAATTACTTACTCGTGCTCAAACTTCCCGCTCGGTCACCCATCCTCCCACTACTCTATCACTAGCACGCTTAACTTCCGAGTTTCATCCCATCCCGCATCCAAGTGCTTCGCGCACATGTATGTGATACTAGTATCATATCAATCATATTGATCTCACATTTTTTTCTTTATTGTTTGAATTTGAAATAATTCTTTTAATAAACAAAAGTAATAATGTAATAATAATCTTGAATAAATAAATAAACATTAACTTTTTAATTTGTATTATTTTTAAATATTTTCATTTTTTGAATTTTTAATTTTTTGCCAAACCTAAACCCTAAAAATTTGAAAATCTTATAATTTGCTAAAAGTAATAGCAATCTTTATGCAGGATGCAATTATTAATTTTAATTTAAAAAAATAAAAAGAAATCCTAAATTTCTGGAAAAAGCTAAAATCTTCCTGGCTAACCGGGTAATTTTTTGAGAATGTAACTTTTCCCACGATGATTTTGATATATTATACGCTTTTTTCGACATCGTATGCAAAAGTTAATGCGGTTTTACCAATTTTCAAACATTTTTTGCAATAAATGTGAAAATTCTAATTTGTTAATTTTCCCTAATAGCAGGTTTCATAACATACATGAATCTCAAAAGATTTTTTTTTTAATTTTCTACCATTTTCTTTTCTACTTTGCAGTGTTAAAAAGGAGATCCACGGGGGAGGGGGGGGTGGAGGTGCGTGGGAGCGAAAAACCGCACCGCTAGTGTTACGAACCGGTGCAAAAGATCCCGCACGAACCGGTGCTAATGCCGCGGCTGGTCCCCTGGATGTCCAGACCGCACGAACCTGTGCTAATGATCCCTTTAGGTTTGCACTTATTCGGTTTGCACTTTTTTGGGCTCTGTTAGAGATGCTCTAAGCACCTAGCCTACCCTCGTGCAGCATGCGCCCATTCTCGACTCAAACCGTGTGTATGGAGTACTCTTGTCATGTTGGTTGAAAAGTCTATGTTATGTGCACCGCGCGATTAAATGCCTTGGATGGCCCAAGATGTGACACGGCGGTCACGGCGGTGCATTGCATGGCATGGCGCCGTGCTCGTGCCGCGGATGCCGGATGGCATCGGTGCTCCGACCCGAGATGCGCCATCTGCGAGAGCCAATGTACCAAACTGCCAAGAGCGTCGCGACCGCCATCCGGCACAAGAAACACACGTCACCTACTTTACCCTCGTAAAGTAGGCTCATACAGCCTCAGTAGAAATTGCCAAAACAAATTGTCAACTGGAATGGAGCACTTTGAGTTGTGTGGCTCCTTCGTTTGCTGTATGGTGTCAACAAGCATTTATTTATATAATGCAAATATGTACTATTATTCATTCATTTTTATAGCTGAAACATTTGCATTTTTAATTTGCAATATTACATCTCCAAATATATCCAGCGCACACCTCTATCACTTGAATTTTCGACATCAATATTTAGGTTTCATTTCTTGACGGGTAACTCGAAAAGTTATCCAACTACAACTTTTTAACTATTATTTTTTTGACTTATCTGGATTATTATGTATGCCGGTTTCGTATTCTTTCTTTCGGCAGCTGGTAAAACACTCTATGTGTGGTAGCCCAAAATCTCCACGATGATTGCGTGTAGGAAATCATACGTCCTCTGAATTTGTTGAAATCGCCTAGCATAGACAAGTAATAATGATTAAATAGTATAAATGTTACTCACATATTTATATTAAACTCTTTTAATCTGCACTTGTCATTTTGTTACGAGATATTTAGTATAGTACACCTTATTATAAATAACCATGTATTTGTCTGGTACTATCTTTGTTATACAATCCTAACGTTTATAATCAATTACAATTGTGCATTATGGAGATTTCTTAGTCTTGATTTTTTTATTTACTTTGTGACAATTTCAAAGTTCAGCAGCTAAAGAAAAATTCTCCAAATCTAACAAAAGCAATGAAGATTGTAAGAATCACATTTCTTCCATGGATTACTTTGTGTCCATGTTATCTATTTTGGTGTGCTTATCTATTTCATTATATGTAAATATCTCGGGGGAGGCTGCAGATTTTTTTTAAGCCTAAGAAATATCTTGATAATATTTTTGTAGCGTACTCTAATCTATTCATTCTCTAGAAAATAAGGCTTATATCTTTTTATCCTCAATTGTTAGGCATCTGGCAGACGTGGATACACTAGTACAAAAAGGGCCTTTAGTCCCTATTCACAACGGGCTTTAGTTCCGATTGTGCAACCGGGACTAAAGGGTCGCGACTAAAGGCTCCCCTTTAGTCCCGGTTGCTTACGAACCGGTACTAAAGGTCCGTCCGTGTGGGTTCTGTGCGTCGGAGCGAAAATGTCTCCCCAGGTGAACTTTTCTAAAAAAAATTCTCATTTTTTCACTCCATTTTTTTCTATTTTTTCAGAATTTCTATTATTTCGGGTATTTGCATAGTTTAGTCTCTATCTCTAACTACACTTATCTCTAGTCAAATTACTTACTCGTGGTCAAACTTCCCGCTCGGTCACCCAACATTTGTTATTTAAAGAGTTACCACTAGTGCAGATAGCCAGGAACCCCGCTCCTTTATTTTATCATTATTGCTTTTCAATCAACTACGCACTGGAATATTTTCCAGTGTCATCGCCTCTGTGTTACTGCTACTGCTGTGTTACTATTGCTCTCATATTACTTCCACATCACATTTTCCTATCAACACGCCATCAAAATAGTACCAACTATTTTTTGGAGCTGTATCATATTACCACTGCTTTCACATCGCCCTGTTCCTAGTGCTTTTCCAGGTGCAGCTGAATTGACAACTCCGTTGTCAAGGCTTATAAGTATTCTTTGACTCTCCTTGTGTCGAATCAACAAATTTGAGTTTTACTTCCCTCGAAGACTGTTGCGATCCCCTATACTTGTGGGTCGTCAAGACTATTTTCTGGCGCCGTTGCCGGGGAGCATAGCTCTACTTATAAGTTCACCTGGGGAGTACACTCCACCTCTCTCGCTATTTTTATTTCATTTTGTTTTGTTTAGTTTATTTTTGTCTAGTTTTATTTTTCCTATATATCTGAAAATCCATAAAAATTTGAAAATTCGAAAAACTGTTATTATGGAAGGACATGCTTTATACTCTATGGAACTTGTATAATTCTTTATGAAGTATGGAGAATCATATAAGGGAAAAGTAATGAGTGGCGTGTTGAAAAAGTTGGATACAATTGCTAAAATTTTGCTTAAACGCCATGATATAAATTGTTTCTCTAAACAGGATACTAAACATCTTAAATTCTAATATGGCTTTAGTGAAAAAGTTTTAATTTCGAACTATCATTGAAATAACTATATTTATCTTGGATTCGAAGAAGTAGAACAATTTGTCTTATTTATGGGAGCCTCTGAAATAGAATCCTTCATGTCTAAATATTACGAAACTTGTGTGGCTTGTCATGACCTTAAAGATTATGTCTCTTCTATCCTTGATTATTGCACAGAAAATTTCAGCAATAATTATTATATCATTGATTATAAAGAGAGACTCAATTATGCACAAAAATGTATCCACAATTTGCAGAAACCCGTGGAAGAAGAAATTACTGAACCTGAAAGCTCATTAGATGAAAAAGAGGAGGAGAGTGATGAACAAAAGGAGGAAGAATGGATTAGCTACCCATACCTACCTTCTAATCAGAGTAACTCTTTATCTCTTACATTATTTGATTACCCTCCATGCTCACCAAAGGAGGACGAATGTTATGTTCATGAGGATTCTCTTGAAATATTCCCTGTGAGTAAAACTTGTGAGAATAATTACTCTACTGTTATTTATGATAATCCATGCTATTTTGATAAATCTTATGATAATCCTTTATTTGTGCCTAATTTCGAAATGCATGGAATTACAGAATTTTGCTTGGAGAGTGTTTATGATAAAGGTCCTATGTTACTTGATGCTATAAATTATAATGCTACTGAAAATAGGATTGCTACTAGTAGTCCCATACCTCTTGAGAATGATCAATCATCTTGTTATAAGATTGCTAAAAGTGGGTTTGATTGTTTTAATCCTACTATTTTTGAGATTGACAAAAATTATGTGTTTGAAGATCATGAAAAGCATGCTTTATGTGATAGTTATATTGTTGAGTTTATTCATGATGCTACTGAAAATTACTATGAGATAGGAAAATATGCTACTGAAAATTAAGCTTTTCTTAATAATATGCAGATTAGACAGAGCATTCTACCGTACTAATCAGAGTGTTTCTCACCTGGCAGAGTGAAGCTGGGGACGTAATTGGGTAGAGGGAGATCAGAGCTTGATTGTAGTGGCCCCGAAAGAGGTGTGGATGGTGGTCGCAGACGGTGGCGATGAGGCGGGTTTCTGCTTCCCTCCTTTCCATGACCGAGCTCCTCATGTCCTTCTGGCGAGCTACTCCCGTCCCTACGACCTAGCTCCTCCCAGACCCTGTGGCTGACCTCCTCCCAGTCCCCATGGCCGAGCTCCTCGCATCAAGGACGACGGATCTGG
This sequence comes from Lolium multiflorum, assembly GCA_030979885.1. Lineage (NCBI taxonomy): Eukaryota > Viridiplantae > Streptophyta > Magnoliopsida > Poales > Poaceae > Lolium > Lolium multiflorum. The sequence goes on from CM061749.1 coordinate 263,409,826, forward strand.
AGGTCGGGAACGGCATAGGTCATTGGCGGACGGCGGCAGCGTGGAAGAAAGAGTGAGGAGCGGAAGAGCATGCACACCGGCGGGCTCCGTCGACACACAGACCGGGGAGAGGCCTCAATCTGGGCCGGCGAGCTCTAGGAGAGGGGCGGCGGGAGCTCTGTGGTCATGAAGCGTTGTCCAGGCGCGTTGACGAAGGATAGTTTTGACGAAGCGTTTTTTCGGGGTCACGGTTTGTGGGACGATGAAGCGGAGAGACGGACGACGAAAAATATCGATGTATTGAGAGCTGAGCAGAATAAGAAATATGTTCCTCCTTTTTATAAGTACTAGGAAAATTGCCCGTGCGTTGCAACGGAAATACATTACTAAAAATGCGTTGCTACGGAGCAATGCGACATATTTTGTATTATCACATAATCCACAAGAACACATCACATGCAACATACGGTTGTGTTGCCACAAAGATACTTGCTTCTACTACATGGCGATCACCAGTGATCTTCGAGTATCTTTGAGGAACAATTATGGTTCATACACATCTTTGTTCCTAAAGAGCGATTATGTGATTGTGAATATAGGCATGCTTTGGTTCCTATTTTTCTAGTTTTTTAGTTACACGAAAAAATCCATTTTCCTTGTGGTATATTTTTTTTATTAATGTGTAAGAGCAAGAAATAAAAAAATTGGCATTATTTTCAAAAAGGATTATGATCGGAGTAGGTATAGCTGAGGTTCAAATATTGAAGCATGTTGTTCTACTCAAAGAATACCATGAGTAAATATTTGTGGATCACCATCAAGAAATAGTAATTCTCGGTGGATTTTTTTTCTCACACAGTTCCTTTTGTTGTATGCGCAGTGGATCGGTGCTACCTTACAAATGGTAATGCATGAAGTAATCAACATGTATTTGTCATGCAGAAAAAGGAGAACAACAAGAAAAGGAAGGAAGAGCAAGTTAAGAAAAGCAAATAAAAGAAGGTTGACCTTTGGGCACCTGCAAATCAGTTGAAACAGGATCCGGGCTCGTCGTAGTTTGCACTTTGTGCACGTCAAATTAATTGGCTTGTGAGCAGAAACAGGTATAATTTTCTGCGTTAACTTGCACCATCCAACCTGTCTTAGATGGTGCACTTGGGTACCTCTGCCACATCTGCTACGCGACCATCCTCACCAGCAGGTCATCCGGACAGCCTTCATCCTCGGCGAGATGCTGGAACTCAGCCGCACCTGCAGCTTCTGCAGTTTTTGCATTTGATGGACAACAACATAACAATCAATTACCATGGAAATCTCGTGACCAAACTTACTACATATATTTCTCTGCACTGATCGAACCATGAATAGAAACTTGCCCATGAAAAAGTCGGGAAAAATATCATGAAGTGATCCTCCTCGCCGGAGTATTCCCATCGCCATGATACTCCAGTACGCTTTCCCAAACGCATGGATGGAATGAAAGGCAGGGCAGGTACGTATGTGCATTACAGCAGTGGCGGGCCGGGGTGGGGATTCTAGAGGTTCTTGATAGCTCCTTGGCCTATCTGCTTGGACGCAATTGAGGCGAGGCTGGCTGGTGCTGGCTAATCTTCTGGACAAATTCTGATCGATACCGTCATGACAAAATTCAATCAGCAGGACAAATTCCAATCCTCAAATCTGGGCATGCGGCAGCCACAAATCCCCCTATATTCACTCTCATGAACCGAGCACATCAGCACACTTGCTGTCGAACGGTGTAACCAGCAGGTTGAATCACTACGGCTTCTTCACCCCTTGTCCGATCGTTGCCAGAAGCGGAAGATGCGGTAGCTCACACCCTCTTTGGAGGATACGGAGACGATGCAAAGGACGGCCACCGGAGTCCGGGAAAAAGGTGTCGATTGGCTCGGCTCATGGTACATCCGTAGATTTCTTCGGCGGAGGCAATCAGCACGTCGGCGCGGATGTGTTCGGTGAGGTGGTGGAGGTCGTTGCCGGCTCTAGGTACGGCACCGACGGCGGCCGAGACAGCGGCGGCTAGGGCTTTCTCTGGTAGGGAAAAGCAATCGAGACGGAGTTGTTGGTGCGTTTCTCCGTTCTTTAATCTCGCCTCGCGTTGGTTACCAATTTGATATATTCCTTATACTTCCCATGTATAAATCAGGCTTCAGCACGTTTGTGCATCCCGGACTCCCGGCCCAATCTACGCATCGCGGCGTAAACGACGAAAGGCATGCGCGAGCGAGCTCATTCCTGCACGGACGAGACGAATAGGTTTTTAACATGTGCGGTGGCAAACCTTGTAATTTCATCAGAAAAATATGGACAGTTTAAAAACGGGCGAAAATTAAGGGGAGAAACCTTACTTCCTTTATTAGTAGGTATAGATAGTGTAGATTCCCGCCGCGCGGCCGCCCCGATTGGTGTATAAGAATTTCCTACGGAAACCCCGTACGAGCGTCAAATAGGAATCGGCTTAACAATCAAGCATCGCACATTCGCACTGTGGACGCCGGTAATCGGGTAAGGCCCATCAGAAGAGGCCGAGCCCAGACCAACAAGGCCTCAGCAGAACCAAAACTAACAAAGGCGACCAGCGGCCCACGAATGACTAAACCCTAAACCACCTCTCTTCTCCACTTCCCCCTATCTCTCACCTTGCTCGGAAAGAAGTCGACGTGCTAATGGCGGCGGCGGCGGCGGACTTCGCGCAGGGCAAGCAGGCCATGTCCTACGCGCTCTGCAAGCACCTCGATCGCGATCCGGTAACACCCCTTTTCCGTTCGCTCCTAGAACCCCGGATTCCGTTTTTTGTTTTACTTCAGAGATTCGGAGGGATAACGCCCCCCACCCTTTTGCTGTTTAATGGTCGTTTGGGCGTGTTCTTTTCATTCGTACTGGTGCGTGCTGAGATGTTTACTGCCGATTTGTTGGGCTCTGGGCATGGTTAGTTCACCAATCGGAAAGTTTGGATAGTCTCGTCGCTCAAATCTAATGTTCTAAACTTCTAATTATGCTGCGATGTGGAATTTAGGTATGTTGGTTATCTGCATCATGTTTGGTAGTGGAAAGTGTAGTAGATATGTAAGTTACCTATGGTTAATTTGCTTGATTAGTAAGGGCTCTGGATAATACTACTTTGTTAATTCCGTCGGATAGGATCATCTGCTGCTTACTGAGACTGTGCTGGTGTGTGAAGTAATATGGTATGAAGATAAATAGTTTGTTACTGGAGTTCAAAATGGCAAGTTACTCGTATGTTCGGTGCAAAATAAAGAGCTGGAACTGTATTTTTAGTCATATATATCTTACTATGGTTGAGTACTCCTTGTATGGTTATGGAATTACTGTTGTCAATCAGACTGAAACAGAACATATTTGTCGTCATGCTTGCATACTTCTCCTAATCAAATTAGTTGTGCCAAGTACCAATAACAGGCTCTTTCGCCTGCCAAGAGTGTGTTAAGGAGACGGGTAGTCTAGTTACTTGCACATTTTTTAGCTACTATCTGGCACATGGCTAGAAGACAGTGTAGTTTAGCTGCACAAGACAAAGCTCGTATCACTAGTCCTCCAATACATTTGATCCACATATAGTAGTCTCTGTTACGTCTTACTAGTTCGTACGAAGTAATGTCCTGTCTTGTTCAGAAATTTGCATAATGTTTTTTCCCATCTCTTGAACTGGTGCCTAGCATGGTCTGAATAAGTCAAGTAACTTAGTGATGAACTGATGACTTGTGTTTTGGATACTCCTGATTCCTGCACCAACGTGTGTAGGGCACGTGCGCAAGCTTTGATGGCTAGTATTTTTTTCTTTCTAATTTGCTACTTCGTGCGAACAATTTTTGTCCATATCACTTTTATCAAGCTTTATTTGCATGGATTTTATTTCTGGAAACTGTTACTAATTTGTGTGGTGAATGTTACAGAATAGCATATCCAGTACACTTATCAAGGAGAGTGATATTGCGAGTCTATTCTCACATATTGTGAACAATCCGCAAGATGAGGTAACTTTTTTTGCATGTATGTACAATCTTCATTAGCTCCGCTCGCTACTGCTTATTTATTGACACATGATCTCCTTTTCGCCTTTCATAGGTAAAGAAGTGGGTTGAATTCTCCAGCAATTTTGCTTCAAGTGATGGAGAACAGCATGCGTTACTTGGCAATTTGAATCAACATTTGTCTCAGATGTCAGTACTATTAGCCAGTGGTTTTATACCATCAGTTGCGGACATTGTTGTGTTTGCAACGGTGCAGGTTTTCATGGTATGTGTGATGTAACTTTACCAATTTAGGCAACCACCATCGTTAGTTTATCTCTATAGATATGCCTTTCCAGACATTTACTTCCCCACATTCTAATTGCATATTGCTTGTTACAGTGTCATCTTAGTGACAGTGAGTTGCAGAAATATCCAAATATATCGCGGTGGATGGACTATATTCAGGTTAAGGATTGATCTTCCGATTTATTTAATTAATTTCACCTATTTGTTTTTCTTAACTTGTTCCTGTGTGTTTACAACCCTCTCTTTTAAAAAAATATTTATAAATTACAGATTTCTTGCGAACACTGAATTTTCTATACATGAAATATATACCCTCTCTTGTAAATATTCAAATCCATATAAATTATAGATTTCTTGCCAATATGGAATTGAATACATCTCCAATGTTTTCCTTCTCGTTTCTTATCCGTCACTATGATAATTTTTGTGCACTCTTTAGTTACAATTTTTTGCGTTCCAGATATGCCATTGTGATCTCATTTCTGTAATTACTGAACCCAAATTTTGATTTAGCCATGTTGTGTGGAATTAATTTATCTGCTATTCAAAGCTATTCAGCACACTTACATAAAGCTAGCTTTTACACCTTTAAAGATCAACCTATGCTTACATTGTAATTTCTACAGAATCGCATTTTTGGGCAGTTATTCTAATATCGTTACAGTTTGTTACCAAAGTAATTTTGTTGCCTTCATACCTATGTAACCATACCTTTATGCTGGTGGGAGTCTCTTATAAAAAAGAAATACCAATTGTAATTTATAGGATGCCTGTATTGAGAGCCATTTATGCCATCTTATATAAATCTACTATCTCGTGCAGAATGTCGTTGATTTTGGTACATCACTGCAAAAGATAAACGTGGCCAAATCTGTCTTCAGTCCACCTCCACCCTCTGTAAGCAATTCTTTTTGGTGATCGAGAAGTATTTTATATTTCCCATTTCCTGTTTAATTATCTACTTTCATATACTACTGGAAATTATGAGAAATTATTTCTGTTGCATGTTGTTGCTAGTTACTATGTTAACAAGGTAACATTTGTGTTTGTTCTGCTAATTCGTGCTCTTTTACATCTTTAGAGTTTGACTGATGCAGTACTACTGTTAGTATCACTAAAGCGCTACAAACTTATATCTTGAGAGTTCCCTCAAAGAAAACTTATACCTTGAGAGAATCAATAAATCACTGATACAAAGTTTCTTTTCAAGTGTCCTCAAAATGTTTATAAAAATATTATGTTTTTTTTGCGAATTTATAAAAAATATTATGTTGAAATCAGAAAATAACCTTACCATTTCTTAACTCTACTTGACAGCTTCCAAAGAAAGCTGATAAAGGAGATGCTGATCCAACTTCGAAGAAAGCTGTTTCAGGACAGAAGGTTGCGGATAAGTCTGATGGAACTGCTGACTCCAAAAAGGCTGCAGGGGAGGTGAGTCTATTCTGTAATTAAACTGATGTACATCACGGTTTGACATTTCCGGACCAGTATTTGTAAGAGGCACTCATGTTACATGGTGGTGTGAAGGTCAAATGGAGTTTTACCAGTTACTGCATTTTCGTATTCTTTTGCTGCAATGTCCAGCACTCCAGTTTAGTATTGCATACCCAAATTCATGGTGGACTGTACGATACGTTGGTTGATTCCATATCATGTCCTACCAAGTTTTATTAACTGTTGGCTGACCAAAAGATCGGCTAGACCATCCATGGTTTTAAAGGCGTCGCCTAAGCGACGCTTAAGCGTCCGAGCGTTCCAGGAGGGCAAGGCGTCGGCGTCGCCTTTGTTTTCTGCCCAAGGCGTCCAAAGGCGTCTCTGAGGCGTCCAAAGGCGTCGCCTAGGCGTGAAATCGCCGCCTTGCAAGAATCTGGACGCCTCTGTTCTGTGCGCGGGAAACTTTGGGCTGGCAGGAGGGGAAAACAGAAATGGCGGGCTGGGAGGGAAATTGAGGGCCATCTATAGGGGAAAGGGAGGGAAGAGAGAGGGGGAGCTCCTCTCACGCGACCTCTCCAACTCTGGCTAGATCTGCTGCTGCTCCTTCATCTGCCGGCCTCCCCAGCTCCGGCCAAGCTTTTGGCCAAGCTTCTGGCGACTCCTCCCACTGGTGCATCCCTCTCCCATTGGGGAAACAATGTACAGCTTCCATGACAGCTTCTCTTGGCGCCTTGGTGGTGTCTGTTGTGTGTATGTGATGCACTTCTTCTTGCCTGCTTTGCCTCTGCTTGTCTCTGCTCATCCTACCTAGCTGATGCTTTGCTTCCAGCAAGGCAGCCTCAAAGGCGTCGCCTTGCAATGCGCCTAGGCGCTGAGGCCCCCCCCCCGCCTTGGCGCCTTCAAAACCACGAGACCATCAGACTACTTGACCCTTTGTTAACCAGAATTTGGCAAAATTTGTGAATAAAATTTTGGCAACAAAAAAAGTAAGACTCGAAATATGATAGACTGCCACTGTTACGTGTAGGAATATATGATCATGCAATATTTGGTTAGACATGGAATCTCATCTAAATATGCAGTAGAGTTATTTAAATAGGAAATGATAAGATTAGAGTTAGAGAACGGATCTATATTCTTTGGATTATTATGTAGGGGTCAAGCAAGTCCTCCTATATAAGGGACAACATATGTACTCCCTCTGTTTCATAATAGTTGTCGCTGGAACAGAGGGAGTATCAAATATCAATCAAGCAACAAAAAAATCAATCAATCTACTCTCTCCCTTGTTTGTCTTCCCCAAACCTATGTTCTACTCCACAATACCCTACACCCTGCCATCCGTCATCTTCCTGGCGGCAGTTACCCAGTTTCTTCCAGCCAATTTTTTGGTAGGGAACTTTTGTGCACCAAACCAACATACTCCAGTTCTGATTAACGTAGCGACTTGTGCGATGCACCAGAAAACTAGGTGGACTGTGAATTAAAATGTCTAGCCATGTAAAGCTTTTGCATAGCAGTGTTGATATTCATGTTTGTGCACCATTATAGAACTTATTTCTTGTGCAACATCTTCTATTAGTTGATAAGTTTATTCTGTTGATTCTTGTCAGAATAAGGCTCCTGGGGATAAGGCAATTCCCAGTTCTGCCAAAAACGACAAGCCTTCTGGGGATAAAAAGAAGACCCCAGGGAAAAAAACAGAGGCAGCTGCAGAGAAAGCTCCGCAGAAAAGTGCAGAAAAGGATTCTGAGTGCAATGTTAGTATCCTGAATATACAGGTTGGCGTTATTCTCAAAGCCTGGAAGCACCCATCAGCTGACAGGTACCAAATTTCCACCCAACAGTTGTAATAAGTTCTACTAGTTTTATGTCATTCTTCTTTCTAATATTCGAACTGGTTGTTTTTCCAGTCTTCTAGTGGAGGAGATAGATTTGGGAGCTGGCAATGTGCGTCAAGTTGTTAGTGGTCTTGCTAAGTTCTTCAGCCCAGAGGAACTCGTGGTAGGTAGCCAACAGCAGCAAGGAATTTGAATGATTCTTGTTTATTTTCCTCTCTTTATCCATGACGCTGTGTTTTGTTATAAATATTTGTCTTTATTTTTTGAAGAATCGCCGTGTTGTCTTGATCACGAATGTGAAGCCTGGGAAGCTGCGGGATGTAATGTCTGCTGGACTGGTATGTTTTATTTGCATCTTATTGAACTTGTGTTTTATACCTCAGCAAATCATCTTGAATTGGGGCTATTAGTCTGTTTATCTCATTCTTTCCCAAGCTCCAGGCAAGCCTTGATGCGTACTGCTAAACTATTACACACATATTGCTGAACTTCATACTTTTTATGAATGTATGGAACTTCATTCTGGCAGACTCTAAAATAGTCACTATAACAGTTCTCACAGAAGAAAATGATAAACTAATGTGAAAATGAACTTGAGAACACTTACCACGTAAGTGTCTAAAGTGGAACAGCACTTGGCAAGTAACAGTAGGTTGTTCTGGTTCATATACTAGCATATTTCTGACATAGCACAAGTTCGTCTTGTCTTCTGTTGTCAACCTGTAACTGTCTTTGTTTTCATAGAAAATTTCTTTCCAACTTGTTTTACATTAAACGTATTATCAGGTATTGTGTGCTTCAAACAGCGATCATACAGTTGTGGAGCCTTTGATTCCTCCAGAAGGAGCCAAGCTTGGTGAACGCATTTCTTTTGCTGGGTAAGAATTATGTTTTGTGAATAATGCACTCCGTATTTATATTTTATAAAGGTGTGTTTATTGTATTCATGGCCATGTAGTGGTTCAAATGCCAATTAGTATGTGGTTTTCGGGTTGATATGTAATGCTTTTGCACAATACATGTTGGTAACAGTAACAGTATTTGGAAGTTCCAATTGGATGAACCAGAGGGTCGTGCTATCTGTTAATGTTATAAAAAATTTGTCTTATATCTTAATTAATAGTGTGCTTGTGGCTACCTGCAAAACAAAATATTGTAGTTCAATACTTTTGTCAAATTTTGCCGAGTTTGTTTGCTGGAGTTATTTGAATTCCTACTTAACCTGCATCATTTGCCTACTTTCTTGTAGGTTCGATGGAAAGCCGGAAGACGTTCTAAATCCAAAGAAAAAACAGTTGGACAAAATAACACCGGTAAGTATTTATCAATGGCCCATTTTGTGTGATGCTATCTCACTTCGCTTTTTTCCTTTTAGTGATCAAAAGTTTGGCCTTTCAGGATAGTTTGATTAAATGCAGCCAATTTTGTCATTAATTGGAGAATCTTATGTTGTCATCAAATGACATACCTATCCAAATGCTATTGCATATTTATATTACTCCATACCATGAAGATTGTGTGAGATTTGTCAAAATTTTGATGTATCTAGACACTAAATAGCTGTTAGATACATCCAAATTTTGACAAATCTAAGACAACTTTCATGTGACGGAGGGACTATTTTGCTTGCTCACAAATAACTTTGATTTACTATTCATCCAGCATCTCCGTACCGACGAGAATGGAGTTGCAACATTCCGAGGGGTCCCTTTCACTACGTCAGCTGGTCCATGTAGATCTTCAGTTCTGAATGCTGATGTTAAGTGAGCGGCTCATGAAACATGCTGATTTGAAACATTGATGTGCACATGCGGATGTACCATTTTGTCTTAATGCCCATATCAAATGCTACCAGATGTCAACAGAGTTGTCAGTTCATCGAATTTTAACATCTGAAAACAAGTTCAAGTTTTCTATATGAGGAGTTACATGTAGCTGATTTGGGGCAATTTTAGTTATGTTACTGCTTGAGCAGTAAAACTTCTCTATTAGAATAGGTTTATACCTTGCTTCGGTAGAGAGTTCGCATGAGGCTATGGGAATCGAGTTCTGTCTTGTGGAGCTCCTTTTGTCTGTCGTGCATCTTGCCTCTCTGCGTGGCAAAGTATTCTTTTGAACCTGTGGCCACATCGGATGCACCGGTACTGAAAGTTTAGGTGACAAGCTAAACGTGGCCTCCTGCCTCTAATTTTCTTGTAAGATTCAGCAACAAATTTGATACCTGAGGTGGATAATCGGTTTGGACCCCGGTTTCACTTCCGTTCCGAACCTTTTTGGGAACTTTAAATGGTCTTTACTCTTTTTTTTTCCGCGAAGATAGCGATTTGCGATGCATTTCATGACCGCACTGTGAGAAACAGAATAGTAATTGGATGCTTTCGGATGACCCTCGTCCAAGATCCTTTGGATGAGTTCAGAATGCACATGTCTTAGGTATGCCCAAGCATAAACTGTCAATGAAGAAAGTTGGAAGAGATTCGTACCCACCGTGAGGAAAAAAGGTTCTTCAATCTGGGGTAACATTCGATCCATGCTTCGAACAAAAGCCAATGCACGTGCACCTAGGAGGTTGCAAACAAGGGACCTTTGATTTTCTGAAGCAGATTTGTAGCAATGACATTGTTGAGTGCAAACGTTTGGGTCTTGGGGCTACAGGTAGCCTTTTTTGAACAGTTCAAAAATCACGTTTTGAAATTTCGAAATTTCCAAGAAAAAAATCCTAGATGTAAAAAAGTAATGTACTCTACCAACCTGAAAAAAAAAGACTCAACTTGAAATACCCAGTATTTTAGGCCGCATTTTTTATTACAAAATCTGACATCTCAAGTAGCGAATAGTTCAAGCTTTCGAACCTCCAAATTGTGTCATGTTTTGTCGTTTTTCTTAATCCTAGAATATAAGGTATTCCGGGGTCTAGATTTTGTATGTTGGTCACTATCCACGTCTATGAATTTTGTTTAGAATTTTTTGAAACTTTAAAATGGTGTTTTTCAAATTTTGGAAAAATGACAAGCTCCAAAGTGATTTTTTTTGTGCCATCGTCGACACTCAACGAGAAGAGCCCTGGTGACTTTTCTTTTGGCGAAAATTCCACCGATCTATTAATAATCGTTAACAATAGTACAAAGAGATCCACAAGCAATAAAAATTACAAATAGATCACTGGACCGCCTAGCGATCACTACATACCCTAGCCGAGCGCCTGCCGACTTGTACACAAAAACTTGTGACAATGACAAGGAGGATAGTGAGGTTTACGATTTCTAAAAGTGATGAGTAGGGCCAGCAGAGGAAACGGGTGGCACGCCCACGACACGTTAGCACCACACGGAGATTTGTTCCATCACATTTTCAGCAGCAGCCCTGCGTGACGAGAGCTGCAAAGAAAAGAAAGGAATCCCTAGAGCAAAATTCCCCTCAGCTGCCAAACCAAACCAAAAGCCCCGAAGAAACCTCACCAAACTCCTATTCCTCCATTCCGCTCCCCATTTCCTTCGTGCCGTCCGCCTCCGCCGTCCGCTTCCCCCGCTCGCCTCGCCGCCGCCGCCCCACCTCCCCGAGGCGCGCAGCCGCGGAGCGCCATCTCCCATGGCGGCCTCGCTCCTACACGCCGCCGCCTCCTCCTCCCCGCTCGCGGGCCCCAGCCCGCCCGCCCGCGCGGCCTTCCGCCCCCTCGCCTGCTCCCCATTCCTGCGCCTCGCGCGCTCCTCCCCCGACCTCCGCCGCATCGACGCCCGGCTCCGGGCGCTCCCGGCCGGAGGGCCCGCCCCTCGTGCCCGCCGCTTGGTCCTCGCCTTGGCGGCGGAGGAACCTGCTGTGAGTACTCGCCCTCCCCGAGATCCTTCCGCTGGTCTCTGGTTCCTGCGCTGGTGACTTGTTTTGACTTCTGAGGCCTGCTTCTCATGTCGCTGCCTATCTGATCTGCTAGCCTGTAGTTGGTCGCCTCACCTGCATTTCTGTTTTATTAAATTCTGTACTCATATACGGCAGAAATAATCTCAATGCGCTTTTACAAGTTTTTTTTTTGCTGCGCCATGTGATTTGAGTATAACGCGGATTATGCTTTTAATCGTATCGTCTCTGTGCCAAATGGTAGTGGGTCTGTTGATTCGTTGGCTATGGTGTTTTGGCCTTTTATTATCGCTGTAAATACCACATTTTCGTGGCTGAGTTGCGCTGTCAAATTACGATTCGAATCCTCACAAGCTATCTCGCCTGCTGAATCCAGACGAGTTCCGAGCCGGGCGATGACGCGGAGAAGGAGAACATCGAGATAGAGTCCGAGGAGGCGCAGGAGGTGTGGAGGGAGATGCTCAAGCAGTTCAAGGGGGAGGCCATCCGGATGCAGGCCCTGACGACGGAGGCGTACGCTGTCTACTCCAAGAGGGCGAGGGAGGTGCTGCTGGAGGCCTCCGAGAAGCTCAAGATCCAGGCGGATAAAGCGCAGAAGGACCTGAGCGTGATCGCCGCGGAGGTCGGCGAGGAGGGCCAGGAGTACCTGAAGCTGGCTGCCCAGAACTCCCCGGACTCGATCAAGGATGTAACGGAGACCATTAACGCGCTCGGCAAGCTGAATGGGCCGTCGGAGTATGCGGATTATCATGTCGGCATCCCGTTCGGTACGTGAATGCATTGTGTTGGTATCGTTTCTGGTGATCTAGTTAGCTCCCATTCCGCAAGTTCACAAGCATGTGTGCCTCTTGAGGAAATGGATTCTGTAGATCATCTGTTTTGTGTAGGCAGTTTGGTGCTGCCTTGCTACCTAAGGTTTTGAGCAGCGTTTCATGGATATATATATTCTTTCTTGTAGGTACCTATCTTACCGTGGGAGGTTTCCTCAACTTTATGCTAACTGGAAGTGTGTCTGCACTTCGCTTTGGTTTTGTTCTTGGGTTTGCGCTGTTGGCTCTGGGCATCTCAAGCTTGAGATCGCAAAGAGCAGGTGGTCGTCAGCCTCGTCTTCTGCTGAAAGGGCAAGCTGGTTAGCTAACATGTTCTCCCCCTGTTTTCCTTTAGTTCATTTCTTCCATTTTAACGATTAAAGTGCATGAGTAGTCTCAACTTTTCCTAATGCATATGATGTGTATTCTTATAGACTACAGTGACATGCTTGTGATGTTTGCAACTTCAAGAAAAACAGAATGAAAGAAAATAGAAGTGAAATACAAGTATACATAATTTGTGATTTATTAAGTTCAGAAGATTAATCTTTGACAGACCTATTTGTTTTGTCTATTACAGTATTTTGTATTTTTATGTTTCTATGCTTATTTATATTGCTGAGTGACGTGATATCTATTAGTTAGTATTATGCACATTATCAGTTCTGCGTAATTCTGAAAGCAACCGAGTCACTGATTCCAGTAACAAATTATTTGCAACTATGAATCTATTTGGACTTCAGGTTTATTTGAATGCATTTAAAATTTTAAGAACTTCCTTTGTTGTTTCTGTGATTTTTTTTTGCGGGGAATTATTTCTGTGAACTTGACCCACCATCGATAATGCTTTAACACTTAGACCATGATACATGTTTTTTTCCGTGCACGGGAGGTCCCGTGCACGTTTGTGCCGTCGATTTCGTGCTTTAAGTTCATGCCACACTGTTTCACCAAGTTTTGTCAAGTTTCATTGTGTTTCAGTTTGGTACGATAGATTGAAACGCAATGATACCTAATGAACCAATGCGCGGGAGGTCCCGTGCATGGGACAATGACTGGTCTCCTTAAACCATTGGTACATACAAAAAGAACGAAGAAACATTTTTTGGGCCGCATCAGGGGGTAAGAAGAAATATATATTTAATAGGCAAATAACTTCAATCAAAACCATGTTCATTTTTTCTAAATTTGTCAAACAACAATGTAAACATAGGGAGGTGGTGCTATAGCCATATGCAGTCCCAATATAAAACTTGATGACATTTGAAAGATCTGAAAAAGAAAGATAAATTCAGCATGAGCAGTGTTTAGTCTTTTTTAGTGTAGAATTATCTTTGTTTTCCGTCTTTCAGGTGCGGTTGTGTTCGATTTTGGTTTCTGTTATTTTACAAAAATATGGGGCCCCTGCTATGTCCTCACTTATTTTCAAATTGTTTCGAAACTTTCTCACATAGTTCCTATGGAGTTTAGACTCAACTTGAGTTCCATAAAACAGTTTCAACATAAAATTATTGGCTGTAGATACATAGCATCCAAGCTATGAACTGTTCAGATTGACAATGCAATGTACGTCATGTATGATTCAATTTTTTGATTCTTTGTATTGACTGTGCAACAGTTGTGAGGCTCAATTTGTAATCACACCTTGAGATACTATCTCAAGATTAAGTTATCAATTGAGCTCTGGTAAACTGTTGGTTTGTTATCCTTTTAACTTGCAAAAGTCTTAACATACTTGACTTGTGGCATGCAGCTATTGCAAGTGTTATCTTCTTCAGGGAATTATCAATTTTCTTCCAGGTAACATTTCTGGGTTGTCTCAATTTGTATTGCTGCTGTCTACAATGTCAGAATTAAGTTTTACTTTCGTGTGTGTAGCGCGGGTGGTTTCCAAATATCTTCGTGGTCCTTCTGAGGTCAGTACTACACAATCAATATCTGCACTTGCTTGGAGTATTCTCATTTTAGAATCACAGAAACATATAGTGATATATAACCAGTTGTTGTGAACTATGTTGCTCTTCTATATGCATACATGCATGACTGCATAAAATGGATTGTTCCTGTGAGTATAAGGTTCCGCGTGCGTATACAAATTTATAATGGATTTTCACACCCATTTGCATTTAGCTTCCCTGGCAACCTCTGCTTCGTGATAAATTACTTCTCATTTACTTCACTGCATTGTCCATGCCAGAACCATATTCATCAGTGGTGCCACAATCACCTGACAGGACACATCTCATTTTTGTGTAAAGTGTGAATTAGGAACACAACCCACTCTTGCGTTGCCCACAATATGTTGCATCTGTCTTATAGTGCATCACTGTAAATCCAAGACAAAAAAATTCATCAAATGGTAGGATGGAACTATTGCAACCATCTGTAACATAGCTGATAGCAATCATTAGGCACAAGTTGCTGTGAATAATAGTCGTTGGACTAAGTGTACAACCCCACCAGCTTGATATCTGGTAGCTATACTACTCCTTCAAGTTTTGTACATCTACATGGTCTCCGAAACACATGATTAACAGAACTGTGATATCATGAAATTTATATGATGTTATATTTATAAAATCTTAATATCACTGTGATACTACAAAATTACTTTTGTAGACATTAGTGCATATACTTAGTTACTTACCAAGTTTCCAATCTGTATTAAAGAAGTAGGGCTTTAAGGTTTGACTGGACCTGTCATAAAAGTTTAGCATTTTTGTAAACTGGAGTACTGAATTTGTGGATTTCGTCTTCAGTAATTAGATTGCCTACTATTTCTTAGTTTTGCTTCGGTTAGAGCGCATTTTGCACTGCTTGTAGAGGCAGCTGTTAGCTGCTAGGGCTATTTTAAATTCGACCAGCAAAACATGTTCATTATTTCTATATTTTATTTCTGCTGCAGTGGATTGGTAGCAGCCTTTTACATTCATCGCATTGTGACTGGTGGCCACAAAGGTCCAAGCACCCAGAGTGGTTCAGAGAATTAATGGTAACACACTAACGCCTAACCTTTTTTCACCTTAAGATCTTTCTGTTACCCATATATTGTACTCCAATATATGTATTTTGTTCACTGAACTAGTTAAACTATGTGTACTATTAAATGATCACCGTAAATTGCTATCCATCTCACGACACAACACTTCTCTAGGTTATGCAACACACTGGACGAATCACATGATTGCTGAAACTTGAGTTCTGAAGATTGATTGCCACCCTTTGGCTCTCATGGTTTCCATGTAGCCTTCAACTCAGGCACACTTCACTTTGTCCACAGAGTCTGAAATCTGAAGTGGCTCCTTATAGTACACTTGGGACTCAAAATACTTGCTCGTGTGCTCTCTGCCCTCATGGTTGCACCCCTTTATTCTTTTCTTCATGTAATATAGATGCTGGCCTGGAACAACAATAAGAAATGGCCCTTTGAAGGTCGTAGCATGTACCTAGCTGTTCATTACTTATGTTTTTATTGCATACAACGTAGTTGTAACACATTCGACATCTAGTGAAATCAGATAAAACTGTTCAACATACTTTGTGTCAGTGGGTTGCTGTTTGGTCTGAGGGTTACAATTTGGCAGTGGTGGTCACATCATATGCCGCCGGCTCCCAATGTGTGCTTGTCACTATCAAGTCGTCATATGTTACATTGTGTGGCACACTCCATATTATATAGGAGGCAAATGCTACAAGAGTGTGAGTCCAACACTACTTGTACCCTATCCACACCTAGTACAAGTAAAAGTCCAAGCTTAAACCAACAAGTACACAATATTGACACAAACACAACAACAATAATAACCTTAACAACAGTATGATGGGAAGATTTTGGCGTATCCTAGATGAATGCGGGATGAATGAGATGTACTTGCTCTAGAGGCTACACTTGGTTTAATGAGTGGGAATCTCCCATGTTAGTAAAAGTCGACCGGGTATTCTACATGGTTAGATGGGGAGAGCTCCACCCAAGTTGGCCGCTTTGTTGCCTTTTGTCTCTCATCTCTAATCGCTACCCAATAATACTTGAGGGCACACCACACCCAATACGTCGACGACCTAGTTTGAGAGGTGGCGAACCAAGCTATAAGGAATTGGAGACAAAGTGCCTAGTTTGAGAGGTGGCGAACCAAGCTATAAGGAATTGGAGACAAAGTGCTAGAGTCATGGGTGTTGGTGGCGATGGCGAGTAATAATCCTCAAGTGCAAGAAGTAGGTGTAGAACAATTCAATAAGTATTGAGTGTCGAACCTGACGTGGGAATGCCAAATGGGTTACTTGTTTTGCGTCTTTCAATCTTTTGATACATTTGGATTTAAACAGTTGTATTCATCTTAATTATGCAGAGAGGCTGTGTGTAATAAGTAATTAAAAAGTATAAGTAATAAAATATCCTTTATCCAAAAAAATAAAGCTATGATAGGGAGTACCCTAGAAAACATAAAAGCCAAGCAAGCGAGGAAAGGAAACTTCACCTAATCGGATTGAAAGATTGCTAGACATAATAAGGATTATAAGATACCACACTTTCATATTTATGAACACAATGGAAGGAATTGACAGATATCGGTGCATATAACTGATAAATGACCTCCTATAAAGAACCAGCACACACGCCACACGCATGGAAGCATACAAATATGGTGCGCTTACACACGCGCGTGGACGTACATGTCGACCTGGAGCACTGCGTTGAAGGTGGTGCCGTTTATCAGGTATGTCCGGAGCAGACCATAGCCGGTAGCCCCGCGGAACACGCCGGTGCCGCCAACGACCGGCAGCTCCCTGACGGGGTCGAGGATGGCGTCCCTTCCGAGCACGGCGATGGTGCTGCCGTTGTGTGGCCCCGCCGTGAAGACCATGTTGACGCTTAGCATCAGCGCGGCGTCCGTCCGTGACGCATACATGTAGTACCCCTGTGCTGTGCCGACGGCCGGGGACGTCGCGTTGGGCCCCTCCGTCAGAGCATCGTCGATGACGAACACGTCCCCGAACCGCACGGCGGGTTCGAGGGGCAGCGGCGTCGCTGCCCTGGCGACGCGCACCGCCGTTGCTGGGCTCGACGGCACCGCCGTCACAATATCATGCATGTAGAACTTGAGGTGCGTCGTTGTCTTCGTAGCCGCCACCGCTCCCACGAGGAGGAGGGCCATTGAGACTGCGACTGGTAGGAGCAGCATGGTGTGTTCGCTAGACATGTCACGTTCGTCTATGGTCTGAGCTAGCTAGACGAGATTGCTTACAATTTGTGCTCAATCTCAACTTATCTTCGACGAAGATTTATTTCTTATAGACTGGGTTATGTACGTCTAGGGCAATCCCGCCGCGATATTTTTTAATATCTATATGTAAATAGCTATATATCTAATCTATATCTACCTCTATTTATACCTCTATATCTATATCTATATCAATATCTATATCTAACAATAAAAGCATTAAGATTTCTTTTTTTTGTCCTTTTTCATTTGCCTCTATTTTTCTATCAAAAATTGTTTCTACTAGGAGATATATGCACGTGTGTTGCCATGGGAGAGAATAAGTTATGTCCGAAAAAACACAAATTAAGTATGTTCTTGTAGGTGCAACGGCGAAAACATGGATATCAAAGCAAACCTCCATTGGTTTATGTCGTGATGGTTCAAGTCACTACCAGAAAATCCACCATTGCCGTGTGGCCAGATCTTTGTCGTGCGCCAAAAAGCATAGAACACGACAAAGGTTATGCGTAGCTATGTATAAGGCAACACAAAATAACACCGTAGTGGCAAGCGAAGATACACGGCAAAGAAAAGAACACCGCAAAGCGGGAAGAAAACACACGACAAACAAGATAACACGTCAAAGTGAAAAAAACACACAACAAAGAGGCGCCCCACGTGTCCTTCCAAGCCGCAATTAACGGAGGCGTTAACATGGCATGGCTTTGCCGTATGTCGTCTAATGGACACACTACAAAGAATTATGGCCACGTTGATGCCTCTTTCCTGCACGTGTCATTTCTTCCATTTCTTCCTGCTGAAAGTGCTGAAAGGTTCACAAGGCAAACGTTCCCGCGCGAGCGGGAGAAATTTTCCCATTTTCTTTGTCGTATACCTGGAAAAAACACACGACAAAGAGAGGTCTTTGCCGTGTACCGTGTGTTTTCCCCTGGTACACGGCGAAGGGTTTCCCGCCTAGTTTTCTCTTCATTTTCTCCTCGACAATTCATTCCCACCATTAAATCCACCCGGAACATTGGCTCGACTGGCATTTATGGTGGCGCCACCTACAACGACACCACTTCTGAATTTGATGGTGGCATGCGCATGACTCTCCAAGCCAACACTGGAATCGTCGTGTCACAGCAAGGGAAAAGCCTATGGCTGCGTCTTGACCAGCCAACCTAGCGACCCGTCATGTTAGTTAAACTAGGCGGCCGATTGGCCTATGTTAATGTTGCGGCTCGTCTGCTCGCTCCGCTGCACTTCCTCCACGCGGCGATGCTATCATCCACGCCATTGAACTTCAGCGCCTTCCCACACAACGTGGGATCGTCTTCTGATGCTGTTGGCCAACGTTCATCACACCCACTGCCTCCTCCGCGACGCCCCGTCGCCACATCACCAAGTGGGTGAAAATCGCCCGCACCTCCGGAGCCGTCAACTACGGACGATGGAGGTCGATTTTGACATCGACGAGGAGCTGCTGGCAAACTCGAAGCATGCCGCTCCCCTCCCCTCCTTCGGCACCGCCCTGCGGGCGAGGCGTGACGCTGACCATCTCGAGGTGGCGAATTCCATGCTCATGGACCGCGCCACCGAGGTCCCTTTCTAGTTCGCGACACGGGAGGCTGCAACACATGACTTCATCGCAGCAGAGGTGCGGGCCAAGGCGGAGATCCGGGAGCAGCGCAACGCAGAAGCCGCCACCAATGACGCCGCGCACCACATGCTGGGGGAGAACTGCTTCCAGCAACGCCTGCCATATAAGGCACCGAGGAGGAGGAGGAGGAGGAGGCGGCGGCCAGGAAGTGCTGGTAGAAGTGCAAAGGGCCCGTCGTCGACCTTACCGACGGTGGGGAAGACACTAATGGTGGCACCGGAAGCAGAGGGTAGAGAGCGTCGGGAGGAGGGCAACACTTGGCGTTATCAGAGACCCACGGTGGCGGCAGGACAAGCTGTAAACCTCACCGCCAACGCCGATGACGCGGACGGTGTTGACCTCTCCGGCAATGACGTTGCAGTGGTGGCCCGATTTGGTTTAATTTGTATTTTAATTTAAATTTCGTTTAAACTTATATAATATTATCCTAAATTTGAATGAAATTCGCCGGTTCACTTCCTCCCAAATTTCTATTTATTTTAGTATCCGGCGGATCAGATTCCTCATTAGTTTCTTTCGTCGTTTTATTTTAAATCAAAAATAACAAGTGCCAGCGTGTTAGTTTTATCAGTTAACAGTTAGTGGCGCGCCGAGAGAATGCCAGCACTATTCTGTCGAAATGATAGCGTGGCGTGTGAGCGCCACCAGAATGGCTTAATAGTGGCGACAATTTAGTGATGCGCCATGCCAACGCCGTCAAATTAAAAAAGCGCAACGTCACCACTGGCCTACTTCCTACCGGTGATACTACCGGTCAAGGCAACACAATCCACTGGCCTATTTCCTACCGGTTATACAACCGGTCAAGGCAACGCAATCAAAGTTCTAATCAACTGTTAAGAAAACCTCATACACACACGCGTGGAGACTGAAGCAATGGAAATAAAATGCAAGTGTGTCTCTACCCTAGATTCGCTGCTGGTGTGTGGTGGACTGGTGGTTAAGAGCATCTCCAGCCGCGTCCCCCAAAACGTCCCCAAACCACGTCGGATTGAGCGTTTGGAGGACGTGTTTTGTTCATGTCGCGTTTGGGGACGTCGCTTCCCAGCCGCGTCCCCCAAACGCCGCCCCCAAACATTTAGAATACTTTTTTTTAACACATAACCATTTATTAAATGTAGCATATGAATAAAATTGTTTGCGAGGATTGTTTTCAAATTAAATTACAACAAACAATAAAATAAGTAAACAAATATAATAAATAGGGCTAGATGCTACATCAAGGTGCCACAGTATTTCCTTTGATCCTCCACAAATGCTCAACGAGATCAGCTTGAAGTTGATCATGAACATTGTTGTCACGGATCTCTGCGTGCATAGCGATAAAATCAGCAAAATCTGCAGGCAACTCATGATCAACCTCCGCGAGAGGGCCCTGACACTCATAGGTACCAACATGTGTCCTCGCATGATTCTTGCGGTCATCCTCGATGATCATGTTGTGAATGATCACACAAGCCTGCATCACCTCCCACATTTGGTCGTGAGACCAGCTTAGAGCAGGGTACCGGACAATGGCAAATTGTGCTTGAAGCACACCAAATGCCCGCTCGACATCCTTCCTGCAAACCTCCTATGTAGCAAAGTGGGAATTCTTGAGACCAGATGGATCCGAGATTGTTTTGACAAAAGTGGCCCATTTTGGATATATACCATCGGCTAGATAATAGCCTTTGGTATATTGGTGGCCATTGATCTCATAGTTGCATGGTGGAGCATGCCCTTCCACTAGTCTCTGAACACCGGAGACCGCTGCAACACGTTGATGTCATTGTGTGATCCCGCCATGCCAAAGAAAGAATGTCAAATCCACAGGTCATAATCTGCCACAGCTTCAAGCACCACACTGCAATATCCATGACGTCCTTTGTATATACCTTGCCAAGCAAACAGGCAGTTCTTCCATGCCCAGTGCATGCAATCGATGCTTCCAAGCATTTCAGGAAATCCTCTGGCAGCATTTTGTGCCATGATCCTTGCAGTCTCTTCCTCAGTTGGCCCTCTCAAGATTTGCCAAACTTTCCCACCACAGCTCGGCAAAACTTGTACATGCACTCAATGACTCACTCATGCGAAGGTAGTCGTCCTGTGTATCGGCAGGTGCTCCGTATGCAAGCATCCTCATGGCGGCGGTGCACTTCGAATGGACGAGAACCGAGAACGCCTACAGCGTCGACCTTGAGCTTGAAGTAGGGGTCGAACTCTCGAACGCCGTGGAGGATATTCATGAACAGGCCCTTGTACCGGCGCCGAAAATTGTCGGCATGTGTTGCATCGTCGGCGAAGTAGTCGTTGTGCAGCATGGCATGCCCCTCCATCCTCTGCCGGGCTTCGACTTCCTTCTTCCCGGCCTTGATCCTCGCGGCGCGGCTCTTCCTCTTCTCCGCCTCGGCGTCAAGCATGTCTTGGAGGGACGTGATGATCAGCAAATGCTCCCGCAGTCGTCGTCGAAGGCTTGCTCGTCCTCCAGCAGGCAAGCATCTCATCGTCGCTGTCCATGGCTAAAGCAAAATCAATGGTTAAAATTGCGCCGAGGCAGACGACGCGACAGCAGCCAATCGCGCCTACCAGCAAGTCGTCGAGCACCTTCGTGCGCGGAGGTGGGGCATTTGACGGCGCGTTCGGGGCGCTGGTGACGATGGCGCGCACGACAGCGGGAGCCCCGCCGCGTCGACGGTGCCGCTCAGCGAGATCGAGACGCCCAACGGCCGGGAAATCCAGCGGCGCGGTGGGGTGGGAGCGCGGGAAGGAGCGACGAGAAAAGGCGCGAACCAACGGTTTATGCAAATAGTCGCCGACATGTGGGAGCCCGCCTCACTTTCGGTGTGTCCGGTCCCGGTGCGTCCCCGTGGGACGGGGACGGGCTCGGGCGCCGGACACGTATCGGCCGCGCCGGACAAAATGGGCTTTGGGGACACGTGAAACGCATTTATCCGCGCCCCAAATCCCTTTGGGGAACGCTTTGGGGGACGCGACTGGAGATGCTCTAATACTGACATCTGCCTCTACATCGAAAATGCATCCGTGAAGCTAATATACGGCGGAGTTTAAATCTGAGCCCTTGCATGACATAGAGATATTCATTCATAGGGCTCACATATTTGACCACTTATTTTAAAAGAGTTTTTTTTTCCAAATACACTACGAATTAAAAACTAGCACAACTTTCACCTGAGAAATGCAGATGAATTTTTGTGTTCATATTTGGCTTCCTCGCGGCGAGCTCTTCGGAATTTGTCTAATATTTAATATTTTAAAATTTATTTGTTGAACTAAATCTATATTGTTCTCTATTATTTGAACATGTAGTCCGGACACTATGTGCATATAGTCCTGCAATATGTCGTGCTAATTTTATAAAATCTTTTCGAATTTGTTTAAATAGTAAATACAGTACTGTCAAGAGTACTGCTATTTTTACACACGAGACAGTTGTAGATTCCCTTTTCACATAGAGACGATCGACCCGAATCTCAAGCAAAAATATCAACTCTGCCCCATTTCAACCGCACCAACTGCGTGTTGATTCAGATTCAGGTTCAATGTACTGACTGACGTACAGCTACCGAAAACATTAGTCCTAAACAAACAGATTCAACGTAGCCGGGTGTACTTCTTGGCCGAGCCACGAACTTTAATACGGAGTACGTTGCGTTGACCCTTCTTTTGTGGAATGAAAGGACGAACACTGCTATAAGATACTTCAAGTGTTCATGTTTATTATTACATACAGCGTAGTTGTAACATATTCAATATCTAGTCAAACCAGACAAACCTGTCAAACCTGTTCTGTCTAGGTGGGTTGCTGTTTGGCCTGAGGGTTACAATTTGGTAGCCATGGTCACATAATATTTTCTGCCGTGCCGATTCATAGCGTTTCTGATTTGCCAATAGTCACGCGCACACGCTTTGCAGTTGGTAATCACCGAGCAGGAAAATAACATTACTCAAGGGAAATGCTAGTACGTACTGTCCTTGAGATGGTCCCACATGGTTATATATAAGGTTGTAAGGCGGGACCCAATCCACTCCGTTTCATAATAAAAATCGATAAAGTTAGTTGTAGTTTTTTTTTTTTTTGCAAAGTAGTGTAATTTGAACTAGATAATGCTTTCACGGCATGCTGCTTGCAACCCTACTTATATGGGTGCTAAGGCAGATTATGGAAGAAAATCCCAACTATACTTTCATATGCACTGCTAAATAGTTGTGTAAATTTCACGTGAACAAACAAAATGAGGTTACATGTAGAAAAAGACCAAGGTTAACAACTAATAAAACTAAGAATTTTCGTTGGCTACTATGTGCATGAACTAACCATGCATGAAGTGTTCCTACGTAGGCTTGTTGCTTTGCTTCTGTTTCCAATCATTGCCCCTTTTGTTTCTTCAACATCCTCTCGAAGGTTTTATGCACTTTGATTTGTTGTCTCCTTTCTTCCTTGTGATACCCCTAAACCTTCCCCAAGAAAATATCAAACTACCTTGAGAGCCATTCTTCTTGAAAGAACCCCCTGTTAGACTATACGTGTGTATATTAGGATAGAGATAGACTAGGATTTGGTACCATCTTGTACTCCAAGTCTACCTCCCCTTTGTACCTCTATATATACCTCCAAAGAACTGATCAGATCTTTGATCGTGACCAGATGCCGCGCCCCCGAGCTGGTATGTGTTGGGTCTATGTTGTTGTATTCTTTACTGTCTGGGACAGCTAGTTTACCATGTGGCGATACCATGTACACAACATCGCAGCCCGATAGGGACTATTTAGTTTTACTCATGTAAAAATTACATCTCTTGGTCCAAGAAGCCATTTACTTAAGAATTTGTTGGTCTAATCCATTTCCTGCAACATACTCTTAGGAACCAATTAGCTAATTCTACATCGCAACCTCTTTCAGTTTAAAAATATGAGTGAATTTCACTTTTACCCCACTGTATTTATGATGGGTATTACTTAGTTTAGTAAATTTCTAGCAAACTCTTTTTGGAAAATTTGACCATAATTAGGTCGATGTGGTGCGATACAATATGCAAAGGTCGAATGGTGTCATCGATTATTATGTATAGCCTTCTCTTCACCATCCATTCTATTCATAGTCACCATCGTGATAATTTTGAGCTTCACTCGTCGCCTCACATTTTTTGCAGAATGCAAAAAAGAGAATCCAGAGTTTATAAAAGGGATAATTTAGATGGATTTTCATTAGGATGGATAATTGATTCGTATCAAAAACAATAGTACATATCTAGGGTAAAAATTAAACATCACTTTAAAAATTAATAAAGAAAATGGTAGATGGTCTCTCCCTCAGTCACTCTCCTACACGTATTGTCACTACCGACGTACTCCAAATCTTATCAGTGGACTAAACCGTGCGCGAGATATACTACCACGCTGAGCAAGCTGCTACACTCTACTGAAGAATAGCAGTTTGAGGGAGATCAGTACTGAAGCCAAGGTAGTTGACGACGCATTCCCATCCGACTCCGAGGCTGCCTTCCAGAAACTCCTGTACAGGAGAAGTGCCACGTTCAGCTTCCGACGAAGTGGTGGAGGAGGAGGACGACCACCGTCCCCGCGACGTCTCGCCGCCGTGATGGCGCCAACTCTGCTCGGCCGCGAGCAAAGGCCGAGGAGATTCTTCCACATTCTGATACCGATCAACGACGCCGACGACGGCAGGAGGCATCGCCGCACGTGCCTCTTGCTGACAGGGATCGCCGCCGGTGCCGCCTCCGCACGTGTGTTCGCCGTAGTAGGCGATGACGAACGCCGCGGGGTCCTCCTGCGACTGCTGCACCCGGCGAGTCGCGCCGCAGCCGTCGCCGCTGTATGCGCAGCGGTAATAGAACCTGCAACAGAAGAGCGTACGTACGTACGTACGTCAGGCTCCGCTCTGAATCCTCTGATCGCGAGCAGCCGCGAACATGCGCGCAAACGCAACACATTTGCTATCCGGTTTCTACCTCGGGTGCTTGCTTCCATTGATGTCCTTCTGCCCGTACTTCCTCCACACGAACCCGTCAGCCGTCGTCCCGCACCGGACCTCCCGACCCGCCGCCGCACCACGCGCCCTGCGAAATCAAGGGCCAAATTAGGATTCGCGCAAAGGCTATAGCCCGTAGGATCTCGATCCTTGCGTCGAAGCGACAAGATACCGACTTTGGTTTCTTACCTTCTTTTGGACGGCATGGCACCGTGCTCCGTGATCGCCTTCCTCTTCCTGCCGGCGGCGACCCCGCTCATCGCGGCGATGACGCGGTCGCAGCAGCGGAGGATCTCCGCGGTGAGTGCCTGGACGCGCTCCGCCTCCGTCGGCGGCGACGCGGCCCTGAGCAGCTCCCTAAGGTGCGCCGCGGACTGCTGCCCCATCGTCATCATCTCCAGCACCACGGTGGCCGGGGTGGACATCGCCATACCGATCGAGTCTCTCCGCTAGCTCGATCCTTGCAGTTGCACAACTCACTAGAGCACTAGAGCTGGGCCGCTGCACCTTGTGTTGCTTTTGGGTGTTGGGTTTGTGAGTGCCGCGTCGTGTAGGATCGGGAATTTATAGAGCTCGGGACAAGGGAAACTGCGGGGAAGCTGCAGGCCGGGAAGAGGCCGAGGTCGAGCTAAGTGCCGTACGCGACAACTTACTCAAGTCCACTCTTGAGCTTTTGGTAGTAGTACCTACCCAGCCTAGCTAACCCTTCCTTTCCCTTTGCAGCCGATCGAAGCCATTGCCAACAGACCAAGAGAGCCAGGAATTGAAAATGATGACTATGCTAGCTGCATATGTCAAGATACAATCTATGACATCGAAGCTAGTAGAGATCCGCTCGGACGTGGGGCGACGTGTAGTAGTTGCCCAAACGCGTGTAGAGCTCATTTTTTTTAGAAGTAGCTCGTGTTTGTATATACGGGAGTACGTACGCCGTCACATGCATGGAGCTGGTTCAGAGCTCGAGCTCACTCTCTTGATAAGAGTGATTGGGCAACGTGACTGACGCATGGCATGATGCATCCTATCGTATACATTGGCAATGAAATGTAGTGGAATGGATGGAACCGTTACGTCTCTGAGAGTATAGGTACGGTTTAGATAATTTAGGAGGTAGAACTCTTGTCTTGTATTGCACTCTAAAATGATCACTATACGTCTATATATATTCGTCCATGTGGCTCAATAATATATTCATCATATTTCGCCAATCTCTCTCTATCGTTCCACAGGCTGCAGCACCCGCTTCTATATATGGTTGGTTGGGCCACGGGAATGGAACCATGTAATTTTCAAAAGGGAATATACCTATCAGATGCGATACATCTGTTCGGCCAAATCCGTGGAATCTGGTGGAACCAATTGATAACCACACCAAGCCAAGCTGAAAACAAAAAAAAAGAAAGCTCCTTATCCTCGCCCAAGCAAGCGAACCCTATCCCGGCCTCTCCCTCCCCCGTCTGTGGCCTCTCCCTTTCATGAGCCGCCACACTCCCTTACCGACGCCTCTCCCTCTCATGCGCTTCTCCCTCTTGAGCACCTGAGGGTGGCGGACAAATACAACATGAAGGCGAGGGGGGTAGTGGTGTCAACTGTTGCAGGCTAGAGGTTGAGCTTCATGGACCAAGCAACATGGTATGGCATTTCCATCGTTTCGAGATAGCCTCTTGCCTATAATTTGAAGTGATGGTATAACCTTCAATAGGTGACTATTATGCCTAGTATATTACATGAACTTGGTCATGGTTTAATGGATTGTAATGAACCCTAACTATTGCTTTTGGATGGCTACATGGCCATGAACTAAACGTGATTGCTACGAGACTGACTTATACGGTTGTATGGATTGAAATATGTGACATATGTGTGTTATACGTACGAGTATGTATTAATAGGGGCGGGCCACATTGAGAGTTTTTTTTTGAGGGATCCACATTGAGAGTTGTGTGGTCAAATGACCACACATGTTTTTGGCAAATTCTTTTATCTACAAGTACAAGCAAGAAGCTAGTAAATACTCTATCACAGATTGAGAGTACATGTCTTTGACTCACAGATTTGAAATGACATCACAAACTTGAAGTCCTAGTTCCGCCACTTGTTATTGCTTATTGCTGAAAATACAAAAAAATGCCGCTGAAAGTTTTTTAGTATGATGTTACATGTGAGAGATATACCACCATATCAATAGAAGTTGTGAGTTGAACCCAATTCTAACCATTCAATTCCACATTCTGGCCTTCTGGCCCACCAAACAATAAACATAACCATTTTATTGCACATATTTGTCCAAACCAAATACGGGAATGGAACCCCCCGATCTAACCATTCCATCAAATTTCAGTTGATCCAATTATTGAACACACTCTAATGGTCAAGGCAACAGATCGTAGTCCATATCAGCGGTTAAGAAAACCTCCATCATACACGCGCGCGCGACGGCAGAGAATCGAAATAAATTGCAAGTGTCTCCCTGAATTCGCTGCTAGCGTGGAGGTTAATACTGACACGTGCTGGCTCAGCTCTAGATTCGGATTCAGGTTCAATGCACTGACTGACTGACAGCTACGGGAAACGTACGTTTTAGTCCTAAACAAAACGATTCAACGTCGTAGCCGAGTAATTCTTGGCCGGGCCACGTACGTTGCGTTGATCCTGCGAAACACCGGTATAAAATACTCAGTGTTCATGGGTGTCTTCTGCTTGAACAAGGGGCCATAAGCGATGAGAACACTGATGGTACAGTCTCTTCCCTCTAGTATAATGGGTGTGTGGCCAGTGATGATGCTCTGGGAGCGTGACTAGGCCGGTCCGATCGAGCTAGTGTGAAGTTCAGGCCAGGCTTTCTCACTAGGACTACTCGACATGCTTTGCTCTTTGCTCCAATAACACCTCCTTATTTGGATTTTATAATCATGATGTATGTGATGTCCTTCTCAAGGTAGATCTGGTCTGTCACTAGTGGCAATCATCCGTGACCGTGAGTACGTACTAGTTTGACATTCCCAAATGTTCGGTCTCCAAAGTCCAAAAGTGGGCATGTAAAGAAAGTTAATCGATTAACTAACTGAATAAGCCTTGACAAGTGCTTGGGATCAGATTATTTACACCCAAAGTGCGAGAATAATCCAAGACCTGTCTGCACGGTACCCTTTTCGTCGAAACAACATGTTGACCAGACATCTTCATCTGAAAACTTATACTCCGTATGTATTTTTGTTTCGAGGCTTGCTTCGGTGTCCCCCTCACCAAAATTTGAAGGGGTAAGGCTTTTCCCGGTGCCTTCTTTTTTTAGCCCACAAAAACCGATATCAATTTCTATATACCCTCGTATAGATATACTAGGTGTACTCAACGTTCCTACCAGTCGATGTGGCTGACGTTTCGGTTTTCAACGTACACCATTGTCTGCGCGTCTGACTACATGACTACTAAACAGTATAGAGTTAAATGGAACGCACGGGCTACTAGGGCTTGTAATTATGTATTTTTATTAACCCCTGGTTACGAATGGGTATGAAGAGATCCTGGCCATTCATGTGTTCCAGTTCACCAAAATTTGAAGGTGGGGAGCAAAAGTGTTGTCTTTATCATTTGGATGTATATGTGTATTTTAAACAAGAATTGTTTTGGCTGCAAATATAGTTTGTACCGTACACTTGCTGGTCAAGACAGAGATGCCTCATTTGCACTTCGATGAAGTGAAGTCATCTGTTTGATTAAGGGCACGTATAATGGGGTGATGTCAGCCTTCCTTTAGAGTTGTCACGTCAGATTTTTGCTTAGTTGGAGGAGAGAGAATAAAGAGAGAGAAGGTTGTCTTCCCTTAGCTAAGGGATCATCTCTTAGAAAATAAGAGAAGACTATTTTCTCCATTGTATCACATATGCCTTCCCCTAGCAACAAATTTCCTACCAAAATTTAATTATTCATATTAATTGTATGACTTATATCTAATACCTTCTCTAGCTGATATGACAGAGTAAGGAAATACATGCCTTCTCTACCATTGTACATGCCCTAACTGGTGGCATTGCATGCGTGGCTTGGCGCGGATTGATTGCCCTTGCTGTTGAGCTGCATCGATTCGTCTCCGATGGAAACATGCACGAATAGGTCATTAATGCATAGTAGTACATGTATTGGCTCCGAACCTCTCTTATTGATCAAGTCTTGCATTACAATGGTCGTGCTTCACTGGAGACCTTAGAGCATCTCCAGTCGCGTCTCCTAAAGCGTCCTCAAACGACGCTGAATCGAGCGTTTGGGTGCGTGTTTTGTTCGTGCCGCGTTTGGGGGACGTCACTTCCCAGCCGCGTCCCCCAAACGCCGTCTGCAAAAACAAATTCAAATATTTTTCATTCAAAAGAGATTGTTCCCGCCGAAGTCGTCGCGATCAGAGTAGCTACGATCAAAGTTGGGTGCGTGATCATATTACAGGCCGACGTAAAAATTAGAAGAAGGGGAAGGGGTTGGACGACGGCGACGGCGACGGCGCATCCTGAGTCGACGTAGGCCCGTCGATCACGACAAACTCGTCGTGATATGCCCGGTGTGCATGCTCTGTCGCCGACGGCGAGACAGAGTCCGATGCAGGTGTACTAGCAGATGTTGTCGCAGACGCGTCTGCCGGCTCTTCCTCCGGGGTTGGGGTTGCTGCCGTTGCCGCTGCCTCCGCCGCCGCCATTTTGGCTTCGATGTCGTCGAGGATCAGACCTTCGAAGAAGTTGTGCGCCGCCCGCGTCCGAGGAGACATTCCTTCTGTCGATGCTGTCAGCAGGGACATGTCGTTCTTGCGTTTCTTGAGCTGCATCTTCTCCTCTTGCCTCTTGAGCAGCGCCATCCATCTTTCGTCGGTCTTTTTGTCGCGAAAGAGCAGGGTCGAGGAGACCTCGGCGAGGCACTGCGTGATCGACACCTGCGTCTTCTCGGTCGATGCAGCGTAGGCCAAGGCGGGCTTGGCAGCCTTGTTGCCGATAGGACGCCCTGCCGATGTTGCCAGCTGCGCATCAAGATCAATGGCGGCTTTCCCCTTCGGGAACGAAACGCGCGTCAGCCGCCATTTTTCGTTCTTTTTGAGCTTGCTATAGCAATGCATCAGCGCGAACGACTTATGCCCTTCCGAGTGCCTCCGGTACATATCCATGGCCTTGTCGAACTAACCAAAGGAAACACAATCAGAGTCGTACCACGCCACTGACGTTGATGCTGCTGTCGCCTCTGGTCTCGATTTCGCTATGGAACACATGGAACATGTTCACCGACGCCTGGATGATGGCTCATTGCGTCGACATTGCCTTTTGGCTCCTCTTCATTGTCACTTTGTTGTAATCGCTATTGATTAGCTTGCGCTCATCGAACTTGGCCTTGATCCTCCCCCAATAGTTTCCGTACTTTTTGTTGGCGCCGATGATGGAGTCATGGCTCACCGTCGACCACGACTCGCAGAGACATTGATCCTCCAGAACCGTCCACTTGGAGCCTCGTGTGTCCGACGCCTTCTTCTTCCTCTTCTTCCTCACGCTGGCCGCGTCAACCTCCACGAGATCATCTGCATCCTCCGCGGCATCCGCGTCCTCATCGTCCTCTTCGTCGCTGCCCTCTTCATCCTCGTCCCCGTCGTCCTCCACCCCCTCATCCTCCTCCTCCTCCTCAGCACCGGCGCCCTTGAATTAGAGCGGGCCCCTGCGGCCAGTGAATGGGGCGCTGTCCGCACCGGGCCCTAGCTCGCGCTGGGGCGCTTGCTCATACGCCGGGGAGTAGCGGTGTTAGGGTTGAAGTCGCCATGCGGCAGCGTATCCTGGTACTGCAGCGACATGTTTGGCATCACGCACCCGGGAGTGGCGGAGGGGACGTCGTTGTAGAACCCAGATGTCGACGGGGACAGCACTCCCAGAATCTACGCTGGCCCCGACGTACTCCATGGGCTCGCGTTGGTGGTGGCGATACACGCGGCCAACACGTGCTGCTGCGCGTGCACCGCCACCATCTTCTTATCCTGCTGCCCCGCCCTCCGTCCCCTCCGCTCCGTCGTCGACATCTTGCGGCAGCCTTCCGACTTCTTCTTCGGAGTCGGCGCCTTCCGCGGCTTCGCAAAGGGCGCCTTCGCCCCTTTCGTCTCATTGCCCGGTGGCTTGGTGGCCGCTTTCTTTGGCATTGTTTTGGGGCCTGTCGGTGGCGCCATGGATGGGAAGAGGTAGCGGCGCCGAGGGCGGGAGGAGGAAAAGTGAATCGGCGGGAGGGGGAAATGTGTTGGGAGGGCAGAAGTGCGTGGCGGGAGAGGCGCGATTCGGCGGGAGAGGGGGACGAATTTTTCCTGTGCCGCTGATGCGTCGGTCCCGCCACTCCTCGCTTCGCTTTTCGTTGTGTCCGGCGCACCCGAAGCGTCCCCTGTGTAGCGGGAATGGGCTCAGGACGCCGGACACCGTATTGGACCGCGGCGAACAAAAAGAGGCTTTGGAGCACGCTGCTGGGAACGTTTTTTTTATCCGACGCGCCTTAAATCCTTTTGAGGGACGCGGCTGGAGATGCTCTTATGCTTGGTACATATGCCAGGCCAGCACATGTTTTACATGCATTAACTATTACTAGCCTCAAAACCGTTAATTTCCACGATCAATGGTGTAAATATATTACGTGGCAACAACATACTGACCAGACTCCTTCGTTTAGAAAACGTACCACCACATCATATTGACCACAAAGTTGTCAAGAATATACGATCCGTTTTCATGTAGTCGACCCTGTAGAACACTCCAAATATTCGCCATGCGAAATGTACAAACGGGTTAGAGTACCTTCACGCATGGATACAAAACCGTGCCCTAATGCCCAGGTTTCTTGGTACTACTATATGCCAAAGTCACGATTTGCATTTAATGCGTTCTCGGCGACAAAATTGTTCTTCAAGGTAAATACGTGTTGACCAGTGCAAATCCGAGGACAACGAAGTATATGTACCCAGGCGTACGTCCTTGTTAATTTCTCCTGCAGGTATTTTGACCCAAATATTGTGGGATTTGACACTGACAGCAACCAGTTGGACCTAGCATAGCACATATCTGATCTTCTCTGCTTACAGGCTAATCATACGCGGTACTTATCTGACTAACTGACTCCCAGTTGATTGGCTTTAGCTAGTAGTGTCAACCAAGGTTAATATGGTCATGCTCATGCTCATGCACACACGGTTCCAGTTGGTAATCACCGAGCAAGAAAATGACATAACTCAAGGGAAAACAAGGACTATTGCTGAGCAGACGATATATCGTACGGTCTATGAACTGGTCCATAGATGGGTGTTAAGGCAAATTATGGAAGAAATTCAATGCCAACTGTTACTGATTGTGTGAACTTGCTGTGAACAAACGATTTTGTAGCCGTACGTCCCGTTTTCATGGTCATGGAAGCAGGCAGCTGGCAGAGTGGCAGATCACATGCACATACATGAGAATATAGTACGTGCAGAAGGGAGGATCAGTAACCAATTTGGTAACATGTCTCTGAGATTATTTTTCTGAAAAAAACTTGGCGAAGAGCGTTCTGCTGAATGAGATCGCCATCGACCGAGTGCGTGAACGTGCAAGCTGATATATGTTTACTGACCAGATATCTCCATCAGAGACTTGGAACACTTCCATCCCCTGTAAGCCGGCCAGTAATTGATGGTCAAATTATCTAGTGCAAGTGTATAATTCTTTTTTGCAGGAAACCGCGTTAACGTTGCAGCAACAAGACATGAACTTATCTGTCAGCTATGTATATATATGATATGAGTTTGATCGTCACTTACTTAGAAGAGGTGCATGCACGTATCAGGCATTCAGGCCTCACGTGTAGCACGTACGATTAGCTGAGTGATACTTGATTTGTATACATTTACTATATAGTTACTACTAATACTATACTTCTGAATGGCCGGGGATCGTGTGTTCAACAAAATCAAGAGAATGACTAACTGACTGATCATGCTGCCATGCAGTGTACTAGGTCAGCTAAATAGCAAGGGGTTGAGTAACATATTGTTGCTACATCGACCTATCAAAGATAAGTCAAAGTCGATTGTCAACTGGGTCAACAGAACATGCGGTAGCTGACTCCAATTTCGAGCTCTTTCAAGTACAGGTAACCATCGAGCGATTATTTAACAGGTCTACGTTTTAGTACTACCCGTTATGGCAATGGTTGGTGGGACGAGGTCCTTCAATCATTTTCCGTTTAGTGAATGAGACGGATCAGCATGTTTTTTTTTGAAAGCCATCATGGCATGCCATTGTTCAAAAAAAAAAAATCATGGCATGCTTTATTTCATCTCAAAAAAGGATACATCGTTTGTTACAACTGAATTTAGATAGGTAGGTGGATCACCATCCCAAAAACAGGACTGTTTGAATCATAAATAACCCTAGCTAGGTGGTGTGCAGTGCCATTTGCCTCCCTAAAGCACTGTTGAAATGTAACCTGTCCAATTCCTCTCGCCCTTTGGAAACAGTCAGCCAATATTGCTGTCTATGGACTCCAAATATCAACGACCCCAGTATATTCTTGCACGAGCTCGAGCGAGTCAGTCTCAATAACGACTGGAGCACAACCCGGATCTTCAATCAGCTTGAGACCATTTTGAAGTGCTATAGCCTCTGCCGTAGTGGCATCCAGAATCTGACCAAGAACCCTGTTTAGTCCGGCGACAACATGTCCCTTTGAGTCTCGAAGAACGGCTCCCGTGGCTCCAGTACCATTTGGAAATAAACAAGGGTCAATATTCAGCTTGTATGTATTTGTATGAGACGGATTAGCATGTTACAACAACACGAGTGCATGAATTCCTTCAATATGGAACCCTCACAAAAAGCAAACGAGGTCCTTCAATACGAACCCTTACAAAACGTAAACGGCCGGGGTTCCTGGATTCCTCTCACGGCGACCGGGAGAGTCAAGACCTTTTTCTCTAGAATCACGATCCGATCAACTTGAAAATATCCATCTCTCCTATCTATCTGGTGTTCTGGATTCAAGGTACTGTTTCGGTCGTTTTGTCTAGCTAGTTTCATGACCGAGAGGACGTCAAATCCGATGTCGGCGGCGGAAACGGCACCCGATCGATCCAAAGAAGGCACAAGTCAAGGGAGAAAATACTGCTGATGTTGGGATGGATCCAGGTGCGAGCTCTGCTGACTATGAGAAAGAATTGGAAGATCGTTTTGAGGGTTTTTTGTTGCGAATTTCGAGGGTTTTGACCTCCATGGCGAGGAAGAACCGATCTAGACTTCTCGGGTGAGATCGAGGAGCTACCTGAAGTGATGGATGGTGGCCCATGGTTGTTTCATGGGGCGGCGATAGTCATGGCAGATTATGATGGTGTCTCTAACGTTGATGATTATAAATTAGATAAAATCCTAGTCTGGGAAGAATTCAAGGTATTGCTGAGGGCCTACTGAAGAAGAGAGAGGTAGCGGAAAATGTTGGTTTGAAGGTTGGAGAATCTCTAGTGATTGTTAATGAGGGTGTGATACACCCGGCAAAGTTTCTTAGAGCTAGAGTTTTCATGGATTTGAACAAACCGCTACTTCGATTTGTCCCTATTAAGTTGAAGGAGAGGAAAGAGTACACATTTTAGTATGAGAAGCTACCATATTTTTTCTACTTTTGTGGTTTGATTGGCCATTATCTAGGTTGATGAATGTGGCGATGGTGTGCATGAGGATGATAAGTGCCAATGGTGGAGTTGGCTGAAAGTTGTGTTTGAGCCAAATATACCAAATAGGCCTGGTACAAGAAGTGGATCTCGTCGTTCTTTTAATGGTAGAGGAGGTAGAGGAAGGGGTAGAGTCTGTGGTGAGAAAAGAAATGAAGAGGGTGTTGATATGGAGTTGAACACAGATAATTATAATCTGGGAGGCCGGGCTAGAGACACAAGAAAGAGGCTTATAGGTTGTGACGGTTCGATTAATACCGGGGGATAGGAGGCAGTGCCCCTAGGTGAGTGGTCTATAGGGTTCTGTAAATAGAGAATGGGAAAGCACCAACTCTTAATGTTCTGGTGAATATCCCATAAAAGTTTCAAGATCCAAAAAGGAGAAAAAAATATGGAGAATGACAATGGCACTTTTGATGAGGATATGGGATTGGCGGCCTCGCACGAAGAGGACCACCGGGAGCAATGCAAATATAAGGTTGAAACTGTCGGGGCTTAATATTCATCGTGTAGTTCTTACTCCTCTGGAGAGAGGCAATGTAATTCGGATGTGTTTTTCCTGTCTGAAACCCATGTGCGTAAAGCTAAGGCAGAAAAGTTAATGATGAGACTTGGATTCCATCATTTTCTTATTTTTGAAAGTGAAGTGAGGAGTGGTGGTTTATTGATGATCTCGAGGAATCCAATCAAGACTGGTAGGCATTGTGCGACATATCAACACATTGATATTATTGTTGAAGTTGTTAATCTGTGGCGCCTTACTGTAGTATATGGGTAACCGAAGTGTGATGCAAAGGAGAGAGCATATAATGATATAAAAGATCTGCATGGTAGGATATATATTCCATGATTATTGTTTGGTAATTTCAATGAGATATTTATTAATTCAGAGAAAGAAGGAGGGAATCCTAGGCCAGTTTGTTTTAAGAAGGATTTCCAGGATACTTTGGACCAATGCTCTTTGTGTTATATGGACTATATTGGTGATAAATTTACGTGGCAAAGAGGAATGATCCGTCAGATCTGAGACATATCCATTTGCAATAGAGCATGGGAGGACATGTTTCCGATGTTTGCTCTTGTTAATGAGGGGATGAAAAAATTTGATCATCGACCAATCATTGTGGATACCACATACTATGGTGGAATTTGGATTGGTACATCAAATATTGGAACGAGGTTTGAAGCTAGTTGGTTACAAGAACCCACGGTTGACGAAATTGTGAAAGTTGTGTGGAATAAAGCAAAAGAATCGCGCCAAGCTATTGAGGAAACGTTAGGTGAAGTGCATGCCTATCTGCATACGTGGGATCGGAAACATTTGAAACCTCCGAGGAAACGTATCGACAAGCTAAAAGCTAAGTAAGAGGAGCTAGAAGGGGACCGATGGCTAATGAAGCCCTAAATAAAGAAAAGGAGATACTTATTCTTTTGGAGTCCTTATTCAAGCAGTAGGAAGTCTCTTGGTTGCATCGTGGAAGAGATAATTGGTTACGTCATGATGATCATAATACAACTTTTACCACAACTTTGCAATAGTGAGAAAAAAGATGAACATGATAAAATACTTATTGGATGATCAGCTTGTTGCGCTGATCCATAATACTTTACTTAACTGTTTACTTTAGAGGTTTTTGCACCCATCCCTAAAATTCTAAATACAATGAATTTTTTTTATAGAGAAATTAATGAAAAGCTTATTGCACCTTTCATCACCAAGGAGGTTTAAAAAGCCTTAGTCTAAATTGGTGATCTTAAAGCTCGAGGGGTAGATGGCTTGCATGCTTTATTTTACAAGCAGTATTGGGAGATGTTGAGAGAAGATATTATACAGGAAGTGTTGAGTGTTGTTAACTCGGATTTTATACCTGATGAAGGGTGACATCTCGATTGTGCTGATTCCGAAGTGTGATAATGCAGAATTGGTTACTCATTTAGACCTATAAGCCTCTTTAACTTAGTGTACAAGGAGATTGGAAAGATGATCGCAAATAGATTGAAAGTAGCTCTTCTAGAGGTGATTAGTTAGGGACAGTGTGCCTTCGTTCCTATGCGTCTCATCGTTAATAGGATTTTGATGGCCTATGAAATCATTCATGCAAGTTAATAGAAAGCAGGGAAGAAGGATCTATGTGCAATGAAACTTGATATGCATAAGACATATGGGGTTGAATGGGTATTCCTAGAGGAAATGATGAAGAAACTAGGTTTTGACCCTAAATGGACCAGACTAACTATGGCATGTGTTTCATCAGTCAGGTACCATGTTTGTTTTAATTCTATTGAGACTGATTTATTTACTCCTAGGCGTGGTCTCACAAAGAGTGATCCTTTGAGCCTTTAGTTATTCCTGATATGTGTGGAGGGTCTCTCGAGGATCCTTTTGCATGCCGAAGAACATGGTCACATAATTGGAGTTAAAGTTTCTAGAAATGCACCAACTGTATGTAATATGCTCTTTGCGGATGACTCCTTGATTTTAATGCAAGCTGATGATGAGAATGCAACATGGTTAAATAAGGTTATGTATTTGTATTGCCAATCTTCTGGTCAGCTTGTTAGTGATGGAAAATTAAGTATTTTTCAGCCCAAATACTATTGTAGCGAGGAGATTGGAGGTATGTACAAGACTGAATATAATGACCGAAGCTCTTACTGCCAGGTATCTTGGGCTACCTCTATTGGTCGGTGCTGAAAGAAGTGCTCGTTTCAATACTTGATTGATAAAATTTGTGAGAGATTGCAAGAGTCGAAGGAGAAGTTGTTGTCCATGGGTGGTAAAGAGGTGCTTGTGAAGGCTGTGGCTCAGTCTTTATTAGTGTTTGAAATGTCTGTATTCATTATCGCAAAATAAATTTGCAAAGGGATTATGGATGTGATAGCGCAACATTGGTGAGGAGATGATGTTAACAATAAAAGGATGCATTGGTTTGCCTAGTGGAAGATCTCATACTAAATAAAGATACATTTTGGGTTTTAGGGATCCACATTGCTTTAATCTAGCCTTGATTTCGATACAAATTTTGAGATTACTCACGACGCCGAATCCTTATGTGCCAAAGTTCTTTGTGCAAAATACTATCGCGATGGAAAAATTCTAAATGCAAAGATCAAAAGTTTTTCATCCTTTACTTGGCAGAGTATTGTGGCCAGGCTGCAATGTTTTAAGAGGGTAGTAATTTGGAGAGCGGGGGACGGAATTCATATTGAAATATGGACTAATCAATTAATTCCATCTAGTTCTATAGGAGAAGTTATGACACCAGGAGGAACAAATACTTATTCTAAGGTACAATAACTTATTAATCCGGTTACTAGTGAATGGGCGAGGAGATAATCTGATAAATATTCTGGACTATTGATGCATAACAAATTCCTTTGAGCAATTATGGAACCGAGGACTTTGTGGCATGTCGTTATACCAAGGAGGGTTGTTTCACTGTCAGGTCGGCATATCGTATGGAGTGGAATTATTAGTTCGCTAGGAAGTTAGAAGGATCTGAGGTGAGTGGAAGATATGGTCCAAGCCCCGCGTGGAATCTTCTATGGAAGAGTAATGTACGAGCTAAAACAAAAAAAAAGAATGTAAATCGCCTTGAGGGGTTTTACCATGTAAAGGAGTTCTTGCTAATAGACATATTCCGGTCTCAGCCCAATGTCCAATATGCATTATACATTGTGAAGATATATCTCATACTTTGCTTCAGTGTCACAAGGCAAGAGAAAATTGGAAACTAGTAGGTTTAGAAAATATGGTTACTGAAGCACTCGTAATTGATCGTTTTGGATGTACAACTTTAGAGTATATGATGTGCTACATTTTTATTTCAGGGGATTGCAGATTCGATCCTAGATAGCTGATTTTGATAACATCAAGGTATATTTGGTGGTTGAGAAGTAATACTGTGCATGGACAAAAAGAACAAAGAGCTCCTTTGCAATGCATTGTATCTCATAGGTTGTTCAACTACAGA
This sequence comes from Lolium multiflorum, assembly GCA_030979885.1. NCBI lineage: Eukaryota > Viridiplantae > Streptophyta > Magnoliopsida > Poales > Poaceae > Lolium > Lolium multiflorum. The sequence goes on from CM061749.1 coordinate 263,448,566, forward strand.
CGGTTGTTCACCTTCCTGGAGTCATGAATACTCTCTATGATATATAGTTCACTGTCTGCATCAGTTACACCAAATTTTGTATTTATTGCCTCCTAGAGCTCTTTTTCTTCATTATGTGCATAAGTAACACATAACACAGACGGTGAACAAGAATGCTTAGAATCACAACACATAGGGGATTGTTGGCTTCCTCGGACTTCGCAATCTGCCGTCAATCACTTGGTGGATTTCCGAAGCAATAAACCAGACCATGCCCTTTACTTTCCATCTCTTGAAGTGCACACCGTTAAACTTGTCCGGCTTCAGTGCATCGTCTAACGCAATCATTGTTAATGCAGTAAATGGCATGTACTTGTTTTTTTGGATTGTTAGATGATTATATTATACAATATTTTTATGATTAATTCCAGAATATTAAATAGGCAAACATAAGCTACTAACATGTGAAACTTGAACAAACTAGATGTACTGATCAACGTGAACAATATAAGTAAATATGCAAGAAAAACCATAATTAAACTGATCGAATCAAGACACATGTACCGATCGGTTGTAGATGAAGTAGTTTTCGACGCAGCAGTGACAACAACAACATTGGTGATGAACGGTCAAAGGAGATGACAACGGATACGGAGGTATGCATCACCACTCCGCTTGGATGGAAGACAACCCATGATGGAGACCTTGAGTTGTCGTGTGGAGCGCTTCTTGAAAACCTAATTTACTCTCTCCCTTATTGCATAAATGGGCAAGTGGTTCTGGAGACCTACTCCCCGTTCACTGATGCATGCCCACATCAGATGTTTCAAGTCGGTTACAGTAGCCCACCTATCTGGAAGCAACCCGAACCGACTAACTGCGACGTGTCCATCAAGGACCCGATATTCATGAACATCAAAAATAAATCTGGGCTTGAGTCTCATTTTTGCAAACCACAGAAGGGAGCGGCAGGAGCGGAGGAAGAGTGGGAATGTACCACTCTTCTTCTCACTCTCTTACCAAATGCTAGGGCAACCCACCTCGTAAATTGGTCTAACTTCCTTCCAATTTTAAATGTGAGACTAAACTTTGCGCTCCCACCTCTTGCCACCCACTTGTGAGCCGTCACCATCAAGGGTTAAAACTCACATGGACTGCCGCATAAGTGAGCTTTTAAATTTAGTCAAACTCTGAAATATAACATGGGCCAATGGGTAAGGCCCATGATTTCAACAGTTTGTAGACAAATCTACGACATCTTTTTTTGGGAGTGAGTATTATGATATTCTAACTTCTAAGGTACAATTTTCTTTAGTAACTCATAATTTCTTGACCATTGTGGCTACTTAATTTATTTTTTCTTGAATGTCATGAGGGTGCCTACGTATGTGATTCACATATATGGCAATGCCTTGGCAATGTTTGAGGTATTAGTTACTAGATATTGGCCAGATATAAACATCAAGTACGGTATTTCTTCGGATACAGATTGATATTAGTAATACCACAATCTTTTACGTGTCTGTTAATCAATAGACGTATCCGTGTCCTATCGCTCAACTAGGACCGAATTCTTTTTTGCCTTATGTAAGCATCTGGTCGGTCGATGGGAAATATATCGGTGCATGACATGTCACTTCTCGGTAGCTCTCCGCCTCTCCTCCGGGCGCGCAACACTGCCAGATGTACGAGTCGCGCCGCATTCGAGCGGCTTGTGGTCCTCGGCGACGTACGAATAGGGGGACACAGAAAAGCAGCCAAAAAATGTGAATTGCCAGATTTCCAAAATACTTGGAATAGCGCACGTGAGCCAACATACTTGTTCTTAAGGATGGTTTGGCAAACCCCATACAGCCATGTACCGCGAGGAGAGGCCTGTTCTTAATTACCAGTAGAGCGTTATAACTTACAATGCTAAAATCTCAAAAGCTAGCAGGTGTGAGCACACGAGAGTACGAATATCCCCAAAACCAAGAACTACGTATTCATATGTTAAAATTTGACGTGCACTACGGGTTGGACTACTCCGTCAACCGCCTAGAATCCCTAAGAGCTCTAAGCTCCCAGGGTTTTGGAGCCCTGTGGTTGCTCCTACGCTAGCTCCAATTGTGTGCTGACACGAGATGGTCGGTTCATCCTTAGGCCTAGGTCGGTTGGTGCATTGTTTTTCTTTTTTGTGGATTACGTGTCGAGTTCGTGCGGGCTATTGGGCTAGGCTGAGGTAAAAGTGCTAACCAATCTTCTCACCTCGTGCCGCCGCATCTTCCGCCTCTAACTTCCGTTCCTCCGATCTGTCTATTCTCTGGCAGGCAGGCAGGTTCCGCCCATGGGTCTGGCTTACCCTAGGTTGCACCACACCCAACGTTTTCTAGGACGAGGATGGTAGGAGCACCGGTGAAGAAGAGGCGGGGATGAAGAAACAGCAATCAGGAGAAGGAGGTCGAGCGAGGGAGGGTAAGGTGCCCAGCTGGGAGATTTTCTCAAACCACATCGGCGGCGGCTGAAGTTCCCTTGCGGTGAAGGCAGCGGGAAGGGACCTTATCAAGCTGCAGGACGCTGCAGGACATGGGAGTTGACGCCTCCTTGCTAGCTATGTGGACAAAGAGAAGATCAGTTTGGTGAGCATTCTTTCTCCTTTCTACCAGGGCCGTACCACAATAGTCTGCAACTGCAGAGGGCCTCCAGTTAATCAGGGCCCCAAATGTTCTCTTAAGTGCTCATTTAGTATTAATCAAGAGAATATACTTGAAGAATTTACAACAGCAGGGCTTGCTCTTCTAGGAACCCCAAATAGGTAGTCAGGCACCTTTGTCCAAAGGCTTCTCTCTGTATCTTCCGTGTAAGTGGTGAGTTTTTCAGAAATACGATTCAAACAACAATATACTCCAAGAATTAAAGTAGATGTGTGCTTACCAAAATACGATTCTAGATTTTGTAACTAGGAAGGCTAGAGAGATAGCAGCAATTTCAAGTTAATTTAGAACTAGCAACCTTCAGATAAACGGACTTCTTTTCGTGAATATGTGCTTCCTCTATTTACAAGACGTGATCCTAATATTGTCTCCATAGTGTGCCCTTTTTTTATTAAAAAGACAAATATGAACATCACTTGTTCAAGAATTTATATAGTAGCAGTTAAAACTACTGAATTTTCTGATCCTACGATGTCACCTATTTCAGACAAAAGTTTGTAAACGTTATGGGTTCACTTTCGATGAAATTTAATTGAACTTTGGCAATTTCAGTCATTTTGGTAGATGTTGAAATAATTGCCTCGGTCAAATTATCGGCAAGATTAAATAGTACAAAATAATTCAATAAATAAGTTATATTTGGTTAAATTTCGATCTAATGAATTAAAAAAATTATGGTACTTTGTTCAAAATGGAAACCAAACTTGCCGAAATTCAGCGACTCCCGCTGTGGTCGGAATATTTCTGAAACCAGAATTCAAATGAAACCATTTTTCCCGGTTCAAAACAACAATATGTATGCTGGAGTTGTAGTGAATTTATTTTTCGTTATTAGACTTTCTAGATATTCTACTATAAGCGTATGGGCAAATATGTTATTTTGCGCAGGGCCTCGGAATTCTCAGGTACGGCCCTGCCTTCAACCATCTTGTTTTGGTTATGTTGCCAGTTTATAGTTCGATTGAGGTCACTAAATCATGATGTGCCAAGAGGTGATGACCTAATTCGAGATGTTCAGTTGTCGCAAAAGGATCTAACTGATGATGTCTATGCACTGTTCATTTTCCCAGTTCCTAGGCAGACCTAAAGATAGCAAGTTGTTTTGCAGCTTCTTGGTAGTGTTAGAGAATATTTTGTACAGATTAAGACTGCATAGTACCATGCTGAGAAATGATCTGGGTGGTAAACTGGTCTGTGTGGAACTAGAATTAGGATTGAAACTGATGTCTAATTGTTCTGGAACATATCACTACACAGGTGTTATTACTGAGGGCCTCAAAGAGTTCTATTTGAGCATCCATTGCTCTAGGAAAATCCCTTAGTACTGCAATTAGAAAAACACTTGAGGTAGTTAACCAGGGATTTGGTTACCGGGCGGGATTTCTGGTTACCGGGCGGGAACCGGACTTCCCGACCCCCCTCGGGAAACCGGTATACCGGCCAAAAAATCCCGAATTTTTTGACTTTTTCTGAAATTTTTGAATTTTAACAAAATTCCTCTGTAAATTGTCCTGCCGAGGAATTTGAATTCAAATTTTGATTTTCGAATTCGTCCGGTAACCGGTCGGGATTTTCCGGTTACCGCGGTAACCGGCAATCCCGACCCCCCTCGGGATTTTTTTTCATTCGGGACCCAAAACCTTGTAGTTAACTAATCTTGACTTCATTCCTATGCATGTGTATGTGTGTGCTCATGTTTCTGCAGTTTTACCGGTATAGAGGAAGAGGTATGTTCCCTGTTTACTGAGTGTATTTAGTTTGTTCATACATGCCTAAATATTATCATGAAATCCTAAGTACGATCTGATACATTAGATTAGTTTCTATTGCTTATTTTGTGGGATGTTTCTAGGGGAAGCATATATCCCAAGAACCATTACGAAAAGGATAATTATTCAGTTTGTAGTAGACCATTCCATTGAGTGGATTACTGAAATAAATCGATGTTTTGAGTCCACGAAAGGGAATCTGTTACTGTGGAGTATTTCTCGACCCTAATTGTGCACCGAGCAATGATAATAATCAGTTTTCGGCATGTGTTGGATCTCATTGGTATGTTCTAATAAATGTGCATACTACCTTATGTAGAATGAACTTATTCGTTGCAAGATGTCAATCCAGTATATAGCACCAAATAATAATTGGTGGTTCCTTTCATGTGAGCAGTGTAGTCGTTAGGCCTTGGAAGAAGGTAGCTCATAGTTCTGTTCCAACGAAAATTTTAGAAATAAGACGGCTAGCATCATGTGATATATGTGTTGCCTTAGATGCTTGACATTTTCTTACAGTCTGGAAAGAAATTTTAAGTCTCCTGATGTGTGTTGGCTTTCCCTCAGGTAGAAGCTGGTTCTTATAGTTGCTGATAGTGACGCATTGATTAATCTTACCATGGGTCGTTGATAATCTAGACTTAGAAAGATAACTTGGACTACTGAAAATGTGCCCTGTGAAAATTTTGATTTGGCACTTAAAATGCACTAATGGATTTATGACTATTCCTTCATGCAAGGGCAATCAAAGTATTAGGAGCACTGGCTTTTAAAGGATATCACTAATTCACTGTACACATTGTTCAGCATAGAAAGATGGCGCGTGAGTACTAACTTGCTAGAATTACATTAATTAAAATGAAGATTCATCACCAATAGAATGTATGTCGCTAGGAAAAGCATAATGAAGTTTATCTATATTTCGGTGGATTTTGGATTAGATTATTTACTCTCTTGATGAAACATCTCATTGTCGTCAGAGTAGACAGAAAATGTCTGCACATTTTGCTCCAACTTCTTTCCAGCTAAGCATTGTTGGCACATGGACAAAGCTATGCGCATGTTATATGCCCGAATGGTTACATGAAATGTTTCAGGATTCATTGATTCATTTTTTGAATCTATGTAGATATTGAAATTTATAAATGAAGATGGGGTGTGGGATGTGCTGAAGGGGTTGCTCTAAGATTTTCTGCAAGCATCCCTGCGTCGTCACGAAGGGCAATTTTGAGCAACGAATAGTGATTTTCTTTACATTCATGCACGTTGTATATTGTAATAGTGAGATCTTAAAGGGAAGTAAATGAAATTTGGTAGATCCCTTGAAGCTAATTTTTAGATATTAGTATAATGCTCACAATAAGCAGGATCAGAAAAGCTATTCAGCGTGTCAGGTGTTCTCAAGCCTTCTAAAATCTATTTGACTAGGTTTATATTTTTGTTTCAACAACAAAATACCTACATTTGTGTTTCGGCTTTGATATACTACCTCCATCCTAAAGATTAAGGCTTGTTTTTTTCAAAAATCATGAACATGAACATGAAAAGTACAAAATTAATATCATTAGATAAATAATGAAATATATTTTCCTATGATATCTACAAAATATCATATTTGTTCATAAATTCTTCTAAAAGTTTAGTCAAATTTTACTTTGTTTGACTTTCTGAAAAAAATATGGGCCTTAAACCTTAGGATGAAGATAGTATAGAGGAAACCTTCATAGCCCAAAATAAAACCCTTGCCAAATTAACAAATTGGCAGCGCATCGTGACAATACTAGAAAACACAACGGCTCGGCAAAGCGCACCTCTATGCATCTCCACACCTAGCCTGAAACCAAAAATAATCTCGATAAAAAGAAAGAAACGTTAGCAGAATAAACGGGCGCAGCAAAGCGCGCAGGGTCCATCTAGTAGTAACTAGGGGTTGGACTACTGCGCATTTCCAGATCCGTCGACTAAACAGTGCACGAGAACGAGATGCACCGCACGCTGAGGTAGCTGCTACGCTCTACTGAAGCATAGCAGTCTAAGGGAGATCAGTGAAACCAAGGTAGTTGACGACGGATTCCCATCCGACTCCTAGGCTGCCTTCCAGAAACTCCGATACAGGAGAAGTGCCACGTTCAGCTTCCCACGAAGAGGAGGAGGAGGAAGACGATGACCACCGTCCCCGCGATGTCTGACCGGGAGCCTCGCCGTAATGGCGCCAACTCTGCTCGGCGGCGAGCAACGGCTGAGGAGATTCCACGTTCTGATACTGGTCAAAGAAACCGACCATTCCGCAAGCGTTTGAGTCGATGATGGCAGGAGGCAGCGGCGGTGCTCCCCGCTGGCACGCATCGCCGGCGCCACCTCCGCACGTGTGGTCGCCGTAGTAGGCGATGACGAACGCCGCGGGGTCCTCATGCGACTGCTGAACCCGGCGAGTCGCGCCGCAGCCCTCGGCGCTGTACGCGCAGCGGTAGTAGAACCTGCAACAGAGAGCGTACTTTGGTGAGGCTCCGCTCTGATCGACCAGCCAGCCGCGAATCGTGCGAGCAAACGCAGTTGGTTTCTACCTCGGGTGGTTGCTTCCGTTGATGTCCTTCTGCCCGTACTTCCTCCACATGAACCCGTCCGCCGTCGTCCCGCTCCGGACCTCCCGACTCAACTCCGCACCACGCGCCCTGCGAAATCAACTGTCAAATTAACATTCCTGCAAGACTATATATAGCCCGTAGGGTCGATCCTTGCATCCAAAGATCAATCTAGCTCCGTTTCTTACCTTCTTTTGGACGGCATCAGAACGCCGTGCTCCATGGTCGCCTTCCTCTTCGTGCCGGCGGCGCCCCCGCTGATCGCTGCGATGACACGGTCGCAGCAGCGGAGGATCTCCGCGGTGAGCGCCTGGCCGCGCTCACCCTCCATGGGTGGCGATGCCGCCATGAGCAGCTCCCCGAGGTGCAACGCGGACTGCTGCCCCATCGTCATCAGCTCCAGCACCGCGGCGGTCGGGGTGGACAGCGCCATAACGATCGAGTCTCTCCGCTCGCTGGATCTTTGCACTACTCACTAGAGCTGGGGCTGCACGTTGTTTGGCTTTTGGGTGTCGTCGGGTTTGTGAGTGCGGTCGTGTGGGATCGGGAATTTATAGAGCTCGGGACAAGGGAAACTGCAGGGAAGCTAAGTGCCCTATGGCTATGCGACAACTTACTCAAGTCCACTCTTGAACTTTTGGTAGTACGGTTAGTACCTGCCAAGCCTAGCTAACCCTTCCTTGCCCTTTGCAGCCGATCGAAGGCAAGAGTGCAAGACCAACAGCCCAAGAGAAGTGAGCTTGGAATTGAAAATGATGACTATGCTAGCTGCACTTGTCAAGATACAATCTATGCGTATATCGAAGCAAGTAGAGATACGCTCGGACGTGGGGCCCGGAATCCGAGTACGAGGGCGACGTGTAGTGGTTGCCCAAACGCGTGTACCGTGTACGTACTATAGCTTATATTCATAGTATATACGGAAGTACGTACGCCGTCACATGGAGCTGGTTGAGCTCACTTTGTAGGAGTGATTGGGTAACGTGACTGACGCAGCATACACTACCACTACCGGTCAAGGCAGCACGATCCAAGTCCAAATCAACCGTTAAGAAAACCTAGATCATAGTACACACATGCACGCGCGCGACGGCAGAGAATCGAAAGAAATTGCAAGCACTGTCTCCCTGAATTCGCTGCTAACTGGTGTGGTGGTTAATATCGATTACCGACACGTGCTGGCTCGGCTCTAGATTCGATCGGATTCAGGTTCAATGCACTAACAGTTCATTCCTAAACAAAACGATTCAACGTCGTAGCCGAGTAATTCTTGGCCAGGCCATGTACGTTGATCCTTTATTTCTTTTACTATATGGAATGAACGATGCTATATAAAATGGTTTTGCTAGTTCTCAGCTAAGAACTAAATTCATGTTCAGTCAAGTACTACGTCGTTTGATTGCATCGTGATTTATGTATTACTGTATATGAGTTGTAAGTTGGATTGTAAAAGAGTTTTTTTTTTGTTACAACTGAGGCTGCAACTAAAAAAAAATTGCAAATACGAATACAACTAAGAAAAATATTTTGGACCGTTGGGGTTGCAACTAAGATTTTATGATATATCATTTGACTGAGAACAAGTTATACCCTATATATAATTAAAATAAAAGGAGATACTAATTTTCAGTTGATTAAAATTATCTTAATTCTCAGTTAAGTGATCTCGCCAAATCTTAGTTATTACCAATGTTGCAACTTTTTCAATTATAACTAGCACGAACAAATAAGCAAATCTAATGGCCCACAACATTTTTTAGTTGCAATGATCTGCAAAAAAAAATCCCAGTTACAATTCCGGCTAGCATGATGTAAACCAACTATATATAGAGTTGACCGAAAAGTAAGCTAACGCTCAGCCGACTAAGTATTATAATACAATGTTCATGAGCGTCTTTCAACTTGAACAAGGAGCCAGAAGCGTAACAATTCATGTTGATTAATCTTGTCCACCTAGACGTACAGTCTTCCCCATAATATAATGTGTGTGGCCACTGATGATGCTAAGGCAGTGTGGCTAGGCCGGTCCGAGTGTGAAGTTCAGGCCATGCTTTCTCACTAGCTAGAACTATACCCGACATGCTTCGCTCTGCTAAGCTCCAATAATTCCTCCTTATTTGGATTTTGTAATCATGATGTATGTGATGTCCTTACTCTTGATAGTGCTGGACTGTCACCGGAGTCACTAGTGTCCATCTTCCGTGAGTACGTACTGCTTTGACATTCCCAAATATTGGGCTTCAAAGTCCAAAAGTGGACATCAAGAGGAAGTTAATCAATAGCTAATCAATAACTAATTAAAGAAACCTTCACAAGTGCTTGATGTTATAAAAGACGACAAGCAAATAACGAAAAACGATAAAGGAATATGCAGCGGAAACACGAGATTTAACGTCACTAGTGGAAAATGGTGCAGTTGGTAGTTTCCATGCCCATAAAGCACCGGAAAGCCCAACTTTTGTACCGGTTCTACAACCGGTGCTAACCAATCCGTTCAATTGGCGCTCGAGCGAGAGGACCTTAATACGAACCGGTGCTAAAGGGTCTGCAGAAAAATGTCCCAAATTCAAAAGAAAAAATTCAAATTATTTTTCACTCCCTCTTTATTTTTATTTTTTTCAAAATCTCTAATATTTTAGTTATTTCACAAGTTTAGTCTCTAACTATCATTATCTCTAGTCTAATTACTTACTCGTGCTCAGACTTCCCGCTCGGTCACCCATCCTCCCACTACTCTAGCACTAGCACGCTTAACTTCCAAGTTCCTTTCCATCCCGCATCCAAGTGCTTCGCGCACATGTATGTGATAGTTGTATGATATCAATCCTATTAACATATCGGTTGATGTCATATTTCTTTATTGTTCAAATTTCAAATAATTCTTTTAATAAAAAAAGTAATGATATAATAATAATCTTGAATAAATAAATAAACATTAACTTTATAATTTGTATTATTTTTAATTGTTTTAAATTTTCAATTTTTCTAATTTTTTTGCCAAACCTAAAACCTGAAAATTTGAACAACTTATAATTTGCTAAAATTAATAGTAATCTTTATGCAGGAGGCAATTATTAATTTTGATTTTGAAAAATAAAAAAATATATAAAATTCTAAATTTCTGGAAAAAAACTAAAATGATCCTGCTTTCATATTTTCATTTAGAATTTTGAGAATCTAAAAATTGGCTAACCGGGTAAACCCCGGTGAAATCAAATGTAACTTTTTCCCACGATGATTTTGATATATTATACGTTTTTTCCGACGTCCTATGCAAAAGTTAATGCGGTTTTACCATTTTTCAAACTTTTTTTGCAAAAAAGTTGAAATTGAATTTTGTTAATCTATTATATACTAAAATAAAAATAAGAATGTTTAAAGGAGACACCATGTTAATCCACATGTACTTAAATTATTTGATTCGTTGATCCTAATTATGACGGTCAAGATTTAAAGCTCAAAAAGTTACGTACACTATATATGTACAACCTGTCACGTAGTTGATTTATCCCGGCCGGAAGTCACGTGTAGGATATGGTCTCACGGAACTAAGCCGCTAGGACGTGAAAAGAATAGTTGTGATCTGCTAAAAAGGAAATAACCAGTTTGTTAAAGATTTGTTTCTATTTGGTCCGTTCGGCATATAAGGAAAAACAAGAACCCAGCTGATTCGTTTCCGGTTCCTCAAAAAAAAAAAAAAACTGATTCGTTTCCATACAATACGTGTCCAGTTCAACACAAGGAGAAACAAATAAGATATTTCAAATAAAGTAGATTGTAGATGCATCCATTCAACAAAAAGATAACTAAGCATTTGTAGCTAGCTTACGTAGACTATGATTACACGTCAGATTTGATAATATATTAGAAGATGGGCATAGTAACCGAAAAAAAAATTCTTACCCGCAAAAAAAAGATCGGCACAGTATATATGTATATGTTTTTTTGTCCACTTGTATTTTTAATATTTCGCTGGAAACCTATTTTACCAGCTACCACCGATATTATTTTCTACCGGACTAAATTTGCCAGTATTAATGTTATTTTCTCCAATTTAAATATTCGTGGGAAATTTTGAAAGAATTTACATTTTCAGTATTTTCTATATTGCGAAGAAAGGGAAATAACGGTGCCTAGCAATATTTTTACCAAACCGAGAAAAAAAAATCTTGGCTGTCCATAGAATTTTTTCCGCCGAAGAAAGCTACCGCGAATTCAAACAATATTATTTAGAAGAAAGGGCACGATCCATGTAGATCTACATATATATCTATCTGATTGGATCTCACATCCGAACTTTACCTATATTAATATAATTTGCTCAAATATAAATGATTTTAGGAACTTTTAAAAGAATTTATGAATTCGTTTGGGATATCTTAGCCAAAATACCTAGCAGTTATTCAGTAGACATGGTATGATCCATGCCAATCTACACGTACATTTACCATATTGGGTCTCAAATCAAATAGATGGAAATTAGGCACAGTAGACACTACTACCGTATCTCCCTACAAAAAGTAACACTTACATTACTGTGTTGTTAAGTGATATCTTCGTAGGCGTATCAACAGAAGGAAAAAAAATAAACTTTTTACACCAAGCTAGCTAGATCGTGGTGGAAATGCAAATATGTGCTAAGATAAAGTATAATCTGGGCAATAGTTCGTACCATAGGTTGAGTATATTGATCCGTAAATATGAATGTTTGAGCAATCTTATCAGAACAATTGGGTTTCCAATTTAGTTATAACACATATAAAGCAGTGATGCTAAAGCGTACGGAGAACTTCTACAAAATATCAAATCTGCTCTAAGATGCTAACCTTACTTGTAGGATAGAAAACCCGACAGATTCAAATTGAAATGAGAATAAACATTTGCAATCTATTAGAGAAAAATCAATACATTACAACACATACTATAATCCTGATTTTTTCACATCTATCTATCTACTTCCGTGGATAATGAAACTATATTATTCCCTACAATGGAAAGTATCACTTTCGACAAAGTAAAGAGGATTCCCTCGCATTTGCGAGGGCCACACTGCTAGTTTTTCCTAATAGTAGGTTGCGTAACATACAAGAATCTGAAAAAAAATTATTTTTTGAATTTTCTATCATTTTCTTTTCTATTTTACAGTGTTAAAAAAGGCGATTCACGGGGGGGGAGGAGTGTGAAAATTTTGCACCGGTTCGTGTTACGAACCGGTGCAAAAGGGACCTTTGGGTTCGCCGACGCCAACTCTTTAGCACCGGTTCGTGTTACAAACCGGTGCTAAAGGTCCCACACAGTGCTAATGCCGCGGGACGTCCAGACCTCACGAACCGGTGCTAATGACCCCTTTAGCACCGGTCGTGCCAAATCCGGTGCTAATGCTCCTTGCAGCTCCGGATAAAAGACCCGTTTTCTACTAGTGCGTGGAAAAACCCTTCCAACACAGAAGGGGAAAAAACCACGGGTGCCAGCCAGCAAAACTTCACTATATCGGGGAGTGTTTACAAACGCCATGGGTTATCTTGTATTCTGATAAACCCTAGCCAACGGCTTACAAGATGTATATCTAGGCGGTGCCAACGATCCGTACCGTACCTCGCTCCGCTCGTCTGAAGTTAGCCTTCCTTTAGTATATGATTTGGATCACAATATAACAAACTCCACTTTGAGACAAATTCCATCTTGTAGCATCAACTTCAACAATCACCTGAACAACAAAGAAAACACTTGCTGGCGCCAACAGCCACTTGGAGTAAACAGTTATACCAACCAAGCTTGAGCAAAGCTCAAACTTGAAAACAGGAACTGGCTTTGTCATCATATCAGCAGGATTATCATGAGTACTTATCTTGCATACCTTCAGTTTATCTTGAGCAATAATGTCGCGAACATAATGGTACTTGATATCAATGTGCTTTGTTCTCTCATGGAACATCTGATCTTTAGTAAGGTATATTGCACTTTGACTGTCAGAAAACAAGTTAATGCAAGAATCATCTACACAAAGCTCAGCATACAAACCTTTCAACCAAACAGACTCTTTGCAAGTTTTATTAATTGCTATATATTCTGCTTCGGTCGTAGATTGGGCAACAAGAGGTTGTAATATTGCCTTCCAACTCACAGCATATCCACCAACAGTGAACACATAACCCGTGAGAGATCTTCTCTTATCCAAATCGGCAGCAAAATCTGAATTCACATAGCCTACGAGCCCCTCACCGGTCTTGCCAAACTTCGAGCAAGATTTGGATGTGCCACGAAGGTACCTGAAAATCCACTGAACAACTTTCCAATGTTTTTTACCAGGATTAGCCATGTATCGACTGACCAAACTCATAACATATGACAAATCAAGGCGAGAACAGACCATGGCATACATCAAGGAACCAACAGCACTAAAATATGGAACTCGTGACATGTACTCAATATCTCCATCAGTACTAGGACATTGCAATGCTGATAATTTAAAAATGAGGAGCAATAGGTGTACTAACAGACTTTGCATCATGCATATTAAAACGATGAAGTACTTTCTGAATGTAATTTTGCTGACTAAGAAATAACACACTAGATTTTCTGTCTCTTATAAATTCCATATCTAGTATTTTCTTAGCAGCACCAAGATCCTTCATCTAAAACTCACTACTTAACTGAGACTTTAAAGTAGTGATCTCTTTCTTGCTCTTGGCAGCAATCAACATATCATCTATTATTACCTGCAAAAAAAAAACATATCATCTATTATATACTAAAAGCAAAATAAGGGGTTTTAAATAGAGACATGAGGTTAATCCACATTATGCAAATTATTGTTTCTCATTGGATCTGTAATGTGTGACCAGGATTTAATAAGAGATGAATATTTATGTAAAAATGCACACGTGTAACATAGACGTGAACTTGACACGATCTATTTTATTCTTGACCATCACGATTAGATCTGTAACTTACAGTTGGGATTTTATGAAAAAAATAATATTACCAATTTTTCTATTTGGCACGGCAAGTCAATGCACGAAAAGTATAGTTTAGGGAAAACAAACATGGAAACCTGAGTCTCTTTCCTATACGAGGGTTTTTTTTTTATACGGTAAGAGTCCTATTTGGTCACGTCTAAGTAAGCCATATATGTACGTCCATGTTTGCTTATCCCGTCTAGCTAGACCATTTTTTAGAAAAAATTAAATAAGTTGGTTGTGTACTATGCAAGCGCTGGATCTGGCGTGTGTAAATTTCTAAAACCACACGTGCATAGCATATGCAATGTCTCGACCAGGACGTGAAACACAATAAAATGTCAGGAAGAGAGTTAGGTCTTCCGCGTCTCCTCCCAGGGGGTGGCGGCGGAAAAGTTTTCCTGCTCCAATCTCCAGCCGTGCTGGGCCCCTCTCCTTCCGCTTGCCGCTCCGGCGGTAGGAGGGAGGGGGACCCCGTTTTTTGCATGGTACTTAGGGCTAGGAGTTCTCTGGCATGGCGCGTCGTTGGAGTGGTGGGAGCGGCGCCCGGGCAAATAAATCTGCTTCAACTCTTCTCCCACACCGGCGCTGTTCTTCATGGCGGCGTCTCGGAGTTGGTGGCACTGTGTGCTTGCCGATCTTTCAGATCGGTGGCTTTAGGGTTCATGGATGGTGTCGGCGAGGCGGAGGCGACGACTCCATCAGATGGTTTTTTCCTCCTGTTCTGTCCCCGTTGCTGCGGCGTTGTCTCCGGCGCCAAGGTGGAGCAGAGAGGATTCGTCCAGGAGTACGTGTAGACGGTGGTCTGCACTGGTGACAGCTGGAAGATGGTGAACCTTGTGGTGGGTTTGTGGTTGAAGGCTGATGGTTCTGGTTCCCTACTCCGACATCGTCGTGCGTGGGTGCCAGTGCTGAAGTTCGATAGCGTGTCCAGGGACATGCTGCCCTGGTCTGGTTCTTTCAACCGCAATGGTTTGTCCTATGGCAAACTACATTGGAGGTCCGAAAAGCTGATGATCAGCGATGGAGCCGCGTCGAGCTCAGGTGAAGAGGTGATCTGTTCATTTTTTCCTTGGTGGCTGCTACGGTGGTGCCGAAGAAGATGGATAGGCGTTGGTTTGTCACATAGGTTTATCCTATCTTTCCAGATCTGTAAGATCGGTGTATACATACTTTGTATCTCGTCTTTTATTTATCAATGAGAATCGTATTACCATGCAAAAAAAAAACACAATAAAATCAGAATTCAATTATTTTAATAACTACATGCGCCATAGACCACCCTAGAGGAGCTGAGCGGGAGTGCCGACAAGGAGGACATGTTGTTCGTCGAGCTGCTGTCGTCTAGCCGACGAGCCCGGCAGCCAGATGCTGGATATCAAGCTAAATAGTGTGAAGGGATTTATACTATTCACGGATTAAGTATATTTAAACATTTGGAAGAAAAAAAATTGTTCCCTCCCTCTCGAGAAGGATGTAGAAGATTGTTCTAAACTCATGTATCTTTACATTATATATTGTATATCGATATATCTAAAATTAGAAGAAAAAAATTATAACATCCTTTTCGGGATAGAGGTAGGGCAAAGTAGAGCACAGGTATGTGTGATATACAAAATAATATTATACATAAATACTGCACACAAATATCGCCCCATAATTATTTAGCTCGAAGGCGTTGGATACAAGTCATTCTCCAGAATTTCAGGAAATAGTCGGTCATTGCCCTAAACGCACAGGCTCATGGTCAGTGCATGCTACGATGTGTACATCACACATACATGCCATGGAGTTTATCACAACTCATTCTTAATCAGCTATCGTGAGCAAAGGGTGTAATTGGTTCCGAAGAGTGAATAAGCCCCGCATTAGATAAATTATATTCGATAAAGTGCAATATTTTAAAGAAACATATTCGATATAATTTTGGATTTAAAACTCACCGCTATGTTTGGCTACATTTGTTTACGAAATTTTTCAAATGGTAATGTCAAGATAGGCATGTCCAACTTCTACGCCCGGTCCACACAAATTTATGGTTATACTGATTCAAACTCCGTCGTATTTCTAATTTATTCTTATATTAATACTGTTTGAGTGGATTTAAGTTGTTTTATCAAAATTTTCACACTAGCGTAGCGATATAGAATATTACAAAGATTGCTCCATGTACCTCAAGAGTTAATTTTAGAAATATCATGTGAACAACGTTGGAGTTTTTATTTGGAATCAAACTCAGTGGTACATAAGTAATCCGTTAGCATAGTTGGATTAAATAGAAAATAGAGTAAGAACAATATATATATGGAGGTGGTTCGTCGCTCTATCATTAGAGAGAACAATGATGCAAGTGTAAGAGTAGCAATGACAATATGTTGGATTCTCATGATAAAAAACCACTAATGCAAGGTTACACCTTCAATATCGACCAAAAAAATCTGTGGACTTTTAGTTAACCAAAAGTATAAATTATAGAATATGTGACAAGATATTGTTAGAAATATCATAGTATTTATTCTTTGCAAATCAAAATGATTCAAAAATAATATCGCAAATGTAAATTTTTACCTCATATAATTTTATGGGAGAATTTCAAATTTCTGTTATCTATGACACCATAAATTTATATCATCATGAGCTTTAACCTGTTAAATATGACGCCCTCACATTTGCGAGGGCCACCTTGCTAGTTAACATATAACAGCAAGTATATTGGTGATTTATTAACAAACTTGATATAAACACAGCTATCATACTGAGATCTCTTAAACTTATGTGCAATCATAAATGAACCAAACCTTTTATACCACTGTCTTGGAGACTGTTTCAAACCATAAAGAGATCTCTTCAACTTGCAAACAAGATCCCCGTTATCAGGCACAACAAAACCTTCAGGTTGGTCCATGTATATCTCCTCCTCAAGCTCTCCATGCAGAAAAGCAGTCTTCACATCTAACTGCTCAAGCTCAAGATCATGCATAGCCACAATACCAAAGTATGCACGACTGGAACTATGCTTCACAACCGGAGAGAATACATCATTATAATCAATACCTGGAATTTGGCTGAAACCTTTGCTACTAACCTTGCTTTAAACTTCGGAGGCTCATTAGGAGACAAACCTTCCTTTCTTTTAAATATCCACTTACAGCGGACATCCTTCTTTTATTTAGGCAAGGGCACAACATCCCATGTGCCATTCTTGTCAACCGATTGCATCTCCTCTTGCATAGCAGAAATTCGACTTCACGCGGTCAACGGATGCAACGGCCTCAGTATATGTAGTAGGTTCAGTATCATGCTCCACCTGTTCAGCACAACTCAAAGCATGATGAACAAGATTACATTCTTCAATTAAACGAGGACGTGGACATTTGTTACGCCTCGGTCTATCAGCAACAATTGAACTACTTGTTTGCTGCAAAACAGGTGGTGAGTGCTGAACAACTGTGTTATCATTTTCAGCAACATCATTTTCTTTCTTCTCCACGTGCTCCACCTGCACGCTAATCCTCTGTTGTTCATCATCAGAATTATTAGAAAAATTAACATCATCAGTAACATCTGTAGATGAACTCTTATAAAACATGACAACCTCATTAAAGACTACATTCCTGCTATGCAAAACTTTCTTAGTTTCAGGATTCCATAACTTGTATGCCTTAACTCCTGAACCATAACCAAGAAACACACACTTAACAGCCCTAGGATCTAGCTTTCCATTATCAACATGAGCATAAGCAGTGCAACCGAAAACTCTCAACTATGAATAATCAGCAGATGAATCAGACCATACCTCAATAGGAGTTTTCTTATCAAGCGGAATGCAATGTGACATGTTTATCAAGTAACAAGCGGTGGAGGCTGCTTCAGCCCAAAAACGTCTATGCATACCAGCATTGGACAACATGCAGCGAGCCTTGTAGATGATGGTTCTGTTCATCCTCTCCGCCACACCATTCTGCTGAGGAGTATATGGGATGGTGTGGTGCCTGACAATGCCTTCATCGCTGCAATAATCATTGAAAACAGTAGAACAAAACTCCATGCCAGTGTCAGTACGAAGCAATTTAACTTTCTTTTCTGTTTGCTTTCTCTACCATAACTTTTCACTTTCTAAAAGCATCAAACACATCAGATTTATGTTTCAGAAAGAAAGGTCACACTTTTCTGGAGTAATCATCTATGATAGTAAGCATGTAATTTGCACCACCAAGAGAAGTCTTGCGGGAAGGTCCCCACACATCAGCATGCACATAATCTAAAATCCCTTTAGTGGTATGAACGGAAGCATTGAATTTAACTCTCTTATGCTTACCAAAAATGCAGTGCTCACAGAACTCAAACATACTCAAATTGCAGCCATCTTGCAGGTCTCTCATGTGCAATTCTTCCATGCCATGTTCACTCATATGTCCAAGACGCATATGCCACATATTAGTTTTACCAGGTTCATCAGGAATAAGAGCAGCAGCAATACCAGACAAAGTGCTACCTCTAAGAACATATAATTTTGCAGAATTCATATCACCAATCATGTGAACGAGACAACCTTTTGATACCTTCAGAACTCCGCGAGAATCGGAGTGTTTGTACCCATCAACATCAAGGGTACTGACAAAGGATTAACTTGTCAATGCCTACGTATTGTAGACTAGGGTTTTGCTAGAAGTAGAGGGCAAGTAGATCTCGAAGGTTCAGGCGAAAAGTATTCGACTACTATGAAAACTAGGGTTATGTTGACAATAGATTCGATCCTTTTTTTGTCCCTCGACTCCCCCTTATATAGGAGGCGGAGCCGAGGGTTTCGTATCAAAGTTACAAGTTCGGGAGGGTTTCGTACCCAACCCGTAAGATTACAAATCTCTATCTTTCCTAATACAAACTATCTTTCCTTAACACTAAATGGGCTTCCAAGTCTTCTTATTCTTCGAGTCTTGGGCTTTGATTAAACCCGGGTAGCATCTTTGGCAGGCCCATTGGGGATGCCTATGTCAGTAGCCCCCGAGATTTTTCTTGAATCGAAGAATCAGGGAAAATCTCCAATTTTACTCATCACATAATCTTTCAATATGCAAACACTATTTTGTACAGGGATAACGGTAATTGGGGCTAGTTCATCTGACGGATCAGGTACTAGTTAACTGCTCTAGTGGCAATCCGCAAAAACCTACTTCAAAATCACGTCCCTGGACATGATCTCGGGATATGTTGTAAACTTCGACGGTGCCGCTTAAGGTCTTACCATTCCAGTCCAGTCATATTTTATACCTAACGCGTACGTTAGGATTTTTCTTCATATCTGTGATACGGAAAATAGTAGCAATCCGCCGAGACGGTGCCACGCCGCCAGAACGGATCTGGGGTCTTACCTTCGCAAAGTTTTGCGGCATTCAGAGATTTATTCTCGACTTTTAGCGCTCTGAGAATATTTTGTCGAATGCTTTTCGGCTGCTGGAATAGCACATTTTATCGAGTCATATTAGGATGACTTATTTTGTCTTCCGATGGGAGTATATGTAGAGTTAACGTAACTCGAAATATACTCACTCGTACTTGTTTTTTAATAAAAATTCATCGGGCACGCGAACAGCGTCGATGGGAGTCCCGAGGCTACAGCCAAGGACTTGTGCTTGGGTGTAGGCTCCACAGATTAGTATCCATTGCCGCTATATTTATAATCCTTCTCGACAGTTTTATATTTATCGGGTGCGCGACCAGCGCTCCGATGGGAGTAACTTGAGGCTATGAACAAATACTTGTATTTGATCATAGGCTCTTGCCATTTTCATCTTGTCATACTCGAAATTTTCTCTTCTCCAGTAGCCCCCGAGCATTTGGGCAAAAACTTGTATTTGATCAAAGGCTCTAAATAATTTTGCGTTGTCGATAAACTTTTGAAGCTTCATAGTCGAGCTTTTCTTTCACCTTGATGACGTCGTTGCTGATGATAGCCATGATTTCTGTAAACATGCCATTACCGCTTCTCTCTGCCTTGTGGGTCCAAGTTCCTCATCCGATGAACACGTCGTGCAAGTGGGGACACATGTTCCCTTTTTCTGCACACGTTCCATAACCTCGTCAATGTTAAAATACTTTTTACCCTCGTCTCCACGTGGTTATCATCTCCCGCATACTTTTTCCATCCAACGGTCCGCCGCTTCACCGCACCTCTATATAAGATCTCCTTCTTCTACCTCGAGCACTTCGCCGCGCCGTTCTCGCTTCTACCTGCCCTCCTCTGCGCCCCACAACTCTCCGAGCTCATCTCTTCGCAGCTGCATTCCTCCGCCATTGTTGATGCCACCGCGTCGCTTGACCAGGCACAGCACGCCCATTCATCGATGGCTGCCGCGGATCTAGGAGCCGCGGAGTGGGAAAGGTCCAAGATCACGAACCAGGACCTGAATCTCTTGAAGAAGCTGGGGATTAGCAAGAAACCCAAAGCGGTGTGCTTCCCCAGGTGAAGAAAGCTACCCAACCCCTCCAATGGGGTATCGGGTAAGTTTTGTTGATCATCTCATCCGCGGTCTTTCCGCCCCATTCACCCTTTTCTTCGAGGATTGCTTTTTGTTTATGGTCTCCAACTTCACCACCTCACGCCCAACTCTATCCTTCATATTTCCATCTTCATCACCCTCTGCGAAGCTTTCCTTGGTGTCCACCTAAGCGGCACTATGGAACGTCGCCGTAATGGCTCTTCCAATGTCGCCTATAATATAGGCGTTGTTATTCTGTTCGCTCCTCGGTCAACTACTTCGACGTCAAACTCCCCGACTCCGTTCAAGGGTGGCGCAAGAAGTGGTTATATATTCGGGAAGAAAACCATGGATGCGCTGAAGACAATATCCCTCCTTTCGACGTGCCGAGAAAATCCTTCGCCGCCGTTCTTGGGACGCGAAGCTCACAGGAAGAAAGAACTTCGACGGAGGCCCGATGACTCGCATCCATGAGTTGCAGAATACTCGTGGAAAAGAATTATCAGGCATCCAAATTACGTATTTCCTTAGGACTAGAGTGCAGCCTCTTCGGCTCGCAAAAACCCTCTCTGGAATTATGGCGATGAAGACACAGATCGTTTGTCGACGAATCCGGAAGTCAAGGATTTGGATAGGCTTATCCGAAAAATTTCATCTCTCAACAAGAAAGATCCCATCCCTTCCACTTATCGCGTAAAACCATACAGCGCCACCAATGCGCTTCCTAAGGTAAACATTGTCGCTTAATTTGTTATTGCTTTGCTATTTGTGTTGTTTACTCCTTTTTGACATCCGTCCTTATTTTTATACAGGACCATCCAAAACTTGTTTCGCTTCCTCCCCTTCCTGAAGGTGGAGAAGTCGAAGAAAGGACGGTTATTTCCGATGATAACCAAGATGCCCCCTCTTTTGTGGTGAACCGCAGTTTCTCGAAATCTGGGATCGATGAAAAGGAGGTTGCTTCCGAAGCATCGCATCAAATCTCCTCCTCCTGCGTTTCTCCAAAGAACAAAAGGAAAAGGAATGATGCCGAAGATTCCGGCACCTCCAAGCCCGAAGAAGCTGTTCCTTCACGCCAGAAGGCAGCTTATGATCCATACCTCGAGACCCTCATCAGTTCGTAAGTTCCCTCTCTCTGTTTAATTGCACTTGAAGATTTTTGTCTATCTTGCTTTTTATGTTGTCGACATTTACTCGTAGTGATGATGAAGAAGAAGTACCAACTGCTGATGTGGCTGCTCGAACGAGTACGTCACATACATTAGTCGCCTCGGAGACGCCGATTGAAGGAGAAGAAACTTCGCCTCCTCAACAAAATGTCGGCCACTTTACTCCTCCTCAAGCCCCCTTGTCCCTTCACCAAAAAGGGCAAGGGTTGAAACAATCCCGGAGCCTACTCTTCAATTGAGTAGCTCCTCTAAACCTCTCTTGGATGATGTAAGTTCTTAATTCGCTTGTCGTTGTCTATATTTTCTCCATTTGCTTCTACGTGCCGTCATTTTTCCCATACCGACATTTTCTTTCTTTGTCCTTCCTTGATAGCCTACGATCAAAGAGCTTCTTCGCATTGGTGCTCAATTCATTGGGTACCGTGATTACGCCAACAAAACTGAAGGTAATGCTTCGTTACTTCTTTTTGCTTCTGCTTTCTTGCTCTCTCTTGTTGTACGTTTTTAACTTTCTTGACAGAAAAACTGGCGGAGGTCAACGAGCGTGCCAATACACTTGCTCAAAAATTAGAGCAAAGTGAAGAGGCTCGTAAGAAGGCCGAGTCAAATGCCGTTCAAGCTAGGCGAGGCTGACAATGCCAAGCTGATGCTGCTGGTGTCGAAGATCTTCGGAAACGTACGCACGACGAGACGTCGCTAAGTGAGCACATAACTGCACAAATCGCTCGTGAAGAAGCGATTACTAAACGTATAAGGACGCAAAATCGTCGCTTTGTCAGTAAGTATCTGAACCACTTCATATCCTTTGGATTTTTCTTTTCTGCACCCATTTGTTGATCGGATATTTTTTATTTTGACAGATAAGACCTCTCAAGAATTTGAACTTGAAGATCCCGACAATGATGCTCTCCTTGACGCCGTTTCATTCCTTGAATTTCATGGGACAGAAGCGCGTGAGAGCATTGATGAAGCCAGGACAGGGTTGTCGCGGCTCTTCCCCTTCTTCCCGAAGAAAGAAACCCGAACTTTCCTTGCTCTTGCCAAATGCTTTAACCCTCCCGAAGATCTTGGGCTGAAGATACGTCATGAAAATATGAAGGTTGCTGTTGAAAGCACTGTTGCCTTGGTTGCTGATAGTCAGACCATTGACTGGGCGAAAGTGGGCGACACGGAACAGATAGAACAAGCAAAATGGCGATCATTGATCAAGGCAGCAAAGTTCAACACCAAGAGAATCTTGTCTTATCTCGGGATCAAGCCATCTTCGACTCCTAGCTCATCAAGGCCGGAGGTCTAGTTTAATGCTCTTTTGCTTTGTTTTTAGTTTACCTCCTCCTTTTGGTACTGCCGCTTAGTGCTCCTGGCGATGATTAGGTCTTCTAGAGGTCCTTCTTTTGTAATAGACATGTATATATTATGAGAATGAATGGAAATCTATCTTTGTCTCAATGATTGATGTCGACGTTTTTCTATTTTTTCAGTTAATTTTTGACAACTATACGTCAATTCCTGGTCCTTCCGAAGTTTTCCTTCGTCCCTTCCGAAGAAGACCTCTGTCCTGTTAATTTTGTTGACGATTCTGCGAGTAAGGATTTGGAGAAGAATTGGAAGAACTTCGAGGACAACTCCAGTCCGTGAAGAAGCAATCGCTTATGCTCATGGAACAATCTCGAAAGTCTTCTGAAAGGGAAAAATTGCACTCCAACAAGCTCAAGCTGCCATCGCTGAGAAGGACTGCTGTTGTAGCTGCAGCTACGTCTCGAGAAAATTCTATGCTCCAGCTGCTGATAGATGCTAGCTTGGATATGGCAGGTATGTTTCATTATCTTTGTCGTGCTTCTTCTTTTTCTTTGTTGCTTGTCTCCTTATTGCTCACTGACTTGTTTTAAGAGACAATAGGTTCTTTTTTGGATGCGCGAAGATGAACGTGTCGAAGCTCGCTCCAGTGTTCTTCTTCGGCTTGCACGTGAGCATGGTTCGAATTTTTGGGGCACGCCTGAACGGACTCGCCAAATCGTGATTTCAAGATCGCGCGCTTCGGGTTCGCGAGTATCTCGACTTCTGTACGAGGACTTTGTCTCTGGTCTATGGTACCATGTTTCCTCGCAATAAGATGCCAGAAACTCTTCTGCGTTGATGGATAAATTTCGAGATGCTCCTCGCATCCATGGCTTTGTACGAGCCCAACTAGCTGCTGGCGCAAGGTTTGCGATGATCATGGTGAAAATCTTCTACCCGAAGTTAGACGTGGGGCAAATTGTTCCAAAGTGCTTGGAGAAGATGTCGAAGAGGAAAAGAAACTTCGGCAAATATGATGATATTGTTACTCCTGTTGCCGAAGACATGATGGATGAACTTCTTCGGATGGATGCCGAATTCTTCGTGAAGGGCAGCTACGCTGAGCATAGCACTCGTGCTGTAAATAATGAGCGCTTAATCATAGACAATATATTGGGAAATTCTTGAAGATAAACTTGTTCCGAAGATTGTATCTTGTGTATATGATCTATATTGTAAAGTCATTATATTTTTATTTTTATCGCCAAGCCCCCGGGCGTTTTGATTGCAGTATTTTTGTTTGTTATAATGCGAGGTTGTCCCAAGGCAAAATAATATACTGTGTACTATTTTGCGGGTGAGCCCCCGAGCTTTTTTTTGACCGCTATTTGTCGATATCTCTTTTTAGTTTGGCGAGGTATTTTATACCAAGGCAGGATGTTTCTTTTGTGTTTATCGACACTGTACATATATATATTGTATCGTTTAGGGGGAAGCCCCCGAGCCAGAAAAAGATATATAATTCCACTATCTTTATTATATTGCAGCACCGCGAGCCCGCCTCATTAAAAACCTTCTCCGGCCCCACTCGGCGCCCCGAAAAGGAAAAGAGTGCGTCTGAAAACTCGCGGGCGTTTCAGTACATTGTATGTTTACAGAGGAGACTATATTTCGGTATCTAAGCGTAAAAACGCCTGAGCTGCGCCACGTTCCAAGGATTTGGCTCAACGTTCCCCGTCTTCTTGTCCTTGATTCTGTATGCTCCTCCTTCGATTACTTCTGTGACGATGTAGGGCCCAAGCCATGGTGACTCGAGTTTTTCATGACTTTTTTGGTTGAGTCGCAAAACTAAATCACCAACTTGAAAAGATCTTGGCCGTAATCGTCGACTGTGGTAATTCTTCAGGTCCTGTTGATATTTAGCGACTCGTGATAGGACTTTGTCTCGAGCTTCGTCAAGTGCATCGACATCATCCTCCAAAGCTTTTCTCGAGGTTTCTTCATCGTATTCTGTGACTCTTGGAGAATCATGCTCTATTTCTATCGGCAGGACTGCTTCGACTCCATGGACCAGAAAACGGCGTTTCTGCGTCGCCGTATTTGGTGTTGTTCGGATACTCCACAACACTTGGCAGCTCATCTGGCCAAGTATGCCGAGCTTTTTCCAATGGTCCTAGCAGGCGCTTCTTGATACCATTGCAGATGATGCCATTTGCCTTCTCGACTTGACCGTTGTCTGTGGATGTGCAACAGACGCAAAACTCAATTTGATGCCCACTTCTGCGCATATGCTTTGAACTCCTTGGACGTAAAATTACTGCCGTTGTCTGTGACAATGCTATGAGGGACTCCAAATCTGAAGACGATGCTTTTTACGAACTTAATCGCCGACGCGCCGTTCGGTGAATTTATCGGCTTTGCTTCTATCCACTTTGTAAATTTGTCGACAGCGACAAGCATATACTCATAACCTCCTGGTGAAGCTTTGTGTAGTTTTCCCACCATGTCGAGACCCCATTGAGCAAAGGGCCAAGATAATGGGATTGGCATAAGTTCTGCTGCGGGAGAATGAGGTTTGGCGGCAAATCTTTGGCACGCGTCGCAAGTTCTCACTATTTTCTTCGCGTCCTCTATTGCTGTTAACCAGTAAAATCCTGCTCGAAAACTTTAGCCGCGATAGCTCGGCTACTTGCGATGGCCGCATATCCTTCGTGCACATCTTCAGGATGATTCTTCCTTCTTCGGTAACACATCTCCGTAGCACGCCCGAAATGCTTCGTTTGTACAACTCCCCTTTTACCAAAAGCTTTTGATCTCCTAATTATTCGCCTTGCTTCAACTGGATCGTCGGGTATTGTTTTCCTTAGGATGTATGATATGTAAGCCTGCATCCATGGAGTTTGCACCATCATGACTAGCTCTTGCTCCTCTTCTTCTACTGTATCGTTGGTGGTACTCGAAGATTTCTCTTTTTCTCCTTCTTTAATTTCGTTGGCTTTGTTGATCTCTCGCTTATCTCCTCCCAAAACACGCCTGGAGGAATCGCGAGACATTGTGACCCGATGTTTGCAAGAACATCGGCTTCATCGTTACTCAGCCTGCTGATGTGGTTTACCTCGCATCCATCAAATAATTTCTCCAGCTCATTGTACACCTCTTTGTATGCTATCATACTTTCGTTGACTGCATCACATTGATTCATAACTTGCTGTGCCACCAATTGTGAATCGCCGAAGATTTTCAATCGGGTTGCACCACAAGCTTTCGCCATCTTCATCCCATGTATGAGAGCTTCATTTCTGCTTCGTTGTTAGACGCGTTTGGAAACGTCATCTGTAAGACATATTTCAATTTGTCGCCTTCAGGTGATACCAATATCACGCCTGCTCCAGCTCCTTCTAACCTTTTGGACCCGTCGAAATTCATGGTCCAAGTTCTCGATAAATCGGAGGCCCCGTGTTTTGTAGCTCCATCCACTCTGCAATGAAATCTGGTAAGATCTGCGATTTTATTGCCTTTCTTTTTCATACGTGATGTCCCGAGGAAAGTTCTATTCCCCAAAGGGAGACACGACCCGTAGGTTGTTTAGTATATTTGACAAGGGAGCTTCATTGACCACTATTATCGGATGCGCCGAAAAATAGTGTCGCAATTTTCTTGCTGTCGTGAATACTCCATACGCCGGTTTCTACATTGCGGGTACCGCTGTTTTGAGGGTGATAGTACTTACGATGAAATATACTGGCCTCTGAACTCCATGAAGCTTGCCTTCTTCTTCTCTCTCGACTACTAGGGCTGTGCTGACCACTGCGTGTGGCTGCAATGTATAAGAGGAGAGGTTCTTTCTCTTTAGGCGCCACCAATATCGGTGGTGTCGAAATTGCCCGCTTGAGGTTCTCGAAGGCTCTATCTGCTTCATCGTTCCATTGAAATTTTTCCCCCTGTTTGATCAATGCATAGAACGGCAGCGCTTTTCTCCTAGCTGGCGACGAACTGCTTAAAGCTGCGACGCCGTTAGTTGTTGTATCTCTTTCAACTTTGTTGGCTTTCTCATAGTCATTATGGCCTGGATTTTTTCAGGGTTGGCTTCAATCCCTCTTGCTGATACTAAGAACCCGAGAAGTTCTCCGGGAACTCCAAAAGAGCACTTTGTCGGGTTCAGCTTGAGGCAGAACTTGTCGAGGTTGTCGAAGGTTTCCTTCAAATCTTCGATCAGTCGACCCTTTTTTGATGTTATTACGACATCGTCAATGTAGACTTGCACATTTTTCCAATCTGCGTTGCTCTGCATCATCCGCTGATATGTTGCTCCCGCCAAACCAAAAGGCATTGTTTTGTAGCAAAACACGCCGTAAGTGTGATGAACGCTGTCTTGCTTCATCTTCTTCTTTTAATCTGATCTGGTTATAACCATAGTATGCGTCCAAAAAGGAAAGACGTTCGCATCCTGCCGTGGAGTCGATGATTTGATCGATCCTTGGGAGGGGAAAGTGATCCTTGGGACAATGTTTATTGAGACACGTGAAGTCGACGCACATGCGAAGGACTATTGTATGTATTTTCGGCACCATCACTGGGTTAGCTACCCATGTGGATTCGGTAGATATTTCTCTGATGAAACCAGCATCTTTGAGTCGATCTATTTCCGATAACATGGCTTTGCGGCTAGGTTCCGAAAAATGCCGCAAAGGTTGCTTTACTGGTCTTGCGAGAGGATCCAAATTGAGGTGGTGCTCGGCAAGTTCTGGGTACTCCTGGCATGTCGGCTGGACACCATGCGAAGATTTTCCAGTGCTCACGGAGGAACTCGACGAGCGCGCTTTCCTGCGACATCCATGTTTGCTGCAATGGATGTCGTTTTCTTTGGTCTGTCGGGTGGATCTGTACCTCTTTTGAATCCTTTGTTGTATTGAAAGTTGGCTCTTTAGAAGATCTCCCTACCTCTGGTAGCACATCATAATCAGTGAACCTTGGCGCCGCATACTCTGCCATCCCGAAAGTTTCTGACAGTCGATGAAAATCCTTATCGCATTTATCGGATAACGCGAAACTTCCTTTGATTGTAATAGGTCCCTTGGGCCCAGGCAATCTCTACAACAAATATGTATAATGCACTGCCATGAACCTGGCATACGCTGGTCGTCCCAACAGAGCGTGATATTGCGACGGAAAATCCACAACTTCGAACTCCAAATTCTCTATCCTTTTTCTCGGGTTCCAAACTGAACGTCGAGGTTGATCTTGCCCAATGGGTAACTTGGCTTTTCGGGTGTAATCCCGTGGAAACGTGTGTCAGTTGGTTTCAAGTTTGCCAGGGATATGTTCATCTTCCTCAATGTATCTGCATACATAAGGTTTAAGCTGCTGCCGCCATCTATGAAAACTCGACACGTCAAAACCGGCGATCTGCGGGTAAAATGAGTGCTGATTGTCCTGGTCGAGGAACTTGCTGCGGATGGTCCGCGATTGTGAAACCGATGTCTTGCCCCGACCAATTTAAGTACTCGATTGTTGGTGGAGGCATCTTCTCTGCCATGAACACTTGTCGTGAGATTACCTTCTCCGCCCTGTTGGCCTAGCTTTCTGAATCATCGAGACCGCACCGTTAGAATTAGGATCAACATATGGAGGTGGGTGTGGTGCTATTCTGAGCTGGTGCCGATTTTCGTCCGTAATTGCGGGAGGAGGTGGAAGGTGGATCTCGCTCCTTGGCCCCTGGGGGTTTCTATTCACGGCTTGGGCATTTGCGATTCCTGCGGCTCGCAACATTGCCTGAAAATTTCGGCAGTCTTTCTGGAGATGCCCTGCCTCTTTCCATTATTGTCGAGATAAAAGTGCATTTGACACGGACCGTTCATCATCTCTTCTGGGGACACATAAGGTCTTTGAAACCTTGGTCCACTGTTTGTCTGTTGCCGCGAGAATCGCCTCTATTGTCGCCTTGATGCTCGTTACTCCTTTGATAGTCATCTCGGTTCCCTCCTCCAGATTTCCTCGAAAGCCAGCCGATATATGGCGGGGAGCATCGTTGTTGTAGAACTGGCGAGAAAATCGCCTTCTATTTTGATAATTTCGACCACGATCTTCTTCTGGACCTGTGTCGCTTGTTATATATTGCGTCTTCTCCATCTTCCCACTTATTGGCTATCTCCATGAGTGCTGATATGGTCTTAGGGTTAGTTCTCCCTAAGTCCTCGACGAAGTCTCCTCGCCGAATTCCTGCCACGAACGCGTCTATTGCTCTCTCGTCGATATATCTTCTGCCGAGTTTTTTATAATGTTCCACCGCTGTATATATTTTCTCATTGACTCGTCATGTTTTCTGTCGACATGCCCTCAACTCTTCCAATGACGCAGGTTTCTTGCAGGTGGATCGGAAGTTTTTCACAAAGATATCCTCAAAGTTATCCCAGCTGTCGATGGAACTCGGGGAGTTTCTTTATCCAAGATCTCGCGGCACCACTCAAGTGAACTTGGATACTTTGCATGGCTGTTGCTCTGGTTCCTCCTACCAGCTTTACCATCTCTAGATAATCAACGAGCCAATCCTCGGGATCCTGCAAACCGTCGAATTTCTTGAAATTTTCGGGTAACTTGAATCCTTTTGGGACTCGAGTTTTTCGAACCCTTCTCGTAAAGCACGGGAGCCCACACATGTCTTCGTCGGCAACTTCGGTGAGTGCTGACGCTCCTTCTTTCTTGTCGCGCTCTGTCCACCCTTACTTGGACTCTTTGTGTCTCTTGCTCCACTTGTTCTTGGTGGGTCTTGAACGCTGCGGTGGGTCGTGGACTATTTTGCCTAGGATTTTCTTCGGGAGGCGTTGCAAACGCTGTTCCCATAACTCCAACTCCCGCCATTGCCATATTAAACAATGCTTCTCTCGGGTCCCCGGGTGGTCTGGACGCGAGGATGTATGCTTGCGTTGACAAGTACCCCGCTTTCGGGATGATATTTCCCCTTGTATCAATTGACATAAAGGACATGTCGAGATTTTGAATTATGTTTCCTCTCTCTTCTTCGGGTATGTTTTGCAACCGAGACATTGCTCTCCTCCGAGCTTCTCTGTGACTATCTCCGAAGTTCTGATTGTCGACTTAAATCTGCTCGGCCTTGCTGAAAGCTGCCTCTTTTCTTCTATTTAGTGATGTTGTCTGTTTTTCCAACTCTCTGCTTACCGAGCAAGTCTATATTGATATGCTTGTAGTTCTTGTACAGTAGAGTGGCTGTCATTGGTTCTGAACCATCCATGGCTCTTGCAGCCCTATCCCACGCTGCTTGCGGGAGTTGTACTCTTTCTCGAGGAGGACCCGACGTATTTAGTGCCTATGCCTTTTCTGAGATCAGTGGGATCGATGTAAGGATTTCCCAAGTCATCGAAAGCCTCCACGTTTCTGGTTCTCGATCGGCCTGCTTCTATCGCGTAGATCTGATGATATTTTGTGTATTGATTTTTGTCGGTTTGGTGACACCATCATATAGAGTGGTGAAGACCTTTCCGATGGCGACAGATCTGTCGATGAAGTTGAAGCTCGACGCTGTCGGAGTTGCTGCTTATAAAGGAGTCCGCACGACTCGAAGGATGTGTTCTGAAGATCTTGGCGAGCTTTCCGCTTGCCTTGTTGTCGATGAAGCGTGGCGACGAAAACTCCTCGTCACTCGACGAAAAGTTAGAATCGACCGCTGAGAATTCCGACGAGATCGGAACTTCGAGACGGTAGGATCCTTCCTTGTTGACGCCAAATCGGAATTCTCCGAACGTCATGATGATAGGCTCCTCCAGATAGGAACATGCATCCATACGGGAGGGCGGGTGAGGAATAAAATCGACTAGATCAGTTTTTTCCTGGTTACCTCGATCCATCGCATTGCTTGCCACCGACGAAGTCGACGATCTTGAACGTGCCATCGAGATCAGCTTGCAACCTCTAACTCCCACAGACGGCGCCAATTGACAAAGGATTAACTTGTCAATGCCTACAGATTGTAGACTAGGGTTTTGCTAGAAGTAGAGGGCAAGTAGATCTCGAAGGTTCTGGCGAAAAGTATTCGACTACTATGAAAACTAGGGTTATGTTGACAATAGATTCGATCCTTTTTCCCTCGACTCCCCCTTATATAGGAGGCGGAGCCGAGGGTTTCGTAGCACACAAGTTACGAGTTCGGGAGGATTTCGTACCCAAGCCGTAAGATTACAAATCTCTATCTTTCCTAATACAAACTATCTTTCCTTAACACTAAATGGGCTTCCAAGTCTTCTTATTCTTCGAGTCTTGGGCTTTGATTAAACCCGGGTAGCATCTTTGGCAGGCCCATTGGGGATGCCTATGTCAGGTACTGAGAGAGATCAGATTTCTGGCCATGCCAGGTATGTGTCTCACATCTGTCAGAGTGCGTGTCATGCCATCATGCATCTTGATCTGAACGGAGCCAATGCCCACGATCTCACGTGGGTTGTTATCTCCCATACGCACAACATCTCCACTCTGCACAAACTCATAAGAACTGAACCAGTCTTTGTTACAACAAATATGAAACGAACATGCAAATCAAGGATCCACTCATCATTACCAGAAACACAACCAGCAAACACAACTAGGCAATCACCATCAGAATTATCACTAAACAACAGCCCTTACCATCACCCTCAGATTTGTTTTTCGGTTGGTAAGTACCGTTTCTTTTCTCTTTGTTCTGCAACTTCCAGCAATCATCAATATTGTGGCTAGTTTTCTTACAATACTTGCAGAACTTACCATCTCGTCCCTTGGACTTTGAGCGACCTCTGTCGGTCTTGCTCTTATCTCTGTTGTAGTTGTTGTAGTTGTTGTTTCTGTTCTCGGTCCTGCCTCGGACCTGCAGTGCTTCTGCCTTAGATGACGAACCCTCTGCATGCACCATAGATTTCATCTTTTCCCTCTGCTGGAGGGCCTCATAAACTTCGGCAAGGGTTAGTTCATCACGACTGTATAATAAGGTGTCTCGAAAATTCGTAAAAGAATTAGGCGACGAGACTAACAGTATAAGAGCGAGATCCTCATCATCATAATTTACCTCCATGGACATCAAATCAGAAACGATCTCTCTAAAGATCGATAGGTGATTCATCATTGACACGCCTTCTTGCAGCTTGTACGAGAGCAACTTCATCTTCACGTGCATCTTACTGGTTAGATCTTTGGACATGCAGATCGATTCCAGTTTCAACCACATCGCCGCTGCGGATTTCTCAGCCAGCACTTCCTGCAAGATATTGTTGGATAGATGAAGCTGAATTAAAGAAAAGGCCTTACGATCTTTCCTCTTTTCATCGTCGGTCCAGGTCTTGGCATCTTTCTTGCCAAATCCATCAAGAGCTTCATCCAGATCAGAAGATTGGGTGAGGATCGCCCTCATCTTCACTTGCCACAGAGAAAAACTCGTGGTGTAATCCAACTGCGGTAGATCGAACTTCAAGGAAGACATGTTGCAAAACCCTAGATTGAAACACGGGCTCTGATACCACTTGTTATAAAAGGCGACAAGCAAATAACGAAGAACGATAAAGGAATATTCAGCGGAAACACGAGATTTAACGTGGAAAACCCTTCCAACACAGAAGGGGAAAAAACCACGGGCGGCACCCAGCAAAACTTCACTATATCGGGGAGTGTTTAAAAACGCCGTGGGTTATCTTATATTATGATAAACCCTAGCCGGCGGCTTACAAGATGTATATATAGGCGGTGCCAACGATCCGTATACGCGTGGGGCTGCCGCCCCCCCCCCGCACCCCCTCGCAGGCGTCCCTGCAGGGCACGACGTATGGGCTAACTTCAGACTCCGCTACGCTTCGGCCCAAGCCTCCGACGACGGGCCTCGCTCCGCTCGTCTGAAGTTAGCCTCCATTTAGTATATGAATTTGGATCACAATATAACACTTGAGATCATATTCTTCGGGGTCTTCTATGGTAGGGACAGAGAAGCGCTAACCGTCCAATAACCAAGATCGACCAATATTTGTTGGACAAAGGAGTAGTATTTTCTGCCAAAGGATAAAATAGGCAAATTTCTGAACGCATCAGGAAATTTTTGGGAGATCTAAATTTGTCCACTTGACTAGGGTGTTGCCCCGATCCCATTCCACTTATGCGGACCAACACTTTTTTTTTTATCTCTTCATTGGCTATGTATTTTGTGTCCAAAACAGATATACCACCATGATACAATTTCAATCGATTCTCTCCACTTTGCACCCAGATTATTTCATCGTCTACACCGTTGGTTCTCATTCTATTTTGCACCCAGCTTCTTCCATTGAAGGTTTGCAACTTGTTCGCCACCACATACGAGTCGAATGGCGGGCCTCATGGCTTTGCAAGACTGCCTCAACGGAGACTGGGATGAAGAAGAGCAGCTATAGGTAGAACTCGGCATGAGCACGGCTCGCTGCCGGTGCAGACTGGGAGCCCATGAAAGTGCACTAGCTTCTTTGCCCTTTCTTCTCAGCAACCTAGTTTGCCGTAGTCATAAGAGCTTGTCACCGTGGAGGGGCAGGGATAATCTGCTGAGGCGAAGGCGCACCGTGATCGGTGAGATAGGTGCGGGCGATGAGAAGTTCGGTGTGCCTTTGTGCTATGCTCCAGGAGCCGCGATTAATTTGAAGGACTATTTTTTTAACATTATTTTGCAAACATCACAAACGTACAAAGTTCAAACATGCATACATATTATCTAAAAAACAAAAAATCGATCAAGTTTAATCCAAAAGCACAACCTATCATGTATATGTTGTCGACGCCACAACCACCTCAACCTCTTCTTCTTCGGTCACCACCAGCTCGGCCACCTCAAACACCACCACCACCACCACTTTCTCAGGACAAGATCTTCACGAGGGTGATCTCCCATTTCGCGCGAGTATTGCGCTTGCGCCTTAATGATGACTAAGAGAGCCTTGGTGATCTTGACCAATTTGAGGTAGTGCTCTTCAATTCTTTGATAAAACTTGTCCTTGCATTGATCGGTGCCGACCGATGCATCAAGCAACACGTTCATCCATGCATGGCACAATGCAATATCTTCTTCTTCGCTATAATTGGCAGATCTTCAGCTCTTGGCCTTGACCTTCTCATTGGGCGCTGCCACCTCTGTTACCACGTCCTCGGCCTCATATTTCTTGGTTGCTTCTTAGGCCACCACTTCGACGGCCTCCTCCTCTTCGGCATATTCAGCGCCGTAGGTATCACCATTTCCGAAGTTGAGTTCATCAAGGCCTTGAGTGTGTAAAGAATCCAATTGAGACATGAATTCGGCCACCCCAATCACGATCGCACTTGCTTGAGACTCATGCATTTCTTCGACCACGTCGCAGACACCGACTCGGGGATGAGTTGCGTCGGTGTCCACGGCCGAGGGAGAAGGCGTGGTCGTCGAGGATTCCGGCGACGCCTTGGCCTTGCGTGTAGGTTTCGAGGTTGTGCCGCCGCGGCCTTCCTCTTCCTCTTCTCAACCACCGACTGTGAATGTGTTTTTAGACTTTGGCTAGAGTCGGCTTCGGCTGTTAGCGGCACAAATTTGCTTCTCTACAGCTGTATTGGGGATCGGTTGGAGATGCTCTTAAGCGGATACATTGCGCAACATTTTTTTAAATATGGGATTAACTATAACTGTGGCACTCGTTCGATGGTACACCTACTACAAGGTGCACCGATGTGAGCAGATGGACGAATAAGAGCATCTCCAGCCGCGTCTCCCAAAGGGATTTGGGGCGCGACGGACAAAAAAACGTTCCTAGCCGCGTGCCCCAACGCCTCTATTTGTCCGACGCGGCCCAATACGGTGTCCGGTGCCTCGAGCCCGTCCCGCTACACAGGGGAAGCTTCGGGCACGCCGGACACAATGAAAAGCGAGGCGAGCAGTGGCGGGACCGATGCTTCAGCGGAACATTGAAGTTTAACCTAACCGTCGCCTACCCCGCGACGGAAGTTATTAGCACTCGATGGTGCAGTTCCCGCATAGGCGCAATGAAGCGTCTCATCACGCCTAGATCTGCGTGCCGATATTAATGAGCGCCACCGCTCCCCCGCCTCCCTCTGGCCTATGAAAAGGGGCGCTCTCTCATCGTTTCTCACACACAAATCCTAGCACCTCTCTCCCCAACCACAGCCGCCACCATCTCAAGAGTCGACGCCATGGCTGGTAGAGGTAAAGGCAGAGGCAGAGGCCAAGGTAGCGGCCGTGGTCGTGGTTGCGGCTGCGGCAGAGCTGCACGTTCGCCGTCGGCTGCGACGCCATCGTCTTCGTTGTCGGACCTGCGGGAGGTGGAGCAGGAGGTGTTGTTCGAGTTCGTCGTCGTCCTCAAGGGTGACCCACTCGGCATCCAGAGGCTGCCGGATAAGTTCGCTGACTTTGTCGCCGGCAACGAGCCGGCCTCGCTCCATCTGCGGGAGGCTGCCTGCAACTACTGCCGGTGGCCGGTGGAAGTGCTCTTCGACAAGCGCGGCAAGATGTACCTCCACACCGGCTGGGAGAAGCCTCGCGCACTAGTACGACCTCGAAGCCGGCTACGTGCTCACATTCTCCTACGTTGGCGAGGGGGATATGAGCGTCAAGGTGTTCGACAAGACGCGCTGCCGCCGGCACTACCACGGCGACACCGATGAGGAGGACGATTGAGTATTGTTTCTTCGCAACGAAAATAGGCACACATA
The DNA here is from genome assembly GCA_030979885.1 of Lolium multiflorum. Classification (NCBI taxonomy): domain Eukaryota; kingdom Viridiplantae; phylum Streptophyta; class Magnoliopsida; order Poales; family Poaceae; genus Lolium; species Lolium multiflorum. The sequence continues at coordinate 263,484,164 of CM061749.1, forward strand.
TTTTTGGATGTTCTTCCTCGAAAGGACCAACATGGCTATCATCACCAGCTGGATTTTCCAGTTTGGGTGACTTGGAGTGCATGGGAGTGTTCTTTCTTGGCAGCGAACACACAAAACCTGCGATGCCAACACTAGTTAGGTTTCCTCATTTCCAATGCTTTAATTTGTGTCAACCATGGTTCAAACTTTCTATTAGTTTGTGAAAACCATGTTCCAAACTATGTTTTAGTTTGTGTAAACCATGTTCGGAATTATGTATTAGTTTGTGAAATGTTTCTTCTCTCTATTGAAATAAAAATGAAAAAAAACGAGCATTTTAATGTTTAAAATAGTTTGGAGACGGCATTTGGGGAACGCGGTTGGGGAGCAACGTCCCCCAAACGCGGCACGAAACACGTCTCCAAATGCTCAATCTGGCGCCGTTTAGGGAACGCTTTGAGGGACGCGGCTGGAGATGCTCTAATATGGAGGAATTGAACATTAGCCGTAATCGTGGAACCAAGATGCCTTTACACGGAAAAAGAATATACCCAAAACGATTACCTGCCTAAACTACTCCTTACTCAATACTACTCATGCATGAGACTAGTAATTTGTACCGTAAAAAGCCTCTATTCTTTAGACCCAAAGTGCGAGAATAACCCAAGACCTGTGTGCAGTTGCCTTTGCTTCTTCGAAACAACATGCATGTTGACCAGACTTCTTCATTTGGAAAATGTATATTTATTCTTTAAATGAATATGTATGCTTGTATATCCGCTCAGTAATTGCTTTAACTGCAAATATAGTACGTACCGTACACTTGCTGGTCAAGATAGACAAAGATGCATCAGTTGCAATCTAGATGAAGTGAGGTCATATGTTGATTAATTCATTGATTTTATTGCATGCGTGGCCCGGGCCGGAATGATTGCCCTTCCTTTATCTGTTTCCGATGGAAACTTGGAAATGCGAGTAAGTCAAAAAAATTATTATGATACATATAATACATGTATATCCTGTTAAAAATCAGAATATAATTGGTACTCCCTCCTTAACGGTTTACAAAGCAATTACATATTTCGAGAAAACTTTGACTACTAACTTGGTTAACAAAATATAAGATATATATCACAAAAATTATACTATCCGAAACTTCTTTTGAATATAAATTCAATGTTATAATTTTTGTGGTATATATCTTATATTTTGTTGATCAAAATTGTAGGCAAACATCTTTCCTCGAAATGTGTAATTGCCATGTAAACCGGTATGAAGGGAGTAGATCATATCGGTTAGAGATCTTTCTTGATACGCAAGTTATAAGCGTAATCAAATACTAACCTTCCTTATGAGTTATGACCTTCCTTATGATCTTGTATGAGCTGAATATAAATAGAGGAGAAAGGCCTACGGGTCATCCCACGCCAAAACATCTTTTATCTTGTCCTCCCGAATCCCCCCATCGATCGATTCTTGGAGACGGTCGTGCGTAAGGACCTGAATAAGACATCATTGAACATGACCTTATGCTTGTACAGTTGTACATATGCCAGGCCACACATGTTTTACATGCATTAACTATTACTAGGTCTTAAAACCGTTAATTTCTACGAACAATGGTGTAAAGTATATCTCCTGTTCCATTGTTTCAGAAGATAGATAGCAGCATACTGCGATCTTTCAACCGTGCGCACAACGAAGACCCTGAAATGTCATGTGTTTTAGAACGTTCCAAAATATTCACCATGCGAAATGCATAATGGATTAGAGTCCCAGGCATGGATACAAAACCGTGCCCTGGTGCCCAGGTTTCTTGATTTGCATTTAATGTATTCTCAGCGAAAAAATTGTTGTACGTGTTGACCGGTGCAAATCCGCGGACAACGAAGTATTTGTACGTAGGCGCATGTCCTTGTTAATTGCTGTTCCTGCAGGTATTTTTGACCCAAATTGTGGGATTTGACATTGACAGCAACCAGCTCGACTCAGCTCACAGGCTAATCATCGCTGTCGACCTTATAACGAACTAAATGACTCTCGGTTGATTGGCTTTAGCTAGTTAGTTTTAAGCTTAATATGGTCACTTAATTACGCGCACACACGCTTCCAGTTGGTAATCCGCGAGCAAGAAAATGACATTACTCGAGGGAAAACAAGGACCATATCACTGAGTAGATGATAGATCGTACGGTCGTTGAACTGGTCCAGATGGGTGTTATGGCAATTATGGAAGAAATTCAATGCCAACGAACTTGAGTGTGTAAACTTGCTGGCAAACGAATTTGTAGTACTTGGCAGAATATAGCGCGGATAAAAAGGAGGAATCGGTCAGTAACTGATCTGGTAAGATGTCTGAGATGCTCTGAAGAAAACTTTGGGACCGTACGTTCTGGTGAATGAGTGTATACTATGTTTACTGCCCAGATATCATCAGAGACTTGGAACACCTTCCATCCTCAGCAAGCAAGTTCTTGATGGTCAAGTGTTATATCTAGTGCAAGTGCACAATATATTTTTCGCAGGAAACCGCGTTGCATCAACAAGACATGAACTTAGCTGTCAACTATGTTTATATGATATATGATGTACGTAGTCAGTTTGTTAGAAGAGGTGCATGCACGTATTAGGCATCACGTGTAGCACGTACGATTGGCCGAGCGATGCCATATTTGTATATTTACTAGTTACTTCAGAATGACTGGAGATCGTGTTCAACAAAATTAAGAGAATGACTAACTGACCGAGCATATTGTCATGCAGTACGTCAGCGACGCAACAAGGAGATGAGTGCCATATGGATCGACCTATCATCAAAGATAATGTCAAAGTCTATTGTCAATTGGGTCAGCAACACATGCGGTAGCTGACTCCAAATTCGAGCTCTTTCTAGTACAGGTAACCATCGAGCGATTATTTAACAGGTCTACCAGAGAAAGCTGTATATGTTATTGTTATCGTAGCAAGCTGAAATACCCCGCGGACTACGTTTTAGCATTACCCGTTATGGCAATGGTTGGTGGGACGAGGTCCTTCAATCGTTTTCCTTTTTTGTGAATGAGACGGAACAGCATGTGAGTACAACAGTACACCGGAATATTCCTCAAGTTTGCCTCCATTCAGTGCACGATACTTTGATAAGGTCTTCAGTCGAAGATTCTCGATATCCATCTTCTCGAAAATAATGTGTGCATGTACTTTATATAATCTTCCATCGGTATGTTCCCGTGTCAACAAGCCTGCCCATTTAACCACGAGGACAAATTTCCACATATACATGTAGAAACAAAAATCCAAGTTTTGTACGTTTGAAATTAAATAAAATTAATGTATGGTCTTTAGACCAAAGCATAAGTACGAATGAGTGTGCGGGCGCTACATCATGTGTCGCTCGCACACTCTCCCTCCATCTCAGCTATGAACTCCAATTTCTAAGGACTATTTATATGAAGAAATGGTTTAAAGGTGATCTACGGAGGATATGTGATGATGTCATCAAAATCAATATATGCATTGATATAATTGAGTTTATAGGTGAATTTGAATACAAAATTCATTATTACCTTTAAAGATTGTGACAGAGCATGTACAAGATTAAGTGATGACTAAAATAATATTCATAGTGAAACTCAAGAATGGTCATACGAGAATTAATGCATTGATGATAGAGTCTGGAAGCAATGAAGGGAAGACTTCATTGGCTTTGAATACATTAACAAAAAACCATGAAACGAAGATAAATGTTTACATAGATGGATTAGTGGCGGAGCTAGGGGCCAGTGGGAGTGCACACAACCATCAATTGTCTCCCTCTTTCATCAGCTTCAACCTCCTCCTACCTCTTCTTGTTAGTCGCTTATCCAGTATTTGGATTAATAGTGGCTAAATACAAAGCATAAAGGGAAAATATTGGCTAGATACAAAGCATAAAGGGAAAATTTTGAGCTTGGCACTCTCACTAATTTTTTGGTAGATTCACCACTCCTTGTTGTTCTTGTACTTACAATTCTTACTCCTCATCGTCACTTTCTAGGAGTGACACAAGCCTCTCATAGTGACGAGGGAGCTTCTTGGCAATGCCCACCATGAGGGGTTTAGGGTTGACGGAATCCTGCAGGTTAACACGAGACATCGGATACCAAACGAACAAGGAGCAAGATTTACCCAGGTTCGGGGCCCTCGATGAGGTAAAAACCTTACTCATGCTTGTCTGATCTTGATTTATCGAATAAAAGAGGTTACAATGGGGCAGCCGATAGACTACGTTGTGGTGAACTCGCCGGCAGGCAAGGTTTCTAGGGTTGGTGTTTGCTAGGTTGCGTTGGTTGCATAAGTGTGTTGTTCGGCAGACCCCCTCCTGGCTTTTATATAGGAGGCGATGTCCCGAGAGTCCTGTCCGAAATCGACTAGGTTACATCAAGATCTAATCTATCATTTCCTTTATCGATGTCTCCTTGCTTTGTCCATCAAGAATCCGTCTTCTTGTAAGTCTATTTTCTATAACCGACGTATGGGCCCACCTTGGGTTATGATAACCCTCATGGGCCCATTGTTGGGCCAAAGGAGATAGACCAATTCTGGGTACCCGAAGGGTAATGCCCACATCAGTAGCCCCCGAGTGACTGGCCGAAGCGAAGCTTCGGGAAGGGACTAAATATGCCTTCATCCGAACATCTTGATCAGTCGAAGAATATGGAATCTTCATGCTTGTCGTAAAGTTGAAGTCATTTGATTATTGGGTGCGCGTCCAGCGATCCTGATAGGAGTAGCCCCCGAGTCTAGGGACGGATGTTTGTATCCGTGCGTAGACTCAAGTTGCTATCGATACTTCTTGAATTTTCTTCTTCATCCGATATTTTGAATATATATGGTCCTTGCAGACTTAGGTAGCAAGGGATAAGAGTAACGAGCCTGGGTTTATTCAGTGAACTGACACTAGTTAACTACAGATGGCAAAACAGTGTTACTCTACACAGGTTCAAGTCTCTGGGTGGATTTGCTGGAACCTTCGGGTCCGTTCCTTCCTTAAATTCTTTCTTTCGTTGATGTCTTTACCGTTTTTACCGGGTGCAAGTCTAGCGCTCCCGATGGGAGTAGCCCCTGAGTCTATGGATGACTATGAATTAGTCATGCATACGCTTTGTAAGTTGTGTAGCTGAACGTCGTAGATTCCTTCAAGTTTTAATTATATTTGGGTGCTCCGTTGTAGAGGAGCCGATGACTTTGATGACATCATAAATGACGTAGCAACTAACGTAGCTCGAGTGACAGGACATGACCTAGCTGGTCCACCCTATATCTGCGAGCGAGGTCAGTTAAGAAATGACCGGTATTTGCGCATTGACCGAGGCGTTTCCTCAATTCTTGTGCGTTGTGGGGGTAGTGGGCCACCTGTTTCTCTCCCCTCGCGACACGTGTGGACTTAGACTCCCGTCCATTTTCCTTGATGCGGATTTGCGACCAAGATCTGTAGTGAATTTTCCTTTATAAAAAGGGAGGTGTAAAGATTAATCTAGATTAACCCTGCTTCATCGCTCGTCTTCTTCCTCGCTTCCAACTCGCCATTGTCACTGTACTCAAATCTTCGAGGCTCAAGAAAAGGAGCTTCCTCAGCACCATGGGCAAGAAGAGGATCCCCGCGTCTTCCGACGCCTCTACGAGTGCCGTTGGTTCAAGGGCGCCCACCACCGCGCACAAGTCTGGCACTGCTGCCAAGGACCCTCAATGCGACTGGCCAGCCTCCTCCATCACCAAGCGTGATGAGAACAAACTGAGGAACTTGGAGCTGATTTTAGCCAACGAGAAGGATGTCATCTTCCCAGGTTCCAATTCTCGCCCCAATCCTCCCAATGGCTTTATGGTCATGTTTCCAGCTTTCCTGCACCGTGGGCTGTCCCTCCAAGCCCACGAACTTCTCCGATGCATCCTTTTTTCCTATGGCATTTAGCTCTGGCAGCAGACTCCAAACTCTATCTTGCATCTGGCGATTTTCATCACTATTTGTGAGGCCTTTCTCCGCATCGACCCCCACTGGTGTTTGTGGAGGAAGATATTCTTCGTCAAGCACCACAACGGGGGTGGCGGCCCTCATGTTGTTGGAGGAGTCGGCTTCGTTGCCCGAATATAGGTTAACTACTTCAACTTCCCGGTGAGAGAATCCATTCAGGGTTGGCCGTCGAAGTGGTTCTACCTCAGGGACCACCCAGCTTCGGGTCACTACTCCAATCTACCAGCATTCGAAGATGTCCTGGAGTCGGTGCCGAAGAAATCTTGGAAGAATACTTTGACTGCCGAAGAAAAGGTGATAGCAGACAAGTTATATGAAAAGGTTTTGGATCTGAAGAATGATGGTGACCAGACAATGTGCGGCATTGAAGTCGTTGCTTTATTTCTAAAGCGTCGCATCAAGCCAGTGATGTCAACAAGACATCAAATGTGGTTGTACATTGGCGCCAAAAATATAACGCGGATCAATGCTGCAGATCTCACGGATAAATAGCTCCTTGACGATGTTAGGCGTTAGACGCACTTCAGCCAAGAAGACTATCTCCTTGGTATCAATCCAAGTCCCATACAAGCTTTGTCGTCTTCCAGCTAAGGTGACCTTTGTTGCTTGACTGTTCCATATCTGATTTATTGTTCATACTCGATACTGATGATTTTCCTTTGTCTTGCCAGGCCTCCACCATCATAAGGTGCTTTCCTCCTACACCCGAAACTGGAGTGGCTCCCGAAGATGATGATCTCTCCGGGGACGTTGAAGAAAATGCCGAGGTAGTCGAGGATAGTGATGCCTCCAAAGAAGATAAGGAATAAGAAGAAGAAGATGATGACGTGTCGTTCATTGCCAAGTGTCGAAGGGCTGTTGTCGATGAATTAATCGATACAACGAAGTCAAGCCCTAGCGGGCAAAATGACAATGAAGCTGATCGAAACCTTCATGGCGCGGCAGCTCCCGAAGCTTCGGCTGCTCCATCACCCAAAAGGCCATCAGGTTTCTGTGCTAGTGAAGATGATTTGATGTCTGACTCGTAAGCATGTTTTTCTCCATGTCTTGTTGGGATTTTCAGTAATCTTCATCTGCATGGCTGATGTGATTAATGCTTGTTCACTAGTTCTGATGGGGACACAGATACTCCTCCTTCCAAGAAGGCGAAGATCAATTTCGAGAAGACGACATCGACAAGGTTAGAAGTGCCAGTATCTTCTGAAGAAGCACCGATTGTTCCTCCGCTGCCAAAAAGGACGCTAAGGAAGCAAAAAAAGAAAACCCTCCTTGGACTGTCCCTTCAACAGATGCTCCTGTTCCATCGTCTTTGGAAGGACACGTAATTGCCGTCATATCTTCTCTTTTTCTTTCTGATAGTCCATACCCGAGTAGCCCCCGAGCCTATAGTTGGCTGGTTGCAGCCGAGTGTTGGCTTGATGGTCTTTTAATTGTTTTGATAAACATTATGTTCCATTATTGTAGCCGATTCAAGCCGCAGTAGATATGGTAGTGGACTTTTCTGCCCAATTCATCCATCTTGAAGCTATAAACGCCCGCCTACGAGAAGCTGCCAAGTCTTCATCTGATCAACTCGAAAGGGCAAACAAACTGGCAGCCCAAGCTCAAGGAGAGGCCGAATTTGAGGAAAGAACTGGATCTGTTGAAGGCGAAGATAGAGGAGGAGGAACAACAGAAGATAGAGGCTCATACCCGAGAAAATAAGAAGGAGGGAGATCTCTGCAAATCTATCGAAACCCTGCTAGGTAAATTGCTTCAGTTCCTTTATTCCTCTTTTCTTGCCAAACTGTTTTATCTTATAACGCTTATTCTTCGTAATGTTTCAGGTGTTGCCGACATGCCTGTCGACCGCACAAACAGGCTTCGGGTCGACTCTATGTCTGATGCCATTTCATTCGCCGTAGACTCCAGCGACCAAATCCATGAACTGCTGAACAAGGCTAAGGGAGCTCTGTCGAAGCTATTATCCTTGATATTCCCGAAGCTGGATCAGAAGAAAACCTTGGAGGAACTGGTGAATGCCTTCTTTATCGACACCGACAACACTATTGATGTACGGAAACGCACTTCGCGTCTCTATGGAGCGCTTCTTGCGTTCTAGCTTTTAATGGGATACAGCTTTGAAGCCGACATGGAGCGGTTAACAAAGGCGCTGCCGAAGAACAAGGACGGCTCAGCTATCAACCTTGGTCTTTATAGCGATCCGTCGTGCAGGTGTGCACGAGAGCTCTGCTGGCGTGTAGTCAACAACTTCCTTGTGACGGTAAAGCACACGTCCGTTGGGAACCCCAAGAGGAAGGTATGATGTGCACATCAGTAAGTTTTCCCTCAAAAGAAACCAAGGTTTATCGAACCGTAGGAGAAGCACGTGAAGGTTGTTGGTGGAGGAATGTAGTGCGCAACACCGGTGAAACGGCGCCAACGTGGAACTGCACAACACAATCAAAGTACTTTGCCCCAACGTAACCGTGAGGTTGTCAATCTCACTGGCTTGCTGAAAACAAAGGGTTAAGCGTATCGAGTGGAAGATGGTGTTTGTTTGCAAAGAACAAAAAGCAGAGAATATATTCAGATGTAAAAGAATGGACCGGGGTCCACAGTTCACTAGTGGTGTCTCTCCGATAAGATAACTAACATGCTGGGTGAACAAATTACAGGCGAGCAATTGACAAATAAAGATTCAATACATATCAACGATGATTACTATGTGATTTAATCAGGGCATTACGACAAAGTACATAGACCGCTATCCAGCTTGCATCTATGCCTAAATAATCCACCTTCAGGTTATCATCCGAACCCCTTCCGGTATTAAGTTGTAAATAACAGATAATTGCATTAAGTATGGTGCGTAAAGTAATCAACACAAATATCCTTAGACAAAGCATCAATGTTTTATCCCTAGTAGCAACAGCACATCCACAACCTTAGAACTTTCTGTCACTGTCCCAGATTTAATGGAGGCATGAACCCACTATCGAGCATAATTACCCCCTCTTGGAGTTACAAGTATCAACTTGGCCAGAGCCTCTACTAGCAACGGAGAGAATGCAAGAACATAAACAACACATATATGATAGATTGATAATCAACTTAACATAATATTCTCTATTCATCGGATCTCGCCAAACACAACATGTAGCATTACAAATAGATGATCTTGATCATGTTAGGCAGCTCACAAGATCTAATACAATGATAGCACAAGCGGAGAAGACAACCATCTAGCTACTGCTATGGACCCATAGTCCAAGGATGAACTACTCACGCATCAATCCGGAGGCGGGCATGATGATGTAGAGCCCCTGGATGATTCCCCTCTCCGGCAGGTGCCGGAGGCGATCTCCTGAATCCCCGAGATGGGATTGCGACGGCGGCGTCTCGAAGGTTTTGTATCGTGGCTCTCGGACAGGGGTTTCGCGACGAAGGCTATTTGTAGGCGGAAGGGTCGGGCCGGCACAGAGCCATGCGCCAGGCGGGCCGCGCCGCCTGTGTGTGGCCCCTGGCCCCTCGTCTCCCTTCGGTCTTCTGGCTTCGTGTAAAAATAGGCCCCTGGCGTTGATTTCGTCCAATTCCGAGAATATTTCCTTACTAGGATTTCTGAAACCAAAAAACAGAAAAGCAATTGGCACTTCGGCATCTTGTTAATAGGTTAGTTGTAAAATGTATAATAATGTTGTAAAGTATGTATAAAAAATTCAAGTATTGTAATAAAAGTAGCATGGAACATAAGAAATTATAGATACGTTTGAGACATATCAAGCATCCCCAAGCTTAGTTCCTACTCGTCCTAGGTAAACGATAACACAAATAGTTTAAAGTGACATGCTACCAACATAATCTTGATCAACATTATTGTAAAGCATATGAGATGAATGGAGTGATCTGAACAAAAGATTGCTAACAAAGATAATGACTAAACAAATGAATCATATAGCAAAACTTTTCATGAATAGTACTTTCAAACAAGTATTAATAAGAGTTGCATAAGAGCTAACTCATAAGCAATAAATTCAAAGTAGAATGAATTGAAGCAACACAAAGGATGATTAATTTTCAGCGAATGCTTTCAACTTGTAACATGTATATCTCATGGATATTTCTCAACATAGAGTAATATAACAGTGCAATAAGTAAACATGTAAGAATCAATGCACACAGTTAACACAAGTGTTTGCTTCTAAGATAGAAAGAAGTGGGTAAACTGACTCAACATAAAGTAAAAGAATGGCCCTTCGCAGAGGAAGCATGGATTACTATTTTTGTGCTAGAGCTTTTGTTTTGAAAACATAGAAACAATTTTGTTAACGGTAGTAATAATTCATATGTGCTATTCATAATACTTCCTACAAGTTGCATGTCTCATGCATAGAGTACTAATAGTGCTCGCACCTTGTCCTACTTAGCTCGGAAACATGGATTCTCATCGCATAACATATGCTTCAACCAAGTGTCACAAAGGGGTACCTCTATGCGCTGTACAAGTGTCTAAGGAGAAAGCACGCATTGGATTTCTCGCTTTTGATTATTCTCAACTTAGACATCCATACGGGACAACATAGACAACAGATAATGGACTCCTCTTTTAATGCTTAAGCATTCAACAACTTAATATTCTCATAAGAGATTGAGGTTGTATGTCCAAACTGAAACTTCCACCATGATACATGGCTTTAGTTAGCGGCCCAATGTTCTTCTCTAACATATGCATACTCAAACCATTTGATCATGAAGTCCACTTACTTTGGACAAGACGAACATGCAGCATCTCACATGATATCCAACAAAGATAAAGTTGATGGCGTCCCAGAAAACATGGTTACCGCTCAACAAGCAACTTATAAGAATTAAGACACATAACTACATATTCATCACCACAATAGTTTTTAAGCTATTTTTCCCATGAGCTATATATTGTAAAGGTAAAGGAATGAAATTTTAAAGGTAGCACTCAAGTAATTTAATTTGGAATGGCAGAAAAATACCACATAGTAGGTAGATATGGTGGACACAAATGGCATGGATTTTGGCTCAAGGTGTTTGGATGCACGAGAAGCATTTCCTCTCAGTACAAGGTTTGGGCTAGCAAGGTTGTTTGAAGCAAACACAAGTATGAACAGGTACATCAAAACTCACACAAGAACATATTGCAAGCATTATAAGGCTCTACACCGTCTTCCTTGTTGTTCAAACACTTTACCAAAAATATCTAGACTTAGAGAGACCAATCATGCAAACCAAATTAAACAAGCTCTACGGTAGTTCTTCATTAATACATTAAACTACATGATGCAAGAGCTTAAACATGATCTATGAGAGCTCAAACAATTGCCAAATTGCCAAACCATATGCAGCACTTTCCAATTCCAACCAAATAGCAATCTAACGAAGCAATTTAGACTTCGCCATGAACATTAAAGCACAACTAAGAACACAAGTGTTCCATAAGAAAAAGCGGAGCGTAATATCTCCAATATAAGAATGGCGGGATCCAACTTTATTCAAAACAAAACAAAAATAAACAAACCGACGCTCCAAGTAAAGAACATAAGAATGTGATGGAATAAAAATATAGTTTCACTAGAAGTGACCTGATAATGTTGTCGATGAAGAAGGGGATGCCTTGGGCATCCCCAAGCTAGATGCTTGAGTCTTCTTAAAATATGCAGGGATGAACCACCGGGGCATCCCCAAGCTTAGACCTTTCACTCTTCTTGATCATAGTATATCATCCTCTTCTCTTGACCCTTGAAAACTTCCTTCACACAAACTTCAAGAGAACTCATTAGAGGGTTAGTGCATAACCACAAATTCACTTATTCAGAGGTGACACAATCATTTTTAACAGTTCTGGACATTGCACAAAGCTTCTGAAAGTTAATGGAACAAAGAAACTCATTCAACATAGCAAAAGCGGCAATGCGAAATAAAAGACAGAATCTGTAAAAAACAGAACAGTCCGTAAAGATGCATCTGAAAGGGGCACTTAACTTTCTCAAATGGAAAAACTCAAAACTAATGAAAGTTGCGTACATATCTGAGGATCACGCTCGTAAATTTGCAGATTTGTTCGAATTTTTTACAGAGACTTATGCCAGAATTCGTGACAGACAGCAATGCTGTTTCTGCGCAGCGATCCCAAATATAGCATCAACTTTAACATAAAAACTTTACTTGGCACAAAAACATGATAAGGAGAGGTTGCTACAGTAGTAAACAACTTCCAAGACTCAACAATACAGTAAATAAAATAAAACATGGGTTATCTCCCAAGAAGTGCTTTTCTTTAACGCCTTTCAGCTAGGCGCAGAAAGTGCAAATCAAGTATTTTGAAGAGATGAAGCATCAACATCATAGCTTGTTCTAATAATAGAATCAAAAGGCAACTTAATTCTCTTTCTAGGGAAGTGTTCCATACCTTTCTTGAGAGGAAATTGATATTTAACATTACCTTCCTTCATATCAATAACAGCACCAACGGTTCGAAGAAAAGGTCTTCCCAACAATAGGACAAGATGCATTGCATTCGATATCCAAGACAACAAAATCAACGGGGACAAGGTTATTGTTAACCGTAATGACATTATCAATCCTCCCCAAAGGTTTCTTTTTAACATTATCGGCAAGATTAACATCCAAATAACAATTCTTCAATGGTGGCAAGTCAAGCATATCATAAATCTTTTTAGGCATAACAGAAATACTTGCACCAAGATCACATAAAGCATTACACTCAAAGTCATTGAATTTCATTTTAATGATGGGCTCCCAACCATCTTCTAACTTCCTAAGAATAGAAGCTTCAAGTTTTAATTTCTCTTCCCTAGCTTTAATGAGAGCATTTGTAATGTGTTTTGTAAAGGCTAAATTTATAGCACTAGCATTGGGACTTCTAGCAAGTTTTTGTAAGAACTTTATAACTTCAGTAATATGACAATCATCAAAATCTAAACCATTATGTTCTACAGAAATGGAATCATTGTCACCAATATTTTGAAAAATTTCACTAGTTTTATCACAAACAGCAGTTTCAGCAGTTTCAATTTTCTCGCTTTGCACTAGGAGTAGAAACATTGCCAACACCAATTATTTTACCATTGATAGTAGGAGGTGCAGCAACATGTGAAGAATCAACATTACTAGTGGTGGTAATAGTCCATACTTTAGCTACATTCTTTTCTTTAGCAAGTTTTTCTTTTTCTTCTCTATCCCACCTAGCATGCAATTCAGCCAATAATCTAATATTATCATTAATTCTAACTTGGATGGCATTTTTTTGAGCAAACCTAGCATCTTCAACTTTCTCAGGCATAACTTTCAATTTTAAGAGATCAACATCAAGAGCAAGACTATCAACCTTAGAAGCAAGAATATCAATTTTACTAAGCTTTTCTTCAACAGTTTTATTGAAAGCAGTTTGTGTATTAATAAATTCTTTAAGCATCACTTCAAGACCAGAGGGTACACTCTTATTATTGTTGTAAGAATTACCATAAGAATTACCATAACCATTACCATTATTAGAAGGATATGGCCTATAGTTGTTGTTACCATAATTATTCCTATAAGCATTGTTGTTGAAATTATTGTTCTTAATGAAATTCACATCAAAATTTTCTTCTTGAGCAACCAATGAAGCTAAAGGAACATTATTAGGATCAATATGAGATCTACCATTTGCAAGCATAGACATAATAGCATCAATCTTATCACCCAAAGAAGAGGTTTCTTCAACAGAATTTACCTTTCTTACCTTGAGGAGTTCTTTCAGTGTGCCATTCAGAGTAATTGATCATCATATCATCAAGTAATTTAGTCACGGCGCCTAGAGTGATGGACATAAAAGTACCTCCAGCAGCTGAATCCAATAGGTTCCTTGAGGAAAAATTCAATCCTGCATAAAGGTTTGGATGATCATCCAAGTAGTCAGTCCATGGGTTGGGCAATTCTTTACCAAAGATTTCATTCTCTCCCATGCTTGAGCAACATGTTCATTATCAAATTGTTTAAAATTCATTATGCTACTTCTCAAAGAAATAATTTTAGCAGGAGGATAATATTTACTAATAAAAGCATCTTTACATTTAGTCCATGAATCAATACTATTCTTAGGCAAAGAAAGCAACCAATCTTTAGCTCTTCCTCTTAGTGAGAAAGGAAACAATTTCAATTTTATAATATCACCATGTATATCCTTATACTTTTGCATTTCACAAAGTTCAACAAAATTATTAAGATGGGCAGCAGCATCATCAGTACTAACACCGAAAATTGCTCTCTCATAACAAGATTCAATAAAGCAGGTTTAATTTCATAGAATTCTGCTGTAGTAGCAGGTGGAGCAATAGGAGTACATATAAAATCATTATTATTTGTGCTAGTGAAGTCACACAACTTAGTATTTTCAGGAGTACCCATTATAACAGTAATAAAGTAAACTAGGCAAATAAAGTAAAGACAAGTAACTAATTTTTTTGTGTTTTTGATATAGGCAAGAAATAAGAAAGTAAATAAAGTAACTAATTTTTGTGTTTTGTTTAAGTGCAGCAAACAAAGTAGTAAATAAAATAAAGCAAGACAAAAACAAAGTAAAGAGATTGGAAGTGGAGACTCCCTTGCAGCTCTGATCTCCCCGACGCGCGAAAAGTTGCTGCGTGTAGTCAACAACTTCCTTGTGACGGTAAGCACACGTCCGTTGGGAACCCCAAGAGGAAGGTATGATGTGCACAGCAGTAAGTTTTCCCTCAGAAAGAAACCAAGGTTTATCGAACCGGAGGAGCCAAGAAGCACGTGAAGGTTGTTGGTGGAGGAATGTAGTGCGGCGCAACACCAGTGAAACCGGCGCCAACGTGGAACCTGCACAACACAATCAAAGTACTTTGCCCCAACGTAACGTTGAGGTTGTCAATCTCACCGGCTTGCTGAAAACAAAGGATTAAGCGTATCGAGTGGAAGATGGTGTTTGTTTGCAAAGAACAGTAAAAGCAGTAGAATGTATTCAGATGTAAAAGAATTGTTACCACCCGATTTTGGCTAAATCAGGAGATGGGCCGTAAGTGAAGATGGGCCTGAAGGACGTACACGTGGAGCATCTTCAAAGCGGCCTTGCGCTGAGGGTTTGGTCTAAGATTGCCCGTGTATCTGTAATTTAGTAGATCGTGTTGTGTTTAGATTAAAAAGATAGAGTCGGGCCCGTGCACGGTTAGGTGCACGCCTCAATTAGAAAGTCCCTTGGACTATAAATATGTATCTAGGGTTATCGGAAAAGGAGGACAATCATCGTTCAACCAACACAAATCAGGCGCATCGCACCCCTTTCTTCGAGGGTTTCTCCAGGCACCATGCTGCCTAGATCGCATCGCATCTAGCGATCTAGGCAGTATACGTTTATTCGTCAACCTTGTACCGCTCGTGCTGAAGCCTTGTTGATGGCGAGCGGACTATTTATCCTTAGGTGTTTAGGGGCTTGCATTGATGCTTTCACGTGCATATCGCGTGGCGATGCTCCCCTTGACACCTAGGCTGCCCTTACATCTATCCAGACGTAAGGGCACATCTTGCTTGTTCGTTACTTAGTAGATCCGATCCGTTATGGTTGCTCCTTGCTCCGCAGGATTAGTTTAATATCTGCATAGTTAGGCCTTACGGGGTCGGAGGATCCGTGAGTAGCGTTAGATGTTGTTCACCGTCCCTACGAGGGATGTTCGGGGAATCGACGTTATGTTGGTTTTTAGGCCTCTCGTAGGGGTGGTTTGCATCATCTTCCGTAGTGCTAGGCCCGATCACACGTAGGACGTTCCGGTTATGCGGAAAACCCTAAACTGTCGTGGATCGTTTTAGCTTTGTCCGATCAAGCAGGATCCCCATGCCATTGTAAATCCAACGCGAAACATGGGGCGATCGGCTCCTTGAGCCGATCCACAGGGAAACCTGAGAGCCGATAGGGCTCGTATTTAATGTTTACGTGTCTACCATGCAGGAACAATCGAAGCACTCTAACACCTTCCCGATCGGTCTAGGTCAGGTGGCACGCCCTGAACAAACCGCCGTGACGTGGCTAGAAGATTTGCGGGACGACGCGAGGTGCCAGGGTCCACTAAGCGGCCTCTGGAGCTTCCCGCTCTTCGTGTTGCTCAGCCATTGCCCGTCGGTGGGTTTGGAGGGTAACACATTCTGGCACGCCGGTGGGACCACCTTCGCAACATCCACGTCAACATCGGCATCCGAGATGGCGGAGGAACAGATCACATACGAGGATCTTCCTCCCGATCATAAGAAAGAAGTACGATGGTGAAGGCCATCGTTGAAGCGAACTCATCGGCTCCTCCGAGACAACCCGTTCTCACAACATCAAGCTCAAAGGAAACACGTGTCTGTCGCATGGCGTCAATACATGATCTCAGCCACTCTATAAGGGAGCCAGGGTTCTCCTTTAGTGTCAATATGGCCAGGCTGGTGAACTGCCATAGCGCGGACAAAGCAGAGACAGCCATTCTCGTGGCAAAGATAAAGAGGAGGCCGTTCCACGACCGCCCCAAGATGATGATAGACGGTACCTAACCGAGGAGGAGGTGAGAAGCATACGGTATCGGCGCCCACTCTCGGTGCATCTCCTCAACAAATATGAACAGCAGTATGACCGACGTCGGCGCTACGACGAAGACGATGAAAATATCGCCGGTCGATGCGGAAAACGGGAGGTATCGTCAACATGACGGGAACAGTACGAACGCCACTTGGGAGGAGGGAGGTCAAGGAGCAAGGCAGCGTGAATAAGCCTTGAGCTGTCCCTTCTTCAAACATTGCTGGGACTCAGGTATGAGCCGATTGCCAACAATCGATTCCCAGAATGCAAACAGCAAAGGAAAAGGACAAACGAAGTGTCAGTGTTCGAGCGTCTAGGACCTCTCCCACCACATAACAAACAAGCTGAGTCCTCTCAAGAAGAATACTTCGAGGAGTCAGATGGAGAAGAAGATAGGTATCACCGGCCAAGGTGGTGCTGATGGACTCAGCCATTCTCGGAAGCGTAGAGTGCAGCGGTGCGAAACCTGGAAGAAGCCGAGGCACAGTACCTGCACGTTGAGAAGAGCACGGCCCGATCTGGCGGTGAAAATTCAACAAACAGTGGAGACGAAGGCGCTCCCGCCAAAGAAAGTATGGCGCCCAAAATACGAAAGCCGATGCACAGGCATCGGGATGCGATGCGGACATCGGCTGACACAAACATGGTGTTTATACTCCCGTCGGAGTTTCGCGCTCAAGCGACGAGGAAGTTTCATGGCTCAATTCGCGCGGTCCACGACCGATTATCTTTGAAAAGCCACGAGATAGGAAGCTACAGCATCAAAGCCCTATACTTGAGGGGTTACATCAACGCGCCTGTCAGCAAGATGTTGGTTGATACCGGAGCGGCGGTCAACATAATGCCGTATTCCATGCTACGTCGTTTGGGGCATTCCAGCGACGATCTGATCAAGACCAACATCACATTAAGTGACTTCAACGGCCGGGCATCGAAGCGAAAGTGTGAATGTAGAGCTTACTGTAGGCCGGAAGACCATACCTACTGCGTTCTTCATCATCGACAGAAAAGCAATTACGCCGTCCTATTAGGAAGGGACTGGATTCATGCTAACTGTTGCATCCCGTCTACAATGCACCAATGCATCATACAATGGGATGGAGATGAAGTGGAAGTCGTTCGGGCGGATGACTCAATCGAGATATCATTAGCTGCCATGAGCGTGTGGGAGCAGTAACCAAGAGCCACTCTCTGGAATCAGTTTAGAGGGTTGTGAGCGCATCGAAGCCTCGAAAAATGGGGTAAGGCTGGTTTTATCCACTGGCCTAGTAGAGTAGTAGATCCAAGACATTGGACGTACGTGGCAAGGCGATCCCGGAGATCGGCCCTCAAAAATTTAAAAGCAAAGATCTTATCTCCAGCATGCCACGCAGCTACAGTTGAAATCCAAGAAGTTGCAAACCATAGTCCAAGCATTGCAACGGAAAAGGAGGCGATTCCCGCAATCGGCCAATTATCCTCAACATCCTTTTATGCAATGTTCTATTGATCAGAGATGAAAAGATACCATCAATGACTTGTGAGAATCGGCTCGGGGCATATAGATGGATAAGACACGAGGGAAGGCTGAGAATGCATGCCAAACGCCAGCAGAACAGCTCAAAGATGGGGGCCGATACAGCAGAACAGCTCAAAGATGGGGGCCGATACATAAACAAATCGGCCGCAAAAAAAAAAAATCGAAAATACGAAAATTTTGGAGCACAGCCGATGCGTAAACATCGACTTAAAATTCAAAGCCGATGCACGGCCGTCGACTCAAGGATGCAACTGCACAAGCGGAAGCCTAATGGAGCGATCACCAAGTCACGTGGCGAGGCTTTATTGGAGGAACCCCTCATTGGGATTGCTTGGCGATTCCCCTCTTCAAGGACTTCCAACTCCTTCCAGACTTCAAGCTCGGCAGCACCAGCAGCATTTTGGGCGTCCAAGACGGCCCTTTTCTCATTTAGCTGTTGGTATTTGCCGACAAGTTTGAGGGTCGCGGCCACGGCCGCGGCAAGGGAGTATGAACGTGCGGGTCGGCCAGGATCATGAGAACAACCACGATCGTCCGGTTGGATGACGCATTCTCACCGGAGGTTGCCTCATTGGACTGAAGAAGCTCGGGGGCGGTTCACGTTGAAGGTTCTCTGCTTTTGAAAAGCCGATTTGGTTAGAATCGGGCGATCTTTGCACCAGGTTGAAGGATAGTGGCGATCTATGGTGCCTTTCATTCGCCTTGACAGGCTCGGGGGGCAGCTAGCCCTGAAGATTCTTCGCTAAAGCCGATGGTGTTGAAATCGGCTATCTCCGAACCATGTTGAAAGGTGGCGGGCTCTTGCAGAGGAAAGCCACCGGGTTGACCAGGAGTTTGAAGAAGGAGCCATCATCGTTGATCGGGCTCTAGACCAGTTTGTCGCTGCCGGAAACAGAGCATCACAAGGGAAGTTGTGAGCAAATGGTACCTGTTATACAGGTGTATCAGCTTTGACGTCAAGTTATTTCAGCCATGGTCTTAGAAGCTTTCCTGGAGGCGTTAATTCAGGAGTTTTGCCATCAGGACAAACATCGCGATCGGATGATTTTGAAGTCTAAAGATCTAGGGGTCTCAAAGCTGCCGCTGGACCGTTCGATTGAAAGTTTGGATCTGAATTTCATGGATTGCGAGTTAACATCGAGAAGGCGACAGATCGGTCTGTCTTGCAATTTGTTATAAAGCTGATGCATTACCATCGGCTCATTGAGCGTCAACAAAGGGGAGGATCGGCTAATCTAATATGGAAGAGATCGACAAAGTCAAATTGGAGAATTTTCTTCATTGATAACCAGATTTCTTACATAGAAGGAGCCGATTGCTCTCAAAAGAAATTGCTAGGGGATACATTGCCCCGTCTACTACTGAGCTCTACCCTATTTAGGGGCACTGCCCCTCGTCGTCATCACCCGCTGTCGGCTCTCCGCCAGCTCGTCGCTGGCGCGCCGACAGGACCTTCATTGTCCTCGTCTTCTTCTCGGCGTCGTCGTCGTCGCTCAAAGTCGAGATTCGGGCAGGGGGTTGAGACGGCTCGTCGGAGGAGCTATCGTCCTCCTCCTCCTCTTCCACCTCCTCGGAGGAGGTGACTCCCTCCCAGGAAGGTCGTCATCGTTGCTCTCCGTCTCGCTGCCCCATTGACGAGGCCACGGAGGACGCTCTCCCCATCGGTCGAGACTGGTCGTCCTCTGACCGGATGGAGAAGTTGTGGCTCGGCTCGTCCCCGTCCTCGATGGCGCGGCGGATGTTGGCCGCATGGGCCTCTTCCGGGTTCCACTCCCGCGTCGGCTCTGGAAGGGGGAGGGAGACTGCGTGGAAAGACCCGTGGGGAGGAAGAAAGAAGACATGGCGGCGAGGAGGGTTTTTGGAAGTCTGATGCAGAGGGAGGAAGAGGAAAACTGTTCGATGTGGCCAAATAAAAGGGAGAATATATGGTTTAATGCCTAAGCAGTTCCCGAGGACGTGGTGCCAAAACCGTCAAGTCGTGCAGAGAAGTGGAGAAGGCAAGACGTCATCATGAAGAAAACTGCAACGGTTCTGCCATGACCCTTCGAGAAAAAACAGGATGGTTTTGCAATTATCATTATCAAAACCGGGGGGCATGTGTTACCACCCGATTTTGGCCAAATCAGGAGATGGGCCGTAAGTGAAGATGGGCTTGAAGGACGTACACGTGGAGCATCTTCAAAGCGGCCTTGAGGGTTTGGGCTAAGATTGCCCGTGTATCTGTAATTTAGTAGATCGTGTTGTGTTTAGATTAAAAAGAGAGAGTCGGCCCGTGCACGGTTAGGTGCACGCTCAATTAGAAAGTCCCATGGACTATAAATATGTATCTAGGGTTATCGGAAAGGAGGACAATCATCGTTCAACCAACACAAATCAGGCGCATCGCCACCCCTTTCTTCGAGGTTTCTCCCGGTAAGCACCATGCTGCCTAGATCGCATCTAGCGATCTAGGCGATATACGTTTATCGTCAACCTTGTACTGCTCGTGCTGAAGCCTTGTTGATGGCGAGCGGTACTATTTATCCTTAGGTGTTTAGGGGCTTGCATTGATGCTTTCACGTGCATATCTGCGTGGCGATGCCGTCCTTGACACCTGCGCCCTCTACGTCTATCCGGACGCAGGGCGCATCTTGCTTGTTCGTTACTTAGTAGATCCGATCCGTTATGGTTGCTCCTTGCTCCAGAGGATTAGTTTAATATCTGCATAGTTAGGCCTTACGCTGGGTCGGAGGATCCGGTAGTGCGTTAGATGTTGTTCACCGTCGGGATGTTCCGGAATCGACGTTATGTTGGTTTTTAGGCCTCTCGTAGGGGTGGTTTGCATCATCTTCCGTAGCTGCTAGGCCCGATCACACGTAGGACGTTCCGTTATGCGGTGAAAACCCTAAACTGTCGTGGATCGTTTTAGCTTTGTCTTGATCAAGCAGGATCCCCATGCCATTGTAAATCCAACGTGAACATGGGCGATCGGCTCCTTGAGCCGATCCACGGGAGAGAGCCGATAGGGCTCGTATTTAATGTTCTACGTGTCTACCATGCAGGAACAATCGAAGCACTCTAACACCTTCCTGATCGGGTCTAGGTCAGGTGGCACGCTAGCAACCGGGAATTGGCTAGAAGATTTGCGGGACGACGCGAGGTGCCAGGGTTCACTAAGCGGCCATGGGAGCTTCCCGGCTCTTCGTGTTGCTCAGCCATTGCCCGTCGGTGGGTTTTGGAGGGTAACAAGAATGGACCGGGGTCCACAGTTCACTAGTGGTGTCTCCAATAAGATAACTAACATGCTGGGTGAACAAATTACAGGCGAGCAATTGACAAATAAAGATTCAATACATATCAACGATGATTACTATGTGATTTAATCAGGGCATTACGACAAAGTACATAGACCGCTATCCAACATGCATCTATGCCTAAATAATCCACCTTCGGGTTATCATCCGAACCCCTTCCGGTATTAAGTTGTAAACAAGAGATAATTGCATTAAGTATGGTGCGTAATGTAATCAACACAAATATCCTTAGACAAAGCATCAATGTTTTATCCTAGTAGCAACAACACATCCACAACCTTAGAACTTTCTGTCACTGTCCCAGATTTAATGGAGGCATGAACCCACTATCGAGCATAATTACCCCCTCTTGGAGTTACAAGTATCAACTTGGCCGGAGCCTCTACTAGCAACGGAGAGCATGCAAGAACATAAACAACACATATATGATAGATTGATAATCAACTTAACATAATATTCTCTATTCATCGGATCTCGCCAAACATAACATGTAGCATTACAAATAGATGATCTTGATCATGTTAGGCAGCTCACAAGATCTAATACAATGATAGCACAAGCGGAGAAGACAACCATCTAGCTACTTCATGTAGTCCAAGGATGAACTACTCCGCATCAATCCGGAGCGGGCATGATGATGTAGAGCCCCTCGGTGATGATTCCTCTCCGAGCAGGGTACCGGGCGATCTCCTGAATCCCACGAGATGGGATTCGCGACACGGCGTCTCGGAAGGTTTTCCGTATCGTGGCTCTCGGTACGGGGTTTCGCGACGAAGGCTATTTGTAGGCGGAAGGGTAGGTCAGGGGGCGACGCGGGGGCCCCACACAACAGGGCCGGGCGCGCCCAGGGGCTTGGCCGCGCCGCCCTGGTGTGTGGCCCCTCGTGGCCCCTTCGTCTCGTGTTCTGGCTCACAGCTTCGTGTAAAAATAGGCCCTGGGCGTTGATTTCGTCCAATTCGAGAATATTTCCTTACTAGGATTTCCGAAACCAAAAACAGCGATGACAACTGGCACTTGACATCTTGTGTAGGTTAGTGCGAGAAAATGTATAATAATGTTGTAAAGTATGTATAAAAAATTCAAGTATTGTAATAAAAGTAGCATGGAACATAAGAAATTAAAGATACGTTTGAGACGTATCAAGCTCCTCAAGTTGGTAGAAGCTCAGAAGATGCAATCTGCTTCCCAAGCTATCCCAAGCACATCCACGCAAACTCGGACACCTTGATTCTGTTATGCTTTTTAAACTATAATTTGAATATCTTTTGACCAACTGTCTTGTAATGAAACATGTTGGCTTTGTTGCCAGCACCTACTTTTGTGAACATTCTCCTGAATGACATGCCTTTGACGCTGCCGATGGGAGTTGAAATCAATGATCTTGTTGTTGATTTTCTGAATATGCATGTCCAATGATTTTCTGCTATTTCTCGTGCCGAATGTTCTCTGGGTTCTGCGGCTGGCAATGACTCTAAAGTTGTGCGGCAGTTACGCAGTACAATATCACAGATGGAGAAAGACCTGATTGGTATTCATGCCATGGCATAAGTGGTGAAAAAGAAGGGTGAACTATCTGCCAAAGTCGAGCAATAGGCTTTAGACGAGTTGCAGAAAGCCACGGAAAGCCTAAATTGTAAGTAATCAATGTTTTCTTGTCCTTTAAATTCTTCTGATGCTCTCGCCTTTTTATAGCTTGATTTTCCTTTGTCTTCAACAGTCATTGCTTTGAACGCACTGGAAGAAAATAAGCGTGTTCATAATAAGATCGAAACCATGACTGACCTATCGCAACCAGAGAGCATAATATGGACCAATAGGTAAAAAGCTGCAATTGTAGCAAGTTTAAGTATCGGGCGGAGCAGGTGCATGGTTTCTTTGATAAATGTCATGCAAACCTAGCCATGGTGTGGAAAACCATGTTTCCTCTTGATCCAGCCCCTTCAACTCTGTTGGCTTTGATGGCTAAATTCAAGAATACTGTCAGAGTTTAGGCTCTGATACACAAGGAACTTCTCGCGGAGCCGAACTTGCAGTTGCCTTCGTGCTAGCTCGTTATCCGACGCTTGATTTAGAATTAATTGCTAAAGCTGACGTGGAGCTTTACAAATATTGCCCCGTCGCGAGGCGACCTGCTTTGATTATAGTTGCCAGAATGGAGGCAGGTACCGAAGCAAATTTGCTGAACCGAACTGATCAAGGGGTATGAAGACCAAAACTGAAAAATACGTCGAACATTCACGCTCATGGTGCGATGCTTGTTTTGTAATTAATATTGATGTCCTTGACTTCTGTCGATCGAGTCGTACTTGTAATCAAAGATGATCCTTTACTGTGATGACGATGTTCTTTTATAACACCAAATTGTGTCGACGATGTTCTTTTTGTAACATCGAGTGCAGTCGATGACTTGTGAGTATTCGAAGGGACAGTAAGTCCGCTTAGTTCGTAGCTTGAGTATCGGGAAAACGATAGAATTATTTGTATGATGTCGAAGGCAATGAGTTATCAAGTCATATTGCGCGTTCGATGGCCCCGTAGTAATCGCAACATGTATTGCTGAGAAGTATGTATGTTTTGATTTATATCCGCAGAAGGCCCCCGAGTCAATGAGGGAACCATGTGCACGATGAGCTTTGTAGCTCAGGTGATGGGGATACACCCATAGGGGGTGGGTCGCCAGTCCCACTCGCCATGAAGAAGGGAGACCCAGTTGGGCCGCCATTCGCCCAAGCGACTGGGCCATGAAGCGACTGGGCCACCTGTCCAGGGGGAGGCCTGAGCGACCGGATAAGAAAGATTGCGTGCGAGAGGGGAGTAGAAAATCCCGGATTAGTACTGCCTATGATTTGGAGGTATCCCCTGTAACCCTAGATCGGGGTGTCCATAAAACCCCGAGCTAAAACCCTAGAGACACGTCATCTGAGATCTAATCTCCCCCTGTAAGCTCCGGCAGTAGCCGACTGAGCCCCCCATTGTAATTCTCCACGAGCAATAAAGATCTAGCGGGACGTAGGCCCTTTACTCTCGGAGGGGGTGAACCGGTAAACCCTTGCGTCCTGTGCACCTCGATCCGCGTAAGGCCATGTTTCCTTGCCCCGCATCAAAGTGCTACCCCGTAGCATGCCGTGGTCATATCCACGACAATGGCGCCCACGCGTGGGGCATGGGACATCAAGCCTCCGCCGGCGAGGCCCTACTCGCCGATACGCCGGCAAGTCGCCACGGGCAGGATGATCGCCACCGGCTTCTTCCACATCCGCCGAGCTCATGCGGCCGGCCTCGACTCCCCCTCGCTCGCGCTGGATGGTGCCGGTCGGCACCATCAACCTCTTCGTCGGGCTCACGGGAGTCGGCGACCCCGACGAAGCTCGCCCCGGCCAGATGCACGATCCTTCGCGCCGGGACAACTCCTCACGCAACTCTCCCTCACGGGGCGAGGTTCATACGGAGAGCCGAGCAGCCTTGGAAGATGACGCCGACTGCCCGCCGCAGCATCAGCCGCCGAGTCCATCGCCACGGCGTCGGTCGCTGGGTCCATAGTCGCAGCCTCGCTCGGGGACTCCATCGCTCCAGTCTCCAACCCGAGCGACTTCGAGGACGACTCCGTCCTCCCCCTCTTCAGCAGCGACTCCGACTCGGACTCGGTCGGCGCAGCCGGCACCGACACCCCACTGCCGTCTTCATGGCGGCTGGCGAGGGAGATCAACCTCCACAAGATCCCTTCTCCACGCCGCTTCCTCCCACCGCGACCGCGGCCGAGATCGAGGCACATCGAGCGGCCTTAGAGGAGCAACGGAAGAGGGAGCTCGTGGAGCGGCAGAAGTTCCGCCTCGAACAAGATTCGGTGAGAGCCGTGTCCCATTACCGCAACGAGCGAAATCGCGCACGCATGGAGCGCATCCAGGCACAAGGCTTCCCCAGTGCACGTCTCAACTTCGACGATCCGGATGGAGAAGTTCGGGTCGCCCGACCCACGAACCCCGACATTCCAGAGTCG
This sequence comes from Lolium multiflorum, assembly GCA_030979885.1. Classification (NCBI taxonomy): domain Eukaryota; kingdom Viridiplantae; phylum Streptophyta; class Magnoliopsida; order Poales; family Poaceae; genus Lolium; species Lolium multiflorum. The sequence goes on from CM061749.1 coordinate 263,509,544, forward strand.
AGTCGGGTCGCCGCCGGAGGAGTGGCTCACGGAGCACCGCCACCCCCCTCCACCTCCCGGAGGACGACCGCCTCCCCAAGCAGAGGTCGACGCCAACGGCCTGCGCCTCCATTCGTCCCCAGCAGACAACGTCGCAGCGGCCCAAGCCGCCCTCGCCAACCTCCCTGAAACGGGAGGGCAGCTCGAGGACCACACGCCAAGGCGTTAGTCGCCAAGGCCCGGGCAACCGCCACACGCCGCGCAGATGCGGGCTTCGCGCTCTTCGGCGAGCCGAGCCGCGTCTTCGCTGCTCGGCGCGCACTCGTCTTCAACAACTGCCCACCTCCAGCACCGCGAGCCGCTCACTCGACTAACCACCGAGTCGAGCCGCGACCGGCGCGAGCGATGGTCGCCGCGAACGGGCAAGCGATTGACGCACGCACTCACATCCTCAACGACCAAGAGTGGCGAGCGCGCAACCGGGCCAACGACCGCTTCGCCGACGAGGCCCCGCGCCAAAGCGCGTTTAACCGGGTCGGACCGGCATGCTTCGGCCCCATGATAAGAGGTGAGCCTTACCCAGTTGGGTTCAAGGGTCCCCGTGACATCGAGAAGTACGACACACACATCGACCCCACGGTCTGATCGACTCGTACACCATGGCGATGGGCATCTTGCAGGTTATTCCGAGTTACTCGCCGCCCGCTACCTGCCCCTCATGATGGACGGAGTGAACCGTCATTGGTTCAACACCCTCACGCCAAACAGCATCGATTCATGGGACGAAGCCAGGGCCGCCTTCATCCAACACTTCGCCAGCGCGTACACGCGCGCAACCACCATAGAAGACTTGGATCGCTGTGTTCAAGGCCGCGCGAATCGACTCGCGATGGGTACAACGCTGGCAAGACATGTGGACGACCTCCAGCGGCATCAGCACCGACACGACAATCTACTGCTTCCGAAGGTGCTGCCGATATGAACCACTCAGCGCCAAGCTCCGTCGAGTCAGCAGGGATAACATTTCCATTGCTGAGCTCTTCGACATCGCCCTGCGCTACGCCGACGAAGACCCCACAGTCGACTCGGACGACGAGTACGGCCAGCGGCGCAATCGCCCCCACTCACTCCGACGTGCGCGCGTCAACCGGTTCAGTGGCCGGTCCAGTGGTGGCAAACGCCGCGCCGATGGTGGCCACACGGAACTCGTCGCCAACGCCGACTACGAGCAACGCGACCCGAAGTCGTTCCGCCGTGACAACCGCGCACCGAGAGAAGACCGGCCTCAGCCCAAGCGGTTCGACGCGCGCAGCTTGCTAGACGCCCCATGTATCTACCACAGCAGGGAGGGCAAGCCCTCCAACCACACGACTGGAAACTGCTATTCCCTAAAGCAGATCGAAAGAGCCCGCCGCGCCAAAGAAGCCAACGGCGGCAACCAGCACAAGGACCGCGCCAAGGACCAGGACCAGAGCAAAGAAGACGGATTCGGACGTAGCGCCGGCTTACACCTTCACCGGGGTCGGCGACCGCCGCGATCGGAAAGTCCTCACCAGGGCAGTCGCCGTGCATGCAGTCTCAGTCGACGTGCCCCGCTGGCTCAACTGGTCCGAGCAAAGCATCACGTGGAGTCGTGAGGACCACGCCCCACGCATAGAGTACCCAGGCCGAGTGGCGCTAGTCGTCAGGCCAAAAGTGGCCGACTACTGGCTCCCGAAGACTCTGATGGACGGAGGAAGCTCCATTAATATAATGTACTACGAAACCTTCCAGCGACTCGGTCTGCCGGACTCACGCCTTGAGAACACCAAAGTCACGTTCCACGGCATCGTCCCAGGGCGGAAAGCCTTTCCAATCGGCAAGGTCACGCTGCCAGTCACCTTCGGCACGCCGTGAATTACCGCACCGCGCGGATAACATTCGAGGTGGTCAACTTCCGCAGCCATACCTGCGTCCTCGGTGTCAAGCGTTCGCCGGGTTCATGGCCGCACCCCACTACGCCTACAATGTGATGAAGATGCCCGGGCCCCGCGGTATCATAACCGTCCACGGCGACCCGGCAATGGCACTGGAATGCGAGGACGACAACGCCAAGCTCGCCGACGCCGTCATCGCCGAAGAACTCGACAACAGCATGGCTCGCCAAGTACCCGGTCGACAGCAACGACCCCACCATCCTCGAGAAGCCGACCGAGCTCGACTCGCCCGCGGCGACCTTCAAGCCTACTACCGACACTCGCCAAGTAGACCTTGTAGAAAATGATTCGAGTAGGCAGGTTACCATTGGGACGGGTCTGTCCGCCCAATAGGAAAGCGCGCTCATCAAGTTCCTCCGTGAGAATCGAGATATCTTTGCATGGAAACCGTCTGACATGCCGGTGTCCCGAGAGAACTTGCTGAGCACAAATTACACGTCGACCCCACCGCACGCCCCGTTAGGCAGGCGATGCGGCCCGTGGGAGAAGAACGCCGGCGTGCAATCGCCGAAGAGGTGAACCGGCTACTCGCCGCCGGTTTCATCATAGAAATCAAGCACCCCAAGTGGCTGGCAAACCCAGTTTTGGTGCTGAAGAAAAACAAGACGTGGCGCATGTGTATCGATTACACAAGTCTGAATCGCGCCTGCCCCAAGGACCCATTCGTCCTACCGCGAATCGACCAGATCATCAACGCGGTCGCTGGTTCCGAGTCGCTATGCTTACTCGATGCATATTCCGGCTACAACCAAATAAAGATGGCCAAGGAGGACCAGGAGAAGACGGCGTTGATAACGCCACTCGGCGCCTACTGCTACACGGCCATGACCTTCGGCCTCCGGAACGCTGGCGCCACCTACCAACTGTTATCACCAGAATTTGACCGAGTCAGAGGTGGGCCGCGATCAAGATGGACTTGAAGGTATACATATAGAAGAGATATGTGAATCGGCCTTATTTACCAAGTTTGGGCTGGCTAGCCCGTGTGTCTTAGTTTAGAAATTAGAGTTTCTCTCGTGCACGGTTTAGTGCACGCTCACATTAGAAAGTCCGCTGGACTATAAATATGTACCTAGGGTTTATGGAATAAACAACAACCAACGTTCAACACAAACCAATCTCGGCGCATCGCCAACTCCTTCGTCTCGAGGGTTCCTCCGGTAAGCACCATGCGCCTAGATCGCATCTCGCGATCTAGGCAGCACGAGCCTGCCTAGTTGTTCATGCGTTGCTCGTACTGAAGCCTTTTTGATGGCGAGCAACGTAGTTATCGTAGACGCGTTAGGGTTAGCATCGTTCTTAGCATCATATGCTCGCGTAGTGCAACCCTTGCGCGTCTCGCCGTCCTTGTGCCTCATCATGGGTGCAGGGGCGGCACCCCGCTTGATCTTTATTTAGTAGATCTGATCCGTTATGGTCGCTCCTTGATCCATCAAGGATTAGTTTAATATCTGCAATAGTTAGGCCTTACAAAGGGTTGGAGGATCCAGCGGCGTGGTGTAGTTTGCTGCCCCTAGACAGGACGTTAGGATCAACCTAGTGTTGGTTTTTAGGCCTTGTCTAGGGCTGGCTTACGTTTACCGTGCGTGAGCGCGAGGCCCAATCGTGAGTAGGATGATCCGATTATGCGGTGAAAACCCTAGATCGTCGTAGATCTCATATGCTTTATCTTGATCAAGCAGGACCACCACATATTCGGCCACCTTGGACGAATCATGGGTGGATCGGCTCCATGAGCCGATTCACAGGACAACTTTGAGCCGATCGAGGCTCGTATTTAACGTGTACGTGTGTGCCTGAAACTAGCGGGCATCATCCACACCTTCGACCAGGTATGGTCAGGTGGCACGCCTGCGACCCGCATCGGCGCGCGACCAGGAGGCTTTGCGGGCCATCGCTGCGAGGGACTGGGGCCAGCCGCAGCCCTAGTCATTCCCGGCTCTACGGTGTTGGCCAGTCGCTGCCCGCCGGTGGGTTTGACGCAACACATTCTGGCACGCCCGGTGGGACAATCTTCAACGACAACCATCTAGCGCCATCCACATCAGAGATGGCGAAAAGCACCCCGGTCAGTACGAGGATCGGAATGGCAAAGTCAGGGCCCTCGTGAAGCCGACCTCATGGCTCTTCCCACGACGCCCGGCTCCCATGGCGTCAACACTGCCGATCTCAGCCACTCCATAAGGGAACCAGGGTTCTCTTTCGATGCCAATATAGGAGGGTTCGTGATTCGCCACGACGCGGACAAAGCGAGGGCAGCCACGCTCGTGGCAAAGGAAGGACGAGGCCGTTCCACGTGGCCCGGTCGGGTGGACCAACGCGGTACCTGGCCGAGGAGGAGGTGAGAAGCATGCGGTATCCACGCTCATTATCCGTGCATCTCCTCAGCAAATACGATCAGCCATACGACCGACGCCGCCGCTACGGCGATCTAAGAAATCATCGGTCTGATGCAAACGGGAGGTATCGTCGGAACAACGACGGGTATGAACGGCGCGCCAGGGGAGGTCAGAAGAGCAATACAACATGGACGAGGCTGGAACTGTCCCTTCTTCGGACAATGGCTGGACTCGGGAATGAGCCGACACCAACAATCGGAAGCGCCCAAGATGCACACAACAAAGGGGAAGGACGAAGTGTTGCAGTGTTCAAACGTCTAGGACCCCTCCCACCTCGGAGCAAACGGTGAGTCGTCTGAAGAAGACTTCGAGGAGTCGGGTAGAGAAGAAGATAGATACCGCCAACCAAGGCGGTGCCTGATGGACTCAGCCATCTCGGGAGCGCCGGGTGCACGCGCGAGAAGTTTGGAAGAGGCCGAGCAGTACTTATACATGTTGAGGATATCACGACCCGATCTGGCCACAAAAATCCAACGAATGGAGACAGAAGCGCGCCCACCAAAGAAAGTGTGGCGCCTCAAACGAGTGCAGAGAACGATGCAGCATCAGCGATGCGGTGCAGACGCATCGGTGAACACAGACGTGGCCCAGGAATGGACAACATATGAACGGCGCCATCCAGAATCGTACAGGGACAAGTGCGGGCGCGTCACGTCGAGAGAAGGACGAAGATGAAGTTCCAGCAAGAGATCAGGAGTTTACCAATGTTGAGTGGACCGGGGGGCAAAACCCGTGTCCTGCAAGGGGGCAAAGCAGCCAGGACCAGCAAAGGGATTCGACTTCGACTTGAGCAAACGGAGCAAATTTTTGATTGGCTCTGAAGGAGAAACAGCTGAAGTTACCCGACGGCCACAGGATCCCCATGTTACAAGAAATTACCGGCCAACCATACTGCAAATGGCATGACACGTTCACCCATGCCACCAACGACTGCGAAGCCTTGCGGACAGATTCAGGTGGCAATAGAACAAGGCCGGTTACTCTTCGACCAGTTCGCCAGGAAAGTTGACACGCAGCCGGCTCCGGAGGTCAACATGGTCAATCTCAGCAACTGCTTAAATCACGAGCGAGATGGCTCATCCGATGTCAATGGAGCAGGGCTCGAAGATCGCCATCACGAGGATGAGCCCGAGAGCAGTCGCTCCCGCGAGAAAGGCGAAAAGGAGGCCGATCCACACGATCGGCCCAAAATGATGGCAAGCGTTGACCTAGAAGGCGATGGAAAGCTGGGGTATGGGTTTACATCGGCTAACGGGCTAGAAGAGATTAAGAAAGTCAAGGAAGAGATCAAGAAGTTGTTGGACGCCGGGTTCATCAGGCCATGCAGACACGCTGAAAGGATTTCCAATGTAATACCTGTGGAGAAAAAGGATGGCCGGTGGCGCGTTTCCATAGATTTTGAAATCTCAACATTCTGTGAATAGTCGGATCGACCACTGCAAGGTGAGACGATTCCAGCAATCGGCTACGATTGCTCACACCACCCTTGTGTACTGATGTGCTATTTCGCATGGGTGAGTGGCGAGAAAATCTTGAATTGGCTGGAAAGCCGATATCTTCAATCACGTGAAGGATTCGGCTCGGGGGGCATATACACGGAGAAGGTACAAAGCCACAAAGGATGTACCCAGGGGGAGCCGAGTCGTGAATCGATCGGCTAATAAAAAAATCGCAAAGTATAGAAATTTTTGAGCACAGCCGATGCATGGCCATCGACTCAGGGATACAACTGTTGCAAATGGAAGCCCAGGGCTACTTTAGTTGGCGGATTCGTGAGCAAGAAAATTAGTGTGGGCATCCAGGGCCACTTTTAGTTCGTTAGAGCCGCTACATTTGGGGGCCTCTTAGTTCGAGGGGGAGGTTGACTGCATCGGCTATTTGGATAAAAGTTTTTCTGCTACATTGATGAAAGCTGAAGAAGCTCGGAGGGCAGTTCTCGTTGATGGTCCTCTGCTTTTGAAAGCCGATTTGGCTAGAATCGGTTGGTGCTGCACCTGTTACAGGATGGGGCTCTATGAAGGTTTCTCCAACTGTTTGGCGACTCAGGTCTTCTCCGCGAGGGCCTCTGGCGTCGTTTGTGAGCCTTCAGGTGTAACGCTGCTGGCGAACTCAAGGATTGCAGCCATACCCAATCAGGCTAGGATCAAGAGAGCAACCGACGGTCATCCGGCTAGATTGGACTCATTTCCACCAGAGGTTCTCTGTTGTTGACGGTCGAGTTGGTCGGGATCGGTTGATGCTACACCGCAGCTGAGAGGTGGATAGTGGCCCGAGTCTACCGATCCACTTTCATGCTCACCTTGGTCAAAGGCTCGGGGGGCAGCTGACCGTGGAGGTTTCTTTGCCCTGGAGGATCCTTTGCTATCAAAAGCCGATTTATTTTTGGAATCGGCTCACGCTGGTGTCACTAAAGTATATCAGTTCCCACATCAATTGGGAGACAAGCCTGGAGCTCCGTTGAGGGCACTTGCTCGAGATCAAATCATCAGCCTGCGCAAAGCCGATGCGCAGCTATCGGCTCTAGTACGAGCGCTCAAAGTTGCCTCATTGCCGGTTTGGCAATGCTGAAGACGTTGGCATCCCAAAACGGCTTATTGTTCCTTAAGTCAGGGGTGATCGCCTAAAGTAGTGGCTGGCAATGGGAGAAGGGAGATCGGCTTATTAAAGATCGATCGAGTTGTCAATCGGCTAAGTTAGCATAAAAAGAATCGGTAAGAAATCAAGGTGGGGAATTTTCCATTGATAATGGATTTCTTACAAAGGAGGAACCGATTGAAGAAGAGAAGAACAAAAGGAGCGGCCACTACTAGACCTACACAAGTAGATCCTAATCTACGGGCCGTCACGCAGCCATTCGTCATCCCCCGGAGTTCCAATCGCGGCTGCTGTCGGCGGGCTCCTCGTCGCTGCGCCCGAAGCCTTTTCCGGGGGCTTCATCCTCTTCTTCGTCGGGCCGTTGTCGTCGTCGTCCCACCACATGCGGAGCGCTTCGCCAGTGGGTAGCCCTCGAGGGAGTCGTCGTGCGTCTTCTTCATCCTCTTCCTCCTCGTCGGAGAAGAAGCCCCCGACAGGGGAAGAGGTCGTCGTCACTTGTTGCTTCCAGCTCCCTCAAGAACCGGAGGTCTTCTTCCCCATCGGTGAGGGGTTCGTCTTCCGACTCTTTGGAGAAGTCCCAGGCCCGCGCGTCCCAATATTGCAGGCGCCGAGGCTGTAGATGGCCATCGGATCGTCCTCACCGAGCTCGCTGGAGGAGGGCGGAAGAGACGAGCCGGAGAGCGGTGGAGGAAGAATCCATGGGACTAATGAGGGTTTTTGGGTGTGCCGATGGCTCTGTGGAGCAAGGGGGTGAATGGGAGTGGCCAAATGAAAGGTGCGAAGCAATTTAATGCCCAGGCAGTTTCCGAGGACGTGGTGCCAGGGAACCGTCAAATCGCGCAGAGAAGGCGAGGAGGCAAGACGTCATCATAAAGTGTACTACGACAGTTCTGCTCTGCCATGACATGACCCGACGGAAAAAGCGTAATGATTTTGGAAATGTCATTTCCAAAACCAGGGGGGCATGTGTTATCACTTGACCAAGTCAGAGGTGGGCCGCGATCAAGATGGACTTGAAGGTATACATATAGAAGAGATATGTGAATCGGCCTTATTTACCAAGTTTGGGCTAGCTAGCCCGTGTATCTTAGTTTAGAAATTAGAGTTTGTCTCGTGCACGGTTTAGTGCGCGCCCACATTGAAAGTCCTTTGGACTATAAATATGTACCTAGGGTTTATGGAACAAACAACAACCAACGTTCAACACAAACCAATCTCGTCGCCGCTAACTCCTTCGTCTCGAGGGTTCCTCCGTTAAGCATCATGCTAGATCGCATCCTGCGATCTAGGCAGCACAAGCTACCTAGTTGTTCATGCGTTGCTCGTGCGAAGCCTTTTTGATGGCGAACAACGTAGTTATCGTGGAAACGCGTTAGGGTTAGCATCGTTCTTAGCATCATATGCTCGCGTAGTGCAACCCTTGCGCGTCTAGCCGTACACTTGTGCCTCATCATGGGTGCGGGGGCCCCGCCTGATCTTTATTTAGTAGATCGGATCCGTTATTGCTCCTTGATCCGTCAAGGATTAGTTTAATATACGTGCGATAGTTAGGCCTTACAAAGGGTTGGAGGATCGGCGGCATGCGGTGTAGTTTGCGCCCTAGACGGGACGTTAGAGGATCCAACCTAGTGTTGGTTTGGCCTTGTCACAGGGGCTGGCTTACGTTTACCGTGCGTGAGCGCGAGGCCCAATCGTGAGTAGGATGATCCGATTATGCGGTGAAAACCCTAGATCGTCGTAGATCTCATATGCTTTATCTTGATCCAGCAGGACCACCATATATTCGGCTACCTTGGACGAATCATGGGTGGATCGGCTCCATGAGCGATTCACAGGCAACCCGAGAGCCGATCGAGGCTCGTGAATGTGTACGTGTGCCATGCAGAAACAGCGAGGCATCATCCACACCTTCCCGACCGGTAGGTCGTGGCACGCCTCGACCCGCGTCGGCGCGCGACCGGGAGGCTTTGCGGGCCGTCGCTACGAGGGCGGGGCCGGTAGCGGCCCTAGTCATTCCCGGCTCTACGGTGTTGGCCAGTCGCTGCCCGCCGGTGGGTTTCTGACGTCAACACCAACGGTGCATGAACAGCTGCCTAGAAAGCCAGATCGGCCGCAACGTCCACGTCTACATAGACGACGTGGTCGTGAAGTCGACTCGCCAGGACGACCTGGTCGCCGACCTCGCCGAAACATTCGCCAACCTGCGGCGGTACCACATCAAGCTCAACCCCCTGAAGTGCACCTTCGGAGTCCCATCCGGACAGCTACTCGGCTACGTCGTCTCCAAACACGGCATCGAGCCCAACCCGGAGAAAACGGCAGCGGTCATGCGCACCAAGCAGCCAACCTGCCTAGTCGACGCGCAGAAGCTCGCCGGGCGGGTCGCGGCACTCAGTCGCTTCATCCCTCGACTCACAAGGCCACGCCACTCTATCGCCTCTTGAAGAAATCAGAATCGTTCGAGTGGACAGATGAGGCGCAAAAGGCCCTAGAAGAGCTCCAACACGCTCTCAGGAATGCACCTGTCCTCGCGGCCCCACTCCCTCAAGAAACGATGTTGTTATATGTCGCCGCGTCGGGTCGCGCGATAAGTGCGGTCATGGTCGTCGGCAAAGAACAAGGGGAAGGAGCGGCTGATCCAACGACCAGTCTACTACATCGGCGAAGCCCTCATCGAATCGAAGCAGCGCTACCCGCACTACCAAAAGGTGTACGCAGTACTGAGGGCCCAGCGGCGATTGGCCCCTTACTTCCACGAGCACCCCATCAAAGTGGTTGCTTCAACTCCACTCGCCGACATCATCCGGAACCGTGACGCAACCGGTCGGATAGCCAAGTGGGCAGTCGAACTCGGCGTCCACAACATCACGTACGAGTCGCGCCATGCCATAAAGTCCCAGGCACTAGCCGACTTCCTCGTCGACTGGGAAGAAGCACAGCAGCCGAGCTCCCAGGCCGACCTCAAGCATTGGACGCTACACTTCGACGGCTCCAAAAACCTCGAAGGAGCGGGCGCAGGCGTCGTCCTCACCTCGCCCAAAGGCGACGTCGTGCGGTACGCCTTGCAGCTCCGAATCCTGCACTAACAATATGGCCGAGTATGAAGCACTCCTCCATGGCATGCGCGTCGCAAAAGAGATGGGTGCAACTCGCCTGCGATGCCTCGGCGACTCCGACCTCGTCGCCAGCCAGACGTCCGGCACCTGCGACGCCTCCGACGCCAACATGATCGCCTACAAACGAGCGGTCGACCAAGCCGGCGCCAGCTTCGCCGGCCACGCCGTCGAGTGGATCGACAGGCGCAAGAACGAAGAAGCGGACGCCCTGGCCAGGCTTGGGTCCAAACGGCTACAACGGAGTCTTCCTCGACGTCCTCACCCGCTCTTCGGTGCACACACCACGGGAGATCGACATCGCCGAACCACCCGCACCCGACTCCGCCCTAGTCGCACTCGCCTCGGATGCCGGAGACTGGACTGAGCCGTACCTCAGCTACCTCGAGCGCCAGGTACTGCCGATGGACGAAACAGAGGCACGCACCCTCGTGCGCCGTGCAAGTCCTTCACCATCATCAACAATGAACTCTACAAGCGCAGTGTCTCGGGGATATTCCAGCGCTGCGTCACGGCCAATGAAGGCCGCAAGATCCTCCGAGACATCCACGCGGGCGACTGCGGTCACCATGCAGGTGCCCGCTCGATCGTGGCCAAAGCTTTTCGACATGGCTTCTACTGGCCAACAGCCCACGACGACGCCATGGCTATCGTTCGAGCATGCGCCGGTTGCCAGAAATACGCCAGCCAATCGCACATGCCGGGCTCAGCACTGAAGACCATACCCCTAACCTGGCCATTCGCCGTCTGGGGCATGGATATGGTGGGAAAGTTCAAAACGGCGCCCGGCGGATATACCCATCTCCTCGTCGCCGTGGACAAGTTCACCAAATGGATAGAAGCAAAACCCATCAAAAAATGCGACGGCAAAACGGCGACCAAGTTTCTCCGGGAGTTGATCTACCGCTACGGCTACCCCCACAACATCATCACGGATAATGGCACCAATTTCGCCAAAGGGGAAATGGCTGACTTCTGCAAAGAAAAGGGCATCCGACTCGACCTCGCGAGCGACACCCCGAGTCGAACGGACAAGCAGAAAGAGCAAACCAGAGCATCCTCCATGGGATCAAACCACGGCTGATGGTACCCCTGGAGCGCGGCGGCCGGTGAAGAACTACCTTCGGTACTCTGGGGCATTCGCACAACACCAAATAGGTCGACTGGCTACACGCCCTTCTTCCTGGTGTATGGCGCCGAAGCTGTCATGCCAACAGACATCGCCTATGATTCGCCACGAGTCGCCAACTACGCCGAAGAAGAAAACGAGCAATCTCGGCAAGACAACGTCGACCTCCTTGACGAGGCACGAGACCTCGCACTCTCCAGAACGGCCATTTACCAGCAAGGCCTGCGCCGATACCATAGTCGCCGAGTGCGCAGTCGCTCCTTCCAAGAGGGCGACCTCGTCCTTCGGCTCATACAGGACAAAAAGGGCATGCACAAGCTTTCTCCCCCGTGGGAGGGACCGTTCGCCATCAGCCGCGTGCTTGGCAACGATGCCTACTACCTCACCGACGTCCGCAAGAACGACAAGGGCGAGCCGCTCACCAGAGAAGTCGAGCGCCCCTGGAACGTCAACCTTCTCCGCCGGTTCTACACCTAGCATAAACGTGTAAGCGACTTCAAGAATATAAATGAAAACCAATTGTTTCTCCAAATTGCATTCGCCAACCATTCTGCAGCACTCGCCGACCCTCACTCATCTCCCATCCCCGCGAGTCGAATCGCCCAAAGTGCGCGACTCGGGGACTGCGAGACCGATTGTCGCTGCTGACCGAGCAATCCACGATCGACCAAGTAGCTCGGCTAACAAGAACACAACGGGCCACCGGTCGCAAAACCAGGACCGGTCCACCGGTGTTTCTTACGCCGTCAGCCGAACACGGTGGCGGGAGCAGCGGGGTCGCTTGCTCGACCAGCCCTCCGGGCCCAACAATCGTACAGTGCTACGCTATAAAGCACAACTCCACGCCCTCCTCTACCTTAGGCAGGTGACTTGAAAGGCTAAGTACTTCGACTAGGGACCCCGCAAAACGGACCCGCGGTTCGCCAAGGAAAAACGCCCGACCAAGAACCCCTTTGGAGTCGCCTAGCGACTGGCTCACCGAGCCACGACGAGAGGCGCGCTACACAGACAGCGCAACAAATCCACTCACCCACCCATGAGGCTGCTATCCGAGCAAAACGACTACGTCTGCGGCTGGGGACGCCCTAGCTCGAACGGGAAAACAGTCATGCAGAGTAGCCTTCATCGGGGTCGCACGGCGACTGGCCCCTCGGGCCATGGAAGAGTCGGAGCACTCCAATCACTCGAACAAGCAAAGAGAAAAGAGCAGCAAAAGCAACCAACATTCATTCACCAAAAGTATCTTATATACAAATAACACACCCTCGAGTCAATCGCTCGAGGGAACAACACATCCACTCGCTACAAAGCACGCCAACCTACTTAGGTGAGCTCGACTTTTCCTCCATCACCGGCTCGGCTCCACCATCCCCGTGACGGAACTTCGGGGTGTAGCGGACGACAGGGTAAGTTGACAGGTGATACGTCTCCAACGTATCTATAATTTCTTATGTTCCATGCTACTTTATTGATGATATCTACGTGTTTTATGCATACTTTATGTCATATTTATGCGTTTCGGAACTACTACGAGATGCCGAAGTGCCAGTTCCTGTTTTCTGCTGTTTTTGGTTTCAGAAATCCTAGTAAGGAAATATTCTCGGAATCGGACGAAATCAACGCCCAGTACCCTATGGTTTTGCTTTGGCTGACTCTCTCGAACGTCCAGGCAGCATCTATATTGAAGTCCTTGGGTTTGCCCACTCTGGAGTATGTCGGCAGATAAGAGTTGTACCGACCGAGTCTGCATTACGATTCCATGGCTACGCTCGCATTTTCACCGGAAGCTTCCAGAACACCCGAGAGGGATCAGAGGGGGGCCACAGGGGCCCCACACACTATGGCGGCGCGGCTTTGAGGGAGGGCGCGCCGGCTTTGTGTCTGGCCCGGGGCCTCAGGGCTTCCCTTTCGCCTATAAAGGTCCACGACCTAAAACCCCGATACGAATAAGCCACGGTACGAGAAACTTCCAGACCCGCCGTATCGCGAAGCCAAGATGCGGGGACAGGGAGTCTGTTAGCATCACGGAGACGGGGAAGTGCCCGGAGAGGCTTCTCCATCGACACCAGCTGCCATCACCACCGCCATCTTCATCACAGCTGTGCTCATGGGGAGGAGTAGTTCTCCATCGAGGCTCGGGGCATGCAGGTAGCTATGTGGTTCATCTCTCTCTATGTACTTCAATACAATAATCTCATGAGCTGCCTTACATGATTGAGATTCATATGATGATGCTTGTAATCTAGATGTCATTATGCTAGTCACGTGGGTTTGACTTATGTGATCTCCGGAGACTCCTTGTCCCACGTGTGTAAAGGTGACAGTGTGTGCACCGTGTGGGTCTCTTAGGCTATATTTCACAGAATACTTATTCACTGTTATGAATGGCATAGTGAAGTGCTTATTTATATCCCTTTATGATTGCAATGTGTTTTGTATCACTATTTATCTATGTGCTACTCATGTGATGTTATTAAAGTAGTCTATTCCTCTTATGGTGTAATGGTGACGAGTGTGTGCATTGTGTAGTTCTTGTCGTAGGCTATGATCATAATCGCTTGTAGGTTATGGAGTTGATTATCGCTATGATAGTATTGATGTGATTATGCCTCCTTCATATGTGATGGTGAGTGTGCATGCTATGTTAGTACTTGGTCTATTTTGCAAAGATCTATTATACTCTAAAGGTTACTTAAACATGAATATCGAATGTTGTGACGCTTGTTAACTCGGCATTGAGGTTCGTGTAATCCTACACAATTAGTGGTGTTCATCATCCAACAAGAGTATATGTAGCACAAAGGAAAGAGAACTTATTTATTATGTGATCAATGTTGAGAGTGTCCACTAGTGAAAGTATGATCTCTAGGCCTTGTTTCCACCATAAAGAATTGCTTCCCACGCCAGCAAGCTATTTTTTATGTGTTAATTTCTTGCATCTTTACTTTCTGCAATATTACCACCATCTATACCACCTGTGTTTTACTATCTCTTCGCCGAACTAGTGTATTAGGTGTGTTGGGGACACAAGAGACTTCTTGTATCATGATTGCAGGGTTGCTTGAGAGGGATATCTTTGACCTCTTCCTCCCTAAGTTCGATAAACCTTGGGTGATCCACTTAAGGGAAAACTTCTTCTGTTCTACAAACCTCTGCTCTTGGAGGCCCAACATTGTCTACGGAAAGAAGCGTGAGTAGACATCAAGCTATTTTACGGCCGTTGCCGGGGAGGAAAGGTAAAGGTACTCTCCGGATCTCGGCTACTAAGCTATTTTGTAGTTGTAAGTACTAAAGCTATTTCCTTTAGATCCTGCAATTGCATCTTTTGGTTTCTTGTTTACACTAGTTAGGCATAATGGAGAGCAACAATGAGCTTCTTATTCTATTTCCTGAGTTAAGACATGGATTGTTTGCTGCGAAAATTAAAAAACCTATGGAATCTTATTTGCATGCTAGTAGAAATGATATTAGTATGAACGCTTTGAACACCATTGTTGTTAATGATATGGAAAATTCTAAGCTTGGGGAAGCTGGTTTTGATGAGCATGATATTTTTAGTCCCCCAAGCATTGAGGAGAAAATTTTCTTTGATGATACTTTGCCTCCTATTTATGATGATTATAATGATAGTGGTCTTTTGGTGCCGCCTACTATGGAGAGTAAATTTTATTATGATTATACTATGCCTCCTACACTTGATGAGAATAATAATGATAGCTACTTTGTTGAATTTGCTCCCACTACAACTAATAAAATTGATTATGCTTATGTGGAGAGTAATTTTATGCATGTGGCTCATGGCAAAAATGTTTTATGTGATAGTTATATTGTTGAATTTGTTCATGATGCTACTGAAAGTTATTATGAGAGAGGGAAACATGGTTATATGCATCTTAATAATATTAAGTTTCCCCTCTTTATGTAATCTTGAAATTGCGCTTGTGTTGCCTTCCTATGCTTGTCACTTTGTTCTTCATGAATTTATTGGTGTACAAGATTCCTTTTCATAGGCATGTTAGGCTTAAATGTGCTTTGAATTTGCCTCTTGATGCTCTCTTTTGCTTCAAATACTATTTCTTGCGAGTGCATCATTAAAACTGCTGAGCCCATCTTAATGGCGATAAAGAAAGAACTTCTTGGTAGATAACCCATGTCTTTATTTTACTACAACAATTTTTGTTTTGTTGAGTCTTGGAAGTTGTTTACTACTGTAGCAACCTCTCCTTATCATGTTTTTGTGCCAAGTAAAGTCTCTATGGTAAAGTTGATGCTAGATTTGGATTGCTGCGCAGAAACGGCATTGCTGTCTGTCACGAATTTGAGCAGAAGTCTCTGTAAAAAAATCAAAAAAATCTGAAAATTTACGTGTGTGATCCTCAGATATGTACGCAACTTTCATTAGTTTTGAGTTTTCCATTTGAGCAAGTTAAGTGCCCCTGTTAAATTATCTTTACGGACTGTTCTGTTTTTGACAGATTCTGCCTTTTATTTCGCATTGCCGCTTTTGTTAAGTTGAATGAGTTTCTTTGTTCCATTAACTTTCAGAAGTTTTGTGCAATGTCCAGAAGTATTAAGAATGATTGTGTCACCTCTGAACATGTGAATTTTGATTATGCACTAACCCTCTAATAAGTTTGCTTGAAGTTTGGTGTGGAGGAAGTTTTCAAGGGTCAAGAGAAGAGGGTGATATATGATCAAGAAGAGTGAAAAGCCTAAGCTTGGGGATGCCCTCGTGGTTCATCCCTGCATATTTCAAGAAGACTCAAGCGTCCAAGCTTGGGGATGCCCAAGGCATCCCCTTCTTCATCAACTTATCAGGTTTCTTCTAGAGAAACTATATTTTTATTCAGTCACATCTTATGTATTTTACTTGGAGCGTCTGCGTGTGCTTTTATTTTTGTTTTGTTATTTTCATTCTCTGAATAAATTCATCCTTGTGTGGGAGAGAGACACGCTCCGCTGGTTCATATGAACACATGTGTTCTTAGCTTTTAATGTTCAAGGGCGAAAGTTGATCGCTTCACTTGTTGCTATTTGGTTGGAATAGAAAATGCTTCATATGGTCTTGAATAATTTGATACTTGGCAATTCTTTTGAGCTCTCATAAATCATTTAAGCTCTTGCATCATATAGTTTAAATCTAGTAGTGGAGAACTACCGTAGAGCTTGTTGAAATTTGGTTTGCATGATTGGTCTCTCTAAGGTCTAGATATTTTCTGGTAAAGTGTTTGAGCAACAAGGAAGACAATGTAGAGTCTTATAATGCTTGCAATATGTTCTTATGTAAGTTTTGTTGTACCGGTTCATACTTGTGTTTGCTTCAAATAACCTTGCTAGCCAAAGCCTTGTACCGAGAGGGAATACTTCTCGTGCATCCAAAACCTTGAGCCAAAACCTATGCCATTTGTGTCCACCATATCTACCTACATGTGGTATTTTTCTGCCATTCCAAGTAAATACTTCATGTGCTACCTTTAAACAATTCAAAAGCTATTATCTCTTATTTGTGTCAATGTTTTATAGCTCATGAGGAAGTATGTGGTGTTTTATCTTTCGATCTTGTCATTTACTTCTGACAGACTTTCACAATGGACTAGTGGCTTCATCCGCTTATCCAATAATTTTGCAAAAAGAGGCAATGGGGTTCCCAGCCCCAATTAATTAACTTGCATTAATAATTCTCTTCACATGTTTTGCTTTGATCTATCAGTAAGCAACTTAAATTTGCAAATAGACACTCCTCCATGGTATGTGAATGATTGGAAGGCACCCAGGATTCGGTTAGCCATGGCTTGTGTAAGCAAAAGGTTGGGGGGAGTGTCATCTAATAAATAAAACTAAAGTACATGTGTAAACAAAAGAGAAGAGGGATGATCTACCTTGCTGGTAGAGATAACGTCCTTCATGGGAGCCGCTCTTGAAAGTCTGGTTGATAAGGTAGTTAGAGTACCCATTACCATTAGTTGACAACAACAAACACTTCTCAAAATTTTACTTTTATGCTCTATATATGATTTCAAAACTTGAAAAGCTCTAGCACATGATTTAATCCTGCTTCCCCTCTGCGAAGGGCCTATCTTTTACTTTTATGTTGAGTCAGTTCACCTATCTCTCCACCTCAAGAAGCAAACACTTGTGTGAACCGTGCATTGATTCCTACATACTTGCATATTGCACTTGTTATATTACTTTACATTGACAATATCCATGAGATATACATGTTATAAGTTGAAAGCAACCGCTGAAACTTAATCTTCCTTTGTGTTGCTTCAATACCTCTACTTTGAATTATTGCTTTACGAGCTAACTCTTATGCAAGACTTATTGATGCTTGTCTTGAAAGTACTATTCATGAAAAGTCTTTGCTTTATGATTCATTTGTTTACTCATGTCATTACCATTGTTTTTGATCGCTGCATTCATTACATATGCTTACAATAGTATGATCAAGGTTATGATGGCATGTCACTTCAGAAATTATCATTGTTATCGTTTACCTGCTCGGGACGAGTAGGAACTAAGCTTGGGGATGCGATACGTCTCCAACGTATCTATAATTTCTTATGTTCCATGCTACTTTATTGATGATATACATGTTTATGCATACTTTATGTCATATTTATGCGTTTTCGGAACTAACCTATTGACAGGATGCCGAAGTGCCGTTCCTGTTTTGCTGTTTTTGGTTTCAGAAATCCTAGTAAGAAATATTCTCGGAATCGAACGAAATCAACGCCCTTATAATTTCACCGGAAGCTTCCAACACCGAGAGGGATCGGGAGAGGGCCACAGGGGCCCCACACACTATGGCGGCGCGGCTGGAGGGGGCGCCGGCTGGTGTCTGGCCCTTTGGGCCCCTCCCGAGGCTCCCCCGCCTATAAGGTCCACGACCTAAAACCCGGATACGAATAAGCCACGGTGCGAAACCTTCCGACCCGCCGCCATCGCGAAGCCAAGATGCGGGGGACAGGAGTCTCTGTTCCGGCACGCCGCCGAGGACGGGGAAGTGCCCCCGGAAGGCTTCTCCATCGACACCGCTGCCATCACCACCGCCATCTTCATCACCGCTGCTGCCCCATGAGGAGGAGTAGTTCTCCATCGAGGCTCGGGGCTGTACCGGTAGCTATGTGGTTCATCTCTCTTCTATGTACTTCAATACAATCTCATGAGCTGCCTTACATGATTGAGATTCATATGATGATGCTTGTAATCTAGATGTCGTTATGCTAGTCAAGTGGGTTTTACTTATGTGATCTCCGGAGACTCCTTGTCCCACGTGTGTAAAGGTGACAGTGTGTGCACCGTGTGGGTCTCTTAGGCTATATTTCACAGAATACTTATTCATTGTTATGAATGGCATAGTGAAGTGCTTATTTATATCCCTTTATGATTGCAATGCGTTTTGTATTACTATTTATCTATGTGCTACTCATGTGATGTTATTAAAGTAGTCTATTCCTCCTGCATGGTGTAATGGTGACAGTGTGTGCATTGTGTAGTTCTTGTCGTAGGCTATGATCATAATCGCTTGTAGGTTATGGAGTTGATTATCGCTATGATAGTATTGATGTGATTTATGCCTCCTTCATAGTGTGATGGTGACAGTGTGCATGCTATGTTAGTACTTGGTCTATTTTGCAAAGATCTATTATACTCTAAGGTTAATTAAACATGAATATCGAATGTTGTGGCGCTTGTTAACTCCGGCATTGAGGGTTCGTGTAATCCTACACAATTAGTGGTGTTCATCATCCAACAAGAGTATATGTAGCACAAAGGAAAGAGAACTTATTTATTATGTGATCAATGTTGAGAGTGTCCACTAGTGAAAGTATGATCCCTAGGCCTTGTTTCCACCATAAAGAATTGCTTCCCACGCTAAGCTATTTTCTGGCGCCTTGTTCTTGTTTTGTGCATCTTTACTTTACTGCAATATTACCACCATCTATACCACTGTGTTTTACTATCTCTTCGAACTAGTGCACCTATACATCCGACAAGTGTATTAGGTTTGTTGGGGACACAAGAGACTTCTTGTATCATGATTGCAGGGTTGCTTGAGAGGGATATCTTTGACCTCTTCCTCCCTGAGTTCGATAAACCTTGGGTGATCCACTTAAGGGAAAACTTGCTGCTGTTCTACAAACCTCTGCTCTTGGAGGGTGTCTACAGGAAAAGAAGCGTGAGTAGACATCAACAGGGCCTTGGTAGCCGCGGCATGAAAAAGCCGCTCGGCGGGGAAGTCCTGCGGGCCTGGCACCTTCTCCGCGTCTTCGGGGGCCGACTGGCTGCGATGTGCGTCTCCAAGTCTGCAGTCGCCAACACCCGGTCGGCGTAAGGCGAACCGCCTCCATCAGACGCAACACCTCGGCGACGTCGAACTCTCCAGTCTCGGACGGGAAGCCGGCCGTCACCTCCTCCACGTCGAAGCCCTCAGAATAATGGGCAAGCACCATGCTGAGCGCCATGGTGACACCCACTCGACAGGAGGAGCGGCGGAGCCAATCAACCACCGCCGGAATATCGGAGACGGCCTTGAAGACCGACGGCGCGTCCCGAGGAATTACTTCCCGCGGGCTCAGGTGCGAAGCGCCGCCAGGATCTCCCCGGCGGCAATGATGCGCGTCGTCGCCTCCTGGAGACACTCCCGAGGAGTCGCCAACTCAACGAAGTCGCATTGCCCTGAAAACACAAGCAGGAACAATTTTCTAAGTTAGAGCCCGCTTATCGAGGAGACTCGCCACGCTCGGGACCCCGACGGACTCGCCATGCTCGGGGACCGGACCCGAAGCGGACTCGCCACGCTCGGGCCAGACCCCGCGGACTCGCACGCTTGGGACTGGACCCCGGCGCACTCGCCACGCTCGGGATGGACCCCAGCGGACTCGCCACGTTCGACCGGACCCCCGCACTCGCACGCTCGGGGCCGGACACCGAGCGGACTCGCCATGCTGGGGCCGGACCCCCGGCGGACTCGCCACACAAAGCCAAGCCCCCGTAACGGGCTCGCAGTACCAGTGGCCGACCAGCAAAACTAAAAGAAAGAAAAGACTCACCGAGCAATTGCCGCGACATTTCGCGGACGAAGGCCTCGAAGCTCATCTTCTCGGCTTGAACAGCTAGAAGGGTGCCTTCCGATGCTTCCTTCTCGGCCGCAAGCTCCTTCGCGTGCTGCAGCTTCAAAGCCGCCAGCTCCTCACGCAGTGAAGCGGCCTTACCTCTGGCGGCATCCCTCGCCTCCGCCGCGGCATCAAGCCTGACCTTGTAGTCAGCAATTACATCTTCGAGCTCTTTGCCCTTGCCCTCCAGGACCTTGGTCAGGTCGGCGACTTCCGCCTTCGCTTTCTTCTTCGCCTCCTCGGCTTGCTGGGCTCGGAAGTCGGCCTCCCTGTACAGGGATTCCTTCACATACCCTCTCGAGCCTCGGCAAGCGCCTTTTCCCGCGCTTCTACAAAAAGAAGATCATAAGGGCAAGAGCAGAAACTACACCGGCTGAAATCAAGGCCCGTGCGAATAGATACTTACTACCAAGGGCGATTAGGCGACGGTTTTTCTTTGCCGCCTCTTCCACGAGGGCTGTCAGTCGCTTTACCTCCGCCTGCACAACAAGAAAAGAAAACTCAGTACAACAATTGCCTGGTTCCAATATGAAGAGACTCGACTCGCCCCTTCAGCCCGAGTCGACCCTCGGGGACTGGGAGGGAACCATGCTGAACATACGAAACTCACCACATGAACTTCACCAAGCGCCGTGTGCAGCTCAGTAAAGGACAGGGTCGATAGCGGAGGTTCGCGAGACTCGTGCGTCCCGCCCTCTTGCATCACCGCCTCCGTCGAGGGCGCTCCTCCAGTCGGAGCAGCGGGATCGCTGGGACGAGCCGGATCCCTGGCGGCCTTGGTCCGCCGCTCCTTCATCGGCGCCGGAGAACCGCTCCCCGCGGCTGCGCTCGGCTCCTCCTCGGTCGAGGAGGGGACGACGATTGGATCCCGAGCCTCGTCAGGAGTGACATCCGCCGTCACCCCCTCCGCGCGACCCACTCTCCAGGGGATAACTCCCGTCGACTGGTTTGAGGGGCAAGTTTTCCCTTAAGTGGATCACCCAAGGTTTATCGAACTCGGGGAGGAAGAGGTCAAAGATATCCCTCTCATGCAACCCCGCAACCACAAAGCAAGAAGTCTCTTGTGTCCCCAACACACCTAATAGGTGCACTAGTTCGCGAAGAGATAGTGAAATACAGGTGGTATGAATATATATATGAACAGTAGAATGGTGCCAGAAAATAGCTTGCTGGCGTGTAGTTGATGGTGGTAGTATTGCAGTAGTAACACGGTAAAGAAGATACAAGCGGTAGTAACTCCGATATTTGGGAACAAGGCCTAGGATTACACTTTCACTAGTGGACACTCTCAACATTGATCACATAACAGAATAGATAAATACATACTCTACACTTTTGTTGGATGATGAACACATTGCGTAGGATTACACGAACCCTCAATGCCGGAGTTAACAAGCTCCACAATAATGCTCATGTTTAAGTAACCTTAAGTGTAAGATAGATCAAAACGACTAAACCAAGTACTAGCATAGCATGCACACTGTCACCTTCATGCATATGTAGGAGGAATAGATCACATCAATATTATCATAGCAATAGTTAACTTCGCAATCTACAAGAGATCATGATCATAGCATAAACCAAGTACTAACACGGTGCACACACTGTCACCTTTACACACGTGCAGAGGAATAGAACTACTTTAATAACTTTGCTAGAGTAGCACATAGATAGTAGTGATACAAAACTCATATGAATCTCAATCATGTAAAGCAGCTCATGAGATCATTGTATTGAAGTACATAGGAGAGAGATTAACCACATAGCTACCGGTACGGCCCCGAGCCTCAATGGAGAACTACTCCCTCTTCATGGGAGCAGCAGCGTTGATGAAGATGGCGGTGGAGATGGCAGCGGTGTCGATGGAGGAGCCTTCGGGGGCACTTCCCCTCCGCGGGTGCCGGACAGAGACTCCTGTCCCCGGATCTTGGCTTCGCGATGACGGCGGCTCGGAACTTTTCTCGTATCGTGGCTTCCTCGGGGTTTCGTGCGGGGGCTTTAAATAGGCGAAGAGGCGGCGCAGAGGGTCAACGAGGCGACGAGACCATAGGGTGGCGGCAGAGCCTGGGCGCGCCACCATGTCATCTGGGCCCACAGGGCCCCCTCCGCGCTCTCGGGTGTTGGAAGCTTCGTGGAAAAATAGGAACCTGGCGTTGATTTCGTCCAATTGAGAATATTTCGTTACTAGGATTTACAAACCAAAAACAATGAAGAAACAGGAACGGCACTTCGGCATCTTGTTAATAGGTTAGTTCCGGAAAATGCATAAATATGACATATAATGTGTATAAAACATGTAGATATCATCAATAAAGTGGCATGGAACATAAGAAATTATCGATACGTTGGAGACGTATCAGCATCCCCAAGCTTAGTTCTGCTGGTCCCGAGCAGGTAAAACGATAACAAAGATAATTTCTTAAGTGACATGCCATCATAACCTTGATCATACTATTGTAAGCATATGAGATGAATGCAGCGATCAAAACAAAAGTAATGACATGAGTAAACAAGTGAATCATATAGCAAAGACTTTTCATGAATAGTACTTCAAGACAAGCATCAATAAGTCTTGCATAAGAGTTAACTCATAAAGCAATAAATCAAAGTAAAGGTGTTGAAACAACACAAAGGAAGATGAAGTTTCAGCGGTTGCTTTCAACTTATAACATGTATATATGGATAATTGTCAACATAAAGTAATATAACAAGTGCAATATGCAAGTATGTAGGAATCAATGCTTCACACAAGTGTTTGCTTCTTGAGGTGGAGAGAGATAGGTAAACCGACTCAACATAAAAAGTAAAAGAATGGCCCTTCGCAGAGGAAGCATTGATTGCTATATTTGTGCTAGAGCTTTGATTTTGAAAACATAAAGAGAGCATAAAAGTAAAGTTTTGAGAGGTGTTTGTTGTTGTCAACGAATGGTAGCGGGTACTCTAACCCCCTTGCCAGACAAACCTTCAAAGAGCGGCTCCCATTTTATTTTGTTTTTGGGTGGCACTCCTTCCAACCTTTCTTTCACAAACCATGGCTAACCGAATCCTCGGGTGCCTGCCAACAATCTCATACCATGAAGGAGTGCCTTTTATTTTAGTTTTATTATGATGACACTCCTCCCCACCTTTGCTTTCTCAAGCCATGGCTAACCGAATCCTTCGGGTGCCGTCCAACAATCACATACCATGGAGGAGTGTCTATTTTTGTTAATTAATTTGGGACTGGGAATCCCATTGCCAGCTCTTTTTGCAAAATTATTGGATAAGCGGATGAAGCCACTAGTCCATTGGTGAAAGTTGCCCAACAAGATTGAAAGATAAACACCACATACTTCCTCATGAGCTATAAAACATTGACACAAATAAGAGGTGATAAATTTTGAATTGTTTAAAGGTAGCACTCAAGCAATTTACTTTGGAATGGCGGAGAAATACCATGTAGTAGGTAGGTATGGTGGACACAAATGGCATAGTGGTTGGCTCAAGGATTTTGGATGCATGAGAAGTATTCCCTCTCGATACAAGGTTTAGGCTAGCAAGGTTATTTGAAGCAAACTCAAGGATGAACAGGTGCAGCAAAACTCACATAAAAGACATATTGTAAACATTATAAGACTCTACACCGTCTTCCTTGTTGTTCAAAACTCAATACTAGAAATTATCTAGACTTTAGAGAGACCAATTATGCAAATCAAATTTTAGCATGCTCTATGTATTTCTTCACTAATGGGTGCAAAGCATATGATGCAAGAGCTTAAACATGAGCACAACAATTGCCAAGTATCACATTATCCAAGACTTTTTACCAATTACTACATGCAGCATTTTTCAATTCCAACCATATAACAATTTAACGAAGAGGAAACTTCGCCATGAATATTATGAGCTAAGAACACATGTGTTCATACGAACCAGCGGAGCGTGTCTCTCTCCCACACAAGGATGAACTTATTCAGAGAACTAAGATAACAAAACAAAAACAAAAAGCACACAGACGCTCCAAGTAAAGTACATAAGATGTGACCGAATAAAAATATAGTTTCACTAGAAGAACCTGATAAGTTGTCGATGAAGAAGGGGATACCTTGGGCATCCCCAAGCTTAGATGCTTGAGTCTTCTTGAAATATGCAGGGATGAACCACCGGGCATCCCCAAGCTTAGACCTTTCACTCTTCTCGATCACATTATATCACCCTCTTCTATTGACCCTTGAAAACTTCCTTCACACCAAACTTCAAGCAAACTCGTTAGAGGGTTAGTGCATAATCAAAAATTCACATGTTCAGAGGTGACACAATCATTCTTAACACTTCTGGACATTGCACAAAACTTCTGAAAGTTAATGGAACAAAGAAACTCATTCAACTTAACAAAAGCGGCAATGCGAAATAAAAGGCAGAATCTGTCAAAAACAGAACAGTCCGTAAAGACGAATTTTAAGATGGCACCAGACTTGCTCAAATGGAAAAACTCAAAACTAATGAAAGTTGCGTACATATCTGAGGATCACGCTCGTAAATTGGCAGATTTTTTCGAATTTTCTACAGAGAATTGTGCCCAGATTCGTGACAGACAGCAATGCTGTTTCTGCGCAGCGATCCCAAATATAACATCAACTTTGACATAGAAACTTTACTTGGCACAACAAAACACAAAACTAAGATAAGGAGAGGTTGCTACAGTAGTAAACAACTTCCAAGACACAAATATAAAACAAAGTACTGTAGCAAAATAACACATGGGTTATCTCCCAAGAAGTTCTTTTCTTTATAGCCATTAAGATGGGCTCAGCAGTTTTAATGATGCTCACATAAGGGTGAGAGTTGAAGCAAAAGAGAGAATCAAAAAGCAAATTCAAAACACATTTAAGTCTAACATGCTTCCTATGCATAAGAATCTTGTAAATAAACAAGTTCATGAAGAGCAAAGTAACAAGCATAGGAAGATAAAACAAGTGTAGCTTCAAAAATTTCAGCACATAGAGAGGCATTTTAGTAACATGAAAATTTTACAACCATATTTTCCTCTCTCATAATAACTTTCAGTAGCATCATGAGCAAACTCAACAATATAACTATCACATAAAGCATTCTTATCATGAGTCTCATGCATAAAATAATTACTCTCCACATAAGCATAGTCATTCTTATTAATTGTAGTGGGAGCAAATTCAACAAAGTAGCTATCAAATATAGGAGGTATATTGTAATCATAATCAAATTTATCCTCCATAACAGGTGGTAACAAAAGACTACTATCATTATAATCATCATAAATGGGAGGCAAAGTATCATCAAAGTAAATTTTCTCCTCAATGCTTGGGGGACTAAAAATATCATGCTCATCAAAGCCAGCTTCCCCAAGCTTAGAATTTTCCATAGCATTAGCAACAATGGTGTTCAAAGCATTCATACTAATAACATTCCCATTATCATGCATATAAAGTTCCATGGGTTTTTAAATTCTTTCTTCAAACACATCATGTCCTAATTCAAGATAAAGTTCATAAAGATCTCTCATTTTATTGTTGTCTTCCATTAAGCCTAACTAGTGTAAACAAGAAACCAAATGTCGCAATTGCAGAGTCTAAAGGAAATAGCTTCGAGTACTTACAATGGCGCCGGGAAAATAGCTTAGTAGCCGAGATCCGGAGTGTGAGTACCTTTTACCTTTCCTCCCGGCAACGGCGCGGAAAAGTGCTTGATGTCTACGTTCCCCCTCCTTTCCTGTAGACAGTGTTGGGCCTCCAAGTGAGAGGTTTGTAGAACAGCAGCAAGTTTTCCCTTAAGTGGATCACCCAAGGTTTATCGAACTCGGGGAGGAAGAGGTCAAAGATATCCCTCTCATGCAACCCGCAACCACAAAGCAAGAAGTCTCTTGTGTCCCCAACACACCTAATAGGTGCACTAGTTCGGCGAAGAGATAGTGAAATACAGGTGGTATGAATATATATATGAACAGTAGGAATGGTGCCAGAAAATAGCTTGCTGGCGTGTAGTTGATGGTGGTAGTATTGCAGCAGTAACATAAAAAACAGTAAACAAGCAGTAGTAACTCAGCAGTATTTGGGAACAAGGCCTAGGGATTACACTTTCACTAGTGGACACTCTCAACATTGATCACATAACAGAATAGATAAATACATACTCTACACTTTTGTTGGATGATGAACACATTGCGTAGGATTACACGAACCCTCAATGCCGGAGTTAACAAGCTCCACAATAATGCTCATGTTTAAGTAACCTTAAGTGTAAGATAGATCAAAACGACTAAACCAAGTACTAGCATAGCATGCACACCGTCACCTTCATGCATATGTAGGAGGAATAGATCACATCAATATTATCATAGCAATAGTTAACTTCGCAATCTACAAGAGATCATGATCATAGCATAAACCAAGTACTAACACGGTGCACGCACTGTCACCTTTGCACACATGCAGGAGGAATAGAACTACTTTAATAACTTTGCTAGAGTAGCACATAGATAGTAGTGATACAAAACTCATATGAATCTCAATCATGTAAAGCAGCTCATGAGATCATTGTATTGAAGTACATAGGAGAGAGATTAACCACATAGCTACCGGTACAGCCCCGAGCCTCAATGGAGAACTACTCCCTCTTCATGGGAGCAGCAGCGTTGATGAAGATGGCGGTGGAGATGGCAGCGGTGTCGATGGAGGAGCCTTCCGGGGCACTTCCCGCTCGGCAGGGTGCCGAACAGAGACTCCGTCCCCGATCTTGGCTTCGCGATGACGGCGGCTCGGAACTTTTCTCGTATCGTGGCTTCCTCTCGTAAGGGTTTCGATGCGGGGGCTTTAAATAGGCGAAGAGGCGGCGCAGAGGGTCAACGAGGCGACGAGACCATAGGGTGGCGCGGCCGGGCCTGGGCCGCGCCACCATGTCATCTGGGGCCCACGGGCCCCTCGCGGCTCTCGGGTGTTCCGGAAGCTTCGTGGAAAAATAGGAACCTGGGCGTTGATTTCGTCCAATTCCGAGAATATTTCGTTACTAGGATTTCTGAAACCAAAAACAGCAGAAAAAGGAACGGCACTTCGGCATCTTGTTAATAGGTTAGTTCCGAAAATGCATAAATATGACATATAATGTGTATAAAACATGTAGATATCATCAATAAAGTGGCATGGAACATAAGAAATTATCGATACGTTGGAGACGTATCAGCGACCCACGCTCGGCAGGGGATAACTCCCGTCGACTGGCTTGACGGGGCTCGCGGTCGCATCCGCCGCCTGGCTCTCGGCGACGGTCTCCTCCCGCGCGGAGGATAAGTCCGCGGGATCGGCGGACGCCTTCTTTGCCTCGGCGGCTTTCTTCAGCTCGGCGGCCTTCCTCGCCTCCGCCGCCTTCGTGGCCGCAGCCCCTGCCACCGGGGCGGGTCTTGTTAGGACCTTCCTCTTGGATCTGCAAGGAAGAGTATGAGACTCCAATGCCATAGTAACAAATCAAAACGCAAAACGGAGACAAGTCGCCTACTTCACAGTGGGGATCGCCCTGACGCCCGGGCCGACTCGGGCCCCGGCATCCAAAGCATCCTTAAGGGGGCGACGGAGGTCGGTAGCGCCCTCGAGGATGGTTTGACGGAGTCGCTTGGGGCGCGGCTCGCCCTCCTTCTTCGCGGGCTCCTTCTTCTCCGGAGGGGAAGTCGACTCCTCTCCTTCGTCGTCCTCCTGGGCGCTCTCACCCAGTGCGCTCTGCGAGGAGGAGGCCGCCCCCCGCTTCGCGCCTCGGGGAAGCCGGACGAACTCCCGCGCCTCGGAGTCCGACTCGGTGCGGTCCCCCTCATCTTCAACCTCGTCGTCCTCGCCCTCGGTCATCTCTAGAGGTTCCTTCCCCGCGAGCGGGGGAAGATGGTCGGCGACCGTTTGCCACCGCTGCATTTCAAGCAACCGATCGGGTTAGCAATCACATGGCTTCCCTAAGAGCGAGTAAAAAGGGTAAAACGTTACCTTTGGCGCTGGCTTATCCTCGGAGAAGGGCTGCAGCCCGTCATCGAAGGAGGTGAAGACGGCGGTGGTGACCTTGGCGAGTGCCTTCCGGTACTCGGCTTCATCCCACTCGGTCGCTGAGTCGTTCTGCCCTTTGTATTCCCACATGAGGTGGGCGCGGCAGCGAAGAGGAACCAAGCGGCGACCGAGCCAACAGTTGTACATGTTGGCGGCCGTCAAGCCGCTCTCCTTCAGCGCCTGGATCGCTTGGCGCATCCCCCTCACCACCTCCTCCTGGTCCTTCGGCAGCGACCTCACGTTGAGGCGCCGAGGCACGCTTGGCTCCGGCGTATATTGGGGAATGGGGACTCCGCCCGGAGGGGTGTACTCCAGAGCGTAGAACCAGTACTTACGCCACTGCGACTGCGCCTTCTTGGGCAGTGCCATGTCGATGAAGTTTTCCCCGGACTTCACCTGGAATGTGATCCCGCCGTTGGGGATCAGAGACTGGTCGCCCTTGCTGACCCGGGTCGCCCGCCCATGGAAGATCGACACCCACAAGGGGAAATACGGCGGGCAACCCAGGTAGCACTCGCACAACGCCACGAACAGCGCGATTTGCTGAACGCTGTGCGGGCCGAGGTCGGAGACCTTGATGTTGTAGAAGGAGAGGAGTTGCCGGAAGAAATCGGAGGAAGGGAGAGCAAGACCTCGGTCGAGGAAACTCAGGAAAAGCACGAACTCGCCGGGGCGCGGGAGTGGCTCTACTTCATTCGCCGCCGGCACTCTCCACCGTTCCCGCTTGAACTCGGGGATGATCCCCGCAGCCACGTATGGGATCAAGGCTTCCTTGGTGACCTTGGACTTCCCCCAACCTTTCGCCGCCATCGGAGTATGAGGAAGTTGGGACGGAAAGAAGACGAAGAAGAAGGGAAGAATGCGGCGGAGTGATAAGCACTAATCCTGGTGGCGACCTTTTATACCGCCGCACTCGCCTGGATTAGGGATGAGATCCGTTCGTTAATACGATCCGGAATCGCCGCCCCGTAATCAACGGTCAGGATTTGCGCCGGTTCCGGGTGAGTAACCGTTAAACTAGCCGTTAGCGGTCACGTCAGGCCCAACGGTCAACTGCGCGCAAACGGCTCGCGCCTCGGTCAACGTGAAATCTAGCCGTTGGCTTTTCCACGTGTCTCCACGGTAAAATGTACGCCGACTGGTAAACGACGACTGGCCAGAGCCGACTGTCACACGCCGACTGGCCGACGCCGAATGGCATGCGCCGACTGGCAAACACCGGTTGACATGTGCCTGTTGACTTGTCAGGTGCTGCCGACTGGAGGCTGGAGCTATGCTACAACCTCATCCTCGAAGAGCCCGATGGCGATTCATCCTGGTCCATCGCCGCGCTTCTTTGAAGCTTGTCTTGGATTCACGCTTCATCACCACCGCGCTCGGGGACTACTGATGGGGATACGCCCTTAGGGGTGGGTCGCCAGTCCCACTCGCCATGAAGAAAGGAGACCCAGTTGGGCCGCCCGCCAGGCCATGAACTGGGCCACCTGTCCAGGGGGGAGGCCTGAGCGACCGGATAAAAAGATTGCATGCAGGAGGAGTAGCAAATCCCGGATTAGTAGCAACTGTATGATTTGGAGTTATCCCCTTGTAACCCTAGATCGGGGGTGTCCATATAAACCCCCGAGCTAAAACCCTAGAGACACGCCATCTGAGATCTAATCCCCCCTGTAAGCTCCGGCGTAGCCGCCGACTAAGCCCCCCCATTGTAATTCTCCACCGAGCAATAAAGATCTAGCAGGACGTAGGCCCTTTAATCTCCGGAGGGGCTGAACCTGGGTAAACCCTTGCGTCCTGTGCACCTCGATCCGCGTATGGCCATGTTTCCTTGCCCCCGCATCAACGAAGTGCTACCCCCGGTAGCATCTGCCGTGGTCATATCCACGACATCAGGTATCGTAGAACGACGTACTGGCGTGGGCCATTTGTTTTTGCGTGATTTCCATAGTCTGCAGCACTCGAATGTGCCATGAGGCTTTATGGAATCATTCGTATTTTTTATGTATGTTGAGATTTCCATCAATCGCAGCACTCAAATTTTCCATGAGGCTTTGATGGAATCCTAAGATAAGAGCTATTGTCTGCAGCCCCCGAGTATTTTCGGGTATGCTTACCGCATTGATAGTATATATAAAAGATTTTGAGATAGTCATCGTGTGTATGATATTTTTCTTGAACTCCAGCACTCCCGATGGGAGTAAACACAGTAGCCGAAGACTTGCCATGAACTCCAGAATAGTTTGCGGGTACGTCTTTATTAAGCGAAGTAATAGTTGTATGAATGAACTAGAATTATATGAATAATATGCAACTGAGGTATACATTATCTTGAGTATGGCTAAGAAGCCTTATTGAATGAAATAAAGGAAGAAAAAAGATCCTAAACATAGAATCATCGCAATTGCGCAACGTTCCATGGGTTGCCTTCCAGCAATCCTGTTGTAATATTCTTGATGCGATAGGCGCCTCCCGGGATGAATTCGGTGACGATGTAAAGTCCTTCCCAAGGAGATTCTAGCTTTAGATGTCCTTCTTGTTTCAGCCGTAATACTAGATCACTGACATTAAAGCTTCGAGTGCGCACCCTTTGACTGTGGTAGTTTCGTATCGCCTGCTGATATACAGTTGTTCTAGCCAAAGCAATGTCTCGGGCTTCATCTACTAGATCCACATCGTCTTGGAGTGCTTGAAACAAAACACTCTCGTTGTACGCAACAACCCGAGGTGCTTCAAATCGGACATTGGCAGGCAGAACAGCTTCGGCTCCATGCACCAGAAAGAAGGGGGTATATTGTGTTGATCTGTTTGGTGTGGTGCGTAGGCTCCACAGTACCGATGGTAATTCTCCGACCCACGCACCACCTGCCTTTTGTGAGACGCTTCTTTATGCCATCACAAATTAGACCGTTAATCTTCTCCACCCGACCATTAGTTTGAGGGTGTAACAT
Organism: Lolium multiflorum; assembly: GCA_030979885.1. NCBI lineage: Eukaryota > Viridiplantae > Streptophyta > Magnoliopsida > Poales > Poaceae > Lolium > Lolium multiflorum. Next base: position 263,540,835 of record CM061749.1, read on the forward strand.
CGAAGCAAAGCTGAGTTTGATGTCGAGCCTTCCACAAAATTGGTGAAACTTGTCAGAGGTGAAGTTGCTACTGTTGTCCGTGATGATGCTGCGTGGTATGCCGAAGGGACACGTGATGTCGTGGAAGAACTTGACATCTATTGCAATTGTTTGGTTGGTGACTGGTATAGCCTCTATTCATTTAGTGAACTTGTCGACTGCGACCAATAGATAAGTATGTCCTCCTGGCGAAGATTTCGGCATTGGACCGACTTGATCGACTCCCCATTGCGCAAAGGGTCATGCAAGAGGTATTGTCATAAGGTCCGTGGCTGGGGCGTGCAGTTTTGGCGCAAAGCGTTGATAGGGATCACACTTCATGACTAGCTCCCTGACATCTGCTGCTGCTGTTGGCCAATAGAACCCAGCTCTGAAGGCTTTGGCGATGAGTGCTCAGCTGCTCGCGTGATGACCGCACGTACCCTCATATATTTCTTGTAGCAAGGCCTTTCCATCTTCGAGCGCAATGCATCGTTGGAATATGCTGGATATACTTCACTTATAGAGTTCACCTACTACCAGTGTGTATGCCTTAGAGCGACACACAATACGCCGTGCTTCTGCTGGGTCATCAGACAGTTCCTGCCAAAGTACATATGCAAGGAAAGGCTTGGTCCAAACAAGCTCGAGGAGTAGAACTTGCTAGCTTGGGCCAATAACGACGTTTTTGTCGACTGTTTGGGGCGAAGCCCCCCGAGTCGGTAGCCGACTGTGCAAGAGGTGCCGAAGTTTTGACTTTCACGGATCACAGGTTGATTACTACGTAAAAAACTCCGTCTGGAATCGCAGAGCATGTGGAACCGATGTTTGCCAAAGTATCTGCTTCTTCATTGCTGGCTCTGCCAATATGTTTCAGTTCGCAACCTTTGAATTTTCCTTCCATCGACTGGTACATTTCGCGATAAACAATCATATTGTTGCTGACTGCATCGCACAGATTCATTGACTGCTGGACAATGAGGTTTGAATCTCCATAGATGTCCAAGCGTGTGGTGCCGCAGGCTTTGGCCATACGCATGCTATGCAACAATGCCTCATATTCTGCTTCATTGTTTGTTGGTAACAGGAAGTTCATCCTTAATACGTACTTCATCTTGTCGCCTTGAGGCGATATGAGCACTACTCCAGCGCCAGCACTCATGTTTCGTTTTAATCCATCGAAGTACATGGTCCATGAACCCGACGTAACTGGAGCAGCTGGTGTTTGTGATTGAATCCAATCAACGAAGAAGTCTAGGAGGACTTGGGAGGACTTGAGACTTGATGGTTGTTCTGTTGACATAGGAAATATAGTGTGGTGCCAACTCGACGGCCCACTGAGATACTCGACCTGTAGCGGATTGGTGAATATGTTCTTTAGCGGAGCCTCGGTGACGATGATAATCTGGTGCTCCGCAAAATAGTGCTGCAATTTTCGTGCTGTCATACATACGGCATATGCTAGCTTCTGGTAATGCGGGTACCACTGTTTGGCGGTGTGAGTACTTCGATGAGGTAGTAGATGGGACGATGTACGCCGTGGACTTTCCATGCTTCCTCACGTTTGACTACTATCACGGTGCTGACCACCCGACTTGTTGCGGCGATGTATAGTAGCATTGGTTCCCTGTCATGCGCAGTGACGAGAACCGATGAAGTAGACAAGAATTTCTTGAGGTTGTCGAAAGCGTCCTGAGCTTCTGTGGTCCACTCGAACTTTTCCGATTTCTTAATCAATTGATAGAAGGGTAGTGCCTTTTTTCCCAACTTGGCGATGAATCTGCTGAGAGCTGCCACCCATCCTGCCAATTTTGTACCTGATGTAGGTTTCTTGGCGGTTCCATATCAAGCAAGGCCTTAATTTTGAGGGGGTTGGCTTCGATCTCCCGAGCAGATATAAAGTACCCGAGTACTTAGCCTCCGGGTACCCCGAAGAAACATTTCTTTGGGTTCAGCTTGATTTTGTAACGATCGAGATTGTCGAAGGTCACGGAGGTCGTCGATGAGAGTGGCGGCATTTCTGGTCTTGACAACGATGTCGTCGATGTAGACCTCAATATTCATGCCGATCTGTTCCCCGAGACAGGCTCGCATACACCGTTGATAAGTTGCACCTACATTTTTCAATCTGAAGGTCATGACGTTCTAACAGTAGACACCATGTGGTGTAATGAACGCCGTTAGCTCTTGGTCTTCTTCCTTCAGTTTGATTTGGTTATATCCAGAGTAAGCATCGAGAAAAGAGAGGCGATCGCTGCCCGCCGTGGAATTGACAATTTGGTCTATGCGCGGCAGCGGAAAATGATCCTTTGGACAATGCTTGTTGAGGCCGGTGAAGTCGATGCACATCCCAAGAGCTGTCGTATCCTTCTTCGGTACCATCATTGGGTTACTACTCACTTGGCTTCCTTGAGTTCCCGGATAAATCCAGCCTTCCGGAGCCGATTAACTTCTTCGCCGATGGCCTTACGCTTTGGTTCCGAAAAATGTCATAGCATTTGCTGGACAGGTTTAGCTTTAGGGTCAACATTGAGGGCGTGCTCAGCGAGTTACCTGGGAATACCTGGCATGTCGGATGGCTCCCATGCAAATATTTCCTAGTGCTCACGAAGGAACTCGATGATCACGCCTTCCTATGCGACAATGAGATCAGCCGATGTGTTGACTGTTTTCTTCGGGTCGGAGGGATGCAATTGATGCTTCTTTGCTTCTTTGGTAGCGTCAAACTCGTCGGTTTTTTGTGTTCTGATTGTCGGTAGGTGGCTGCTTGTGATTGGTGAGTACGTCCAGTGCATTGAGCTCCTCTCTGACTCTGAATTTGGAGGCGATCTGCTGAAAGTATTTGTTGCAATTATCGGAACGAGAGAAACTTCCGTGAACATATATTGTGCTCCTATTATTGCCTGGCATCTTGAGTTTCAGGTACACATAATGAGGGACTGCCATGAACTTAGCGAATGCTGGTCTTCCGAGAATAGCATGCTACTGTGATTCCCATTTCACTACCTCGAACTCAAGTCTTTCCTTCCTGAAGTTGTCGGGTGTACCGAAGACAACGTACAAAGACATCTTTCCAAGAGGATATGCAAGTAGGGTCAGGATAATGCCGTAAAAGCATGTGTCAGATTCTTGTAGCATATCGACTGTAATGCCCATTGCCTTCATTGTGCTTGCGAACAAAGGTTTAAGTCGCTGCCACCATCCATGAACACCTTACTCATGTTGAATCTGCCAATCTGTGCTTCGAGTACCTGATGACCCACAAGTATAGGGGGTGTATCGTAGTACTTTCGACAAATAAGAGTGTCGAACCCAACAAGGAGCAGAAAGCAAACAGGTTTTCACGGGTATTTGGTATTGCAGATAAATAAAGTACGAGTAAATAAAATACAATAATAATAATTGCAGCGAGTGGCGCGATCCTTTTTATAACAAAGGACAAGCCAGTCGTTTTACATATGATGACTAAACTTTCTTGAGGACATCCGAGAATTTCGTCAAGTGCTTTCGCTTCACATAGCTGAATAATATTCATTGGTTTGGTAAGTGTTGTGTGGGTGAACCTATGCTAATGCACTACCCCAACTTGGACTAATGCCTACTTGTGATTATACCCCTTGCAAGCATCCGCAACTAAGAGAAATTAATTAAGATAGATCTAACGACAACCTTAAACTTTGAGATCCTACACTCCCTCGTGCACCGGTTTCCTAACGGGGGTTTGGGTTTCTGTCGCTCCCGCAACCCCACAATTAGTAGCCAAATACACGATGCATTCCCCTAGGCCCATAAAGGTGAAGTATCATGTAGTCGATGTTCACATGATACCACTATAGGAATAACACCACAACTTAAATATCAAACCACTAAATATCACTCAACATAGTTCCACAACTAATAGCATGACTTCTCCCATGTACTCAAGAACTAAACGAACTACTCACGAGACATCATATGGATCATAATCAGACGTGCTATAATGATGAATAACAATCTGGACATAAACCTTAATTCAATGGTTTCACTCAATAGCATCAACTACAAGGAGTAATCAACATCGGGAAAGTTTCCCCTATGAACTAGACAAGTATCAAACCCAAGATGTTACAGCGGGACGGCGTGGAGACGGCGGTGATGATGGTGCTGGTGGTGGAGATGATGGTGATGATGATCCCGATGAAGTCCAGCTCGATGGCGGTGACGATGGCGATGATTTCCCCCCTCCAGGAAGGAATTTCCCCGGCAGATTTCTACCTATCGGAGAGCTTTTCTCTCTCTCTCTCTCTCTCTCTCTCTCTCTCTCGTTCTTCGCCCCGTAGCGGCGGCAGAATATTTCTCTGTTCGCTCCCCCAGTGTTAGGGTTCTCAGGGGGATCAAATACGCGAGGGGCGACGTCAGAAGTGGACTAGGCCACCACACCAGGCCTAGGCGCGGCCAGGGGGTGGTCGGCGCCTAGGGGTGGTGTGGGCCCCTCCTGGCCCATCTCAACCTCCCATTCTGGCTTCCTCCGTCATCGGCGAAATAGGAGTTTCTGGTATTTTCGTGAATTGTTGTTGTTCGAAAATATGGTATCTTGACGGTCCTTTTTCCAGCTGACTCCGGCAGTTAATTCTCCAATAATCATCAAACATACAAAATAGATGGAATAACATAAGTATCGTCTCTAAATATGAAATATATCAATTTATAACAGTAAATTATGATATAAAATAGTGATGCAAATTGGACGTATCAACCCCCCAAGCTTAGACCTCGCTTGTCCCCAAGCGAAATTGAACTTAGTAAACTAGACCACGGGTTTATGGAGTGAAGTGTCGATAAACAAAATACGGACAAGAAGCATCATACTTACCAATACACAAGTCATTATAGATAGCAACTTCTTCTCATATAATCCAACTTGCAATGAGTAAGGAGTCACAAAAGAGAGTTGCATAGAGAAAATCATAATTGGTGATGGCAAACTTTCGTTCTTGGTCAGAGAACAGTTAACAGATTGTACTTATGTTTCGAGCAGAGTCTTTATATTAGAGCTTATTGCTGAAATCACATGCTCAATCATTAGAATCTCTTTTCAATCATAGATAGCTTTCAATGTTATATTCATTCAGACAAAAGCATCGTGCTACACAAGGAAGGATAAAGATTTGATTGAATGCATCAACACACATAAATGCTTGGATCACAACAACTCAAATGCTTGCTTGAGGTAGAGGGAAATAGTCTTACTGACTCAACATAAAAGTAAAAGAAAGGCCCTGCGCAGAGGGAAGGAAGATTACTCATATGCTAAAGCTTTTTATTTTGAATGCAATAGGAGTGTTGAAAATATATTTTGAGAGGTATGCATGTCTATGTCAACGAATGGCATCAAATGATCTATCATCCTTTCATATAGTGACCTCAAGAGCGGCTCCCATGTAGTTCTCCATTGCACACCATTATTTAGGATCTCTCCAGTACATAATGTGTGGAGCATTATTTGTTTATTTTATATTTTGTTTGGGATGGGCACCCAGTTGCCTTGCTCTTTTTTCAACATTAAGGACTTAGCACATTATTCATGCTAGTCACGGAATAAAGTCATGAAAAGACAATAAACCATTCAATACGTCCTCATGAGCTAAAACAAAACACAAAACAGGTAGTAATGTTTGAAGGTTTAAAGGTAGCACACAAGCAATTCACTTTGGAGTGGCAGTGAAATACCACATATAGGTAGATATGGTGGACACAAATGGTATGGGTTTTTGGTTGAAGGTTTGGATGTACGAGAAGCAATCCTTCTCAGTACATGTCTTTGGCTAGCAAGGTTGGTGATGTGGGCATTACCCTTCGGGTAACTAGTATTATGCTACTTCATATGGCCCAACCAGGGGCCCATGAAGATCATCTACCGACCAAGGTGGGACAATACATCGGTTCAAAAGAAGGAGATTCATCCGAAGAAGGATTCTTGATGAACAAGGCAGGAAGACATTAAACAAGGAAAGGTTAGAAATAGGACTCTTTGTAACCTAGTCGAACCCGGACAAAACTCTCGAGACCTGGCCTGCAATATAAGGGCCAGGAGAGGGGATGCCGAGGGACATAACCACAATAGATATAACCATCGCAAGTCTAGAGCTAGGTCATTAGAATCTTAGCCTCTCGACGAGATCTTAGTCATAGCCTTCAGCTACCCCATTGTAACCCGATATATTCGATAATCAAGATCAGACAAGCAGGAAGTAAGGGTTTTACCTCATCGAGGGCCCCGAACCTGGGTAAATCTCTCTCCATGTGTGTTTGGTATCCGATGTCTCGTGTCAACCTGTAGGATTCCGTCAAGCCTAAGCCCCAAAAGGTGGGGATTGCCGAGGAGCACCCTCGTCAGTTGGGTAGCAAGCATAAGAGTTGAGCGAAACAAACAAATATGCATGTGATAGAAAACAATCATGCAATCTTCCTTGGAAGTACAAACGATTTAATCTTGAGAATACTAAGCTTATGAGCCAACAAGAAAGAAAGATAATGGAATAATATATCTACATGTATTTCTCTCTTTTCTACTTAAGCCTCAAAGTATTGTTGCTACTGACCAATGCTAAGTTTGCCAAGACCAACTAGAATTACTTGATGCTCCCAAAGTGATACCAATACTAACCAACAAGATTAATCATATGACAGAAATTACAAACTAAAATAATATGTGCAGAAAATAAATGATAAAAACTTCTCATTAATATTCCATAACGGCAACACACACCAAGGGATACATAGATAATCAACTAAAGGAGAGACACTGCAACCTATCCTATATGATAACTTCACTACTCATGATATGACTCTACTAAAAAGTAAATAGGTAAAAGATAATAGTGAGATACCGCGGCACTCTCCCAAGCTTGGAACAAGCCAAGGGGATGCCAATACCAATGACGAATTACTCCTTTGGTGGGGGTGGTGCATCCTTAATAAGCTTATCAACCAACTCCTTCAACTCATCAATCTTGTAGGTGAGAATATGAATCAACTCCGTGTTGTGATCGATATGATTCATGAACTTGTCAGAATGTGAGTCCCAGCTCTTGGAATTATTCCCCCATCCTTCCTCAGACTCAGAGCTTCCTTTCCCTGCATTGTTAGAACGATCCATATCCCATCCAGAGGGTAACTCAGCCTGAGGCACCCTTTGGAATTGATGCTTATGGGTTAAAGTATGGAAGGGATTACGGTTGCCTGGAGACGATGTCCTCTCAGCTAGGATGTGACGTGGAACCTCTCCTCCAGCGGGTATCCGCGCTCCTTCAACTTGAGAGGGTCTTCCACCACTCCAATGCTTGCAACGATGGTGCGAGGAGGTGAGCGCCGGTCTTCTTCTACTTCCTCTTCATCTTCACTCTTGACCTCCACCTCCGGCTTGGGGCTTTGGAGATCATCTTCCGACAGCTCCTTGCCGTTGTCGTTGTTGGTGGAGACCATGGTGCCTCTAAAACTGAAAAAAATCCTGGCAGAAACCGATCGAAACGAAAACACGACGAGAACACAATATACGAACCTCGGGGGATCCGGGGGATTATATAGCAAAAAGTTTCATAACAAAAGGAAGGGAACAAGGCAAAACCGGGCCGGAGATCGAGGGGCTCTGGGGTGCCCCCACCATGCCTAGGCGCGGCCTAAGCCTGGCCCGCGCCTAGGTGTGGTGTGGTGCCGCCGGGCACTGTTTCCTACACCTTTTTGTCTCATAATTTTTCATATTTAATAAAAACAATAAAAATATAAGCTGGAAAGTTTTACGCGAACTTTTTCTTACTAAAGATGTTACCTATTCGAAAAAGGACTCTGTAGATTCCTGGATTTGCTCCTTAATGAATTCCTCCGGAGTCACCATTTGAATAATATCAATATCTTCATTATAAGAATCTACAGAAATATAATGTTTGAGTCTTTTCCCATTCACCACTTGTGTAGTGTTATCCTTCAATGAAGCAATTTTTATGGCACCGGAACGATACACCTCTTCAATAATAAAAGGTCCTTCCCATTTTAAGAGTAATTTCTTGCAAAAATTCTGAGACGAGACCTATACAATAGAACTTTATCACCAACATGGAACTCTCTCTTAAGAATTCTCTTATCATGCCACTTTTTAACCTTCTCTTTAAAGAGTCTAGCATTTTCATAAGCTTCATTCCTCCTTTCATCTAGAGAAATCAAGTGAAGCAACCTTTTCTTACAAGCTAGTTTAAAGTCTCTATTAAGTTCTTTCACTGCCCAATAAGCTTTGTGTTCTAATTCTGAAGGCAAGTGACAGGTTTTTCCATAAACCATTTTGTAAGGAGACATACCCATTGGATTTTTGTAAGCAGTTCTATAAGCCCATAAAGCATCATTTAACTTACTAGCCTAATTCTTCCTAGATTTATTAACAGTCTTTTGCAAGATAGATTTAATCTCTCTATTTGATAATTCTACTTGCCCACTTGTTTGAGGATGATAGGCTGAAGCAATTCTATGATTAACATCATATCTAGCAAGGGTCTTTCTAAAACCACCATGAATAAAATGAGAACCTCCATCAGTCATAAGATATCTAGGCACACCAAATCTAGGGAAAATAACATCCTTAAGCATTTTTAACGAGGTCTCACCATCAACACTCTTTGTAGGTATAGCTTCTACCCACTTAGTTACATAATCAACATCAGCAAGTATATGAGTATAACCCTCTGAAGGAGGAAAAGGACCCATAAAGTCAAATCCCCAACATTCAAATGGTTCAATAACAAGAGAATAACTCATAGGCATTTCATTGCGTCTAGAAATATTACCAACTCTTTGGCATTCATCACAAGATAAAATAAACTTTCTTGCATCCTTAAAAAGAGTAGACCAATAAAAACATGATTGTAGAACCTTTTGTGCAGTTCTATCTCCAGCATGATGTCGTCCATAAGCACTACCATGACATTTTCTCAATATCTCTTGTTGCTCATATTCCACAACGTATATTCACATAATACCATCCACTCCTTCTTTATATAAGTGTGGGTCATCCCAAAAATAATGCCTCAAATCATAAAATAATTTCCTTCTTTGATGAGTTGCAAATGTTGGAGGAAAATACTGGGAAACAATAAAGTTGGCATAATTAACATACCAAGGACTCTCACGCGAAGTTACTTTTATTGCAGCCAATTGTTCATTTGGAAAACTATCATTAACATGAATAGGATCATAAGAAATGTTTTCCAATTAAGACAAATTTTCAGCAACAGGATTTTCAGCACCTTTCCTATCTACAATATGCAGATCAAACTCTTGTAAAAGAAACACCCATCTAATAAGCCTAGGCTTAGCATCTTTATTTTCCATAAGGTACCTAATAGCAGCATGATCAGTATGAATAGTAACTTTCGAATCAACAATATAAGGTGTCAATTTATGACAAGCACAGACTACAACTAGGAATTCTTTTTTCAGTAATATCATAATTCTTTTGAGCAGCATCAAGAGTCTTACTAGCATAATGAATAACATTTTTCCAAGAACAGCACCTACTGTAAAATCACTAGCATCGCACATAATTTCAAAGGTTAAATTCCAATCAGGTGGTTGAACAATAGGAGCAGTAGTTAAAGCCTTCTTTAGAGTTTCAAAAGCTTCCTTACATTCATCATCAAAAACAAAAGTTACTTCCTTTTGGAGAAGATTAGTAAAAGGCTTTGAAATTTTAGAGAAATCCTTAATAAATCTACTATAGAAACCAACATGACCAAGAATACTACGAATATGTTTCACATCCCTGGGACAGGCATTTTCTCAATTGCTTCCACTTTAGCTCTGTCGACTTCAATACCTCTTTCAGAAACTTTATGTCCAAGAACAATTCCTTCATTTACCATAAAGTGGCATTTCTCCCAGTCAAGAACAAGATTAGTTTCTTCACATCTCTGCAAAACTTTATCAAGATTGTGCAAATAGTTATCAAAAGAAGTCTCATAGATGGAGAAACCGTTCATGAATACTTCCACAATTTCTTCACAAAAACCATGAAAGATAGCAGACATGCATCTCTGAAATGTAGCAGGAGCATTACACAAACCAAAATGCATACATCTATAAGCATAAGTTTCATAAGAACAAGTAAAAGTGGGTTTCTCTTGATCTTGCTTTTTAACAGCAATTTGAGAAAACCCATAATAACCATCAAGGAAGCAAAAATGAGTTTTCTTAGACAACCTTTCTAACATTTGATCAACAACTACTACTCTTTGAGAAATAAGTTCATTATTCTCATTAGGCACAACAGTAATTTCTCCTTTCTTAGGGACACAGTGCACAGGACTAACCCATCTACTACCAACAATAGGTTAATTAATACTATCATCAAGGAGTTTCAATACCTCATTTCTTACCACATCCTTCATCTTAGGAATTAAACAGCGTTGATGTTCAACAACTGGATTTGCATCCGGTTCCATATTAATAGCATGCTGACATATAGTAGGAGAAATCCCCTTCAAATCATCAAGAGTATATCCCATAGCTCCTCGGTGTTTCTTCAATACTCCCAATAATCTTTCCTCTTCCTGTCCTGAAAGTTTAGAACTAATAATAACAGGATATATTTTCTTATCATCAATATAAGCATATTTAAGATCATCAGGTAAAGGTTTTAAATCGAAAACAGGATCCTCCTTGGGTGGTAGCATGGTAGCCAGGTCTTCCACAGGTAGATCGTGCTTAAGCATCTCCAGTTGACGAAGAATAATCTCATCAATCTCATTTCTTTCCTCCATAAAGATCTCACTTTCGTGGTCCTCCATATATTGCTGCAAAACATCGTTAGGAGCAAGAGCAATAGAGGCAAGTTGTTCAACTCTAAAATCTTCATTAGGCAATTCAGTTTTATAAGGAGCTTTAGCAAACTTAGAAAAATTAAACTCATAAGACTCTCCATCAAATTTAGTAAGAATTTTCTCCTTCTTACAGTCTATAATAGCACCACAAGTATTCAAGAAAGGTCTACCAAAAATTATAGGACAAGTCTTACTAGAAGCTGAACCAAATACTAGAAAATCAGCAGGATATTTAATCTTACCACATGAAACTTCCACATCTCTAACAATACCAATTGTAGAGAAGGTCTCTCTATTAGAAATTTCAATAACCACATCAATTTCTTCAAGTTCAGAAGAACCAACTTCATGCATAATTTCCCTGTAAAGCTCATAAGGAATAGCACTTGAACTTGCACCAATATCACATAAACCATAATAGCAATGATCACTTATTCTGACAGAAAGCACAGGAACACTAGTTTTCTTGGATTTACTAGGATGTGAAACAATATTAGAAGAATCTTCATAGAAAATAATATGTCCATCTTCTACATTTTCAGTAACAAGGTCCTTTACTATTGCTATCGCAGGTTCAATAGTTATTTGTTCATCAGGTTCTATAGCTTTCTTTCTACTTTTATTAACCACACTAGTTATGATAGAATGTTCCTTTACCTTGGCAGGGAAAGGTACTTTCTCAATATAAGGTTCAGGCAAAACACGATCAGCAGTACAAACTTCAATATTTCTAGCAGGAACACAATTAACAATATCTTTATAAGGTGCATGGTACTTGTTCCACTCCTTTTTGGGAACATCAAGATAAGAGGCAAAAGCCTTAAAACAATTTGCAAGAATTTGAGAATCAAGACCATAAACAACACTAGTATTACGAAAGTCATCAGTTTGCATAAAAGATTCAATGCATTCATAATCATAATTAATACCTGAATTTCTTCCTTTATCATTCTCCCATCCTTCAATATTTTCCTGAATGCGGTCGAGAAGACCCCATTTAGCTTTTTCTTTCATACGTGTAAATGATCTGGAACAAGAAGCATCCAATGAATCCTTATCATGAAGAGAAAGCCTTGCATAGAAGTTATTAATAACAATATTACTAGGGAGCTCATGAATGGGGCATTTGAGCATTAGTGACTTCAATCTCCCCCACTCTCTCCATCTTTAGGCCAAAAATTATATATTTGATTCCGATCTTTATGAACCTCACTTGGAGGATAAAATTTAGAATAAAAGAGAGGTACAATTTCCACCCATCCATTCTTCAGCATCTTATATCATTCCGCATCTCTTCCCTTAAGTGATAAAGTGAATAACTTCCTCTTAATTTGGCCCATTCAGATACCTGCACACTTGAACAACTCGTATAATTCATATATAAAGAGTAAATGATCACCCGGATGGACAGTTCCATCTCCTAAATAGCAGTTTGTTACCCTCCAAAACCCACCGACGGGCAATGGCTAAGCAACACGAAGAGCCGGGAGGATCCCAAGGCCGCTTAGTGGACCCTGGCACCTCGCGTCGTCCCGCAAATCTTCCAGCCACGTCCTGGCGGTTGCTAGGGCGTGCCACCTGACCTAGACCCGATCAGGAAGGTGTTAGAGTGCTTCGATTGTTCTGCATGGTAGACACGTAAACATTAAATACGAGCCCTATCGGCTCTCAGGTTGCCCGTGGATCGGCTCAAGGAGCCGATCGCCCCATGTTTCACGTTGGATTTACAATGCCATGGGGATCCTGCTTGATCAAAACAAAGCTAAAGCGATCCACGACAGTTTAGGGTTTTCACCGCATAACCGGAACGTCCTACGTGCGATCGGGCCTAGCAGCTACGGAAGATGATGCAAACCTGTCATGACCGCACTTATGGAGGCATTGGGCCGTGTCGCCTTGGGCCGTGTCACCTTGGGCCATGGGTCGGCCTTGCTTGGAGGAGGACGGGTGCAGAATATATACACAGGAGGAGCTACACGGGAAGGCATCGAACAGAAACACAGAAATGGAACTCCTCGTCTATCTTCCTCTTCCTCTGGTCTAAATCCTCCTCTCCTTCAGGTCTGGTTGCTACCACAAGCAACCGCTGTATCGACCTCACGCCCCGATCCTCACCGGCGGCAAGGGGGTGTGACAATTTGGTACCAGAGCCACGAAATTTCCCCAGAATATCCCAAAAAACTCCCCACAAAAAAAATCCCCCACAATATACTGGAGGAGATGGGGGTGGCAGCGACAACGACGGCGGCGGCCATGAACGGCATCCAGGAGAGCCTGCTGCAGCTCAACGCCACGCTGGTTCGCATTGCGGCGAATCAAGATAAGATGCTGGTGGATTTGAAGAAGACAACGGCAGCGCTCACGTCCAACGCCACAACCAGGTCGCGGTTCATGGCGGGCCAAGCCTCGCCTCAGCTGGGGACGAAGCCTTCGTTAAACAAGGTTTCCCTGTACGACCGTGACGCGGATGCTACCAGTTTTCGTGTTTCCCCTGCCCTCTCTTCCGCGGCGCCCACAAGGTGTTCGACCCTGGGCGGCAATGTCAGCGGCAGCAATGCAACGCTCTCGTTTCAGTCCTGGGGAAACACAGTAGAGTTCCTCGCACCCTTTGAGGCCTCGCTGGACAAGCCACTGCAGTCGTTCGGCGACCTCGAGTTCAGCATGTTGACACCCACCACGGGTGGTTCAATAAATTGGTGCCATGACGAGCCGAAGTCTGCGTTGATGCATGTGACGAGTACAAGCTCATCCCCGACTCCCACTTTGCTCGATGGCGCTCTGTTCAACCCCACGCCAATGGTCACAACTGACCAACAGCTTCGCATGCCGGCAGCCGACACATGTTCAACAAAGTGTTGCCACACGGAAGCCAACATACATCAGCCTGATTTCACCCGGGAAATGATTCTGAATGCACCCCTCAACGCTGCTATGTTCGACAATCCACGTGACAAGATAGGATTCTTAGAGGTTCTCACCAATGTTGGAGGTTTGTCCATGTTCTCGGAGTTTGATATATGTCCTGGTGAAGAAGCCCTTTACAAGGACACTCTCTGGGATGATAATATTGGAGATAGTGTGCTAACTCATCTTGGTGGCTTGTCACTATTCATGGAGCTGCCTATGAATACTCTCAAGGAGCCTGAGGTTTCGGCTGAAACTAGCATAAGCTTGGGTCATGCAGCATGCATTTCTGGGGATGCAACACATGATCCCAAATTTTTGTTGCCCTATGCTACAACCAGTGTGAAACTATCATGGACATGGGATCCTGGAAAGCAAGATGTGATCTATATTGGTCCCAGTGGATACATCAGACTAATGTCCAGAATTCTTGTAACTGAGCTCTGTTTTCAGTGGGAACCAGGAATCATGCTGAATGCTCTTATGGATGCAATGTCTGGTAAACTATCATCATATATTCACTTGGACCAACAGTTAGCTTACTTGCATCGGTCATACCTTCAAGCGCTCAGGGAACTAGGCAAGTGCATCATTGTTCTCATGTATATGCCAACCATCTCTATATACCTTGATATTCGATTGGCTATCCATGTTCTGTATAAGCAAGGGGATCCTGGTGCTTGTTGTTCACTGCAGCTTGTCGTGAGAAACCTACAGTACATGTTGGCGCTGATTGGAAATGTTGATGTGGTGCGTGACTCTACAAGATTACGGCCAACAAACGTGGAGATGGAAAGTTTCAGCATCACAGTAGGCCCAATTGTAAACATTTCACTAAAGTTTGCCCTGGGAAATGTTTTGGAGGATGCTATTTACAGACTTGTTGTCAGCTTCTCTTGCACCTCAGATTATGGCTATGAATTTTACTCCAGCCAACTGTCCAAGCTTCATGCTGCAAAGTCCGACTTCCGCAGTGTAACATCCCAAAAATTTAAAACAAAGAGAAAATGAATTCCCTTTTTCCAAAAATGAGAACCAACAAAAACTTTTATTAAATTAAGTTTGGTACATAGTGAGCATGCTTATATGTGGTGATATTGCCATGATTGTTTATTTATTGCATTGAACCTAATTCCCAAAACCCTAAACCCTAATCTTCTCACAACAAAATAGTATCAAATAAGAAGGAACTCAAATGAAGTAAAATATGTGGGCCTATAACCCTAACATGCAAATATTGACTAATGACATGCTTACTCTTCAAAATATAGGTGAACCATTGTGATACTCCACTAAACCCTAAACCTCCCCCCCCTCTTTTCACCATCATAGTTAAAATAAAATAAAAGGAAAATAAATAAGAAAAAGGCATATGTGCCTATGGCTATTTTTATAAATCTTTACCCCAAGCTCCTCTACTTTGTTTAGTGGTTTGGAAAACCATTGTACACCCTATCTGGTACTTATCAAACCTAAGTTAAGTTGTTGCCAAAGAAAATAAAAAGAAACTAAACATGCCATAGAGGCATATGAGAGTAAATTAGCAAATTTATGAAATTGAGAAGGTTGACCCTAGGATTTGTTGTGAATGGTTAGCTCACCTCCATATAACATATCAACACTCAACAACACCATTTGGGACAAGCAAAGTCAAATTAAAAATCAAATGCCACCTATGCATAGAGGCATATGTGACACATAGCCATTTTTCCAAAACTTGACCTAAGCACCTATACCTTGACTAAATGGTTTGAAAACCTTACTAAACCCAAACTAATACTAAATCAACCATGAACCATGATCTTTGATCATAGATCAAGAAAATAAAATAAAAAGATGAAATGCACATATGTGCATATGGCCAAAAATACAAATTTGAGCCAAAGACCATCAAACTTGTTTCCATTGCTTGGATTGTTTTCTTATATCATATTAAACCTCAACCACATCAAGGGGATCAAGAAAAACCAAATCAAATAGAAAATAAGAAGATTTTCCAATACACATATGTGGATATGGCCATTTTTACAAATCTTGAACCTAGACCATTATGGCTTGCACCATTGGTTGTGTTTGGTTACTAAACACATATAAACACCTTTGGAATCAAACAAACTCAAATCAAATCAAAATTGAATGAAATATGAGCTCACATGCACTAATGGTCATTTGGCCACATTATAAAATGTTCCCCACTTTAACCCCTGGTTTTTACTTTTCTTCAAACTAAACTTGGTAAAACAAAGCCATGTCATCCAAGAACATGTCAAGGTGAGTAACTTTCATGTTGACCACCAAGGTCAGAGTTGACTAGGTTGACCAGTATGAGAGTGACAAGTGGCAACATTGAAACAAAGAGAAGATCATCCCCATTTTGAAATTTCACAAACCACTTCAAATTTGACCACCACCACCACCAATCTACTGCAAATATTATAGGATTACACTCCACCAAAAATCACTGAAAAATTCCAAAATAATGTTCTTGCGGCCATTGTGTCGAACAGGTTATGTGCACCATTCTACCAACTCCCTACACTCAAAAATCCAGCAGATTCTTGCCCTAACCATCCATCTTTGCTCAGCATTGGTACTCTCTTACACCTCTAGCATCATTGCAGTACCAGAGCCATCATATTTTGGACGAATTATAGCACAACCATGCCATGCCGAGCATGTCATGCACACCATCATGCCACTCCTCTCTCTTTGCTTTTCCACCGTGCACGACCATGTCAGCCACCTTCCCCTCACTCCCCCACACCTGCTGGTACATGCCATCGACGAAGGGGAGCAAGCCACTGGCCGGAACACGCGCGCCCAGTGACGTCCACGACGCGCCAGAGCGCGCCACGACACGCCCTGGACGCGACAGAGCGCCATCACCGCACGTCACCCTCGTCCTCCCCTCGCTCTCTCCGCGCGCCAATCGCCTCGCCGTTGACCCTGCTACCTCTCAGACACGCCCACTTGTCCGCACTGGAGCTGTAGACGACGCCACCATCGCCGACGTTCGCCGCAGTACCGTGAGCTACCGTCACACGCCTGCCCTCGTCACTGCATCGTTTCCCCTGTAGTCAAGCTCGTCGTGACCGCGTTGACGTCGCCGACACGCGTGCGTCATCGCCCAACCCTCTGCACCCCTGTAGACGCATCGACGACGACGACCTCACCGCTGCGCCTCGGCCTCGCTCCGATGCTATAAAAGGAGGGCTCCCCTCGCTCCATTCACCACACCAGTACCTTCCCCTCTCATCTCTGACTCTCCTCACCATCTCGCTGCTCGACATTGTCCAGTAGCTCCGCCCAATTTCACCATCGCCGCCCGTGGCCGCCGCAGAAGCTCGCCGTCGAGTTCGTCCACCCCCGGAGCTCCCACGACCCTCGTTCGCCTCGCCTTCGTCTTCCACGTCGATCGCTCGCCTCGCCGACCTCTCTGGACGCCGGTAAGACCCCTCCCTGGACCCCCATGGCCGCCGGCAAGATTTAGACCTCGCCGGAGCTCGCCGCCGACGAGGACGAACCCCAACCGTAGATCTCCCTTTAATCCAACGGCCTGCAGCGCGCCGCACCGCTTCGGCGTGTAAACAGGCTGACAGGTGGGGTAGCCCCTGTCAGGCGGCCCGCGAGCCTCGCCAGCCTAGCTGGGCCGGCCCAACTCTTTTCCCCTCTCACTAGCCCATTTGCTTTCCCGCGCGAGCCCATGCATTTGAATTTGAATATTTCGAATTGATCAAATTGCTTACTGCATACATTTTCCAATTTAAATAGAATCAAATCTACTTGGCCAAATTTTATAAATTTTATATATTTGGAAAGCTTAGGATTTTATCTACACAATGCCACTGGATTGAACCCTAGATCTATTATAGAAATAATGTGACAAAATAAACAAGTCAGGGACTTTTGTGACTTAGAATAATTATTAAAAATCAACCAAAAATGCTTTTGAGTTGATTCCAACTCCTATAATTCACATTTCACTTACACTAATTGGTTCTGCAAAAATATGCCATGCTTACCTTGAATGATCATGGCCTAGTTTAATTAAAGGACTTTATGGCTATTTCTAGTCAAAGACATTGTCCAAAACTATTAAATAAACCTTATGGAAATGTTTCTCTCATTTAAATCTTGTCATGAACAATTCAAACTAAGCTAGAGACTCTGGTCATTTAGGTCTCATATGAATTGTTGATAATATTAGATCATTACCATGTTAGAATTAAAGGGTATGAGGTGCTACACCTCATTTAAATCATTAGTATGTGGTATTAAACTATATGAGGTGTAGCCTCTCATTTAAACACTTACTCCAAGGGATTCAATGAGAATTAATGACACATGTAGTAATAATCCATAGGTTCTTATTTAAAAATATTCAATCATTTTCATAGTAGTATTTAAATTATTCAAGGCTACTTATTAAATCTTATGAGATGTAGTGGTCTCATTTAAATCTTGTCTCAACTAAGTTAATATGGGGTATAGACTATGGTCAATTTTAAACTCATATTAAATTAGTTGATGATATTAAATCATTAATCATGAGTATTAAAAAGGCATGAGGTGGTGTGCCTCATTTAAATCACTCCCCAATTGATACTTATGAAGAGGTTGACCTGGGTCAACCTAGGTCATATGACATTAATGGAGGAAATTAAATCTTAATAATATTCAATGAGAGGAAATTATTTTCCTCAAGAAATAAATAGAAACTCTAATTAATATTTATAATGAGAGGAAATTATTTTTCTTAAGAATAACATGAAATCCACTCACCTAATAAGCATGTTGATTGATAGCTTAGTAGGAGTGATTTATGTGTGTGCTTAGTTTAGTACTTAGGCTTTGTGTGGTAATTGTGTGTATTGTACTCGTATTTAGACGCTAGTACCGAGGAGTACACCGAGGAGGAGGAGGACTACTTTGAAGAGGAAGAGAACTTTGATCACTACTCCAACCAAGGCAAGCTAATATTATTGCTAAGTGCAAAGCTCTACCAGAGCAAGGCACCACCATTTTTTTACTTTATGCTTAATGATCCCAACCCAAGTTTTACCTTACAAGCTTTAATGTTTTTGGTTTATCAAAGTTTACTTTTGGTTCATGATTCACTTGGTCTAGAGTAGAACAAGATCAGCAAATTTAGCCTAGAGCAATGAAAGCTAGATAGCACCCCTCATGATTAGTTGCTAGTGCTAACAAATAAAATTGACTACTCTAGATGGGAACTTGTGAAATGAAATGACTTTGAAAACCTTGGAATGATGAGTCATTCTATTGAAAGATTTTGAAGGTGAATGTGACTTGTGAATGACATGGTGAACTTTACAAAACTGATGGTTGGGTTCGGATGCGATACCATTCCAATTTTGCAAGTACCCCCACAATACCCGATTATGGGTAAGGGCTTAACTGGAAGTTTATGTATCTTAGTATGGGTTCCCTCTAAACAAGCGTCATCGGGGTTATGCCAAGGGCTGCCTCCAAAGAAACATGACATGATGTGAAATGACGTGAATGAGGTGAATTGTCCGGCCCAAGCCCTGTGCAGTTCCCAGGTGACTGTCTGTCTTCACGGGAGGCCAAGCTCATGGGGAGAGGTGCCTATACTAGGGTATGTAAGTGAAAGGTTATGGTTGGTAGTCCGCACACGGAGTGTGATAAAGGGCCAGTTAACCCTGACGGATTATTGCAAATATTGTGGCACAAGTGTACGACCTCTGCGAGTGTAGAACTATTCGAATAGCCGTGTCCACGGTTACGGACGATTGGAAAGGCCATACTGTTCCGTCATCAGACCATTTTCAAAAATGTGACATGTGAAGGGTGACTTGTGTTTTGAACCTGAACTGGTGACTTTGACTGAATCACAACAGAGTTGTGGGAATGACACTAATGTTCCCCCTTGAGTTAGTCTAGCGATTCAAGCATCTTTACTAAATGTTTATGAAATAAACTTGGCTTTATGCAAATAAACCTAGAGCTTAGCATCCCCCTTACTATAGTTGATAGTGCTTACATTAGTATTAGTTTGCGAGTACTTTAAAGTACTCATGGCTTTGTCCCTGGCTATTCAAATGGCCAGACTATGAAGAGGAACAGAGTACGAGGAAGATGGACAGCAGGACGTCTACGACAACTAGGATCACTCCTGACGTCAACAGTTGCTGTGGAATAGATGGACCGCAATCGTTACTTCGCTTCCGCTATGTGTTTTGTAATAGGATCTCTAGATCCACTATGATGTATTAAGACTGGATCATGTGATCCCTCTATGTAAGACAATTATGTGATGTAATGAATGATGTGTTGAGATATCAATCTATTATGTCTCGCAAAAACAATATTCCTGGGATTGCGATGAATGGCATAATAGGCATCTGGACTTAAAAATCCGGGTGTTGACAAGTTGGTATCAGAGCCATCGTTGACCTTAGGAGACCCTAGTTAGAATGGACGTCCTGAAAAATTTAGTTTCAATAACAAATGAAATGAATATTTATGAAAAATTATTCTCACTCTTATCCTTGAAATCTTTTTCAAAAAGAGAAATTTATGCCCTATTTCTTTTATAATACTACATAAAAATTTGCACACTTGATCACTTCTCTAACTTACTTATCCTAAATTGCTCACAGATGGAATACCAATGGAAATGCTATCAGCTTGGTCATGGAGGAGAACTGAAGTTCGAAAAGGATTTGAAGCAACTAGTGGAATATCTAGGACACCCGTACCCCGAGTTCTTCGGAACATCCTTCAATAATCAGTTGGGAGGACCACCTCGGTGGGAAGTTTCTGCTGATCTAGGAAGAAAGCTTGGAGCCCCGGTATGGGAAACCATATGGTTTTCTGTAACGGGAAACACCTGGAAGGAAGGACTAGACAAAGCTATGCAAGAAGCAATTTCCCGTCTGTGTGGACAAAATAAGGACAAGATCAAGAACACTCGTTTCCTCTACTACCCAAGACATGACTCCATGGGAAGACCGATGACCATGCCCCCACCACAACCAGAGATGAACCCCTATAAAGCCCCTCAGGACTTCAGGCAGTACAAAACCCGCAGGGATTTGGAGAACGCCCTTGCCCTTCGCCAAGCACCTCAACAGTGAAGACGAAGAATTCCCCCTGAAGAGTAGTATTATTAAAGCACTATCGTAGGTGTGAGTTTGTATCAGGATCCCTTTTGTATAGTAGAGCGATGAATGGTTCTTAAAACCAACGATGTGTTAGCCTTGTAATGTGTGATGCTTGGTATAAATGAAAAAGTGTTGTTGGTTTTTACCCCCTCAACACTACTCAATTTTTGAAAACTTTGTGAACTTTAACTAAAATAAACGATAGAAATTTCCCTCTTATCTTATCATCTATCTCAACCTTCAGATGGCCCCACCAAACCGCAACCAAGACGCAATGATGCAGATGATCCAGACGATGATGGAAGATCGCGAAGCCGCGAGAGCTGAACGACAAGCCAACTTAGCTGCACTGCAGCAGATTGCTCAGAACAACAACGGCCATGGAAACCATGATCACCCAGGATCAAAGCTGAAGAACTTTCAGAACACCAACCCTCCGATGTTTAGTAAGACCGAAGAGCCACTTGACGCAGATGACTGGCTCCAGACAATGGAGAACAACCTAGAAGTTGCGGGAGTAGAAGCCGAGAAAAATCTTGTTGCCACCCACTACTGTCAGGACTGCAGAGCCTGGTGGACAAGTGCCCGCGCAATGAATGCTGGACAAATGATGAACTGGGAAGACTTCAAGCTGAAGTTTAGTAAATACCATGTGCCCCAAGGACTAATCAAGAAAATGAGAGACGAGTTCCGGAACGAAGCAAGGAAGAATGTCCGTGGTGGAATACCGCGACAAGTTTCTTACACTGTCAAGGTACGCCCCGGATGAGACAGATACCAATGAGAAGAGAAAGGAAAGATTTCTGAATGGACTGCATGACGAGATGCAAACTGTGTTAGTGAACATTCCGTTCGCTGACTTAGAAGCCCTGGTAGACTCAGCCATACAAATGGAAGGAAAGTTACATCAAGCCAATGAAAACCGCAAGCGCAGGATGATGAACCAGAATGGACCCCACCATACCCAGAAGTACCGCAACAACTCCTCTGGAGGATTCACCCCAAGATACAATAAACCCCCTGCTCAGAATTATCGCCCCAACTACCCCAACCACAATGGAGGACCCCCGAAGCCCGGAGGCAACAACAACAACAACAACCACAACAACAACAGTAACAACAAGGGAAACAATAACAACCTCAATAATGCCCCAAAGACTGGAAGCAACGCTGTCCCCGTCAACCCCAAAGACAAGACCACAGTCAACTGCTATGAATGTGGAGTTGTGGGTCACTTCTCCAATGAGTGCCCCAAGAAGCTTGCCAGGATTGCCGCCAATACCGCCGCACCTGCTCAGCAACAGCGCCGCTTTGCCGGAAGGAGGAATCAGAACAACAACAATGGCCGTCTCTACCACATGACTGCCACTGAAGCTCATGAAGCACCCCAGACCATGCCAAGTATGTCTTCCTGTTAATCCAAAATTCTCAATCTTTCTTAGGAACCTAACTTTTCTTAAAATCTCGGGACGAGATTTGTTTAAGGGGGAAGGGTTGTAACATCCCAAAAATTTAAAACAAAGAGAAAATGAATTCCCTTTTTCCAAAAATGAGAACCAACAAAAACTTTTATTAAATTAAGTTTGGTACATAGTGAGCATGCTTATATGTGGTGATATTGCCATGATTGTTTATTTATTGCATTGAACCTAATTCCCAAAACCCTAAACCCTAATCTTCTCACAACAAAATAGTATCAAATAAGAAGGAACTCAAATGAAGTAAAATATGTGGGCCTATAACCCTAACATGCAAATATTGACTAATGACATGCTTACTCTTCAAAATATAGGTGAACCATTGTGATACTCCACTAAACCCTAAACCTCCCCCCCCTCTTTTCACCATCATAGTTAAAATAAAATAAAAGGAAAATAAATAAGAAAAGGAGGCATATGTGCCTATGGCTATTTTTATAAATCTTTACCCCAAGCTCCTCTACTTTGTTTAGTGGTTTGGAAAACCATTGTACACCCTATCTGGTACTTATCAAACCTAAGTTAAGTTGTTGCCAAAGAAAATAAAAAGAAACTAAACATGCCATAGAGGCATATGAGAGTAAATTAGCAAATTTATGAAATTGAGAAGGTTGACCCTAGGATTTGTTGTGAATGGTTAGCTCACCTCCATATAACATATCAACACTCAACAACACCATTTGGGACAAGCAAAGTCAAATTAAAAATCAAATGCCACCTATGCATAGAGGCATATGTGACACATAGCCATTTTTCCAAAACTTGACCTAAGCACCTATACCTTGACTAAATGGTTTGAAAACCTTACTAAACCCAAACTAATACTAAATCAACCATGAACCATGATCTTTGATCATAGATCAAGAAAATAAAATAAAAAGATGAAATGCACATATGTGCATATGGCCAAAAATACAAATTTGAGCCAAAGACCATCAAACTTGTTTCCATTGCTTGGATTGTTTTCTTATATCATATTAAACCTCAACCACATCAAGGGGATCAAGAAAAACCAAATCAAATAGAAAATAAGAAGATTTTCCAATACACATATGTGGATATGGCCATTTTTACAAATCTTGAACCTAGACCATTATGGCTTGCACCATTGGTTGTGTTTGGTTACTAAACACATATAAACACCTTTGGAATCAAACAAACTCAAATCAAATCAAAATTGAATGAAATATGAGCTCACATGCACTAATGGTCATTTGGCCACATTATAAAATGTTCCCCACTTTAACCCCTGGTTTTTACTTTTCTTCAAACTAAACTTGGTAAAACAAAGCCATGTCATCCAAGAACATGTCAAGGTGAGTAACTTTCATGTTGACCACCAAGGTCAGAGTTGACTAGGTTGACCAGTATGAGAGTGACAAGTGGCAACATTGAAACAAAGAGAAGATCATCCCCATTTTGAAATTTCACAAACCACTTCAAATTTGACCACCACCACCACCAATCTACTGCAAATATTATAGGATTACACTCCACCAAAAATCACTGAAAAATTCCAAAATAATGTTCTTGCGGCCATTGTGTCGAACAGGTTATGTGCACCATTCTACCAACTCCCTACACTCAAAAATCCAGCAGATTCTTGCCCTAACCATCCATCTTTGCTCAGCATTGGTACTCTCTTACACCTCTAGCATCATTGCAGTACCAGAGCCATCATATTTTGGACGAATTATAGCACAACCATGCCATGCCGAGCATGTCATGCACACCATCATGCCACTCCTCTCTCTTTGCTTTTCCACCGTGCACGACCATGTCAGCCACCTTCCCCTCACTCCCCCACACCTGCTGGTACATGCCATCGACGAAGGGGAGCAAGCCACTGGCCGGAACACGCGCGCCCAGTGACGTCCACGACGCGCCAGAGCGCGCCACGACACGCCCTGGACGCGACAGAGCGCCATCACCGCACGTCACCCTCGTCCTCCCCTCGCTCTCTCCGCGCGCCAATCGCCTCGCCGTTGACCCTGCTACCTCTCAGACACGCCCACTTGTCCGCACTGGAGCTGTAGACGACGCCACCATCGCCGACGTTCGCCGCAGTACCGTGAGCTACCGTCACACGCCTGCCCTCGTCACTGCATCGTTTCCCCTGTAGTCAAGCTCGTCGTGACCGCGTTGACGTCGCCGACACGCGTGCGTCATCGCCCAACCCTCTGCACCCCTGTAGACGCATCGACGACGACGACCTCACCGCTGCGCCTCGGCCTCGCTCCGATGCTATAAAAGGAGGGCTCCCCTCGCTCCATTCACCACACCAGTACCTTCCCCTCTCATCTCTGACTCTCCTCACCATCTCGCTGCTCGACATTGTCCAGTAGCTCCGCCCAATTTCACCATCGCCGCCCGTGGCCGCCGCAGAAGCTCGCCGTCGAGTTCGTCCACCCCCGGAGCTCCCACGACCCTCGTTCGCCTCGCCTTCGTCTTCCACGTCGATCGCTCGCCTCGCCGACCTCTCTGGACGCCGGTAAGACCCCTCCCTGGACCCCCATGGCCGCCGGCAAGATTTAGACCTCGCCGGAGCTCGCCGCCGACGAGGACGAACCCCAACCGTAGATCTCCCTTTAATCCAACGGCCTGCAGCGCGCCGCACCGCTTCGGCGTGTAAACAGGCTGACAGGTGGGGTAGCCCCTGTCAGGCGGCCCGCGAGCCTCGCCAGCCTAGCTGGGCCGGCCCAACTCTTTTCCCCTCTCACTAGCCCATTTGCTTTCCCGCGCGAGCCCATGCATTTGAATTTGAATATTTCGAATTGATCAAATTGCTTACTGCATACATTTTCCAATTTAAATAGAATCAAATCTACTTGGCCAAATTTTATAAATTTTATATATTTGGAAAGCTTAGGATTTTATCTACACAATGCCACTGGATTGAACCCTAGATCTATTATAGAAATAATGTGACAAAATAAACAAGTCAGGGACTTTTGTGACTTAGAATAATTATTAAAAATCAACCAAAAATGCTTTTGAGTTGATTCCAACTCCTATAATTCACATTTCACTTACACTAATTGGTTCTGCAAAAATATGCCATGCTTACCTTGAATGATCATGGCCTAGTTTAATTAAAGGACTTTATGGCTATTTCTAGTCAAAGACATTGTCCAAAACTATTAAATAAACCTTATGGAAATGTTTCTCTCATTTAAATCTTGTCATGAACAATTCAAACTAAGCTAGAGACTCTGGTCATTTAGGTCTCATATGAATTGTTGATAATATTAGATCATTACCATGTTAGAATTAAAGGGTATGAGGTGCTACACCTCATTTAAATCATTAGTATGTGGTATTAAACTATATGAGGTGTAGCCTCTCATTTAAACACTTACTCCAAGGGATTCAATGAGAATTAATGACACATGTAGTAATAATCCATAGGTTCTTATTTAAAAATATTCAATCATTTTCATAGTAGTATTTAAATTATTCAAGGCTACTTATTAAATCTTATGAGATGTAGTGGTCTCATTTAAATCTTGTCTCAACTAAGTTAATATGGGGTATAGACTATGGTCAATTTTAAACTCATATTAAATTAGTTGATGATATTAAATCATTAATCATGAGTATTAAAAAGGCATGAGGTGGTGTGCCTCATTTAAATCACTCCCCAATTGATACTTATGAAGAGGTTGACTTGGTCAACCTAGGTCATATGACATTAATGGAGGAAATTAAATCTTAATAATATTCAATGAGAGGAAATTATTTTCCTCAAGAAATAAATAGAAACTCTAATTAATATTTATAATGAGAGGAAATTATTTTTCTTAAGAATAACATGAAATCCACTCACCTAATAAGCATGTTGATTGATAGCTTAGTAGGAGTGATTTATGTGTGTGCTTAGTTTAGTACTTAGGCTTTGTGTGGTAATTGTGTGTATTGTACTCGTATTTAGACGCTAGTACCGAGGAGTACACCGAGGAGGAGGAGGACTACTTTGAAGAGGAAGAGAACTTTGATCACTACTCCAACCAAGGCAAGCTAATATTATTGCTAAGTGCAAAGCTCTACCAGAGCAAGGCACCACCACTTTTTTACTTTATGCTTAATGATCCCAACCCAAGTTTTACCTTACAAGCTTTAATGTTTTTGGTTTATCAAAGTTTACTTTTGGTTCATGATTCACTTGGTCTAGAGTAGAACAAGATCAGCAAATTTAGCCTAGAGCAATGAAAGCTAGATAGCACCCCTCATGATTAGTTGCTAGTGCTAACAAATAAAATTGACTACTCTAGATGGGAACTTGTGAAATGAAATGACTTTGAAAACCTTGGAATGATGAGTCATTCTATTGAAAGATTTTGAAGGTGAATGTGACTTGTGAATGACATGGTGAACTTTACAAAAACTGATGGTTGGGTTCGGATGCGATACCATTCCAATTTTGCAAGTACCCCCACAATACCTGATTATGGGTAAGGGCTTAACTGGAAGTTTATGTATCTTAGTATGGGTTCCCTCTAAACAAGCGTCATCGGGGTTATGCCAAGGGCTGCCTCCAAAGAAACATGACATGATGTGAAATGACGTGAATGAGGTGAATTGTCCGGCCCAAGCCCTGTGCAGTTCCCGGCTTGTCTGTCTTCTTGGGGAGGCCAAGCTCATGGGGAGAGGTGCCTATACTAGGGTATGTAAGTGAAAGGTTATGGTTGGTAGTCCGCACACGGAGTGTGATAAATCAGGGCCAGTTAACCCTGACGGATTATTGCAAATATTGTGGCACAAGTGTACGACCTCTGCAGAGTGTAGAACTATTCGAATAGCCGTGTCCACGGTTACGGACGATTGGAAAGGCCATACTGTTCCGTCATCAGACCATTTTCAAAAATGTGACATGTGAAGGGTGACTTGTGTTTTGAACCTGAACTGGTGACTTTTGAATCACAACAGAGTTGTGGGAATGACACTAATGTTCCCCCTTGAGTTAGTCTAGCGATTCAAGCATCTTTACTAAATGTTTATGAAATAAACTTGGCTTTATGCAAATAAACCTAGAGCTTAGCATCCCCCTTACTATAGTTGATAGTGCTTACATTAGTATTAGTTTGCGAGTACTTTAAAGTACTCATGGCTTTGTCCCTGCTATTCAAATGGCCAGACTATGAAGAGGAACAGAGTACGAGGAAGATGGACAGCAGGACGTCTACGACAACTAGGATCACTCCTGACGTCAACAGTTGCCTGTGGAATAGATGGACCGCAATCGTTACTTCGCTTCCGCTATGTGTTTTGTAATAGGATCTCTAGATCCACTATGATGTATTAAGACTGGATCATGTGATCCCTCTATGTAAGACAATTATGTGATGTAATGAATGATGTGTTGAGATATCAATCTATTATGTCTCGCAAAAACAATATTCCTGGGATTGCGATGAATGGCATAATAGGCATCTGGACTTAAAAATCCGGGTGTTGACACGCAGGTGGTTGAGAAGGCACGTACAAACGCCATGGAATCCAGGTGATGTCCACAACAACAACTTGACTTCAAAACTAACTCGGTCCATGGTATGTGTTGGTTTGGAGAGACCATGGGATCCTGGCATTATCGCAATCCATAAGGCTGTTGGTTACACTATTATTAAAGGAGTTAGAATGCCCTTTGGAGCAGGATCAAGAAGTACTTGCTACTAGATTTCAGAGTTGCTAAGAAGATATATATACAGGGGTTGCCTTCAGACTGTGTTGCGACCTGACCGAGCTATTGCTTGGGGGCAAGCAATGTTTTTTGGGGGCGGTAATGTCATGACCGCACTTATGGAGGCATTGGGCCGTGTCGCCTTGGGCCGTGTCACCTTGGGCCATGGGTCGGCCTTGCTTGGAGGAGGACGGGTGCAGAATATATACACAGGAGGAGCTACACGGGGAAGGCATCGAACAGAAACACAGAAATGGAACTCCTCGTCTATCTTCCTCTTCCTCTGGTCTAAATCCTCCTCTCCTTCAGGTCTGGTTGCTACCACAAGCAACCGCTGTATCGACCTCACGCCCCGATCCTCACCGGCGGCAAGGGGGTGTGACAAAACCACCCCTACGAGAGGCCTAAAAACCAACATAACGTTGATTCCCGGAACATCCCTTGCAGGGACGGTGAGCAACACCTAACGCACTACCGGATCGTCCGACCCCAGCATAAGTCCTAACTATGCAGATATTAAACTAATCCCTGCGGAGCAAGGAGCAACTATAACGGATCGGATCTACTAAGTAACGAACAAGCAAGATGCTGCCCTTACACCCAGATAGGTGTAAGGGCAGCTAGGTGTCGAGGGACGGCATTGCCACGCAGATATGCACGAGAAAGCACCAATGCAAGCCCCTAAACACCTAAGGATAAATAGTACTGCTCGCCATTAACAAGGCTTCAGCACGAGCAGTACAAGGTAGACGAATAAACGTATACTGCCTAGATCGCTAGATGCGATCTAGGCAGCATGGTGCTTACCCAGGAGAAACCCTCGAAGAAAGGGGTGGCGATGCGCCTGATTTGTGTTGGTTGAACGATGATTGTCCTCCTTTTCCGATAACCCTAGATACATATTTATAGTCCAAGGGACTTTCTAATTGAGGCGTGCACCTAACCGTGCACGGGCCAGACTCTATCTTTTAATCTAAATACGATACGATCTATTATATTACAAATACACGGGCATCTAAGCCCAAACTCTTAGCACAAGGCCGCTTCGAAGATGCTCCACGTATACGTCCTTCAAGCCCATCTTCACTTACTGCCCATCTCCTGATTTGGCCAAAATCGGGTGGTAACACATGCCCCCCTGGTTTTGATAATGATAATTGCAAAACCATCTGTCTCCTTCGAAGGGTCATGTCGTGGCAGAGCAGAACCGTCGCAGTATCTTCTCATCATGACGACTTGCCTTCTCGCCTTCTCTGCATGATTTGACGGTTCTGGCACCACGTCCTTGGGAACTGCTTAGGCATTAAATCGCTATATTCCCCTTTTTATTCGGCCACCTCCTGTAGTTCCCTTCTTCATCCTCCTCGCACTAGCACTTCCAAAAGCCCTCCTCGGCCAACATGTCTTCTTCCTCTTCTTCTCCCTCATCGGCTCTTTCCACCCAATCCTCCACTTCCCGCGAGCCGACGCCAGAATGGGACCCACAGGAGGCCCACGCGGCCAACATCCGCCGCGCCATAGCCGACGGGGACGAGACGACCCACGACTCCTTCGTCTGGTTCGAAGACGACCAGTCCTTAATGGACGGGGAGAGCGACCTTCGCTTCCTCGCCATTGGGCAATCGGAGGAGGAAAGCGACGACGACGGCTTCTCCTGGGATGGTCTCTCCTCTTCCGAGGAGGTGAAGGAGGAGGAGGAGGAGGACGACGGCTCCTCCGACGAGCCGCCGGCCAAACGCCATTGCCCCTGGCCCGGGCACCTCAGCGACTTCGACAGCGAGGACGACGATGCTGACGAGGAGGATGAGGACAACGAGGGTCCTGCCGGCGGCCGCTACAGCAGCGACGACGAGCCGGTCGGGAGCAGCGCCGACGACGGTGATGGTGACGACGACGATGAGGGCAGCAATGGCCCCTAGATAGGAGCTTAGCTTAGGGCCAGCAGTAGTAGATAGGGCCATGCACCCCCAACTCTTCCTTTTGAGAGCAATCAGCTCTTTATGTAAGAAATCTTATTTATCAATGAAGAATTTCCCCAACTTGATTTTGCCGATTTCTTGCCCAGTGATTTAGCCGATTCTCCCTTATATGGATTTTGCCGATTGTTGGCCTGATCAACGCTCGATGAACCGATGGCAACGCATCGGTCTCTCATGATAAATTTCGAGATAGATCAGTTCGGATCCTCAAATTTCAGTCGAACAGGACCAAACCGGAATCGCGCACACCTTAAATCTTGGAAATCCGAGTCCCCTGAGCTTAATGTCAGCTTTAATCGGCAAGACTCCAGAATTGATGCCTTCAGGAGAACTCTAGGACCATTGCTGAAAATCTTGATCGCCTACAACTTTCGCCGCGATGCTTTGTCTCTT
Source organism: Lolium multiflorum (assembly GCA_030979885.1). Taxonomy (NCBI): domain Eukaryota; kingdom Viridiplantae; phylum Streptophyta; class Magnoliopsida; order Poales; family Poaceae; genus Lolium; species Lolium multiflorum. The sequence continues at coordinate 263,571,276 of CM061749.1, forward strand.
TGCAGCAACAAACTGGCCCAAAGCCTATCAACTATGATGGCTCCCTCTTCAAACTCCTCTCATCAGCTCCGACAGTTCCCTTCTGCGATACTTCACCACCTTTCAAACGAGTGGTGATACAGAGCCAGCCGATCCCAACAAAATCGGCTCTGCAGAACAAGACACCTTAAGGGCGAACTGTCCCCCCGAGCCTCAGCCAAGGCGAGGATAAAAGTGCATCCACCGAATGGGCCACCATCGGCTTCCCAATTGTAGTGCAGCATCAGCCGATTCTAACCAAATCGGCTTTCAAAAGCAGAGAACCTTCAAGGTGAGCTGCCCCCCGAGCTTCTTCAGTCCAATGACACAATCTCTGGTGAGAATGCGGTTTAGTCCAACTGGACGATCGTCAGTTGTTCTCATGATCCTAGCCTGATCTGCACGTCCATGTTGTTCTTGCTGTTGGCCAGGGCTGCGATCCTCAAACTTGTCGGCAAATATCAACAGCTTAACTTGAGGAAAAGGGCCGTCTTGGACGTCCGAACTGACGCTTCTGCTGGTGCTGCCGAGCTTGAAGTCTTGCAGAAGGAGTTGGAAGTCCTTGAAGAGAGGGCCTGAGTCACCAAGCAATCCCAATGAGGGGTTCCTCCAGTAGATGACTGCTCTATTAGGCTTCCGCTTGTAACAGTTGTATCCCTTGAGTCGATGGCCGTGCATCGGCTTTGAATTCTTAAGTCGATGTCTACGCATCGGCTGTGCCCAAAAATTTCTGTATTTTCGTTTTTTTATTGGCCGATTGCGTCGGCCCCCCATACTTGAGCTGTTCTGCTGGGCATTTGACATCCACTCCAAGCTTCGTATCCTCATGTCTTATCCCTCTATGTGCCCCCCGAGCCGATTCTGTCAAGTAATTGATGGCATCGGCTCTTCAGGCATCTGTTGGATCAATGCTGAACACAGACAAAGGTAGGTTGAGGATAATTTTGGCCGATTGCGGGAATCGGCCTCCCTTTCCATTGCAATGTTTGACGATGGTTTGCAACTTCTTGGATTTCCGTTGTAGCTACGTGGCATGCTGGAGATAAGATCCTTTGCTTTTCATTTTTTGAGGGCCGATCTCGGGGATCGGCCTTGCCACGTACGTCCAATGTCTTGGACCTGCTACTCTGTTAGGCCGGTGGATAAAACCAGCCTTACCCCATTCTTTGAAGCTTCGATGCGCTCACAACCCTCTAAACTGAGTCCAGAGAGCGGCTCTTGGTTATCTGCTTCCCACACACTCATGGCAGCTAACGATATCTCGATTGAGTCATCCGCGACTTCCACTTCATCTCCATCCCACTGTATGATGCATTGGTGCATTGTAGACGGAATGCAACATTTAGCATGAATCCAGTCCCTTCCCAATAGGACGGCGTAATTGCTTTTGCTGTCGACGATGAAGAACGCGGTAGGTATGGTCTTTCGGCCTACAGTAAGCTCTACATTCAGAACACCTTTCGCTTCTGACGAATGGCCGTTGAAGTCGCTTAATGTGATGTTGGTCTTGATCAGATCATCGCTGGAATGCCCCAAACGTCGTAGCATGGAATACGGCATTATGTTGACTGCCGCTCCGGTATCAACCAACATCTTGCTGACAGGCTGCCCGTTGATGTAACCCCTCAAGTATAGGGCTTTCAGATGCCTGTAGCTTCTATCTTGTGGCTTCTCAAAGATAACTGGTCGTGGACCGCAGTCGAATTGAGCCACTGAAACTTCCTCGTCGCTTGGAGCGCGAAACTCCGAGTATAAACACCATGTTTGTGCCGCCCGATGTCTCGCATCGGCATCGTGCCTGTGCATCGGCTTTCGCCTGTTTGGGCGCCATACTTTCTTTGGCGGGCGCGTCTTCGTCTCCGATGTTTGCTGAATCTTCGCGGCCAGATCAGGCGCTCTTCTCAACGTGTACGTGCATGTGCCTCGGCTTCTTCCGGGTTTCGCAGCCCGCGCACTCTACGCTTACGAGTGGGCTGAGTCCATCAGGGCACCACCTTGGTCGGTGATACCTATCTTCTTCCCCATCTGACTCCTCAAAGTCTTCTTCTTGAGATGACTCAGCTCGTTTGTTATGAGGTGGGAGAGGTCCTAGACGCTCGAACACTGAAATCTCGTTTGTCCTTCCCCTTTGTTGTTTGCATTCTGGGCAATTCTCGATTCTTGGCAATCGGCTCATTCCTGAGTCCCAGCAATGTTTGAAGAAGGGACAGTTCCAGTGCTTATCCACGTCGTCTTGCTCCCTTGACCTCCCTCTAGCGCGACGTTCGTACCCGTCGTTGTTCTGTCGTGCGACGATACCTCCTGTTTTCTGCATCGGACCGACGATATCTTTCATCATCTTCGTCGTGGCGCCGACGTCGGTCGTATTGCTGCTCATATTTGTTGAGGAGATGCACGGAGAGTGGGCGCGATACCGTATGCTTCTCACCTCCTCCTCGGTCGGTACCGTCTATCATCATCTTGGGGCCGGTCGCGTGGAACGGCCTCCTCTTTATCTTTGCCACGAGAGTGGCTGCTCTTTTATCTTTGCCATGGCGGATCACAAACCCTGCCATATTGACATCAAAAGAGAACCCTGGCTCCCTTATGGAGTGGCTTAGGTCCACCATGTTGACGTCCGGAAACGGACGCATGTCTACCTTCATGGCAAACTATCCGAAAGTTAATCGGCCTGATTCTATCGCCATCTGAATTTGTGCGCGTAATACTTTGCAGTCGTTGGTGGCGTGCGTGAACGTATGATGCCATTTGCATGGCCTTTTGTTCATCTCTTGCGCCGTAGGGATCTTGTGGCCTTCAGGGAGCTTCAACTGTTTCTCTTTCAGTAGCAGATCGAAGATCTGTTCAGTTTTGCTCACATCAAAGTCCAACCCTCTTGGAGGCCCTGGCGGGTTCACCCATTTGCAGGACACAGGTGCGGCATCCGAGTCCACTCGGCTCTGCGACTTCTGATTTTCAGCAATCTTCATCCTCAACAGCATTGACCGGGGTTATCGCGCGCAGACTTGTCCTGTACAGTTACGGATGGCGTTGTTCATATAAGGTCGGTCTGACCAGTGCGTCAACGAGTTGTACTCCACTTGGAACGTCGGATCCTTGAATGACCTGCAAGGCCTGCCACGACAGCTCGGCGCTTCTTTCTCAGTTAAATGAACCGAATAGCATCGGTTCTTGACAGTTCAAACAGAATGTACTCGGACACTCTCTCTCTCGCTCGCCGAACTGTGCTAGTTCGGCAATACCAGCTCAGTATTCGATGATATTGGGTGTGAAATTGTTCCTCCAGCTGCTTCTATGATCGTACTGAATTTGGCTGCAGCGAGGTGTACCATCCAAAAGCTGGACCGGTGAGGATTGCGAGAAGCACCTCACCGTAGCTGATCCGATGCCGAAGCCATGCCCATGGGCCAAGTATCGCTCACGTGCTCGATGGAGCTAGATCCTTCTGACCCACTGAATTGAAGTCCGGAAGCCGGTACTTAGGTGGTAGTGGGATCAGGTCAAACTCATTGGGGTACGGCTTGGAATAGCCGATTACCTTCTTCTTCGGCAAGATGCCGAACGATCTCTCAGGCGCTGATCTGATCTGCGGTGGAGGTAGTGGCAGCTGAGCTTTCTGGGCTGGTGCAGTGGCATACTTGGCTAGCCACGCCTGTTTCTCAGCTTCTGCTCCCAAACCCCCGCTGCTGCAGTCGTTCCTCCTGCCGGAACAATGGCGCCTGCTCCGGCAATCTCTCTTGTTGGAGCCTGGACCGCCTGCGTCCAGTTGTTGCAGTCCGGCACAAACGTGCACACGTATCCGTGTGGGATCTCCTTGGGCGGCTCATATAACAACTGGTAGTCGCCCGGATCACTCCAACCTTGTAGACAACGTATGCCGGTGAACCTTGTTGCTGTGGAGCTGCCATTGAGTACGGCAATGGTGGCCTGGTGTGGAGTTGCACCTCTCCTTGGTGAGTCCCTAGAGCAGGTCCTGAAGGGGAGTACCGACGCTCCATGATCTCTTGGACCACCCGGAACGCAACGCGCTCCAAAGAATTCACCAGGCTCTCAGAATGCCGATGTAGCGAGTGAGCCACCACGTAGTTGATTTCTGTCGCATGGCTCTGGTACGTTCATCGAAGGGAGAGACAGATCCACCCCTTCAAGGATGCCTTGTGGCGTGAATCCTTTGAACCTGATGCCGTGCGAACGGGTCTTCTCAAAGGAGCCGATGAGTTCGGCTTCAACGATGGCCTTCAGCTCATCGTACTTCTTCTTATGATCGGGAGGGAGATCCTCGTATGTGATCTGCTCCTGCCATCTCGGATGTCGGTGTTGACGTGGATGTTGCGAGAAGATGTCCCACCGGGCGTGCCGAAATGTGTTACCCTCCAAAACCCACCGACGGGCAATGGCTAAGCAACACGAAGAGGGAGGCTCCCAAGGCCGCTTAGTGGACCCGGCACCTCGCGTCGTCCCGCAAATCTTCCAGCCACGTCCTGGCGGTTGCTAGGGCGTGCCACGACCTAGACCCGATCAGGAAGGTGTTAGAGTGCTTCGATTGTTCTGCATGGTAGACACGTAAACATTAAATACGAGCCCTATCGGCTCTCAGGTTGCCCTGTGGATCGGCTCAAGGAGCCGATCGCCCCATGTTTCACGTTGGATTTACAATGCCATGGGGATCCTGCTTGATCAAAACAAAGCTAAAGCGATCCACGACAGTTTAGGGTTTTCACCGCATAACCGGAACGTCCTACGTGCGATCGGGCCTAGCAGCTACGGAAGATGATGCAAACCACCCCTACGAGAGGCCTAAAAACCAACATAACGTTGATTCTCGGAACATCCCTTGCAGGGACGGTGAGCAACACCTAACGCACTACCGGATCGTCCGACCCCAGCAAGGCCTAACTATGCGGATATTAAACTAATCCCTGCGAGCAAGGAGCAACTATAACGGATCGGATCTACTAAGTAACGAACAAGCAAGATGCTGCCCTTACACCCAGATAGGTGTAAGGGCAGCTAGGTGTCGAGGGACGGCATTGCCACGCAGATATGCACGAGAAAGCACCAATGCAAGCCCCTAAACACCTAAGGATAAATAGTACTGCTCGCCATCAACAAGGCTTCAGCACGAGCAGTACAAGGTAGACGAATAAACGTATCTGCCTAGATCGCTAGATGCGATCTAGGCAGCATGGTGCTTACCGGGAGAAACCCTCGAAGAGGGGTGGCGATGCGCCCGATTTGTGTTGGTTGAACGATGATTGTCCTCCTTTTCCGATAACCCTAGATACATATTTATAGTCCAAGGGACTTTCTAATTGAGGCGTGCACCTAACCGTGCACGGGCAGACTCTATCTTTTTAATCTAAATACGATACGATCTATTATATTACAAATACACGGGCATCTAAGCCCAAACTCTTAGCACAAGGCCGCTTCGAAGATGCTCCACGTATACGTCCTTCAAGCCCATCTTCACTTACGGCCCATCTCCTGATTTGGCCAAAATCGGGTGGTAACACAGTTATTCATAACACGTTCAACAATTTTCGTAGGTATTTTAAAAAGATCCAATTGAGCATGCGGTGGTTCATCTACTACCGTAGTAGTGGTAGTAGTAATCCCAAATAGAGAGTCAAATGGAGACTTCTCCATAATGAAATAAAGCAATAGGGAGAAATAAAAACAGCACTTACAGTAAAAGTTTCCTTTACCAATTCCACTCTTCAATAACGCTTCACTCCTCGGCAATGGCGCCAAAAAATAGTCTTGATGACCCACAAGTATAGGGGGTGTATCGTAGTAATTTTGATAAATAAGAGTGTCGAACCCAATGAGGAGGATAAGGTGTTGACGAGAAGTTTCGATGAAGGATTGCCTATAAACAATAGCAAACAAGTATTCAGGGTTATTTGGTATTGCATATAAATAAAGTACGAGTAAATAAAATACAGTAATAATAATTGAAGCGAGTGGCCCAATCCTTTTTATAGCAAAGGACAAGATGGTTGTTTTACTTATGATGACTAAACGTTCCTGAGGACATACGGGAATTTCGTCAAGTGCTTTCCCTTCACATAGCTGAATAATCTTCATTTGTTTGGTAAGTGTTGTGTGGGTGAACCTATGCTAATGCACTACCCCAACTTGGACTAATGCCTACTTGTGATTATACCCCTTGCAAGCATCCGCAACTAAGAGAAATTAATTAAGATAGATCTAACGACAACCTTAAACTTTGAGATCCTACACTCCCTCGTGCACCGGTTTCCTAACGGGGGTTTGGGTTTCTGTCGCTCCCGCAACCCCACAATTAGTAGCCAAATACACGATGCATTTCCCTAGGCTCATAAAGGTGAAGTATCATGTAGTCGATGTTCACATGATACCACTAGAAGAATAACACCACAACTTAAATATCAAACCACTAAATATTAGTCAACATAGTTCCACTACTAACAGCATGACTTCTCACATGTCCTCAAGAACTAAACGAACTACTCATGAGACATTGTAATATCCCAGGATTCGAGACGTTTGCGGGGTAGAATTAGAAAATGGATGTGCATTGCATTGCAAAACTAGGGAAAATTTCACGCTTAATTGCATAAAACCTAAGAGGGAACAAGTTTCTCTCTCGACACTAGACAGGATTAGGGTTTTGAGAGTGCGACAAACTGGACATGATATCTTTTGAATTAGGTTTTAAAATGAGGGGAACATTTTAATTTCACACTTACAATTGAGTGGTTGAATATTAAATGAGTTTGAAGTGAAATTCAAACTCAAACAACACATAAAATATAAAGAAAATTAATAATTCAAATAATAATATTATAATTGGATAATACAAATAAGAAAATAAATAAATATATCACAATAAGCTCATTAGAGAAACATTGAGCTTTATTGATCATCACACACAAGATACATTGTCTTTACAATATTCAAATAGAATAATTATTACATAACTCATTTCAGAAAATGCTAAATGAAAAAGAAAAGGAAAATTACAATGTATCAATGAACTAGCTAAACTAAAATCTATCTATGATCATGATCTTCTTCTTGATCAACAAGTAGATGGACCGTTCCTTGATCATCTCATCTTGATCCCTGCATAGTCAAAATAGAAATAGAGATGTACATTGTGCCAAGTGGCAATGCCACTTGTTAGATTAGAAACAAAGGTAAAATAGGCAGGATAAGATCAACTAGCCGGAGCTGATCCACAGCTTCACAAGTTCCAACTGTGAGCAACACAAGCAACTCACAAGGATGTGTGCATGCTCACCAACACACACACACCCATGAGGTGCCACCAAAATGGCACAGGACCTGCTGTCGACCAAGGAGGCCATCACAGGTTCATAAAAAACCTTTTCAAGCACAAACCCTAGCCATTCATCGACCAAACAGCCACAGCTAGCCAGAACACAAGAACACCAAGAACAGTTCCAGTTATTTTCCACCAAGAAGAAGAAGTTGTTGAGCCAACAGATGGAGTAGCACCAGCACAGGCCAACTAGGAGGAGCAGGGCAAGCACCAAACCAACAACCATAAGAAATCCTCTATACCAACACCATCTAGGAGCTGGAGTGAGGTATACATTGAATCATGGACAAACCAGATGGTTTTGTCCATAATATTACACAGGCATGCTACACACAAACACACAAGGGTGGAGAATCCTGTTTGATCATCATTTGGTCATAGACCAAGTGAATCGGGTGAAAATGGCAAACATCCAGAGATAAATCAAACATATGCCCATATTTATGCCAACCATACAAGTGGTAGCATCTTCCAAATGGAAATAGGAAGGAAACCATCCCAGATAATTAACCCATATCTACCAGACTACACTAGCCCTTTGAAACCATAAGAAAAAGGCATTATAAATGCATCTGCCACTATTTTTCAACACTAAAAGCTGCTGGCAATCCAAATGGATCACCCAGCAAGCACTTATCCCATCACAGCAAGCCAACAAGGTGGGAGATGCCAAAACAACAGCCATATGCTGCTAAGGCCAACTCAACCACACCAAAAGCATCCAAACAACAAGCCAAACACATTTATCATCACCCAGAAGGGTTCAAGATGGAGCTAGTGTCCCCAACAGTAGTTGGAATCCCTCTAGCTCAAGCATATACATCATAAGATTCATTACTGCAAAACAGTTCATCTCATTTATCCATTTATACATGATAAGCTACACAAATAAATGAAGTAATCAAATAACCAGTAACAGAAACACTTACTAAGCATCAGATGGATCACTACAAGCATAAGCACATGCTTTACCAAGCATCAGCAATCACCAGTACATGGTGAAGTGCTACACAAGTGCAATAATAACCATCAGTAAGGACATAGAGGATCACAGTGAGAATTTATCAAGCAACTGATGATCATATGATCATCAGAGCTTGCTAGAACCAGCCAGGGCATCAGTAACTCATAATAGTTACTGAATTATCATTGCCAAGTCATAACTGCATTAAGAGTAATTGAATAAACAATTTTATAATTGTATCCAGAAGCACATCATCCAAAATGGATGAATTTGTGCCACTGAATAAGAAACAAAGCCCTAGGAGTAGATGGAGCCTCACAACAATGCACACATGCATAGCTGACACTTGCAAATGCAAGTACTGCAAGTTGTAGTAAGCTAGAAATTCATACAAGGATGGCATACACATATATTTGAGCCACAACAATAACCAGAGCCAATCAAGCAAGCAATTGAGCAACCAATAGCATAATCAGTGGCACAGTAGGAACATCAGTAACAAATCATGGCATATAGAGCATACATCAACCAGCAGCATAGCAGTAGAGCATGGCATGAATAGCATAGTAGAAACCAGTAGCACAGCAGCAGGCCAAGCACTAGAGCAAAAATAGCAGCAACAACAAGCACATCACAGGAGCAGCATGGCATGGCTAGCACCTCAGAGAAGAAGGCAGGGCGAGCGACTAGAGCTAGGAGAAGAAGAGGAGAAGGGAGAGGAGAATAATAGGAGGCGTACCTGGAGCTGGGCGCTGCGAGCGTGCCATGGAAACACGGCGACACACGCCTGGTCCTGGCGGCGCCCGGCCAAGACCAAGCCGTGGTCCACGCTGAGCACCACTGCTCCGGCGCACCACCAGCATGCTATGGACAGCACCATGGCGTCCAGGAGCATCAGCACGGCGAAATCGCCGCGGATCCCGTAACCCTAGCTGCAGAAGAGGGGTCAGGGACGAGCGGAGACGACGCAAGCTCCAGATCGAAGCGGATGGAAATGATCGGCGTTGAGAGGCGGTCCGATTGCGACCCATCTCGCCGCCAGAGATCAACGGATGCGTCCAGGAGACGCGGCGACGGCGACGGTGACACGGAGTCGCGGGAGCGAGAGGGGATTAGGGTTAAGACGCAGTGAGGACAACGCGAGCATTTTAGTCGGTTGGGCCGAGACCAACGGGCTGGTCCAACCTAACCGACTCGGTCGGTCTGGCCAGTGGGCCCAGGAGGGGCAAAATGGTCTTTTGACCATGGGATTTCAAAAAAAATTGAAATTAAAATCTAAAACCCCTAAAATAACTCTAAAAAATAAATAAAAATATGTAGCCACTTTAAAATTTTGAGAGCTATTCAAAATAAATACTTTCATCACAAATTAAACTAATGTTAAAAAAGAATGTGATGAAATAAGACCAATAAAAATTGAATAAGAAAATATTGAGTTTTCAAATAATTAAAAGAAGAAGGAAAATTCATAAATATTCTAAATAAATTGGAAATCATATTTTCTTTGATTAAACATCTTAATATAAATAACCAAGAATTATTTAATAGCTCTTAAGGAGTATTATAAATTGTGCTCATTCGCCACCTCTGACAATAAATAACTAAGCACCGGGAAGGGGGGGAACAACCCTAAAAATCAAAAGCATGCATATTTGAATCTTGGGATTTCTATTTTCGTGCCCTCGGGTCCTTAGTTGTGCTCAGTTTTCCCCAGCTCCTTAGTTTTTCCTCAGTTTTACCCAAGCCTTTGTCTGAAACCAACACACGTGATGTAACGGCCGGTTGCCCGACGGTTGACCGTTATCTTCTGACTAGTGGGGCCACGTAGAGCCCGCAAAGACACGTCAGACCATCCATCTTTGTTTGACCGTAAGCATCGTTGTATCCCTGACCAAAACGCGAACGAGTGGGGCTTCGGTATATCGAATGAAAAGTGGGGCCATGACGCTGATACAAGGGGAAATACACGGGTAGGATTAGATTTTTAAACGGAGCTCTACAACGATGGCACGGAGGAGGTGGCATGCGGGGTGCCCAGATGAGATCAATGTCCACAAAGAACTGCATGAGGCGAGACCAGACGCATTAGATAGATATGAACTAGACGCGTTTAACCATTCAAAGAAGAGAAGAAATGGTCGACGACATCGACGACTACCTCAAAACTTTGACTGACCGTGTCGGACACGAACGCGAGCAATGTAGAGAAAACTAGTGTCTCTCCTTTCTGGCGTGTATAGGTGGGTGCTAGGAGAGTGTGGTGGCGAAGGGAAAGACCTCGCGGTGGTCTGTGGCGTCCAGCATAGCGGGTCGGCGTGGCCGTGCCCACAACGGCGTGCATGCATGTTCGGCATTGGCATCAGCATGTACGTTCGGCATTGGCCTCGGCGGTATCTCTGGTGTGTCGGTGATCGAATGAGGGGACGGGATTGAGGGTGCATCCCGACGTTGACCTAGCAGTGGCGGCGAGCATAGCCGTTCCGACCATGCCGATATCGGCATCGGCATCGTTTGGAGGCTGTGGTGCTCGAATCAAGGTGGGATTTGTTTCTTGTAGGCCAAAATGAATTTGAAACAAGTTTCATGTTGAAGGTTAGGTAACGAAAGTTTGTAACTATCCCAAAATTATACTAGCGCCATGGTGAGGTTCTTTTTGATAGAGCTATACGGTTGGGCAAACTTTTTGACACTTTTTAGATAGGGTTCCTTGTTGTTACACGTATGGCATCATGTATGGAAAATATGGGGTCATTTGGAGATGTTTGAAAAAATCACTTTGCTTAACCGCATGCCGTTTCGTCTCGCTGAAACCAGCTTTTCTAACAATGTGATTTTTTCTACCTTCTCTAAATAACCTCAAATTTCATACAGCTGATCTTCTATACATAGATAGATAGATTGTTTCGTTTTTACATTTTTCGAACTTTTTATTTCCCTTTATAATACCCAATTGATTTTCAGGTCAAAACCTCGAAAAACAGCATCATGTATGGCATCATTTTCACCCTAAATTTCAAATTTTGTGAAACTTTCCCTTTTAGATATTCCTTGTTGTTATAGGTATGGCATCATGAGAGGTCTCACTGAAACCAGCTTTTGTAACAAATTAGGTTTTTTCTACCTTCTCTAAATGACCTCAAAAATCATACGTGATAGGTTTATCATTCTATACAAAGATAGGTAATGGCTACAAGAAATCGGTGATGGTTTATCATTTTTTGCGTGAAAAGTAATGGCTACAAGAAATCGGTGATGGTTTATCATTTTTGCGTGAAAATTAATGGTTACAGCAAATCGGTGATGGTTTATCATTTTTTGCGTGAAAAGTAATGGCTACAACAACTCGGTGATGGTTTATCATTTTTTGCATGAAAATTAATGGCTACAACAAATCGGTGATGGTTTATCATTTTTTGTGTGAAAAGTAATGGCTACAACAAAGGGAATCGGTGATGGTTTATCATTTTTTTTTGCGTGAAAAGTAATGGCTACAACAAATTGGTGATGGTTTATCATTTTTTTGCGTGAAAAGTAATGCTACAACAAATCGGTGATGGTTTATCATTTTTTTTGCATGAAAAGTAATGGCAACAACAAATCGGTGATGGTTTATCATTTTTTGCGTGAAAAGTAACGCCTAAAAGAGTTTATAATTTTTAGCGCGTGAAAAATAATATAGAAAACCGCCCTTTAGCATACTTAGAGGGTGGAAGCTAACCGCCGACAGGGAGAGAGAGAGGGGTTATCCTGCCCGTTCCCTAGATCATACGATTAACGGTCGGCGAGCACGATCCGCGTGACATGGGCTAGACCAATCAGGGCAATGTTGCATGTCTGCGAGAATTTGTGATGGCAGAGGGCAAAACTGAGTACTATCAAGAAACCAAGGGCACCTGATACGTCCATTTTGCATCACTATTTTATATCATAATTTGCTGTTATTCATTGATATATTTCATATTGAGAGATGATACTTATGTTATTTCATCTATTTTGCATGTTTCGTGATCATTGGAGAATTATTCACCGGAGTCAGGATTCTGCTGGAAAAAGCACCGTCAGGACACCATATTTCCGAAGATCAACAATTGACGGAAATTACACGAAAATCCTATTTTTCAGAAGACGAAGGGAGCCAAAAGGGGGAGCCGGGAGGAGCCACCATGGGCCCCCCATAGGCCGGCGCGGGCCAGGCCTGGCCGCGCCGCCTTGTGGGAGGGGGCCCACAGCCCCCTCTGGCCGCCTCTCCTTCGCGTACTTCTTCGTCTGAAAACCTAAGCCCCCGGGAGTTACGGAGATTGGCAGAGCACCTCTGCGGGCGGAGAAACACCGAGAGAAAGAGCTCTCCGTGGGCGGGAATCCGGAAATTCCTCCCGGAGGGGGAAATCGACGCCATCGCCATCGTCATCGAGCTGGACATCATCTCCATCATCATCGTCATCATCTTCACCATCTACACCGCCATCATCACCGCTACATCTCGTCACCGCTGTAACGATTTGGGTTGGATCTTGATTGTTTGATAGGGGAAACTCTCCCGGTGTTGATTACTACTTGTTATTGATGCTATTGAGTGAAACCTTTGAACCAAGGTTTATGTTCAGATTGTTATTCATCATCATATCACCTCTGATCATGTTCCATATGATGTCTCGTGAGTAGTTCGTTTAGTTCTTGAGGACATGGGTGAAGTCTAGATGTTAGTAGTGAATTATTGTTGAGTAGTATTCAATGTTATGATATTTAAGTTGTGGTGTTACTCTTCTAGTGGTGTCATGTGAACGTCGACTACATGATACTTCACCTTTATGGGCCTAGGGAGTGCATCTTGTATTCGTTTGCTAATTGTGGGGTTGCCGGAGTGACAGCAACCTAAACCCCCGTGGGTGAGGGATACCAGGATCTCGAGTTTAAGGCTGTGGTTAGATTTATCTTAATTACTTTCTTGTATTTGCGGATGCTTGGGGTATAATCACAAGTATGTATTAGTCCTAGGAAGGCGGTGCATTAGCATAGGTTCACCCACACAACACTTATCAAAACAATGAAGATTAATCAGCCGTATGAAGCGAAAGCACTAGACTAAAATCCTCGTGTGTCCTCGAACGTTTGGTCATTATAAGTAAACAAACCGCCTTGTCCTTTGTGCTAAAAAGGATTGGGCCAATCGCTGCAATTATTTCTCTCGCATTTTATTTACTTGTACTTTATTTATCGTATCAAAACCCCAATACTTGTCTGTGAGCATTTACGGTGAATCCTTCATCGAAACCGCTTCAACACCTTCTCGTTGGTTCGACACTCTTATTTATCGAAAGTACTACGATACACCCCCTATACTTGTGGGTCATCAAGACTATTTTCCTGGCGGCTGAAGCGCTATTGGTAAGTGGAATTGGTAAGGAAACTTTTACTGTACGTGCTGATTTTGTTTCTGCTTGCTACTATAAGTCATTATGGAGAGATCCTCCCTTGAATTTCTATTTGGGAAATCTACTACTACTGCAACGGTAGTGGATGAGGCGCCAGGTGAGGAAGTAATACCATATAAAATACCTATGAAAATTATTGAACGTGTTGTGGATAACCGCTATGAAGGGGATGGAACTGTTCATCCTGGAGATCATTTACTGTTTTTACATGAATTATCGGGTTATTCAAATGTGCAGGTATTTCAATGGATGAAGTTAGGAAGAAATTATTTGTTATGTCGCTATCTGGTAAAGCGGCGCATTGGTATAAACTATTGAAGGATGGGCATTCTCTTGATTGGAAGGATATTGTGCCCGTATTTTACTCTAAATTCTATCCTCCAAGTGAAATTCACAAAGACCGCAACCGTATATATAATTTTTGGCCTCATGATGGAGAGTATTGCCCAAGCGTGGGGGAGATTGAAGTCTTTAATGCTCATATGCCCCATTCATGAGCTTCTGGTAATATTATTATTGATAATTTCTATGCAAGACTGTCTTTTCAAGATAAAACCTTGCTGGATACTTCTTGTTCTGGATCATTCACGCGCAATAAAGAAGAGTTTAAATGGGACCTTCTTGATCGAATCCAAGAAAATACTGAAGGATGGGAGAACGACAAAGGTAGAGTGTCAGGTATAAATTATAATTATGAATGCATTGAAACTTTTATGGATACCGATGAATATCGTAATATGAGTGCTACATATGGTCTTGACTCTCAAGTTGTTGCAAATATTTATAAAGCCTTTGCCTCTCATTTTGAATTGCCTAGGAAGAATTTTGATAAGTATCAAGAACCATATAAAGATAAAGTTGATTCACCTAAAGGTAAATGTATTGAAATTAAAACTGTTGATCATGTTCTTCCTGAAGCTTATATTGAAAAAACTCCTTTCCCTGCTAAAATGAAGGAGTATTCTGTTATAACTAGTGCAGTTAATAAAAGTGCAAAGAAACCCATAGAACCCGAAGAACAAATAAAAGTTGAACCTGCTGTTGCAATAGTTAAAGATCTTGTTACTGAAAATGTGGAAGATGGTCATATTATTTTTGTGAAGATGCTTCTAATATTGTTTCGCATCCTAATAAGTCTATGAAAGCCAGTGTTCCTGTCTGTTCGAATTGGTGATCATTGTTATTATGGTTTATGCGACATTGGTGCAAGTATTAGTGCCATTCCTTATGAGCTCTACACAGAAATTATGCATGAAATTGGTTCTTGTGAACTTGAAGATATTGATGTGGTTATTCGGCTAGCTAATAGAGAAACTATCTCTCCCATTGGTATTGTTCGAGATGTTGAAGTTCTATGTGGTAAGATTAAATATCCTGCTGACTTTTTGGTACTTGGTTCTGCTGCTAGTAAGTTTTGTCCTATTATTTTTGGTAGACCTTTTCTAAATACATGTGGAGCTATTATAGATTGCAAGAAAGAGAAAATTGTTACTAAATTTGCTGGTGAATCTTATGAGTTTAACTTCTCTAAATTTGCCAAAACTCCTTATAAAGCTGATTTGCCTAATGAAGATTTTAGAGTTGAACAATGTGCATCTATTGCTCTTGCTCCTAGTAATCCTTTGCAGCAACATTTGGAAAATAGTGAGAGTGAAGTTTTTAGGGAAGAAAGGGATGAGCTTGATGAAATTTTCCTTCGTCAACCTATTCTTAAACATGACTTACCTGTTGAAGATTTAGGTGTAACACCACCACCAAAGGAAGATCCTGTATTTGATTTGAAACCATTACCTGATAATCTTAAGTATGCTTATATTGATGAGAAGAAAACATATCCTGTTATTATTAGTGCTAAGCTTTCAGATATCGAGGAAGAAAGGTTATTGGAAATATTGAAGAAGCACCGAGGAGCTATTGGCTATACTCTTGATGATTTGAAGGGGATTTCTCCGCTATTTGCCAACATGCTATTAATATAGAAGATGGTGCAAAACCTGTTGTTGAACATCAGCGTCGCCTAATTCCCAAGATGAAGGATGTGGTAAGAAATGAGGTATTAAAACTTCTTGAAGCTGGTATTATATATCCTATTGCTGATGGGTTAGTTAGTGTGCATTGTGTTCCTAAGAAAGGAGGAATAACTGTTGTGCCTAATGATAATGATGAGCTTATTCCTCAAAGAGTAGTTGTAGGGTATAGAATGTGCATTGATTTTAGAAAAGTTAATAAAGTTACTAAGAAAGATCATTACCCTTTACCTTTTATTGATCAAATGTTAGAGAGGTTGTCTAAAAATACACATTTCTGTTTTCTTGATGGATATTCTGGGTTTTCACAAATTGTTGTTAGAGCTAAAGATCAAGAGAAAACCACTTTCTGTCCCTATGGAACTTATGCTTATAGGCGTATGCCTTTTGGTTTATGTAATGCTCCTGCTACTTTTCAAAGATGCATGTATGCTATTTTTCATGGCTTTTGTGAAAAGATTGTTGAGGTATTCATGGATGATTTTTCTGTCTATGGGAATTCATTTGATAATTGCTTGCGAAACCTTGATAAAGTTTTGCAGAGATGTGAAGAAACTAACCTTGTTCTTAATTGGGAGAAATGTCACTTTATGGTTAATGAAGGAATTGTATTGGGACATAAAATTTCTGAAAGAGGTATTGAAGTTGATAGAGCTAAAGTTGAAGCAATTGAGAAGATGCCCTATCCCAGGGATGTTAAAGGTATTCGTAGTATTCTAGGTCATGCTGGTTTTTATAGGAGGTTTATTAAAGTTTCTCTAAAATTTCAAAGCCTCTTACTAATCTTCTTCAAAAAGATGTACCTTTCGTTTTTGATGATGATTGTAAGGAAGCTTTTGAAACTCTAAAGAAAGCCTTAACAACTGCTCCTATAGTTGAACCTCTTGATTGGAATTTACCTTTTGAAATTATGTGTGATGCTAGTGATTTTGTTGTAGGTGTTGTCCTTGGACAGCGAGTAGATAAAAAATTAAATGTTATTCATTATGCTAGTAAAACTCTAGATGCTGCTCAAAGAAATTATGCTACAACTGAGAAAGAATTATTAGCCGTAGTTTTTGCATGTGACAAGTTTAGACCCTATATTGTTGATTCTAAAGTCACAATTCATACTGATCATGCTGCAATTAGGTACCTTATGGAAAAAAAAGATGCTAAGCCAAGGCTTATTAGATGGGTGCTTCTTTTGCAAGAATTTGATTTACATATTGTAGATAAGAAAGGTGCTGATAATCCTGTTGCTGATAATTTGTCTAGATTGGAAAATATTACTTATGATCCTGTTCCTGTTAATGATAGTTTTCCAAATGAACAATTGGCTGTAATAAAGGTGAGCTCGCGAGAGAGCCCTTGGTATGCTGATTATGCTAACTTTATTGTTTCGAAGTATTTGCCTCCAACCTTTTCAGCTCAGCAAAGGAGGAAATTCTTTTATGATTTGAGGCATTATTTTTGGGATGACCCACACTTATATAAAGAAGGAGTGGATGGTATTATGCGAAGATGTGTCCCAGAATATGAACAACAAGAGATATTGAGTAAATGCCATGGTAGTGTTTATGGAGGACATCACGCTGGAGATAGAACCGCACAAAAGGTTCTACAATCAGGTTTTTATTGGCCAACACTTTTCAAAGATGCAAGGAAGTTTATCTTATCTTGTGATGAATGTCAAAGAGTTGGTAATATCTCTAGACGCAATGAAATGCCTATGAATTATACTCTTGTTATTGAACCATTTGATTGTTGGGGATTCGACTTCATGGGTCCTTTCCCTTCTTCAGAAGGTAACACTCATATACTTGTTGTTGATTATGTTACTAAATGGGTAGAAGCTATACCTACAAAAAGTGCTGATGGTGAGACCTCTATAAAAATGCTTGTAGATGTTATATTTCCTAGATTTGGAGTACCTAGATATATTATGACTGATGGGGGTTCTCATTTTATTCATGGTGGTTTTAGAAAAACTCTTGCCAAATATGGTATTAATCATAGAATTGCTTCAGCTTATCATCCTCAAACTAGTGGGCAAGTAGAATTATCAAATAGAGAAATTAAAGCTATCTTGGGAAAGACTGTTAATAAATCTAGAAAGAATTGGGCTAGTAAGTTAAAGGAAGCATTGTGGGCTTATAGAACTGCTTATAAAAATCCTATGGGAATGTCTCCTTATAAAATGGTTTATGGAAAAGCTTGTCATTTACCTTTAGAATTAGAGCACAAAGCTTATTGGGCTGTAAGAGAACTTAATAAAGATTTTAAACTTGCCGGTAAGAAGAGGTTGCTACAATTGAGTTCTTTAGATGAATGGAGAAGTGAAGCTTATGAAAATGCTAAACTTTTTAAGGAGGAAGTTAAGAAGTGGCATGATAGAAGAATTATTAAAAGAGAATTTAATGTTGGAGATAAAGTCCTATTGTATCGGTCTCGTCTCAGATTTTTTGCAGGGAAATTACTCTCAAAATGGGAAGGACCATATGTTATTGAGGAGGTATATCGTTCAGGAGCAATAAAATTAGCTCTTTGGAAGGTAACGCCACACAAGTAGTGAATGGACAAAGACTCAAGCATTATATTTCTGGAGATTCTTATAATGAAGACATTGATATTATTCAAGTGATAACTCCGGAAGCTTTCATCAAAGATCAAATTGACGGTTCTGCAGAGTCCGACTTTGAATAGGTAACAGTTTTAGTAATAAAAGTCCGCGTTTAGCTTTCCGAACAATATTTCTGCTGTTTTTGGAAAATATGAAAAATTACGGGATCGAAACGGAGTGGAAGAGACGCGCGAGGGCCCGTCACCATTGGCCGGCGCGGGCCCCACCCTGGCCGCGCCGCCCTATGGGGATAGCCCCTCGGTGTCTCGTTTCCACTCGTTTTTGGCCTGGAACCTTCCTTTTGTCGTAAAATATTTGCTATATAATCCCCCGATCCCCAGGTCCGTATATCGTTTTCTCGTCGTGTTTTGTTTCGAGCTGTTTTCTGCCAGATATTGTTTTCAGATCTAGAGCCACCATGTCTTCGTCGGAGCCTCCGAAGGACAACTTCTTTGAGAATGTCGTCAACCCGTACATAAGCGAGTTGAAGATGCATCCTAAGGAGTTGCTGCTCGTAGGTGGAGAGTTGCAGATAGAAGATGTTCGTGGACCTAAGGGAGAAGGAAGCTTGGAGGACAGGATGGAGAAACTAGAACAAGAGGTCTTCACCTACAAGAAGATGGCTGAGCGTGAAGTGGACATCTTCCACAGAATTGTGTCCGAGCTCATTGGTGAACACGAGAAGGAGACTGCAAAGCTGTGGAGCGATATCCTCTCACTTCACAACACTACCAACCAACTTCAGGCGCAACTTTATGATGCTTGGAATCAAAACTGTGAGTATGAAAACAGGTTTAAACGCATTAGCGATGCTGCTAGTTTCAGGATTCCCGAGACCAAGACATCGTTTGTTGATGGAGAGCCTCTTCCCTGGAAGTCTGAGGACGAGAAGAATCCACCATCACCGCCGAAGGAGTAATTCATCATCGGTATTGGCATCCCCTTGGTTTGTTCCAAGCTTGGGGGTGCCGCGGTATCACATCATCACTACCTTTATCTTTTACTATCAAGTAGTGTCATATCATGAGTAGGGAAGTTATCATATGGAATAGTTTGCAATGTGGAAGTATCTCTCTTAGTTGGTTATCTATGTATCCGTTGGTGTGAGTTATCGTTATGGAATATTAATGAGAAGTCTTATCATTTATTTTTTGCACACCTTATTTTAGTTTATAATCTCCATTATATGATTGCTCTTGACATTGGTATTGATATCACTTTGGGAGCACCAAGTAAATCTATTTGGTTTTGGCAAACTTAGCATTGGTCAATAGCAACAACACCAAGATGTTTAAGTAAAAAAGGGAAATACATTTAGATATATTACTCTATGTTAATGAGTTTAGTATTATGAAGTTAAAATTGCTTGTGCTTATGAGAAAGATGCATGATTGTTTCTATCACATGTATATTTGTTTGTTTCCTTCAACCTTTATGCTTGCTATCAAACCTTGCTAGCCAAAGACCTGTATTGAGAGGGAATGCTTCTCATACATCCATAACCTTAGACTAAACCCATGCCATTTGTGTCCACCATATCTACCTACTATGTGGTATTTTGCGCCACTCCAAGTAAATACTTCATGTGCTACCTTTAAATAATTCAAACTATATTACTCTTTATTTGTGTCAATGTTTTATAGCTCATGAGGAAGTATGTGGTGTTTTATCTTTCAATCTTGTTGGGCGGACTTTCACCAATGGACTAGCGGCACATCCGCTTATCCAATAATTTTGCAATAAGAGCCGGCAACGGGGTTCCCAGCCCCAATTAATAACTTTCATTAATAATTCTCTTCACATGTTTTGCCCTGATTTATCAGTAAGCAACTTAATTTTGCAATAGACACTCCTCCATGGTATGTTGGAAGGCACCCGAGATTCGGTTAGCCATGGATTGAGAAAGCCAAGGTTGGGGGAATGTCATCCATAATAAAACTAAAATACATGTGTAAACAAAAGAGAAGGGGGATGATCTACCTTTGGTAGAGATGCCGTCCCTCATGGGAGCCGCTCTTGGAAGGTCTGTTTGGCAAGGGGTTAGAGTGCCGCTACCATTTGTTGACAACAACAAACATCACCCAAAATCTTACTTTTATGCTCTTTACATGATTTCAAAACTTGAAAAGCTCTAGCACATGATTTAATCCCTTCCCTCTGCGAAGGGCCTATCTTTTACTTTTATGTTGAGTCGGTAAACCTATTTCCCTCTATCTCAAGCAAGCAATTGAGTTGTTGTGAACCAACCATTTATGCTATGATTCAGTTAATCATGTCTTTTATACTTTCTTGTTTAGTACAAATTTTATCTGAATGAATATGACTTTGAAAGTTATCAATGATTATGAGGAGATTGTTATGATTGAGAATGAAAGCCCTGCTATATAAATTCTAATATGAAAGCTTTGCTTATAAAATAAGAGCAATCCGTTAGTAGTTCTCTGACCAAGAACAAAGTTTGCCATAACCAATCATGATTTCCTATGCACCTTTATCTGTGATTTCTCTTTACTTATTTCAAGTTGAGTTATATGAAGAGAATGTGTATTAGAATATCTTGTGTGAATCAATATGATGCTTCTTCTCCGTATTTTATTTATCGACTCTTCACTCCATAAACATGTGGTCTTGTTTATCGAGCTCAGTTTCGCTTGGGGACAAGCGAGGTCTAAGGGGAGTTGATACGTCCATTTTGCATCACTATTTTATATCATAATTTGTTGTTATTCATTGATATATTTCATATTTAGAGATGATACTTATGTTATTTCATCTATTTTGCATGTTTCGTGATCATTGGAGAATTATTCACGGAGTCGGGATTCTGTGGAAAAAGCACCGTCAGGACACCATATTTCGAAGATCAACAATTGACGGAAATTACACGAAAATTCCTATTTTTCCAGAAGATAAAGGGAGCCAAAAGGGAGAGGAGCCACCATGGGCCCCCAAGCCGCGCGGGCCCGGGCCTGGCGCGCCGCCTTGTGGGGAGGGGCCCACACCCTCTGGCCTCTCCTTCGCGTACTTCTTTGTCCCGAAAACCTAAGCCCCAGGGTTACGGAGATTGACAGAGCCGCCTCTGCGGGGCGGAGAAACACCAGAGAGAAAGAGCTCTCCGGCGGGCAGGGAATCTTCCTCCCGGAGGGGGAAATCGCGCCATCGCCATCGTCATCGAGCTGGACATCATCTCCATCATCATCGTCATCATCTTCACCATCTACACCGCCATCACCACCGCTACATCTCGTCACCGCTGTAACGATTTGGGCTGGATCTTGATTGTTTGGTAGGGGAAACTCTCCAGGTGTTGATTACTACTTGTTATTGATGCTATTGAGTGAAACCTTTGAACCAAGGTTTATGTTCAGATTGTTATTCATCATCATATCACCTCTGATCATGTTCCATATGATGTCTCGTGAGTAGTTCGTTTAGTTCTTGAGGACATGGGTGAAGTCTAGATGTTAGTAGTGAATTATTGTTGAGTAGTATTCAATGTTATGATATTTAAGTTGTGGTGTTACTCTTCTAGTGGTGTCATGTGAACGTCGACTACATGATACTTCACCTTTATGGGCCTAGGGAGTGCATCTTGTATTCGTTTGCTAATTGTGGGGTTGCCGGAGTGACAACCTAAACCCCGTTAGTATATCGGTGCGGGAGGGATAGCAGGATCTCGAGTTTAAGGCTGTGGTTAGATTTATCTTAATTACTTTCTTGTATTTACGGATGCTTGCAAGGGGTATAATCACAAGTATGTATTAGTCCTAGGAAGGGCGGTGCATTAGCATAGGTTCACCCACACAACACTTATCAAAACAATGAAGATTAATCAGCCGTATGAAGCGAAAGCACTAGACTAAAATCCCCGTGTGTCCTCGAGAACGTTTGGTCATTATAAGTAAACAAACCGGCTTGTCCTTTGTGCTAAAAAGGATTGGGCCACTCGCTCCAATTATTTCTCTCGCATTTTATTTACTTGTACTTTATTTATCTGCAATATCAAAACCCCTGAATACTTGTCGTGAGCATTTACAGTGAATCCTTCATCGAAACTGCTTGTCAACACCTTCTGCTCCTCGTTGGGTTCGACACTCTTATTTATCGAAAGTACTATGATACACCCCCTATACTTGTGGGTCATCAGCACCTTAGTAGTAAACAGACTAAGGAATTCAAATTTGAGATTTAAAAAATGGAAAATGCGTGTTTTGTACAATGAAACCCATCTTGGCCTACCTCAAACTATTTGCAATACCAATATACATCAGTGTGAAAATTGTGGCCTCATTTAGACAAAGTATGTTTTGGGGGAAGCTGTTTTGGGAAGGGCTTATTGTGGAAAACCATGCACCTTCATAGCTACTAGGTGATTTGAGAAGTGGTAATTTGTGGTAAAACTTGATTTATCAATGAGTTGAGAAGTGGCAATTTGTGGTAAAGACTCCATGAGTAAGTGCCACTCTTTTTCGGATTTTTTGCACATTAAATGACTCATTTAACTAGTTAATCCCATTTGTTGACTCTCTGTTGACCAGCCACTTGAGGGTAAAAGTGAGTATATTGCACTAGCCAGTATTAGCACTCAATGGGAAAATTGAGCACACAAAAAATGCTAGTATAAGAGTCGAGGGTATATCTGAGTATATCTAAATTTCCAGGGTTAGACCCGAGGACACGTGCAATTGTTGACACGTAGACGCGGGCGCGGTGGAGAAGTCGAGACGTGCAATCGTGGACGCGTGTCGCGTTGCAGAAGTCCAAGACGTGCAGACGTGCAACTGTGGACGCGTAGGACGCAGGTCGCATTAACCACCCCTCGCCTTTATAGACGCCTCCTCGCATTATCTTTGTCACTCTCACTCGCTCACGCATCGCCAACTCTCTCATGTCCCATTATCTTATCCAAAGCAAAAAACCCTCTCCCTCTCCCTCTTCCTCTTCCGGCGAGATGGACAAGGAGAATGCCAATCCCATCGTCGACGTAGGCTCGAAGACGCCTCCATCTTCGGCGCCGTCCCTTCAACGGCGTCGCCGCCGCCGCCGGTGCATCGGAGGTGCTGCCGCCGGTGGCGGTCGGATCCCGACGGGATGTGACCCCTATGAGCCGGCGCCGTACGTCCCGCCCCCGAATCCCTACGACACCTGCCTGGAGGACCCATGGAGCGAGGTAACTACGGTTTGCTTCCTTTTTTGTTCTCCATTCCTTTTTTGTAGATGGATCTGTAGATGGATGAGTATTGGGCTAATATTTGCACCGATTTTATTCCATTTTGTTTTGATCACTTCTTGATTTCGTTTAAGATTTGGGGTTCGGCCGTTCGGTTAATTTATGCAAGTAATAATTGGATCTCAATCAGTTAATTTATGCAAGTAATCATGGGATCTCAATCAGTTATTTTATGCACTAATCAAAAGATATCAACCGTTTAATTTTGCAAATAATCTGGAATGTGTTCAAGTTCATATATGTAATGTGTTCAAGTTCAGATCTTTGCCTATGATGAATCGTTGGGCACAAATTTTTACAGGGAGGGTTCAGCGAACCATTGCTGTGTACAAATCTGTTGTGCATGAGCTTTGGTTCGCTAACACCTTCTCTGTAGATATATAATCATGCCCACTCTAACTGAGGCTGACTCTGTTTTTCCTAACTTTGTTATCATGCACGTTAGTCATCGTTGGAACTCATTCACTCATAGTTTCTGTTTGATATGGATCAGCTGTCTGGCAACGCGAAAGAGAGGAGGAGTCATCAAGACTCGTGGAGTGGTGGCCATCGGCTTGCAAGGATCTACAGGTGCCAAGGATCTACAGTGTTCTGCACTAGGAGACTGGCGTTTCACGCATGCTGAGAACATCGCCAACACCTTCCCAAAGGTCGGCACGACGGTGAACGTTCACTCCTTCCGCGCCAAGCACAGGGCGCTCGGCATGCACCTCCGCAGCTTGCAGCGGGTGGAGATCTCCGCCGGGCGCATGCCTCTGATCAAGCCCAAGGCTCCCAAGGGGAGCAGGAGCAACAAGTGGAGAGAGCCAGATGGGGTAGGCGGAGTCCTGGACGTGTGCTGCTGCTGCCTCTATTTTATTGTTAGCTAGGGATCCCTTGTTGTTATGTTAGTATGATGGTGTTGTGAAGAACTGTTACTATGTTGGCTGCTGTGTATGCAGCTTATTATCTAGGGAGGGATCCCTATTATCTATCCATATTATCTATCCCTATTCTACTATATTTTGTTGGCCGTACTTAGTTTTTTCGATTTTTTATGACTGTGAATTTATCGTACATTACCCTGGAAATTTGCTTCTAGATTTAACTACATACATATGGACCAGAGGGAGAACTAGATTTGCTGCCATATTGGACAAACAACGAGGGCCAAAAGGCACAAATAATTGAAGAAAGACATAAATGCAAGCTTCTCTAGATTTGATACTAATCTATCTATTATATACTAAAAGCAAAATAAGAATGTTTAAAGGAGACACCATGTTAATCCACATGTACTTAAATTATTTGATTCGTTGATCCTAATTATGACGGTCAAGATTTAAAGCTCAAAAAATTACGTACACTATATATGTACAACCTGTCACGTAGTTGATTTATCCCGGCCGGAAGTCACGTGTAGAATATGGTCTCACGGAACTAAGCCGCTAGGACGTGAAAAGAATAGTTGTGATCTGCTAAAAAGGAAATAACCAGTTTGTTAAAGATTTGTTTCTATTTGGTCCGTTCGGCATATAAGGAAAAACAAGAACCCAGCTGATTCGTTTCCGGTTCCTCAAAAAAAAAAAAAAACTGATTCGTTTCCATACAATACGTGTCCAGTTCAACACAAGGAGAAACAAATAAGATATTTCAAATAAAGTAGATTGTAGATGCATCCATTCAACAAAAAGATAACTAAGCATTTGTAGCTAGCTTACGTAGACTATGATTACACGTCAGATTTGATAATATATTAGAAGATGGGCATAGTAACCGGAAAAAAATTTCTTACCCGCAAAAAAAAGATCGGCACAGTTTATATGTATATGTTTTTTTGTCCGCTTGAATTTTTAATATTTCGCTGGAAACCTATTTTACCAGCTACCACCGATATTATTTTCTACCGGACTAAATTTGCCAGTATTAATGTTATTTTCTCCAATTTAAATATTCATGGGAAATTTTGAAAGAATTTACATTTTCAGTATTTTCTATATTGCGAAGAAAGGGAAATAACGGTGCCTAGCAATATTTTTACCAAACCGAGAAAAAAAAAACCTTGGCTGTCCATAGAATTTTTTCCGCCGAAGAAAGCTACCGCGAATTCAAACAATATTATTTACAAGAAAGGGCACGATCCATGTAGATCTACATATATATCTATCTGATTGGATCTCACATCCGAACTTTACCTATATTAATATAATTTGCTCAAATATAAATGATTTTAGGAACTTTTAAAAGAATTTATGAATTCGTTTGGGATATCTTAGCCAAAATACCTAGCAGTTATTCAGTAGACATGGTATGATCCATGCCAATCTACACGTACATTTACCATATTGGGTCTCAAATCAAATAGATGGAAATTAGGCACAGTAGACACTACTACCGTATCTCCCTACAAAAAGTAACACTTACATTACTGTGTTGTTAAGTGATATCTTCGTAGGCATATCAACAGAAGGAAAAAAAAATTAAACTTTTTACACCAAGCTAGCTAGATCGTGGTGGAAATGCAAATATGTGCTAAGATAAAGTATAATCTGGGCAATAGTTCGTACCATAGGTTGAGTATATTGATCCGTAAATATGAATGTTTGAGCAATCTTATCAGAACAATTGGGTTTCCAATTTAGTTATAACACATATAAAGCAGTGATGCTAAAGCGTACGGAGAACTTCTACAAAATATCAAATCTGCTCTAAGATGCTAACCTTACTTGTAGGATAGAAAACCCGACAGATTCAAATTGAAATGAGAATAAACATTTGCAATCTATTAGAGAAAAATCAATACATTACAACACATACTATAATCCTGATTTTTTCACATCTATCTATCTACTTCCGTGGATAATGAAACTATATTATTCCCTACAATGGAAAGTATCACTTTCGACAAAGTAAAGAGGATTCCCTCGCATTTGCGAGGGCCACACTGCTAGTTTGGTTAAAAGGACAGAGAGAAAGAGGGGGAAAAGGTGCTCTTAATAATGCCAATTTGGGGCCGAGAGAGACAGAACCCAGCTCCGCGTCAACCAACGCTTCTCGTCCTGTCCCACGCGGTCCCTTTCTACCAGCCCCAGCGCCGCGACCCCACCGACGACCGGCGACCCCATGTAGCAGAACGGTCAACTAAACGGGAATCCTGCCGTCGATGCTTCTGCGGGTTTCAAACAAGGGCTTGGGGAAAACTGAGGAAAAACTAAGGAGCTGGGGAAAACTGAGTACAACTAAGGACTTGAGGGCACGAAAATAGAAATCCCTTGAATCTTTAACCATCGCCCTTATCGGACAATGATGCTATCTTTCAGACCAGGGTCAGTCCAAACAATCAAACTGCACTACCTTGCAGTCACCAGGAAAGTTCATCGCTTGCTCATGTCACTTTGAGTACTTTTATCAAATTAATTGCAAAGTACTATTCTTATCACTCTTGCCTAAAAAATAAAAGTACTATCTTCATAACTATGAATATGACTATGTGGTGGGCGATGGAACCATGGTATGAGTATGGTGGAGGTTCCATTGCAATGAGTTTATATCCATCTAGGATTAACAACAAATGTTGTCCAATGATTCTTGTGCCCTAAGACCCATGTTAACCATAAGATCTTTAGTGGGACATAGTAGTCAGTTGTGTTTCTTTCTCTCGTTCATCAACGGATGCGCTTACCGTAGTTAGTTGAATCCTGAGGGATAACCGAAGTGGGTGGGGAGCCCCCAAGTCCCTACGGTAATGCGGTCTATGATGGGTTGCAGAAGACCGGCGAAGGTATCGAGGTCGGATGGTACCCAAGAATGGGGTATGTTGACCGGCGGGGATATTAGTCGAGGTCGGATGATATCCAATTGATATGCTGATTGGCGAGGACCCAAGGTCGGAACTGCTACAAAGGGTGGGTGTTCGGGGTCGCGGAGAAACGCAATGATTGGCTAGGACCTTATACCGGGCCTCACACCACGGAAGTGTGGACACCAAGGTTAAGATCTCTTATGGGTAAAGCAACACACCTCTGCAGAGTGTAACGAATCGTGACCTGTCACTCCCTGTTCCGGGTTTGGAACTGCGAACACGGCCGGAAAGGAACTCCATGAAGTTCTAGACACCCGGTGAAGGCTGACGGACATAGCTCTTAGGAATAAAAGCAACCTTTTGAAGAAATGCTTATAAAAAACCTACATTGGCATTTAAATTTCTGGTCTAATGCCGTAGCTAGTGCATAAAACACCTCTTTCCTATAATGAACTTGTTGAGTACGCTCGTACTCATACCTCTTATAATCCCATGCTTAGATTGTCTGAATCACCTGGAGGAGGCCACTGAAGGACCAGATGGGATCTTCTATGAAGAGACCAGACCTCTCTGGAGGAGTAGAGGGGATAGACTACCTTATCATGTATGGAACCGAGGAGGTTCCGGAAGAAGACAATGTTTGAGTAACACTAGTAGTAGTAGTCGAGCAGCACGAACTCTATAGTATTTAGCTGCTCGAGTAGAAATGGTGTTAAGCCTTCTTAGACCTTTATTGTATAAGTTAATTTGGGTTCACCTAGAACCTTTGAGTTATCCTCTATGGACCAAGGAGGAGCTTCAATGTGATGTACATATTGGCTTGTAATCTTAAGTGAGTGAAATAAAGACCAGCTATGCTTCTGTTGTACTACTCCGAGGGATGTAATATTTGTGGATTGGTACTTCGCACATGTTATGTCAACGACTGACATACTACAACATGCAGTGGTATGCAAGGTCACCACAGACATCATATGGATCATAATCAGAGGTGATATAATGATGAATAAAAATCTGGACATAAACCTTAATTCAATGGTTTCACTCAATAGCATCAACTACAAGGAGTAATCAACACTGTGAAAGTTTCCCCTATGAACTAGACAAGTATCAAACCCAAGATGTTATAGCGGGACGGTGTGGAGACGGTGGTGATGATGGTGCTGGTGGTGGAGATGATGGTGATGATGATTCCAATGAAGTCCAGCACGATGGCGGTGAGGATGGCGATGATTTCCCCCCTCCGGGAAGGAATTTCCCCGATAGATTTCTGCCTACCGGAGAGCTTTTCTCTCTCTCTGGTTCTCCGCCCCGTAAGCAGCGGCGGAATATTTCGCTGTTCGCTCCCCCAGTGTTAGGGTTCATGGGGGGAATAAATACGCGAGGGGGCGACGTCAGAAGTGGACCAGGGCCACCACACCAGGCCTAGGCGCAGCCAGGGGGTGCCCCGCGCCTAGGGGTGTTGTGGGCCCCTCCTGGCCCATCACAACCTCCCCTTCTAGCTTCCTCCGTTATCTGGAAAAATAGGAGTTTCTGAGTATTTTCTGGGAATTGTTGTTGTTTAGAAATATGGTATCTTGATGGTCCTTTTTTCCAGCAGAATTCTGACTCCGGCAGTTAATTCTCCAATAATCATCAAACACGCAAAAATAGATGGAATAACATAAGTACCATCTCTAAATATGAAATATATCAATGAATAACAGTAAATTATGATATAAATAGTGATGCAAATTGGACGTATCAGTACCAGGGTAGCGTGACCGGGCCTGGGAACAACCATTGGATGATCGGCTCTACTGAATAAGATACTCCGCTCTGACCAGTCGATGTATTCCTGTATGCTCGCCATGGCTACTTCTGCAAGTTTTACCTCCCGCGTGAATTTTTTGGACTACCTTTTAGAGACGCCGGCCTTGTGGATCATGTTCACCTGTCTTCGCAATATAGGAAAGACTTCGGCTGGGACGCGAGGAAGGTCCTGTTGGGACTGCAGCTCGAGCGGCTGACTGGAGGCAGATGTACCCTGTATTGTCGGGTGCGCCTGTGTATCGGGGCAGGACCTCAATGCTTCACACAACTTCTGAAGCTCGAGGAATTGTCGGCAGTCCTTGAGGAAGTGAGATGCTTTCTTGATGTTATCTTTCAGATCAATGTAGGTGTGCAAATAACAGGGATCGTTTAATTGCTCCATGGTCGGCAGGTCGGGTACCCGAGGAAAGAGATTTTGTCGAATACTTCTGCGGCCTTCATGGCTGTTAACCCGACGTTCAGTATACCGCTCACCGCACTGATCGTTGTACCGATTAGCGAGACTGATGGTGGTTCTGCTGGTGCGATCAATTTCTTCATAGTTGAGATATATTCTTCTCTTTCGGCGCATGTCTGCTCCCAAGGCTATTCGGGTGCGTTCGATTGCTATCACCGTTTCTGCTAAGCGGGCGTGGTATTCGTGTGCGGTCTTCGCCATTAGCCCCGTTGTTAGTAGTTTCCATCAGCTTGGTGATGGACTTCGATAGATCAGCCGCCAATCGATGTCGGTTGAGCTCTGATTGCTCTTTGACTAGCCGAACACACCTTTGCGCTGCATCTCACTCCGTTTGGGAGACTAATATGGTGGTGATATCGGTAGCTTTTCCATCCTGCTGATGATCGCTCTCCACATGTGCAAGGTTACTGGCCGCAGAGATTCCGGTTTCTTCCTCTCATCCGAAAGTAACGCAGACCTGGTACTGCACGGGCTAGTCCACGGCTAGAGAGATGTTGCCCTTGCCGATACTTTCTCTCTCGGAGGAGTACTCGATGCCGCACATGAAGGGAGAAGCGTCCGAGCCGAGTTCGTGCCTGGTGTCGCAGTCGAGGCAGTAGTACGATGTCAGATCGGATGATCCAGAGTCATCAGACCCGACAGACATGGTGGACATGGTACGACGTGGCGATGATGATGATGGAGATGCCAGAGTCGACACCGATGACGCAGTCGATAGATCAACCGTGGTTGGTGACGAAGCAGTGGACGTAACAGTCGATGAAGTTGCGGCTGTCGCCGCGCAAAAAGTGATCGGGTCCGGGAGCCGAAGGACGCCACCAGAGTTGACGCGGAAGTGGACACTCCCGAACGTCATGTCCATCCCGCCGCGCAGGCCCGATAAAATCGATGCGCCGGTGTGAGGAGTGAACTCGAAGGACCCGAAGCGGATCGAGTTCCCCGAGATCGGTGATGATGGAGCCGATGGTGATGGTCATGTCGGCGAAGATGCAGCCGACACGATCGGAATAGCCGATGAAGTGCCTTGTACCAGCAGGTTCCCCACAGACGGCGCCAATTGACGAGGGAGCTCCTCGGTAATGCCCACCATGAGGGTCTTAGGGTTGACGGAATCCTGAAGGTTAACACGAGACATCGGATACCAAACAAATAGGACGCGAGATTTACCCAGGTTTGAAGCCCTCGATGAGGTAAAACCCTTACTCCTGCTTGTCTGATCTTGATTTATCGAATAAAAGAGGTTACAATGGGGCAGCCGATAGACTGTGTTGTGGTGAACTCGCCGGGAGGCAAGGTTTCTAGGGTTGGTGTTTGCTAGGTTGCGTTGGTTGCGTAAGTGTGTTGTTCGGCAGACCCCCTCCTGGCCTTTATATAGGAGGTCAGGTCCCGAGAGTCCTGTCCGAACTCGACTAGGTTACATCAAGATGTAATCTATCATTTCATATATCGACGTCTCCTTACCTTGTCCATCAAGAATCCGTCTTCTTGTAAGTATTTTTTTGTTTTAACCGACGTATGGGCCCACCTTGGGTTATGATAACCCTCATGGGCCGCTTGTTGGGCCAAAGGAGGTAGACCAATTCTGGGTACCCGAAGGGTAATGCCCACATCACACCGACCCCGTGCTTTCTGTAAATATGGTAAAATTCCCTAACACAAGAAAGATATTTCTAAATGCTACCCCTCTTTTGAATTATAGTGTATTTTAAATATTTTTTCGATAAAGGGAATATATTAATATCAAAAGATACTAATTAGACACAGTCTCTGCAACAACGCAATGCCCTAATGGCATTACGGAAGCACAAAACCAAAAAAGGAGAAAAAGAAAACTAAGAAATAAAAGTCCCGCTACAATATATATCACAACCTTAGAAACAACAATACATCCACCACTAAGATAACACGGTAAAATTCAAACTCTCCAAATGCGACGTCTCCAAGAAGAGAACAGTGCACCAGCGTCGTCGTCGCCCGATCAAAGAAATTAAGTTTTCACCCTGAAGATAGTCCCCGCTCTCAAATCAATACCTTCAACAAGGACATTGCCAGACACAAGCACAACCAGTTAAAGCCAGACTTTGGGTTTTCACCCTGAAAGGTAAGACTCCAAACTTCACATGTGCTACCGCCCCACTTTCATACCACTGCTGCGAAGCCCGGAACACCAAGCAAGTTCCTCAACAACGCAGGAACTTGAACCTACCTTAGCTAGTCCTTCAATCCAGCCTTTATGATATTCTCTTTTTCTGACTTCACCATGGACCAAACTTGATGTCAATACAGAAGGAAGAGAATGTATTTTAGATATTGCAATATGAAATAAATACAGATTAAAATGATAAATTACGTCTAGATACATTCAATTGAGAAATAAGGCAAAACGTTCTACAATTTGAAACGAACCGATAATACTTCTTCATCGAAGGATCCTGGAGGCTCGAATTTCGTTAGTCTGAAAGTTAAGGAAGAAGGATACGCCTGCAGGAAACAGAGATCACCTTTTTGTGGTTTTCTTGCGTATAAGGAGAAGCCACCTTCGCCGTTTCTGTTGGTATTTGCAAATGTCTCTTTGAACAGTTAGGAGTATTTTAAAGAACGACTTGCTGTAGTAGCTAGGGTGATCACCAAAGTCCGCCAGACCGCGTAAAAGCGTCCCCCTCGGGTTACTAGTAACACATGCAACCTCAACCTGGGCGGAGCTGCGCAACTGCCACGACGCTTCCTCCGTCCCCGTCCTCCTTATAAGGGCGCCGCTGCTCTCCGTGCTCTACTTCCGCCTACCCCCACCCCCGCCACCAAAACTGCCTTGCAACTCGCACCAACGAACTCACAATCTTAAATACGTGCTCTGGCAGCTAGCTCGCGAGGCGGCAACCATGCAGACGCAGTCCCGTCTCATCTTGAACTCTGACGGCGGCGCCGCCACTGGCTTCGGCTCGGCCGCGGTCGACGAGCAGTTCTACGAGGCGGTGGTGAGGGAGCTGACGCGTGGGCAGGAGCTGACGGCGCAGCTCCAGGCGGAGGTGCTGCGGGCGCTGCGCGGGCAGGGCCAGGCCGAGGCCGCCGCCGCTTTCATTCTGCAGGAGGTGTCCCACGCCTTCACCGGCTGCATCTCCAGCATGGCCGGCTCTGCCCCGGCCGCCGCCGGGTCACCCCAGGCGACCGTTGCCGCTGCAACGGGCGCGCGCCGGTCTAGGGATGACGGCGCGCCAAGAAGGTGAGTCGTCCAGCGACGGCATGCCTTATGTAGAAAGAACATGTCGATGGATTATGTGTGGATCTAATTTGTGGTGTGCATTGTTTCTTTATCAGAAGCATCCTGACACCCTCGCCGGACTCCGACGACGGGTACCACTGGAGGAAGTACGGCCAGAAGAGGATCATGAGGACAAGCTTCCCAAGGTTAGCTAATCAGTAATGGATTATGTGGTTCATAGTATAGTCTATCTTATCTCAACAGTTAACAAACGGACTATTGATTAAGTTGACATGTCGTTGTAAGAAGGGACATATGATTTAGTACCAGCTACGCGTAATGTTTAGATCGTGGCAATTATAGAGTCAGCGCGTAGGGGATATAAACAGAAAAAACGTGGAGCATATGATTGAGTATTCGGATTCTTGGATGCTACCCTGAGATGGGGAAGGCGCAAAGGACAAACACAAAATGTTGCGCGCGCTTGACACGCAACAACCTTGCCTACCTCCAAAAAGATTCTCGATAAGCAGCCGATCGAGCTGATCCCCACTTCACCCACACGTTTGAAAGCATCATCGCCAAACTGAAATTGTGTCCATTAATTCGAAGGGGAAACAAAGTTAAAGCCAGTTTTGATGCTGACGCATGTTTCCTTTTTCAGGTTAAGAGAATGTTGCTTCTTATCTCGCCAAAAAATAATGTTTTGTTGACAAGCCTTTTGTGCCAGACAGTTACGTTTCGTGGCGCGCGGGATTCTCGTGCGTGTACTGTCTACCACGGTGAACGTCACTAGGAGACTAATTTGCCATTAGTAATTTAGTCATTACGTCATTAGCCACGAGTTAATCAATTTGACGCGATGTCAGCAAAGACAGCTAGTTAGCCGCTATGTGCTAAGATCAGATCATCGACATGTGTTGGATAGGCGAATTGTATTTCTTACGTAAAAGGTCTACGGGCTGACGTGGTTAGCAGTGGTGAATTCTGATTTGCTGACAAGCAACCGCATGCTAGCACTCACCCAACCACATCTGGGCACGTTTCCCCGTAAGTCCCATTCCGTAGGTTTAGCCCGTAGATGTAGGATTATTGATTTCTTACGCCCACTTGTGTACACGCAGGTGCTACTTCCGATGCTGCTACCACCGCGAGCGCAGCTGCCCGGCGACGAAGCAGGTGCAGGAGCAGCACAGCAGCAACGGCGGCCCCAGGACGTTCCTCGTTATCTACGTCCACGAGCACACGTGCCACCACACGTCGCCGGCCGCCGCGGAGCCTGAGGCGGCCGCACGTAGCCCCACGGATATGATCGACTTCTCCGCCGGCGCCGGGTTCTCACGGCAGCCGCAGGGCGGCGTCGTGCAGCTGAGCAAGGAGGAGCTCGAGCAGCAGGCGCTCGTCTCGTCCCTCACCTGCGTGCTGCAGGGGAGCCACCAGCTCTACTCCGGCGGCGAATCGCCGGAAGAATGGTCGTCGCAGGGACGCGCAGGCACCCAAGATGCTGCTTCGATCGAGACGTCGACTGAGCTCGATGTCATGGACTACGATGTGACGGGCACGCTGTATTTGGGTGCATCCTCAGCGTATTCGTATGGCGGAGGTGACGATGACATGCCGCTTTGAGGGGCGGGTGATCGATCATGTCGATCGATAGTACTATGTAGATCGAGGTTTCAGAGTCTACAGCAGCGGTTTTATCGCGTGTGTGTTTACGATGATGACAACACAGCCAGTCAGCCTACTTATATTATCTGCTAGGTTCGATATGATGTACGTGTACGTCCGGCCAATATATATACATGTCACTCCCTATAGGTATTGTAAGATTTTTCCAATCTATATATGCAACTAAATCTTACTGCCTGCGTTGCGTTTCTCAAGTCAAATTTGATCAGGCTGTGAAGCGACCAAGCGCTGATTTCCCGAATTTTGTTTTTCTTTCCTCTTAGTTACTCTTTCATTCATTTATGTTCCTCAAATGTATTCTCATTCTATCAAATGGGTCTTTGCTCCCTAGTGCCTACTGCGTGCAATAAACACCTGTAGTATTGCGACCCGGACTTTTGGCTCTCGGGTGCAGGCGCACCCTATATACTCAAAAAAAATTAGTAATTCAGAAAAAGGTCAAAAAAATTCATATATTTTTGGGAATCAAAGATAATCAAATATTGTACTCGTATAAAATTGTTTAGCCAAGAAATGTTTCACATTGACTTCAGGCAAAAAAAAACAAATCTATGACGTATATAGCGTGAATAGTACTTTAATATAGGACCTCCAAGTCTGTTTTTTTCACCCAGGAAACAAGAGAAGTTATTCCATGGTGAATCTTTCGTATACGAGTACAATACATGATCATCTTTGATTCTCAAAAAGATTTGATTTTTTTTGACCTTTTTCTGAATTACTAATTTTTTTTTAATATAGGGTGCGCGTGCTCCCAGGTTCACCCATGCATTTTCGTGTAGTATTGGCGCTTCTTTGATTCGTACGAAAACATATATAGGGCGATGCTACATTTCCTATAAAATATATAAAAATAATTTCGCAGGAAAATTCCACATGAGATTCTGTCCTAGAAATGAACAACCACTCAAGGTAAAAAAACTCAAAGGAATTAAATCCTCCAACATTCCTATGAAAATGCTTTGAATCAAACATGCCACCATTAGAGTAACACACACAATAGGTAGTTTTTCCTTTCTCCCCCACCATTCTTACTTAGAATTTTAGCTTTTCTATAGGCATTTTTATATTCTATAAATTTCACTCTTAGTTTGTGTTTCTTAAGAAAACTACCAAGAAATATAATACAATAAGAAAGAATACATATTCTGCTGACGCGGATAAAAAACTGCAATAGACTTGGTCTAAAAGAAAAGAACACTTACTCCAAACCGGAGAATTTGATGTACTTGCAGATGCATTCCATGGAGATGGCGTGAGATTGCGCGCTGCAGAGAAATCGCAAAGGGAAACTCGGTCATCGCCCGTGGAAAATAGCATCCTATTTAGATGCGGCATTGTCATGGCCCAAATCCAAATACACCATTTTCCCCATCGAGCTCATCCACCCTTCGAAATCCATGGATAGGTGTAAGTGTATTTTTCCATTACCTGTGTTTTTTGGCAACGAATGAAAATTTCTATGGCCTATTGCTTTCTTTGAGTTTATATGAAATAATATTCCATACGTGCTGATTGTAGTCCATGTGTTGGATTCAAGATTGGATGTGATGAAGGTAAAGATATACCTTGAGTACTGATATTAGGATCATCGATTTGAAGAGGTAAATATGATATGATCACTAAGAAGAAATAAAGAAGGAGTTCTTTGTCGAACTCAAATAAGCCATTCTCTTTCTTATGACTTAAGCCATAGAGGACCAAGATATTGAGCGTTTTATTTCAAGAGAAAAAGTCAGATGCATCTCGAGAAAATCATATGCTTGATGCTTGCCCTGCATTTTGTGATAATGTATATGTGAAGATGTGCTTTAATGAAACTATCACATAGTGGTTTAAAATAAAAGGTATGGCCTTGCTAGCTTTTCCTATTACCAGTCTCGAGGTGCTTGTTTGGAGACTGGATTATAAGATAGATAGACATACTATCAATAGAGGCTTTTAGTTTAGTAACTTGATCACATCCTCATATAGAGCTTAATCCTTTGCATAATTTGCATCTCCCTATTTTTTTGCTTCTTGGTGTTTCTATGTTTGAGATTCTTGAGCTTGTTTCTAGATTTTCAACAAGTCTGCACTGGTAAAGAGCGATGCTATGGACACCCGTAAAAAAAAAATCCATTGGCAACGGTGAAAGGTGTCATCACCCGAGAGAATTCGCTCGTGTGAAACCATATTAGCGATGGTGCTTTACATCGTTTCCCCTTTTTAAAGGAAAAAATTTACAAAATTAGGCTCTGCATTGTCTAAGTAGTCTGCATTGTTTAGGTTTAAAATGAGTCAAACTGAAACTATAGTCACAAAGTCTCAATTAGAACCTAAACAAAGCGAAATCTTAGAAATAAATAGATCAGAGCACTTAACTACAATGATCAAAAACTTAGAACTAAATAGCAGACATGTTAACTAACAATAACTATAGTCTTAGAAATAAACAGGAAAAAATGTGTGAACTGAACATGGAAAACAATCTATGAACTAAACATGAAATCTATGAACCCAAACGGAGCAAAGCTAAACTATGTAGTCTTAATTAGAACTAATAAACAAAGAGAAAAATAACCCAACATAGTCTAATTAGAACTAACACAACAAAAACTTAGGGTTTTACCTTAGCTAGGTGTTGTCGATTACCTCCACCGGCCGCCGGTGACAAAGGATTAACTTGTCAATGCCTACAGATTGTAGACTAGGGTTTTGCTAGAAGTAGAGGGCAAGTAGATCTCGAAGGTTTAGGCGAAAAGTACTCGACGATTATGAAAACTAGGGTTATGTTGACGGTAGATTCGATCCTTTCTTTGTCCCCGACTCTATATGGGGTGGAGCCGAGGGTTTCGTTTTGTACAAGTTACAGTCCGGGACGGTTTAACTCATCCCGCCGATTACAAATAACACTTCCTATTACAATTCTAGCTTTCTTTAATATATCTTGGACTCCCGAATCTTCTTATTCTTCGGGTAGTGGGCCTTCATAAACTCCGGGTACTATCTTCGGCAGGCCCATTTGGGATGCCTATGTCGGTAGAGAGATTTTGCTTGAATCGTAGAGTCAAGGGAAATCTCGACTGTTTGTATTTATTTGAGAGCTTTTATTTATGCTTCTTCACATAAAATTCTATATTGTACAGGGATAATGGTAGTTGGGGCTAGTTCATCTGACGGATCAGGTACTAGTTAACTGCTCTAGTGGCAATCCAAAAAACCTACTTCAAGATCACGTCCCTGGACATGATCTCGGGATACTGGTGTAAACTTCGACGGGTGCCGCTTAAGGTCTTACCATTCGTCGAGTCTCAGTCAAATTTATCGGGTACCTAACGCGTCCGTTAGGATTTTTCTTCGTATCTGATACGGATAAAAGTAGCAGAGCGCAGTCTTTGGCGATGCCACGCCCAGAGAAACGGATCTGGGTCTTACCTTCGCAAATTTGCGGCATTCAGAAATTGATCGCAACTTTGGCGTTCTGAGAATATATTGTCGAGTGCTTTTTGCCTTTGGAATAGCACATTTTGTCGAGTCATATTTGATGACTTATTTTGTCTTCCCGATGGGAGTATATGTAGAGTTATCTGTGTAACTCGAAATATACTCACTTCTGTTTTAAAAATTCATCGGGCACGCGAACAGCGTTCCCGATGGGAGTAGCCCCGAGGCTACATCCAAGAACTTGTGCTTGGGTGTAGGCTCCACAGATTAGTATCCGTTGCCGCTCTATTTATAATCTTTCTCGACAGTTTTATATTTATCGGGTGCGCGACCAGCGCTCGATGGGAGTAGCCCGAGGCTATGAACAAATTCTTGGATTTGGTCATAGGCTCTCGCCATTTCTATATTGTCATACTCGAAATTTTCTATTTTTCCAAAGTAGCCCCCGAGCGTTTGGGCAAAAACTTGTATTTGATCAAAGGCTCCAAAAGTATTCAAATGATTTACCCTGTCGCCATTCTCTTTTTATTTTTCTTGTCGACATATTTTCCTTTGTCAAATTCTCTTCATCTCTATCAATAATTGGGATTTTTTTCTGCCTTGTGGGTCCATTGTTCCCACCACGTTGACACGTCGTGCAAGTGGGGGACACACGTCCTCCGCTTGCGCACGTACGGTAATCGTTCCATTCCTTCCAATAAAAATACCTTTTTACCCTTGTATCTACGAGATCCTTTTTCACCACACGATTTCTTCATCCAACGGTGCACTGCTTCGTCCGAATCCTATATAAACCTTTCTTCAACCTCGGTCCAGTCCTTCGCTTGCGCCGCACATCTGTTTCCCTCTTCAAAAACTTCCCCGCGCCCAACTCTGTTTGATCTTCCGCACGCCCAAGCATTGCTTTGTCCACTGCCGTTGATGCCACCACGCACGCGTCTCGCTCGCCACAGCACGCCTGATTCATCAATGGCCGCCGCGGATCTAGGAGCCGTGGAGTGGGAGAGGTCCAAGGTCACGAACCAGGACCTGAATCTCTGAAGAAGCTGGGGATCACCAAGAAACCCAAGCGGTTTGCTTCCCTAGTGAAGAAAGCTACCCAGCCCCTCCAATGGGGTACCGGGTAAGTTTTGTCGACCATCTCATCCGCGGTTTATCCGCCCCCATTCATCCTTTTCTCCGTGGATTGCTTTTTGTCTACGGTCTTCAACTTCACCACCTCACGCCAAACTCAATCCTCCATATTTCCATTTTCATTACTCTCTGCGAAGCCTTCCTTGGCGTCTCGCCCAATTGGGCGCTATGGAAGCGCATTTTCTTCGGCGCAATGGCTCTCACAATGTCGCCTATATTATAGGCGGCGTTGTTATCTCTATCCGCTCCACTGCCAATTACTTCGACGTCAAACTCCACGACTCCGTTCAAGGGTGGCGTAAGAGGTGGTTGTACATTCGTGAGGAAAACCATGGATGCGCAGAGGACAACATCCCTCCGTTCGATGGTGACGAAAGAATTCTTCGTCGCCGTTCTTGGGATGCAGAGGCTACCGAAGAAGAAAGAGCTTCGACTGAGGCCTTGATGACTCGCATCCGCGAGTTGCAAAATACTCGCGGCAAAGAATTGTCAGGTATCCAGATTATAGTGTATTTCCTTAAGAGTAGAGTTCAGCCTCTTCAAGCTCGCAAATTTTCTCTTTGGAAATATACTGGCGACGAAGACGTGGATCGGCTGTCGACAGATTTGGAGGTGAAGGACTTGGAAAAACTTGTCCGAAAAATCACCTCCCTCAGCAAAAAAGATTATATCCCTTCTTCTTGTCGCGTGAAACCATACAGCGCCGCCCATGCACTTCCTAAGGTAAACATTGTCGCGTAATTTCTTATTGCCTTGCTTTTTGCATTGTGTGCTCCTTCCTGATATCCTTCCCTCTTTTATACAGGACCACCCAAATCTTGTTTCACTTCCTCCTCTTCTGAAGGTGGGGAAGTCGAAGAAAGGGCCGTTATCTCGATGATAACCAAGAGGCCCCCTCTTTTGAATGAACCCGATTCTCGAAAATCTGCGGGATCTGCTGAAAAGGACGCTGCCTCTGAAGGCACTGCATCGGCCCAATCTCCTCCTCTTGCTGTTTCTCCAAAGAACAAAAGGAAGAGGGATGATGTCGAAGATTCCGGGACTTCTAAACCCGAAGAAGCTGATCCTTCGTCGCAGAAGGCAGCTTATGATCCGTATCTCGGGACCCTCATCAGTTCGTAAGTCCTTTTTCTATCTTTTTGTATTTGAACATTCGTGTCTATCTTGCTGTTTATATTGTCGACATTTTACTTGTAGTGATGAGGAAGAAGAGGTACCAACCGCTGATGTGGCTGCTCGAACGAGTACGTCACATACATTAGTCGCCTCGGAGACGCCAGTTGAAGGAGAAGAAACTTCGCCTCCTCGACAGAACGTCGACACTGCTACTCCTCCTTCAAGCCCCCGAGCCCCTTTGTCGAAAAGGGCGAGGACGGAGATCATCCCGGAGCCTACTCTCCAATTGAGTAGCTCCTCTAACCCTCTCTTGGAGGATGTAAGTTCTTAACTTCCTTGTCATTGTTTATGTTTTCTTTGTTGATTTTTATGTACCATTATATTTTTCTCATACCGCCATTTCCTTCTATCCCCTTTTTTTTTAACAGCCTTTGATAAAGGATCTTCTTCGCATCGGTACCCAATTTGTCGGGTACCGTGAATATGCTAGTAAAGCTGAAGGTAATGCTTTACTCCTTTTGCTTCTTTTCTTTTGCTCCTTTGTTGTCGAGATTTTTAACTATATTTATCTTCCTTGGTAGAAAAACTGGCGGAAGCCAATGAACGTGCCAACACACTTGCTCAACAATTAGAGCAAAGTGAAAAGGCTCGCAAAAAGGCTGAGTCGAGATGCTGTTGGTGCTCGAGCAGAGGCTGATAAGGCCAAGGCGATGCTGCTGGTGTCGAAGATCTCCGGAAGAAACTTCACGATGCCGAAACTTCGCTGAGTGAACATATAACTGCTCAATCTGCTCGCGAAGAAGCCATCCTTAAGCGCATAAGGACCCAAAATCGTCGCTTTGTCAGTAAGTATCTACCCCAATTCAAATCTTTTGGATCTTCTTTCCTTTACTCGTTTGTTGCTAAATGGATGTTCATTGTTTCAGCTAGAACGGCTCAAGAATATGAGCTTGAAGATCCCGATAATGATCCTCTGCTTGACGCCGTTTCATTCCTCGAGTTTCACGGGACGGAAGCACGTGAAGGTATCGACGAAGCTAAAGCAGGACTGTTGCGGCTCTTCCCCTATTTCTTCCCAAAGAAAGAGGCACCCGCAACTTTCCTTAAGCTAGCCAAGTGCTTTAATCCTCCCGAAGATCTTGGGCTGAAGATGCGCCATGAAAACCAGAAGGTTGCCGTTGAGAGCACTGTTGCCCTGGTCGCTGACAGTCAACAAACTATTGACTGGACCAAAGTTGGCGACACGGATCAAATTGAGCAACTCAAGTGGCGATCCTTGGTCAAGGCGGCAAAACCCAACACGAAGAAAATCCTGGCGTATCTTGGGGTCAAGCCAGCTTCGACTCCTAGTTCATCGAGGCCGGAGGTCTAGTTGCATGCCTCTATCTTTTCTATTTTTTTGCTTTCTTTACTTCTTTTGCTATTGTCGTCACTTTAGCCTTGGCGACAATTATCCTGCTAGTCCCTTAGGAGAACTTCTTTTGTAATGACGGTGTAAACTTTTTAGAAGCAATGAAATTCCTCTTGGTGCTGTCATTGATCCGAAGATTTTATTTTCCAGTTAATATTTGACAATTATTCGACCAATCCTTGCTCTCCCAATGCTGCTCCTGCATCTTCCTTGTCGAAGAAAGTAGAAACCGATGACAATTTCCGTGAAGGTCCCTCAAGCACACCTTTGTCGAAAGATTTGCAAGAACTTCGACAGCAACTTCAGTTCACGAAGAAACAATCGCTTAAACTCATGGAACAATCTCGAGAGTCTTCTGAAGAGAAAAAATTGCACTCCATCAAGCTCAAACTGCCATTGCTGAAAAGGACTCTGCTGTTGCTGAAGCTGCTGCAGCTGTGTCTCGGGAAAATTCCATGCTCCATTGCTAATAGATGCTAGCTTGGATATGGCGGGTATGTTTGATTATCTTTGTCGCGCTTCTTTTTTCTTTGCTGCTTGCCTCCTTATTATCTACTGACCTGTTGTAAGAAACAATAGGTGCTTTTTTGGATACTGCTACTGAAGATGAACGTGTCGAGGCTCGTTCCAATGTTCTTCTTCGGCTTGCCCGTGAACATGGGTCGACTTTTTGGGGCACGCCTGAACGGACTCGCCAAATCGTGAGATTTCAAGATCGCGCGCTTCAGGTTCGCGGGTATCTTGACTTCTGTACCAAGACCCTCTCAATGGTTTATAACTCTATGTTTCCTCGGAACATTCAACCAAAAACTCTTCCCGAGTTAATGGAGAAATTTAAGGATGCCCACAGGATCCATCACTTTGTCAGAGCTCAACTGGTGGCTGGCGCCAGATTTGCCCTTATAATGCTTCAGATCTGCCACTCAAAGCTTGATCTGACCCAAGTTGTTGAGAAAGTTCACGAGAAGGTACGGCGCCGAAGAGTTGGTATCGATCGTATTAACACGAAGGTTTCTCCTATAGCCGAAGAAATGATTGAAGATCTTCTTCGGATGGATGCCGACTTTTTTGCCGATGGTCATTATGCTGATTTTCTTGGCGCTGCTCCTGAAGAAAACAGAGTGACCCTTGATGATATATTGAATCAAGACTGATTATTTTCCTTTGGTAGATAATTCTCCTGTGTAAATCATGATTATGATTCTATTGTGAAGCAAACAGCATATTTCTATATTTGTCTAGCCCCCGAGTATTTTCGGTGGCTATTCGCTGTATTTGTATAATGCGAGGTTTTTAAACCAAGGCAAGATAATATACATTGTATACTATTTTTGTGGGTGTAAGCCCCCGAGTCTTTTTGTTGATCACTATTTTGTCTGTATCTCTTTTTATTTTGGCGAGGTATTTTTACCAAGGCAGGATGCTTCTTTTGCGTTTGTCGACACTGTGTTTATATATATATTGTATCATGTAGGGGAGAACCCCTGATCTTGTCGGGAAGGAGATATATATAATTCCACTATCTTTATTATATTGCAGCACCGCGAGTCCGCCTCATTAAAAACCTTCTCCGGCCCCACTCGGTGCCCGAAAAGGAAAAGAGTGCGTCTGAAAACTCGCGGGCGTTTCAAGTACATTGTATGTTTACAGAGGAGACTATATTTCGGCATCTAAGCGTAAAAACGCCTGAGCTGTGCCACGTTCCAGGATTTGGCTCGGCAATCCTGTCTTCTTATCTTTAATTCTGTATGCTCCTCCTTCGATTACTTCTGTGACGATGTAGGGTCCAAGCCATGGTGATTCGAGTTTTTCGTGACTTTTTTGGTTGAGCTGCAGAACTAAGTCACCAACTTGAAAAGACCTTGGGCGCAATCGTCGGCTGTGGTAATTCTTCAGATCCTGTTGATATTTGGCGACTCGTGACAGGACTTCATCTCGAGCTTCGTCAAGTGCATCAACGTCGTCCTCCAGGGCTTCCCTCGAGGTTTCTTCATTATATTCCGTGACTCTTGGAGAATCATGCTCTATTTCTATCGGCAGGACTGCTTCAGCTCCATGGACCAGAAAAACGGTGTTTCTTGTGTCGCCGTATTTGGTGTTGTTCGGATACTCCACAACACACTTGGTAGCTCCTCCGGCCAAGTATGCCGAGCTTTTTCCAGTGGGCCTAGAGGCGTTTCTTGATGCCATTGCAGATGATGCCATTGGCCTTCTCGACTTGTCCATTGGTCTGAGGATGCGCAACAGACGCAAAACTCAATTTAATGCCCACTTCTGCGCAGTATGCTTTGAACTCTTTGGACGTAAAATTGCTGCCGTTGTCTGTCACAATACTGTGAGGAACTCCAAATCTGAAGACAATGCTCTTTACGAATTTGATTGCCGACGCGCCGTCCGGTGAATTTATCGGCTTTGCTTCTATCCACTTTGTAAATTTGTCAACCGCGACAAGCATATACTCGTAACCTCCTGGCGAAGCTTTATGTAATTTACCCACCATGTCAAGACCCCATTGGGCAAAGGGCCAAGATAATGGGATTGGCATAAGTTCTGCGGCAGGAGAGTGGGGTTTGGCGGCAAATCTTTGGCACGCGTCGCAAGTTCTCACTATTTCCTTTGCATCCTCGATTGCTGTCAACCAATAAAATCCTGCCCTGAAGACCTTAGCCGCGATAGCTCTGCTACTCGCATGGTGCCCGCATATTCCTTCGTGCACATCTTTCAGGATGATTCTTCCTTCTTCGGGTGTAACGCATCTCTGTAGCACGCCCGAAATACTTCGTTTGTACAACTCCCCTTTTATCACAGTGAAAGCTTTTGATCTCCTGATTATTCGCCTCGCTTCGACTGGATCGTCGGGTATTGTTTTTCTTAGGATATATGATACGTAAGCCTGCATCCATGGAACTTGTACCATCATGATTAGCTCCTGCTCCTCTTCTTCTTCTACCGTGTCGTTGGTGGTACTCGAGGTTTTCACTTTC
This sequence comes from Lolium multiflorum, assembly GCA_030979885.1. Lineage (NCBI taxonomy): Eukaryota > Viridiplantae > Streptophyta > Magnoliopsida > Poales > Poaceae > Lolium > Lolium multiflorum. The sequence goes on from CM061749.1 coordinate 263,615,888, forward strand.
TTCTCCTTCTTTTTTGCTAGCTTTGTTGATCTCTCGCTTATCTCTTCCCAAAACACGCCTGGAGGAATCGCGAGACACTGTGACCCGATGTTTGCGAGAACGTCGGCTTCATCATTGCTCATCCTGCTGATGTGGTTTACCTCGCAACCATCGAATAACTTCTCCAGCTCATTGTACACCTCTTTGTATGCTATCATACTTTCGTTGATTGCGTCGCATTGGTTCATGACTTGTTGTGCCACCAACTGTGAGTCGCCGAAAATTTTCGGTCGGGTTGCACCGCAAGCTTTCGCCATCTTCATCCCGTGTATGAGAGCTTCATATTCTGCTTCATTGTTAGACGCGTTTGGGAACGTCATCCGCAAAACGTACTTCAACTTGTCGCCTTCGGTGATACCAATATCACGCCTGCTCCAGCACCTTCCAGTCTTTTGGACCCGTCGAAGTTCATGGTCCAAGTTCTCGATAAATCTGGGGGTCCCGTGTTTTGTAGCTCCATCCACTCTGCAATGAAATCGGTAAGACCTGCGATTTTATTGCTTTTCTTTTTTCATACGTGATGTCCCGAGGAAAGTTCTATTCCCCAAAGGGAGACACAACCCGTAGCTTCTGGGTTGTTCAGTATATTTGATAAAGGAGCCTCGTTGACCACTATTATCGGGTGTGCCGAAAAATAGTGTCGCAATTTTCTTGCTGTCGTGAATACTCCATATGCTAGCTTTTGATATTGCGGGTACCGCTGTTTTGAGGCGACAGTACTTCGCTGATGAAATATACTGGCCTTTGAACTCCATGAAGCTTGCCTTCTTCTTCTCTCTCGACTACTAGGGCCGTGCTGACCACCTGAGGTGTAGCTGCAATATACAAGAGGAGAGGTTCTTTCTCTTTGGCGCCACCAATATCGGTGGTGTCGAAATTGCTCGCTTGAGGTTCTCGAAGGCTCTATCTGCTTCCTCGTTCCATTGAAATTTTTCCCCTTGTTTGATCAATGCATAGAACGGCAGCGCCTTTTCTCCTAGCCTGGCGACGAATCTGCTTAAAGCTGCGACTCGCCCCGTTAGCTGTTGTATTTCTTTCAACTTTGTTGGTTTTCTCATAGTAACGATGGCCTGTATTTTTTCGGGATTAGCTTCAATCCCCTTGCTGATACTAAGAACCCGAGAAGTTCTCCAGCGGGAACTCCAAAAGAGCACTTTGTCGGGTTCAGCTTGAGGCAAAACTTGTCGAGGTTGTCGAAGGTTTCCTTCAAATCTTCGATCAAAGTCGACCCTTTCTTTGATGTTATTACGACATCGTCGATGTAGACTTGTACATTTTTTCCGATCTGTGTTGCTAGGCACTTCTGCATCATCCGCTGATATGTTGCTCCCGCGTTTTTCAGACCAAAGGGCATTGTTTTGTAGCAAAACACGCCATAAGGTGTGATGAACGCTGTCTTGGCTTCATCTTCTTCTTTTAGTCTGATCTGGTTATAACCAGAATATGCGTCCAAGAAGGAAAGACGTTCGCATCCTGCCGTGGAGTCGATGATTTGATCGATCCTTGGGAGGGGAAAGTGATCCTTGGGACAATGTTTGTTGAGACACGTGAAGTCGACGCACATGCGAAGGACTATTGTGTGTTTCTTCGGCACCATCACTGGGTTAGCTACCCATGTGGCTTCTGTAGATATTTCTCTAATGAAACCGGCGTCTTTGAGTCGATCTATCTCTGATAACATTGCTTTGCGGCTAGGTTCCGAAAAGCGTCGTAAAGGCTGCTTGACTGGTCTTGCGAGAGGATCCAAATTGAGGTGGTGCTCGGCGAGTTCCCTGGGTACTCCTGGCATGTCAGCTGGACACCATGCGAAGATTTTCCAGTGCTCACGGAGGAACTCGACGAGCGCGCTTTCCTATGCGACATCCATGTTTGAGGCAATGGACGTCGTTTTCTTTGGATCTGTCGGGTGGATCTGTACCTCTTTTGAATCCTTGGCTGTGTTGAAAGTTGGCTCCTTAGAAGGTCTTCCTACCTCTGGCAGTACATCATAATCGGTAAACCGTGGCGCCGCATATTCTGCTTGCATCCCGAAGGTTTCTGATCGATGAAAATCCTTGTCGCATTTATAGATAACGCGAAACTTCCTTTGATTGTGATAGGTCCCTTAGGCCCAAGCAACCTCCACAACAGATATGTATAATGCGGCACTGCCATGAACCTGGCATACGCTGGTCGTCCCAACAAGGCGTGATATTGCGACGGGAAATCCACCACTGAACTCCAGATTCTCTATCCTGTAGTTTTCTCGGGTTCCAAACTGAACGTCGAGGTTGATCTTGCCCAATGGGTAACTTGGCTTCTCTGGTGTAATCCCGTGGAAACGTGTATCAGTTGGTTTTAAGTTTGCTAGGGATATGTTCATCTTCCTCAATGTATCTGCATACATGAGGTTTAAGCTGCTGCCGCCATCTATGAAGACTCTCGACACATCAAAACCAGCGATTACTGCGGGTAAGATGAGTGCTGATTGTCCTGGTCGAGGAACTTGCTGCGGATGATCTGCAATTGTGAAGCCGATTGATACGTCCCCGACGTATCCATAATTTCTGTCGTTCCATGCTTGTTTTATGACAATACTTACATGTTTTGCTTGCACTTTATGATGTTTTTATGCGTTTTCCGGAACTAACCTATTAACAAGATGCCACAGTGCCAGTTCCTGTTTCTGCTGTTTTTGGTTCCAGAAAGGCTGTTCGGGCAATATTCTCGGAATGGACGAAATCAACGCCAAAGATCTTATTTTTCCCGGGAGGCTCCAGAACACCGAAGGGGAGACGGAGAGGAGGCCCAGGGCCCCCAGACCATAAGGCCGCGCGGGCAGGCCCCTGGCCGCGCCGGCCTATGAGGAGGGCGCCCTGGTGCCCCTCCGACGCCGCCTCTTCGCCTATTTAACCCCTTTCGACCTAAAAACACCGTACCACTTGACGAAACTCCAGAAAGACTCCAGGCGCCGCCACCATCGCGAAACTCAATTCGGGGGACAGAGTCTCTGTCCCGCACCCTGCCGGGACGTGGAAGTGCCCCCGGAAGCCATCTCCATCAACGCCATCGCCTCCATCATGCTCCGTGAGTAGTTCCCCCATGGACTACGGGTTCTAGCTGTAGCTAGTTGGTATTCTCTCCCCATGTACTTCAATACAATGATCTCATGAGCTGCCTTACATGATTGAGATTCATCTGATGTAATCGGTGTTGTGTTTGTTGGGATCCGATGGATGATACATTATGATTAGTCTATCTACAAAGTTTATGAAGTTATTGTTGCTGCAATCTTGTTGTGTTTAATGCTTGTCACTAGGGCCCGAGTGGCATGATCTTAGATTTGAGCTCTATAATTATTGCTTAGATTGTATCTACAAGTTGTATGCACATGTCACTGTCCGGAACCAAAGGCCCCGAAGTGACAGAAATCGGGACAACCGGAGGGGATGGCGGTGATGTGAGGGACACATGTTTTCACGGAGTGTTAATGCTTTGCTCCGGTGCTCTATTAAAAGGAGTACCTTAATATCCATAGATTCCCTTGAGGCCCGGCTGCCACCGGCTGGTAGGACAATAGATGTTGTGCAAGTTTCTCATTGCGAGCACGTACGACTAAATATGGAAAACATGCCTACATGATTAATGAATTGATGTTCTTTCTTAATGCCTTATCAATCCTATCAATTGCCCAACTGTAATTTGTTCACCCAACACTTGTTATTGGAGAGTTACCACTAGTGTAGATAGCTGGGAACCCCGGTCCATCTTTCATCATCATATACTCGTTCTACATGTCAACTATTTTCGTACCATTGCTCTCATATTACTACTACTGCTGCTGTTTCTTGTTACTATTGCTCTCATATCACTTACTTTCACATCACCTGTTGCTAGTGCTTTTCCAGGTGCACTGAATTGACAACTCAGTTGTTAAGGCTTATAAGTATTCTTTACCTCCCCTTGTGTCGAATCAATAAATTTGGGTTTTACTTCCCTCGAAGACTGTTGCGATCCCCTATACTTGTGGGTCATCAAGACTATTTTCTGGCGCCGTTGCCGGGGAGGCATAGCTCTACTCATAAGTTCACCTGGGGAGTACACTCTACCTCTCTCTCTGCTTTTATTTTATTTTGTCTTGCTAGTTTACTTCTATCTAGTTTATTTGTGCTTAGTTTATTTCTGTCTAGTATTATTTTGCGTAGTTTACTTTTGTCTAGTTTATTTTTGTCTTGCTTTATTTTCCTCATATACCCAAAAATCCATAAAAATTTGAAAAATCTAAAATTAAAAAACTGCTATTATGGGAGAACCTATAACCTACTTGGAGCTTATAGAATGTTATAATAATTATAGAGAATCAAGAACTGGTAAAATAATGAGTGCTATGATAGAAAAATTAAATACAATTGCTAAAATCTTGCTTAGATGCCATGATATAAACTGTTGCTCTCAACATGATACTAAACATCTTAAATTTCAATGTGGCTTTAGTGAGGAATTTTTAATTAAGAACTATAATCGGAATTGCTATATTCATTATGGGTTCGAAGAGGTAGAACAATTTGTCTTATTTATGGGAGCCTCCGAGATAGAATCCTTCATGGTTGAGAATTATGAAACTTGTGCTATTTGTAAGGACCTTAAAGATTATGTCTCTACTATCCTTAATTCTTGCATAGAATGCTACAGTAGGAATCCTTATATCCTTGATTATAAAGAGAGACACATTAATGCACAAGAATGCACTCACAATTTGCAGGAACCGGTGGAAGAAGAAATTGATGAACTTGAAAGCTCATTGGATGAAAAAGAAGAGGAGAGTGATGAACAAAAGGAGGAAGAATGGATTAGCTACCCATGTCAACCTTCTAATGAGAGTAACTCTTTATCTCTTACACTATTTGATTGTCCTCCATGCTTACCGGAAGAGGTTGAATGTTATGTTCCTGTGGATTCTCTTGAAATAGTACCTATGAGTAATACTTGTGAGAATGATTATGCTACTGTTATTTATGATAATCCATGCTACTTTGATAAATCTTATGATAATGCTTTGTTTGTGCCTGATGTCGAAATGCATGGTACTAAAGAGTTTTGCTTAGCAAATGTTTATGATAAAGCTCTAGATGATGGTCCTATGTTACTTGATAATATTAATTGTACTACTAATGAAAATGGGATTGGGGAAGTATTGACTTTATTTAGGAGTCCCATATCTATTGAGATTGATCACCTACCTTGTTATATTATTAATAAAAGTAAGTTTGAAAGTTTTAATTCCACTATTCTTGAACTTGATAAAAATTATGTGTTTGGAAATCATGAAAAGTATGCTGCATGTGATAGTTATATTGTTGAGTTTATTCATGAAGCTACTGAAAATTATTATGAGAGAGGAAAATATGGTAGTAGAAATTTTCATGGTGCTAAAACACCTCTCTATATGCTTAAAATTTTGAAGTTACTCTTGTTTTATCTTCTTATGCTTATCACTTTGTTCTTCATGAATTTATTTGTGTACAAGATTCCTATGCATAGGAAGTGGGTTAGACTTAAATGTGTTTTGAATTTGCTTTTTGATGCTCTCTTTTGCTTCAAATACTATTTCTTGCGAGTGCATCATTTAAAACTGCTGAGCCCATCTTAACGGCTATAAAGAAAGAACTTCTTGGGAGATAACCCATGTGTTATATTGCTACAGTAATTTGTTTTATATTTGTGTCTTGGAAGTTGTTTACTACTGTAGCAACCTCTCCTTATCTTAGTTTTGTGTTTTGGTGTGCCAAGTGAAGCCTCTAATCGAAGGTTGATACTAGATTTGGATTCCTGCGCAGAAACAGATTTCTATCTGTCACGAATCTGGGCAAATTTCTCTGTAGGAAACTCAGAAAAATCTGCCAATTTACGTGCGTGATCCTCAGATATGTACGCAACTTTCATTAGTTTTGAGTTTTCTGATTTGAGCAACGGAAGTACCCCGTAAAAATTCGTGTTTACTGGCTGTTCTGTTTTGGCAGATTCTGTCTCTGTTTTTTGCATTGTCTCTTGTGGACTTTATGTGAGGCTTTCTAGACGTGGAGAGCTGTAGCTAATGTTTTATTGAGTTCTTGCAATGTGTCACTACAGGACCAAGGTGGATTCAAATTTTTTGAGTACTAACCCCTCTAATGAAGTTTATGAGAAGTTTGGTGTGAAGGAAGTTTTCAAGGGTCAAGAGAGGAGGATGATATATGATCAAGAAGAGTGAAAAGTCTAAGCTTGGGGATGCCCCGTGGTTCATCCCTGCATATTTCAAGGAGACTCAAGCGTCTAAGCTTGGGGATGCCCAAGGCATCCCCTTCTTCATCAACTTATCAGGTTTCTTCTATTGAAACTATATTTTTATTCGGTCACATCATATGTGCTTTACTTGGAGCGTCTGTGTGTTTTATTTTTGTTTGTGTTTTAATAAAGATGGATCCTAGCAATCCTTGTTTGGGAGAGAGACACGCTCCGCTTTTTCATATGAACACTTGTTCTTCGTTTTACTTTTAATGTTCAATGAATAAAAGTTGGAAGCTACAATATTTATCTTTATTTGGTTGGGAAAAGAAAATGCCTCATATGTCTTGGATAATTTGATACTTGGCAATTGTTTTGAGCTCTCAAGTAGATCATAAGTTTTTGCATGTAGTTTAAACCTATTAGTGGAGAACTACCGTAAATCTTGTTAAAATTGGTTTGCATAATTGATCTCTCTTAAGGTCTAGATATTTTCTGGTAAAAGTGTTTGAGCAACAAGGAAGACAGTGTAGAGTATTATAATGCTTGCGATATGTTCTTATGTAAGTTTTGCTGTACCGGTTCATACTTGTGTTTGCTTCAAACAACCTTGCTAGCCTAAACCTTGTACGAGAGGGAATACTTCTCGTGCATCCAAAAACCTTGAGCCAAAACCTATGCCATCGTGTCCACCATACCTACCTACTATGTGGTATTTTCTGCCATTCCAAAGTAAATTGCTTGAGTGCTACCTTTAAATAATTCAAAATGCTTCTCAATTTGTGTTAATGTTTCATAGCTCATGAGGAAGTATGTGGTGTTTAGCTTTCAACCTTGTCATTTACTTTTGACGGACTCTCATATGGACTAGTGGCACATCCGCTTATTCAATAATTTTGCAAAAAGAGCTGGCAATGGGATTCCCAGTCCCGAATTAATTAATTTAAATAGACACTCCTCCATGGTTTGTGATTGTTGGACGGCACCCGAAGGATTCGGTTAGCCATGGCTTGTGTAAGCAAAGGTTGGGGGGAGTGTCATCATCATAATAAAACTTAAATAAAAAGGCACTCCTTCATGGTATGTGATTGTTGGCAGGCACCCGAGGATTCGGTTAGCCATGGTTTGTGAAAGAAAGGTTGGAAGGAGTGCCACCCAAAAATAAATAAAATGGGAGCCGCTCTTGTGAGTCCGGTTGATGAGGTAGTTAGTGTACCCACTACCATTCGTTGACAACAACAAACACCTCTCAAAACTTTACTTTTATGCTCTCTTTATGTTTTCAAAACCAAAGCTCTAGCACAAATATAGCAATCGATGCTTTCCTCTTTGAAGGGTCATTCTTTTACTTTATGTTGAGTCAGTTTACCTACTTCCTTCCATCTTAGAAGCAAACACTTGTGTCAACTGTGCATTGATTCTTACATACTTGCTTATTTGCATTCATCATATTACTTTGTGTTGACAATTATCCATGAGATATGCATGTTACAAGTTGAAAGCAACCGCTGAAACTTATATCTTCCCTTGTGTTGCTTCGATGCCTTTACTTTGAACTTATTGCTTTATGAGTTAACTCTTGTGCAAAACTTTTGATACTTGTCTTGAAAGTACTCTTCATGAAAAGTTTTGCTATATGTTATCTATTTGTTAGCAACTATAGATCATTGCCTTGAGTCACTTCATTCATTTCATATGCTTTGTAATAGTATGATCAAGGTTATGTAAGTAGCATGTCACTACAGAAATTATTCTTTTTATCGTTTTACCTGCTCGGGACGAGAGAACTAAGCTTGGGGATGCGATACGTCCCGACGTATCCATAATTTCATCGTTCCATGCTTGTTTTATGACAATACTTACATGTTTTGCTTGCACTTTATGATGTTTTTATGCGTTTCCGGAACTAACCTATTAACAAGATGCCACAGTGCCGTTCCTGTTTTCTGCTTTTTGGTTCCAGAAAGGCTGTTCGGGCAATATTCTCGGAATTGGACGAAATCAACGCCAAAGATCTTATTTTTCCCGGGAGGCTCCAACACCGAAGGGGAGACGGAGAGGAGGCCCAGGGCCCCCAGACCATAAGGCGCGCGGGCAGGCCCCGGCGCGCCGGCCTATGAGGAGGCGCCCTGGTGCCCCTCTGACGCCGCCTCTTCGCCTATTTAACCCTTTCGACCTAAAAACACCGTACCACTTGACGAAACTCCAGAAAGACTCCGGGCGCCGCCACCATCGCGAAACTCAATTCGGGGACAGTCTCTGTCCCGGCACCTGCCGGGACGGGGAAGTGCCCCGGAAGCCATCTCCATCAACGCCATCGCCTCCATCATGCTCCGTGAGTAGTTCCCCCATGGACTACGGGTTCTAGCTGTAGCTAGTTGGTATTCTCTCCCCCATGTACTTCAATACAATGATCTCATGAGCTGCCTTACATGATTGAGATTCATCGATGTAATCGGTGTTGTGTTTGTTGGGATCCGATGGATGATACATTATGATTAGTCTATCTACAAAGTTTATGAAGTTATTGTTGCTGCAATCTTGTTGTGTTTAATGCTTGTCACTAGGGCCCGAGTGGCATGATCTTAGATTTGAGCTCTATAATTATTGCTTAGATTGTATCTACAAGTTGTATGCACATGTCACTGTCCGGAACCAAAGGCCCCGAAGTGACAGAAATCGGGACAACCGGAGGGGATGGCGGTGATGTGAGGGACACATGTTTTCACGGAGTGTTAATGCTTTGCTCCGGTGCTCTATTAAAAGGAGTACCTTAATATCCAGTAGATTCCCTTGAGGCCCGGCTGCCACCGGCTGGTAGGACAATAGATGTTGTGCAAGTTTCTCATTGCGAGCACGTACGACTAAATATGGAAAACATGCCTACATGATTAATGAATTGATGTTCTTTCTTAATGCCTTATCAATCCTATCAATTGCCCAACTGTAATTTGTTCACCCAACACTTGTTATTGGAGAGTTACCACTAGTGTAGATAGCTGGGAACCCCGGTCCATCTTTCATCATCATATACTCGTTCTACATGTCAACTATTTTCTGGTACCATTGCTCTCATATTACTACTACTGCTGCTGTGTTACTGTTACTATTGCTCTCATATCATGCTACTTTCACATCACCCCTGTTGCTAGTGCTTTTCCAGGTGCAGCTGAATTGACAACTCAGTTGTTAAGGCTTATAAGTATTCTTTACCTCCCCTTGTGTCGAATCAATAAATTTGGGTTTTACTTCCCTCGAAGACTGTTGCGATCCCCTATACTTGTGGGTCATCACCGATGTCTTGCCCCGACCAATTTAGGTACTCGACTGTTGGTGGAGGCATCTTCTCTGCCATGAACACTTGTCGCGAGATTACCTTCTGCGCCCTATTTGATGGCCTGGCTTTCTGAATCATCGAGACCGCACCGTTAGAGTTGGGGTCAACATATGGAGGTGGATGTGGTGCTGCCGCAATTCTAAGATGGTGTTGATTTTCGTCGGTTATTGCGGGAGGAGGTGGAAGGTGGATCTCGCTCCTTGGCTCCCGAGGGTTTCTGTTATTTGCTTGGGCATTTGCGATTCCTGCGGCTCGCAACATTGCCTGAAAATTTCGGCAGTCTTTTTGGAGATGTCATGACTGCCTCTTTCCATTGTTGTCGAGGTAAAAGTGCATTTGACACGGACCGTTCATCATCTCCTCAGGAGACACATAAGGTCTTTGAATCCTTGGTCCATTATTTTGTCTGCCACGAAAATCACCTCTATTGTCGCCTTGTTGCTCATTACTCCTTTGATAGTCATCTCGACTATTTCCTCCAGGATTTCCTCGGAAACCAGCCGATATATGGCCGGGAGCATCGTTGTTGTAAACCGGCGAGAAAATCGCCTTCTATTTTGATAATTTCGACCACGATCCTCTTCTGGCGACCTGTGTCGCTTGTTGTATATTGCGTCTTCTCCATCTGCCCATTTATTGGCTATTTCCATGAGTGCTGATATGGTCTTAGGGTTAGTTCTCCCTAAGTCCTCGATGAAATCTGCTCGGCGGACTCCTGCCACGAACGCATCTATTGCCCTTTCGTCAGATATATCCTCTGCCGAGTTCTTTATGATGTTCCATCGCTGTATATACTTCCTCATCGACTCGTCGTGTTTTTGTCGGCATGCTCTCAGCTCTTCCAACGATGCGGGTTTCTTGCACGTGGATCGGAAGTTTTTCACGAAGATGTCCTCAAAGGTCTCCCAGCTGTCGATGGAATTTAAAGGGAGTTTCTTTATCCAAGATCTTGCGGCACCACTCGGGTGAACTTGGATACTTTGCATAGCTGTTGCTCTGGTTCCTCCTACCAGTTTATCATCTCGAGATAATCCACGAGCCAATCCTCGGGATCTTGCAGGCCGTCGAACTTCTTGAAATTCTCGGGTAACTTGAACCCTTTCGGTACTCGAGTTTTTCGAACTCTTCTCGTAAAGCATGGGAGCCCACACATATCTTCGTCGGCAAGCTGGGCGAGTGACGCTCCCTTCTTTCTTGTCGCGCTCGTCCACCCTTACTTGGACTGCTGTGTCTCTCGCCCCACTTGTTCTTGGTGGGTCTTGAACTGCTGCGGTCGTGGACTATTTTGCCTAGGATTTTCTTCGGGAGGCGTTGTTGCAAACGCTGTTCCCATAACTCCTACTCCAGCCATTGCCATATTGAACAATGGTTCTCTCGGGTCTCCGGGGGTGGCCGGACGCGAGGATGTAAGCTTGTGTTGCCATGTAACCTGCCTCTGGCGTTTTGGGATGATATTTCCCCGTTCGTCGATCGACATAAAGGACATGTCGAGATTTTGGATTATACTTCCTCTTTCTGCTTCGGGTTTTGCGAGACATTGCTCTCCTCCGAGCTTCTCTGTGACTATCTCCCGTAGTTCTGAAAGGCGACTTAACTCGCTCGGCGTCTACTTGATGAGAAGCTGCTTTCCTCCTATTCGGGGATGCTGTCTGTTTTTCTAACTCTCTGCTTACTCGAGCAAGTCTATATTGATATGCTTGAAGTTCTTGTACAGTAGCAGTGGTGGTCATAGGTTCTGAACCATCCATGGCTTTCGCGGCCCTATCCCACGCTTCTTGCGGGAGCTGTACTCTTGCGCGAGTTGAGGATCCAGGATATTTAGTGCCTAAGCCATGTCTGAGATCAGCGGGATCGACGTATGGATTTCCCAACTCGTCGAAAGCCTCTGATGTTTGCGGGTCTGATGTGCCTGCCCCTTCTACCACATAGATCCGATGATATTTTGTGCATTGATTTTTATCGGGACACCATCATATAGAGTGGTGAAGACCTTTCCGATGGCAGGAGACTTGTCGATGAAGTTGAAGGCATCGACGCTGTCGGAGTCGCTGCTTATAAAGGAGTCCGACGACTCGAAGGATGTGTTGCTGAAGATCTTGGCGAGCTTTCCGCTTGCCTTGTTGTCGGCAAGTATGGCGACGAAAACTCCTCGTCACTCGACGAAAAGTTAGAATCGACCGCTGAAAATTCCGACGAGATCGGAACTTCGAGACGGTAGGATCCTTCCTTGTTGACGCCAAATCGGAATTCTCCGAACGTCATGATGATGGGCACCTCCAGATAGGCACATGCATCCATACGGGAGGGCGGGTGAGGAATAAAATTGAATAGATCAGTTTTCCCTTGTTACCTCGATCCATCGCGTTGCTTGCTGTTGACGATGTCGAAGATCTTGAACGTGCCATCGAGATCAGCTCCTTGCAACCTCTAATCCCCACAGGCGCCAATTGACAAAGGATTAACTTGTCAATGCCTACAGATTGTAGACTAGGGTTTTGCTAGAAGTAGAGGGCAAGTAGATCTCGAAGGTTTAGGCGAAAAGTACTCGACGATTATGAAAACTAGGGTTATGTTGACAATAGATCGATCCTTTCTTTGTCCCTCGACTCCCCCTTATATAGGAGGTGGAGCCGAGGGTTTCGTTTTGTACAAGTTACAGAGTCCGGGACGGTTTCTAACTCATCCCGCCAGATTACAAATAACACTTCCTATTACAATTCTAGCTTTCTTTAATATATCTTGGACTCCCGAATCTTCTTATTCTTCGGGTAGTGGGCCTTCAGTAAACTCCGGGTACTATCTTCGGCAGGCCCATTTGGGATGCCTATGTCAGCTGCCGTTAGAGGACCCCAAGTCCTTAATCTCAAATGACTCCTCCTCCTCCTCCTCCTCCTCCTCATCCTCCTCCTCCTCCTCCTCCTCCTCCTCCTCCTCCTCTTCCTCCTCCTCTCGCACCGCCGGGGAGGCCGCCGCCCTAGGCCCTAGACTTTGGTTGGGGATCAGAGACCAGGATATGGAGGCAGCGTGCTACCTATAGAATAACGCCTTCTCGGCAAGCTCCATCTAGCACTCCGCGCAGGAGATAGGTATCCCTCTGCATCGCTGCCGCTTGGATGACACTATTGATACGCTCACACTCGAATGTAGTGTCATGGTATTATTGATACAGATGCTACCGAGGTAGATTACGAGAGGTGTTTGTTGATGAAGACATTGAAACACCTAGATGAGATTTGCACACAACATGATGTACACAGTTTCTTCCCTTTCGGTGGAGGTAAAGACCTAGTCCTTCTTTATTGTATTGATGTCTATATGTTTACAGTGTTGCTGGTGGCGTAGATGATGGATATCTAAGCTAAGGGAGCTATGGAGGCTATGAGGATGAATGTATCTATGCCTCTACGCTATCATGGTCAAGCTTTATGTAGGAAACTTGACCTAGGGTTTTACGTTATTCAGCCGAGTCATCAAAACCCTAGTCGACTGCCACCGTTGATTCATGGGCTTGTTCTCCACGATATTCTTGACTGGATCAACTGGACCTTCACGTCATACTGGGCCTTGGTCAACAAGTCCAGCGAGATTGCGATAGGTTCGGGCAACCCCGGTCTTGCTCGATGAGAAGCTTCCTTGGGCCTACGTGTTGTGTACTCCCTCGTCATGTGGCGTGAGAAAGGAGGTAACCGACCTCCAGGTATGAATCTTCTTCCTCCTCCGAGGAGGAGAAGAGATCAGGACGATCAACAGCGGGGTCTGCTCGGGGTACCGTGGATGGCCTACAGCTAGGGCTTGGTCTTTCGAGAGACTGGGAGCGATAGAGACGGGAGGGTCGTGATCGGATTGCTACACGCGTGGGCCTATTGGGCTGCTAAACTTGGCATCGAATTTTTTCAAAATGTTTGTTTGCGATGAGATTTCTTATCAACAAAATATATTTATGTACTCCCTCTGATTCAAATTAACTGACTCAACCGACAAAGTTGAGTCAATTAATATGAATCGGAGGGAGTATATCGGTTGCCACAAATATTGGAAACTGGCTTTGAAAATACCATTGCAATGCGTACAAACCAAATGGGGCCTGTTCGGCACGCCATCCTATGGACACGCGTAAATTTGTTTAACCGTGATCGTGTCGCTGCCGTCGATATATTAGGTGTCTGATGTCCTTATGTCTCTATGTACTAGTTTAAAATTGAAGGCGTTGTCGTACATGAGACATCATCATTAGTGAGTTGTGGCAGCCGTCGCCGCCCTTGACCTCTGTATGCCTTTGTTGGCCGAAGGAGTAGCCGGAGAAGAAGCATGTCCTTACCCTCGTTCACGTCCCCACGCCAAAGGAGTAGCGCGCATAACGGGTGGCCTCAATGCGTGCCATTGAGGACCCAAATGACATGCTAGAGCTATCACGGGCCCTAGCGGACTCAGCAAGGAACAACGAAGGTTGGTGCGCCTCGCCGTTTGTTGGCCTCGTCTTGTCTATGGAGGGCACATGCAACCTCCTCGACCTCATGTGCGACAACGGTGCTGCTGGAAGAGCGGCGACGCTGACCCTAGCGGGGTTGTCAAAGACTACAAGCCTGACTACGATGATGCCTACGAGTGGTTCGTCATCGGCTGTCTCGACGATGAGAAGATTTAGGTCTAGTTTTTGTTTGAATTTAGTTGAACTTTACTCCTATTTGGCATAGATATAACTATTTTTGAATGAAATGCAAAGTTCAAATGGATGTTAGTTGAATCGCCCTAATCTGCTTGTTTGGCACAAAACGCATCCTTCGGAACAGTGGGTATGCTTGGCCACAAGAAAAAAAAAGAGGGGACCCGTAATAGAAGCGCGTTGGAAGGAAGATGTTAGTTTTAGCAGTGGGTGAATGATTATCACGTGCTGGCCGGCCGGGAAGATGCTCACCATCGATCCGGCGGCAACGCGGGTGACGTCCGACGCGGCGGCGTTGCGTGACGCGCGCGCGCATGACGTCACCTTCGGACAAAGCCCGGCTGCTAGCGCCACAACAGACATGGTACAGCTTTCCACAGGAGAACTCGGATGATGTGCTGTCCGATCGAGCAAGCGATGGTTTCGTTCTCGTTGATTCACGGTTTCTTTCACACACACACACACCCCCAACGCACGCACCTATCTGTATTGCTGGCGGCTATCTACTTTTTTGTCACAAAGTAAGCAAACTACGTCTGGTCAACAACCAGGTTTTTTTTTGAACGGGTCAACAACCAGGTCGGTCGGTCGGTCGATCGATAAGGGCCGGTCACACTAGCTAAGGGCTAAAGCAATCGATCGTCGCAATCTCGCACGACGAATGTTGGAAAATCTGTCCCCTGACTCATTAACATCAGCCAGTTATGACATGCCTAGTCTCGCCTTGCCATGATGTTTTGAGAATGAGACATGTATGTCATCATCCTTTCAGAAAAATAGAATCGCATGCTTCCTCCGCTTCATATTACTTGACGTTAATATAGATATATCTATTTTAGCAAGAAGTAGAAAGAATCGGAGAGACTACTATTATTACTTGCTATAAAAAAACTACATATTAGTATATTACCTCTGAGTTTTGGGGAAATTCAATTCGGCTCCCGGGTGCATATGCTCCCTCTATCAAAAAGTTATATTTTGAAATGTCGAAAAATTTTGACAAAAAATTCTACATGTACATCTCCACAATATACGTACGTTCGTCAAGTTTCGCGAGGAACCAATATGTTTTGTGGTCTGTGTAAAAAAGAGAAAATTTATCTCCTGAAAAGACTTATTTTCAGCATTGAATTTTGTCTTTTTTACACACGTCACACGACAAGTCGGATTTTTATGAAACAACTTTGTGAGCGTCTAGCACGTGAAGATGTACGTTCGAATTTTTCGTTTCAATTTTTTGAAATTTCAAAATATATGTAACATGCATTTTGAAATAAAGGGAGCATATGCTCCCATGTGCCAAAACACCATTCCCTGAGTTTTGTATCATATAAGTATCAAATGGCAATTTAACAAGTGATTTTGATTATCTTCATGAGGCCTCGAGGTTCACTTTTCCATGACATTTGGAAATCACCTCGAGTCTAGTTTCTCTACCCGTCAGAACCAAGCGCTGGCTTGGTGCCTACACCTCACCCGCCCGAGTTCGAATTGTAGGTGAAGCATTCAGAGTTTCGGACTAGCAGCATGCTTATCTACATGAAAAAGTTCGATGGAAAGATCTTATCTATCTAACGACGTATAGTCAAGCGACCAGCTGCTTGTGACTTGCCAGGAGCTTCTTCCTAGTATGGAACAGGGATCAGCATGTTGATTTTTGCCCTTCCCTTCAACAAATATGCCCCACCAGTGGAATGATCAACCAGTTTTAATACGAATATACAGTTTCCTGTTTGGGTTCTTACCTTCGTGTGTCCAGACTTGTTAGTTCTAATATTTTAGCATCCTAATGTTGCCCTATACTAGATTTATTCGGGAAATCATTTAGTTTTTGAAATAGATGATGCTACCCTTTTAGAACCTGATTTCCGAACTTCGTAAGGTCTCTACTTTAAAATGGAATGTCAAGGTTGCTAATCCGTCTAAACTTGTCTTGCTTTTGCCAGATATTTGGAACTAGATCCTCGTTGTACCGCTGGTTATAACTTTTGCATACTAACTTGAAAAAATGTTTAATATATGAAAATATATCTACGCGAAAAGTTACATACGAATTCAAGCTAATTTTTAGATTCTCAAACTGCCAAATGGAAATAAGAAAACTTCAGATTCTAGGTTTTTCTATTTTTTTTTTTTGATATGATACTATTATCAATGTGTGACATCGTGACCAAGAGTTTAATAGAATTGATATGATACCAAGAGGATAATAGGATTGATATATGATACCAAGAGGTTAATAGAAGTGTAACATCGTGACCAAAAGGTTAATATGATTGATATGATACTAATACTGTATCAATAAGGTGTGCTGGTATACTTGGAAGCTTGTTCGGAAGGAACTCAAAAGTTAACTGTACTTGTATTGGAGTAGTTTGAGGATGGGTTACGGATACTAGAGATTAAGTGTAGTTAGAGACTAAATTGGTTAAATTACTTAAATACTAAAAATAAAAAATAAACTAGTAAAAAAACTGAATGGAAAACACAAAAAAGGTACTCCACTAGACCGCACTCGACACGGACAGGTCTTTAGTCCCGGTTTGTGTTACCAACCGGGACAAAAAAATCTTTAGCCCCAACCCTCGACTTCCCCCCACGAAAAGGTCTTTAGTCCCGACTTGTGGACAATCGAGACTAAAAAAAAGAACCTTTAATTTATTCCTTATTTTGTAGTTTTGGTTAGATAATCGGGACTAGAACCGGTTCGCAACCTGGACTATAAGCCCTTTTTCTACTAGTGGAAGATGTCAATTTGGACGCTCCTCAGCCTGATCAAACTTGACTTAGAGCAACACAGACCATAAGATTTAATTAGTTGCATAGACTGGAACAATACTTGTATATAGCTATAGGGAGTGACTGTATATGTATGGCCCGTACTTAGACGTACATTGTATCGAACCTGCTAGTAGTTGACAATAAGTAGGCTGAGTGGCTCTGTCATCATCTTCCTAAACACACACGATAAAACCGCCGCGCTCATGTAGACTCTCAAAACTCGATCTACGTACGTATATTATCGATCGACATGATCGATGATCACGGCAGTTCGTGGTCACCTCCATAGGAATATGATGAGGATGCGCCGAAATACATCGTGTCCGACACATCGTAGTCCATGACATCCAGCCCGTCATCATCGCCCAACGACGCCGGCAGCTCAGCCGACGTCTCGATGGAAACTGCGGGCACGGGCGCGCCGTCTTGGCGGGGGCGTCCCTGCGACGACCATTCTTCCGGCGATCCGCCGCCGGGGTAGAGCTGTCTCCCCTGCAGCACGCAGGTGAGGGAGGAGACGAGCACCTGCTGCTCGAGCTCCTCCTTGCTCAGCTGCACGACGCCGCCCGGTAGCTGCCGCGAGAACCCCGCGGCGGCGGAGAAGTCGAGCATCTCCGTGGGACTACCTGTGGTCGCCTCAGGCTCCGCGGCGGCCGGCGACGTGCGGTGGCAGGTGTGCTCGTGGACGTAGATGACGAGGTACATCCTGGGGCCGCCGTTGCTGTGCTGCTCCTGCACCTGCTTCGTCGCCGGGCAGCTGCGCTCGCGGTGGTAGCAGCATCGGAAGTAGCACCTGCGTGTACACAAGTGGGAGTAAGAAATACAATCTGTTTATCCTACACATGTAGGTGTACGTATCCTAATAAGGTGATCTGATGTTAGCACATGGCGGCTAGCTGGCTGCTTGTGCTGACGTCGCTTCAAATTGATTAACTAGTTGCTAGTGACGTCGCTTCAAATGACTAATTAGACGCTTCTAACATGATACTAGTAGTAGGACAAATTCGTACTCTCCAAACGCAGACAGAGTAAAACACACGAGAATCCCGCGCGCCACAAAACGTAGCTATCGGGCACGAAAGGATTGTTAAAAAAACATTCCCTTTTGGCGAGAAAGAAACAACATCCTCCTAACCTGAATGAAAAAGAGAACAGGCGTCAGCATGAAAACTGACTTTATCTTTTGCTTCCCCTTCGAATGGACACGATTTCACTTCGGCGATGCTTTCAAACGTGTGGGTAAAGTGGGGATCTTTTTCGAGGTCGCTGCGTGTCAAGCGAGCGCAACATTTTGCGTTTGTCCAGCTTCCCCATCTCATGCTGCCATCCAGAATCGGAATACTCAATCACATATACCCACGTTTTTTTTTCTGTTATCCTTCTACGCGCTGAGTCTAGTACGTCTAGAAGCGCCACGATCTAAACCTTACGCTTAGCCATTTCTTTCATGTTCTTTGTTTGTTCTTCTTACAACGACATGGCAACTTAATCACTAATCCATTAGTTAGTTGTTGAGATAAGTAAGATAGAATATATAGTATATATCCCATTACTGATTAGCTAACCTTGGGAAGCTTGTCCCCATGATCCTCTTCTGGCCGTACTTCCTCCACTCGTAGCCATCCGAGTTGGGCGAGGGTGTCATGATGCTTCTGTTGAAGAACAAATTAGATCCACACATAATCCATTCATCGACTTGTTCCTTCTACAATGGCAGGGAATGCCGTCCGTAGAACGAGTAGTAGCTAGACGACTCACTTTCTTGGCGCGCCGTCATCCCTAGCCCGGCGCGCGCCCGCGGCGGCTGTGGTGGCAATGGTCGCGTGGGGTGGCGCGGCGGCGGCGGTGGCAACGGTCACGTGGGATGGCGCGGCGGCGGGGGCCGGGGCGGAGCCGTCCATGATGGAGATGCAGAAGGTGAAGGCGCGGGACACCTCCTGCAGGATGAATGCGGCGGTGGCCTCGGCATGGCCCTGGCCGCGTAGCGCTCGCAGAACCTCCGCCTGCAGCTGCGCCGTCAGCTCCTGCCCGCGCGTCAGCTCCCTCATCACCGCCTCGTAGAACTGCTCGTCGGCCGCTGCCGAGACGAAGCCACTGGCGGCGCTGCCGTCCGCGTTGACGATGCCAGGCGCCTGCATGGTGCCACCTCGCGAGCTAAGCTGCCAGAGCACGTGTGCACAGTGCTGCGCGTGAGTTCGTTGGTGCGAGTTGAAAGGCAGCTTTGGTGGCGGAAGTAGAGGACGGAGCTTTGGTAGAGCTCTTATAAAGAGGAGGAAGCGTCGTGGCAGCTGCGCAGCTCAGCCCAGGATGAGGTTGCAAGTGTTACCAGTAGTAACCCGGGGGGCACGCTTTTACGCGGTCTCGCGGACTTGGTGCTCACGGTACAGGCGTACAGCAAGTCGTTGTTAAATACTACTCCTACTAGCTATGCACAGGGACATTTGCAAATAGAAACAGAAACAACAAAGGTAGCCTTCTGCTTTATACGCAAGAAAATAACAAAAGGGCGAGCTCTGTTTTCTGCAGGCGCATCCTCCTTTCTCAACTTTTGTGGTGGCTCGAATTTAAGAGAGTAAAGTAATTGGGAGCCTGCAGCTCCTTCGATGAAAATAATATGTTCCCAATTATACCATGTTTTAGCTTTTTCCTGAATCATATGTATCCGGACGTATTCTAGTGTATTTGTTTACTCATTTCAGTCTTCATATGTAATTCATATCAAAATATATTTATAAAATCTTTAAATCGGAACGGACTGAGCATCGTTTACCAAGAAAAATTACCATATTTACAGGGGCTCAGTGTAAAGACCTCTTTCACAACAAAACCCTTATTTGCCTTTTCTGATGACTCAAAGTAACATCATTTATGAAAAAACGTTTAAGTTGTCATGAGTATATTACATGCAAGTAAATGTATCTTTGGTACCTCAAGTAATACTGAAGTCTACCGGGCAGATGTAGGATTCTCCCCTTTTTGGAAAAAAGATCCATAGTATAATTGATAGGTAACTGCACCACCAGACACACAAAAAGTTGTCGTTTGGGTGCACATCCATACAACTTTTTGCAAGTTGTGATGCAGCGGTACAAATAGTTGTATTTCGGATGCAAAAACATACAAAACCAATCAGAACTTGACACTTGTCCGCCACCCTGGCTATGGCCCAACTATAACTATTTAGCAAAAGAAAACCTGTAGTTCGAAACAAATCGTAGCGTAGTATATTCAGCTTAACTAGGTTTGCCTTCCCTCGTGCCATAGATTTAGTGGGCAGTTGCCATTTTCCCCGATCAGTTTCCTTGTACAGAGGAAGGACGCGAGCTTGTAGGAGACGTACACAGAGACTGAGGCAGCGAAGATGGAGACGTCGACCAAGTGACAATGGGCGATGATCCCCATCATCGCGGATGGCGCGAAGATCCTCCGCAGTACGGTGAGAATGTTCTTCCCTAGAGCACCTCCAGAGCTTTTGCCGATGCGGGTTTATCTCGGCGTAAGCCTTATCTCATCGGCGTTGTGGATGACTTCGATTACTGCCCCCTCCCACCCCACGGAAATGAGATGATGATTGTACTGATAATGTGTAGGCATCGTTTCCCCCATGATTCTTGCAGAAATCTTGACTTTAGATGGTGTCATGTTTCAGCATCATATGAAGTCATCAAATTCGTTGAGATTTTAGCAGTGTTAGGGTTTGTGATGTCCATTGTTAGATTATGTGCAGTTGCATTGCAGTAATCCAGTTCTATGATCACTGTTATCGGCATTAAGGAGTTACCAGATGCAATTTTGAATTAAGTTAACAATAACTGAATATGAACACTAAGTCTGACATAGGACAATACAGTATTAACATTCAGTTGTGTTTGGTGAAATTGACTTGATTAATTTTGTTAGCTGAATTCAACGAGTATCACTTACCAATCAGTAAGTCTAGTCTGGATGGCTGTTGTATCGTCCTGCCGTAGCGCTCCATCTCCTTCAGTTCATCTACTATTCTACTGTATCATTCTTGCTAGTCAGCTCCTGCTTTTTGGTGGCCTTTCTCTTCCATGTACTGGAGTAGGTTCTGTTGTATGTCGATGCTCAAAATTATAAGCAATAGAAACGAAAAGACAATGCTATGGCTTGTCATGTAAAAGTTGTTTACACTTTGTCTGAGTTTTGAATAGATGATCCTGACAAGTTTACCATTGAATTGGTGCACAATGAATTCTTTTGTGGACTGAAGGACAATCTTTGCTACGAAAGTGGGAATGTGGATTTCTTTGACAACTGCTCTACTAATACATTTTCACTGTGTGGGTTGAAGATCTCCTTAGGCAAGTAGGACATTAGATGACATCCAGAATATCTATATATATTGGTGCCTAGAGGCTGGGAAGTGAAATTCTCCCCATTTCTAAGGGATTTTTTTCATCCTGAGCGTTCGCGCGAGGGCGGTTTCGGAGGCGACTCTCAACCCGTCAGCGCCAGATCGAGATCCCGCCGGCCGCTGCCATCGCCTGCTCTCGGGTCGTTCGTGCGCGAGGGCTGTTGCCGGCGGTGGTGGCCACGCTTGGCTATCGAAGATGGCAGGCGGGGATGGCGTGGCCCATTGATTTCCTTTCGCGCGGTGGGGGGTGGGGGTGGGTCCTTTCCTGCGGCGCAGGTGGAGTCATGGCGGCGGGGCGGTGGCGCTCGCCGTGTGCGGCGCTCGCCGGCACGCCAGAGCGGAGCGTGGAGGAGGCAGAGACGGCGTGCACGGTCCTGATGGAGGCGCCTGCATCCAATCCATCCTCTCATGGGCCGATCTAGGTCCATCCTTTGCGCTCGATTTGGGCATGAAGGGGTTGGCCCACTCCTTCCGTTCGCTGGAAGCTGGCCGGCGGTGGGGCTATTGGTCCGGCCGAATAAAGGTGGATGTCCTAAGGTTTCAATTCGCGCGAAGATGATAATCCGCCGGTTGCATGTCTTCAACGATCTGGCCGGACTGTAGTTTTCTGGAAGGCCCCGCCGGCGAACTCAAAATAGATGACATGGCTGCAGATTGCTGGATCAGGTGCAATTCCTTCGTGCGCACCCATGTTTCTCTCTGGCCGTTTGGTTTCAGAGGGAGCGCTTCAAAACTCTGCTGGCCGTTAATATAATGGGGCACGTTTTCGTTTCGTGGCGCTGATGTGTACTCACGCTTCTTTTCCTGTAGACAGTGTTGGGCCTCCAAGAGCAGAGGTTTGTAGAGCAGCGGCAAGTTTTCTCTTAAGTGGATCACCCAAGGTTTATCGAACTCAGGGAGGAAGAGGTCAAAGATATCCCTCTCAAGCAACCCTGCAATCACGATACAAGAAGTCTCTTGTGTCCCAACACACCTAATACACTTGTCGGATGTATAGGTGCACTAGTTTGGCGAAGAGATAGTGAAATACAAGTAGTATGGATATATATGAGTGGTAATAGTAATCTGAATAAAATATGGCAGCGAGTAAACATGCAACAGAACAGTAAATAAACGGTGTTTGCAGTATTGGAAACAAGGCCTAGGGATCATACTTTCACTAGTGGACACTCTCAACATTGATCGCATAATAAATAATAACTTCTCTCATTTGTGCTACATACACTCTTTTGTTGGATGACAAACACCATTCGTTGTGTAGGGCTACAAGAGCACCTCAATGCCGGAGTTAACAAGCTCCACAACATTCGATGTTCATATTTAAATAACCTTAAAGCATAATAGATCTTTGCAAAATAAACCGAGTACTAACATAGCATACACACTGTGACCATTACACTATGAAAGGGGGAATAGATCACATCAATACTATCATAGCGATAATCAACTCCATAACCTACAAGAGATTATGATCATAATCTAAAACAAGAACCACACGATGCACACACTGTCACCATTACACCATGCAGGAGAAATAGACTACTTTAATAACATCACATGGGTAGCACATAGACTAGTAGCGATACAAAGCTCATCATATGGATCTCAATCATGCAAGCAATTCATTAGATCATCGTATTGGAGTACAGAGAGAGAGAGATTAACCACATAGCTACGGTAGAGCCCTCAGCCTCGATGGAGAACTACTCCCTCCTCATGGGAGACAGCAGCGGTGATGAAGATGGCGATGGTGTCGATGGAGAAGCCTTAGGGGCACTTCCCCGTCCCGGCGGCGCCGGGAGACTGTCCCCCGATCTTGGCTTCGCGATGGCGGCGGCTCGGAAGGTTTTCTCGTACCGTGGCTTATTCGTGTCGAAGTTTTAGGTCAAGACGACTTATAGGCGAAGAAACGGAGTCGGAAGGCTGACGGGGCAGCCGGACATCGAGGCGCCCCCCGCGCCGCCACCATGTGTGGTGGGCCTGTGGCTCTCCTCTGGCCCTTCTTCGGTGTTCTGGAAGCTTCGTGGAATTATAAGGTACTGGGCGTTGATTTCGTCCGATTCCGAGAATATTTTCTTACTAGGATTTCTGAAACCAAAAACAGCAAAAAACAGAATGACACTTCGGCATCTCGTCAATAGGTTAGTTCCGGAAGCATCAAAAAGATATAAAGTGTGAACAAAACATGTAGGTATTGTAATAAAACAAGCATGGAACATCAGAAAATTATAGATACGTTGGAGACGTATCAGCATCCCCAAGCTTAGTTCCTACTCGCCCTCGAGTAGGTAAACGATAACACAAATAATTTCAGAAGTGACATGCTACCATCATAATCTTGATCAACATTATTGTAAAGCATATGACATGAATGGAGTGATTCAAAGCAATGATCTATAGTTTGCCAACAAGTAGATAACATATAGCAAAACTTTTCATGAATAGTACTTTCAAGACAAGCATCAAAAAGACTTGCATAAGAGTTAACTCATAAAGCAATAAATTCAAAGTAAAGGCATCGAAGCAACACAAAGGAAGATATAAGTTTCAGCAGTTGCTTTCAACTTTCAACATGCATATCTCATGGATAATTGTCAACACTAATATGATGAATGCAAATAAGCAAGTATGTAAGAATCAATGCACGGTTGACACAAGTGTTTGCTTCTAAGGTGGAAGGAAATGGGTAAACTGACTCAACAATAAAGTAAAAGATAGGCCCTTCGCAGAGGGAAGCAGGATTAAATCATGTGCTAGAGCTTTTCAAGTTTTGAAATCATATAGAGAGCATAAAAGTAAAGTTTTGAGAGGTGTTTGTTGTTGTCAACGAATGGTAATGGGTACTCTAACTACCTTATCAACCAGACTTTCAAGAGCGGCTCCCATGAAGCACGTTATCTCTACCAGCAAGGTAGATCATCCCTCTTATCTTTTGTTTACACATGTACTTTAATTTTATTTATTAGATGACACTCCTCCCAACCTTTGCTTACACAAGCCATGGCTAACCGAATCCTCGGGTGCCTTCCAACATTCACATACCATGGAGGAGTGTCTATTTGCAAATTTAAGTTGCTTACTGATAGATCAGAGCAAAACATGTGAAGAGAATTATTAATGCAAGTTAATTAATTGGGGCTGGGAACCCCATTGCCAGCTCTTTTTGCAAAATTATTGGATAAGCGGATGAGCCACTAGTCCATTGTGAAAATCTGTCAAAAGTAAATGACAAGATCGAAAGATAAAACACCACATACTTCCTCATGAGCTATAAAACATTAACACAAATAAGAGATAATAGCTTTTTAATTGTTTAAAGGTAGCACATGAATTATTTACTTGGAATGGCAGGAAATACCACATAGTAGGTAGATATGGTGGACACAAATGGCATGGGTTTTGGCTCAAGGTGTTTGGATGCACGAGAAGCATTTCCTCTCAGTACAAGGCTAGCAAGGTTGTTTGAAGCAAACACAAATATGAACCGGTACAGCAAAACTTACATAAGAACATATTGCAAGCATTATAAGACTCTACACTGTCTTCCTTGTTGCTCAAACACTTTTACCAGAAAATATCTAGACCTTAGAGAGACCAATCATGCAAACCAAATTTCAACAAGCTCTACAGTAGTTCTCCACTACTAGATTTAAACTAAATGATGCAAGAGCTTAAACATGATTTATGAGAGCTCAAAAAATTGCCAAGTATCAAATTATTCAAGACCATATGAAGCATTTTCTGATTCCAACCAAATAGCAACAAGTGAAGCGATCAACTTTCGCCCTTGAACATTAAAAGCAAAAATGAAGAACACTAGTGTTCATATGAAAAAGCAGAGCGTGTCTCTCTCCCACATGAGCATGAATTTATTCAGAGAATGAAAATAACAAAACAAAAATAAAAGCACACAGACGCTCCAAGTAAAGTACATAAGATGTGACGGAATAAAAATAGTTTCACTAGAAGTGACCTGATAAGTTGTCGATGAAGAAGGGGATGCATTGGGCATCCCCAAGCTTAGATGCTTGAGTCTTCTTAAAATATGCAGGGATGAACCACCGGGAATCCCCAAGCTTAGACCTTTCACTCTTCTTGATCATAGTATATCATCCTCTTCTCTTGACCCTTGAAAACTTTCTCCACACCAAACTTCAAGCAAACTCATTAGAGGGTTAGTGCATAATAAAAATTCACATGTTCAGAGGTGACACAATCATTATTAACACTTCTGGACATTTCACAAAGCTTCTGAAAGTTAATGGAACAAAGAAACTCATTCAACATAGCAAAAGCGGCAATGCGAAATAAAAGGCAGAATCTGTCAAAAACAGAACAGTCCGTAAAGACGAATTTGGAAGGGGCACTTAACTTGCTCAAATGGAAAAAATCAAAACTAATGAAAGTTGCGTACATATCTGAGGATCACACACGTAAATTTGCAGATTTTTCTGAATTACCTACAGAGACTTCTGCGCAAATTCGTGACAGACAACAAATCTGTTTGCAGCAATCCAAATCTAGCATCAACTTTACCATAGAGACTTTACTTGGCACAAAAACATGATAAGGAGAGGTTGCTACAGTAAACAACTTCCAAGACTCAACAAAACAAAAATTGCTGTAGTAAAATAAACACATGGGTTATCTCCCAAGAAGTTCTTTCTTTATAGCCATTAAGATGGGCTTAGCAATTTTAATGATAATACTCTCATAAGGATGAGAGTTGAAGCAAAAGAGAGCATCAAGAAGCAAATTCAAAACACATTTAAGCCTAACCCACTTCCTATGAAAAGGAATCTTGTACATAAATAAATTCATGAAGAACAAAGTGGCAAGCATAGAAAAGCAACACAAGCGCAATTTCAAGATTCTCAACATAAAGAGGGGAAACTTAATATTATTAAGATGCATATAACCATGTTTCCCTCTCTCATAATAACTTTCAGTAGCATCATGAACAAACTCAACAATATAACTATCACATAAAGCATTCTTGTCATGAGCCACATGCATAAAATTGTTACTCTCCACATAAGCATAATCAATTTTATTAGTTGTAGTGAGAGCAAATTCAACAAAGTAGCTATTATTATTATTCTCATCAAGTGTAGGAGGCATAGTATAATTATAATAAAATTTAATCTCCATAGTAGGTGGCACCAAAAGACCACTATCATTATAATCATCATAAATAGGAGGCAAAGTATCATCAAAGAAAATTTTCTCCTCAATGCTTGGGGGACTAAAAATATCATGCTCATCAAAACCAGCTTCTCCAACCTTAGAATTTTCCATATCATTAACAACAATGGTGTTCAAAGCGTTCATACTAATATCATTGCTACTAGCATGCAAATAAGATTCCATAGGTTTTTTAATTTTCGCAGCAAACAATCCATGTCTCAACTCAGGAAATAGAATAAGAAGCTCATTGTTACTTTCCATTATGCCTAACTAGTGTAAACAAGAAACCAAAAGATGCAATTGCAGGATCTAAAGGAAATAGCTTCGAGCACTTACAACAGCAACAAAAAATAAATCAGTTACCTGGGACCGGAGTATGAATGCCTTTTACCTTTCCTCCTGGGCGGAAAAAATAGCTTGATGTCTACTCACGCTTCTTTCCGTAGACAGTGTTGGGCCTCCAAGAGAGATGTTTGTAGAGCAGCAACAAGTTTTCCCTTAAGTGGATCACCCAAGGTTTATCGAACTCAGGGAGGAAGAGGTCAAAGATATCCCGCTCAAGCAACCCTGCAATCACGATACAAGAAGTCTCTTGTGTCCCCAACACACCTAATACACTTGTCAGATGTATAGGTGCACTAGTTCGCGAAGAGATAGTGAAATACAAGTAGTATGGATGTATATGAGTGGTAATAGTAATCTGAATAAAATATGGCAGCGAGTAAACATGCAACAGAACAGTAAATAAACGGTGTTTGCAGTATTGGAAACAAGGCCTAGGATCATACTTTCACTAGTGGACACTCTCAACATTGATCGCATAGTAAATAATAACTTCTCTCATTTGTGCTACATACACTCTTTTGTTGGATGACAAACACCATTCGTTGTGTAGGGCTACAAGAGCACCTCAATGCCGGAGTTAACAAGCTCCACAACATTCGATGTTAATATTTAAATAACCTTAGAGCATAATAGATCTTTGCAAAATAAACCGAGTACTAACATAGCATACACACTGTCACCATTACACTATGAAAGGGGAATAGATCACATCAATACTATCATAGCGATAATCAACTCCATAACCTACAAGAGATTATGATCATAATCTACGACAAGAACCACACGATGCACACACTGTCACCATTACACCATGCAGGAGAAATAGACTACTTTAATAACATCACATGAGTAGCACATAGACTAGTAGCGATACAAAGCTCATCATATGGATCTCAATCATGCAAGCAATTCATGAGATCATTGTATTGGAGTACAGAGAGAGAGATTAACCACATAGCTACGGTAGAGCCCTCGGCCTCGATGGAGAACTACTCCCTCCTCATGGGAGACAGCAGCGGTGATGAAGATGTCGATGGTGTCGATGGAGAAGCCTTCCGGGGGCACTTCCCCGTCCTGGTGGCGTGCCGGAACAGAGACACCTGTCCCCCAGATCTTGGCTTCGCGATGGCGGCAGCTCTGGAAGGTTTTCTCGTACCGTGGCTTATTCGTGTCGAAGTTTTAGGTCAAGACGACTTATATAGGCGAAGAAACGGAGTCGGAAGGCTGACGGGGCAGCCAGACAACAGGGGGCGCCCCCTGGGCCGCGCGCCACCATGTGTGGTGGGCCGTGGCTCTCCTCTGGCTTCTCCGGTGTTCGGAAGCTTCGTGGAATTATAAGGTCTGGGCGTTAATTTCGTCCGATTCCGAGAATATTTTCTTACTAGGATTTGAAACCAAAAACAGCGAGAAACAGAACTGGCACTTCGGCATCTCGTCAATATGTTAGTTCCGGAAAACGCATCAAAATGATATAAAGTATGAACAAAACATATAGGTATTGTCATAAAACAAGCATGGAACATCATAAATTATAGATACGTTGGAGACGTACCAGGTGCTGGCGGAGAACGACATGGAAGTCTAGATCCGAGGACTAGCTCTGGTGGTTTGAGTCTAGGTGGTGATGAGGATTTGTCTTGGTGATTCGTGACTTGAAGCAGCGGTATGCAAGAGGGGGCGACTACACAAGAAAAGTTAAAGTCTTAACTCTCAAGGTGAAAATCCAAGATCTGACCTTAATTGGTTGTGCTTGATGATGTCCTTGTTAAAGGCATTGTTTTGAGAGTGAAAATTTTCTTCAGGGTGAAAACCTAAGATTATGATTGGGTGACGACGGAGGTTGTGCACTGTTTCCTTCTTGGAGGCGTCGTTTTTGGAGAAACTGAACTTTTGGTGCTGTCTTGGTGGTTTTAGTGTCGTTGTTTCAAGGAAATAGATTACTGTAGCGGAACTTTTCTTTTTGTAATTCTTCTTTCTTTTTCGGGTTGTGTGTATCCACAATGCCGCTAGGGCAATTCATTGTTGCAGAGGCTAGGTGTAATTGGTATAACCGCGATATTAACATATACTTTTTATCGAAAAATATATTGGTGCCTTCCTAGGAAAGATCTAATAGATGGCCTCTGTTGCACTGAGCCTGATTTCACATCCTTTCAATGACAGCTGGCAGTGATGGATGATAAATTTAATGCCTCATGGTGGATCACACTAGTTTCCTCAAGGGTCTTAGAGAAGAAGTAATTGTACAAATTCCATCCCCATTTTTCAAACCCACATGCAGCAGATAAAGGTGCCGTAAAGGTTCAAGTCCATAACATTCCTAGCTTATATGCAATGGGATATGTAGCAGCGGATGACAGTGAAGATATTGCAGATGCAGATGGCGATGAGACTGCTCTCATTTTATGATAGTGACTATGATCCAGAGGATGGTGATGATGTCCTGTTTTTAAATAATATTGCCACGGATGCTAATGACAGCAATGAGCAAGTAGAAATAACAAAAAGGAGGATGATGGTGGGCTTGATTATGAAGATTTAAAGGTGTCACTTGTTTTTTCGTACAAATATTTATACCAAGTGAGTGCCTATTTTTAGAAAGTGTATGAATAAAAAAATTAATTTCATTTCCTCATAATTAAAAATATTCAACTTAAAGGTCTCGCAGATACAAATAAGTTGATCATTATGAGCATACGGATCTTCTATATCATCTTCACCCACAAATATTTTCCTATTATGCAGTATATCAAGTAGTATGGGGTCAACCTCGTACTCATCAATGTTTACCATCAGAGGTGCTCTTATAGAAGCATCGATATGTGGTTCTCCGAAGTCCTTGAGAGTGGCGTGTTTGTGCTGGTGCTCATACATAGCCATGTTAGTTGCCTAGAACCTGCAAACAACTAAGTAAATATAATGAAATATAATAACTTGAAACAAAAAATACAAAAACGCTTGGCTCCACGACCACGGCACCATAAAACAGCTTAATGACTACAAGTGCATATGAAATGAGTTGCTAGTTTTGAAAAGTAAGAGTATCAAACTACGGTAGTGGAGCTATTTGGTAAAGGTTTAATTTCCCATTGTCACCTTCACTCAGAGATACTTGCGACTTATTCTTAGTCCAAACTAAAGTGAGATGAAAGCAATTGTTGATGTTGAGTTGTGAACAAAGCAATAGTGAATAAACTGGAAAGAGATAAAATACATCATGAGTGATGCAAACAACTTGAAACTCAATAAAGGTAAAGCGTTATCAGGTAGTTGCGGATTCACCAATGGCATAGTTATTATTTCATTATAAAATTATGAAGTTTTTGTAGTATCACTAGTAGGGAAAACACTATTAGGAACATGTACAATTTGGATACTATAGTCGCAGGCCCCCAACGCGACTGGTAACGCGCCGGTGGTATTCAGTACGGCTTGTGTGCCCTCGCTGCACGCGGGGAATATTCTAGATACTGGTCGCCCAGTGCATACTTCTATTAGACACACGCAGCTGGGCTCGCTACTAGTAATGGTCTCGTGCTCTATCTGCACGCTGCCATTAGTTTAGTGGGGTCTACGTTTATGTTAGGGTACGCTGCCAGCTGTTGTCCGGTTATAATCTTTAGCGATAGTTGTTGCTCTGGTGCATTGGCTCTTTGTGGCCTTAACACGATGACTTGCCGTTTGTTTATGACAACAAGCTCTGCTACGCAAAACTTTGCTCGGCTCCGGTGGTAGAGGGAGAGGATGATGACGCGCCTTGGGCTAGCGCTAGTGTCTGTAATCATCGCGAGGTGGTGTAAGGACCTATTTATGATTTTATTACTTTAGAGTTCTTTGTAACACTGTGGATGATTATCATGGTGGACTTTTTTGCAAAAAAAAATACCAAACTCAGCCAACAGTTCAACATATACTTCACCAAGATTTTTGGTCGTACATCTATGTGGACACTTGTTCTCGTGGAGTTAAATGGATAAGCTTGTCGTCACGGAACCGTACAAACATTATAAACATGCATACATTGTTTTCCAGAAGAAGATGTATCGAGAATCTGCGACTGAAGACCCTATCAAAGTATCGGGCATTGAAAGGAGGCAAACTAGACAAATTTCCCTTTGTACTGTTGTACTCAGATGCTCATCCGTCTCATTCAGAAAAAGGAAAATGATTGAAGGACCTCGTCCCACCACGCATTGCCATAACACGGACAGTACTAAAACGTAGTCCGCGGGGTATTATTTCAGCTTTGCTACGAGATAACAACAATACAGGTTCGTTTCTCTCGTGGACCAGTTAAATGATCGCTCGATCGTTACTTATACTAGGAAGAGCTCGAATTTGGAGTCAGCTACCGCATGTTCTGTTGACCCAATTGACAGTAGACTTTGACACATCTTTGATAGGTCGATGTAGTAAAAGTATGTTACTCTCAGCTTCTTGCTACTTGGCTGACCTACTGCATTACAGCATGTTCTGTCAATTAGTCATTCTTTTAATTTTGTTGAACACGATCTCTGCCCATTCTGAAGTACAATAGTGATAGTAACTAGTATACAGATTATGCATCTCCCAGCTAATCATACGTGCTACACGTGAGGCCTCATATGTGCATGCGCCTCTTCTAACGAAGTGAGACTATATATCTACCTCATATCATATAAACATAGTTGACAGCTAAGTTCATGTCGTGTTGCTGCAACGCGGTTTTCGGCAAAAAAAAAAAAAAAAAAAAAAAACACTTGCACTACATAACTTGACCATCAATTACTGGCTACTGGTGATGGAAGTGTTCCAAGTCTCTGATGGAGATATCTGGTCAGTAAACATATGTCAGCGTGCACGTTGCCGCACTCCGTCGATGCCCATCTATCTCATTCACCAGAACGGTCTCAAGGTTTCTCCAGAATATCTCGGACAACTTACCAGATCAGTTACTCCCTTTTGCAATTTTCCTCCTTTTTTTATCAGCGCTATATTCTCATGTACGTGCATGTGATCTGCCAGCTAGCTGCCTGCTTCCATGAGCATGCATGAAAACGTAACTTCTTAAAAAAAAGGATGAGACATCTAGCCTCTATATCAAAATGATGCATACGAAATCAATAATAGTCTTGCAAAAGCATACGTTAAAAATCTTTTTTTTTCGAAAGTATGCTAAAGGCGTACCATATTTTTATAGAAGGCAGAGTTGAGTATAAGAATGCCACCACTCGCTGCGAGCAACGAGCGTAGCACACACTCCACACCAACCAGTCCGAAGACAGCTACCACAAGCAAAGCAACAACACTATCCAAAAGAACCTGTCCTCAACTAAGCAACAAAGCCACGTCTCAACCGGTCCTAGACACCTCCAAAGAACAACAACTCTAAAAGAACCCTCCTTGTCGACGCACCATCAGAAGAAGATCAATGGCGAAACTTGGACGGCCCCGAGAAGGCGTCGTCTTGGACTTGCCAGCCATGGTGTGCATAGCGCCCCTGCAGATCAGCCTTCGACAACGATGAGCGCCGGAGGAATGCAACATAGGACCTCTTAGTTGTGTCTTCCACACAATGCTCCCAACAGAGAAACGACGTTGAAGACGTCGCCATCGTGCCGATCCTTCTCTGGACCAAGGCTTTCACCCGAAGACAACAACCAACTTCAGACGAGCAGGAGAGATGTCAACACACCTCGGTGACCCCTCCAAGAAGGGGAACGACACCCGCGGGCGCCGTCGTCTGTATCGTCGCGCATCTTCCACGCTCCTGGAAGTGGGGTAGAACCATCCATGATGCCTCGCACCGCCGCCACCGTAGCACCTTGTCGTTGAAGTCGCAAGCCGCAGTACTCCAACACACTCCGCACGGCTAAGGGCCCGGTCATCTTCCTCGTCCCTCCCGTCAAGGAACAGCAGCCTCCACGCATCTCCTGCACGAGCTAGGGCCGCCCGCCACGGTCTTCGCCAGCTCCAAGGCGACATCCATGCAGTAGCCGCCCTAGCCCTAAAGGCCCAGATCGGGCCCGTAGGCCCAGATCGAGCCCACACCGACCCCTCCCTCTCCCCACGCCAGTGCCGCCACGAGAACTCCACACGCGCAAGGACACGGGAGCGACGAACTCTGCTCGCCAAGGCTCTTCCTTGGCGGAGACTCTTCGCGCCGCCGCCTCCCAGCCAAGAGCTCGCGAGCGCCTCCAGGCCATGCTGTCGCACCGCGCCTCCGCCTCCCCTCCGCTGCCTACCTTGCTGAGAGTCGCCTCTCCTCCAGACCCATCGCCATGCGCCGACGAGGACCTCCAAACCTCGCGCCGCCGTCCGCTCGCGCCATCCGCGCTGCCCCGATGACGTTAAAAATCTTTAAAACAACCACACAACACTTACAAACCCTTTAATTAGGGAGTTCATGCCATCATGGCCTAATGCCCTACACTCACAACTACACGTGGACAGCTACACGCAGTGGCATAACCGAGTCACCATATGATAAATCGGAAACCCACATCCGGTCTAGGAGATCCTATACACACATCCCATGGACTAGGGGCGTACACGGAAGGGTGGGCGGGTGGGACTTGGCCCACCCTGAATTTTTAGAAAACGTTTTATATTTAGTCATTTGAGCAAAAAAATTTATCATACATGAGCAATAGAAAATAGAAATTAGATGTGTGTGCCCACCCTAAGGTATTTTTGTGCGTCCGCCACTGCCGTGGACATGCTCCAAAAGCTTCAACCACTATCACATCGAAGACCCATCCTCAGGTTAGTGATCAGCACAAAAGAAAATGAAAAACCAACTTATTGCGGAGTTTGATTGCTTAGATATTATGTCCGAGTCACAAGCTTTGCTATCAGAGGAGATTAGGGGAATGAAAGAAATTGCTAAGGAAATCAATTCTATCTATGCAAATGAAGAAATAAAAGCAAAGCAAAGATCGAGAGAGAGAGATAGATATTTTAGAAGGAGACAGGAAGACCACGTATTTTCACGCAGTAGCAAATCAAAGGAGAAGGAAAAAAATGTGGTGTTAGAAGGGCCTCTAGGCTCTGAGGTGAGTGAAACAAAGGATATGCTTAATTTGGCGGTAGAATATTATAAAAATCTTTTTGGGAAAGAAGATAGATTAGACATCTCCTTGATGGATTCCTATTCGGATCCAGAAGATTTAGTATCAAACGAAGAAAATGACATGCTAGATGCGCCTTTTACTGAGGATGAGATCAAAGAGGCGGTCTTTGGGTCGTATGCAGATGGAGCTCTAGGCCTTGATGGTTTCACTTTTTTATTCTACCCGAAATTTTGGGAGACAATCAAAAAAGACTTGCTCAATCTCTTTAGAGACTTCGATAATAATGCACAGTCTGGTAACTTTAATTCCGAAAGAATCGAATGCTAGAAATCTGAAAAAGTCTAGACCAATTGCTTTGACTAATTGTTGTTTCAAAAACTTTTCCAAAGCCTGTACTAACAGGATGGGTATTTGTGTGGATAGGTTGATTTCTTCTAATCAGACAGCCTTTATTAGAGGTAGGTACATCCCGGAGAGTGTAGTTACAACCCATGAAGTAGTACATGATGTGCACCACAACAAAGAAGGGACAATGTTAAAACAAGATTATGAGAAAGCATACGACAAGATCGATCTTACTTTCCTAGAAGAGATGCTAAGACAGAGGGGCTTTAGCCAAATATGGATAAATAGAATTCGTTGGTTAATACATGGAGGATCGGTGGGTATTAGAATTAACGATCAAAATAGTAATTTCTTCCTTACATGCAAAGGGTTGAGGCAGGGAGATCCTCTCTCCCTAATTCTTTTTAACATGGTGGCGGATGTCTTCTCCAAAATGCTCAATAAAGCTGCAAGGGAAGGGCTCATTTCTGGTTTTCTCACTAGATTTAAACTGGAAGGGATCATTAGTTTACAGTACCCTGATGACACCCTTTGTTCCTAGAAAATAATTTGAATTCCTCTCGGAATATTAAGTGGTTACTGTCTGTGTATGAACAACTATCTGGAATGAGAATAAATTTCAGCAAATGTGACTTGGTTCCTATTGATATTCCATAGGAGCAAATTGATGTCTTGGCTCAGGTTTTTGGATGCAATGTAAGTTATTTCTCTCTAAAGTATTTGTGTGTTCCTTTGCATTTCCGTAAACTGAGAAAAGAGGACCTACAACCCATTATTGATCAAATCCTCAAAATGGCAGGCGGCTGGAGGGGCAGATTACTATCCTATTAAGCTAGGATTAACTTGGTTAAATCATGCCTTGCTAGTATCCCCATTTACTTGCTCTCTGCCATTAAGTTCCCAGCTTGAGCCATCAGGGCAATTAATTCTCAAATGGCACATTGCTTGTGGGACAATTATGAGGGGCACAATAAATATCATTTAGCCAACTGGTATTTGGTGACTTTGAGAAAGGAAAATGGGGGGTTGGCAATTCCAAATATTAGAGAGATGCATATGTGCTTGTTGGCCTCTTGGATAAAAAGATAAAACATGGATGATAATAAACTCTGGAAACAAATTGTTGATTTTAAATATGGTACCATGAATCCAAACATCTTTGGATGTAGAATGGACAATGCCTCTCCATTTTGGAAGGGGGTATTGTGGGCTTCTAAGGCCACAAAAATGTGGTATAAGTGGGTAATTGGTGATGGAAGCAAAGTCAGCTTCTGGGAGGACCAGTGGTTTGGTCAAACTAGCTTGGCAATTCTATTCTGGGACCTCTATTTTGTGTGCAATCAGCAGGGTATTACTGTTAAGGAAGTGTGGGATGTGCATCAGCTGAAGCTCACATTTAAGAGGGTTTTAAATGCTAGAATGATGGATCATTGGCATCAATTAGAGCAGATTGATGCTTCTATTGATTTTTCCGATATGGAAGATTCCATGGTATGGGAGCTTCATAAATCTGGGCAATACTCACCTTCAATGTGGAGTTTTCATGTACCTCCTAGGATGCAAGTTTTCATATGGTTACTATCCAACAACAAACTTTTGACTACAGATAACTTGATGAAGCGGCAAACAATTCTTGATGAATCTTGTTTACTATGTGGAGAAAAGGAAAGCGTTGATCATTTATTTTTCTCGTGTGATGTTGTTAAAATCATGTGGGCAGGACTATCTGCTATCTTAAATAAAAATGTTTGTGGAGGTTTCGAATGTGTAGTGAGCTTGTGTATTAGTAACAATAAAAATGCAGTGACTAATATGGTTACTGCTTGCTTTGTGTGGACAACATGGAAAATGAGAAATGATATATTGTTTCGGCAACGTCTTTGGTCTGGCTTGCAGGTAATTTGGTTGAGAATGGCGAAGATGATGAAAAGATGGTCTCCACTTTGCCCCACAAAACATGGGCAATTCCTGGAAGTGTGCATATGCCACCTGGAGAGGAAAGCATTGGGAGCCCCTGCGATAACAAGCAATTGAAGAGGAGGAAGATGGTGGCAATGTTTGGTCCCAGGACACCTGACATCTATATCCCACGGCTAGGTGCTCGTGGACAGGCGTAGAAACGGAAGGAGGAATAGTGAAGGCTAGCCAGCAGCGAAAAATCTTCCTGGAGAAATGGAAAACCAGAGATTGTCATTCCTGGGCGTAGTAGTTTTTTTTTCAGTTTTTCTTTTATTTTTTATTTATTTTAGTTTTTTATTCTCTCTGGTAGCTTGTCAAGTGCTACTTCTTGCTTAGCTATAGCTGCAGTCTTGTTAGAACCTGGAACTTTAACGCTTTTGGATGATGTAAAACTGATCATTTCATTTTCTATGGAAAGTGGAATGGGGCTACGACATGTTGATCTAAAAAAAACTTCGCCAAACATGTTGTTGAAGTTGCCACAACACCAGACAGTGCCACCACCTTGCATGTCTCCATCTTCACGCAACCGCCACTGAGACACGTCGTCTTCAACGCTGCAGATACCACGCCGCTCCACCTCAAGACCCTTCCAGCCAACATTTGCTTAGAAAACGATGCCTTAGGAGGAAAATAACGTTGTGCACCGCCATCGGCCAAACAAGAAGACCATCTTGGGTTTTGTCCGGAGCAGCTCGAGTGAGAAGACGAAAATTACAACAACCACTTCAACAAGGTAATGATGCAAAAAAATGTCAGCATCGTCCGCCATGACCAAAGTTAGAGCGGCATTTACCGGTATTCGTGCCTTCCAGACCCTCCATCGGCTAGATTGTTCACAACAAGTTTACTCAGTCAGTAACACTTGGCACTAAATCTTTTCCATAATTAGCCCTAACACCCGTCTGGACCAGTTCAACAACCGTACGATCTATCATAGTACTTCTTTAATGGTCCTTGTTTTCCCTTGAGTAATGTCATTTTCTTGCTTGGTGATTACCAACTGGAAGCGTGTGCACGTGGGCCGTGGCCATATTAACCTTAGTGGAGCACTTGACTATCAAAAGCCAATCAGCCGGCAGTCTCTTAGTCAGTTAAGTGTACTGCCGCGTATGATTAGCCTTCGAGCAAAGCAGAGTACGTAGAATATATATGAGTGCTCAGGTTGCTGTGAAAATCCTATCATTTGGGTCAAACAATAATTCTTCTATTTAACAAGGACGACGTACGCCCCTAGCTAGGTACATATACGTCCTTGTCCTAGGATTTGCACCAGCCGGTCAACACGTACGTACCTTGAAAGGCTTTAAGAACAATTTTCTTGGCGAGACCCACTAAATGCTAATCGCGACTTGGCATATATCAAGAAACCCTGGGCACTAGGGCACGGTTTTGTATATATCCATCCATGCGTGAAAGTCTAGCCCGTTTGTACATTTTCGCATGGCCAATATTTTGGAACGTTCTAAAATTTGTGTATATATATGTATATATACTGCTCCTATACTTTTCCCGGTCTTCGTTCTGCGCAGGGCTGACTACATGCATGGAAAAGGATATAGCTAGTATATGCTCTTGACAACTTTGTGGTCACTATGATGTACGTTTTCTAAACGAACAAGTCTGGTCAGTATGTTGCTACTATCTACAGTACCTTCTAAACGAATAAGTCAGGAGTACTATTTACACCGCATTCATCGTAGAACTTAACGGTTTCGAGACCTAGTAACAGTTAATGCATGTAAAACATGTGCTGGGCTGGTTTATGTACAAGCATAAGGTCACGCTCAGTGAAGTACGTGTTGTTCAGGGTCCGTATGCACGACCGTCTTGCAACTCCAAGAATCGATCAATGAGAGAATACATGGCTGGGAGTATGTACTATTGCAGACTTGTTCGTCTTTCCATCGAACACGGATGCAGCAATGGCAATCCATCAGGACCAGGCCACGCATGCAATGAGATCCATATGATGCCAACGGTTAATCAAACAGATGACCTCACTTCATCTAGATTGCAAATCAATATGCATCTCTGTCTTGACTCTTGACCAGCAAGTGTACGCCTGTACGGACGTACGGTACGTACCTTCTACTCATTTGCAGTCAAAAGAATTACTACTAGGTGCATATAAAAGAAAAAGGAGCGAATGTGAGGAATTTTGCTTCCCAGCGCGTTGGAATCGCCACCGTTGGATTTCAAAATGTGCGATGGGATCGCAACTTGCAAAAGTTGCCAGCTGATTCCATCGACACGTGGCAATTTTAATTGGGAGGCGACATATCGCAACTCGGGAATTGACGCTAATTACATCCTTTTCATAACTTCTACTCCGTCTTTTACATAATAGGTATGGTTGTTTTAGTACAATTTTGTACTAAAGAAATCAACGTCAACTAATAAAACGGAGGGAGCAATACGAAACAAATAGGTTATTGAAATAACATATGCATTTTTCAAATGAATAAGTCTGGTCGTTAATACGTTGTTTCGAAGAAGAAAAGGGTGAAATAATTTTATCCCACACGCGGAACCTCCTGTGCATAGAATATTTTTATTGTGTTTCATATCAATCAGTTTGAAACTCGGGAAACACGAGGAGGTAGAATAAAACTTGCTTAATTTTACCTCAAACACTCGTCAAAATGTCAAGGCACCCTGCACAACTGAACACAGGTTTTGGGATTATTCTCGCAGTTTGGGAGTAAAGAATGTGATCTCAAGCATTTCTCAAGGTATCTATAATTATTTATTGATTAACTTCCTCTTCATATCCGCTTTTGCACTTTGGAGAGCAAACATTTGGGAACGCCAAAACGGTACTACATAAAAACGGAATATGGCGGAAAGTCGTTTTGGCTACCGAGCTTCAGGGCTCCTAGAACATTAAAAATTAGAATAATACATTTACAAGTTTAAAAAATTCGCGCAACAAAATTCTAAATCTAGCTCGTGATGTAATATATCCACGAACGTGTAAATTCTCAGTTCAAAATATTTGGTTATATAAGCTACACAAAAATTACAAAGTCAGATTTTCTTGAGATTTTATATCACTGTACTCCGATCAACAATTTAAACATTTTTAGGTAGTCTAAAATATACATTATTTTCAATTGATAGTTTGCAAGTTCGTGGGATGTTTTACTGGCTACATCCTTTTTTATTATTTTCTGAACTCGTAAATATGATTTTTTTTATTTTTTTCAATAAAAAGGATCACTAGAGCCATGACAGTCCAGCTCTACCAAGAGAAGGACATGACACACGTACATCATGATTATAAAATCCAACATATATGCATTATTACTGGGGCTAGCATAACAAAGAATGTCGGGTAGTTCAAGTGAGAAAGCATGGCCTGAACCCTACACTCGGACCGGCTTAGCTAGTCACGCTGCCTGTGAGCATCATCACCGGACACACCAATTATATTAGTAGGAAAACCGGACGTCTAGTTGGACCAGATTAATCAACATAGTTTTCGTTACGCTTCTCGCTTCTTGCTTCTTGTTCAAGTTTGTTGAAGACACTCATGAACATTGAAGTAATTTTCTATCGGTGTTCGTCGTTTCATTCCGCAAATAAATAAAAAATCAAGGATCAAAGCAGCGTACGTGGCGTCGTGGCGGCCAGGTGCATTGAACCTGAATGCGAATCTAGATCGAGCTGAGCCAGCACGTGCCAATATTAACCACTAGCAGCGAATTTCTCGATCAAGCTTTCGTCCTGTTTTATAACAAAGTTACACACATCTAAATCGATACAAAATAATGAGAAAATCGTCTTATATAGCAGATGAACGATGAACAAAACAGGTATAAGAAGAACAAAATTTTATTAACGGCAACTGTCCGTGGGGAATCAAGCTCCATGGCGACGCCCCCCAAAAGGGAACGATATATGCATCCTGCCACCGTGGAATGGAATCAACGGTCAAAGGTTTTCACCAGAAACCCTAACACGAAGAAGGTACCTACAATGGCCCCGAGTCATCGCCGACGTTGCGTCGAAACGTGTAGCTTCCAATGAAAAAACCCTTCACATATGTCTCCAAGCACGACCTTCAAAGTGCGAGCTAGGAAATGTTAATCCCGAAACACCGCCAAACACCACCATCACTAGGTCCTATCATTTGTTCCTCGCTAACCAGATGAACAAAGAACATGACCATTACCAATGCAACACGGTTGCCCACCAAATAGACACCCGCACGGTTCTCCTTTCGAGGCCGCTGCCCTAGCATCCACGAACTGGATCCCATCAGGCGATCAACGTACAGTGCAAGTCTGATGGATCGGGCGAGGTAGGCTAGCACTAGATCCTTCAACCATTGGGCCCTCCTGCGCTTATGGCGGTCGCTCACCGGACGAAGCAGCCTGGCCTATCAGGGCCAAATCAGTCCTCCATGCTCAAATTAGGACCGATTAGCCCCACAGCCATCCACCTGCACCCGGTGTCATACTGATCGACGTGCCACCACCAACAGTATCCCGCCACCATGAATGGTGTTTTCGCCGCATCGCTCCACCCTAATCGGCCAACCTAGCCGAAACCGGGTCATACCATAGGGGGAGCACCACCATCGCGACACCTAGGGACAACACCACGCCGTAACCGACCTTGCCCAACTGCCAGTCGAGCTCTTCACTGTCTACGTGTTGACCACTTAGGATCTAAGCTGGCCAAATGAAGCCTCTGATGCCACGGACATCATCATCGTGAAGCCCACTGCATCGCTGCCTAGCACCCAGGACCTCCGCCACCAGCGCCGGCCACCGCGCCCCACGCTAGCACGCCGCTACCGCTCGACGATGCCAGCCTACGCCAACCGCCACCAAGCGGGGGGGAGATAAAATCCCTGCTAACACCGACTAGGCTTCGCCCGTCAGCCCGCCATGCCGACTACGAGGGGAGGGGAGGGAGGGGTGGGAGGGGCGGGAGCGTAGGCCCGACGGCAAGAGTTTCCCCTAGGTCGCTCGCAGGAAAGACTCGGGAGGGACGAGGGATGGCTTGACCTAACTCACCAGGAGTGAATTCAGGGAGTCGATTCCTTGCGTCTCGCCGCGTGTGTGTATGTGGTTTTGTTGACCGTTGATTAGGACCTCGATCGTCCAGCCTTGACCGATAGCATATACAGGGATGGATGCATCATCCCATCGTCACGGCCACGTTGCCCAATCACTCCTACAGAGTGAGCTCAACCAGCTCCATGTGACGGCGTACGTACTCATCTACTCCCGTATATACAAAGATGAGCTCTACGTATACGCGTTTGGGCAACCACTACACGTCGCCCTCGATCGTACTCGGACTCCGGGCCGCACATATGTCTGAGCGTATCTCTACTAGCTTCGATCGATCTCATAGATTTTATCTTGACATGTGCAGCTAGGATAGTCATATCATTTTCAATTCTAGTAAGCTCACTTCTCTTGGGCTGTACACCTTGGCTTGGATCGGATGCAAAGGGCCGCATGCACAGTGTTTCCTGCAGATTGGATTGATCTTGGCCCTTCAATTAAGATCTAACGATTGCGATGACAAGTCAGAGTACTGTAGCTTGGTGACTTGTCTTCACCAAGTTAGAGAATCCGCGCCGGTTTTGGATATCGGTTTTCAAAAATTCTTAGAGGGGACTGGGAGAGATAACCGGTCAAATACAGCACGAGATTCTCGAACAAAATTTGAATTCAAACTAAAAAATATCTAAATATTTTAAAAATAAGGTTTGAAGGAGAAGGAAGTGAAAGATCCGGACAAATGAATTGGGACATGGGGTTATAGTGGAGAGAGAACACATACGGTTTAGTTTGGACTAACGAATTAGTCTAAATTCAAACCAAATTCAAATGAAATGGGATTTTTTGGCCAATAAGTTCATTTACCGGAAGTTTTTTTTTCGAAAAGGGGGAAAAATCGCCCCAGCTTATGCATCCAAAGGATGCACACAGCTTTTTATTAGATTATTCGCAAACCTTACAAGAAGCAATACAAAAAATCAACCTCGAAGCCGCCTCACTAGACCTACAGTGGGATGAAGGGGTGACAATACACCAACACATCATCCAAAAACCAAATGCCTTCCAAACCGCCCAATAGCAGGTGAGAAGCAC
This sequence comes from Lolium multiflorum, assembly GCA_030979885.1. Lineage (NCBI taxonomy): Eukaryota > Viridiplantae > Streptophyta > Magnoliopsida > Poales > Poaceae > Lolium > Lolium multiflorum. The sequence continues at coordinate 263,658,333 of CM061749.1, forward strand.
ATCCAGTCAAGCAGACTCTCCGCGCATGCCAACGACACGCCGCAGAAGTTGCTACCGCCGTCTTCCTCGACTCCATCTTCAAGAGAGATCATCGTTTTAACCTTGCAAGACCTGTCGATGCCACCATGACACCAGACGGCCCGCCATCCGCACGCATACATCAACTCGCATCGCCGTCGATACCAGCACCATGCCACCGAGCCTCGGCGCCAACAATGTGGTAGATGAATACCACTCCACCGACATCCGCCAACATCCAGCAGCTGCTCCAAAAACGATGCCCCAAGAGGTAGAACGGCGCGGGCGCGCGCCGTCCGTCGATCCGGAGACCGGACCTAGGGTTTCCGGAGCACGAGTGAGAAACCGCGACGACGATGCCTTCAAGAAGGTAGCGGCGCGACACGTCGCCATCGTCCGCCAACCGAGGTCGGAGCACGGTTTTCACCGGCAGCCGTGCATCCCCAACTCGCCGAGTGTAGTGCCAAGAAGGGCAAAGATGACGCCTTCGACAAGGTAACGACGTCGACCGACGCCGCCATCATCCGCCAAGACCGAGGTCGAGGCTCGGTTTTCACCGGCCGTCATGACACCGGACTAGATCACCATTGCCGGCGTGTGAGATCCCATGATCCCCCACACGGGACTACCAGCCTACCACCTCCGACGAAGAAGATGACCACCACCAGCATGCCCGGGGCTGCTGCCCCAGGTTTCCTCATGACGCGAGGGATTCCCACGAACGCCTCCCTGCCGAGGAGGCAGAGCCACAACAGTCAGATCGTCACCCGCCCCGGCCCAAACGGACCAAGATTGGACCCGATCCACGCCGCCGCCGCCGCCTGCAGATCGACGCCATAGCCGTCGCCTCCCTGCGCCGCCGCATCAAGGAGAGGCCAGGCAGGCCGCCGCCGTGCCCTCCAGGTCGTGGGGGGCAGAGGATAGGCCGCCGCCGCCGCCACGCCGCAGGGCTTTGCCCGGCAGCGCTCCCGGCGACGGCGGCGGGGGAGGAGGGGCCCCTAGGGAGAGGAGACGGCTGCGGGGGAGGAGGGCCCCAGCGCGGCGCGGCAGGGGCAGAGGAGGTCGTGGAGGGTTAGGTCGTGGAGGGTTGGACCTCCTACCTTTTGTATGGTCTCATCCCCGCGTTTCAGCTGAGAATTCCAGTTACCGGCCGGTAACCACGATATTTCATCCGGTAACCAAATTCCTGGGCTTGGCAGGTACTCAAGAGTGGACTTGAGTAAGTTGTCGCCTAGGGCTCTTAGCTCCACCTCCGCAGCTTCCCTGCAGTTTCCCTTGTCCCGAGCTCTATAAATTGCCCATCGCACACGACGCGGCAGTCACAAACCCGACGACACCCAAAAGCGAGACAAGGTGCAGCCCCAGCTCTAGTGCTCCAGTGAGTAGTGGAAAGATCGAGCGAGCGGAGAGACTCGATCGTTATGGCGCTGTCCACCCCAACCTCCGTGGTGCTGGAGCTGATGACGATGGGACAGCAGTCCGCGGCGCACCTGGGGGAGCTGCTCATGGCGGCATCGCCGCCCATGGTGGCGGAGCGCGGCCAGGCGCTCACCGCGGAGATCCTCCGCTGCTGCGACCGCGTTATCGCCGCGATCAGCGGGGGCGCCACCAGCAGGAAGAGGAAGGCGACCATGGAGCACGGCGTTCTCATGCCATCCAAAAGAAGGTACGAAAACAAAGCTCGCTCGACACTTGGAAGCAAGGATCGACCGTACGGGCTATACTTTTGCAGGAATGTTAATTTGACAATTGATTTCGCAGGTCGCGTAGTGGTGCGGAGGTGCGTCGGGAGGTCCGGAGCGGGACGACTGCGGACGGGTTCGTGTGGAGGAAGTACGGGCAGAAGGACATCAATGGAAGCACCCACCCGAGGTAGGAACCAACGCATTTGCTCGCACGATTCGCGGCTGTCTGATCGATCTGAGCGGAGCCTCACGTACGTACGCCCTTCTGTTTCAGGTTCTACTACCGCTGCGCGTACAGCGCCAATGGCTGCGGCGCGACTCGCCGGGTTCAGCAGTCGCAGGAGGACCCCGCGGCGTTCGTCATCGCCTACTACGGCGACCACACTTGCGGAGCTGGCGTCGGCGATGCGTGCCATCGGGTGGCACCGCCGCTGCCTCCTGCTGCTATCGACCCAAATGCTGGCGGAGTAGCCGATTTCTTTGATCAATATCAGAACGTGGAATCTCCTCAGCCGCTGCTCGCCGCCGAGCAGAGTTGTTGGCGCCGTCAAGGCGAGGCTCCCTGCAGTGAGACGTCTCGGGGACGGTGGTCGTCGTCTTCCTCCACCTCTTCATCGGAAGCGGAACTCGGCACTTCTCCTGTAATGGAGTTTCTGGAGGGCGGCCTCGGATTAGGATGGGAATGCGCCGTCAACTACCTTTGTTTCACCGATCTCCCTCAGACCGGTGTGATTTAGTAGAGCGTAGCTGCTGCCTCAGCGTGCGGTACATCCCGTGCACTGTCTAGTTGACTGGTCTGGAACTCGCTGGGAACTAGTCCAAACCGTAGCGACGCGATGACGATTTAGGTGGGTCAGAGAGCCTGTACATTTTTTGAGATTTGCTTGTTCTAAAGTTAGTCTGTAGCTGAATTTTTTCAGTTGCAAGTGACAATGTAACAAAAAAATCCAAACAATTAGATTTGCTTCATGAAGTTGCAACTGGAATATGATGGCATCATATGAGTACGAACGAAATTAATTCTCAATCGAAGATAGTCACATCCACTTTTTTACTAATAGAAAAAATTGTTGGTCTCTCCCAGCTGGCGAGAGGATCCGGCTAAGAGTATGGGATGTAGCCTTGCTAATAGGGTCCTTTCAGCTAAGGGATTAGAGCAACAAATGGTTAAACTGAGTAGAATCTTGGACCGTTGAAAGAATGCAAGGCTGACCCTTGACGAAACCGAGATCTAGAATTCACCAGGACCGCCAGTTTGTAGGCGGCTAGAGCTAGATATGGCAAGGAGATTGACTGTGTTGGCGGAAAGACTTTCAAGGACATAATTAGAAAAAAATAAAACAGTGTCTAGGAGGAACTAGAACACTATTGCTATGGTAGAAGCGGGACTTGACGTGACAATTCCAGTAATTCGTCCCTGACAGGGATCAAACTCTGGTCGTTAGGGTGCGCCACTGCGACCCCAAACACTGGGCTAAACCCACGTCGTCAAGGACATAATTAGAAAAGCAGAGAAGTCTCTTTGAGGATAAGAAAGTAGGGGAGATTGCAAGAAAAGCTTATGTCTGCTTAATTGATTGTCTCAACTCCCAATTCAGGTTGTCGTGTCTGTTTAGTGGCATCTTCTTTGCGGCTTGGTGATCCATGATTTCACACTTGTCGTAGGTTGAGAGAGTTTGTTGGTTGTAGGTGGTGAGAATTTGTTTCCTTGTCTAGTTGCATGTGCATGCTTTGAGAGCTGTTTGTTTGTTTTTTTATAAAGATTTTTGCCATTTTTTCTTAATTAAATGAGAACTTGTTTTCTAAATTATAGGTTGGGGCAAAGTTTTGTTCCCCGTATTAAAAAAAACCACCACCACCTGTGGCATGTGCTAAAAATCTTGTATGAATGGGCATTTTCCAACGGGTGCATTGATGAGGTTGCACAGAGAAATCATAAATGTGCGTGAAATCTCCCAATTTTGAGGGCAACTACGGCGGGCAAAAGCCTGCCTGAACCTTTTTTAATTTTCAAAGTCAAAATCCGAAATACAGAGAAGAAAAAGCCTGAAGCCCAAAAAAGAAAGAACAGGTAGAACTAAGCTAAGCTACACTTTACAGAAGCATGTACAGAAACAGAAAGAAACTGGCACACTATACAGAGGCAGCCAGATTGCGAAATCTTAAATGTGCGTGAAATCTCCCAATGAAGCAACGTTTGCGATAGATCGAATTTGGCACGCTAGATCTGGAGAGGAATGAACAAGCGAGAGGAGTCACGATAGGAAACAAGGGAGTAGACAGGGAACAAGGGGGCAGAGTAGATGTGATTCGAAAATTTTCTAGATATAGAAAAAGAAATAGGAGGAGCAGGCTATTGCCATATTGGGAAAGATGGCCGATTGCCAGAAAGGGATTGGGAGGAGCAAGCGACGTTCCAAGAAGTGATCAATCCTAGTGGTCGCCCATGAATGCGTGATTTCGGTTTTATCATGTGTTCGTCCCACCTCCCTGATCCATTGTGTCCATGTGTGCGCAAATTGGTGTTGTAACAATATAGGAAAACAAGCTATTCCCATCATACAAAAAAATCTAACAACAATGCAAACACGAATATCCTTCTTGTACATATGCTAAAAACAAATATTTCACTACACTTTTACACAAATGTTTTCTCTAGCGGATGGATTGTAATTAAAACTTGATTGTTCACCTCTACCTTGATGACAAAGTTGGGGTAGAGTCCCCTCCGGTCCTTTTTTTTTATCATATAGCATGGCTAAAAATCCTTTTATAGAAGGAAAAAAATACTCCCTCTGATTTAAATTAATTGACTTAACTATATCTATATATGAATGTATCTAGACGCATTTGTTAGCTAGATACATCTATATATAGATAAAGTTAAATCGATTAATATGAATCCAAGGGAGTAACTAAACATAGAAAATTGTAGCTAGTGAATGTGCACCGTATGAAGAGCAACCTTTAGAGCAATTCCAATAGTGTAGCCAGCTGCTGACTATAAGCCAAGTGCCTTGTCATCTATAGCCAATTTGGAGCCAACATATACAATAGTGAGCTACAAAAATATAGTACTTTATCAATATATGGCTCACCTTTCACTCTCACAAAATATTCCCGCAAACTGCAGCTAGGTTCATGCGACTAACCCCACAGTACTAGCTATTCGTATGGTACATAGAACTCAGGAGAGAGATTGATCAACAGAAAGCACCTGCACTTCCACAATAACAAATTGCTTAAAGCACATGTCCGAGACACCATAGCTATTTAGTGGCCATGGTATTTTTTTAAAAAGTGTTCCGATCTATTGATAATTATTTATCGTGGTACAAAGGAACAAAAATAAAAATAATTAGGGATTTTCTAGTCTTAGTCAGCTGAGTACTAGCTTAGTTCCCAGTCAATTTACGACCGTTACATTTGTTGTACGGTGATTCGAAAATTTTCTAGATATAGAAAAAGAAATAGGAGGAACAAGTGTGTTTGTATTGTTTTATGGTCTGGACAAGAGGTGGGAATGGGCTGCATCCCGTACTAGCTATTGCCTACAAAGCCATGGGCCTTTTCGTATCCATGCATGCATTCTGCCTACTACTAAATATTTGCCGCTCACTACGGTCTCAATGATTGGGCCACCTGAAGCGAATAGGTGCTGGGCAGGCAACTAGATTATGCACCGTAACTCCGTCTCAAAGGATTTTAAAAATTGAACTTCTTTTTTATTTTTTATTTTTTTCTAAAATTGAAAAGACGATGGGAGAGGGGAGGGGTTGTGGGCCTAATTCTTTCCACACGTACCCGTGACACAATATGATAGGGAACGCCACGGGTATTAGATCTGGTCCAAATTTGGCACCCATGACCACAAATACCTGTGACACATAGAAAGATGGTGCATCGTATTTGTGTATGCCATATTACGTGGGCGTACACTGGCTACCATGTCCCAACTTTCCCCTGGCACATGGGATTATTTGGTGTGCCACAGGTAAAGACATACTAGTAGCCTATCTTTTTTTTGTTGCGCCACAGATAATAGCAGCGGTGCACTAAAAGTTTGATGCGCCACAGGTAGTCTGTTCATCTATATCCCCTTTTCTAGTAGTGGAATAGATCCCAGAAAAACACCATCGCCATCCAGACTTGGTGAGTAGATGAATACACCCGCTGCTGCAAGTAGCAAAGCACATGTTGTTGTGGCGCGTCAATTTGAGAACGTTCCTATGATGTCTTGGACCAAGATCCAATGTATCTCATCAACGAAGTCGGGGAATAACAACTGATCCACCACCTTCGGACCAACATCCTCGCATGAGAGCATCCACCTCGGCCCGGCCCACAGCGCCGTCGTTGATAACGATAAACGCCAATGACACGCTGAGAACAAGGGCGGCTTGCTATTTGGGCCGCGTTTGCACGAAATCCCGGCACTCCTGGGCGTCGGGCTTTCCTGCCATCAACCACGACGTCTTTATCCGCCGGTATGGCATTAACCACGACGAAAAAATGTGTGTTGCCCTTGTTTGCCGCCACGAATGCTCATCCACCCACCAAAAAAAAATTGCAGGCAACGATGGCATATGCCGTCCAAAATGTCGCCGTATGTGTATGTGGACGGAACGTCTTTATCCGCCGGTATGGCATTAACCACGACGAAAATATGTGTGTTGCCCTTGTTTGCCGCCATGAATGCTCATCCACCGACCAAAAAGAATTGCAGGCAACGATGGCATATGCCGTCCAAAATGTCGCCGTATGTGGACGGAATTTTTGTAACGGGATTTAACTAACATGAATTCATCAGCAGCGCTGTTACCCTCCAAAACCCCCCGACGGGCGTTGGTTAAGCAACACGAAGAGCCGGGAAGCTCCCAGGGCCGCTTAGTGGATCCCTGGCACCTCGCGTCGTCCCGCAAATCTTCGGCCAACGTCTGGCGGTTGCTAGGGCGTGCCACCGACCTAGACCCGATCAGGAAGGTGTTAGTGCTTCGATTGTTCTGCATGGTAGACACGTAAACATTAAATACGAGCCCTATCGGCTCTCGGGTTTCCCGATCGGCTCAAGGAGATCGCCCCATGTTTCACGTTGGATTTACAATGGCATGGGGATCTGCTTGATCAAGACAAAGCTAAAACGATCCACGACGGTTTAGGGTTTTCACATAATCGGAACGTCCTAAGTGCGATCGGGCCTAGCAGCTACGAGACGATGCAAACTACCCCTACGAGAGGCCTAAAAACCAACATAACGTTGATCCCGGAACATCCCTCAGAGACGGTAAACAACACCTAACGCACCAGGATCCTCCGACCCCACATAAGGCCTAACTATGCAGATATTAAACTAATCCTTGCGTAGCAAGGAGCAACTATAACGGATCGGATCTACTAAGTTACGAACAAGCAAGATGCTGCCCTTACGTCTGGTAGACGTAAGGGCAGCTAGTGTCGAGACGGCATTGCCACGCAGATATGCATGTGAAAGCATCAATGCAAGCCCTAAACACCTAAGGATAAATAGTACTGCTCGCCATCAACAAGGCTTCAGCACGAGCAGTACAAGGTTAACGAATAAACGTATCTGCCTAGATCGCTAGATGCGATCTAGGCAACTTACCCGGAGAAACCCTCGAAGAGAAGGGGATGCGATTTGTGTTGGTTGAACGATGATTGTCTTCCTTTTCCGATAACCCTAGATACATATTTATAGTCCAAGGGACTTTCTAATTGAGCGTGCACCTAACTGCACGGGCCGACTCTATCTCTTTAATCTAAATTACAATACTATCTACTATATTACAGATACACGGGCCACTTAGCCCAAACTCTTAGCGCAAGGCCGGTTCGAAGATGCTCCATGTGTATGTCCTTCAAGCCCATCCTCACTTACGGCCCACCTCCTGATTTGGCCAAAATCGGGTGGTAACAAGCGCGTAATTCTTTAAAGGGTTATTTCCTGACATTATTTTATCAACAATGCATTGACAATAATTTTTTGAACGTAACTTTTCAACGGTAATTGCCTTCCTCCATGGTATCTTCAGGGTTCTCCCATGGTAACTTCGATAATACTTATTTTTTCAAACTTCATCACTTAAAATGGTAGATACAAAACGATTTAAGAACACACCCCAAAAAAAACCACTAACTACTTCTACTAGAAGATTAGCACCACGGACGCGGAACTGCTATTTAAACTTCACCACTTAAAAGGTAGATAAACAATGCCTTAGAAAAAAAACACCCCAATAAACATAATTTCTCTTACTATAACTTTGAGAAAACTTTTACTTTAAGATTTGTTCGATAAAGAAAATATACTAATATCAAAAGATACCAATTACACCTAGCCTCTGCAACAACGCAATACCCTGCTGGTAGTACGGATGCACACAACCAAAAAAGAAAAAGAAAACTAAGAACCGCTACGGTATTTCAGCTCTAGCAACAATAGTACATCCACCACCAAGACAACACCTGAACTCCAGTCTCTTCAAAAGCGACGCCTCCTAGAAGGGAATAGTGCACAAGCGCCATCGTCGCCCGATCAAAAGATCTTAGGTTTTCACCTTGAAGATAGTCTTCGCTCTCAAAACAATGTATTTAACAAAGCCATTGCCAGGCACAACTAATTAAGGTCAGATCTTGGATTTTCACCCTGAAAGGTAAGACTCTGAACTTCACCTGTGCTTCCACCCCCACGTGCATAATGCTGCTGCTAAACTCAAGATACCAAGCAAGTCCCTCAATATCACAGAGACTCGAACCTCCATCGCTAGTCCTCGAGACCGGCCTTCATAATATTCTCCGTCTCTGATTTCACCATTGACCAGAATGTCATCTGATGGAAACATAGAACAGAGCTTCCTGTCGCTCCCTCCAGAACCAAACGGTAGGAATAAAAGCATGGGTGCACAAAATAAAATACCACCCGATCCAGCAAACTCCTAGCATAAGCTACACTATTATATTTGCCGGCGGAGCCTTCCGAAACTCAACACTCCAGCCAAATCCAGAGGACATGCACCAACTAGATCTTCGTATTAGTGCGAGAGGAACCCTATGATCGTCGCCTTATTCAACCCGTGCGAGCATACCCACGCCACCTGCCGGCACCTTGCTCGAACTTCCGTCATTGATGATAATGTCTGACATTGCCAACGCCGATCTCGTAGACCGGGTATGGCCTAAAACCCAGCCATCAGACAATAGTAGAGTGCTCTGGTCTGCCATGAGAGACCTTCACGCAAAGCTCTCCAACACATCACTACTAGGAAAAGGCCTATAGCTGCAAAGGTTGCCGCCGGCGCAGTCCATTTTAGGTACGCCGATGCTATTTACCACCGGCGCGCCACTATATAGGGGCGCCGGTGATGCTCCCTTACCGCCTACGCACAACCATATTTGGTGCGCCGAGAGTAATGGTCGGCCAGGTTCGGGCCACGAAAAATGCCAGCTTCTCCTGATGTCGGCGCACCATCATATTGTTGCGCCGGAGGTAATTTGATTACCCCCGACGCACCAATATGGTGGTCCGCCGGCAGCAGGAGGAGATGCCATTTTCATCCACCCCCCCCCCGTGGACCTCCTTTGAAATGCCCAATAATTATGCCATCTAGTTTTATGAAAATTTAAAAACATGAATTTCGATATATTATGGAAAATGGCGTCATCTTTCGGTAGAACGGGATTTTTGCTACACCGGTGCATCAACCTTCGGATCTTCCGGCATCCTCGTGCACCTCCTACACCGGCGCAAAGACGACAACCACGGTTGACGAGCTAGATCTAGATCTAGATCTAGATTTGATTTTTTTTGTTTTCTTGTATAACTTACACCCGGTGCACTAGACAGGTGTGCCGGGGATAACGTGAGTCACCGCCGGTGCACCAACTGGTGCGCCGACGATAAGCTATTACCACCGGCCTATTCCTACCGGCGCGGTCTAGTGTGCCGGCAATAGCCTTTTTTGGTACGCCGGAAATAAGCATTTTCCTAGTAATGCATACACCATGGGGACGCACCAAGACATGCAGAAGAGAGAAGACATTGTAATGCGTTGGCAGCCGATATGGTTGGCTCTTGCAGCGCGCCTCCATGATTGTGACGGAATGAGTTCCTGATGTTGCTGGTCAACCCCATACCCTGACTAGGGTGGAAGATGGCACTAGGACTAAAACAAGCAGGAAAGGTTCCAGGTACTAATCTTAACTCCTTTAATTATTTTGCTATATTAGATGATGAAAATATTTGTGCTAGAGCTCTGGAAATGGGTGTTAGCCCCGACACCTTTAATATGGAAAAGATTAAACATATTAAAGATCTAGAGCTAGCTAATCATAACCTGAATTGTAAAACACACCTGCAAAAAACTGTTGTTGTGGAGGAACCGCCTGTTAAAAGCAACCAGGTCCTTTTCCTAGGCTTTGGGGCAGATGAAGAAGATGATGAGGATTTTAATCCAGTCTTGTCCAAGAAAACCAAGAAAAAAAGAAATCTGTTGGTAAGATTCAGAGATCCTTGGAGAGGAATAGACTGAATGCAAAAAATGTGGGAGCACAATCAGGATGTGGTGTTGCCCAGGTGAAAGTCAACAATGATCACCCTGTGTGTGGCATTGTGACTGGATCCAGAGTGAGAAGAAAAAATCCCATATATCTATGATAGGTGCTAGTCTGAATTGCAGAGGGGTGGGGAAGAAGGGTATAAGTATTTTCCTGTCAAATTTAATTAGAGAGCAGCAGCTGGATTTCATTGGCTTGCAGGAAACTATTAATAAGGATTATTCCCATACTTTTTTCAGGAAAATTGATCTTGGGAATCAATTTTCTTGGAAATGGATCCCTTCCATTGGAAGGGCTGGTGGTATCCTTGGTGAGATTGATAAGTTTGATATCCAGGATACTTTGATGGGCAGATTCTACATAAAAGTAACTCTGCAGGATCTGAAATTATAGAGAAAGTGGAATTTGGTGTTTGTGTATGGAGCTGCTCAGGAAAAGGATAAGGGAGCTTTTTTAGTGGAGTTGGGGGAAGTCTACATTGATCATAAGTTGCCCATGTTGATAGGAGGTGACTTTAATATCCTTACATTTTCCTCTAAGAAAAATAAAGAGATGAGAATAAATAAATAATCGAGCCTGTTCAATGCCATTATCAATAGTTATGAGCTCGGAGAGATTGAAATGTCTGGGGGAAGATTACTTGGTCAAATAATCAGTTAAATCCTACTCTAGAAAAGTTGGACAGATTTTTGATGACTGCTGACTTGGAAAATATTTTCCCTTTAACAACCGTCCATAAAATGTCTAGAGATATTTCTGATCACAATCCAATTATCTTGGATACCATAGAGAATAGGGAGCACAAGAGCAGAACTTTCAGATTTGAGAAACAATGGCTGAAGGAAGAAGATTTCTTGACTAGAGTTGAAAGAATTTGGAGACAACCTGTCAGAGCAAGAAAATCTTTGGAAATTGTTCAAATCAAACTGAAAAATGTGAAGAATGATTTGAAAGGTTGGGGGCAAACATTAGAGGGAGAGATAAGAAGAGGAAACAAGAGGAAACAAGAGTTACACTTAGAGTTAGTTGCTCTAGATGAGCTGGAGGAAAATGGCCTTATTTCTAGAACACAAACTTGCAGGAAAACTCAAATTCAAGTAGAATTCTTACATATGCTTGAGAAAGAGGAGGCTTTCTGGCAACAAAGATCTAGAGAATAGTGGTTGTTACAAGGTGATAATAATACCAGCTTCTTTCATATAGAATAGCCAATAGAAGAAAAAGGAAGAGAACCATGTTTTCCTTGAAAGATGGTTCAAATACAATTACGGGTACCCCAACCCTGTTGGAACATGCAACCAAATTCTATAAGGACTTGTTTGGTCCAGTGGTGGATACTGGTGTCAGGTTGAGTGACAATGTAAGGGAGGAGGGTGACAAACTTGATGACATTGACAGGGAAAACTTAGATAGGCCCTTTACTGAAGAAGAAGTAATATAACATATGGAGAAAAATAAAGCTATTGGTCCTGATGGAATCCCTGTGGAATTCTACCAATATTGTTGGAATATCATCAAACATGACATTCTCAAAATGTTCAATGATTTCCATGAGCACAAAATCAATCCGGAAAGGATAAATTATGGGATTATTACTCTTATCCGTAAAAGTGATGAGGCAGAAATTATTCAGAAGTACATGCCAATTTGTTTGCTGCAAGTCTTGTTCAAGATTTTTAGCAAGGCAATGACTGTCAGGGTAGAACCTGTGATGGGAAAGTTGATCCAACCTTGTCAGAACGCTTTTATTTGAGGGAGATACATCACTGATGGAGTGATGTGGCTGCAAGAAATACTAAGAGAATCTAAAAGCAAGAAGAAACAGGGAGTTGTGCTGAAAATTCACTTTGAAAAAGCTTATGACAAAATGAACTGGAACTTGCTGATAGACTATTGCATACAAAAAGGTTTCAGTGACATATGGATTGTCTGGATCAAAGAAGTTGTTACGAAAGGGACTCTCGGTGTGAAAATTAATGATGTGGTGGGTTCATATTTTGGTGGTTTCAAAGGTGTTAGACAAAAGGATCCTTTTGCTCCTTTTCTGTTCAACATGGCTGCTAATAGTTTGCCCAAAATTATTGTTACTGCACAAAGGAGTGGTTTGATCAAAGGATTGGCTGAAAACTTGGTGTTGAATGGAGTTGCTATTCTACATTATGCATATGACACAATCCTCTTGATCCAGGATGATGTTGAGGGAGCCAGAAACTTAAAGTTACTCATGTATATATTTGAGATTATGTCTGGACTGAAAAATAATTTTGAAAAGAGTGAAACCATGCTGATACTTGATGACCCTGACAAACTTCAAGAGTATGTGGATCTCTTTAATTCTCAGAAAGGAAAATGGCCTATCAAATATCTGGGCACTCCTATTTGTGCTAGGAGATTGACAGTTGCTGAATTACAATTCATTGAAGAGAAGGTGGAGAAAAATATGGGAAGTTGGATGGGTGGTACTATGTCTATTGGTGGCAAATAAATTAAGATTGATGTCTGCTTGTGAAACATTGTTGTGTATCAAATGTCTATGAGGCTACTTCATAAAACAAATATTGAAAACATTTCAAGACCAATCAGAGCTTTCTTTTGGCTGGAGGTGCCAATAAAAATATTTTTTTAAAATGGAGATGGATCTGTAAGCCCAAGTGCAAAGGGGGCCTTGGTGTGAAGGACCTGAATAAATTCAACTCCAGATTGATGTGTAAGTGGTGGTGAAAATTGGAAAATGGAGAAGGACCATGGCAGGATTTCATGAGGAAGAAATACCTGGGAAATTCTGGTATATATTTTGCCAAGCATAGAAGTGGAGATTCTCCCCTGTGGTCTAACTTATTACATATTAGAGACATCTATTTGTGTGGCAGAAGAATGGCTGTTGAGAATGGTTGTAGAACCAACTTTTGGAGAGATGCTTGGTGTGGTCACCTCTAACTTAAAGGATAAATTCCCTGAGATCTATAATATCTGAAATGAACAAAACATTATTGTGGCAGCAGCAGCAAATTTGGGCTGGAGATCGTCCTTCAGGAGATGGTTGTCTACAGATCTGAACATTAGTGTGGCCTAGTCAGTATTCTTAATCAGTGGGCTTTGAATGATTCAGTTGGTAGACCAAGGTGGAAGTGGACAAAAAATGGGCAGTTTACTGGTAAGATCTTGTACAAGCAGTTGTGCAGGAATGGAATTGACAGATCTTTCAAACACTTATGGAGAAACAAGATTCATTTGAAAATCAAAGTGTGGATGTGGCTAATTTGGCACAATGCTATAGCTACAAAGGACAACCTGCTGAAGAGAAACTGGACTATAGACCCCCTTTGTCAATTTTGCTTTGCCCATTAATCCATTTTGCATCTCTTTTTCTCTTGTCCTGCACCCAAATATATGTGGAGCATGGTGGGGACTGATGTTGGTGCACAGACTCGCCCTGGGTCCTTTGCACAATTCTTTTGGTGGATGCCACCGTTTTCTCGGGCTAGCCGCAATGTCCAAATTGCTGGCCTGGCTGCAATATGCTGGGCTATATGGAAAACGCGTAACAAAGCTTGCTTCGAGAAAAAATTCCTTAAAAATCTTGTTGAACTTATTTGTCAATCTGTGGCTTTTATGAAATATTGGGCAGGTTTACACTCTCTAGCTGATGCTTCGCAAGTGCATCAAGGAGCATATGCTCTTCTCAACCTTGCCATGGATCCTGCCAGAAGGGATGATGTTGCTGGTAACACAAGTGGAGTGCCCCGTCTGGCTGATCGATCGGAGGGAGACATGGAAGTTGATGACGATCCTGAGGAGGCAGATGACTTGGGCGCTTGAGGCTCTTTGCATCATGGATGTTTCGTTTGCAAAAAAAAAAATCGGTGGATCCTGATGATTTGACCTGTGATAAACATCTGGTTTCTGTATATATTCCACTGGTCACTGCAAAAAACATCTAGTTTCTTTCCGCTGAACTCTAGCAGTAGCTTGCGGTGTCATCCGGATAGCTTTTATGGTAGTTAATTTGTGGTTAGCTTTTGTTCGTAATTTCCTCAATGTCGGATGTACATATGACAAAAACCTCTGACTCTATTTTCCTTATCGGTGGGAAATGCGCACATATAGGTGAGCTCCGCGTCGATTAATACGGAATGGAGGGAGTAGCAGGGAAGAAGTAATATGCTTTTCGCTCCGTAATTTGTTCGGTGCACGACCCCGCCCTGGCCTTAATAGTGTGGACACGGTGACGCCGTGTCCGTGTACCACCTACCGGCGACGACAGCCATGCACACATCGTCCCCGCCGCTGATCGACGGCTGAGCTGCAACGGGAGAAAATAGCGGGCTACACGGGAAATACATCTCCTCCATCATCATAGGGTCCATGCTCGGTATGTTTCCGGCGCCGACCAGATAACTCGAGCTCGCTTCGACGGGCAGCCGTGGCGGCAAGGACCACGACGATGGAGCAGCAGGTGCCTCGACGGGAGGTGGAATTGGGGAGCCGCACGAGAAACCCGTCTCCGACACCGTCGTCTCATACTCCAGGCCCATGCTGACCTCCGGCAGGCGCGGCGGCACGTACGACGCCGAATCACTCAGCTGGCTCACTTCCACGGGCGGCGGCGGGGATGGAGCTCCGCCGATGACCGTGGTGAGAGCGCAGGTCATGATCTTGTTTTGCAGTCCAGCGTTGTCGCCGATGTGGACTGCATGATCAAAATGAGCGCCGTTCCTTGTCATGGTACTAGTAGTGTTCGTCGCCGGTAAATTAGTTGCATTATTGCTGCTGTTTTGGCTGGGAAGCACTTGGTGGCACGTGTGCTCGTTCATGAAGGTGACCTGAAACATTGGTCCATGGGCGTCGCTGCCGTTATCCTGCTGCTGCACACGCTTCTTCGCCCTGCAGCCGCGCTCATGGCTGTACATGCATTTGTAGTACTGCCTGCACAGTGCATATACATGTAGAGATTAGTCAGATGGGCCGGGTAATGAACGGAGACAAATACCTTCTCTTTGGAGTATGTTGAGGGGCAGAAGACAATATGTGCGACCTAATTTTACACAGTATTCTCCTCAACCCAAATTAATTGACGCCAGCAATATACTCTCTCTATTTACAATTACCTCGTGTTTTAGGTTTAGTCCAAGTTAAAATTTGTGAAGTTTTAGAGTAGAAGAAAAAATATCAACATTCATACAATCATACCAATGCATATAATTTAAAAATATTTAGGATTTATATTGTATTGTTGATATTTTAAAATATTTAATTGAATTTCATAAATTTTAACTTTAACAAATCTAAAAATGCGAGGTAATTGTGAAGGAGAGAGTATTATGTCTAATTCTACAAGTGTAATCCTAAGACAGGGCAATTAATTAATTTGGTCTGCAGAGAGTAATATATTTTAAGAGACCTGGAAGTTGGGTCCTTGTTGAGTCTACGAAGCATGCCTGCCTGGCTTGACGTTTGACAATTCGTTGGGACATGCATGTCTTAGCTCCAAACCAAATAACGGAAAATCATTGCTTGACTCATTATGAATCGACTCTAACTGGCAGATTGCCAAATTTGCTGCCTTGAGGTGGCTTGGGCAGTAGAACTACTTGTTCTTGGGAAACTAGGAACTCCTTGGATATGTAAAGATCTAATAAAATACTACCTCTGTCCATTTTTAGATGTTAAAAATTCGTCTAAATTTAAATGTATCTAGACACTCTTTAGCACATAGATACATCCGAATTTGAATAAACCTCTCGACATGTATTAATGGACGGAGGGAGTATGAATAAGTTGAATTCTATGGAAACTTCAAGGAAGACTTCAATTAAAGATAATGAGATTTGGAAAATACAACCATTGGCAAATATATGGCGGAAGACAAAGTTTTTTAGTATTTTAAATTTTTACATATTTTGTGCATAAAAGATGGATTTGAGTTTGACATCGACTTATGATACACACACACACACACACACACACACACACACACACACACACACACACACATATATATATATATATATATATATATATATATATATATATATATATATATATATATATATATATATATATATCGTATAACATGAGTACAATATATAAAAATCTCAAAGTTCTTTCCAAGAATAAAATATGACATTTGGGATTTTACCTTCTACTTATCGCCAACTTTCGTAGCTTTTCACAGATGTACGAAGAGAGACAAAGTTTTCCAACAGTATAATTATTTTTGAATAATTTTTTTACATGACATCTAAATTTGAGTCTGATCTTAACTTCTTAAAATATATTGAAAATGTATGTCGTAACTTTATTTTTCTAGAAACTTGTCAGATCACAGAAATACGATTGTTTTGGCCGGTATTTTGACAAGCACAGTTTGGAGTATATAATTTAGTTTAACCATGCATGCATGTAAACCACATTTTCTGTAGTTTGTTGCTAGTGATATATTTCCTAAAGATTAAATGTCTCTGTGGTTGGCTTATGTTTGGTGCAGTAGCATGCATGATATCGGACAAATGGGAGAACTTGGGATTGGGAAATAACCACTTCACCTTGGAAATTTTCTCTTCTGAATATTCTTTTGCCCGTATTTTTTCCATCTGTAACCCTCCTTGTGAGGCGAGGCTGTAATTTTCTTCTCTATAACCTCCTCTCCTATGAGCTTTCGGTGGGGAACATCCTCTTCGCCACTGCTATAATGCCCATAGAATCAAACAGAGTAAGGAACCAACCAAAAGGAAACAATCACAAAAAACCCACTATTTATGAACAAGGAGAGTACTAAGATAAATCAGTATTAGTAAATTCTTAGTATACCAGATGCGTTCATCTGTCGCCGGAGTGCGCTGACTGACACTTCCCTCGGTGACCGTTGTCTCGGGCGCCATCGTTCTCACTCCTGCAACCCGACTACTATCGCCAGGCTTGAGGGTGTACAGGGACACCATGAACACCCGAGAGAGCTCTTGGCTCATCGCCAAAGCTGCCTCCTGGCCATGCTTATCGAGGGGGTCCCCGAGCAGCGCCAGGAGCCTGGCGTTGAGATTGTAGCCGCCAAGGAGCTCCTGCCACAGCTGTTCTGAAGCCTCTTGCCCAAATGCCATACTCGAGATTCAGAATTTCCTGGCTGCCCGGCTACAACGTACACTCGAAGTGTATGGGAAGCGATCAGTTTGTGAAGTAGCTATGGGGTCTTGGCGTCTTATATAGGCACACTGCAGTGAACAACGTCCTTGACACTTAATCGTCCAGAGAGTACACTTAACCTTCGTGTCAAACTCTGTTCACCCCAGTTGATGATGTTGATCATCACTGTTAATTGTGGAGGCTTTCGATTCTGCTGGTCCTAGATTCGACAGGGGATCTTGATTGATTTTCTTTGTCCTTATTCCTTAACATAGGTTGACCAGTGCGTCTTATGCCATGGTATATGCAGGTATGAACATGAAGCACTATTAGATAGGTTGACTGGTGTTCAGCATAACTACAAATTAGGATGATACTGCGTGCGAGTGGTTCCAAGCCTGCAATTAATAGACACCACGGAGAGAGAGACGACGTGTTTTATTTTCTAGGGTCATACAGTGGGATCTCACGTTATGGCCTATGGGACGGATGGGGCAAGTCTAGAGAAGACCCGGAGCAGATTATCCTTTTCACTCTACAGGATTTATGCTGACGCTAATACCCGATCGAGCAGGATTTATGCTGGCCAGCTGTCGTCAGATGCTGATCTATCATCTGAAGTCAAAGGTCTGTCCTTTCAATTGCATTTTCATTTTGACGATGCAACACGGCCTTTTTTTTCTAGAAATATGCTAGAATCTATGACCATTAATTCGCCAATCAGCTCGGTTGACCGGGACTAGTAAGATGCACAAATGTAAGTGCTTAAATTTCTAAGAGTTACTCAGAAATGCAAAAAAAAAAATGGATGCAAGAAGAGAGACTTAACCCCATTATTATACCGTGCCCTCCTGGAACAATGGCAGAGCTCGGCGCTCTCGATCCCATGCCTCAAAGCTTGGACCTGGTTAGTTCAAGTTGTGTGGTGGCACACCTGGAAAACACTTCTGCTCCGGTGCTCCCCTGGCAAAACTCTCTAGCCCCGAGAAAAAGAAGGACGATGGAGATGTTCCCTTACCCCTTCTTAAGCGAGGCATGATCGTGGAATTTAAAATTTTGACATGTACGTACAACCCTGTAGTGGCCTGTATGGCCCGCGTGTCTTGTACGAGTAATTTATGTATGTATGGCGTACTAATACGGTCATGTGCGTGTGTGATGTTGGTCGATGCGCCGGAGGAAGAAGCCTACCCCACCACGATGGTTGATGCGCCGGAGGAAGAAGCCCACGCGCACGAGCAAGAGAACCTAACCATCCCAACACCTCGATAGGGTCGAGCGGAGACCCTAACCCTAGACTCATCGGGAACATAGGGTATCCTCCGTTGATGGACTGGCGGATTTGGAGCGGCCACGATATCACCGGCGATGGCAGAGATAACTGCGCGCATAGCACCCATAATTAGCAGGATCCATGCTGGCGTAGCGATTCCGTCATCCTGCGGCGCCGTCGTCGGATCCTAGCGGATGCGTACACTGCCAACTGGTTTCAAACTACGCATGCACGATGACATGGGGCGGTAGTAGGAAAGTTGGATGGTTACCTAGTCAAGTGACCTCTTTTTTCTAACATGGTGTATAGATACCGTATGTATACAGACGGATATACATGGGTTAGATGGGTTTCTGCAGGTCTAAGGCAGGAAAAAAATCTAAATATAACCCCTCAACTTCTGTTAGGGAGAGCACTGAAGCAAGCATCCTTGGAAAGCAATGGAAGAATATTCCATACCTAGGCTTCTTTAGTTCATGAGGTGTTCGCCAAGATTGTCACTATGACTTACATGTTATGCAACAAATCAAAATAGAATGTAGAGGAACTTCCTAGCAGCACAACATAGGATGAAGTGCTTCTTGGAAAAAAAATTGAGGCTGAACAGTGGGTTTCTCCACGGCGTAGTTTTTATTTTCAATAAAAGCAAAATAGTTTACAAAATAAAAGTTGCTTGAAAATAGAAACTAACAGAGGCCACAAAACAAAAAGGGAAAGCTATCTAGCTATCTGAATTGCGCTACCCAATCAGACCATGGTATGTGACCTCATCTTTGCTTTGTGCATCAGGAGAGCAAGCTCTTCTTTAAATCTCTTTCGACACATGTAAACACTAGGAGATACCGCCTTGGATGAAATCATTGCGAGTAACCCAAATGGACCATGTTATCAGGATAATCAGTTCCATGAAGAAAGGCTTGGAGATAGCAAGCTTAAGACTAGAAATAGGTTCTTGGAAATCAAAGTGACCCAAAGCTGGGGGTGTCCACAAAGTACATAGGTATTGATAGCAAAGGACATCAAATGGGAACTGAAAGAACAAATAATATGTTGTCTCAAGTTGATGCTGGCCACACATAACACAAGAATAATCAACCATCTGAAATTCTTTCCTATCTAACATAGCCCTACTGTTCAGACGATTCTAAGTGAGCAGCCATAAAAACACCTTACGTTTCTATTGACAGCAACCACTCCAAATCCATTTGAGAGCACAAACAGAGATCTCATTTCCCATTAGTGCTTTAAAAACTTGAGCAACTTTCAGCGAAGTCTGATTTCCTAAGATGGTCCAGGAATCAAAATCCTTGCTTGGAATGGACTCAAGTAGCAAAGACTGAAAGAGATTCAATTGCACCGTAGCCTTATCAAAGACTGGGAGATTAAATAGATCAGATATATCAATAACAGCTAGAGCCTATTTAAGAGAAATGGATTCATTCTTAGCATAAGAAAAGAGGTGGGGCCAAGTCTCTTGTACAAGAATATCTATCCATTTATCTTTCCAAAGGAGAATTGAGTTTCCTTGAGCAATTTTACACACAACCAGCTGTTTAAATGATGGCAAAACCTTTAAGAAGTATCTCCACCATAAGAAAATCTTTCTAGGCCTAGCAGGAGACAGAGCAGAGCGATTGAAAGTTCCCAAGCCTACGTTATCCAATGCAATTCTACATGATTATAAAATTATGCTTCATCAAAAGACAATCATTCTGCACTGCAAGATTAAGCACTCCCAATCCTTCTTGGTCCTTTGGTTTGCAGACCAGATCCCAAGCCACCAATGGTGGGTTCTTTTTTTGCAGATCCTTTTCCCTCCATAAACAATATCTTCTATATTTATCCACACCTCATTCAGAACCCGCAAGTAGATCTTAAGAGAGGATAGATAAAATATAGACAAAGAGGATAGGACACAAGTGGCCATTATGAGTTTACTTCCACAATTGAGATACATGGTATAGGCAGGCAATCTCCTTGGTATACGTTGGATCAAAGGCAGGAAGAACTCCTTCATAGGCTTGGTTGTGCTTAGTGGCAGCCCCAGGTAGGTAAAGGGCAAAGCACCCACTTTCCACTGAAGGGCAGCAGTTAAGGTCTGAATTCTGTCCTCATCAATATTAATAGGGATAAGACTCAATTTGGAATAATTAACTTCCAGACCAGAGGCTGCACCAAAGACTTGAAGCACATCAGTAATATGTTGAATTTGCCGAACATCAGCTTGCATGAGAATAAGTGTATCATCTGCATATTGTATAATAGGAAAGGGAGTAGAGCAATGCAGATGCAAAGGTCTTTGTAGGAGCCCAGCATGTAGAGAAGCATTTATCATGGACAGAAGCACACCAACAGCCAGAACAAAGAGCGGGGAGATGGAGGATCAGCCTGCCTGACACACCTCCTGCATTTGAATGTGGAGCCAGGAATCCCTTTAAGGAGGACATCAGAGGTGGCGCTGCCTTTTACTTGCAGAACAGATAAAATTAAGGAGTCGTCTAGTTTTTCAAAGGCTTTTTTTAAATCCAGCTTGAGGGCAGCCACTTCTTTCTTAGATCTATGACAGTGATGCAGATATTCACAAGCCCAAGCCAAATAGTCATGGATTGTTCTAGACTTGATAAACCCATATTGGGTTTCATGAATCATCTGCTGGATAATGGATTACAGTCGATTAGATAATAATGTAGTTAAAAGCTTCAAAGTGCAAAACAACAAAGAAATGGGTCTGAAAGTCATTGACAGTAGAGGCATCCTCCATTTTTGGCACCAAGGTGATGAAACAACTATTATGCTTTGCAAACACAAACTACCATTATGAAATTGATCACACAGGTCATACAAACCATTCTTCACAATGTTCTAACATTTCTTCAAAAACTCTGCATTAGAACTATCTAGCCTAGTGGATTTATTATTTGTAAAATCCTTGAAAAATGCATCAAATTCCCCATGTGTAAAAGGTGCTTCGAGGAAGGATATATCCATACTCGTATGAAGCAAGCGCATCATATTATGAATACTGGAAGTAGAATCCACTTGCCATAGTCTCTCTTTATATGCTTTAAGAAGCAAAGCAACCTTCTCTGCATGTTCACCAAAAAACTCTCCTATGGAATTTGTGATGGAGGAAATATGATTTTTCCTCTTCTGTCTAAAGGCAATGGAATGGACGAACCTTGAGTTCTCATCTCCTAAAGTTACCCACTTCATTTTTCCTCTTTGTTTCCAATAAAGCAACTGCTGATCTAGCAGGACAGCCAAGTGTTTCTACATTGCAGCTCTGAAGTTTCTTTCCAAAACTGAGATGTCTCTAACGTTATCTATGGCATCCATGAGAGAGATAATGGCATTCTTGTCTGCAATAGACTCCTTGAGAGGAGAAAGTTTCCTTGACCAGGTTTTTATGCTTTTCCTCAATAACTTAAACTTAGCTGAAATCGTCTTGGCTGCATGTGCATAATGGAAAGAATGTGTCTAAGCAAGTGAGCTCTACAAGAGGTATGAAACCTTCCATGTTCATCTACCTGTTTTCCACTCTGAAAACCTCCGATTTAGGAATAGAGGTTTCAATGGAGATGACACAAGGCACATGATCAGATGTTGTCATGGCCAAAGGAAGAGCCATGGTATTTGGAAAGTTGGTTGTCCAAGCTAGGGAACAGAAAAACCAGTCCAGTCTCTGAAGCAAAGGAGCAGCATGCATATTACTCCATGTAAACTTTCTACCTTTGAGTGAGATATCAACCAATCCAAGGTGACTAATAGCCTCATTAAACAACAACATCTCATTAATATTTCCCCATGCCTATTCATATATTGGGGTGATCTAAAAAGATTAAAGTCACCAAGTAACAAATAATTCTCATCTTGAGGAATGTAAACATTGTGAAGATAGTGAAGAAATTCCAGGAGTTCAACATCTTGATGGGAGGCATAAATATTTGTCAAAGTCTAGTAGGTGCCAAATTTTGTGGCACTGAATTCAACAGAGAGAGCATAACTGTTATGGAAGACCTCATACCCTGTAAAAACTAAGCTATCCAAGACAGTAATAATTCCACCAGATCTACCAATTAATGGGACAAAAGCTAAAGAATCAAAATTCATAGGACATAAAAGAAAAGTTAAATCAACTATATCTCTCTTTGATTCACGGAAATAGATAATGTGGAAGCCACTCTCTCGAATCTTATTAAAGATAAGTGTCCATTTAGCTGGGTCATTTAAGCCTCTGATATTCCAATTTTGGACTTTACACAAGATTTTATGCATTGGAAAATTATAAATGACAAATAACATTGGCAACCCTAGGCTGGCACCTGGGGATAATAAGACACACCCATGTAGGCATAATATAACCAGAGTTGCAAATATAATCCACAAGATGTCGGGGGGAAGACCCCGGGTAGGGCAATGGACGCGGAGCGGCCGGCTTGAGGACGGCCGGCTCGCGGCAAGGCGAGGAGCTGGCTGCCTCGGAGCCGGCTGGCTCTAAGTCCTAGTCGGCTGGCTGCGGCCTTCAACGCTGTAGCCGGGCCGGCTTCCACAAGCCATATCCGGCGGGGTTTGTACCTCGGACCGACTCGAGGCGCGAGTCTTGCTGGAAGGAACTGGGTAGGTGATCCGGGTTCAAAGGTCCACGCTGACCTCATCTCCCGTAAAGTACGGGACAGAGCAGTGCCACGCGCCGACAGGCCATCATGGCGTACGTCGGACCGTACGTGCTACGAGCATGATGACGACAACGACGGCACCTCCCACGCCGCGACCTGAGCGGCGGATGGGACGTGCCACTACGCTCAACGGCTCCCTGATGTCAGCGCCTCGGGAAGGGACGGGAGCCGAGCCGGCCATGCGGCCACTAGACTATAGGGACTTATATGTAAAGTACCGGTGCCTATATAAGCCGGGCTACCCCCTCGTGCGGGGACGATCGATCAGTTCTCGGTCACTAGTCTTAGAGCTGCCCTGTGAGAGAGACCTTCGTCTACCTTAGCATCCCAGAGCAGCCGGATATACAGCTCAAGGAGCACCATTGTCTTGTGTCTCTATCATATACACTCATAGCGGAGTAGAGGTGTTACCTCCATCGGAGGGCCTCGAACCTGGGTACGTCGCCGTGTCGCTCGTGCCCATACCCGCATCCGAATACCGCCGTGAGACCACAAGGAACCACATCGATTAGCCACCCTATGGCATATGTCATGACGATACCACGACATTTGGTGCCCACCGTGGGGCCTTCAGCGTCCGCGGCCGGTGTTTCCATCCGGACGGGCCTCACCACCACCACCGGCGAGAGGGTCGCACCGGGTCGGAGATTCTCCCTCGCTGCGTCGCGACAACGGCTGCTTCGCCGACCGGCATCCCCTGCCGGCGGCAGCATCATCGTGGCGGCGCGACGTCCGCGTCCGCGCACCGCGCTACCCGCGCGAGATCGTGCGCTGTGCAAGCCCTCCACGGGCCGGCGCCAGCCTCACCACCACCGGCCTGCATCATGCAGAGGTCATGGCCACCGGCGCCGACGCCGGGGGCAAGTCCACGCGCATCCGGGGGCCCTGGAGGCCGCGAGCGCGAGCGCATCCGCCTCGGGCGCAAAGGCGCCGCCACCACCGTCCCGGCTGGAGGAAGTCCGGGCAAGCTGAGCACCCCGCTCACGCCGGCGCCGACCCCACCACCATCGAAGGACACGGAGGAGCACCGCCGCTCCTCCTCAAGCAAACAGAGGAACGGCTGCTGGCGCCGTGGGAGATCACCCAGCGAGTTCAACCGCGCCCACGGCCTCACACCCGCCGGCGACAACCCAAGCCGAGCCGGCCAGATCCGCCGGAGAGGAGGCGGCCGGGCGCAGAGATCGCTCGGACGGCGCGCATCGCCGGCTCCGTCGGAGCAACCCATCTACAACACCCCCGACAAGAACATGCTCGCGGCTGAAGCTGCCGCGGAAGAGCTGCACCGCCTCGAAGGCGCGATTACGCCAAACCGGCGGGTGGCGAGGCTGAAGGCGGCCAACCGCGACCAAGGACCCCGTACGCCCATGCCCCCGGCTTCTCACGCTCGTGGCGCTGCAGCAACGACCGGGACGGTCCGAGGGACACGGCCGAGTTCACCTCCCCCGCACCAAGCGGCGAGCCGACTCCCGGAACACCCACGCAAGTTCCGGCCGCACAAGCCGGCCGCCCGGTGGCAACACGGCCGCGGCCGGCCACCTTCAAGCCGGCACGACGATGCGAGAGGCCATCCACCATCAAGCACCGCGCTCCGAGCCGATGGCCAGCGCCGGCCGGCCCGCTCCCTGGCCCGCGCGTCGAGCCAACCGACGCCAGATCGCCTCGACCGGCTGGTCGAATCCCGCATCGCGGAGGAAGAAGGGCCAGGCCCCAAGTGCTCGGGCCGCGGATCCTCAACGAGCCCATGATCGACGGCTTCCAGCTCCCCGCGACACGCCCAAGTACGGCACACGGCCAGGACGGCTGCAGGACTACTCCACTGCGGTCGGCATCGCCAAAGGCAACAAGCGCCGGGCCGTGCGCTACTCCCTCTCTGCTCGCTCGCCGCATGGCTCAACAACCCCAGGCAGCATCAGCGGGCTGGCTCGGAGCCTTCATCGCAACCACCGCACCTCCGCCGGCCGGGCGCCCCAACAGCTTGAGATGTGCAAGCAGGCGCGAACGACAGACCGATACCGACGCGGCAGTGCGAGATGCGCAACTCTGAGAGTGCATGAGATCCAGCGGTCGGCTTCTTCATGGCCGTGCCGGCTCACCATCTTGTGGCACAAGCTGCCCGATGAACCCAAGACGATGGCTGCCTTGATGGCCATCGCGGTTATGCGTTGGCTGAAGGAACCGACACGCCGTGAGATTGCGGCTCCATCCGGGCGGGACAACAACAAGTCGGCCGAGCACAAGCCGGCCGAGGCGGTCACCACGGCAGGGCGGGACAACTACCGCGGCAAGAGGCACAGCGACCAGCCGGACCGCCGGTCCGGCTCCGCCCACGTGGCAGCCGTGTCGGACCACGCGGCGGCGCGGAAGCCGGCGCCGAACGGACCGGCCTGGAAGCCGGTACACCTTCGAGCGGATGCTCGACTCGCCGTGCAAGTACCACAGCGGCAAGAACCCCTCCAACCACTCCACCCGCGCCACCACATGAAGCGGCGACGAGCGGCGAGCCCCTTCCGCCTCCACCCCCACCTCCACCGGCCGGCGGGCCGGGCGGGCGCCGGCGCAGAAGCCAACAACCTCGAGCACCACGAGGCTAACCAAGTGCACCATGGCGGCCGGTACCTGGCTGAGGATGCCACCTACATCATCTTCACCTCCGAGCCCGAGGACAAAACGAGCCAGCAGCGCCGCTCCTCGAAGTCAACGCGGTCATGCCGCCGGTCCCCCAGTACCTAAACTGGTCGAGCAGGCCATCACTTTTGATCGCCGCGACACACCCTGTCCTACCGAAGCCGGGCAGCTACGCCATGGTCCTCGACCCCACCCGGGCACAACCGCGCAGCGTGCGCTTCTCGCGTGTCCTCATCGACGGGGGCAGCAGCATCAACATCCTCTACCGCGACACCGCCCGCAAGTTGGGCATCCAGAGGCCGAGTTGCGCCCCACCCCGTCTTCCATGGCATCGTGCCGGCCACTGCTGCGGCCGATCGGGCGGATCACCCTGAGGTCATGTTCGGCAAGCCGGACAACTTCCGCACGGAGAACATCGAGTTCGAGGTGGTGGACCTGTCAGTCCCTACCACGCGCTCTGGGCAGGCCGGCCCTGACCAAGTTCATGGCGGTGCCCACTGGGTACCTGAAGATGAAGCTACCGGCCCCAAGGGGTCATCACCGTGCCGGCGACTACCGCCGCTCCATGGACTGCGCGCGAGCTCCAAGATGGCCCGGACGCGGTCATCGCCACCGAAAGCAGCTCATCCATGACGCCGTCGCCTTGGCTAAGGCCGCGCAGACGGACATGCCGGTGGCAACGGCTGGGACAACTCACTTCCAGCCGGCCGACAACACCAAGAAGATCTGCTCGACCGGCGCAGCCGACAAGTACGTCACCATCGGTGCCGGCTTGAGCAGCAAATAGGAAGCGAGCTCACCAGCTTCCTCCGTGAGAATCGGGACATCTTCGCATGGTCTCCAAGGGACATGCCGGGTGTGCCGAGGGAGTTGGCACCACCTCCACGTCAGGCCTGAAGCCAAGCCGGTGAAGCAGCCTCTCAGGCGCTTCGCCGAAGAACGAAGGAAGGCCATCGGTGAAGAAATCGCCCGGCTCCTAGCTGCCGGCTTCATCATGGAAGTACTGCACCCGGACTGGTTGGCGAACCCGGTCCTGGTTTTGAAGAAGAACGGCTCCTGGCGCATGTGTATCGACTACACCAGCCTCAACAAGGCGTGCCCGAAGGACCCCTTCCCGCGCATAGATCAAGTCATAGACTCATTGCCGGCTGTGAACTGTCTTTCCTAGATGCCTACTCAGGCTACCACGATTCCTTTGAATCCGGCTGATCAAATAAAGACTTCGTTCATTACCCCGTATGGGGCTTACTGCTACACGACTATGCCATTCGGCTTGAAAAATGCAGGCGCCACCTACCAAAGGTGCATGCAAAAGTGTTTGCAGGATCAAATCGGCAGAAATGTTCACGCATACGTGGATGATGTCGTTGTAAAAACCAAGGAGATGCCTACCTTCCTTGATGACTTGAGAGAAACCTTCACCAATCTGCGAAGATTTCGGATGAAGCTCAACCCGGCCAAGTGCACGTTCGGCGTGCCAGCCGGCCAACTCCTGGGCTACCTCGTCTCTCGGCGAGGAATCGAAGCCAGAAGATCGGTGCCATTGAGAAGATGGAGCTGCCGCAGTGCCTCAAGACGTCCGAGTTCACCGGATGCTGCCTCCTTGAGCCGTCGTCAATGGTGGGGAAGGCACTGCCCATGTACCAGTGCTGAAGAAATCGGACAAGTTTGTCGGTCACCGGCGGATGAAGCCTTCCGTGACTTAGCGCGTACTTTCGACCGCGCCCATCCTCGCATCGCCGGCTTCGATGGAGCCGATGCTTTGTTATCGCTGCCACCAATCGTGTGGTTAGCGTCGTCTGGTGGTGGAGCGCAAAGAGGCCAGGAGCGGTCGGTCCAGCGCCCGTCTACTATCTCAGCGAGGTGCTGTCCCAGTCAAACAGAACTACCCCCACTACCGAAGGTCACCTACGGCGTGTACATGGCGGCCAAGAAGCTCAAGCACTACTTCCAGGAGCATCACATCAAGGTGGTGGCCACAGCACCCTTGGCGGAAATCATTGGCAGCAAAGACGCCAACGGCCGGGTCGCCAAGTGGGCCCTGGAGCTAGCTGCCCACACCATCATCTACGAGCCGCGCACGGCCATCAAGTCGCAGATCCTCGCGGACTTCTTCGTCGGCCGGGCCGAGATGCAATACCGCCTGTGCGACTCCACGCACTGGAAGCTGCACTTCGACGGCTCGAAGATGCGAAGCGGCTTGGGAGCCGGCATCGTCGTCACTTCCCCCAAGGAGATCGGCTGGACTATGTCCTGCAGATCCACTTCGCCGCATCCAACAATGTGGCGGAGTATGAACGCTCATCCATGGGCTGAAGCTGGCCAAGGAGATTGGCGTGCGTCGCATCCTCTGCTTCGGCGACTCCGACTTGGTTATACAGCAAGCATCGGCCTGGGACGCGAAGGACGCCAACATGGCCTCATACCGCTTCCACGTCCAGCAGCTATCCGGCTTCGATGGCTGTGAATTCCACCATGTGCCACGAGCAAACAATGAGGCGGCGGATGCCCTATCCAAGATTGGCTCGACCGGCAAGCCATTCCGCCGGCGTTGCCCTGGCGATTCTCAAGAAACCGTCCATCATACCGTCACGGACTCGGATTCCATATTCGTGCCGGCTGACCCGGGGCTTCTCAACCGAACCCGGGGGCTTCATTGCCCAAGTCGGGGGCTCATCAGCCAAACCCGCCGGCTTCTCAGCCGAACCCGGGGGCTTATCGGTCCAACGCGGGGGCTTCTCAGCCAAACTCGGGGGCTTCTCAGCCAAACCCGCCGGCTTCACAGCCAAACCCGCCGGCTTCACAGCCGAACCCGGCGACCACGCAGTCGAAACCGGAAGCTCCGAGGATGGAGGCCTTGGTGGTTAGCGTGTTTGAAATAAAATGCGTACCATCATGGGCACAAGAATTCCTCTCCTACCTCACCGATGGTGTGCTGCCCAATGACGGGGTTCAAGCCAGGCAGATTGAGAGAAGGGCCAAGGCCTATACAATCATCAACCACGAGCTGTACAAACGCAGCGTAAGTGGGGTGTTCCAGCGGTGCGTTGAGCCGGCTGAAGGGATTGAACTCTACGGAAATCCACCAGGGAGAGTGCGGCCATCACGCCTCCTCCAGAGCCATAGTGGCCAAAGCCTTGCACGGTTTTTACTGGCCGATGCGCTCAGAGACGCAGAAGACTTGGTGAAGAGGTGCAACGGCTGCAGCGCCGCCAAGCAAAGGCAAACGCGGCTTCCGCCCTAAAACCCATCCCCATGGCCGTTTGCCGTATGGGGCTTGGATATGGTGGGCCCATTCAAGACAGGCGGCATGACACATCTCTTAGTGATGATTGATAAATTCACTAAGTGGATCGAGGCCAAGCCGATCAAGAAGCTGGATGGCTCCACAGCCGTCACATTCCTCAAGGAGATAATCGCGAGATACGGCTACCCGCATAGCATCATCACCGACAACGGCAGCAACTTCGCCGAAGGCATTTTCAAGCGCTACTGCGGGGAGATGGGGATCCGAATGGACCTATCATCCGTAGCACACCCGGAGACCAACGGCCAAGTGGAGAAGGCAAATGGCTTGATCCTAGCCGGCATCCGGCCCCGGCTGGTGGAGCCGCTTGAGCGCTCTGGCGGCTGCGGATTGAAGAGCTGCCCGGCGTGCTGTGGAGCCTGCGCACAACACCTAACCGCTCGTCGGCTTCACACCCTTCTTCCTCGTATACGGGGCTGAAGCCGTCCTGCCGACGACATCGAGCACGACGCGCCAGAATCAAGCTATACGAAGCGAAGCCAAAGAAGCTCGCGAAGATGGAGTCGACCTGGTTGAAGAGGTCCGGCTGATGGCCGAATCCAGGTCCACCGTATACCAGCAAAGCCTCCGTCGCTATCACAGCCGGAAGGTCAAGTCCTTAGCATTCGAGAAGGAGACCTAGTGCTCGGCTGATCCAACGGACAGCCGGGCAGCATAAACTAGCATCCCCATGGGAGGGTCCCTTCATCGTGAGCAAGGCGGTAGGCAATGATTCCTACTATCTCATAGATGCCCAAGAGGCCAAAAAGAACAAGGCGAGCAAAGCGACGAGGAGACAAAACGTCCCTGGAATGTCAGGTTGCTTCGACCATTACACTTGAGAGCAGAATGTATGTATCCCTTGTACCCTTTTGTAAGCTATGAAAAAGCATGCGCAAGAGCGCCGTTTCCGACAAGTTTTCGCGCACTCTACTTCGTTTCGCCAATTGGCTTGAACCCTTTCACGACGGCTTAGTAACGTGATCTGATTTCCGACAGCCGGCTTCCGACCAGCTACAGACCGCAACCCGGCTGTCCGGTGGCGGGAGTAAGGCCTAGGGAACAAACACGCGAAAACGACTAAGGAAAGAGTAAAAGCGAGTTGACTTGCAACCTTTCATAAAAGTGTCGGACTGCCGAAATCGACTCGTTAGAGAAATACTATCGGCCTCACCCAGCGGCACGCTCTTGATCCGGCGACGGACCGCAAGTCGGACGTACGACCGGCAAGGGCACAGCCAAAGAGTGGGGCGGATGGGAAAAAGCGAACAAGTCGGAAGAAAGCAAGCCGGCACACAAATGATTAACAAACACACTAAAGTGCGTCATAATAAAAAGGCGATAATATTGTCTTTACATAAGGCACCCGGCATTCCGGGGATTTAATAATTTGTCTTGGCAAAAGCGAAATTACATGAACAGGAAAGTTTAGGCACCGGCTGGACGGGGACCAGCGGATCAACACAGTGGCGGAGAATCCATCTCGACCCCTTCGTCTTCAAGCTCCTCCTCCTCATCAGAGTGAGGGTTCGGATCCGCGATGAAGAGGCGTTTGTCGACGGTCGGCGATGGCGCTGGCTCGGGCAAGCGGGCGGCCTTCTGTTCAGCCGAGAGCTCCTCCTCCACGCCGGCTCGCCGATACTCGAGCTGCCCCAGGTCCACCTCGTTGTACCGGGAGAGGACGAAAACGAGCGCCATGTCGGCGCCGGCACGCGTAGCGGACCCCTTCCGGTCGATGAAGCGATCCGGCGCCGCTCGATCAAAGAGGTGAGGTGGAGATGTCTTGCGGTGCCGCCTCGCCGGGCCACAGCATCGGGACCAGCTCCTCAGCCGCCTTCCGGAGCTCCCAGCCAAACTTGGTGATGGGCTCGACGCGGGCAGCCAGGGACGACATATGGTCCTCCATGGTGAAGCTCTCCGAGCTGCCCTCGCCAGTCGCCCGCCCCCTGGACTCGCGCGCATCGCCAACGGCCGCCAAGGCTGCATCCTGCGTTTCCGGGAAGGCGCTGCAAGAAGGAAACATGTCGAAGTCGTCAAAGCCGAAATAAGCTGAAAAATGCAAATTTTCGAAGTCCTAAAGTAAGGCGCGGCAGCCGAGCACGACCGACTGCCCCACCCGAAGATGGAGATTAGAAGCTCTAAAGTAGGGCCGCGGCGCCGGCTCGAGCCGCCCCGGCTCGAAGATGGAGATTTGAAGTCATGAAGTAAGGCTGGCGGCAGCCGGCGCCCGCCCGGCCGAATGGAGATTCCGAAGCTCTAAAGTAGGATGGCGGCAGGTACGAGCCGACCCGAAGATGGAGATTTGAAGTCATGAAGTAAGACGGCGACGAGCCACGCGGCTGAAGATGGAGATAGCGAAAAAAGACAAGTTTCTGCAGCCGGCTACCAACGGAGGCGCAGCCGACAGCCGGCAAAGGGAAGGAAACATAGACACTCACCCGAAAAACCGCGATCGATCGCGCCAATCAGGTCCGTCCAGTGCTTGGCAGTAGCCGTCGGCTCCGTGGACTTGGCGGTGACCTCACAAGCGCAGCCGCCTCCACCTCGGCCAGCCGCCGGCTCGGATCCTCCACCTTCTCCTTCTCTGCCGTCCTAAGGGAGGCAAGCTCGGCGAGTGGTTCTTCTCCAGGGGCGCAGCGTCAACTCCCCATCGGCCACCTTGAGCTTGGCGGCTGCAGCGCGGCCCGCCTCCTCGCTCTCCGCGGGCGCGAGCAGCCGGAGATCCGACTCCGTGCGGGACCTTGGCGGCCTCAAGCTGAGGCAGCCGGAAAGAAATATCAGCCAACGGAGACAAAAGAAAAAAGACAACGAAGCAAGAGCTTACCCTTGACGGCTTCCCCGCGAGCCAAGGTGGCCCGCTCAATCTTAGCCTTGTGGTAGCTGGTAACCACCTTGTTGTACAAGGCGGTGCGACGCTCGTCGACCACCTGAAAAAGAGAACCGTTTAGGCGACACCTGGGCCGGCTCCGAGCAGCCGGCCCATGCCTCGGAGGGCTACCAAGATAACAATAAAATCGCAGAGAATAAGATGGGACGCCACCTACCTTGTCAGCATCCTCCAGCGTCGACAGCTGGGCCATAACCTCGGCGGCTTTGTTCTTCAAGCTGGCTCGGCGAGAAAAGCATCTTCGGGCGCCGTGCCGGGCTGCCCCTCGGCTGATTATCTCGCAGAGCTGGTGCCGGGCCTTCTCCATGGTTCCAGCCGAGCCAAGGCTGGAGTCCGAGGCGGACGGCACTCTCGCCAGCGGGCACCCTTGGCCACGTGAAGGCTAGTGGGCGACACCGCTGGGCCCTTCGACCTTACCAACGCCCGGGAGTCGGCGTCCTTAGCACGCGCCGGCTCCTCCCTGCGGCTCCGTCCTCGGCGGCTCCGAAGCCGGAGCGGCACGGCCCGGTGGGAACCTCCGGCTCCTCGGGCGGCGCAGCTCCGCCGGCTCCTCCGGCTCCTGCGGCTGGTGGCACACCTCGGCCAGCTCCGGCCCGCCAGGCGCGCGCGGTGTGGAAACAGTCGCCAAGAGTGGGCCTGCAGGCCGACTCGCCCGGCGCCCGGCGGCGAAGGAGCGCAGCCGAAGATGCCCCGCGGGAGGCGGCGTAACCACGGGCGGCACGACGATAACGGCGCGTGCGCGCACGTGTCGAGCGGCGGCGTCGGCTCCTCTGCCGACGGCGGCGGCGCAGCACGAGCAGCCGGCCCGGAGCACCGCCCTGGGTAAACTTTATGGCGGCCCTAGTCGAACAAACAAAGGAAGTTAAGTGCAAAGTAAGGAAAGAAAAGGAATCAAACAACGAAGAGAACAAAAGGACTTACCCGGCCATCTCCGGGACCTTCTTGGGCCCTTGCGGCGCTGTCTCTTGGCCTGGCCCTCCAGCCTGGCCGTGCTCCCGCCGGCAGCCCGCTTCTTCCTCTTCGGCGCGGAAGTCGCCGAGGCGCGGCCTCGTGCGCAGAGGCACCGCCCGGATCGGTCCCGTCCCGTGGTGGACGTGGCCGGCTCCGCCTCCTCCTCCTCCCGCTGCTCCGGCGAAGGCGGCGGGTTGTGCTCCCCTTGGGCGCCCTGGTCGGGCACCACCGGCAGGTCATCATCGCCGGCTTGGTCGCCGGCTTGGTCGGCCGGATCCACGTCCAGATCTTGCGCGCCAAGTCGCCGTCCTCGATCTCTTGGCGGGGAAAATCTGGAAAACAAGAACTGATGAATAACAAGTGGGCCACGCAGCCGCAAGTCGAAAAACATCAACTTACCCGCTCGGGCGGCGCGGCCGGTCGTAAGGCAGCCCCCACTCCCAGGCTTCCGGCATGTTGGCCTTGGTGATGTTGTTCACCCGGTGAGCGACTTGGGCCTTGGTGAGCGCCACCCTCGACGTCCGGGTCGGATCCAGCCGGCGGACATAAGCCCGATCTTGTGGACGCGGCCCTGGAGTGGTATCACCCGGCGCTCAATATAAGTGCAGAGGAGGTCCTCGGCGCTCAGCCGGCCCCATTGACGCACTCCCCAAGAAGTCCAGAGGAGGTTGACCTCCGCGTCCGGATCCGGCGACTTGGCGTTGTGACCCCGGTTGAGCGGGTGGTCGGAGGAGCGGATTGTACTCCGGCGGGTTGATCCGATCGAAGGCTGGGTTGGCTTCACGTAGAAGAACGTCATCTGCCATTCTTCACCGAGTCGACGGTCGGAATCTTCGGGAAGAGAGAGCCGGCGCGGGGATAGATGGAGGCGGCGCCGCAGGTCTCGCGGCCCTCGGTCATTTGCGACTTGAGGTAGAAGAGCCGGCTCCAGAAATCCACGTCGGGCCACAAGGGCGTAGCCCTCCATGAAGGCCACATGAGGAGGACGCATGCGTTGGCGGCGGATGGTGAGCGCAAGCCGAACTCCGAAACCGGCGGAAGAAGCGCGAAGCCGGACCCAGCCGCGGTCGAGGTGCGCGGCAGAGCGCTCGCCGGGCTCCGGCTGGGGCTCCACCTCCTCGCCGGCGCTCGCGTGATCACCTCCTTAGGAATCCGGCGGAGGCGCACCAGCCGCTCGATGTCGTCGTCGCGCATGTACGAGCCCCTCCAGACCCGCGGCGGAGGCCATCGTCGAAGAGAGGTAGAAGAAGACCAGGAGAGATCGAAGGGCGAGGAAGAACCGCTCCTCACCGGAGGAGAGCGCGGTGGCGACGGCGCAGCGTCGAGCCGCGGGGCCCCGTGGCGCCGGCGTGCGGGCGGCCGAACGGCGGAGAGCTCCGGCCGCGTAGGATCGCCGGGGTTCGCGAGGAGGTCGCCGGAGAAGAAGTGACGGCGTGCAAAGAGCGCTCGAGTGAAGTGAAAGAAGCGGAGTGAGAGCGCGAGGAAGAAGAAGGGCGCCTCGGTACCGCGCCGGGGCATTTATAGCCGCCGCGCCGGTTGCGTGGCCACGTGGCGATCGTGGGCCACGTCGGGATTTGCGGCCATACTGCCCCCGACCGCTGCGGTTACCGAACCGTCGCGCCACCCCCCACGGCCGCACGGATCCGGAGGGGACAGCGATGTGACCAGAAACGGCCACGCTGAAGCCGTCGAACGGTCAAGTCGGGCGCGGGACTCGAGGCGCGGAGTTGCCGGTGCACCCGGGCCGGACAATAAAATCGACCCGGCCCCAAATTTTGGCAACAAGCCGGAAGCATCATCAACACTTAAGAAAAGTGAAAACAATAGGAGCAAAATGGCGTCCGGCTGGAGGAAGCCGGACGGGCGAGAGCGGACGAGGCGCAGCCGGCTGAATGACAATTCTCAGCTGGCCCCTTCGGGAGCCGCCGGGCGAGAGATATATAGAAGCCGGAAACCTGCCTAGGTCCTTCTTAACGCAGGACCTTGCCAGCTTCGGGGCTAATGTCGGGGAAGACCCCGGGTAGGGCAATGGACGCGGAGCGGCCGGCAGGACGGCCGGCTCGCGGCAAAGGCCGGCGAGGAGCCGGTGGAGCCGTGGCTGCCTCGGAGCCGGCGGCTCTAAGTCCTAGTCGGCTTGGCTGCGGCCTTCAACGGTAGCTGGGCCGGCTTCCAAGCCATATCCGACCGGGTTTGTACCTCGGACCGACTCGAGGCTGGCGAGTCTTGCCTTGGAAGGAACTGGGTAGGTGATCCGGGTTCAAAGGTCCACGCGACCTCATCTCCCGTAAAGTACGGGGCCGACGGCGGTGCCACGCGCCGGACAAGCCATCATGGCGTACGTCGGACCGTACGCGCTACGAGCATGATGACGACAACGACAGACCTCCCACGCCGCTGACCGAGCAGGCGGATGGGACGTGCCACTACGCTCAACGGCTCCCGATGTCGGCGCCTCGGGAAGGGACGGGAGCCGGGCGGCCATGCCGGCCACTAGACTATAGGGACTTATATGTAAAGTACCGGTGCCTATATAAGCCGGGCTACCCCTCGTGCGGGGACGATCGATCAGTTCTCATCACTAGTCTTAGAGCTGCCGTGAGAGAGACCTTCGTCTACCTTAGCATCCCAGGAGCAGCCGGATATACAGCTCAAGGAGCACCATTGTCTTGTGTCTCTATCATATACACTCATAGCGGAGTAGAGGTGTTACCTCCATCGGAGGGCCTCGAACCTGGGTACGTCGCCGTGTCGCTCGTGCCCATACCCGCATCCGGATACCGCCGTGAGACCACAAGGAACCACATCGATTAGCCACCCTATGGCATATGTCATGACGATACCACGACACAAGAATCACAGACCATATAGATATATCATAGATGAAGTTCTTAGTAGGGAGAATCAAATGTGCAGTAACCCTTGTTGCTCAAAATATCATAACAAAGCACTTAATACCAAAAACACACATGAAGCTGCAGTTGAAGAAATTCTTCATTTCTTCTTTGATTTCTTCCATATGGATGCATTGGCGCTGTTGTTGTTGGAGTGCTTCTGCTCCTTCCCAGTTGCTACAACTGAAGGAGCTTTCTCAGCATCCTCTGGGCTCTCTCCTCCTTTGAATCATCAGGAATGTTGAATCTGGAGAAGAGGTTAGTCACAACAGACTTTTTATGACAGGACCAACAACAGCACATGCAAAAAAAAAATTATCAAAACAACCTTATACCCTTTATTCATGGCCTTAATTATGCTACTCCTTCTAACTTCAGAGCAGACTAGAGGAGTTTCTATACTCTCTTTTTAATATGAAGAACATAAGTGGAAGAGCGGGACAGAGCTGCAATTCCTTCCTTCGAGCCTGAGGTGTCATGAATCCCTGGGTTGCTTTCTCACATGCAAGGGTCAGAGTGCAGAGAGGTGGGGCCTGTTTGGGGCAGCTTCTTGGTCGGATAAAAGGGTGAGAAGAACCATCAGATTTGATCTCAAAGTCACAAAAATTTGCCAAATTTTCTAGTGAAGTAGACCCTTTTCCCAGTCAAAATATTTAGGTGTAAAAGCTTAGCGATTATGAAATCCACCCATTTTAGTAGGAGCATTAACAGTATTAACAATGGAACCATCAGTTTTAAAGTGTGTAGTCCAAGCAGCAGTACCCTCCTTGGAGAAAATAAAATTTGTAGTTTCATAGCTATGTGCAGCTGATAGAGGAGCAGTCCCATAAACAGGAGAGAGGGCAGCAACAGGATCTACCTCTACTTCTGGCATAAGCACCATACCAATATGCAAATTTGGCAAATGAGCATTATGTGGACCTCCATTAACTGACCCACCAGATTCATCAGAGGGAGTATCGGCTGAGCTTATAGTCAGCGTGAGATCACTGTGGTTGTCTTCAATGGGCATCATATCCACATCCCGGGGCTGGGGCTGGGCTAGAACAGTTAGGCCCATAACAACAAGAGGTGGCCCATGATTTTGAATCACAAGGTTGATGAGATCATTAAGCTCCAGGAAATCATCATTATCCACCCGATGGGGTTCTTCATTGAGATCAAAGACAACATTTGGTGGTGCATGATTTAAGTCCAAATTCTTGTTACCAAAAATGTTATGTAGTTGATGGCCTGCCAGGTTAATAGGAGGGAAATTATCATGTGCTTGGGGACAAGGTTGGAAAGGTTGCAAAAAGGGCCAACCAGCAGCAACCCTTTGAACTAGAGCATCCACTGCATTAGACAAAATGGGCCTTGCACATCAGCATTAGGCATAGGATGAGGAGTAGATCCATCAGCAGGGGCTCATCTTCATCAACAGGCAGACCACCAAGCAATTTATGAATGAAAATAAAAATGGGCACATACCAAGATTCACCTGACCACTCAATCCCAGTAGAAACCACACAGGAGTGAGGAATACAGTGGAGATCAACAACTCCGACTTTGGCAATTAGTGCCCCAAACATGCTGGCTTCCTTGTCCCAGGAGATAAGAGATCCAAAGTCCTTGACAACACCCCTAATGTGCTCATCAACCCAGTAATCATATGGGAAAGCATGCAAGCAATATCAGCCAACATTCTCTATTATAGGTGAAAGCCATGTGATTAAGACCCTTATTATGCTCAACAAAAGAGATAGATCTGCTGAGGAATTGATGCGGGCTTCCATTAACCAGCCAGTCACGGTCGGATGGGGAAGTAACCCTAATATAAGTAGAGCCATGAGTACAACGCTGAGCCATATCCATGGTGAAACCAAGCTCTTCTTCTAAGAACGAATGGAGAAACAACCTAGTAGTTGCAAAGGGCCGGTCACCTGGAAAAGCTGGATCAATGATGGCAATGGAGACATCCTATTGCTTGGAAGATGCCAGCCAACATATATGATAGCAGCACTGCTGGGGACAATTGGAAACTTTGACGATATCATACTGCCCGGGAAGGAAGGGTGAAGGGTCAACAAGGAAGTTAGCCATCATCAAGTGGGGTAATGCGGTGGTCGCAGTGTGGACAGAGACAGTGGAGACTACAGTGCTCCGGAGCAGGGGAGCAGGGAGGCGAAGAGGCAATGCCAAGAATGAGAAATGAAAAAGGTGATTTCCCTTGATTTACCGCTGTAACAACCCTGGACGGTGGAGGAGTAGGTCCCACAGTCAGTCCCAAGGACGTGTCAATTATCGACGGTTGCGGTGGTACTAAAGAAGGATTGTGAGTAGGAGCATTAATAGGTAGATTTATAGTTGCCAAATTTTGCAAAGTAGACTCATTCCCTTCCTTTCTCAACCAAACTTCCTTAGAACCAAAATGGCGATCTTTCTTTATATGAATAGGTTTATCACACCCATGGCACCTAATTTTATTCCAAGAATTACGGAGAATATGTCTAGGTTGCAGACATCGTGGGCAGTTCGCCGAGCCTGCATACCAGAAGACGAAGCAGGCAGATTTATGGGCCGTGAAGAATTACTGCAGCCTTGGATCGGGTAGACCACCCTATCAAAAGTTGAAGCGCGCTGCTGGGCGTGAGCTGGTTCAATGTGCTGGAAGACCGAATGGGCCTAGGGGTTTTGAATAGTAGCCTCCACGCCAAGATCCGTCTGCATCGGCGTGACTGCCGTAATAGTCCTTTGAAACACCTCAGGTGCAGGGATGGCCACCGGAGCATTCTGCTAAGGGATCTTTTCGCCATAAAAGGTAACTTCCAATAATTCATTAGAGGGTTTACTGTCAATAAAGTTCCTTAGTTCCTGGATCTGCGATGAGCTCAAAGAATCGAGGGAACAAAGCACTAGAGGATCATTATCATCGAACCGAAAAGCTTTCGGGATTTGATCTAGGCCAAGGCTAGGAGAGATAGTAGTTTCTAGCATTCCTGGTTCTTTAATAGTAAGCTGATGGAGGAAGGTGAGCTGGGGCAAGGCAGCAAGAGCACATGCACAAGGTGGTCGACGTCCAAGAGGAATCCGGTTAGCACTTGAAAGAGGCTGTCAGACGGCATCAACAAATGTTTTCCGGCCAACGGTTGTCCATTCCTGTTCTTCTTCAACTTTTTAGAGACGGAACTCACGGAAAAAGTTAGGTCTTCCATGGCCCAAAGAAATAAATGCACCAGAAAATCCACACACTGAAAATATCTCAGATTATGTAAAAAGAAACCAACTTGTCGACTGCAAACTGGAAATTTGAAAGTTCTGTCTTTCAAAAAGATAACTATGAAATCCTAAGCAATTCCTCCTAAACAAGCCTGCATTATATGCACTACAGAGTCAGGATCTAACCTCATCTTTGAACGTCCAAAGGAAGTTACCATGAAAAACTCCGCATAATTGTGGGAGGTCGAGAATGCTACTGGACAATTAAAGAGGCTCTAGATCTATCATTGTAGAGAAAGACCAGAACATAGGTCTAGGGGAGGCATCGGTACATGGGGATCTTGGACGACAGTGAGATCTTGAATTCGAACCTTGACCAGATGACAAAGGAGTTCGATCTCAGAGCTCTAGGTAATTTTCTCACCTTTTCCATGAGGAATCTAGCATCGACTGTAAGGCCATCCGCATCTAGGAGGACCAGACGCAGAGCTTCACGACGGAGATAGAGAAAACCATGATCCAAGGTCGTCGAGGGATGCCATGCGAGGAAGGAGTGAAAAGTGACCTTCCAATGGAGGAGCTGGCTAGCCGGACCCACCATGGTGATGATGGGGATGCCCAGAGCATGGCTATGAGATAGGACGTAGCAGCACATGTCCATTTTTTCATGTCTTTTGCTTCGCTCAGCGCATGAGTTTGCTCATAGTGGGGAGTAACTTAAAGTACTACCTTTATAGTGGGTAATAACTTAGATGTGGTTTCATATTGCCTTGAAATATGTGATGTTATGGTAACATAGCTAGTTACCATC
This sequence comes from Lolium multiflorum, assembly GCA_030979885.1. NCBI lineage: Eukaryota > Viridiplantae > Streptophyta > Magnoliopsida > Poales > Poaceae > Lolium > Lolium multiflorum. Next base: position 263,698,324 of record CM061749.1, read on the forward strand.
TCACTCTTTTTTTCATTTATTGTAATGCCATGTCACCAAAATAACTTGAGATGTGTGATGTTACCACCTATGTTACCTCCACTATGAGTAGTCTGACTTGTCGGCGGGCGAGCCTCTCGCGCTCTCGACGGCGCAGATGTGCGTGCGGCCGCCTGATATTTGGATCCCGCGGCTAGTAGAATTGGCTCCACGTAAGTGCAAATTTGAGATTTCGTTAAGGAAAAAAATCACCCGTCAATGCAAAAGCATGTGACTTTCTCTGACATACTCTCTGCGTCCACAAATAAGTGTACATACGGGGTTTTCAAGATAAATTATGAAGTGTAGTGAAAAATTCATTGGGAAGGTGCAAACCAACATATTTCACCCCTTTATTTCTTTCACCTTCAATGAGCTAAGTGCGTGTGGAAAATAAGGAGAACTTGTGCTCAACATAATTGGATTTGATTTCCGTGCAATGAGAGAGAAACATTTTTTTGTTACTTTAAAGTGCATTGGGAAGATATGAATACACTCTTTTATGGACAAAGTTTACAGCTAGATGTACACTTATTTAGCATCTCCACCGGCACGCCAGAAATAGTCGCTGACAGGGGCGCAGGAACTTCCGTATGGGAGGGCGTCGGCACATCATCCTTCATTTGGGGATGCTGTTCTCACACCGGCGCCCCCCATACGGCAGCCCCCAATAGAAATTCAAATGTAAATGACATTTAAAAAACGAAATTCATACGAATATTGACTATTCTTATACAAAAGTTACTCGAATTTAAACTTAAATAAAACTTAAACTTAGAACCCTAATCTAGTGGTCGTCGGTTGGGGCGCGAGATGGGCCTGCCTCGTCGTCGTTCTTCCCCTTTGTCGCCTGCGTCTATGCCCACTTCTCTGCCCTTGCTTCGCGCATCTGGCGGTGGAGCATGGCCGCCGGCGACGCAGGGGCTTGCCAGCGGCGCTTTCCCCTCAGTGGTGCCAGCCATCGGCGAGACTCCTCGTTCTGGGTGAGCCTCTCTTGTTCGCGGGCGGATGGCAATGGGCAAGGTATGGGCAGGGTAGAGGAATTCCATACCCATACCCGTATAGTCGATGGGTACAAACTTCTACCCATACCCGTGCCCATGGGTATAAAAGTTTACCCATACCCATACCCGGCGGGTACCCGTACCCATTGGGTACCCGGTGGGTAGGTTAAATTGTACACAAGTCACTCGCAATTTTACATTTATCAATAACATATTCGATTAAAAAATGAATTATCTCAACTCAATAAAAAGTAGTTTAGTACATAACAATTTAAAAATATGAAAATCCTATTCTCATATAGCAACTCATAAGTAAACAAAAGTAGATGTGTCACGTAAGAAATTGACAATGAACGGGCAGGATATGGGTATACCCACGGGTACAAAGCTATACCCGTGCCCTACCCATGAATTAACGGGTAGGGTATGGATACTACCCATGGGCATGAAAGTGTACCCATACCCTGCCCAAGCGGGGATATGGTACCCGCGGGTACCCGTAACCATGGGTAAAATTGACATCTTTACTCACGGCCGAACGCCTCGACCTGCCGCTGAGCATTCGGCTCAAGAAGCTTTTGTCGCTCCGCCGCAATGAGGAGGCGTCATTGATGAACTCGCGCTGTTCCTCCTTCAGCCTCCTGGAGCGTTGGATGTTCAAGGAGGCCAGGATCGCCGCCTGTTCCGGGTCAGCAGGGACCTGCGGTTGCTCTCCCCACTGCGTCGTATCCTCTATTGTCTCAGCTTCTGTGTCTTCTACGTACGCCTCGTCCCACTCCACAAACCATGGGTCAACAGATTCGTCAGAGTTGTAGTCGACGTCGGTGTCAGGATGCGGCTGCGGTGGTGGTTGAGGCACCACAGGCGGCGTGCGGTGGTTGCGGCCAAGCATCAAGTAGGTCGTATGGAGCTGCCGCGGCATTGTTGTGGTGGAGAGGAGAGGATAGCGGTGCGGCGGTGGAGATGAGAGAATAGCGTCGCGATGGTGGAGGGCTAAATAGGGGTGCCAACTACCCGCACAACAGCCGAGGCGTTGCATTTACGGCAGCGTCTGCGCTTGGACCAGTGGTCTCATCGGCGCCCGGCCGAGATTCAGCCGAGGCGTCGCATTAATGATGCACCGTCGTTTCCAACGGGAACCGTCTCCTTCTCTCGCTGCCAAGGCGGCATGTAGGATAACGTAGCATAGAAAACAAAAAATTTCCTACCGCGAACACGCAATCCAAGCCAAGATGCAATCTAGAAGACGGTAGCAACGAGGGGATTATCGAGTCTCACCCTTGAAGAGATTCCAAAGCCTACAAGATGAGGCTCTTGTTGCTGCGGTAGACGATCACTTGCCGCTTGCAAAGCGCGTAGAAGATCTTGATCACGGCGCCACGAACGGGCACCTCCGTGCTCGGTCACACGTTCGGTTGTTGATGAAGACGACGTCCACCTCCCGTTCCGGCGGGCAGCGGAAGTAGTAGCTCCTCTTGAATCCGCACGACGGCGTGGTGTCGGTGGCGGTGGAGAAATCGGGCGGAGCTTCGCTAAGCGTGCGGGATATGGTGGAGGAGCGGGGCGGCTAGGGTTTGGGGAGAGGGGGTGGCCGGCCACTATAGGGGGCGGCCAGGTTGTGGTCTTGGTGTGTTCGGCCCCCTCCCCTTGCACTACAAGAAATATGTTGACCTACGACCCTCCAATTTCGTCACTGAATCGTCACTATATTCCATCTATGACGTTTCTATGACGAAAAATTGATCGTCAAAAACAGAGCGTCAGAAATCAACCAACATGACATTTTACTTGGAATCGTCATAATCGTCTATGACGATATTGGATCGTCATGACCTTTATGACGGCCTAATATCGTCATTGTCGATCTGGTCATGCCACATCAGATCCTACATGGCCAGTCTGACGTGGCAAAACTATGACGAAATTAAATCGTCGTGATTTAAAATCAGCCCGGTCCATTTTGGTTGTCTACATGGGCCAAGCCCATTAACATCTGCCTTTCCCCTAGGCCGTGGCCTCTTTCAGTTTATTTATTTTTTGGGCATTTGCCTTTTTTTTGTGTCCGTTTGTGTTTTGGGCCTCCACCTTTTTAGAGCCTTCTTCGTTTTGTGCCTAGGTCCTCTTATGATCCATACACTTCGTTCTGCACATCTTTTTTCTTCATTGTTACAAAAGTATTTCCGACTCTTTTTTGCCTCTTTTCGTCCAGGTAAGCTAGCAAATATGCAAATATACACAGGAATTTGAATAACCAGCAAGTATACATAAGAATTTGAATATACGGCACAGGAATTCGAATTCGGTATTCATGTGTCATATGACCAAACTTCCCAGATCAAGGAATTTTACAATCAACATTACATATATAGCAGTGCGCCATCTTCTACAGCCAGGAAAAGACAGTCAACCAACTTCCCAGCAAAATCATCAGTTCACCAACTTCCCAATAGATTTACCTGTAACCAAACACCATCAGACATGAGCGATCTTGGCAAGCACATAGTTCCATGAGACACATCTTGCACAAAGAAAAACACTACTAGATTCTCTCGTCACGTTCAGCAAGACCAGCACACATGCAAGAGTATGATGTGCTTACAGTGCGCTTTGGAAGGTAAAATGCTCATATGCTAAATAAGATCGATTGCTTGCAGACCAACCAAAACCGTTGGTATTTATCATGTGAGAATGTACCTGAAAGTCAGTTCACGAAGTACTCAAAGTTGTGGAACTGCAGGCAGCTTCCCAATGGTGCTCTTGCTGTACAGGCAACTCACCTGCAAACCAAAAAAGTCAACAGCCAATGTCATGTCCCGTTTAACTAAATTCAGCCCAACTATTTGCTTCCCTAAGAGTTTGGTGAACAGAAGTTAAACGGAACTCACGTTCTGCCAGTTCTTGAGCAGGAACACCACGAAGTTGACGCTCATTTAGATGTTCTGCTGGATCTTCTCCTCCATCAACAGGTTGCCCACTACCACACCCATGAACAACACCTTCAATGCTGATTTGACAAGTTAATACTTGAACCAACCATTGTTGACAGAATTACTATCACGTAGAACAAGTAAAGAACTATGTGATAATTTAATATCTAAAATTCTGAAGCATCAATAAAACAACAGGAATACAAGTTAACAGACAAAATAAAGTAGCACATGGCAGGATTGTTTACAACATCTTGGTCAATGATTTCAAACAGAAATAAGAATGAATGGTAGCACTATGCACAATAGCCAGTATAGGTTCTTTACCGAGGCACAATTTTTCAGTTGTACGTGTTTGCAAACAAACCATTTATGCAGCAGCATGAACTATCCAGTCAAATATATATCAAACAAAAAACCTTCAAAGCATTATAATAATCATGAACCAACCTCATACCTATTTCAGATGCTTTCTGATAAACAGACTGCACCAGGCTTCCATCAATTAAAGATCAATTAAATTGGAAATTAAGAGGACCTAGAGTCCAAACCGTGTCATGCATGAAAATAGAGGGCACATCAAACTTTGATGTAAGAACAGAGCAGCTATTACATGATTTCTGGACCAAAGGTAAGATTCATCAAGAATTTGACCGCATGATTTTCGGAAGTATCAACAAAATTAACATTTTCAACTGATACAGCCGCATCCATGGTATCCATCATAAATGACGCCAAAAAAATCAGAAGCCCAAACTTCACCAAGAATCATGCATCAGATATACATTCTATCATGGCAGTACCTCATCTGCAAGTATAAAGAAGGTCCGGAAGAATGATCTTACCCTGAGGAGCTCAAAGAGGGCAGAGGATCTTATCTGCTTGTGCTTAGTCACCTTGGTGAGCGGCGTATCGTAATGACCTGGTTCAGCATCATGGCGATTTCACCTCCTTCGTGCTTCCCGTTGCTCTACTTCTGAAACCCCAAAACAAATTGCAAGAGAATACATTAGAAAGAGAGTGAGCAACCAGATGATAATCAAACCCGTGCGAGAATCAAACACAGACAGAAACACAAAGTAATTTAGTCTTTTGTTTTCTTTTACAATGTGGAAAAGCGTTACCAGAGAAGCATAATAACAATACCCAGGGCCACAGCAGCAGAGGACACGCATGATGGCACTATTGTAGAAGACCACATACATCTCACTGAGGCTGGTCGTTGCAGCTACTCCATGTAGAAAGTACCTGATAGCTATGGACACATTCATTGCGGCAGCTGACAGCCCTCAGATGCAGGCATGCATAACACCTGAATTGAAGAGTAAAATAGGCCATATGAGCTAATAAAACATAGAACGCTAAAAAGCCTGATGCTAATGTTTGTAAGTAGCAACCAAGTGTAGAAATTTATTGGTCAGAAGAGTGACCAGACACGCCAAGAAGAATAAGAATGAACATGCAATACAACTTCAGGTGAAATAGTACTGACTAGCAGATTGGCTGGGTCAGATAGAATACACGCCTCAAAAGGTTTCAGCTCACAAGGTGACTTCACACATCTAACTGGTTCATTATTACAGCCAATCGATTGTGTCAAAAAACCTACAACGACAAAACTAACTACGTGCAATTTGAAGAAACAAGAACAGATCCAAGCAATCAACAATGTTTCAGAACCCAAATAGCATGGCGGTTAATTTGTAGTCAATTAAAAATGAATAGCGCTGAGATCATTGCTTAAAGCAAAATAGCATGATACAAACACCTAGTAACCAACAAGGCACTCTGGTTACATTAACTTTGGCTTTGTAAGAATACCTTTGCCTAGTTCTAACAACTTCCAAAGTAAGACAATACACCAACAGCAGAATCAACAGCCAGATATTATTTAAGCAATCCAGTAGTTCTAACTAATAGTCCTAACAGACATATGGCTCGATGGCAATCTCTGTGAGGAGAAATGGGGAGGAATCACGGACTCACCTAGAACATGAAGACGAATAAGCCTGCACGGATGTGTCACCGTGGTGGTAGAGGCGACAGTGACATGGGGAGTAGCAGGGATTTGAGGTCGTGTAGAACTGAAGACACTGCGGACTGAGATGCGATGCTTTAGGGATCTCCTCCTCGCACAAACAAATCAACACCAAGACCTCAATCAGAACACCAGATAAACGCTGGAACCGAATCGTAAACCAACGGATCTGGGGGCTTACATGAAGACAAAGAGGGCGCTCGGGGGTACCTGGGATTGCTGGGGTTCTTATGGCATATGCTCCGAGTTCGTGCGACGCGACGAAAACGTGGTCGGCCCTCCGAGCGGTTCGAGCACAACATCATGGCGCGGACGAGGTCCACGGCCTCGGCGAGCATCCAGCCCCTTGAGCATGGGGAAGTTGCATAAACAGAGCCTCGAGCAAGGCCACCTAGGTTGCCGTCCATCCAGACGCGGTTGAAGCGGGGCTGGAGGAGGTCGGCGTAGATCTGGATGTGTGCTTGGACTCGGAGCTGGAGCGACGGAGGGAGGACGAGGGTTGCGACGAGAGGGAGAGGTGGAGAGTGGGGTCGCGGCCGCGGCCGCGCACTCAGGTCCATGGGAGGGAGCGCCGGTCGATGGAGATAGGCATTGTTGGATTGAAAGAGATGAGTAGGGTGGCGGCGGGGGGCGCGAGGAGTTAGGGTTAGAGAACGGAGAACCCCTGTTTCAGCGCGGAAACTTAAACAAAATTTCGTTTCATTGGGCGCGCACAGGGGTGGGTGGCGCTTCTAATTTCGTCGATTTCACGGACGCGTCGCCCGCGAGTTTTGACTCGGGATTTTTTTACCCAACCAGCGTGACTGTTACAGGGACCCACGTTTGCGGTTCTAGCTGCTGGGGCGGTGGTAGCTCTAGCTCGACTAGTCATAGTGGGGAGTAACATAGAGTAGTAACATGGTGCATGTTACTACTCTATGTTACTACCTCCATAGTGGATAGTTACTATATGTGGTGTCATGCATGTTATATTTATTAGATTTGTAGACTCATCTTGTCTTGATAAGTGTGATGTTATGGTAACATAGCTAGTTACCACCTCACTCTCTTTCTTCATTTATTGTCATGCCATGTCACCAAAATGCATTGGGGTGTGTGATGTTACTAGCTATGTTACTCCCACTATGAGTAGTCTACTAGGTGGTGGTCGTGTGATCGAATGCCCACCAAGCCACGTCACATGACACGCAGACATATTGCTTAGGTGTTAATCCTATTACTAGTAAAGGTGCACGTGCCACGCACGTATTATAACTTTTAATAAAATAATTTTGTTTTGAAACTTATTTTTGTAAGCGAGTATTTTCGAAACGCCACTTTAAATATGTTTCATGCCTAATCATTTGAGGAGGTGTGTAACAAACTATCACATGTTTCCACATAAAATTCATGATCATATAAATATTTATATTACCTTTATTTACAAAAAATACTTAAAAAATAATAACTAAGTAACATTTTATCTTCTATTTATTCGTTTATGATGGTTCTTTCTCCAAGATGTCATACTCTAGTTAAGGGACATCATCGACCATATTAATTTATAATCAAAGTTCATCTATTTGATCCTCTTATGTTGGATTGACATATGGAGATAACTCGGACCTCGACGAATCCCTGCTCCTTCTGATTTGTCCAGCCGACCGGCCACCAGGTGGGCACACACGTATTGTAATGCATGATTACGAATTTTTGATAACACAAAATTTGACATATATATTTAATAAGGACAATTATTTTTCGCAAAATAAACCTTCATAACCGTCAAAAAGGGAAAATAAGAAAATAATGATTTTTCTGATGCTTATATATGACAGAGAAAAGATGGACCCACGGGGCACGGCCCACGGCCCACAGTCCATTGTTCACCTGAAGGCCGAAAGTTCCATATGCTGCTCTCAGCCTCTCACCGTCCCACTCTCATGCTCAGTGTCCTTGCACCTGCACACGCTGAAGGAAATAGCACTCAAGTAAAAAAAATTGCAGTCACCACTCTGCTTCTCCCTTGACTCCCTGGATCTTCCCCAACGCCGGCAACTGGACACCCGATCCGTGACTTGAGACCAATCGACGCCGTAGTACTGCTCCCCCACCCCGTCCCTCATCCCTGCGACATCCCCATCCCTCCTCTCGGCTCCAGCTCTCCCCCATCTTGCCTCCCGTGTGATCGACGGCTCCACATCAACGACCACCTCCGGCCGGTGACCCAGGACTGGGAGGTGCTCAATCTCTTCATGCTCATGGTCGACTATGCGCTATCAGAGGTGGACGCGGAGGCACAGGGCTTCTCTACACTTGAACGGCGGCCGCGGTCATCGCACACTGGAGGACTCAAGTGCACCGGCCACCAAGAATACAAGGTCCAAATCTTCTCTCCATTTCACTTTCCGAGCTGCCGTTCCGTATGGTCCATTCATATGTAGCAGATTACTTTGCTAATAAAGCTGAACACCCCGTTGCTTCATCTTTGCTGCTAAGTTTCAGAACAGCTCACAGACTTTCAAACACTGAAATGGGACAATACGTTTGCAGGCTCGCAGCTCAATCCAGTAATAAAATTAAGCAACAGAATCAGAGCAAGTGAAAATCCATGCTGATTTGCTGCCAGCAAGATAAAACTCATGCAGGTTAGGGTTGTGTACATGAAGGGACGTTAGTCGACTTATTTATACCGGAAGCTGATGTTGTGCATTTGTGGAGGGTTTGGGCGTCCTACGACTAACAGTATAGGTTTCTTTGCAGCCGATGAAGTGTTCCTCCTGGAGGGGAAGGTGGTAAAAATCAAGGTGGCTAAGACAGATATCCCAGCGGCAAGTTGTTGAGGAGCTCTTTGGTGTCGGCACCGGCATGCGGGAAGAAGCAATCTGGGCAGACATTGATGATTATCTACTGGTGGAAGCGTAAGATTTTACACACTTATACCGATTATTGTTTGGCCATAAAAAATGCACATTATTTGGACCTGAGTTTACAAATCATTTGTTGCTAAAATCCGGGTTAGTCTGCCCAGGATGTACCCATAAACTTATATTTCCAGTAATAGTGATTTGTAAAGATAAGAGAGGAGTGTGTTGGTGAGAGGTTGCGAGTTGTTGCTTTGAAGATTCCTGCTCTGGTCTTGGATTGTGAACCCGATATTGACTTCAACAAAGACATACAGGCTAGTACTGAATTTTAGACGCTGTTGCTGCCGGGAGCAATCCTCGGAGTAACGACATTACCATTACCAACCAGCTGCTTAAGCATGTCATCAGCGTGTTTGAAAATAGAACCTAGACCCTTATCTTTGCCTTATCCATGCATGTTTTCTTTTCTACAAAGTTTTATACATGTTTATAAAATTTGATAGGGAAGAACTTTAACATGCTGATGCTCTTATTTTTGCAGATACCAAACGTTTGTTTCTGGATGGGCGAGTTGTATTCACAAAGCAAGCACAACCTGTAATGCCACTCAAGGATCCAACATCTGATATGGCTATCATTGCATGCAAAGGTTATATTTTGGTACATGAAATTCGTGAAAAGCAGATCCAACGTTTCTTGGAGGTTGTTGTTTGTAGTATTGGAAATATATTGGGTGTTGAGAAAACGACAGAAAGGTAAAATATTGCCACATTTTCTGTTCACTTGAAAGGTGTTATCTGTTCTACCACATGTTATTTGACTGTTGTATGCTCCTAGTTTTTTGTCCGTTCATTACATGACATTAGTGTGATCTGCACTGAGATATAAATATGCTTTTCAATTTGCATAACTACAAGCCAAAACAGATGAAAAGGGAACAGTTTCAGAAAAAAGAGAGAGTAGGCTTCAGACAAATTAAGAACATCGATAATAGCTAGGCCAATGAGACAAAGACCATGCTTCCATTAACAAGATAGGCTGCTCGTATAAGCAAGCACAAAAGTATTTACAAAACCTGATATTTCCTAGAGAAATATCGAGACGTCGGATTCATCAACCAGGACAGTAGCACAGTAAGTTAGTTCATCGGCGACATTGCGTACTCACATCCACATCCACTGAACATGAAAGATACTTTTTTAGTGCAACATAGGTCACATATAGTGTTTTACTGCAGATAGAAAACATTCCAGGTAGTCCTTGGCCCATGGTTGAGGCAATACGAACTGCGGAGAAACGAACGAAGTGAGGTCACCATCTCATCATAAGCAGGTTGAGTAATTCAGCATCACCAAAGACAGAGAAAGCTCTGTCCAAGAAAGAAATTTTTGTGAGGTCAACAAACCATAAACATTGTTTTGCACAAGCATAATAAATTTGCTACTGAAATATACAATAATATAATAAAAGAAATGAACTCAAACTCACACATGCATTAGTTGTAGCATGTAAATTAAAATCCAGATTATTTACAGCAGTACACCTCTTTAGAATTTGAAAAATCACTGAGGCATGTGGGAAAGGTCCTATGTCATAACAAGTCATAGAACTGCTGAAGCTGCTGCATAACATGAATATTCATAGATCCAAAAAAGAGAAAGAGCACTATATAAGAAGAATAAATAAGAAGAAAAGACCAGCCTAAAGGATGAACAAACCTGTTCTATCCCTCCAATACATCCCTGTACACAATATTCTTAGTGCTTTTTCCAGTGGGGTCTATGTCTATATTTGGCTTGGCCAGAATCCGAGTGGTCTGCCTTGACACACCCCTTGAAAGTGCAACATAAAGCTGGCCATGGGAGAATACAGGCTCTGGGAGGTAAATACCAACGGTCGGAATGGTTTGCCCCTGGGCTTTGTTGATGGTCATTGCAAAACTCAACCGGATGGGGAACTGTTTCCTCTTAAACTTGAATGGAAGTGAAATGTCCTCCGAGGGCGACAAAGGGATCCTCGGTATGAACACTCTATTTCCAGCATGTTGTCCACCGACAATCTCGGCGTCGATTGCGTTATCCTGGAATGCTCTAATCATCAGTCTTGTTCCATTGCACAACCCATTGTGTGGATCGAGATTTCGGAGAAGAATGACGGGACAATTGATTTTGAGTTTCAAATCATGCGGGGGCAGGCCATTTGGAGTCAGTGAGTTGAGATAGTCTAGTGGGTAGTTATTGCGTGCATCATCCTCGACAGAGTCAAAGCTATAATATACCTTTGCCTGGCCAGGAAATCGGTCAATCATCTTTTTATTCAGATTGTCCACATGATCATTCTTCGTTAAAAGAATGGCACGTGCACTCATGTAGGGTCCAGATGTGGCGTTCTCATGAAGTGATGGGAACACATCTTCAATAAGCTTGTTCACTGGTTCTTCGGTAGGAGTGAAAGGAATAACAATGTCATCCGGAAGACGCACATAGTCACCACCGATCGTCTCTTCTGTTCCATTGCCTATTCTTAGTAGGTACTCGGAGAACCACTGATCGGTTTGTGCCCTCATATTGCGCGTGAGTCGTATCTTCCTAATCTTATCCCATAAATAAGACCTATGTAGAGTAGCATCAGTGATTTGAGCTCTTGTCCCACGTGTTACAACGGGAAGGACCTGCCTAAAATCTCCTCCAAACACCACGACTTTCCCCCCAAAAGGTAAAGCAGATCCCATGATGTCCTGTAGGGACCTATCAAGCGTCTCAACAGTTTGACGCTTCGTCATGGCTACTTCGTCCCAGATTATTAAAGATTCCATACGGAGCAGCTTTGCGGTACCACTCTGCTTGGTGAAATTGCATGTGCTGCTGTCTGTGAGCCTAATCGGAATTTTAAACCTGGAATGGGCGGTGCGCCCACCAGGCATGATCGATGCCGCTATGCCAGATGTAGCTGTAGCAATAGCTATTTGACCTAGGGAGCGGACCTTTGCAAGGAGTGCTTTGTATAGATATGTCTTCCCCGTGCCACCCGGACCATCAACAAAGAAAATCTGGCTCCTTTTATTGAGAACATGAGAGAGGATTTCATCAAAACCAGCACGCTGCTCTTTGTTAAGAGATGTAACCATGTTTATGTCTTCTTTGTCAAAAGTAACCGACAACTCCTCTTGTACCTCTCTGGAATCTCCATGGGAACACTCATCATCCACTGGATCCAAATCCGGGAGTCCATAACTGCTAATATCTTTTCCGATGGAATGCACCAGATCCCTAATGTCTCTAAGGACCATCTGCTCTAGTGCGGCCTGGTTGGGCTGGTTATGACGGTAGTCCTCACACATTGAGTCAAGGTGCTTCTCCCATAGTGATCGGATTTGGGTGACCTCGCAGAACACCAGAATAGTTGCAAAAAGCCTTCTCAGAGCATACGGCATTTGGAAAGTAGCTGCCTCGGTCAAGCAATCATGAAGTGACTTGTCTGTCTCTATGAGACCTCTTCGCTCACATGATTCTCTGAAAGTCAAGCAAGGCCTGCCATTTACACACTTCAAATCCTCAAATGATGTTGCACCTCTCACATGATTCATGAGCACTCTAAGGAAGTACCTCTCACCTTCAGCAGGATGCGCATAGACAATTCTTCCAATCTGCCCCCGCCCCTTTAATTTTCTTTTCTGCCACTTCTTCTTACCCTTGATCCACCGGTAGAATTCTGGGAACTCTTTGTACAGGAAGTTCCTCGCAAAAGGATCCACCAGGTTCATATTGAAAAATTCAGTGAGCATGGTACTGGAAGAAGAGGGCCGGCTGATGACGTCATCAAGATTATCGCCATCTCTGAATGTGACAGGCTGCATATCTTCCAAATGAAGTTGCAGTTGGAGAACAGATGGAGAGACACCGAACATTCGGAAACCGCAAATCCTAGTGATAGACTCCTGTGGCCCCACAAACCTAGCATCCATGTATTGTTTAATCTCATTGATTACTTCACCATCATTCTCACCCGTTGGATCGACTGAGAATGAGGCACGATCATGTCCTTTATAGATGTACTTGAATAAGTATTTCACGGCCTTGATGCTAGAGCAAGCTTCAACATTGATGTGACAATTATACCGCATAAGCAGACCAGGGTTGTATGGGACAACCCATCTATTATCCAGCTCTGCTCTTCTGACCTTCACTTGTTGACCATCGTGCCTCCTCCTATAGATAGGATATGAGTCCTTTCCTTGTTGCGTGGCATCACAAAACTGCCGAGGATAGCGAAATCGACATTGACCATCTATCATGCAAGGACAATTTTTCCTAAGAGCACCACATGGTCCATGGAGCATATGTTTGACCACCAGAGCATGCAATACAGGGTACTTGTCCTTGTTAGGAAGTTCTGCTGATATCACCTTGTCATATCCGTCTGGGTTTGTTAGCTTGCTATCCGAGCTCATGATCAGAAGCATGTGCTCGTGTGGCAGCCCCCTCTTTTGAAACTCGGTAACATGGACATATGCAACAACCTCACCAAAGTACTGTTTTTTTATCAAGAGATCCTTCATACTTCGCAGTTTGGCCCTGTATACTCTTGCCACAAGGTCTGGACGGTCTTGTGGTGTCTGCCCGGGTTCAAGTCTGGATGTAATTTCCTCCCAGTGCGGGTTGCAAGTCATTGTGATAAAGTAATCAGGCTTCCCAAACCGTTGGACTATCGCCATCGCATCAAGGAATCTTCGCTGCATGTCTCTATCACCTCCGGGGAAAGTCCTCGGAAGCACGATTCTCTTACCAACCCGACAACCACGTGTCTCTCCAGCATCCATGACATCAACAACACCCTTAAGAAAATAAATCAATCAAAATATCATTCTGCATGGTATTTTTAAATGTGTAGGGTCCATGTGTGTGTAATATAAAATGGAAATGTAGAACAACATGATACCTGGTATAGATCAGCACGGATGCGTTTTTGATTCTTAGGCTTGGAGAAGAAATCAAGTCTCATAGTCTCCATCTTGATGTACATGTCGACTGCCCATTGCTGGAAACCACGTGCACCGAACAATATAATGTTGAAGAGTCCTTTCCTGACTTGTAGCTTGAAGCAATAGTACTCTCTTGCGCTGACAAATTTTCTGGACCCTCCGGTTGCATTATCATCGTGGTCCTCTTCGTCATCTAGAACATGGATAAAGAAATGCTTGATTGGTGATCTCCACAAACAATGAATAAAATGTGAAACGCGTTGAAAGCATGCGGATAATTACCTGCTACCTCATCCGTGTTTTGTTCCATATGTAAATCTGAACTCCGATCTAGACCTTGCAAGTCTTCACGCTCGATGTCATCCTCGGTGTCCTCTTGAGCAACTTGAGGTGGTGTCTCATATGGTATCGAACGGTTCCATCCCGTCTCCCCTCTCGGGAAAAATAATGGATACGCCAAAGGATCATAGCAACCATAGTAAGCTCTAATATATATTGGACGGTCCCCTTTGCCATGCACGACAACTTGCCTATCAAAAGTGTTTTCTGGGTCACTCCCTTCAACCCACATCGCGGCCACCTGGGAAGCGGTTGGGGCATTGTATCTTCGTTGGTCCAGTCTTATATCTGTGTTAAGGGATATCCTATATTCTTCTAGGTTCGGAACAGATCCACAACTCTTGAAGGTTTGTACATATGGGTTGTCCTCTAGTATCTCTAGAATCTTTCGTATGATATTGATATCAAGGTCTGGAGACCGCTTGACTCTATGTTCCAAGGTTTCATCTGTATCATAGAAGTAGAGCTGGAGATGTCTAGGTCCTTGACCACCAGGCACCAGATCGTCCATCTTATAATACATTGCCCCTTGTGCTACAAATGTATACACACCGGTTCTCGCTGCATTGCTGACCGTCTTATCAAGGGTGACTCCAAGCCTTGTAAAGGAGAAATGGGTATTGAAATATCGGATGTGCTTTCTGAAATATTTTGCATCAGCATCAACCTGACTTGTAAACAACCGGCGCAACTCGTCAGGAACTTCAGGGGTAGCTATCTTGACTTTTCCTTTTCTGCAACAGAAAGCGGGACCCTCATATTGCAGCCTCATTGCTCCGCAATGTATGCAATCTTTTACTGGCTTAAACACATGATGCTTGGTTGGTAGATTGTGGTACACGAAGTCATAAGGATCGACAATCTCATTCGCCTTACTGGGAGGAAGATCACTTGTGTCCCGCCACGATTCGAACACGTCGCCTGCCAAGATATAACAAGCCGAAGAAATTGGATCTGAGCAAATTTTAATATAATACATACGAATAAATTAGGACCAAATTTACCTGTACCACTAAAAAGCCTGCTCTCCTCGTCATCATCATGTATTGTTTGTTCCTCTTGTGTGTTATCTATGTGCAAAACATGTAAATATTATTACAGATGTGCAAAACATGTTAATTATACTTTCACATTTCATAGTGCTAGCATTTGTATATATGAAGGCTTTATGTGCAACCAACACTAAATATTCCATTTTAACCTCTGAATAAGCTAATCATAATTGCAGAAACTGAAGGTTCAAAATGAATGTTAATCCAGACATGAACTGAAATAGTGATAGACAATTTACCTTGTGTATCAGCTGCTGGCTCCATTGGCTCATATATTCCATGTGGATCTGACTCCTCATCATGGTTGGTGTCATCTAAAAATGTGTACAAATTGGTTTTTTACCATACAGTCTAGCGTCAGTTATAGGTATATGATTACTAAGTTGGTTCTAGTTACCTGCAGGGCTGTTGGCGTGTGATGGTTGAACTTGATTGGAAGGTGTACATGGTTATCTTTGGCTTGAACCGCTGGCCTCCCTCACAATGCCAGATTGGTCTGATAAGGGTAAGGAACTTCGTCTCCCCATCTTGTAAGCACGATTTCTCTGCAGGACAACATCTTTCTCCTCCGTTGTCATTCCCGAGTATGATTCCCTTTTACGACGACGTTCCTTTTCAGAATATGCTTCTGAAATAAATAATAAATGAAAATCATAATGTGAATGTCAAGTCCAAAGTATACATCCTGAAGTCGGGAGAAATTAATCCGTATTGCCAGGTTAGTTTTGGTATACCTCTCATTTTGACGGAGGGACCATAGATATAAGATGTGGGGGTAACCTGCATTCCATTGGTCCCTGCCATGTTTCCAATGTGAGGCACATCCGTCGACTGTCGTTGGTAAGTCATATTTGTATGCAACCAGTCGTTGCTGTGATGTTCGTCGACAACAGTCCTGCTGCATTGCGTGCCTTGCAGTTGGTTCATCTCGTATTGATCCAGTAGAACCTGGCTAATACCTACAAAGATGCACAAACGATTGTGCTAGCATGCACTTGCACATGAAAGGTACATATGCTGACATGCACTTGCATATCCTAAAGAGTTCAATAGGCAGAGGGCTAAAGAGTGGTATGTAAAAATAAACATGTAAGTAATCTGCTCCAACTCTTTCTGTTTTTTGTATGGATTTGTTGTAAATTAAAGGCTCTATTTGGTATTTTCTAATTAAAGCTGTAATACTGCTATGGGTTTTGACGATAGACATAGAGATCGAAAACAAGGTTGGCAGGCAAGATGCTGTAATTACTTTGAACCACCTTGGTCTGAACATATTTAGTTGATTGATGGTATTTTGTCTCATGGTATTATTTGTATTTGTCTTCATATTGCTTGTGCACATAAAATCCATCAAAAACATGACTATGATTCCTTGCAACTTAGTGCTATGATTTTCAATGTTGATGATACAAAGGATGAGTAATTCGTAACCAGTGAGAAGAATCCAAAACTCACTCTCAAGTCGGTTGGTCAGGGTTTTCATGTCTTCATTAATGGATAAATAATAGGTAATGATGAGAGTCTCTAACTGTTTGCCAAATAATTGTATCTCATTCTGGTTACTAGAACTGTGTATGGATCTGCAGAAAACCTAAAACTTGCATATACTGGGAATGTGGAACTATGGGCAAGGGACAATACTATTTCCTTCTTAAGTTAATACTTGATTTTGTGTGAGGACATGATCACCGGCCTCAAAGATTGAAGATGAGCGAGGCGGTGAGGGTTGGTAATCAAATTCGTCAGATTACACGTGTGCACCTTTGCTGACACGCACTTGCACATGAAAGGTACATATGTGATCATATTTATTACCAGGTGAAGTAGACGATGGGGTACATGTCTGTGCTGCTTTCTTCTGTTCGCGAGCCATACGAAGTTTCATCAGATATGCTGCCTTCTTCTCGTGGGATAGACTTGCATACCAACTGACTTTTTTTCGTACGACATTAGCCTGATCTGGTTGAGCTTTGTTAGTACCAGGACTTCCAGCCATGCTCCCCACATCTGGCATCATGAATATATATAGTTGTATCTTGAACATTAGAGAAGACAAATGCATAATCTGTGATTAGGAAAGTTGAACAGGACAGTAGGAGTTCTTACAACGTAAATTCTGTGTGGCAGATGATTCTGTTACTTCGTCACTGACGCCATCAGATGCAACTCTATTCTCGAGGTGAGACATACATTTTTTTTATGTTCTTGTGCTTTCCTTTCATCGAATAGTTTGACATCCAAATTTTGGCCAGACCGTTTATTCCTCCCGTCCATTTGTACTCCATGTTGATGATGATCAATGATTGCTGAGGCACCAACTGCACCTAGTGAAGCAGAGGTAAGTACATAAAAATAAATTGGACGAAAAAAGGGTTCAACATTTTACCATCTTTCTGTGTGTTGATTATGTTGCTGACAGTAGTACATTGGACTTTATGTGATGGCCCATCCAGTGTGCATGCTTCTTGGTCATGGTCAAGAGTAGTCATGTTTGAATACTTCTTCTGCTGGCGGGCTATACGGCGCTTTTCGAGGTATTTTTCTTTATCCTCATGAGAAAGGCGGGCATGCCAGCCGTGACCAGTGGTTTTTTTTTGTTGCCCCTCTTGATTACATGTTAGAGTTGCACCCTCATCCGAAGGGATGTTTGTTAGGTCTTTGAATGGGGAGCGATTCGCTGATCGTAGCTCCGAGGCTGATGCCTTATTATTGTTCATCTCGGGAAGCTGTAACTGAAGCAGTCCCATTGTTAGCAAAAAGAGTACATAGACAAAAGCAAGATTACAGTGGAGTACAGTGTATACTTGTAACAGAATAGTAACAATTTATAACGCGAAGATTGAGTATTTGAGAAACCCACAATGGTTACACGAAATACCTATTGTTTTTTGTAATCGCATGAATATATATATATCACCTAATCCGTAGTCCGTTGTTTTGTGCAGGATGCAGGTGAAGTCGCGGCGGCAACGTGCTGACCCTGAGAGGGAGACGCGATCCGGTGTGGGGGAGGCGCAGTCGCAGAGAGAGGAAGAGAGCCTCGGCGAGGTGTAAGCAGGGGTAGCCGGCGGTGATGAGCCGGTGTGCAGGAGCCCCGGCGGTGATGAGTCAGTGTGCAGGATCCAGCGTGTGTGCTGCAGCACACACGCCGGAGAACGGCGGCTATTTCGCGAAGGTAGACAGCCGCGGCAAGGCGTGAGCAGGAGTAGCGCGGAGCACACACGCCGGAGAACGGCGGCTATTTCGCGAAGGTAGACAGCCGCGGCAAGGCGTGAGCAGGAGTAGCGCGGCCGTGTTGCCGGTGTGCCGGAGGCAGCGCGTGTGTTGCAGCAGCGATCGCGGGAGAAGGGTAGTTTTTTCCCCAAGGTGGAGCTGTGAACTGCTGCCCACGCGTGGAAGAACGGTTGTTTTATTTTGCTGGAATTATCGGTAGCTTTTGCTGAGAGATCGTTTGGTGGAGATGTTTAGCCCTTAACATTGGAGCATAGTGGGGCGTTGGATGTACTCTTTGAACGGCTGATATAGTTTGGATCTCCGGCTCTCTCTCTTTTTATATTAGTGGAGATATGTTACGACGATCTAAATTGGTCGTAATCGACAAGGAATAACATTGTAAATTATATTCAATAAATTATGACGATTTCATGTAATCAAATTACGACGTTTTGTACTTAAATCGTCGTAATTTTTTAGGGTTTTGAACCCTCCAAACTGCTAACGACTATTCATAGTGAAATTGTCATTGAATCATGACGTTTTTACCCAAAGTCACTAAGAGAAGGTCACAAGTCAACACATTTCTTGTAGTGTTGGCCCCTCATTATATAGGTGGAAGCCCCAAGTGTTGGACTACAAATCTCCAAATAAGATCCGAACTCAAAACCTTCCATATGGTGGGAAACCTTCCCAAGCTAGGATTCCCACTAGAGGTGGGAATTCCACCTTCCATATGGGGGGGTGGCCGGCCCCCCACTTGGGACTCCACCCCTCTAGGGTTGGCCGGCCATGGAGGTGGAGTCCCATGTGGACTCCACCTTCCTAGGTGGTTTCTTCCGGACTTTTCTAGAACCTTCCATAGAACCTTCCGCATCATTTTAATTCACATAAAATGACATCCTATATATGAATCTTATTCTCCGGACCATTCCGGAACTCCTCGTGATGTCCGGGATCTCATCCGGGACTCCGAACAAATATTCGAACTCCATTCCATATTCAAGTTCTACCATTTCAACATCCAACTTTAAGTGTGTCACCCTACGGTTCGCGAACTATGCGGACATGGTTGAGTACTCACTCAGACCAATAACCAATAGCGGGATCGGAGATCCATAATGGCTCCCACATATTCAACGATGACTTTAGTGATCGAATGAACCATTCACATACGATACCAATTCCCTTTGTCACGCGATATTTTACTTGTCCGAGGTTTGATCATCGGTATCACACTATACCTTGTTCAACCTCGTCTCGACAAGTACTCTTTACTCGTACCGTGGTATGTGGTCTCTTATGAACTTATTCATATGCTTGCAAGACATTAGACGACATTCCACCGAGAGGACCCAGAGTATATCTATCCGTCATTGGGATGGACAAATCCCACTGTTGATCCATATGCCTCAACTCATACTTTCCGGATACTTAATCCCACCTTTATAACCACCCATTTACGCAGTGGCGTTTGATGTAATCAAAGTACCTTTCCGTATAAGTGATTTACATGATCTCATGGTCATAAGGACTAGGTAACTATGTAACGAAAGCTAATAGCAAATAACTTAATGACGTGATCTTATGCTACGCTTAAATGGGTGTGTCCATTACATCATTCATATAATGATATAATCTTGTTATTAATAACATCCAATGTTTATGATTATGAAACTAATCATCTATTAATCAACAAGCTAGTTAAGAGGCTTACTAGGGACTCTTTGTTGTTTACATATCACACATGTATCAATGTTTCGGTTAATACAATTATAGCATGGTATATAAACATCTATCATAAACATAAAGATATATATAATAACCACTTTTATTATTGCCTCTTGGGCATATCTCCAACATCTCCCACTTGCACTAGAGTCAATAATCTAGATTACATTGTAAGGTACCTAACACCCATGGCATTCGGTGTTGGTCATGCTTTGCCCTAGGGAGAGATTTAGTCAACGGATCTGCTACATTCAGATCAGTGTGTACTTTGCAAATCTTTACTTCTCCATCTTCGATGTACTCGCGAATCGAATGATAACGCAGCTTGATATGCTTCAGCCTCTTGTGTGACCTTGATTCTTGAGCATTGGCGATGGCACCCATGTTGTCACAGTAGATGACTAGTGGGTCCAATGCACTAGGAACCACACCGAGCTCTATAATGAACCTCTTCATCCATACCGCTTGATGAAGCCTCTGAAGCCGCTATGTACTCCGATTCTTTGAGGATTTCGCCACCGTGCACTGCTTCGAGCTTGCCCAGCTTTGCAGCACCATTCAATATAAACACGTACCCAGATTGAGACTTAGAGTCATCGGGATCGGTGTTCCAACTTGCATCGGTGTAACTTGTTACAACGAGCTCTTGGTCACCTCCATAACAAAGAAACATATCCTTAGTTCTTTTCAAGTACTTCAAGATATTCTTGACCGCTGTCCAGTGTTCCATTCTGTATCACTTTGATATCTGCTAGTCAAACTAACATCATGTGCTATATCCGGTCTTGTAGCATGGCATACATGATAGAGCCTCTGCGAGGCATAGGGGATCGACTCATCCTTTCTCTTTCTTCTGCCGTAGCGGGACCTTGAGTCTTACTCAAGACCTTGCAGGTAACATAGGTAAGAATCCTTTCTTACTTTCGTCCATTCTAAACTTCTTTAGAATCTTGTCCAGTATGTACTCTGTGATAGCCCTATTAGACGTCTTGATCTATCTCTATAAATCTTGATGCCTAATATATATGATGCTTCACCAAGGTCTTTCATTGAAAAACTATTATTCAAATAACCCTTTACATTGCTTAATAGTTCTATATCATTCCCAATCAATAATATGTCATCTACATATAATATCAGGAATGCTACAGAGCTCCCACTCACTTTCTTGTAAATACAAGCCTCTCCATGACACTGTATAAACCCGAAGTCTTTGATCACCTTATCAAAGCGTCGGTTCCAACTTCTTGATGCTTGCTTCAGTCCATAGATTGAACGCTGAAGTTTGCATACTTTGTCAGCATTTTTAGGATCGACAAAACCTTTGGGTTGTACCATATACAACTCTTCCTCAATGTCTCCATTAAGGAACGCCGTTTTGACATCCATCTGCCAAATCTCATAATCGAAAAATACAGCTATTGCTAACAAAATCCTCACAGATTTTAGCTTCGCTACGGTGAGAAAGTCTCATCGTAGTCAACACCTTGAATTTGTCGGAAACCCTTTGCGACAAGTCGAGCTTTATAGATAATATTACCATCGATCTGTTTTTCTCTTGAAGATCCATTTATTCTCGACAGCCTTTCGGCTATCAGGTAAGTCTACCAAAGTCCATACTTTGTTATCATACATGGATCCCATTTCGGATTTCATGGCTTCTTGCCATTTGTTGGAATCTGGCTCATTATCTTCTTCATATGTCGCAGGGTCTTCATCATTGTTATCCACAATCATGACATTTAGACAAGGATCATACCAATCGGGAGTGGCACGTTCCCTTGATCTGCGAGGTTCAGTGGCTATCTCATTTGAAGTTTCATGATCATTATCATTAGCTTCCTCTGTTGCGGTGGCGTACAGGAACATCTTCCGGCACTATGCTACTCGATCAACGAGTAGAGATTCTTCAATCTCATCGAGTTCTACTTTTCTTCCAGACTTCTTTAGTGAGAAATTCTTTCTCAAGAAAGGTTCCGTTCTTAGCAACAAAGATCTTGCCTTCGGATCTGTGATAGAAAGTGTACCCTATAGTTTCCTTAGGGTATCCTATGAAGACGCATTTCTCCGCTTTGGGTTCTAGCTTGTCCGGTTGTAACTTTTTTACATAGGCTTCGCAACCCCAAACTTTAAGGAACGACACTTAGGTTTCTTATTAAACCATAATTCATACGGTGTCATTTCAACGGATTTTGATGGTGCTCTATTTAAAGTGAATGCGGCTGTATCTAATGCATAACTCCAAAATGATAACGGTAAATCAGTAAGAGACATCATAGAACGAACCATATCTAAGAGAGTTTGATTACGACGTTCGGACACACCGTTTCGTTGTGGTGTTCCCGGCGGTGTCAATTGTGAAAGTATTCCACATTTCTTTAAATGCATGCCAAACTCATAACTCAGATATTCACCTCCGATCGTAGAAATTTAATCTTCTTGTTACGTTGATTTTCTACTTCACTTTGAAATTCCTTAAACTTCTCGAAAGTTTCGGATTTATGTTTCATTAAATAGATATACCCATATCTACTCAAATCATCTGTGAAGGTTAGAACATAACGATAACCACCGCGCGATGCTACACTCATTGGTCCGCACACATCGGTATGTATGATTTCCAATAAGTCGTAGCTCGCTCCATCATACCCGAGAATGAGTCTTAGTCATTTTTCCCATCGGACATGCTTCGCATCTATCAAGTGATTCAAAGTCAAGTGATTCAAGTAATCCATCGGTATGGAGTTTCTTCATGCGTTTCAATCCAATATGACCAAGACGACAGTGCCACATATAAGTAGAATTATCATTTAATTTAATTCGCTTAGCATCAATGTTATGTATATGTGTATCGCTACTATCGAGATCTAACAGAAATAAGCTTTTCAGGTGCTCGACCATAAAAGATATTATTCATAAAAATAGAACAACCATTATTCTCGACTTGAATGAATAACCGTCTTGCATTAAACAAGATCCAGATATAATGTTCATGCTCAATGCGGGTACAAAATAGCAATTATTTAGGCTTAAAACTAATCCCGAAGGTAGATGTAGAGGAAGTGTGCCGACAGCGATCCCATCGACTTTGGATCCATTTCCAACGCGCATCGTCACTTCATCCTTCAGTCTTCGTTTATTCTTTAGTTCTTGTTTCGAGTTACAAATATGAGCAACCGAACCAGTATCAAATACCCAGTACTAGTACGAGAACCAGTGAGATAAACATCTATAACATGTATATCAGATATACCTTCTTTCTTCTTCTTGACAAGGCCGCTCTTGAGATCCGCCAAATACTTGGAGCAATTACGCTTCCAGTGTCCCTTCTCCTTGCGAATAGCACTCAGCATCAGGCTTAGGGCAGACTTAGGTTTCACGGGGGCAACTTTCTTGCCACTCTTCTTGTTCTTGCCTTTAGACTTGCCTTGTTTCTTGAAGCTGGTGGTCTTGTTGACCATCAACACTTGGTGCTCTTTCTTAATTTCAATCTCAGCAGATTTTAGCATGGCGAAGAGTTCAGGTAACTCTTTGTTCATGTTCTGCATATTGTAATTCATCACAAAGTTCTTATAACTAGGTGGCGGTGATTAAAGGACACGATTAATCCCCAGTCTGTTAGGAATCACTATTCCCAAGTCACTGAGTTTCTTCGCATGCCGGTCATGGCGAGCATGTGCTCACTAACGGAGCTGCCTTCTTCCATCATGCAGTGAAGAAGTGTTTCGATGCTTCATAGCATTCCACGGCCGCATGAGTCTCAAAGATAGTCTTTAACTCATTGATTAACTCATGTGGATCGTGGTGCTCAAAACGTTTTTGAAGATCGGCTTCCAGGCTGCACAGGGCACACCGAACTTGAGAGTACCGAGTTTTCCGAGTCGCGTAAACATTCTTTACTTCATCGGTTTCAGTTTCTGCAGGAGGGTCACCTAGCGGTGCATCAAGCACATATTGCAAGTTTCCGCCATTGAGGAAGATCGTCACATGACAGAACCAGTCGGTGAAGTTGCTACCGTTGCTCTTAAGTTTTCTTTCTCTAGGAACTGGTTAAAATTGATTGAGGACGCCATATCTACAACATATTTGCAATAGTTTAGACTAATGTTTATGACAAATTGAGTTCAATTTTTAATTTAACAAAATTAAAAACTAGGTGAACTCCCACTCAAAACAATATCCCTCGCATTGTTTTAGTGATCACACGACCAAATCCATCACACCTATGCCCGATCATCACGAGACAAGATGTAATTTCAATGGCGAACACTCAAAGTGTTCATCATATCAATCATATGATTCATGCTCTACCTTTCGGTATCACGTGTTCCGAGACCATGTACGTACATGCTAGGCTCGTCAAGGCCACCTTAGTATCTGCTTGTGCAAAACTGACTTGCACCCGTTGTATGCACTTGTTGATTCTATCACACCCGATCATCACGAGATGCTTCAAACGACAAGTCTTGGCAACGGTGCTACTAAGGATGAACACTTTATTATCTTGAAATTTTAGTGAGAGGGATCATCTTATAATGCTACCGTCGCGATCTAAGCAAAATAAGATGCATAAAAGGATTAACATCACATGCAGTTCATATGTGATATGATATGGCCCTTTTGTCTTTGCGCCTTTGATCTTCATCTCCAAAGCACGAACATGATCTCCATCAACAACGGGCATGATCTTCATCATCGTCGAAGCACCAAGGTCAATGGCACCGTCTTCATGATCGTCCTCCATGTAGCAACTATTACAACTACTTTGAAATACTACTCAACATGAAATTTAAAGACAACCATAAGGCTCCTGCCGGTTGCCACAATACAATAATGATCATCTCATACATAGTCATCATCACATTATGGCCATATCACATCACCAAACCCTGCAAAAACAAGTTAGACGTTCTCTAATTTGGTTTGCATATTTTATGTGGTTTAGGGTTTCGAGTAAGATCCAATCTACCTACGAACATCAACCACAACGGTGATACTAGTGTTGTCAATAGAAGAGTAAATTGAATCTTCACTATAGTAGGAGAGACAGACACCCAAAGCCACTTATGCAATACAAGTTGCATGTCAAGCGTGGAGCAAATCTCATGAACGCGTCATGTAAAGTTAGCTCGAGCCGCTTCATCCCACTATGCCACAAAGATGCAAAGTACTCAAGCTAAAGATAACATAAGCATCAACGCCCACAAAACCATTGTGTTCTACTCGTGCAACCATCTATGCATAGACACGGCTCGATACCACTTTGTAGGATAACGTAGCATAGAAAACAAAAATTTCCTACCGCGAACACGCAATCCAAGCCAAGATGCAATCTAGAAGACGGTAGCAACGAGGGGATTATCAAGTCTCACCCTTGAAGAGATTCCAAAGCCTACAAGATGAGGCTCTTGTTGATGCGGTAGACGATCACTTGCCGCTTGCAGCGCGTAGAAGATCTTGATCACGGCGCCACGAACGGCAGCACCTCCGTACTCGGTCACACGTTCGGTTGTTGATGAAGACGATGTCCACCTCCCCGTTCCAGCGGGCAGCGGAGTAGTAGCTCCTCTTGAATCCGACAGCACGACGGCGTGGTGTCGGTGGCGGTGGAGAAATCGGAGCTTCGCTAAGCGTGCGGGATATGGTGGAGGAGCGGGGCGCTAGGGTTTGGGGAGAGGGGGTGGCCGGCCACTATAGGGGGCGGGTTGTGGTCTTGGTGTGTTCGGCCCCCTCCCCTTGGCCCCTCATTATATAGGTGGAAGCCCCAAGTGTTGGACTACAAGTCTCGAATAAGACCGAACCCAAAACCTTCCATATGGTGGGAAACCTTCCCAAGCTAGGATTCCCACTAGAGGTGGGAATTCCACCTTCCATATGGGGGGTGGCCGGCCCCTAAGGGGAGTCCACTTGGGACTCCACCCCTCTAGGGTTGGCCGGCCATGGAGGTGGAGTCCCATGTGGACTCCACCTTCCTAGGTGGTTTCTTCCGGACTTTCTAGAACCTTCTAGAACCTTCCATAGAACCTTCCGCATCATTTTAATTCACATAAAATGACATCCTATATATGAATCTTATTCTCCGGACCATTCCGGAACTCCTCGTGATGTCCGGGATCTCATCCGGGACTCCGAACAAATATTCGAACTCCATTCCATATTCAAGTTCTACCATTTCAACATCCAACTTTAAGTGTGTCACCCTACGGTTTGCGAACTATGCGGACATGGTTGAGTACTCACTCCGACCAATAACCAATAGCGGGATCTGGAGATCCATAATGGCTCCCACATATTCAACGATGACTTTAGTGATCGAATGAACCATTCACATACGATACCAATTCCCTTTGTCACGCGATATTTTACTTGTCCGGGTTTGATCATCGGTATCACACTATACCTTGTTCAACCTCGTCTCCGACAAGTACTCTTTACTCGTACCGTGGTATGTGGTCTCTTATGAACTTATTCATATGCTTGCAAGACATTAGACGACATTCCACCGAGAGGGCCCGAGTATATCTATACGTCATCGGGATGGACAAATCCCACTGTTGATCCATATGCCTCAACTCATACTTTCCGGATACTTAATCCCACCTTTATAACCACCCATTTACGCAAGGCGTTTGATGTAATCAAAGTACCTTTCCGGTATAAGTGATTTACATGATCTCATGGTCATAAGGACTAGGTAACTATGTAACGAAAGCTAATAGCAAATAACTTAATGACGTGATCTTATGCTACGCTTAAATGGGTGTGTCCATTACATCATTCATATAATGATATAATCTTGTTATTAATAACATCCAATGTTCATGATTATGAAACTAATCATCTATTAATCAACAAGCTAGTTAAGAGGCTTACTAGGGACTCTTTGTTGTTTACATATCACACATGTATCAATGTTTCGGTTAATACAATTATAGCATGGTATATAAACATCTATCATAAACATAAAGATATATATAATAACCATTTTATTATTGCCTCTTGGGCATATCTCCAACACGGCCCCACCCGCGAAAACCGACGTGCCGCTAGGCGCCGGCGCGCCCGATTCGTGCCCTTCACGAAGGGGCCGCCGGCACGGGGTTGCTGGCGCTTCTATTGGGCTCGAAACCACGCTAGCATTTTTAACGGCGCGCCGGTGTTAGCCCAAAAACCACGCCGGCTCCCAAAATGCTATCGGGACCGCCGGTGGAGATGATGTAAGGATGGAGGGAGTATAGGGTAGACGGGAGGCGACGATGCCCTATGGGTGATCGCCGGAAGAGGCGCTCTGAGATCCACTCATCCCGTGAGTCCACGAGTTGAGCCTGCGTGGAATTTACGGGAGGAACACGTGATAGAGTGTTGTTCCTACGACTAAGTTTACCTGGTCTATCTAGACTATCTCTGTCGCCATATTCTACGCCCTACTGTTAATCTGATACCCGAAGTCCCCAAACTACTAGGAAAAGTCCTATTGTCTGCGCACCAAAATTGGCTACCGGTGGCGCACCAGCGCATGTAAGTGGAAACATGCCTACGGCAATGGCTTATCACCGGCGCACCAGGCTGGTGCGCTTGCGGTAACTCAATTTATCACCGACGCACTAGCCTAGTGCGCTTGCGGTAATATTTTTCAAAATTCAAAAAAAAACTAGATCTAAATCTAGATCTCATATGGTCCTGGGCGTCGGGAACCGTGGGCGTCGCTCGGGAACCGTTACCATTGACATCGCTTCGGAGAGGAGGTGGTCTCCAGAGGGGAGTGATTATCAGAGGAGGTGGCTGGCTTGAAGAGGTGGTGGTCGCCGGAGGAGTTGGTCACCTACTTGAGGAGGTGGTCGCGGGAGTAGCTCGAGGCGCCAATTGAGAGGACGAGCCAGAGCCAGCGATGCTGTCAATGTCATCATCTTCTCACAATGTGGTGGAGTGATGAGTGTAGATTGCACACCGTTGGGGAACCCCAAGAGGAAGGTATGATGAGCACAGTAGCAAGTTTTTCCTCAGTAAGAAACAATGGTATAATCGACTAGTATGAGAAAGGCGTGACTTCTGTAGTTGTTGCTAGCTGACTTGTGGAAGAGCGCACTACCGGCGTCAGCAACACCGTGGAACCTGCAGTGAGGTTGTCCCAACTTTGCCCCAACTTACAGTGAGGTTGTCAATCTCACCAGTTTTGCTTAACACAAAGGATTAAATTTATAGTGTGGAAATAGATGTTAGTTTGCAGTGGAATTAAAGAGAACAGTCCTTGTAGTAATGTCGGGGAGATGACCCCCGGTAGGTCAAGAGTGTGCCAAGCTTGGCTAAGTAAGATAGCCAGAAACCGGTTTACACAGGTAATCCGGACATGGTCGTTTCTAACCAATGATACCGGTATACCCAAGGAGTATACCGGTATATCCAAGGAGTATACCGGAACTTATGATACCGGCATAAACTAAATCGGGTTAAAGAATAAACCGGATTATGATGGCTTAGTTTAACAATGTTGGATGAAACAATCCGGTATACCAGGAGGGGTATACTGGAGTAAAGGCAACCGGTGATATCTAAGCCGGAGTTATTCCCAAGAGGAGAAAGTGAGATACAAAGGGAAAGAAGCCGGATAAAGATACCGGAAAACCGGCATAAGATACCGGTTTACCGGCATAAGATACCGGAGAACCGGCATTAGATACCGGAGAACCGGCATAGGCTCAACTGTAGCATGTCGGCATTCCAGTCAAAGATTCCTTCAAGGACCAAAGGACAAGATGAGCGAAGCACTTCAGCTTTAAACGAAGCCCTGACGCTAAAAGAGTTGATTACGAAAAAGATACTGGAGGAGGTCATCAGCCCTTGGTTAAAGACAACCCTTGGTTAAAGACAGAAGAGTCATCCCTGAAGCCAAAGAAGCTTTATAAAGTAGCTTAGGGTGTGTTCGGTTTGAGAATTTGCTGGAACGGGATGGAACGGTTCCGCGCGTGAGAAGGATTCTCGTGTTCGGTTTCGGCAGGGAATGGAACCAACTCATTCCATAGAAACGGATATTCGCCGAAGATGCGGAATCCACCCGTCCGGCCGATTCGGCCGGACGAGGTGGAACGGCTGCTAACCACGCGCTGAAAAAATTGATACTCGCTAACCACCGCCCCTGTCTCCATCGAGGTCGCCGCCGGTACAAGGTTCTCCGCCCGTCCGAGGTCGTTGCCGCCCCTGCCGCTGGTCGCCGACGCGGGCGCGAGGTCGCCGACGCGGGCGGGGGCCGGAGGTCGCTGGGCGCGAGGTCGCCCGCGGGCGGGGGCCGGAGGTCGCGCGCGAGGTCGCCGACGCGGACCAGGTCGCCGGACCGAGCGCAGGGGCGGGCGCGAGCTCGCCGGACGCGGGCCGGAGGTCACCGCTTTCCTCCTGTCCCATGATTTGGAGTCTGATTAATGGAATATTTAGATTATTTAGGCACTGATTAATTAAGTTTAGGCACAAATTCGATTTGGTTCCATTCCGCATCTTTTGGATGAACCGAACATGAGAATGGGTTGGAATGGGATGAAGTGGAATGGAATGGAATGGAATGGTTCCATTCCATCCCACTTGATCCAGAAAACGAACACACCCTTAGATCATCAAAGATACCCCTAGGGTTCCTTCCCCTGTAAGCCTCCTCTCCCCTGTATAAGAAGAGGAGGCACACCCCTGCGCGGGGGATCAGTTGAGTAGCCAGTAGAGCAGGTTTTGTACCATACATTCTTCAACCTCTGGCTTTCACCAAGTTCATCAATACATACCGGAGTTCTGTCTCTTTTTCCCCTTAAACCTTACCCTCACCCGGATCCTCAAGCGTACATTCGTTCCCAACTTAAGCCATCCCATGGCATCTGTTGTTTCACCACGACGACAGTTGGCGCCCACTGTTGGGCTAGCAGCTACGCTTGCTGGGGTTCATATCCGGGCGGGACCTTCTTCACCAACTCCGGCAAGCACCTCGCGAAGAGTCGCGGGTTTCCGCTCGTCGGGCTGCTTCATCAAACTCTTCTTCACCCGCGCCAATGTCGTCAAGAAAACCCGGGGGCTATGGCAGGCTTGCCATGCCTCTAGTAGGGTTGAAAATGAAAGGGAAACTTTCCGTCCATTTTCGAAGAAAAAGGAAATGGAGAGCAAAAAAGGGAAAAGGAAATGGCATTTTGCGGAAAACGAAAGGAAACGGAAGAATCATAAAAGGAAACGGAAATGAAAACGAGGGAGCTGTTTCCGACGGAAACGAAAACGGCAAAGGAAATTCCGGATAAATAAATATGAAAAGTTTCCGCAAATGTAACCTAGAGAGGCCCATGTTCTTGGTAGGCCTATATTTACACATGAAACTAGGCATGCAGGCCACCTACTAATTATAGACAGCCGCCTACAGTGCCGACGACTCATCTCTGTTTGAGACGATTCCACAAGACCTAGTCCCAACTCCCAAGCGATCGCAGCGATCGCGGCTTCTTCCTACAAGACAAGCGATCAGGCGGCCAAGCGACTGCCCGCGAACAGTGTTAGTGTCGACGTAAAAATATTTATGTGAACTTGCGCTTGTCTAAGTGTTACACTATGTCTGTTATGTAGTACTTTATGTTGAATTGCCACTTGTTGAAGTTGAGTGATATTCCTTGTCTTATTGTCTACTTAGTTATATGTGCTTTTTCGGTATACATACATACCAAGGTAATATGCCCGCCATTTTATTATGAAAAATATTCATTTTCGTAACGTATCCGTCCCGTATCCGCTCCACATTCATTTCCGGTGATTTTCGTTTCCATATTCGTTTCCGGGGTTTCCGATTTCGTTTTCGATTCCGTTAAGATAGGGGGAAACAAAAACGATAAGACATATTTCCGTCCGTTTTCGTTCCGTTTTCAACCCTAGCCTCTAGTTACCTGGCATCACGACAGCAACTCCGCCGCTGTGCTCGCCGACATCGCCAGCATCTATGACAGTGCCCGGGGTCTCGGCACGGCCTAGCCGCCGTGATGTGGGCCCGCATGCAAGCCTACACATCGGCGCGTCGTCTTCCCGAGCACGAGTAGCCTCAGTGCGGTGGCCACTGGTCACGCGCAGCTCCTCGGCGGCTCCGTCAACGGACCTTGCTCGCACCAAGCTCCGCCGGTCCGTTTTCCGTAGTCCGCGTCGACCATGAGTCCCAACACAAGCGCCTGTGCTGTCCGTCTTCGCGCCGGCCGCTCCACCCTCGTCGTCATCTCCGGCGGCCTCAAGAGCACGCCTTGCTCGCAGCTCCTCCGACGCCCGCGCTCGGCGACGCGGCCCATGCGCCCTTCAGCCCCGGTGTAACCGCCTGCCGCCACCGCGCATTTCCCGTCGGCCTGGTGCTCCGCAGCCACACCCGCGCAACGCCATGCGCTGGCCAACCCTCGTATTTGAATGAAAAAAAAATGAGTTGATTGGTCAAAAGGTAGTGGGCTCAGCCAATTTGAGACCGAGCCAAATAAAGCTCCTGCCAGTTCATATGCGCCCAACCGGCATCGTCATCTCTGACCTCGCGCTAGCGCCCGCGGACGTGGTTCTCCATCACCAAGTTCGCAGTCTGGTTTCGCCGCTCCGGGTTTGCTGCCGCCGATCTCGCCATGACCGGTTTCGCCGTAGCCGGTTCAGGCCACGACGGGCTTCGCCGCGACCGGCATAACCGTTTCCGCGTGACCAGCTTCATCGCTCCGGCTTAGCTTCTGCCGGCAAACGCAATCGCCACTTCCGGGATCTCCGCCGTCAGGATCACCAACTCCGGCTTCCCTGACCGGCTCTGGGCGAAGCCGACGCAGTCATTTCTGGCTTCGCATCGTCTCAACGTCGTCCGCGACCGCCTTCGCTGCAACCGGCCTCGCCTCACCAGCATCGCCGTTCCGGCATCACGCTGCGACCGGCATCGCCGTTCCGGCATCACGCTGCGACCGACATCGCCGTTCCGGCACAAGCGCTGCGACCGGCATCGACCGTGTCCGGCATCCGTGCAACCAACGTCTGCGTGACCTGACTACGCCTGCGACCCACATCCGCTGCCGCCGCAACGGCAAGTCCGCGACCAGATTTGCCCGAGACCGGTATCGTCTTCCTCGGTTCCGCCCGGCCTCCCCGTGTGTCGGCTCCGCCCGGCATCGCCATCTTCGCTTTCGCTGGCATTGTCACTGGCGCCTCTAAACGGGCTGTGACCCTCCGAGCACCATAGCGAAGGTCCGCTATCTTCCGGCTCATGCTCATTCGCGCGCCCGCGCTCGCTGTACTTATCGGTGCTGGTGCAAGCCGGCTCTACCTTCGGCGGTTAAGGAAAGAAAAATTAGAAGAAATAATGGGCAAGTGGGGCCCTGCTGCTTCAATATGGAAAGATAGGCTGAAAAAGTTTCCCGAGTCAGTGCAGCAAGAATAGCTTGAACGCACCTTGAATCAGTTGGCTAAGGGCATCTCAGGGCCGACGCATTTCGGACATCCTAAATGTCTGTTTGCGTCGGCCCGCGGACGATGTGGCGGTTTGCGTCTGGGTACATCCAGTGCGGACGCATTTTTAACCGGGGACCGCGTCAAGGTCGCTAATGGCGTTTATATGTCGACGCCGCCGGCGATTAACGTTCCAGCGTGAGGACGATCCTTCCGCGACCAATACATTGGCTAGTTTCGCGGCGTTTCACGCGCGAAACGACCGCGCCAACGCCGTTTCCACCCCGCCGTGGCTATATATTGTGGACACCGGCGGGGGCGAGGCGCACCTCAAGCTAAACCCTAGCATCCATCCGTGGCCGACCATATTAGTTGGGAGCACGTTGTTCAGATGTGCCGCCAAGTTCACCGGAGGAGGAGGAGGAGGTAGCGCCGCGGCTGGAGGCCCCAGTGGACCTCGACGCGGCGGCGAAGCGGAGGTGCGGAGGCGGTGGCGGAGGCGGCAGAGCGCGCCGGGGGCGCCTCGGGCGACCGGGTGGAGATCGCCAACGCCATGGCCGAGCTCGCCGACGCCAGGGCCGAGCTCGAGGAGGCGCGGCGGCCATGGCGGCCCTCCGGCGCGCCGTCATCCTCGACATCGCAGACGAGGACCCCCGCCGCCCTTCGATGCGCCGGCGACCAGCGGGTTCGCTCGCGTCCGAGTCCCTGGTGGCGGCGGAGAAGCCCACGCATGCGGCGGCCATGGCTCGTGGGTTCATGTGCTCCGACCGGACTCTCCAGCGTAGGGCCCCTTCTCCCGCGCGGGTCGAGGGAGAACCGGGCGCGGTCGCCATCGCCCAGGACGGCGGTGGCGGAGGCTAGGGACATGGCCCGGCGCCGAGCGCCTGGCGGCGCGCAAGGCGAAGGACGAGCCGGCGGCGGCGGCGGCGGAGGAGCGGCGGCGGCCGAGACGACGCCAACTCCATGGCCAGAACACTCCGTGGGACTCTCTGGCGAGGCCCTCGACGCCGCATGCGCACGATGAGGTGTCCGATCGCGGCGTGCGCGCGCAGGAGGCGAAGCGCTCGCGCCCGACGGCGGCGCCGGCCTCCGGCGGCCAGGGCGCGTGACTACGAGTAACCGAAGCCGGTGTAGGCCGCGCGACAGCGAGTAGGTACGGCCGTCGTAGTTTTAGGTTAACTCCACTAAGCATCTCTGTAAAGATGGTCCTTTTGGCCAATCAATAGTAATGAAAAACCTTTTGCTTAAATCACCGCCGACCGGGCCGGATGCAC
The DNA here is from genome assembly GCA_030979885.1 of Lolium multiflorum. Taxonomy (NCBI): domain Eukaryota; kingdom Viridiplantae; phylum Streptophyta; class Magnoliopsida; order Poales; family Poaceae; genus Lolium; species Lolium multiflorum. The sequence goes on from CM061749.1 coordinate 263,732,152, forward strand.
CAACGGACATTTTCCATAGCGTCCATGAGACGCAAACCTCGCATATTTGGGCCAGGTTTGCATCTCCGAGGGCGGCTGTCACTTTGCGTCACCCGGGCGGGGGTGGGACGCATTTCGGTCACGGTGGAACGGTCGCTCAGCGACCATTTGCGTCGCGCCGCTGGAGATGTCCTAAGGGAATGGTTTCGAGGCATCTGTAAGCCAAAGTAAGAGAGTGCGCAAACTCTCCTGCTGGCCTGTATGTGTCTGCCGGTTGCAACCGACATAAAAGAGAAAGAGTCAAGAAACAATGACTCGGTTGGAGATAGAAGATGCAAGAAAGAAAGAAAATGATTTAGATGAGAAAAAGTCGAGGGAAAGATATTACCAAGTCACCGCTGACATAAATTAAGTCGTTGAGCTAAATATGCCGCTGAGATCAGAAATGATCCGGGATAAAATATAAGTCTTGCATATACTGATAGACTGGCAAATCACGCCAAAATATTAGTCTGCCATAAGCTGCCGAGTTAAACTGGCAAGAAACACTACGGGAACCAGTCAAGGTGCCGATGGCAGCCGTCGGCACCTTGCCGTCGGTACAATAACGCCTCAGCACAGGCAAAGTTGCCGTCGGCACAGCATCTTGTGCCGACGGTAAAGCCGTCGGCATAGAAATAACGGCGTTTGGTAATTCTGGCTCGATTTTTTTTTTAAAAAAAAAATTCAAATTTTTTTATCCCACTTTTTTTAATCTCTCACATGCACCATTTTAACTCTAACTACATTTAATATTAGGTCAAATTCCACTAATGGTCAAACTTCCTGGTCAGTCACCCATCCTCACACTACTCCACCCCTAGCACGCTTAACTTCTCGGTTCCATTTAGACTAGATTTCATGAAAGAAATGACACCTTGTTGACAATAATACCATATCAATACTATTAACCCTTATTACTTGATGTTGCACATCATTATTTTTTGAATTCCAAATAATTACCTACATAAACAACAAGAATAAGTATATTAATCTTGAATTTAAATGGACAATCAAATAATTTATTTTTTTCTTTTTTATTTAATATGGAATAATTAATATCTTTAAATCTGTTAATCAAAATTTGACAAATAATATGTCTAAATCGATTAGAAAAATGAGAGGAATCCAAATATGACATCTATATAATATTTTGAATCTAAAAATATTTTTTCCAAAAATTCATGAGCATTAGATCATGTACCAGTATTTCAAATCTGGCCGGCCTCCTACCGATTCGGCAGGAATTTGTTTTTTTCATGAGGGATGGACGGAAAAGTTTCAGATACACCGGTTGGGAAATTTTCCATCTTAGGTGGTCTAGTATTTTTTAAAATGTGTTGGTATCAATGTGAAACTTTAATTTGGTGGTTGCTTCACAAAACATCCCGTTTTCGGCACCTCAAAAACGGAAAATCGCTTTTTCGCGATGAAAAGGAAAATTTCCTCTTGCAACATCGTAAGACATCTCAAGATACACATGTGTGCATAATATAGGCACATTATCATAAACTAATGAGCGATTCTATCCATAAAATTGGTCGTTCGACCTAAATGTCATTAAACCTCGAACATGATAGCTCATTTTGTGATGTTCGCAATTTTCCAACTTTAATATTTTTCTTTGCAACTATGATATATAATATGACAGCACGCGAAGGTTTCACATTGTTTGGATCATTTTTGAATTTTTATGCCCGTTTCAAACTATATTCAAAACGGCAGGCATGAAGATCCTTTGTCCGGGGCTGAGGCTCGCTAAACTTGCACTGGATCTCTGATGAAATAGCATGTTGTGAATCTAAAAATAATTTTTACAAAAAATCTTGAGCAATATATCATGTACCTGTAGTTCAAATCTGGTCGGCCTCCTACCGATTCGGCAGGAATTTATCTTTTTTATTAGGGGTGGACAGAAAGGTTCCAGATACACCGGTTAAGAAATTGTCCATCTTATGTGGTCTAGTATTTTTGAAAAATGTGTTGGTACCAATGTGAAACTTTAATTTAGTGGTTGCTTCACAAAACACCCCGTTTTCGACACCTCAAAAATGGAAAATGGTTTTTTCGTGCGATGAAATGGAAAACTTCCTCCTGCAACATTGTAAGACATCCCAAGATGCACATGTGTGCACAATATGGGCACATAATCATAAACTATACCGCGATTCTATCCATAATATTGGTTGTTCTGTGTGAAAGCCATAAAACATCGGATATGATAGCTCATTTTTTTGAAGGTTCTTTGTGATATTCTAAATATTCCAAGTTTGATATTTTTCCAAGATAGAACTTATTTTTCTGAAAATTTTGATATATTATTTGTATTTTTCTGAATTATAATGATTTAGTTATGATTTTTTGAAAATTAATGTGGTAAAATGGAAAATAGCTATGCCGACGGCTTTGTCGTCGGCAGGGCTAAAATATATGCCGACGGCTTGGCCGTCGGCACGGCTGACGCTGTTAGCTCTCCGTCACGGCGGAGAGGCTGTGCCGACGGCCGAAACTGTGCCGACAGTTGCCGTCGGCACAGACCTTCATGTGCCGACGGTTTACTTGTGCCGACGGCTGACCTGCTGGTCTGGCCAGAACAAGTCCTGTGCCGACGGCCCCGATATTTTGCCGTCGGCACAGGATCTGGCCGTCGGCACCTTGACTGGTTCCCGTAGTGCCCGAGATCTAAATCCGTCTTACGTCCGCTGACATATAAAAACCGGCATATGTCTGGTGACATGGCCTATGCGGATAAAAGCTGGCATATGACTCATCCTTGTTCACGGAGAATCCCGGCTCACCTGCATCTTCTTCATCATCTTCACCGACGATACAAACGTAAGTCTTATACTATGTGTAGAGTCGTATCATGAGCACGAGGCTAACCACAAAATTAACTCGGGGACTAGCCCACCTTAGCTTATTTATGATATATATGCATTGAATAACCTTGTCTTAGCATGACTATTTTCGGATGAGAATTCATCGCTACCATTAACCTTCTTTGCACATCATATATATTGACATCATACAGTCTGTCTCAGATCGCCGTTTATTCGGTTTGCCAAAGTATCATGGCACCATCTAATATCTCATATCGCCATTTATCATGACACCATCTAATATCTCATATCGCCATTTATTATGACACCATCTAATATCTCATATCGCCATTTATCATGGCATCATCAAATATCTCAGATCATCGTTTATTTCAGTTTGCCAAAATATCATAGCGTCATCTAATATCTTAGATCGCCGGTTATCCCGGTTGGCCAAAGTATCATGGCAAAGCCAGCTACATCGTATCACAAGTAACGTGGCATTGATCACTATGTCAAATCACGGCATATCTCGGATGGCCAACTATCATGACTCATCAAATATCATTATGACAAAGGCCCAAGCAGGCAAAATGTCAAACATGCCCAAGCTGGCAAAATCTATTCCGGTAGACGCCCAAGAAGGCTATACCGGTATATGACAAAGACCCAAGCAGGCAAAATGTCAAACATGCTCAAGCAGGCAAAATCTATTCCGGTAAACGCTCAAGAAGGCTATACCGGTATATGACAAAGGCCCAAGCCGGCAAAATGTCAAACATGTCCAAGCTGGCAAAATCTATTCCAGTAGACGCCCAAGAAATATATACCGGTATATGACAAAGGCCCAAGCAGGAAAATGTCAAACATGCCCAAGCAAGCAAAATCTATTCCGCTAAACGCCCAAGAAGGCTATACCGGTATATGACAAAGGCCCAAGCAGGCAAAATGTCAAACATGCCCAAGTAGGCAAAATCTATTCCGGTAAACGCCCAAGAAGGCTATACCGGTATATGACAAAGGCCCAAGCAGGCAAAATGTCAAACATGCCCAAGCAGGCAAAATCTATTCCGGTAAACGCTCAAGAAGGCTATACCGGTATATGACAAAGGCCCAAGCAGACAAAATGTCAAACATGCCCAAGCTGGCAAAATCTATTCCGGTAAACGCCCAAGAAGGCTACATACCGGTATATGACAAAAGCCCAAGCAGGCAAAGTGTCAAACATGCCCAAGCTGGCAAGATCTATTGCGGTAAACGGCCAAGAAGGCTATTTACCGGCAAAAAAAACTGTAAGCTATGCCGGTTTTTTGGCAAGTTTCGCGCTAAGTACTTCATGCTTAACCCGAAACTCGGGGACTAGCTATGCCGGTTTTTTGGCAAGTTTCGCGCTACGTACTGTGTGCTTAACCCGAAACTCGGGGACTAGCTATGCCGTTTTTTAGCAAGTTTCACGCTAAGTACTGCGTGCTTAACCCGAAACTCGGGGACTATGCATACCGGTTTTTTTTAGAAGATTCACGCTAAGTGTTTCACACTCAACCAGAATCTCGAGGACTGAGTATTACATACCGGGTTTCATGTGTAAATCGGTATTGGTTAATATCATGCTATGAGAATGCAAATTTTTCAGCGGACGGAGGCTTGTTGATAAAAGAAACCGACTAAAAGAAGCCGGAAAAGCTCGGATGAGTTCGGTTGTTCGGATTGAGTTCGGTAAAACACCGGCTGAGTTTAACTTGAAATCGGAATGATTAATCCGGTACATTCGGAATAGGAACCTGGCGTGGCCCGTTGGAAGAATCAGCCAGACCGCACTAGCTTCGGGGACTAATGTCGAGGGGATGGCCCCCGGTAGGCCAAGACTATGGCAAACATGCCGTGATAAACAGTTTGTATACCGGTTTATATATTAAACCGGATGCTCAAAGTTGAGTGAGATTTGTGCTAAGTTGAAACAAGCCGGTATACCAGGAGGGGTATACCGGAGTACGAGAAACATAAGAGATTGAGGTACAAAGGCAAAAGATGCCGGAGCTCAAAGGTAAAGATACCGGATAAAGATAAGTGCGGTCCTGCGTTGGAAAACACAGACGATGTTCGGAGCAGTAAAAATAGAAACCGGAAAAACTAATCCGGTATGGAGCTTGAGTGAACCTGGTACGGCCCATCGGCTAGCGCCGCTGACCCGCACCAGCTTCGGGGACTAATGTCGGGAAGATGACCCCCGGTAGGTCAAGAGTGTGTCAAGCTTGGCTAAGTAAGATAACCAGAAACCGGTTTACACAGGTAATCCGGACATGGTCGTTTCTAACCAAAGATACCGGTATACCCAATGAGTATACCGGTATACCCAAGGAGTATTCCGGAACTTATGATACCGGCATAAACTAAATCGGGTTAAAGAATAAACCGGATTATGATGGCTTAGTTTAACATTGTTGGATGAAACAATCCGGTATACCAGGAGGGGTATTCCGGAGTAAAGACAACCGGTGATATCTAAGCCGGAGATATGCCCAAGAGGAGAAAGTGAGATACAAAGGGAAAGAAACGGATAAAAGAGTTGATGACGAAAAAGATACTGGAGGAGGTCATCAGCCCTTGGTTAAAGACAGAAGAGTCATCCCTGAAGCCAAAGAAGCTTTATAAAGTAGCTTAGATCATCAAAGATACCCCTAGGGTTCCTTCCCCTAAGCCTCCTCTCCCCTATATAAGAAGAGGAGGTACACCCCTGCGCGGGGGGATCAGTTGAGTAGCCAGTAGAGCAGGTTTTGTACCGTACATTCTTCAACCTCTGGCTTTCAACCAAGTTCATCAATTCATATCGGAGTTCTGTCTCTTTTTCCCCTTAAACCTTACCCTCACCCGGATCCTCAAGCGTACATTCGGCCCCAACTTAAGCCATCCCATGGCATCTATTGTTTCACCACGACGACAAGTAAGTAACAGAAGAGGATGATTGTATCAGTGTAAAAGAAAGGACCGGGGTCCACAGTTCACTAGAGGTGTCTCGCCATAAAGATAAATAACATGCTAGGTGAACATATTACATCTGGGCAATTGACAGAATAAAGACCATACATGACAAGATGATTACTATGAGATTCGTTTGGGCATTACAACATAAAACATAGACTGTAATCCAACTGCGTCTATAACTAATAATCCACATTTAGGTTATCGTCCGAACCCCTTCCAGTATTAAGTTGGAAGCAACAGATTATCGCATTAAGCAATGTGTGTAAAGTAAATAATGAATTATCCTTAGACAAAACATTGTTGTTTTCTCCCTAGTAGCAACAACACATCTACAATCTTAGAAGTTATTGTGACTCTTCCAGGAAACTAGAGGCATGAACCTACTATCGAGCATAAATACTCCCTCTTGAAGTCATAAGCATTTACTTGGTCAGAGTATCTACTAGCAACGGAGAGCATGCAAGATCATAAATAACATATGACAAATATATAATCGATCTCAACATAGTATTCAATATTCATCGGATCCCATCAAACACAACATGTAGCATTACATAAAGATGATCTTGATCATGATAGGCAGCTCACAAGATCTAAACATGAGGCACAAATTGGAGAAGACAACCATCTAGCTACTGCTATGGACCCGTAGTCCAGGGATGAACTACTCACACATCACTTCGGAGGCGGACATGGCGATGTAGAGGCCTCCTGATGATCCCCCCTCGGCAGTCTGGGAAGAGCTTGGAACCCTCCCGAGCTAGGGTGCTGATGGCGGCCGCGACGGAAGTTTTCGTGGATGGAGGCTCGCGTATTTAGGTTTTTCCCGAGATCGTGAATAAATAGGCGGAAGGGCGAGGTCGGTGGACGCCTGGGGGGCCTGCACCATGCCATGGCGCGGGCCCACCCTTGGCCGCGCCATGGGGTGGTGTGGCCGCCCTGTGGCGCCCCTCCGTCTCTCCTCCAGACTTCGTCTTCGTTACGGCAAAATATAAATTTCGGCTTTTGTTTCGTCCAATTCCAAGAATATTTCCTGTACAATTTTTCTGAATACAAAACAGCAGAAAATAGGGAACTGACACTGTGGCATCTTGTCAATAGGTTAGTGCCAGAAAATGTTTAGAAGTGCAACGAAGTGTAAGCAAAACATATATAAATTGGTGTAAAACAAGCATGGAGCATCAAAAATTATAGATACGTTTGCAATGTATCAGCATCCCCAAGCTTAACTCTTGCTCGTCCTCGAGTAGGTAAGTGATAACAAGAATATTTTTTGAGGTGACATGCAACCAACACAATCTTGATCAAGTTTATTGTAAAGCATTGTGAGATGGAATCAAAGTACTCTAAACATAGACATGATGGATATAATTCTAACAATAGAACTTAGCAACTATGTTATAACAAAGGATCATGAATAATTGTGCATTGAAAGCAACTGTTTGTTTATGAGCATAGAGAAAATATAGCAAAGTGGTACTCAGCTTGTCCTTTATGAATAAATGCTAGGACATCTTTAAAGTTCAAAGGATGACTAGATACAAGTAATTTAAGAACAAGCAATAGCATAATCATGAATCAATCAATAATAAATTTTGGGACTATGTACATTATACTCAGAATAACAACTATGCTCTCTTAATTGGTGCATAAAGCAAGAAGATGAAGACTCAACATAAAAGTAAAAGAAAAATCCTTCGCGGAAGGAAGCAAGATTAACAAGTTTTATAAACCTTCCAAAAAGTATGGTACACATTAGCTTTGAGCTCTCATTACCCCTATCATAAGCATCTTGAATGGCTAAAGTTAATGTCAGGGCAAATATGAGTTATATGCTTGACAAATCACAAGTTGAAAATCTCGTGCCCCTTGAATACAAGTACCTAAACCTCATGTTACTCAACTTAGGTCCCAAATAAGTTCTTGTCATTGTAAGCATTTATGTATCATTGAGAACGTCAACAGGGTACCTCTTGCCCCATGATATAGGAGCGTTCCCATACCAAAATGACAAGACAAACAGACAATGAGCATCTCATCAATCCTTTTATTTACTATGGGCATAACTTTTTATTGAAGATGCTTCATAGAATATTCACCATGGTTCGCTGTAAATTTTCCACCATGAATGATGCATGGCTTAAGTTGGCCACCCAGGCGTTTCTCTAACACATATACAAACTCCATGAACTTACAAGTTTTCATTTTATTTCACACCGCTAGGCATCCAAAAACAAAAGAACATGATATCAACTAAATAGGAATAAGTGCAATGTTGAAAGAGTGCCCCATGAAAGCATGGTTGTGCTAACTCCCAATTCGTAATTTGCAAGCATATAATCTTCATAAGATAGTCACAATGGTCCATGTTTATTAAGTGCAAGAAAGTAAATGTGCCATCAAGTACGTGAGAGCTTTAGTAACTAATTTTATCATGACAAGATTTAATTTGGAAGATATATAAAAACATGATGAATATACTTGAATAGCAATAATGCTAGTAGGTAGATACGGTGGACACAATTGGCAAACTTTGGTTTTTAGGAGTTGGATGCACGAGTAGAGCTCATACTCAGTACATGTGAAGGCTAGCAAAATATTGGGAGCGACTAACTAAGAGAGCAATAATGGCCATAATCATGTATAGCGACAAAAAATTATTAATCAAAGCATAAAGTGATATTACAAGTCAGAAACTAAATGATCATATAGGCTTTAGTTGAATGGTTTGTAGTCATAACATGGTATAAGCATGTGCCAAGTTGACCCAATAAAGCATCAAAGGAGAATACCACAATATTATGCTTTGTATGATGAAAACAAAACATGATTCTTTCAATGGCACATTATGCACTCTCAGATATTTGAGACAAGTCATGCTACAACAATAACTACTAATCATATGATAAGAATAACATCCAACATGACATGCCAAAGTCTATGCCACAGTCTAGACAATCTTCCTTTTGCATCACTATAAGCATGAAACATTTTACTCGTCTCCAAAACCAATCAATTTCTTTGAAACAACTCTCATGGATAATAATCAATAAAGACCAAAGAGATAATCATACATAAATAAATAAAACTAACAAGCCCTGAACAAAATAAGAGTGGAAAACCAAGAGCTAAACGCAGCGCTAGCAAACTAGAATACCCGCAGAACAATAAGAGCGAAAACTAGAGTGATCTCTGAAAATAAAATATAGTGTGTCATTATACAAAACAAATATGAAGGGATCCAACCATATGCTACAGAAAAAAACTAAACTAAAAACAAAAATAAATACGCTCCAAGAACAACACATAGCATATGAAGCAATAAAAATATAGCGCATAGAAAGATGACCTGATACTTTGTACCTCTTGGATATTTCTTGGGGTGATATGGGAATTTCCAAGCTTGAGCTTTTGTCCATTCTTCATCTGATTACATCATTCTTCTCTCCCTACACTTGAAAACTTCCTTCATACAAAACTTCAAACAATTCTTATTAGCAGCATTAGTGCAATCAAAATAACAAATGCACTTGGGTTCAGTTCTAACATATATCAAACATCTATTAAAACATTAGCTACTGTAGAAATTTCTTCAAAAAGCTCTTTCTATCAAAAGAACTCAAAAAGAAAGAGATCAAGAGGCAAATGCAAATAGTGGCAGAAATCTGTCAAAAACAGAACAGATTTTTTCGAAAATCTTATATTTCTCAGAGCGAAAAGTGTTCAACTAATGAAAATTAGATAATAATTGCTTGTGACGGTAAAGCACACGTCCGTTGGGAACCCCAAGAGGAAGGTGTGATGCGTACAGCAGCAAGTTTTCCCTCAGTAAGAAACCAAGGTTATCGAACCAGTAGGAGATGAAGGCCACGTGAAGGTTGTTGGTGAAAGAGTGTAGTGCGGCGCAACACCGGGATTCCGCGCCAACGTGGAACCTGCACAACACAATCAAAATACTTTGCCCCAACTTAACGGTGAGGTTGTCAATCTCACCGGCTTGCTGAAAACAAAGGATTAAACGTATGGTGTGGAGAATGATGTTTGCTTGTAGAAAACACAGAGAACAATGATTGCAGTAGATTGTATTTCAGATGTAAAAGAATGGACCGGGGTCCACAATTCACTAGTGGTGTCTCTCCAATAAGATAAATAGCATGTTGGGTGAACAAATTACGGTTGGGCAATTGACAGAATAGAGATGCATATACATATCATGATGACTACTATGAGATTTACTTAGGGCATTACGACAAATAACATAGACCGCCATCCAGCATGCATCTATGCCTAAAAAGTCCATCTTCAGGTTAGCATCCGCACCCCTTCCAGTATTAAGTTGCAAACAACAGACAATTGCATTAAGTATGGTTCGTAATGTAATGAACACAAATATCCTTAGACAAAGCATTGATGTTTTATCCCTAGTGACAACATCACATCCACAACCTTAGAACTTTCTGTCACTGTCCCAGATTCAATGGAGGCATGAACCCACTATCGAGCATAAATACTCCCTCTTGGAGTCACAAGTATCAACTTGGCCAGAGCCTCTACTAACAAGAGCATGCAAGAACATAAATAGCACATATATGATAGATCAATAATCAACTTGACATAGTATTCAATATTCATCGGATCCCAACAAACACAACATGTAGCATTACAAATAGATGATCCTGATCATGATAGGTAGCTCACAAGATCTAAACATGATAGCACAAGAGGAAGACAACCATCTAGCTAGTGCTATGGACCCGTAGTCTAAGGATGAACTACTCACGCATCAGTCCGGAGGTGGGCATGGTGATGTAGAGCCCTCCGGTGATGATTCCCCTCTCCGGCAGGGTGCGGGCGATCTCGAAATCCCGAGATGGGAGTGACGGCGGCGGCGTCTCGGTAACTTTCTCGTATCGTGGCTCTCGCACTAGGGTTTTCGTGACGGAGAGAATAAATAGGCGAAGGGCAGAGTCGGGGGACGCCCGAGGGGCCCACACCATATGGCGGCGCGGCCAGGGGTAGGGCCGCGCCGCCCTATGGGGTGGCCGCCTCGCGTCCCCTCTTCGTCTCCTCTTCGGTGTTCTGGAAGGCTCCGTGGAAAATAAGACCGTGGGCTTTTGTTTCGTCCAATTCCGAGAATATTTCTGTGTAGGATTTCTGAAACCAAAACAGAAAACAGCGGCGCTTCGGCATCTTGTTAATAGGTTAGTTCCGGAAAATGCATAAAAACATTATAAAGTATGACTAAAACATGTTGGTATTGTCATAAAACTAGCATGGAACATAAGAAATTATAGATACGTTGGAGACGTATCAATAATCTGGGGCATATGATCAAAAGTTGGTAGCTCAAAATTACGTTATGGCTGGAAATAAGAATTTTTTTTGGTGACAACACATAATCTGTTCCAGGATAGCCACTTCCCCGAATTTTACTTTCTTCCTATTAGAGGCTATTCTTGGCACAAAAATGAAATAAAAATGATAAGGAGAGGTTATTATAGAGGTAATAACTTCCAAGACTCAACAAAAGAAAAATTACAGAAATAAAACATGGGTTATCTCCCAAGAGTGCTTTTCTTTAACGCCTTTCAGCTAGGCGCAGAAAAGGAGCTAGCATCAAGTATTTTCAAGTGAAGAAGCATCAACATCATAACTTGTCCTAATAATAGAATCAAAAGGTGACTTCTTTATTTTTCTAGGGAAGTGTTCCATACCTTTCTTGAGTGGAAATTGATATTTAATAATCCCATCTCTCATATCAATAGCAGCACCAACAGTTCTAAGAAACGGTCTTCCCAAAATAATTGGACAAGAAGCGTTGCATTCAATATCCAAAAAAAAATCAACAGGGAAAAAGTTATTATCAACCATAATAATAATATTATTAACTCTTTCCAAAGGTTTCTTCTTAGCAATATCAGCAAGATGAACATCCAAATGACATTGTTCCAACGGTGGCAAATCAAGCATATCATAGATTTTTCTAGGCATAAAAAAATGCTTGCACCAAGATCACATAAAGAATTGCAATCAAAGTCATCTACTTTCATCTTAATGATGGGCTCCCAGCCATCTTCTAACTTTCTAGGAATATAAGCTTCATGTTTTAATTTCTCTTCTCGAATTTGCATGAGAGCATTTGTAATATGCTTCGTGAAAGCCATATTTATAGCACTAGAATTAGGACTTCTAGCAAGATTTTGTAAGAACTTAATTACTTCAGAGATATTGCAATCATCAAAATCAAAGTCATTATTATCAAAGGTAAAAGGACTATTGTCTCCCATACTCCGAAAAATTTCAGCACACTTATCAGAAACAGTTTCAGTGGTTTCTAGGCAATTTTGTAGGAGTGAGATATTTTCCTACATCAATTATCTTACCATTAATAGTAGGAGGTTTTATAGTATTTGAGACTTCATTACTAGTGGTGGTAATGGTACAAACTTTAGTCAAATAATTATTTCTAGCAATTTCATCTTCTCTTTTCCACCTTGCATGCAATTCTGCCAACATATTAACATTTTCAGCAATTCTAACTTCAATGGCATTTGCAGTAGCAAAGAGATTTTCATCCAATGTTACAGGTTTAGCAGCCATTTTATTAATGAAGGAAGTTTATGCTTCAGACAAGGATGAATTACAAGTTTCAGCATTTAAAATGTTGACTTGCAAACCAGAAATTTTCCTATTTAAATTCTCAAGTTGATGACTAATATTTTCATCATAGCAGATTGTTCTTCCATGGTTTTAGTGAACTCTTTATTTTACTCATATTGCATTTGCATAAAAAATTTAGTGGCCTTTTCAACTTCTAAAATATTTTCCTCACTAGGCATAGATCTACCATAATAACCATTGCCACTATTAGAAGGATATGACATATAATTGTTGCTACCAAAATTATTCCTATAAGCATTGTTATTGAAATTATTGTTTTTAATGAAGTTCACATCAACATGCTCTTCTTGAGCAACCAAAGAAGTTAACGGAATATTATTTGGATCAACATGTGATTTACCATTAACAAGCATAGACATAATAGTATCAATCTTATCACTCAAAGAGGAGGGTTCTTCATCAGAATTTACCTTCTTACGTTGTGGAGCCCTCTCATGGTGTGCCATTTAGAATAATTTATCATCATATCATCAAGGAGTTTTATTGCAGCCCCCAAAGTAATGGATATAAATGTACCTCCAGCAGCTGAATCCAGAAGGTTTCTTGAAAAAAAATTCAGTCCTGCATGAAAAGTTTGGATGTTCATCCAAGTAGTCAGTCCATGAGTGGGACAAAGATTTCATTCTTTCCAAAAATTGAGCAACATGTTCATTATCAAATTGTCTAAATTTTATTATGTCACTTCTTCATGATATAATCTTAGCAGGAGGATAATATTTTCCAATAAAAACGTCCTTGCAATTAATCCAAGAATCAATACTATTTCTAGGCAAAGATAGCAACCAATCTTTAGGTAAACACTATGTATCGGGATCCGATTGAAAGCAAATGGCTGGACCTCTCCAAAGCCGTTCATCTTGTCTCCACCGGACAGTCTGGTTCTGTATTAAAGTAAACACCATTAGCTGCGCATCTTTTAGCCATAAATTCTGGTCAGTTATGTTGACTCCATCTCGTCTCCCCCAAACGCCTCCACATATCGACTGAAAGCACCGCATAGCCCCCGTCCCGTCCTCATCGCTCAGCTTCCTCCGTCGTCCCCGTGGCACTACTCTCACGCTTCGCCTCGTCTCTCCCGCAGCGCTGCATCCTCCCATCCAGGCCAACACCACCTCGGGGGCTAGTACACCGGCACACATGATGCTTCGCCCCACGGGAGACTTTGTCGGCGCAACGCTGGTCGGCGGTCGGCGCAAGTAGGTGACGGAGGCGGCGCAGGTTGGTGTTGGCTGATGATCCGAATGAAGTTGATGTCCTTCCACCCTGCGATGCATCCATCCTGAACCGGACCAGCGCTGACTTGTGATGTCGTTCCACCGCGCGGAAACATCGCCGACGCCTCTGTAATAATAGCCATCCCGTCGCTCACTGCTTCCTCTGCCAATGGTAGTGCATGCCCTTCTATATTGCGACAGCCGGCAACAATACAGCAACGACGGGAAACACGGTTGCCGCAGCTCATCTCGTGCGCGAGCACGTCTCGGCTCCAGCGGCAGCAGGTACAGCAAGATCCACCAATCATGCTAGTTCTCTGTTTTTCCTAGATTTCAGTATTTATGATTGTACAAACCTACAAATGCAGCCCTATCTCCTCCAGCCCGGCGTATCGCTGCTCTCCACTAGCCCGAGTAACACGCCGCAGTGCCGTCGCCGACGTAGATGTGCATGATGCCTTTCACGAGCGAAGGCTGGCCACTCCAGGCGGCTGGGAAGCTCACAAGGGTGGCAGAGCAACCTCCATGTTGGCAGCCTGCATGTCCCATCGTGCACTTCCATTGATACTTGAATGGTTTGTACCGTACAGTTTGTACATCACACAATGATACGCATGTATGCTGATGGTAAAGAGCATAGAGGTAATTGACAAAAAAAGGCTAAGGAACATGACCATTCAGGAATGGACACTCAGATATTGCTAATTTCCAATTTGATTTTTTCATGCTTGCAGTAAAGATTAGTTACGTTGACAGCATGAATTTCATTCTTCCTTATTATATATCGACATTTCCTCTCATGAAATTGATCTGACCTGATTGCACGTCTCTTCACTATTTTGTAGATGAAAGCTCACATGCTCTCCAATCTCCATCGTCAGCTCCGCTAGTTACTAATGAAGCAACACTAGGTTCTTTGATGTTATACTACAAATTAGATGCTTCATCTTGTGAATCAAACTTCACCGAGCTTGCACATCATCGTTTGGTTTTTTTTACCACCGTGAGGACGACGGCCAGCTACTACGTCAACATAGTTGATGCGGGCAATTGTAGTCTTGACAATTGTAATCCTCTATATATGAAGTGAACATATGGAACACTGGAGAAAACTATATATTTTCTAATTTGTTCATGGAAGCAAAATTTAAACTGTTTCGAAACACTATCCATTTTGTTTGAAGCACATATTAGTAATCTGTGACAATTGTCATACTGATCTAGGAGGGAAAATTCATATTTTTATTGAAGCAATATTATTGTGGATGGAAGCATTATTGTGATGTTTTTGAAACACGTATCCCTTACATAACAAACACATTTGTGTGAAACTGAAGCACACTTCATTTACCTTGAAGCAAGATTTTGGAAACAAAATATGCTTTAGAAGGAAGAAAAGTAAGGTTTTTGGAATCAAAATGTGTTTCTAGAGGAGGCAAAGTATATTGATATTTCTGTAATTGATTCACATGGAAGCATTTTGTCCGGTGTATGGAAACATGAATTTGATGTGCTTGAAGCTTATTTTGGTATGTGTAAAACAAAGTTCAAATTTTTATGTGAAATTCGAGCAAGGAACCAAAATTTTAATTTTATTTGAAGCAAACTTCAGTTCCTAAGATGCAAAGTAGAATAACCTCTGAAAAATTATACCGAGCTAGTGTAATTAGTCACTTTCTAAAATTCAGCAGCTAGTTCCTAAAAATCAGCAATTCGGAGTTATCAGGTGAAGAAGGAAAACCCACGATTGGACTACCAGATCCGGTTATCTGCATGCACACAGTTTCCTAAAAATCAGCGGTTAATTTCCTAGAACACTTGCCCTTGCATCCGATGTTCAGCCTACTTCCAATCGTACGACTAGCGGCTGGTCCGATGGGAAGCCTATATCGGACACTGATTTCTAGCGGTACCCCAATCTTTATCTCTCCCTCTCAAAGAGAAAGGAAACAATTTCAGTTTAATAATGTAACCATCTACATCCTTATACTTTTGCATCTCACAAAGTTCAACAAAATCATTAAGGTGAGAAGCAGCATCATCAGTACTAACACCAGAAAATTGCTCTTTCATAACAAGATTTAACAAAACAGGTTTAATTTCATAAAATGCTGCTTCAGGAGCAGGTGTAGCAATATGTGTACAAATAAAATCATTGTTGTTTGTGCTAGTAAAGTCACGCAACTTAGTATTTTCAGGAGTACCCATTTTAACAAAATTAAAACAGAACAATAGAAATAAAAGCTATAACAGAAACTAAAAATTTTGTGTTTTTTTATATAATGAAGCAAACAAGACATAAAAGCTATAATAAAGACCATACATGACAAGATGATTACTATGATATTCGTTTGGGAATTACAACATAATACATAGATCATAATCCAAATGCGTCTATGACTAATAATCCACCTTCAGTTTATCATCCGAACCCCTTCCAGTATTAAGTTGAAGCAACAGATTATCGCATTAAGCAATGTGTAAAGTAAACAATAAAATTATCCTTAGACAAAACATTGTTGTTTTCTCCCTAGTAGAAACAACACATCTACAATCTTAGAAGTTATTGTCAACCTTCCAGAAAACTAGAGGCATGAACCTACTATCGAGCATCAATACTCCCTCTTGGAGTCACAAGCATTTACTTGCCCAGAGTATCTACTAGCAACGAAGAGCATGCAAGATCACAAATAACATATGACAAGTATATAATCGATCTCAACATAGTATTTAATATTCAACGGATCCCAGCAAACACAACATGTAGCATTACATAAAGATGATCTTGATTATGATAGGCAACTCACAAGATCTAAACATGATGCACAAATTGGAGAAGACAGTCATCTAGCTACTGCTATGGACCCGTAGTCCAGGGATGAACTACTCACGCATCACTTCAGGAGGCAGGCATGACGATGTACATGCCTCCAGTGATGATCTCCCCCTCCGGCAGGTGACAAGGGATTAACTTGTCAATGCCTACAGATTGTAGACTAGGGTTTTGTTAGAAGTAGAGGGCAAGTAGATCTCGATGGTTTCAGCCGAAAAGTACTCGCTGATTGTAAAACTAGGGTTCTGTTGACAATAGATTCGATCCTTTCTTTGTCCCTCGACTCCCCCTTACATAGGAGGTGGAGCCGAGGGATTCGTGACATAGGCATCCCCAATAGGCCTGCCAAAGATGGTACCCGGGGTTTAATCAAAGCCCAAGACTCGAAGAATAAGAAGACTTGAAAGCCCATTTAGTGATAAAGAAAGATAGTTTGTATTAGGAAAGATAGAGATTTGTAATCTTACGGGTTGGATACGAAACCCTCCCGAACTCTGTAACTTGTGTACTACGAAACCCTCGGCTCCGTCTCCTATATAAGGGGAGTCGAGGGACAAAAGGATCGAATCGATTGTCAACATAACCCTAGTTTTCATAATAGTCGAGTACTTTCGCCTGAACCTTCGAGATCTACTTGCCCTCTACTTCTAGAAAAACCTAGTCTACAATCTGTAGGCATTGACAAGTTAATCATTTGTCAATTGGCGCCGTCGTGGGGATTAGAGGTTGCAAGGAGCTGATCTCGATGGCACGTTCAAGATCGTCGACTTCGTCGGTGGCTAGCAATGCGATGGATCGAGGTAACCGGCAAAAACTGATCTAGTCGATTTTATTCCTCACCCGCCCTCCCGTATGGATGCATGTGCCTATCTGGAGGAGCCCATCATCATGACGTTCGGAGAATTCGATTTGGCGTCAACAAGGAAGGATCCTACCTCGAAGTTCCGATCTCGTCGGAATTTTCAGCGTCGATTCTAACTTTTCGTCGAGTGACGAGGAGTTTCGTCGCACGCTTCATCGACAACAAGGCAAGCGGAAAGCTCGCCAAGATCTTCACAACACATCCTTCGAGTCGTCTGCGGACTCCTTTATAAGCAGCGACTCGACAGCGTCGACAGCTTTAACTTCATCGACAAGTCTCTGCGCCATCGGAAAGGTCTTCACCACTCTATATGATGGTGTCACCAATCTGACAAAAATCAATACGCAAAATATCATCGGATCTATGCGAGAAAGAGGCAGGCCGATCGGAACCGAAACGTCAGAGGCTTTCGATAATTTGGAAATCCTTACATCGATCCCGCTGATCAGAAAAGGCCTAGGCACTAAATACGTCGGGTCCTCACCCCGAGAAAGAGTACAGCTCCCGCAAGCAGCGTGGGATAGGGCCGCAAGAGCCATGGATGGTTCAGAACCTATGACCACCACTGCTACGTACAAGAACTACAAGCATATCAATATAGACTTGCTCGGGTAAGCAGAGAGTTGGAAAACAGACAACATCACTAAATAGAAGAAAAGAGGCAGCTTCCGCATCAAGCACGCCGAGCAGATTTAAGTCGAAAATCAGGAACTTCGGGAGATAGTCACAGAGAAGCTCGGAGGAGAGCAATGTCGCGGCTGCAAAACATACCCGAAGCAGAGAGAGGAAACATAATTCAAAATCTCGACATGTCCTTTATGTCGATTGATACAAGGGGAAACATCATCCCGAAAACGCCAGAAGCAGGATACATGGCAACAGCGTACATCCTCGCGTCCAGACCACCCCCGGGACCCGAGAGAAGCGTTGTTTAATATGGCAATGGCGGGAGTTGGAGTTATGGGAACAGCGTTCGGCAGCCTCGAAGAAAATCCTAGGCAAAATAGTCCACGACACACCGCAGCATTCAAGACCCACCAAGAACAAGTGGAGCAAGAGACACACAATCCAAGTAAGGGTGGACAGAGCGCGACAAGAAAGAAGGGAGCGTCAGCACTCACCAGAAGTTGCCGACGAAGATATGTGTGGGCTCCCGTGCTTTACGAGAGGGTTCGAAAAACTCGAGTCCCAAAAGGATTCAAGTTACCGAAAATTTCAAGAAATTCGACGGTTTGCGGGACCCGAGGATTGGCTCGTTGATTATCTAGAGATGGTAAAGCTGGTAGGAGGAACCAGCAACAGCCATGCAAAGTATCCAAGTTCACTTGAGCGGTGCCGCGAGATCTTGGATAAAGAAACTCCCAGTTCCATCGACATGGGATAACTTTGAGGATATTTTCGTGAAAAACTTCCGATCCACAAGAAACCTTGGAAGAGTTGAGAGCGTGTCGACGAAACATGACGAGTCGATGAGAAAATATATACAGCGGTGGAACATTATAAAAAACTCGGCAGAAGATATATCTGACGAGAGAGCAATAGATGCGTTCGTCGCAGGAATTCGGCGAGGAGACTTCGTCGAGGACTTAGGGAGAACTAACCCTAAGACCATATCAGCACTCATGGAGATAGCCAATAAGTGGCGAGATGGAGAAGACGCAATATATAACAAGCGACACAGGTCGCAGAAGAGGATCGTGGTCGAAATTATCAAAATAGAAGGCGATTCTCTCGCCAGTTCTACAACAATGATGCTCCTGGTCATATATCGGCTGGCTTTCGAGTAAATCCTGGAGGAAACAGTCGAGACGACTATCAAAGGAGTAACGAGCATCAAGGCGACAATAGAGGCGATTCTCGCGGCAACAGACAAAAAGTGGACCAAGGTTTCAAAGACCTTATGTGTCTCCGAAGAAATGATGAACGGTCCGTGTCAAATGCACTTTTATCTTGATAATAATGGAAAGAGGCGTCAGGGCATCTCCGGAAAGAGCAGAAATTTTAGGCAATGTTGCGAGCCGCAGGAATCGCAAATGCCCAAGCCGTGAATAGAAACCCCAGGGGCCAAGGAGCGAGATCCACCTTCCACCTCCTCCCGCAATAACGGACGAAAATCGGCACCAGCTCAGAATAGCGGCAGCACCACACCCACCTCCATATGTTGATCCTAATTCTAACGGTGCGGTCTCGATGATTCAGAAAGCTAGGCCATCCAACAGGGCGCAGAAGGTAATCTCACGACAAGTGTTCATGGCAGAGAAGATGCCTCCACCAACGATCGAGTACTTAAATTGGTCGGGGCAAGACATCGCTTCACAATCGCGGACCATCCGCAGCAAGTTCCTCGACCAGGACAATCAGCACTCATCTTACCCGCATAGCTGGTTTTGACGTGTCGAGAGTTTTCATAGATGGCGGCAGCAGCTTAAACCTTATGTATGCAGATACATTGAGGAAGATGAACATATCCACGGCAAACTTGAAACCAACTGACACGTTTCCACGGGATTACACCAGAGAAGCCAAGTTACCCATTGGGCAAGATCAACCTCGACGTTCAGTTTGGAACCCGAGAAAACTACAGGATAGAGAATTTGGAGTTCGAAGTTGTGGATTTCCCGTCGCAATATCACGCTCTGTTGGGACGACCAGCGTATGCCAGTTCATGGCACGCATTATACATATCTGTTGTGGAGGTTGCCTGGCCCAAGGGACCTATCACAATCAAAGGAAGTTTTGCGTTATCCGATAAATGCGACAAGGATTTTCATCGATGTCAGAAACTTTCGGGATGCAAGCAGAGTATGCGGCGCCGAGGTTCACGATTATGATGTGTTACCAGGTAGGGAGATCTTCTAAGGAGCCAACTTTCAACACAACCAAGGATTCAAAAGAGGTACAGATCCACCCGACAGAGAAAACGACTTCCATTGCAGCAAACATGGATGTCGCATAGAAAGCGCTCGTCGAGTTCCTCCGTGAGCACTGGAAAATCTTCGCATGGTGTCCAGCTGACATGCCAGGAGTACCCAGGGAACTTGCGAGCACCACCTCAATTTGGATCCTCTCGCAAGACCGGTAAAGCAACCTTTGCGGCGTTTTTCGGAACCTAGCCGCAAAGCCATGTTATCGGAAATAGATCGACTCAAAGATGCTGGTTTCATCGAGAAATATCTACAGAAGCCACATGGGTAGCTAACCTAGTGATGGTGCCGAAAAAACATACAATAGTCCTTCGCATGTGCGTCGACTTCACGTGTCTCAATAAACATTGTCCCAAGGATCACTTTCCCCTCCCAAGGATCGATCAAATCATCGACTCCACGGCAGGATGCGAACGTCTTTCCTTTTTGGACGCATACTTTGGTTATAACCAGATCAGATTAAAAGAAGAAGATGAAGCCAAGACAGCATTCATCACACCTTACGGCGTGTTTTGCTACAAAACAATGCCCTTTGGTTTGAAAAACGCGGGAGCAACATATCAGCGGATGATGCAGAAATGCCTAGCAACACAGATTGGAAAAAATGTGCAAGTCTACATTGACGATGTCGTAATAACATCAAAGAAAGGGTCGACTTTGATCGAAGATTTGAAGGAAACCTTCGACAACCTCGACAAGTTCGCCTCAAGTGAACCCGACAAAGTGCTCTTTTGGAGTTCTGCGGAGAACTTCTCGGGTTCTTAGTATCGGCAAGAGGGATTGAAGCCAACCCTGAAAAAATCCAGGCCATAGTGACTATGAGAAAGCCAACAAAGTTGAAAGAAATACAACAGCTAACGGGGCGAGTCGCTTTAAGCAGATTCGTCGCCGGGCTAGGAGAAAAGGCGTGCCGTTCTATACATTGATCAAACAGGGGGAAAATTTCAATGGAACGAGGAAGCAGATAGAGCCTTCGAGAACCTCAAGCGGGCAATTTCGACACCACCAATATTGGTGGCGCCTAAAGAGAAAGAACCTCTCCTCTTATACATTGCAGCCACACCGCAGGTGGTCAGCCCTAGTAGTCGAGAGAGAAGAAGAAGGCAAGCTCCATGGAGTTCAGAGGCCAGTATATTTCATCAGCGAAGTATTATCACCCTCAAAACAGCGGTACCCGCAGTATCAGAAACCGGCATATGGAGTATTCACGACAGCAAGAAAATTGCGACATTATTTTTCGGCGCATCCGATAATAGTGGTCAATGAAGCTCCCTTGTCAAATATACTAAACAACCCAGAAGCTACGGGTCGTGTCTCCTTTGGGGAATAGAACTTTCCCTCGGGACATCACGTATGAAAAAGAAAGGCAATAAAATCGCAGATTTTACCAGATTTCATTGCAGAGTGGATGGAGCTACAAAACACGGGGCCTCCAGATTTATCGAGAACTTGGACCATGAATTTCGACGGGTCCAAAAGGTTAGAAGGAGCTGGAGCAGGCGTGATATTAGTATCACCTGAAGGCGACAAGTTGAAATATATCTTAAGGATGACGTTTCCAAATGCGTCTAACAACGAAGCAGAATATGAAGCTCTCATACATGGCATGAAGATGGCGAAAGCTTGTGGTGCAACCCGATTGAAAATCTTCGGCGATTCACAATTGGTGGCACAGCAAGTTATGAATCAATGTGATGCGATCAACGAAAGTATGATAGCATACAAAGAGGTGTACAATGAGCTGGAGAAATTATTCGATGGATGCGAGGTAAACCACATCAGCAGGCTGAGCAACGATGAAGCCGATGTTCTTGCAAACATCGGGTCACAGTGTCTCGCGATCCCTCTAGGCGTGTTTTGGGAAGAGATAAGTGAGAGACCAACAAAGCCAGCGAAAATAAAGAAGGAGAAAAGAGAGAAATCCTCGAGTACCACCAACGATATAGTAGAAGAAGAAGAGGAGCAAGAGCTAGTCATGATGGTGCAAACTCCATGGATGCAGGCTTACATATCATACATCCTAAGGAAAACAATACCCGACGATCCAATTGAAGCAAGGCGAATAATTAGGAGATCAAAAGCTTTCACTGTGATAAAAGGGGAGTTGTACAAACGAAGCATTTCGGGCGTGCTACAGAGATGTGTTACACCCGAAGAAGGAAGAATCATCCTGAAAGATGTGCACGAAGGAATATGCGGGCACCACGCGAGTAGCCGAGCTATCGCGGCTAAAGTTTTCAGAGCAGGATTTTACTGGTTAACAACAATAGAGGACACGAAGGAAATAGTGAGAACTGCGACGCGTGCCAAAGATTTGCCGCCAAACCTCACTCTCCCGCAGCAGAACTTATGCCAATCCCACTATCTTGGCCCTTTGCTCAATGGGGCCTCGACATGGTGGGAAAACTACACAAAGCTTCACCAGGAGGTTATGAGTATATGCTTGTCGCTGTCGACAAATTTACAAAGTGGATAGAAGCAAAGCCGATAAATTCACCGGACGGCGCGTCGGCGATTAAGTTCGTGAAAAGCATCGTCTTTAGATTTGGAGTCCCTCATAGCATTGTCACAGACAACGGCAGTAATTTTACATCCAAGGAGTTCAAAGCATACTGCAGAAGTGGGCATCAAATTGAGTTTTGCGTCTGTGCACATCCACAGACCAACGGTCAAGTCGAAAAGCCAATGGCATCATACGCGGTATCAAGAAAGCGCTAGGACCATTGGAAAAAGCTCGGCATACTTGGCCGAGGAGCTGCCAAGTGTGTTGTGGAGTATCCGAACAACACCAAATACGGCGACACAGGAAACACCGTTTTTTATGGTCCATGGAGCCGAAGCAGTCCTGCCGATAGAAATAGAGCATGATTCTCCAAGAGTCACAGAATACGATGAAGAAACCTCGAGACAAGCTTTGGAGGACGACGTCGATGCACTTGATGAAGCTCGAGACGAAGTCTTGTCACGAGTCGCTAAATATCAACAGGACCTGAAGAATTACCACAGTCGACGATTGCGGCCAAGATCTTTCCAAGTTGGTGATTTAGTTTTGCGACTCAACCAAAAAAGTCATGAAAAACTCGAGTCACCATGGCTTGGGCCCTACATCGTCGAAGTAATCGAAGGAGGAGCATACAGAATCAAGGACAAGAAGACGGGGAACGCCGAGCCAAATCCTTGGAACGTGGCGCAGCTCAGGCGTTTTACGCTTAGATGCCGAAATATAGTCTCCTCTGTAAACATACAATGTACTGAAACGCCGCGAGTTTTCGGACGCACTCTTTTCCTTTTTCGGGGCACCGAGTGGGGCGAAAGGTTTTTAATGAGGCGGGCTCGCGGTGCTGCAATATAATAAAGATAGTGGAATTATATATCTTTTCTCGACAGTCTCAGGGGCTTCCTCATACACGGTACAATATATATATACATAATGCCGACAACTACAATTCGCCTTGGTATTAAGTACCTCGCCAAAATAAAAATATCGACAAAATAGCGGTCAATATAAAGCTCGGGGTCTCATACCCGCAAAAATAGTATACAGTATAATTTATTTTGCCTTGGGACAACCTCGCACTATAAAAACAAAAATACTGCAATCAAAACGCCCGGGGGCTTGGCGGTAAAAATAAAAATATAGAGACTTTACAATGCAGATCATATACACAGGAAACAATCTTCGGAACAAGTTTATCTTCAAGGATTTCCCAATATATTATCTATGGTTAAGCGCTCATTATTTACAGCACGAGTGCTATGCTCAGCGTAGCTGCCCTTCACAAAGAATTCGGCATCCATCCGAAGAAGTTCATCCATCATGTCTTCAGCAACAGGAGTAACAATATCATCATATTTGCCGAAGTTTCTTTTCCTCTTCGACATCTTCTCCAAGCACTTTGGAACAATTTGCCCCACGTCTAACTTTGGGTAGCAGATTTTTATCATAATCATCGCAAACCTTGCGCCAGCAGCTTAGTTGGGCTCATACAAAGCCATGGATACGAGGAGCATCTCGAAATTTATCCATCAACGCAGGAAGAGTTTCTGGCATCTTATTGCGAGGAAACATGGTACCATAGACCAGAGACAAAGTCCTCGTACAGAAGTCGAGATACTCGCGAACCGAAGCGCACGATCTTGAAATCTGACGATTTGGCGAGTCCGTTCAGGCGTGCCCCAAAAAATCGAACCATGCTCACGTGCAAGCCGAAGAAGAACACTGGAGCGAGCTTCGACACGTTCATCTTCAGTAGCAGGATCCAAAAAAGAACCTATTGTCTCTTAAAACAAGTCAGTGAAAATAAGGAGACAAGCAACAAAGAAAAAGAAGAAGCACGACAAAGATAATGAAACATACCTGCCATATCCAAGCTAGCATCTATCAGCAGCTGGAGCATAGAATCTTCTCGAGACATAGCTGCAGCAGCTTCAGCAACGCAGAGTCCTTCTCAGCGATGGCAGCTTGACCTTGTTGGAGTGCAATTTTTTCCTTTTCAGAAATTTTTTGAGATTGTTCCATGAGCATAAGCGATTGCTTCTTCACGGACTGGAGTTGTCCTCGAAGTTCTTCCAATTCTTCTGTCAAATCCTTACTCGCAGAATCGTCAACAAAATTAATAGGGACAGAGATCTTCTTCGGAAGGGACGAAGGAAAAACTTCGGCAGGACCAGGAATTGACGTATAGTTGTCAAAAATTAACTGAAAAAATAGAAAAAACGTCGACATCAATCATTGAGACAGATAGATTTCCATTCATTCTCATAATATATACATGTCTGTTACAAAAGAAGGATCTCTAGAAGACCTGGCGGCAGTACCAAAAGGAGGAGGTAAACTAAAAACAAAGCAAAAGAGCATTAAATTAGACCTCCGGCCTTGACGAGCTAGGAGTCGAAGATGGTTTGATCCCGAGATAGGCCAGGATTTTCTTCGTATTCAGCTTCGCCGCCTTGATCAATGATCGCCATTTTGCTTGTTCTATCTGCTTCGTGTTGCCCACTTTCGCCAGTCAATGGTTTGTTGACTGTCAGCAACCAAGGCAACAGTGCTTTCAACGGCAACCTTCATATTTTCATGGCGCATCTTCAGCCCAAGATCTTCGGGAGGATTGAAGCACTTGGCAAGAGTAAGGAAAGTTGCGGGCTCCTCTTTCTTCGGGAAGAAGTAGGGGAAGAGCCGCGACAGCCCTGTCCTGGCTTCATCAATGCCCTCACGCGCTTCTGTCCCATGAAATTCAAGGAACGAAACGGCGTCAAGGAGAGGATCATTGTCGGGATCTTCAAGTTCAAATTCTTGAGAGGTCTTATCTGTCAAAATAAAAAAATCCGATCAACAAACAAGTGCAAAAAAGAAAAATCCAAAGGATATGAAGTGGTGCAGATACTTACTGACAAAGCGGCGATTTTGTGTCCTTATACGTTTGGTGATCGCTTCTTCGCGAGCAGATTGTGCTTATGTGCTCGCTTAACGAAGTCTCGGCACAGCGTTCCGAAGATCTCCGACACTAGCACATCAGCCTTGGCTTTGTCACTTCTCGCCTAGCTTGAACGACATCGACTCAGCTTTCTTACGAGCATCTTCACATTGCTCTAATTTTTGAGCAAGTGTGTCAGCACGTTCGTTGGCTTCTGCCAGTTTTACGTAAAGAAAGACAAGATTAGCTAAAAACGTCGACAACAAAGCGTAGGAAGCGAAGCAAAAAGAAGCAACCAGGCACTACCTTCAGTTTTATGGCGTAATCACGGTACCCAACGAATTGGGCACCGATGCGAAGAAGCTCTTTGATCGTAGGCTATCAAGGAAAGACAAAGAAAGAAAATGTCGGTATGGGAAAAATGACGGCACGTAGAAGCAAATGGAGAAAATATAGACAGCGACAAGCAAATTAAGAACTTACATCATCCAAGAGAGGGTTAGAGGAGCTACTCAATTGAAGAGTAGGCTCCGGGATCGTTTCAACCCTTGCCCTTTTTGGTGAAGGAACAAGGGGGCTTGAAGGAGGAGTAGCAGCGCCGACATTTTGTTGAGGAGGCGAAGTTTCTTCTCCTTCAACTGGCGTCTCCGAGGCGACTAATGTATGTGACATACTCGTTCGAGCAGCCACATCAGCAGTTGGTACTTCTTCTTCATCATCACTACGAATAAATGTCGACAACATAAAAATCAAGATAGACAAAAATCTTCAAGTGCAAATAAACAGAGAGAAGGAACTTACGAGCTGATGAGGGTCTCGAGGTATGGATCATAAGCTGCCTTCTGGCGGGAAGGAACAGCTTCTTCGGGCTTGGAGGTGCCGGAATCTTGGCATCATTCCTTTTCCTTTTGTTCTTTGGAGAAACAGCGGGAGGAGGAGATTGTCCGACAGGTAAGGGCAGCCTCCTTTTCATCGGATCCCGCAGATTTTCGAATCTGCGGGTTCGGTCGCAAAGAGGGGGCATCTTGGTTATCATCAGAAATAACCGCCCTTTCTTCGACTTCTCCACCTTCAGGAAGGGGAGGAAGCGAAACAAGATTTGGATGGTCCTGTATAAAAATAAGAAAGGATGTCAAAAAAAAGGAGTAACAACAAAAATAGCAAAGCAATAACAAATTAAGCGACAATGTTTACCTTAGGAAGCGCATTGGTGGCGCTGTATGGTTTTACACGATAAGTGGAAGGGATGGGATCTTTCTTGTTGAGAGATGAAATTTTTCGGACAAGCCTATCCAAATCCTTGACTTCCAGATTCGTCGACAAACGATCTGTGTCTTCATCGCCGGCATAGTTCCAGAGAGGGTTTTTGCGAGCCGAAGAGGCTGCACTCTAGTTCTAAGGAAATATGCCGTAATTTGGATGCCTGATAACTCTTTTCCACGAGTATTCTGCAACTCATGGATGCGAGTCATCAGAGCCTGTCGAAGTTCTTTCTTCCTCGGTAGCTTCGTCCCAAGAAACGGCGAAGGATCTTCTCGGCACCGTCGAAAGGAGGGATATTGTCTTCAGCGCATCGTGGTTTTCTTCCCGAATATACAACCACTTTTTGCGCCACCCTTGAACGGAGTCAGGGAGTTTGACGTCGAAGTAGTTGACGGAAGAGCGAACAGAAATAACAACGCCGCCTATATTATAGGCGACATTGGAGGAGCCACGGCGACAGAAGAAAATGCGCTTCCATAATGCCCAGTTAGGCTGGACACCAAGGAAGGCTTCGCAGAGGGTGATGAAGATGGAAATGTGAAGGATAGAGTTGGGCGTGAGGTGGTGAAGTTGGAGACCATAAACAAAAAGCAACCCTCGAAGAAAAGGGTGAATGGGGGCGGAAAGACCGCGGATGAGATGATCAACAAAACTTACCCGATACCCCATTGGAGGGTTGGGTAGCTTTCTTCACTGGGGAAGCACACCGCTTTGGGTTTCTTGCTAATCCCGCTTCTTCAAGAGATTGAGTCCTGGTTCGTGATCTTGGACTTTTCCCACTCGCAGCTCCTAGATCCGCGAGCCATCGATGAATCTGGCGTGCTGTGCAGTCAAGCGACGCGGTGGCATCAACAATGGCGAAGGAATGCAGCAGCGAAGGGATGAGCTCTGAGAATTGTGGGGCGCAAGAGGATGTTTTGCAGGTAGAAGCAGGGGAACGGCGCGAGCGGAAGTGCTCGAGGAAGAAGAAGGAGATCTTATATAGAGGTGCGGTGAAGCGGCGGACCGTTGGATGGAAAAAGTATGCGGGAGATGATAACCACGTGGAGACGAGGGTAAAAAGTATTTTAACATTGACGAGGTTACGAACGTGTGCCGGAAAAGGGGAGAACATGTGTCCCCCACTTGCACGACGTGTCCATCGGATGAGGAATTTGGACCCACAAGGCAGTGAAAGAAGCGGTAATGGCATGTTTCCAAAATAGAAATCGTGGCTATCATCAGCAATGACGTCAAAAAAGAAAAGCTCGACTATGAGGCTTCGAAAGTTTATCGACAACCCAAGATTATCTCGGGAGCCTTTGATCAATTACAAGTTTTTGCCCAAACGCTCGGGGGCTACTTGGAAAAGAAAATTTCAAGTATGACAAAATAGAAATGGCAAGAGCCTATGATCAAATACAAGTATTTGTTCATAGCCTCGGGAGCTACTCCCATCGGGAGCCGTGCGCATCCGATAAATATAAAATTATCGAGAAGGATTATAAATATAGTGGCAATGGATACTAATTTGTGGAGCCTACACCCAAGCACAAGTCCTTGGCTGTAGCATCGGGGGCTAGTCCCATCGGGAACGCTGTTCGCGTGCCCGATGAATTTTTAGTAAAAGAAAGAAGTACGAGTGAGTATATTTCGAGTTACATTAACTCTACATATACTCCCATCGGGAAAGACAAAATAAGTCATCAAATATGACTCGATAAAATGTGCTATTCCAACAGCCGAAAAGCACTCGACAAAATATTCTCAGAGCGCTAAAAGTCGCGAATAAATCTCTGAATGCCGCAAAACTGCGGTAAGACCCCGGATCCGTTCGGAGCGTAGCACCGTCTCTGACGGCGGATTGCTACTATTTTCCGTATCAACGGATACGAAGAAAATCTGGACGCGTTAGGTGCAGATAAAATATGGCCGGGACTCGACAGAAGGTAAGACCTTAGCGGCACATCAAGTTTACACTGATATCCAAGATCATGTCCGGACGTGATTTTGAAGTAGGTTTTTGCGGATTGCCACTAGGTTAACTAGTACTGCTCAGTCAGATGAACTAGCCCCAATTACCGTTATCCCTGTACAAAATAGTGTTTGCATATCGAAAGATTGTGTAATGAGTAAAATTGGATTTTCCCGATTCTTCGATTCAAGAAAAATCTCGGGGCTACTGACATAGGCATCCCCAATAGGCCTGCCAAAGATGGTACCCGGGGTTTAATCAAAGCCCAAGACTCGAAGAATAAGAAGACTTGGAAGCCCATTTAGTGATAAGGAAAGATAGTTTGTATTAGGAAAGATAGAGATTTGTAATCTTACGGGTTGGGTACGAAACCCTCCTGAACTACGAACTTGTGTACTACGAAACCCTCGGCTCCGCCTCCTATAAGGGGAGTCGAGGGACAAAGATCGAATCGATTGTCAACATAACCTAGTTTTCATAATAGTCGAGTACTTTTCTTTGAACCTTCGAGATCTACTTGCCCTCTACTTCTAGCAAAACCCTAGTCTACAATCTGTAGGCATTGACAAGTTAATCCTTTGTCAATTCGTCATACACACGTTACAGAGTCCGGGAGGGTTTCGTACCCGTCCCGCAAGATTATAAGTAATACTTCCTAATACAACTCTAGCTTTTCTTACTAGCATCTTGGGCTTCCGAATCTTCTTATTCTTTGAGTTCTGGGCCTTCAATAAACCCTGGGTACCTTCTTCGGCAGGCCCATTGGGGATGCCTATGTCGACAAGCCCCCGAGTTTTTGCTTGAATCGAAGAATCAGAAAAATCTCTAACTTTAATCATTCAATAATCTTGTCGAATTTGATACGCAAATGTTATATTTACAGGGATAATGGTGGTTGGGGGTAGTTCGAGAACACTGGATTAGCTATGCAATCATGAAATACTTCAGATCCGTCTGGACTGTCTCGGGACCTCTTTGGTGTATGGCTTTCCGGCAGTGCGCTCGTCGGTCTGTCGAGTCAGTATCATGTTGCTCGGGTGCCGTCTGTTAAACCGACCTCTGTTGATACGAAAAAAAGTAACAAACTGCCGTCGAGGGAGACGGTGCCCACCAGAGCAGTCTGAAGGTCTTACCCTTCTTGGGCACTGTGACTGATCGAAAGACTGACCCGCGACTTTTGCATTTCTGAAAATATGACAGGTGCTTTAAACTTTCTTTAAACCCAACTTTTGTGAGTTATTTTATGACTTCCTTTACCTTCCGATGGGGGGCTATATGTAGAGTTATACATATAAATATACACTTCCTTTCTTTCTCTATATTATATTACAATTTCGCCCGGGCAGGAGCAGCGTTCCCACGATGGGAGCTGACCAAGGCTTGCCGGTTGTAGGCTCCATGGTCTAATATCTTGTCGCTATATTGTTATTTCCTCTCGAGCTTTTCACATTTATCGGGTGCGCGACCAACGCTCCGAGTAGCCACCGAGGCTATGAACAAATGCTTGCATTTGGTCATAGGCTCTCGCCATTTCTATTTTGTCATACTCGAATTTTTCTTTTGTCCAAAGTAGCCCCCGAGCATTTGGGTAAAAAATAGTATTTGATCAAAGGTTCTCGAAAAAATCAATAATCTTTTGCTATCGACGTTCTTATCAAGCCTCGTAGTCGAGTTTTTCTCTTGCCAAGGTGACATCATGGCTGACGATAACCACGACCACTGTATCGGGAACAGGCGAGAACTGCTCTCTCTCTGACTCATGGGCCCAAATTTCCTATCAAATAGACACGTTGTCGAGGGTGCTCCTCGGCAATGCCCTCCGATAGGAGCTTAGGGTTGATGGAATCCTGTAAAGGCGACACGACGGTTGGCAGGACAAACGGGGAAGCGATTTACGGGTTCGGGGCCCACCGATGAGGTAAAACCCTTACGTCTGCTTATCTGTTCTTGATTATGATGATAATAGGTTACAATGGGGTGCCGAATAGTTCGGCTGAGATCTTGTCGAGATGCTAAGCTTTACGATGACCTCTAGGCTTTTGGTGGCTAAGATTGCTAAGACCGATTCCGTCCCTCGCAGGCCCCCTCCTGGTCTTTATATAGGAGGTCGAGGTCACGAGAGGTCTAGCAAGTACGACTAGATTTACAATAGTTTCAGATCTAATCTTTCCTTGTTGGGGCTGCTCCTTCGTCTTGCTTGCCAAGGAATCTCCTAGTGCACCGTCCGGATGGGCAGCTTCACTTCCAAGTGCCTTCATGGGCCTCCGGCCAGGAAATATAGGATAGGGCAACGTCGGTTACTCGAAGGGTAACCACGTTGACTCGTCGTGCAAGTGGGGGACACATGTCCTCCGCTGCAATGACGCCCGCCTTGTATCGCCTCCGCCTGCCTCGTTTCCTCCCTGCTCATCTTCTTCTTCCACCGCGGAGTGCCCACTCTTCCTTCAAGAACTTCAAACGCCATGGGCAAGAAGAAGAGCGCCTGGCCACCTCGGGCCTTGGAGATCCGCCATGGACGCCTCCGCCATCTCGACTCGCTGCGTGAACAGCGCACGCTTGGCTTCATCTCCGCATCTGAGGAGGACATTCATCTTCCAGGTGCGGTCACTCGCCCAAAGCCCCCAAAGGGCTTCACTGTCATATTCGTTGCCTTTTTGTTCCGTGGTCTCTCTCTCTCCCGGCCCACCAGTTCCTTCGGTCTCTCCTTTTCTTCTACGGGATCCAGCTCTGGCAGCTGACCCCGAACTCCATTCTTCATCTTTCCATTTTCATCACGGTTTGCGAGGCCTTCCTTGGCATTGACCCGCACTGGGGTCTTTGGAGGAATATCTTCTATGTGAAGCGTCACAACGACAGCAATGGCCCCCTGTCGTAGGTGGCGTTGGCTTTGTCGTCAGGCAGGATGTCGATTACCTCGACTATCCGATGAAAGAATCGGTTCAAGGGTGGCGCAACAAGTGGTTCTACCTGCGAGATTCCGGGCAGCACCCGAACCTTCCCCTTTTGAAGACAAGCTGGTGGCCAAGCCGAAGAAGTCCTGGCAAAATGCCCTCTCTCCTGAAGAAAGGGTGATAGACGATAAATTGTTTGACCAAGTTGTCGCTCTGAAGAACACGGGAGGCTTGACGATGTGGGGCACTGAGGTAGTCTCAGTGTTCCTACAACGTCGAGTGCAGCCGCTGATGTCTCGCCCCCACCAACTGTGGCTTTACACACGCAAGGACGATAGGGCTAGGGTCAGCTCCGCCGACCTTTCGGCTGAAGACCTCCGAGATGAAGTCCGCCGTTTGACATGCCTTAGTGCAAAGGACAATATTGTCCTGGTGTCGGCTCGTCCCCCTTATGATTCCCAACATCTTCCGACTAAGGTACACCTCCGCTGTTTTTCACTTGCAGCCGACATTCCCTTTTTGCTGTACTTTACAAACTTTCACTTTGACAGGTCCCCGCCGTTGCTCAATGCTATCCTCCTATACTCGAAAGCGGTGTAGAACCAGAGGATGATAATGACAACTCCGAGGAGACCGAGGACGCGCAACATACCCTTGAGGACGCGATGTCCGAGAGGAAGAGGCTACCGAGGATGATGCTTTTCTCAGGAGCAGGCGACGAAAGCAGATACACGAAGATTTCATTACCACAGCTGAATCAAGTCCTAGCGGACAAGATAATGACGCCGCTGGAGCTGCTTCGCCTCCTCCCGCCAAGAAAGGTCCGGCGAGTTTTTTCGCCCTTGAAGACGACCTGGACTTGTAAGCATTTATATCCCTTCATAACTTATTCTTTGTAGTTGCGCATGCTGACTGTTTATTCTTCATGTATAGTTCTGACGACGACGATGAAGTCCCTCTCGCAAAGAGGGCCAAATTAACCCTTGGGAGAAAAGCATCAGCTCAGGAGCCGAAGCTTTCTCCTGCCAAGTCGACGCCGCCCTCCCGAACGACTGTGGAAAAGATCCCTCTGTCACGGGTTATTCCTGCTGGAAGTGCTCCCGCCTCATCTGCTGCCCGCGACCACGTAAGTGTTTTCATGTCGTCTTGATTTCTCTCCTGCCTCTCATCCAACTAATACTTCTTGGTTTTCTCTTTCTGCAGCTGATTTATGCCACAGTCGATGCTGTGGAAGATTTTGCTGAACAGTTTACTCGACTGGAGGCTGAAAACGCCCAGCTTCGAAAGACTGTCAAGTCTTCGGCTGATCAGGTGTTGGAGGCCAACAGGCTTGCCACCGATGCCAAGAAGGAAAATGCCTTGTTGAAAGAGGAGGTGTCGAAGTTAAAGCAGCAGATGAACGATGAGCAGGACGCCAGGCGTGCGGCAGCGGTTGCAATTGATAAAAAGGAAGGTGTTCTCCGTGAATCCATCAAAGATTTATTGGGTAAAATTCGCGACACACAACTTATTCTCTCGTTTTTCTTTTTTGATATTTCTTTTCTGGCTATTGGTCTGTCTTTCTTTCAGAGCCCGCCAATATAATCGTTACTCGACGCCACCAGCTTCGGGAGGACTCCACATCCGATGCCCTGTCGCTTGCTGCCGAGTCAAATGTCCAAGTCCTTGGTCTCCTGCAGAAGACTAGAGGAGCTCTGTCGAGGCTGTACTCGATGATCTTCCCAAAGGTGAAACAGGACAAGACCCTTGGCGAGATGGCGCATTCTTTTCTTGTCGACCCTTCCGAACCTGTGGAGGTATTGAAACGCCGTTCTCGATTATTCGGGGCGGTTCTTACTTTCCAGCTGCTAATGGGTCATGGGCTGGAGTCTGACTTAGAGAAGTTATCTAAGGCGTTGCCTGTGGATGACGACAACCACTTAGTCAACCTTGAGCCTTTTAAAAGATCGGCGATAACTTGTGCCAGTCAACTGCTGGAGTTGGTGGACGGAGCACAAGCCAAGCCTACTCCTGAAGCTGCCCCTGGCCCATCATCAACGGCTCCTTAAACTTGTTGCCTCTTTAGTTGTAAATAAGACCAATCGTGACTTGACTTTATTTGGCTCTGTTGCCAGTTCGAACTCCCTTTTGGATGTAATATATACGCCAGCACTCCCGATGGGAGTTTTATGTTAATGTCTTTTCTGAATTGAAGATTGTACTGCAGATTCCTTCATCTTCTTCCCGTGCGAACTTCTTTCAAATTCCTCGACTAGTGATGAGTCTGGCCTTGTTCGTTCTTTACTGTGACCAAGTGTCTAGTTTAGACAAAGATATCACTTCCCTTCTGCGATGGCAGCGTTGTTGAAGAAAAAAAGTGAGATAGCGACTGCCATTGAACAACATGCTCTTAGCGTTGCTACGAAAGTGCAATTTTGCCAAAGTGCCTTTTTTCTTGCGATTTCTTACATATCCTGGATGCTTCCCAACTTAATATTTGTTCCTTTTCAGTTGCATCCCACGATAAATCTGAAGAGGACAAGAGGATCCATGAGAAAGTCAAGGCAATGACTGACGTTGCTCATCCGAAACATGATTTATGGTCGTATCGCCCGAAAGTTGTGCTCGTGGCGAAGTTTGAGCATCGGGCAGAGAAGGTGCATTATTATTTTGATAAATTCCACGCTCATCTTACGATGGTTTGGAAGACTTTGTTTCCTCTGGACCAAGCACCCGACACTTTTCTGGCCTGTTCACCCGATTCAAGTCTCCAGAAAGGATTCAGCTGCTAGTGCGGAAGGAACTTTGGCTGGTCTTGAACTTGCTCTTGCTACGGTATTGGCGTGCCACCCATCTTTGGTTGAGCCATAGCAAACAGAGAGGAATTTGGGGTCAATATTATGATGCGCTAGAGGTCTGGCACCACCATCGTTTCTCGGATGGAGTCACATGCCTTGAGAAGGATACGAAGGCCCATTGGGACCAGGGAGCCCGATCATGAATGTAATAGCCTTATACTGCATAAGATTGTTTTGTATAAATTTACTGCGTACGTTGCACGCTATGTTAGTTTAATTGATATTTTTATTGTCGAAGGCGGCTGAGTGATCAGTTCAACCTGCTCTCTCGACGGCTTCGTTGGATTGTGCAATGTGTTATCACCCGATTTTGGCCAAATCAAGAGATGGGCCGTAAGTGAAGATGGGCTTTGAAGATTACACGTGGAGCATCTTTTGAAGCGGCCTTGCGCTAGGAGTTTGAGCTAAACTGCCCATGTATCTGTAACATAGTAGATCGTATCGTGTTTGGGAATTAACGAGATAGAGTCATAAGCATGCACGGTTGGGTGCATCAATCAGAAAGTCCCTTGGACTATAAATATGTATCTAGGGTTATCGGAAAAGGAGGACAATCACGTTCACAACAAACACAAATCGGGCGCATCACCCCTTCCCTTCGAGGGTTTCTTCCGGGTAAGCATCATCTTGCGATCTAGGCAGCACTGCAGTATACGTTTATTCGCCTACCTTGTGCTGCTCGTCTTTGACGTTGATATGGTCGCGAGCAGTACTATTTATCCTTAAGTGTTTAGGGGCTTGCATTGATGCTTTCTCGCGTGCGTATCTGCGTAGCAATGCAGTCCTCGACACCTAGCTGTAGTTACACCTATCTGGGTGTAGGGGCACTTTCTTGTTCGTTACTTAGTAGATCCGATCTTGTTATAGTTGCTCCTTGCTCCGCAGGGTTTTTAATATATGCATAGTTAGGCCTTATGCTTTGGGGTAGGACGATCCGGTAGTGCGTTAGGTGTTGTTTACCGTTCCTACAAGGGATGTTACGGGAATCAACGTTATGTTGGTTTTAGGCCTCTTGTAGGGGTAGTTTTTACTGCATCATCTTCCGTATCTGCTGTCGGGGGGAAGACCACGTAGGACATTCCATTTATGCGGTGAAAACCCTAAGCTGTCGTAGATCGTTTAGCTTTGTTTTGATCAGCAGGATCCCCATGCCATTGCAAATCAAGTGAACCATGGGGCGATCGGCTCTTTGAGACGATCCACAGAACAACTTAAACCGTGGGGCTCGTATTTTATGTTTGCGTGTCTACCATGCAGGAACAATCGAAGCACTCTAACACCTTCTGATCGGGTCTGGGTCAGGTGGCACGCCTAGCAACCGCCGGGACGTGGCTGGAAGATTTGCGGGACGACGCGAGGTGCCGGGGTCCACTAAGCGGCCTTGGGAGCCTCCCGGCTCTTCGTGTTGCTTAACCATTGCCCGCCGTTGGGTTTTGGCAGAGGTAACACATTCGCGCACGCCCGGTGGGACAATCTTCTGCAACATCACGTCAA
Organism: Lolium multiflorum; assembly: GCA_030979885.1. Classification (NCBI taxonomy): domain Eukaryota; kingdom Viridiplantae; phylum Streptophyta; class Magnoliopsida; order Poales; family Poaceae; genus Lolium; species Lolium multiflorum. The sequence continues at coordinate 263,768,338 of CM061749.1, forward strand.
CACCGACATCGAGATAGCGAGAGGAGCAGATCCTGTACGAAGATCTTGCGGAACACAAGAAGAAGTACGATGAGCTGAAGGCCATCGTTGAAGCAAGCTCATCGGCTCCTTTGAGAAGACACGGTCGCACGGCGTGAGGTTCAAAGGATTCACGCCACAAGGCGTCCTCGAAGGGTTGGATCTGTCTCTCCCTTCGGAGGAACGTACCAGAGCCCTGCGACAGGAAATCAACTACGTCGTGGCCCATTCGCTGCATCGGCATTCTGAGAGCTTGGTAAATGCTTTGGAGCGCGTTGCGCTCCAGGTGGTGCAAGAGATCATGAGGCATCAGTACTCCCCTTCAGGACCTGCTCTAGGGACTCACCAGGGAGAGGTGCAACTCCACACCAGGCCACCATTGCCGTACGCGATGGCAGCTCCATAGCAACAAGGTTCACCGGCATACGTTGTCTACAAGGTTGGAGGTGATCAGGGCGACTACCAGTTCTTATATGAGCCGCAGGAGATCCCGCACGGATCGTGTGCACGTTTGTGCCGGGCTGCAACAAGCGGCGCGGGCGATCCGAACTCAAGCAGGAGAGTTGCGGAAGCGAGAACAATGATCGACGGGAGAACGGCTCGTGAGGGAGTTTGGGTGCGAGCGGTGAGAAACGGGCGTGGCTAACCAAGTATGCCAACGCAATTCATGACGGCTCGATTGCTACTTCCTCCATGGATCGGGTCGGTGCGATCCTGAGGGTCGATTCGGCATCTGCTTGAAGAAGAAGATAATCGGCTATTCCAAGCCGTACCCCAATGAGTTGACCTGATCCCTACCACCTAGTACCGGCTCCCCGGACTTCACCAAGTTCAGTGGGTCGGAAGGGTCTAGCTCAATCGAGCACGTGGAGACGATACTTGGCGGTTGGGCATGGTTTGGCATCGGATCAGAACTGCGGGTGAGGAGTTCTTTCGCAATCCCTCACAGTCCGGCTTTTGGATGGTACACACCTCGCTGCTGCAGCCAAATTCAGTGCGATCATAGAAGCAGCTAGAGGAACAGTTTCACACACAATATCATTCAGAAGCTACGAAGGCGGCATTGCCGAACACGGAGTTCGGCGGCGAAGAGAGACAGTGTACGAATACATTCGACGTTTCGAAGCTGTCAAGAACCGATGTTATTCGGTCCATTTAACCGAAAAGAAGCGGTCGAGCTGGCCGTGGCAGGCCTTGCGGCGTCCTTCAAGGATCGATGTTCCAAGTGGAGTACAACTAGGCGACATACATGGTCCAGGGCGACCTTATATGAAACGGCGCATCAGAGGCTGTACCAAGACAAGTTCAAGCGCGCGATAAACCTGGACAATGCGATGAGGATGAAGATTCTGCGGAAGATCGGGGAAGTCGCGATGGCAGATGACTCGGACGGCGATGCTGTGTCTGCAAAATGGGTGAACCCACCGGGCCTCCAAGAGGTTTGACTTGACGTGAGCAAAGCTGAACATATCTTCGATCTGCTGAAAGAGAAACGGTTGAAGCTACCCGAAGGCCACAAGATCCTACGGCACAAGAGATGAACAAAAGGCCATACGCAAATGGCAACATACGTTCACGCACGCCACTGACTGCAAAGTGCTGCGCGCACAGATTCAGGATGGCGATAGAATCGGGCCGATTAACTTTCGGACAGTTTGCCATGAGGGTAGACATGCGTCCGTTTCGAGACGTCAACATAGTGGATCTAAGCCACCCCATAAGGAACCGGGGTTCTCTTTCGATGTCAATGTGGCTAGGCTTGTGGGCCGCCATGGCAAAGATAAAGCAGAGAGCGGCCACTCCCGTGGCAAAGATAAATCAGAGGCAGTCACTCTCGTGGTAAAGATAAAGAGGAGGCCGTTCCACGCGGCCGGCCCCAGGATGATGATGAGCCCCGATACCCTAGCAGGAGGAGGTGAGAAGCATACGGTATCAACGCCCTCTCCGTGCATCTCCTCAACAAATCCGAGCAGCGGTGCGACCGACGTCGCCGCTACGACGAAGACGAAAGATATCGTCGGTCGGATGCGGAGAACAGGAGGTATCGTCGGCACGACGAAACAGCAGCGTGTACGAGCATCACGCTAAAGGAGGTCAGGAGCAAGCTGAAGTGGATATGGCAGGACTGTCCTTTCTTAAACATTGCTGGGACTCGGGAATGAGCCGATTGCCAACAATCGAGAAGTGCCCAGAACAAGCAGCAAAGGAGGAGGACAAGTGAAGTCTCAGTTTCGGGCGTCTAGGGCCTCTCCACCTCATAACAAAGCGGGCCGAGTCATCTCAAGAAGAAGACTTTGAGGAGTCGGATGGAGAAGAAGATAGGTATCACCGACCAAAAGGTGGTGCACGATGGACTCAGCCATTCGCGAAGCGTAAGTGCAGCGGGTGAGGAAACCTGGAAAACGAGCACGATGCACATGCACGTTGCAGCGGCCCGATCTGGCGCGAAAATTCAGCAAACAACGGAGACGAAAAAGCGCGCCCGCCAAAGAAAGTATGGCGCCTAAAACAGGCGAAAGCCGATGCGCAGGCATCGGCTGATGCGATACGGAAGGCATCGATACAAACATGGTGTCAAGTGATCGGACGAGGAATGCTTGGGTCCAAGACATTGGACGATACGTGAGCCGATCCTATGATCGACCTCAAAAAATGAAAAAGCAAAGGATCTTATCTCCAGCATGCCACGTAGCTACAGTGGAAATCCGAGAAGTTGCAACCATCGCGAAGCATTGCAATGAAAAGGGACGATTCCTGCGATCGGCCAAAATTATCCTCGACATACGTTTTTATCTGGGTTCAGCATTGATCTAACAGATGCACGAAGAGCGATACCATCAATTACTTGTGAGAATCGGCTCGGGGGGCACATAGATGGATGAGACACGAGGATACAAAGCTTGGAGTGGATGTCAAATATCCAGCAGAGCAGCTCAAGTATAGGGGGCCGATGCATAAATAAATCGGCCATATAAAAATTTGAAAATCCAAAAATTTTGGGCACAGCCGATGCGTAGACATCGACTTAAGAATTCGAAGCCGGCCATCGACTCAGGATACGAGCGACAGCGAAGCCTAATGGAGCGATCATCGAGTTACGTAGCGAGGCTCTATTGGAGGAACCCCTCATTGGGATTGCTTGGTGACTCGGGCCCTCTCTTCAGGACTTCCAAATCCTTTTGCAAGACTTCAAGCTCGGCAGTACCAGCAGAAGCATCAGTTCGGGCGTCCAAGACTGCCCTTTTTTCTCATTTAAGCTGTTGATATTTGCCGGCAAGTTTGAGGATCGCAGCCCTGGCCAACAACAAGAACAGCATGAACGTGCAGATCAGGCTAGGATCATGAGAACAACCGGCGATCGTCCAATTGGACTGAACTGCATTCTCACCGAAGCTGCATCATTGAACTGAAGAAGCTCGGGGGAGCTCACTTTGAAGGTTCTCTGCTTTTGGAAGCCGATTTGGTTAGAATCGGCTGACGCTGCACTACGGTTGGGAAGCCGATGATGGCCCATTGGAGGAAAACGGCCATCCCGCCTTGGCGGGGCTCGGGGGCAACTCGCCCTCTCAGTTCTTTGCTCTGAGGAGTTAGAGCCACCAATTTGAAGAGGGAGCCATCATAATTGATAGGCTTTGGGCCAGTTTGCTGTTGCAAAGAAATGGAGCATCACAAGGACAATTATGGGCGAATGGTGCCTGTTTTGCAAAGTGTTAGCTTCAGCATTCGAGTTGATCCAGCAACGGTCCTAGGGCTCTCCTGAAGGCAAGGAGGATCAGGAAGGGAATGCGGCTGAAGAATGTCTGAAATTTAAAGTTAATGAGGAGAATGGACGTTATTTCAGGAGTTTGCCGCTAAGTCTAACATTCCATTCAGTTGGATCTGCATTTCCAAGATCTGGGGGTTTGCACGGTTGTAGCTTGGCCCTGTTTGATCGAGAGTTTGGAGGTTCGGATGGATCTATCTTGAGATTTATCGTGAGAGACCGATGCGTTGCCATCGGCTCGTTGAGCATTGACCGAATTGACAATCGGCGGACTCAGTACGAAGGACAATCGGCTAAATTATCATAAAGGAAATCGGCAAAATCAAATTGGGGAAATTCTTCATTGATAAACGAGATTTCTTACATAAAGAGCTGATTGCTCTCAAAAGGAAGAATTAGGGGTACATTGCCCTATCTACTATTGCTGGCCCTAGGCTAAGATCCTATCTAGGGGCCATTCCTGCCCTCGTCGTCGTCGCCGTCGTCGACGTCGTCGGCGCTGCTCCCGGCCGGCTCGTCATCGCTGCTGTGCGGCCGCCGCCAGGACCCTCGTTGTCCTCGCTCCTCCTCGTCGGCATCGTCGTCTTCGGCGTCGAAGTCGGGAGGTGCCCGGGCCGGGGGCAATGGCGTTTGGCCGGCGGCTCGTGGAGGAGCTGTCGTCCTCCTCCTCCCTCCTCCTCCTCCTTCACCTCCTCGGAGGAGGTGACCCCGTCCCAGAAGGCGGTCGTCGTCGGCTTTCCTCCACCGCTTCTCATTGGCCGAGGAAGCGGAAGTCCTCTCCCGACCAGTCGAGACTTGTCATCCCTGAGACCAAGCAGAAATCCGTGATCCTCCTTGTCCCAGCTGTTGAGGCAAGGGCTCGTCACCCGCCGTACCCCACTCTGGTGTTGGCTCCTGATGGGAGAGGACACGTAGGAAGGACAGGAAGTGGAGGAGGAAGAAGAGGAAGACATGAGGCGGAGGAGGGCTTTTGGAAGTACTGGTGAAGGGATGAAGAGGAGAACTGTTAGATGCGGTTAAATAAAAGGAGATGGAAATTTAATTGTCGAAGAAGCAGTTTTCGAGGACATGGTGCCAAAACTGTCAAATGGTGTGGAGAGAAGTTGGGAAGGCAAGTCATGACAGACTGCAGACAGATTACTGCCTCCACTACATGACCCTTCGAAGGAGAGAGATGGTTTTGCAATTATCATTATCAAAACTGGGGGGCATGTGTTATCACCCGATTTGGGCCAAATCAAGAGATGAGCCGTAAGTGAAGATGGGCTTTGAAGATTACACGTGGAGCATCTTTGCAGAGCGGCCTTGCGCTGGGGTTTGGGCTAAGTTGCCGTGTGCTCGTAATATAGTAGATCGTATGTATTTGGAGTGCGGTTAGTGCAGCCGTCTGCTGCAGTTGGGTGCCTTATAATTAAAGAAAGTCCCTTGGACTATAAATGTATCTAGAGGTTACATCGGAAAAAGGGGAGGACTAATCCGTTCTCTCGAAGAAAACATTCGTCGAGGATAACCTTATTGAAAGTTCTTCGGGTAAGCATCATGCTAGATCGCATCTCGCGATCTAGACAGCGTCACATGTTTATTCGCCTACCTTGTGCTACTCGTGCTGAAGCGTTGTTGATGGCGGGCAGCACATAGATGCTTTGGGGCTTGCATTGATGCTACCAAGTGCGTGCTCTGCGTGCTTGTCTGAGTCCCTCGACACCTAGCGCGATTACACCTGTCGGGTGTAAGGGCAGCATCTTGCTTGTTCGTTATAGTAGATCAGATCTGTTATAGTTGCTCCTTGCTCATCAATTATTTTAATATCTGCATAGTTAGGCCTTATGCTGGGGATGGACGATCCGTTAGTGCGTTAGGTGTTGTTTACCGTTCCTACAAGGGATGTTCCGGGAATTAATGTTATGTTGGTTTTAGGCCTCTTGTAGGGGTAGTTTGCATCATCTTCCGTATATGCTAGGCCCGACTGCACGTAGGGCCGTTAGGTTATGCGGTGAAAACCTAAGCTGTCGTAGATCGGTTTAGCTTTGTTTTGATCAAGGAGGATCCCATTGCAAATCCCACGTGAACCATGGGGCGATCGGCTCTTTGAGCCGTTCCACAGGACAACCCGAGAGCCGATAGGGCTCGTATTTAATGTTTACGTGTCTACCATGCGAAGAACAATCGAAGCACTCTAACACGTTCCTGATCGGGTCTAGGTCGGGTGGCACGCCCTAGCAACCGCCGGGACGTGGTGGAAGACTTGCGGGACGACGCGAGGTGCCGGGGGTCCACTAAGCGGCCTTGGGAGTCTCCCGGCTCTTCGTGTTGCTTAACCATTGCCCGCCGGTGGGTTTTGGCAGGTAACACAATGTTATTGTGAAGCCTATATGTAAGTTTTGTAAGAGCGAGACTCATCGACTTAGTCGAGGGAATTTGACGCTTGGCTTCGTCACGTGGTGCACTGGTTTGAGCCTTATTTTGTGTTAATGTAACCATCGATTGCACACTCATGTATTTTCTCGAAGCTTGGATTGGTTGTTTTTGTGTGTCACTAATCTTAGCTCTCGTTGAGAGTATTTAATTAATACATTTGCGTGTTTTTACCGGGCCAGCGCTTCCGATGGGAAGTAAGAGCCGAAGGTAAAGGCCGCAGTCATGTTCGGGTGGTAGGGCCTGAATTGAGGAAAAAAGGCAGAAAACAATTAAAATTTTATTCATAACTCAAAAGCATTAAAGGCTGTTGAACAATAAAAAAAGTAATATCCTATGTGTAGAACCGTCGTAGGTGGCGATGTTCCATGGGTTCCCGACATCTTTCCTGAGGGTGGGTGTTGCAGGCCGGTATGCTCCTCACAGTGTCACTTCGGTGATGATATAGGTCCTTCCCATGGGGACTCGAGTTTCGAGGGTCTCTTTTGCTTCAGTCAGTACCATATCTCCAACATTAAAGCTTCGGTTGCATATTAAGTAAATTTGTGATAATTCCTTAACGCACAGTGATACTGCTTTGTGGTTCTGGCTAAAGCAGTATGCGGGCTTCGTCAAGGAGGTGCACGGCGTCTTGTAATGGAAGAGGCTTACGTATGCTTTACTCGAGGGCCGAGCCAGGAACGTCGGCTGGCAAAGCGCCGACAGGTGTGCCAAGAAGAACGGGTGTATTGAGTCGACTTTGTTAGGTGTGAGTGTGACTCCAAAGTACGGAGATGGTAACTCTTGACCCGAGGCCCCGACCTTTGGCATGGCGTTTCTTGATACCATCCCCGATTAGACCACGTTGATCCTTTCCACCTGGCCGTTGGTCTGTGGCCACTAATGCAAACTTTAGTTTGATTCCTCCATCATCAAAATTTCCGAAACTCTTTTGAGTCAAAATTAGTCCCGTTATGCATAACGATACTGTAAGGGCATACCGAATCGGCGAGTTATTCCTTTAAAAGAATTATTTCTAACTGTTTTTGCCGTCTGATTCCGTCTTGATGCGCCTCGATCCACTTTGTGAATTTGTCGACTGCGACCAATAAGTGCGTGTGTCCTCCAGGCGACGATCTTGGTAGCGGTCCGACTTGATCGAGCCCCCATTGAGCGAAAGGCCACGCCAGAGGTATCGTCATTAGGTCTGTCGCAGGAGCGTGCGTTTTCGGGGAAAACCGCTGACAGGGGTCGCACTTCATGACCAGATCTCGAGAATCCGAAGCTGCTGTTGGCCAGTAAAATCCTGCCCTAAAGGCTTTTGCCACAAGGGCCCTGCTTCCTGCGTGATGTCCGCAAGTTCCTTCATGTATCTCGCGCAATAGTGCTTTTCCATCGTCAATGGCTATGCATCTTTGGAAAATGCCGGAAATGCTGCGCTTGTATAGTTCACCGTTTACTATGGTGAAGGCTTTCGATCTTCTGACGATTCGTTTCGCTTCTATTGGGTCCTCTGGTAACCCCTGCCTTGTTAGATACGCTAGGAATGGCTTGGTCCATAGTGGTTCGAGGAGAAGGACTTGTTCAGCAGGAGAAGTTGGGGATTCTTCGACAGCTTGCTGCGGGCTTGCCTCTGATTCACCAGCCGACGGTTTTGGCGGTGCCGACGCCTTTTCTTTTATCGATCGCTGAGTGATCACTTCGTAAAACACTCCGTCTGGGATGGGAGAGCACATGGACCCGATGTTTGCCAAAGTGTCGGCTTCCTCATTGCTGGCTCTGCCAATATGTTTAAGCTCACACCCTTCAAATTTGGCTTCCATGTTCTGGTATAACTGTCGGTAGGCGATCATGTTGTCGCTGACCGCGTCACACAGGTTCATCGACTGTTGTACTACCAGATTTGAATCTCCGTAGATTTCCAAGCGAGTTGCCCCGCATGCCTTAGCCATGTTCATCCCATGTAATAGTGCCTCATATTCTGCTTCGTTGTTGGATGCGTTGGGAAATTCATACGCAGTATGTATTTCATCTTATCTCCTTACGGAGATATTAACACCACCCCGGCTCCTGCTCCTGTGCTTCGTTTTGACCTTCGAAGTACATTGTCCATGACCCCGACATGTCGGCCGGTGTTTGCGATTGGATCCAATCTGCCACGGAAGTCCGGGAGGATTTGGGATTTTATCGCCGTCCGGTTGACGTAGGTTATGTCGTGTGGTGCTATCTCGATCGCCCATTGGGACACTCGACCCCGTGGCTTCTGGGTTAGTCATTATGTTCTTCAACGGTGCTTCGCTCGACGACATTCGGGTGCTCTGGCCAGGTAGTGCCGCAGCTTGCTTGTGACCTCCATCTTGCATATACCGACGATGATGGGGATACCTACGCTGCTCTTGCCGGTGTGAGCACTTCAGAGGTAATAAACAGGTCTCTGCACGCCGTGAATTCTCCCTGCTTCTTCTCGTTCGACTTGACCAAGACGCTCTTTGAAGACTTGGGCTGTCGGCTATATACATAAGTAATGTTTCTTTCTCACGGGGGGTCACAAGGACTGGGAATGTCGATAAAATTTTCTTCAGATTGTCGAAGGATTCCTGCGCCTCCTTTGTCCACTCGAATTTTTCTGATTTTTTCATCAAGTTGTAGAAGGGTAAGGCTTTTTCCCCTAGCTTGGCGATGAATCTGCTGAGTGCCGCGAGCCGTCCTGCCAACTGCTGCACTTGGTGCAGATTCTTTGGCGGTTCCATGTCGAGGATAGCCTTGATCTTCAAAGGGTTAGCTTCTATTCCCCTTGCTGAGATGAAGTAGCCAAGTACTTGTCCTCCTGGCACCCCGAAGAAGCATTTCTTCGGGTTCAGCTTGATCTTGTATTTGTCTAGATTGTCGAAGGTTTCACGTAGATCATCGATGAGAGTGGCAACGTGCTTTGTTTTCACCACGATATTGTCGATGTAGACCTCGATGTTCCTTCCGATTTGCTCCCCAAGGCAAGCCTGCATGCAACGTTGATAAGTTGCTAGCTCCCGCGTTTTTCAACCCAAAGGTCATGACGTTGTAACAGAAAACGCCGTGTGGGGTGATGAACAGCTCCTGGTCTTCTTTCTTCAACTTGATCTGATTATATCCAGAGTATGCGTCAAGGAAGGAGAGGCGATCGCATCCAGCTGTGGAGTCGATTATCTGATCAATACGAGGCAGCGGGAAGTGCTTTGGACAGTGTTTGTTGAGGCCGGTGTAATCGATACACATGGGCAGAGCAGTGGTGTCCTTTTTTGGCACCATGACAGGGTTGGCCACCCACTCGGCTTCCTTGAGCTCCCGAATGAATCCTGCTTTACGGAGTCGATTGACATCCTCGCCAATCGCTCTTCTCTTTGGTTCGGAGAATCGGCGCATTGACTTCCTGCACTGGTTTGGCAGTCGGGTCAACATTAAGGGCGTGCTCAGCGAGTTCCCTGGGGATACTGGCATGTCGGATGGTTCCCATGCAAGTATTTCCCAGCGCTCACGGAGGGAACCGATGAGTGCGCCTTCCTATGCGACCGTAAGGTCAGCCGATGTATTGACTGTTTTCTTCGGGTCACTGGGATGCACCTGCAACTTCTTGGCTTCCTTTGCAGTGTCAAACTCATCGGATCTTACGTTTCGATTGTCGGCTGGTGGTTGCCTATGATCCGTGGTAGCGTCGATCGCGTTGAGTTCTTCCTTGGCACCGAACTTCGAGGCAATCTTCTGGAACTCCCTGTCGCAAGTGTCTGATCGAGCAAAGCTCCCGTGGACAGTTATTGGGGTCCCGTTGTTGCCAGGCATCTTCAATTTTAGGTACGCATAATGAGGTACGGCCATAAATTTGGCAAAGGCGGGTCTGCCGAGGATGGCATGGTACTGAGATTCCCAGTCAACTACCTCAAACTCGATTTTCTCCTTCCTGAAGTTGCTAGGTGAGCCAAAAACTACATCCAGTTGTTTTGCTTAGAGAGTAAGCAGGCCGAGTCGGTATAATGCCGTGGAATCCCGTATCGGACTCTCTTAACATGTCGACTGTTAAACCCATCGCCCTCATCGTGTTTGCAAACAACAAGTTTAGGCCACTTCCTCCATCCATGAATACCTTGCTCACGTTGTACCCTCCGATCACATTGCCTCGGGACAAGGGCATGACACAGTGCAGGAACGACACAGGTGGTGTCTGTCCGAGGATGCTTTGCTCGACCGGTCGATGAATTCGGGTGTGTCAACCATGGCGACTTCTGCATACTTCACCTCTCGCGAAATTTCTTGATCTCCCTCTTTGAAAAGCTGGTTTATGGATCATGTTGACCTGCCCACATGGCTCTGAGACCTCGGCTGGTACGTACTTGTCTCTCTCCATTGGTTCATATGGCTCTGGGTACGTACGGTTACGGTATGGATAGCTGCAAGACCCCGTTCTCTTCTCCATTGTGTGAACTCTTGATAAGGCTTCGCTCTAAGATCGTCATAGAACTGTCGAATCTCCCGAGAAAATGCTCAAGCGGTTCCTTAGCGAGATGGCTGGATTCTCGACCATCTTTCGGGATATCGTAGGAGTGAAGGTAGCATGGTGCCTCGAGTTGCTCTGTGTAGCCGATAGATAAGGTGAACGGGCACGGCCATGGTCGCATGTCCTCCTGCCTTCGTTCGGGACTGGCGAGGGTGAGATGTTGTATGTTACTCTTCTCCATGAGTGCGAGTCCGTCGTCTTCTCTTTATTACTGTCAACAGCCAGTCAAAACTTCCCTGAGCACCTCACAACCTTAGAGCGGGATTCCCAAGGGTGTGCGTGCGTCACTTTGTTGAAACTGAGGTCTCGAACCAGATATACTGTCCTAGGGAGGCAGAAGGGAAGCCTCCGGAGTCGATGATGAAGTGAACGCCTCCGTGGTGGTCATACCGTCGTGCGGTTCTGCAGGAATTGAGTGCGGTGGCACAAATTCGAAGGATCCGCGGCGGATCGGGTCTCTTGGATCTGGTGGTGTTGGTGAATCGAGCACGAATGCTGCGAGATGTGGTGGTATTGCCGATGTCTGCCTTGTGCCGACGGAGAAACACACGAGCCCAGCTTCCAGTGTCGAGGGTGCTCTCGGCAATGCCCTCAAGTAGGAGCTTAGGGTTGATGAAATCCTGCAAACAGACAAGACATCGGTATACAGACAAACGGGGAGCGATTTACCCATGTTCGGGGCCCTAGGTGAGGTAAAACCCTTACCTGCTTGTGTGTTCTTGATTATGATGATAATAGGTTACAATGGGATGCCGAAGAAAGGTTCAGCTGAGATCTCGTCGAGATGCTAAGCTTTACGATGACCTAGCTACGAGCTTTTGGTGGCTAAGATTGCTAAGACCGATTCCGTCCCTCGGCATCCCCCCGCCTGGCCTTTATATAGGAGGCCAGGTCCCAGGAAAGGTCTAACCGGTACGACTAGATTTACAGTAGTTTGAGATCTAATCTTTCCTTGTTCGACTGCTCCTTCGTCTTGCTTGCCAAGGAATCTTCTGATGCCCGGATGGGCCGCCTTGCTTCCAAGTGCCTTCATGGGCCTCCGGCGGAAATATTGGATAGGGCAACGTGGGTTGCCGAAGGTAGTGCCCCGTCACACGTCGTACCAAGTGGGACACATGTCCTCGCACCTAACGGCGCACGCACTTTATCGCCTGTCCCTTCCTTTCTCGGTAAAAGTCATTTTTACCCTTTGTCACGTGTTCTCCATCTACCTCACAATTTCTCCATCCAACGATTGCATCGATTCGCGCATCGCTAATTAAGGCCATCTTCTTCTTCCTTCGGCTTTTTCGGCTGCGCCTTTCTCTCTCTTCTGCAAAAATTCTCCACTGCGCCCAGAGTTCTTTGTGCTCCACCGCTCTTGTGCTCTTCTCCTCCACGCTTGTTGATGCCACTGCGGAAGCTCACCAGGCACAGCGCTCCGGTTTCGAAGATGGCGACCACGGATCTGGGGAACAACGAATGGGAGAGATCCAAGATCTCCCAACAAGACATCAACCTGCTGAAGAAGCTTGGGATCGACGATGCTCATTTCATTGCTTCCCCAAAGAAAGCTATCCACGCCCTCCAATGGAGTATCGGGTTAGTGTTGACCATCTCTCATCCGCCCGGTCTTTCTTCCCCCATCCATGATTTCTGCGTGGGTTGCTTTTCATGTATGGACTGCAACTTCACCATCTTCCTCCCAACTCCATCCTCCACATCTCTATCTTTATCACATTGTGCAAGTCTTTCCTTGGGTTCAGCCTAACTGGTCCCTATGGAAGCGTATTTTTTTTTTTCTCTGTCGCCGTAATGGCTCTTCCGGCGTCGCCTATAACATAGGCGGCGTTGTGATCTGCGCTCCGCCCCGACGTCGAATACTTCGCGTCAAATTCCCTGACTCGGTTCAAGGTGGCGCAAAAAATGGTTATACATTCACGAGAGAACCATAACTCGGTAGAAGATAATATTCCTCCGTTTGATGGTGCGAAAAAAATCTGTTCGCCGCCAATCTGGGATGCGAGGCTACAGAGCAAAGAAAAAACGGCCGACAGGCACTTTGATGACACGCATCACGAGCTCCAAAATACCGTGGACAAGAATTGTGGAGTATCAAATCACCCAGCGAACTTCCTTAGGATTAGGGTGCGGCCTCTACAAGCTCGCAAAAACCCCTTCTGGATGTATGCTGGCGATGGAGATGTAGACCGCCTACGACAGATTTATCGGCCAAGGACTTGGAAAAAACTTATAAAGAAGATCCCGTCGTGAGCAAAAAAGACACCGTCCGGACATCTTGCGGTGTGACGCCGTATAGCGCCACTCACACTCCCGCGGGTAATATGCTATTAATTATGTTTTACGCATTCTTTTCCTTTCCAGGGTATCTAAGGGAATTGGAAGCTTGCACTACGATAAAGATCCATGCGGAAATATATTTTCTATCTTGAATAGAACCATGTGACCGCGTCGCCTCTTCCTCCCCTTCCCGAAGGTGGGGAAGTCGAAGAAAGGGCTGTAAAGATCTCGTCGTTGTAGCAAAAAAGACACCGTCCCGACATCTTGCGGTGTGACGCCGTATAGCGCCACCAACGCACTCCCGCAGGTAATATGCTATTAATTATGTTTACGCATTCTTTTTCCTTTTGTCTTTTTCATACTGCTTTTCCTTCGACTGCTTTTCCTGATAAAGATCCATGCCGATATATTTTCTATCTTGAATAGAACCATGTGACTGCGTCGCCTCTTCCTCCCCTTCCCGAAGGTGGGGGAAGTCAAGAAAGGGCTGTTGTCACCGACGCAATCCAGGGTGCGTCTCGCTCAGAGTGAAAACGCTGCCCTCGAAACCGCGGCATCCTCTGAAAAGGACGCTGAAACCGAGGCAACCGCATCGACACACTCTCCTCCTCCAGCTGCTTCTCCGAAGAACAAAAGGAAGAGGGATGAGGTTGTTGATTTCGGCACCTCCAAAGCTGATGCTGCCCGTGCTGGAGAACTGCACCTGTGCTGGAAGAGAGCTTTCGACCTTACGAGGCTGCTCTTGTCAGTTCGTAAGTTCTTGGTGCACTATATTTGTCTGTTCTCGATACTTTTTCAAATTGCTTTCTTATCTTGTCGCTTTATTTGTTGTAGTGGCGATGAAGAGGAGGATGCTCCTATTGACGCGACTGCTCGAACGAGCACGTCCCGTACCTTAGTTGTTTCTGAAGCGCAACCCGATGCGGACGAAACTTCGCCTCGCGCACTGAGCATCCAACTCCAGTTACGAGCCCCCGAGCCTCTTCACCAAAGAGAGCTAGGGTGGATCCAGCCAAGGAGCCTGCCTTGTTGATTGGTTGTTCCACGACTCCTCTAATGGAAGAAGTAAGTTGTTTCTTTTCCCTGTACTGATTGCATTGCTTTGAACTTCCCTCTCTTTATTTCTTGGTGATGTCGAACTTTTCGCTTCCTATATTGATCCTCTTTTTTATGGTCTTCTCTTCAGCCTTTCATGAAGGAGCTTATCCGCTTCGGTACCCAATTTATCGGGTACCGTGAGTATGCCGCCAAACTTGAAGGTGCCCCCTTTTTTCCTTATCTGTCTTTCTTTAACGAGTATATTATGTCGCCATGTTTTGCTGCAATGTTTCACTTGTCTTCTTATTATGGCAGAAACTCTTGCGGAGTCCAACAAACGCGCTGACGCTCTTGCTGTGAAGTTAGAGCAGAGCGAAAAGGCTCGCAAGAAGGCTGAAGCAGATGTTGCCGCTATCGAAAGTCTTCGAAAAAGGCTTCATGACGCGGAAACTTCCTTGAGTGACAACCTAGTTCAGCAGTCTGCGCGCGAGAAAGAGATTATTACTCGCCTGGAGTCGCAAAGTCGACGTTTTATTAGTAAGTGCTCAGATCCTTGCTGCTTCTTTTGTGTTGTCTTCGTCCCCTTTTTTCTTTGACCAACTCTTTTTTACTTTATTCAGGGAGAACAAATCAAGAATATGAGCTGGAGAGCCCTGAAGGTGATCAACTCCTTGACGCGCTTTCTCTTCTTGAAATCCATGGTGATGAGGCCCGTGACGGCCTTTCTGAAGCTAAGATTGGCCTGTCGCGGCTTTTCCCATATTTTTTCAAGAAGAAGGAGGAACCCGCAACTTTTGTTGCTCTCGCCAAGTGCTTCACTCCTCAAGAAAACCTTGGACTCCAACTTCGCCAAGAGGGGTTGAAAGTTGGTGTTGAAGGTACAATTGCCTTGGTTGCCGACAGCCAGCAAGAAGTCGACTGGGCAAGAGTTGGCGGCACGGAAGAGATGGAATCGAAGAGGTGGCAATCGCTGATTAAGGCTGCCAAGCCTTTGAAGAAGATCCTTGCCTACCTTGGATAAACCCACTCCTGCTCCAAGCCATCAAAGCCGGAGGTCAAGTAGACCACCTTGTCTTTCTTTTTTTTTTCTTCTTTTGCGCTGTCGCCTTAGTAGATTTGGCGGCACTGCTTCAATGGTTCACTAGGGGTCCTTCTTTTGTAATAGCCATGTACATATTTTGAGAATCAATGGAAATCTATCTTTGCTTGATGATTGATGTCGAAACTTTCTATTTTTCAGTTGATTTTTGACAACTATACTGCAACTCCTCGTCCTTCCGATGTTTTTCCTGCGTCATCTTGTTTGGAGAAGACACATGTTGCTGTCGAACATATATTCATCGAGTAAAAATTCGGCACAAGACTTGGAAGAACTTCGCCAACAACTTCAATCCACGAAGAAACAATCACTTATGATAATGGAGCAGTCTCGAAAATCTTCCGAGAGGGAAAAAATTGCGCTTCAACAGCTCAAGATGCCATAGCTGAAAAGGAGACGCGGTTGCTGAGGCTGCTGCAGCTTCTGCTCGAGAAAATTTCATGCTTCAGCTGCTGACGGATTCTAGCTTGGATATGACAGGTGTGCTTCTTTAACTTGGTCGTACTTCTTTTTTCTCTTGCTTGTCTCCTCTTTTTCTGCTGATTCTTTCAAAATAGGTTCTTTTTTGGACACTGCTGCCGAAGATGAGCGTGTTGAAGCTCGATCCAATGCGCTTCTCAGACTTGCGCGGGAACATGGTTCTAATTTTTGGGGCACACCTGATCGTACCCGCCAGATCGTCAGATTTCAAGATCGCGCGCTTCAAGTCCGCGAATTTCTCGACTTCTGTACAAGGACCTTGTCTTTAGTCTACGACACCATGTTTCCGCGTAATAAAATGCCAGAAACCCTTCCTGCTCTGATGGAAAAATTTCGGGATGCTCCTCGAATCCATGGCTTTGTGCGGGCCCAATTAGCTGCTGGCGCAAGGTTTGCTATGATTATGATAAAAATCTGCTACCCGAAGTTAGACATGGGTCAAATTGTTCCGAAGTGCCTGGCCAAGATGGCGAAAAGGAAAAGGAACTTCGGCAAGTATGATGACATTATGACCCCTGTTGCAGAGACATGATGGACGAGCTTCTTCGGATGGACGCCGAATTCTTCGTGAAGGGCAGCTATGCTGAACATAGTACTCGTGCTGTAAATAATAAACGGTTGACTATAGATAATATACTGGGCAACAATTGAAAATTTATTGCCCAAGAATTGTATCCTGTATGTTGTAGACATAATCTATATTGTAAAGTCACTAGATTTGTTGTTTTTCATTGTCAAGCCCCCGGGCGTTTTGGTGGCGATTTTTTCTTTTTATAATGCGAGGTTGACCCAAGGCAAAATAAATTATATTGAGTGTACTATTTTTGCGGGTGTTAGCCCCCGAGCTTTATGTTGATTGATGTCTACGGGTGCTTCTATTCTTGTAGACAGTGTTGGGCCTCCAAGAGCAGTAGGTTTGTAGAACAAGAAGAAGTTTCCCTTAAGTGAATCACCCAAGGTTTATCGAACTCAAGGAGGTAGAGGTAAAAGATAGTCCTCTCAAGCAACCCTGCAATTAAGATACAAGAAGTCTCTTGTGGACCCCAACACACCTAATACACTTGTCGGATGTATAGGTGCACTAGTTCGGCGAAGAGATAGTAAAACACAGGTGGTATAGATGAATATGAGTGGTAATAACAATCTGAAATAAATATGGCAGCGAGTAAACACAGTAGAATGGTGTTTGCAGTATTGGAAACAAGGCCTAGGGATCATACTTTCACTAGTGGACACTCAACATTGATCACATAATAAATAAATAACTTCTCCTCACTTGTGCTACATATACTCTTGTTTGATAACAAACACCATTCATTCTGTAGGGCTACAAGAGCTCCCTCAAGCTGGAGTTAACAAGCGCCACAAAATTCGGCATTCATATTTAAGTAACCTTAGAGCATAATAGATCTTTGCAATTTAAACCGAGTACTAACATAGCATACACACTGTCACCATTACACTATGAAAGGGGGAATAGATCACATCAATACTATCATAGTGATAATTAACTCCATAACCTACAAGAGATTATGATCAGAAGCTACGCCAAGAACTACACGATGCACACACTGTCACCTTTACACCATGAAGGAGGAATAGACTACTTTAATAACATCACATGAGTAGCACATAGACTAATAGCGATACAAAGCTCATCATATGGATCTCAATCATGCAAGCAATTCATGAGATCATTGTATTGGGGTACAGAGAGAGAGATTAACCACATAGCTACCGGTACAGCCCAGCCTCGTGGGAGAACTACTCCCTCCTCATCATGGGAGACAGCACTGGCGAAGATGGCGGTGGTGTCGTGGAGATGCTCTCGGGTCCCCGTCCCGACAGGTGCCGAACAGACTCTCTGTCCCCGAGTTGGAGTTTCGACGGCGGCGCCCGGAGTCTTTCTGGAGTTTCGTCAATCGGTATCGATGTTTTAGGTCGGACGGCTTAAATAGGCGAAGAGTCGGAGTCGGAGGGGCCACGGGGCCTCCACAGGGGGGCGCCCCCTTGGGCCGCGCCGCCACCACGTGTGGGGCCCCCGGGCTCCCCTCTGGTCCCACTCGACTTTCTGGAAGGTTCCGGGAAAATAAGATGTTGGGTCTTTGTCGCGAATATTGCCCGAACAACCTTTCCGGAACCAAAAACAACAGAAAACAGCAACTGGCTCTTCGCATCTCGTTAATAGGTTAGTTCCGGAAAATGCATAAAACATTATAAAGTGTGAACAAAACATGTAAGTATTGTCATAAAACAAGCATGGAACATCGAAATTATAGATACGTTTGAGACGTATCAAGCATCCCGCTTACTCCTTCCAGTAGGTAAACGATAACAACAATAATTTATCAAGTGACATGCTACCAATATAATCTTGATCAACATTATTGTAAAGCATATGAGATGGATGGAGTGATTCGAAGCAAAAGATTGCCAACAAAAGATGATGACTAAACAATTGAATCATATAGCAAAACTTTTCATGAATAGTACTTTCAAGACAAGCATCAACAAGACTTGCATAAGAGCTAACTCATAAGCAATAAATTCAAAGTAGAATGCATTGAAGCAACACAAAGGATGATTAAGTTTCAGCAATTGCTTTCAACTTGTAACATGTATATCTCATGGATAATTGTCAACATAGAGTAGTATAACAGGTGCAATAAGTAAACATGTAGGAATCAATGCACACGCTAACACAAGTGTTTGCTTCTTTGATAGAAAGAAGTAGGTAAACTGACTCAACATAAAGTAAAAGAATGGCCCTTCGCAGAGGGAAGCATGGATTACTATTTTTGTGCTAGAGCTTTTATTTTGAAAACATAGAAACAATTTTGTCAACGGTAGTAATAATTCATATGTGCTATGCATAATACTTACTACAAGTTGCAAGCCTCATGCATAGAGTACTAATAGTGCTCACACCTTGTCCTAATTAGCTTGATTTACACACGGATTATCATTGCATGGCATATGTTTCAACCAAGTGTCACAAAGGGTACCTCTATGCCGCCTGTACAAAGGTCTAAGGAGAAAGCACGCATTGGATTTCTCGCTTTTGATTATTCTCAACTTAGACATCCACACCGGGACAACATAGACAACAGATAATGGACTCCTCTTTTAATGCATAAGCATTCAACAACAGATAATATTCTCATAACAGAGTGAGGTTGTATGTCCAAACTGAAACTTCCACCATGATACATGGCTTTGGTTAGCGGCCCAATGTTCTTCTCTAACAATATGCATACTCAAACCATTTGATCATGAAAATCACTCTTACTTCAGACAAGACGAACATGCATAGCATCTCACATGATATCCAACAAAAGTAAAAAGTTGATGGCGTCCCCATAAACATGGTTACCGCTCAACAATCAACTTATAAGAAATAAGACACATAACTACATATTCATCACCACAATAGTTTTTAAGCTATTTGTCCCATGAGCTATATATTGCAAAGATAAAGGAATGAAATTTTAAAGGTAGCACTCAAGTAATTTACTTTGGAATGGCGAAAAATACCACATAGTAGGTAGATATGGTGGACACAAATGGCATGGGTTTTGGCTCAAGGTGTTTGGATGCACGAGAAGCATTTCCTCTCAGTGCAAGGTTTGGGCTAGCAAGGTTGTTTGAAGCAAACACAAGTATGAACAGGTACAGCAAAACTTACACAAGAACATATTGCAAGCATTATAAGACTCTACACTGTCTTCCTTGTTGTTCAAACACTTTACCAGAAAATATCTAGACTTAGAGAGACCAATCATGCAAACCAAATTTTAACAAGCTCTACGGTAGTTCTCCACTAATAGATTAAACTACATGATGCAAGAGCTTAAACATGATCTATGAGAGCTCAAAACAATTACCAAGTTATTCCAAACCATATGAAGCATTTTCTCTGATTCCAACCAAATAGCAATCAACGAAGCAATTTCAGCCTTCGCCATGAACATTAAAGCACAACTAAGAACATAAGTGTTCCATATGAAAAAGCGGAGCGTGTCTCTCTCCCTCATGAGCATGTATTTATTCAGAGAATGAAAATAACAAAACGAAAATAAAAGCACACGGACGCTCCAAGTAAAGTACATAAGATGTGACGGATTAAAAATATAGTTTCACTAGAAGTGACCTGATAAGTTGTCGATGAAGAAGGGGATGCCTTGGGCATCCCCAAGCTTAGACGCTTGAGTCTTCTTAAACTATGCAGGGGTGAACCACCGGGGCATCCCCAAGCTTAGACCTTTCACTCTTCTTGATCATAGTATATCATCCTTCTCTTGACCCTTGAAAACTTCCTCCACACCAAACTTAAAGCAAACTCATTAGAGGGTTAGTGCATAATCAAAAATTCACATGTTCAGAGGTGACACAATCATTCTTAACACTTCTGGACATTGCACAAAGCTTCTGAAAGTTAATGGAACAAAGAAACCCATTTAACATAGCAAAAGCGGCAATGCGAAATAAAAGGCAGAATCTCAAAACAAACAGTAAAGACGAATTTTACGAGGCACTTAACTTGCTCAAACGGAAAAACTCAAAAATAATGAAAGTTGCGTACATATCCGAGGATCACGCACGTAAATTGGAAGATTTTTTTGATTTTTTCTACAGAGAGTTCTGCGCAAATTCATTTTCTGCGCAGGAATCCAAATCTAGCATCAACTTTACCATAGAGACTTTACTCTGCACAAAAACATGATAAGGAGAGGTTGCTACAGTAACAACTTCCAAGACTCAACAAAACAGTAGCAAAATAAACACATGGGTTATCTCCCAAGAAGTTCTTTCTTTATAGCCATTAAGATGGGCTATAATTTTAATGATGATGCTCTCATAAGGATGAGAGTTGAAGCAAAGAGAGCATCGAAAAGCAAGTATGAAACAAATTTAAGCCTAACCCTTCCTATGAAAAGGAATCTTGTACACAAATGAATTCATGAAGAACAAAGTGAGAAGCATAAGAAGATAAGACACGAGTAACTTCGAGATTCTCAACATAAAGAGGGGAAACTTAATATTATTAAGATGCATGTAACCATGTTTACCTCTCTCATAATAACTTTCAGTAGCATCATTGATGAAATCCACAATATGACCATCACTTAAAACATTCTTATCGTGGTTCATATGCATGAAAGTATCATTATTTTTGACATAAGAAAAACTCTTCTCATTAATAGTAATTGGAGTAGGATCATTATCAAGAATTTGAACATGGTAAACAAGTTGCATACTAAGGGAATGGTTTTTGGCAATCCCATTATAACTATGACAAGTTTCATAAGGATAATTGTAACATGTGTCATATCCATCTCTATAGCGATTATCTAAACCAGAATATGTAATATCATCATTTTCACTAAAAGTAAAGGTCTCAAATAAAGGATCTTCAAGCACAACATCCCCAATCTTAGAGCTTTCAATATCATCATTTGAGGGAACATGAGTAGTGCTATCATCATTACTTTCATAATCAGTACCAAAGAGATTTCCAATATCAAAGGTAGCGTGCTCTTCCAAATCATGATCACTAATATGGGTAAAGGGCATAGGAAGATCATTGTACTTAGATTCATTATCATAATAATCATTAGGAACAACATACTTACGGTTACCTATTGTTACCTCATACACGCGGGGATATGCCGTTGCCTCTTTCTTCTTATTCCCCTCTTCTTCTTCTTCTTCTTTCCCCTCTCCTTGTTCCCTTCTCTAGGAGGAAGAGGCTTGAAGGGAGGCTTTTCCATATAACCTGATTTATTTCCAGAAACAATAGAAGAAACTTGGGAGGATTCCTCCTTTTCATTAATAAGTTTGAAACACACATCGGTCCTATCATATTTTGTCAAAGTGTCATCTTATAAAATATTTTGTATGTAAGTATTTGTATGGCAATTATTAATGCAATAAGAAAAACACCCATGCAGGACATCATTAATATCAAGATCGTTAATATCTAACAAAGAAACTTTTCTTGATAACTCTTCACACTTCAAAAATAAGGTAAGTTCATCATGCTGATTAGGAGTAATTTCATCATCACAATACAAATTTGCAGCACTCATGGGGTTCGAATTATCATTGGAGGAGCATTGAAAATTAAAATGACCAACTCTATGGCAAAGTTCACAAATAAAAGGATAGAGGGCACACACTTTTTCACCAAGATCATCTAGAGCCCTAGACCACTTTCTAGTTTTTTCATTCCTATGATGGATACAATATTCATCTTTGATTTGATTAATTCCACAAGGTCTATGTATTCCACAAAAATTAACATGCTTATAGGAAATAGCATTTTTAGAAGTTTGAACATGTTCATTGCAATCATTAATAACAGTTTCATCCTTCATGCAAGCGTCTTCAAAAGGTTCATGATACTTATCAAAATTCTTCCTAGGCAATTCAATGTGAGAAGCAAAAGCTTTATAAAAATTTGCAAAAACTTGAGAGTCAAGACCATAAGTAGCACTCATATTTCGAAATTTATCAGTATCCATAAAAGTTTCAATGCATTCATAATCATAATTTATACCCGACTCTCTACCTTTGTCATTCTCCCATCCTTCAGTATTCTCCTGAATCCGATCAAGAAGGTCCCATTTAAACTCTTCTTTGTTGCGTGTGAATGATCCAGTAAAGCAGTATCCAAGGTTTTATCCTGAAAAGAAAGTCTTGCATAGAAATTATCAATGATAACATTACCAGGAAGCTCATGAATGGCGCATTTGAGCATTAAGAACTTCAATCTCTCCCATGCTTGGGCAATACTCTCTCCATCATGAGGCCAGAAATTATATATACGGTTTCGGTCTTTGTGAATTTCACTTGGAGGATAGAACTTAGAATAAAATAGAGGCACAATATCCTTCCAATCAAGAAAACGCCCGTCCTTCAGCAGTTTAAATGCGCCGCTTTACCAGATAGCGACATAACAAATAATTTCTTCCTAACTTCATCCATTGAAATACCTGCACACTTGAATAACCCGCATAATTCATGCAAAAATACTAAATGATCTTCAGGATGAACAGTTCCATCCCCTTCATAGCGGTTATCCTTAACAAGTTCAATAATTTTCATAGGTATCTTCAAAGGAATATTTTCATTAGGTGGATTTAAAATATCACAAGAATCATTAGAGTTATCGCATATGGGAGACAAAGTATTATCAGAGCAAATTTTCTCCCCTAAAACTGGGAAGCTACAAAGATCATAAAAACTAGCTTCCCCATGCTTAGATTTTTCCATAGCATTAGCAGTAATTGCATTCGTACTAATAACATTGCTACTAGCATGCAAATAAGGTTCCATAGGTTTTTAATTTTCGTATCAAACAATTCTAAATCAAAAAAAGATTAAAAAGCTCACTAATTTTGTTGTTGTTTTCCATTATGCCTAACTAGTGAAAATAAAAACAAGAGACAAAAAGATAAAATTGCAGAATCTAAAGGAGATAGCTTCGAGCACTCACACACCGGCAACAATGCTAGGAAATAGCTTAGTAGTCGGAGGATGTGAATACCTTTTACCTTACCTCCCCGGCAACGGCGCCAGAAAATAGCTTGACGTCTACGGGTACTTCTATTCTTGTAGACAGGTGTTGGGCCTCCAAGAGCAGAGGTTTGTAGAACACAACAAGTTTCCCTTAAGTGAATCACCCAAGGTTTATCGAACTCAGGGAGTTAGAGGTCAAAGATAGTCCTCTCAAGCAACCCCGCAATTAAGATACAAGAAGTCTCTTGGTCCCAACACACCTAATACACTTGTCGAGATGTATAGGTGCACTAGTTCGCGAAGAGATAGTAAAACACATGTGGTATAGATGAATATGAGTGGTAATAACAATCTGAAATAAATATAGCAGCGAGTAAACATGCAGTAGAACATTAAGTAAGCGGTGTTTGCAGTATTGGAAACAAGGCCTAGGGATCATACTTTCACTAGTGAACACTCTCAACATTGATCACATAATAAATAAATAACTTCTCCTCACTTGTGCTACATATACTCTTGTTTGATAACAAACACCATTCATTGTGTAGGGCTACAAGAGCTCCCTCAGCCGGAGTTAACAAGCGCCACAACATTCGGCATTCATATTTAAGTAACCTTAGAGCATAATAGATCTTTGCAATTTAAACCGAGAACTAACATAGCATACACACTGTCACCATTACACTATGAAAGGGGGAATAGATCACATCAATACTATCATAGTGATAATTAACTCCATAAACTACAAGAGATTATGATCATAACCTACGCCAAGAACTACACGATGCACACACTGTCACCTTTACACCATGAAGGAGGAATAGACTACTTTAATAACATCACATTAGTAGCACATAGACTAATAGCGATACAAAGCTCATCTTATGGATCTCAATCATGCAAGCAATTCATGAGATCATTGTATTGGGTTACAGAGAGAGAGATTAACCACATAGCTACCGGTACAGCCCTTAGCCTCGGGGGAGAACTACTCCCTCCTCATCATGGGAGACAGAGTTGGCGATGAAGATGGCGGTGTTGTCGATGGAGATGGCTCCGGGGGCAATTCCCCGTCCGGGTGCCGGAACAGAGACTTCTGTCCCCCGAATTGGAGTTTCGCGATGCGGCGCCCGGAGTCTTTCGGAGTTTCAATCGGTATCGATGTTTTAGGTCAGGACGGATTAAATAGGCGAAGAGTCGAGTCGGAGGGGGGGCCCTCCTCACACTAGGGGCGCCCTCGGGCCGCGCCGCCACCACGTGTGGGGCCCTGTGGCTCCTCCGGTCCCACTCGACTTTCTGGAAGGTTCCGGAAAAATAAGATGTTGGGTCTTTGTTTCGTCGAATTCCGAGAATATTGCCCAAACAGCCTTTCTGGAACCAAAAACAACAGAAAAAGCAATCGGCCCTTCGGCATCTCGTTAATAGGTTAGTTCCGGAAAATGCATAAAAACATTATAAAGTGTGAACAAAACATGTAAGTATTGTCATAAAACAAGCATGGAACATCAGAAATTATAGATACGTTTGAGATGTATCATTGATCACTATTTTGCGTCACCGTTTTTTTTTTGCTTTGCACCAAGGCGAAATATTTTGCAAGTTGTATTCGTCGACATTGTGTATATATATTGTATCTTCTGGGTGCAAGCCCCCGACACTACTAGGAAAAGGCTTATTGCCGGCGCACCAAAATTGCTTATTGCCGGCGCACTAGCGCCCGCCGGTGGGAACATGCCGGTGATAATGGCTTACCGCCGGCGCACCTGCTGGTTCACCGGCAGAAACTCGATTTATCCCCGGCGCACCTGCCTTGTTCGCCGGCGGTAAGTTATACCAGAAAACAAAAAAAAATTAAATCTAGATCTAGATCTAGATCTAGATCTCGATCTCGTGAGCTGCGGTTGTGGTGCCGTTTTTGCGTCAGTCTAGTAGGCCGAGGTTGTTGTTCTTGTTGCTGCGCCGGTGTAGGAGGTGGAGGAGTGGGAGGCCGGAGGTGGAGGAGGCCGGAGGAGGTGGTGGTGGCCATGTAGAGGAGGCCGGTGGAGGAGGCCGGAGGAGGTGGACGACGCCGGAGAGGAGGTTGAGGTTGTTGGAGGTGGCCGGAGGAGGCCATGTGGAGTAGGCCATGCGGAGGAGGCCATGCGGAGGAGGCCGGAGGAGGTCGACGGTGCAGCAGTTGGTGGAGTCCGTCGGAGGTGGAGGAGGAGGAAAAGAGAAGGAAGAGGGGAAAGTGAGGAGGAGGTCGACGGTTTGCATTATATATAGGAGATGTTACCGCCGGCGCACCAAGTAGGGTGGTGCGCCGGGGGTATTTTTTCTTTTTTTTCACCCAAATCTTAAACCTCAAAAAAGTCCTGTTTCTGTTTTCCAATTGACGAATCCATTTTTTCTCCAAACGGCCGTAGGCGGTTGAATTCGAATAGGAAATTTCGCGTAGATAGATTTTGATATAAAAAAGTTTTTCATCGGAGGTCGTATGCAACCAGAAATCCCGTTTTACCGAAAGATGACGCCATTTTGCATAATATATCGAAATTAATTTTTTCAAATTTTTATTAAAGCTAGATTACATAATACATGGGCAGTTCAAAGGATTTTATTTTTTGAATTTTCTATCATTTTCTTTTATTTTTTTGAAAACTGAAAAGGCGATTCCGGGGGGGGGGGGGGGGTGGAGAGAAAAATCTAGGCACCTTACCCCCGGCGCACCTCTATGGTGGTGCGCTGGTGGTAAATTGTGTACCACCGGCGCACCACCATAGAGGTGCGCCGGGGGTAAGGTGCCCAGATTTTTTGTTTCCGGCCAGAATTCTTCGAATTTTATTCCCGGCGCACTAAATTTGCTTGTGCGCCGGCAGTATAGGATCTTCGCCGGCGCGGCCTAACATGGCTCGCCGGCGGTATTTTGCCACCGGCGCATGGATTTGCTGGTGCGCCGGTAGTGCTATTTTCATCTATAGGCCTTTTCCTAGTAGTGCGAGCCTGTCGAAAAGATATATAACTCCACTATCTTTATTATATTGCAGCACCGCGAGCCCGCCTCATTAAAAACCTTTTCCGGCCCCACCGTGCCCGAAAAAGGAAAAGAGTGCGTCTGAAAACTCGCGGGCGTTTCACATATTGTATGTTTACAGAGGAGACTATATTTCGGCTTCTAAGCGTAAAAACGCCTGAATTGCGCCATGTTCCAAGGATTTGGCTCAGCGATTCCCGTCTTCTTGTCCTTGATTCTGTATGCTCCTCCTTCAATTACTTCTGTGACGATGTAAGGGCCAAGCCACGGCAACTCGAGTTTTTCGTGGCTTTTTTGATTGAGTCGTAAAACCAAGTCTCCAACCTGAAAAGATCATGGTCGCAATCGTCGACTGTCATAGTTTTTCAGATCTTGCTGGTATTTAGCGACCCATGATAACACTTCGTCTCGAGCCTCATCGAGTGCGTCGACATCATCCTCCAAAGCTCTTCTGGAAGTTTCTTCATCGTACTCTGTGATTCTTGGAGAATCATGCTCTATTTCTATCGACAGTACTGCTTCAGCTCCATGAACCAGAAAGAACAGCGTCTCCTGTGCCGCTGTATTTGGTGTTGTTCGGATGCTCCATAACACGCTTGCGCTCTTCCGCCAAGTATGTCGAGCTTTTTCCAATGGTCGTAACAAGCGCTTCTGATACCATTGCATGATACCATTAGCTTTCTCGACTTGACCGTTGGTCTACGGGTGCGCGACGATGCAAAATTCAATTTGATGCCCACTTCTGCATATGCTTTGAATTCCTTGGATGTGAAATTACTACCATTGTCCGTGTGACGATGCTATGAGGGACTCCAAATCGAAAGACGATGCTTTTCACAAACTTGATTGCCGACGCGCCGTCTGGTGAATTTATCGGCTTTGCTTCTATCCACTTGGTAAATTTATCGACAACAACGAGCATATACTCATATCCTCCTGGCGAAGCTTTATGTAATTTTCCCACCATATCGAGACCCCATTGAGCAAAGGGCCAAGACAACGGGATTGGCATCAACTGCTGCCGGAGAATGAGGTTTGCGGCGAATCTCTGGCACGCGTCGCAAGTTCGCACTATTTCCTTCGCGTCCTCAATTGCTGTCAACCAATAAAATCCTGCTCTGAAAACCTTGGCCGCGATAGCTTGACTGCTTGCATGATGATCGCATATTCCTTCATGTACTTCCTTCAGAATTATCCTCCCTTCTTCGGTGTGACGCACCTCTCGTAGCACACCGAAATACTTCGCTTGTACAACTCCCCTTTGACCACAGTAAAAGCTTTAGAACGCCTGATTACTCGTCTTGCTTCGATTGGATCGTCGGGTATTGTTTTCCTTAGGATGTATGATATATATGCCTGCATCCATGAAATTTGCACCATCATGACTAGCTCCTGTTCCTCTTCTTCTTCCAGTGTTTCTTTTGTAGCACCCAAGGGTTTCTCATCCTTCTCCTTCTTCTTTGGTTTCGTGGCTTTGTGGATCTCTCGCTTATTTCTTCCCAAAACACGCCTGGTGGAATCGCGAGACACTGCGACCCGATGTTTGCGAGAACATCGGCTTCATCGTTGCTCAACCCGGCTGATGTGATTTACTTCGCATCCATCAAATAGCTTTTCGAGCTCGTTGTACTTCTCCTTGTATGCTATCATACTTTCATTGACCGCATCACATTGATTCATGACCTGCTGAGCCACCAATTGTGAGTCACCAAAGATTTTCAATCGGGTTGCACCACAAGCTTTCGCCATCTTCATCCCGTGTATGAGAGCTTCATATTCTGCCTCATTGTTAGATGCGTTTGGGAACGTCATCCGTAAGACATACTTTAATTTGTCGCCTTCAGGTGATATTAGTATCACGCATGCTCCCGCCTCCTCTAACCTTTTGGACCCATCAAAGTTCACAGTCCAGGTTCTCGATAAATCTGGAGGTCCTGTATTTTGTAGCTCCATCCACTCTGCGATGAAGTCTGGTAAGATTTGCGACTCTATTGCTTTTCTTTTTTCATACGTGATGTCCCGAGGGGAAAGCTCTATTCCCCAAAGGGAGACACGACCCGTAGCTTCTGGGTTGTTTAATATATTTGATAGAGGAGCCTCGTTGACCACTATTATCGGGTGCGCCGAAAAATAGTGTCACAACTTTCTTGCTGTTGTAAACACTCCATACGCCAGCTTCTGGTACTGCGGGTACCGCTGTTTTGAAGGCGATAGTACTTCACTGATGAAATATACTGGCCTCTGTACTCCATGGAGTTTTCCTTCTTCCTCCCTTTCGACTACCAGAGCCGTGCTGACCACCTGAGGTGTGGCTGCGATGTATAGCAGGAGGGGTTCCTTCTCCTTGGGCGCCACCAAGATTGGTGGTGTCGAAATTGTGCGCTTGAGATTCTCGAAAGCTCTATCTGCTTCCTCGTTCCACTGAAACTTCTCTCCTTGTTTGATCAATGCATAGAACGGCAGTGCCTTTTCTCCCAGCCTGGCGACGAATCTGCTAAAGCTGCGACTCGCCCCGTCAATCGTTGTATTTCTTTCAACTTTGTCGGCTTCCTCATTGTTACGATGGCTTGGATTTTCTCTGGATTGGCCTCGATCCCTCTTGCTGATACTAGGAACCCGAGAAGTTCTCCCGCAGGAACACCAAAGGAGCACTTTGTCGGGTTTAACTTAAGGCAGAACTTGTCAAGGTTGTCGAAGGTTTCTTTCAAATCCTCGATCAGCGTTGTCCCCTTTTTGATGTTATGACGACGTCATCAATGTAAACTTGTACATTTTTTCCAATCTGTGTTGCAAGGCACTTCTGCATCATCCGCTGATACGTTGCTCCCGCGTTTTTTAGACCAAAAGGCATTGTTCTATAACAGAACACGCCATAAGGTGTTATGAACGCTGTTTTGGCTTCATCATCTTCTTTTAATCTGATCTGGTTATAACCAGAATATGCATCCAGGAGGAAAGACGTTCACATCCCGCCGTGGAGTCGATGATTTGATCGATCCTTGGGAGGGGAAAGTGATCCTTTGGACAGTGTTTATTGAGGCACGTAAAGTCGACACACATGCGAAGGAATTTCGTGTTTTTCTTCGGCACCATCACTGGGTTAGCTACCCATGTGGCTTCTGTAGATATTTCTTTAATAAAACCAGCTTCTCTGAGTCGATCGATTTCTGACAGCATAGCTTTGCGGTTTGGTTCCGAAAAACGCCGCAAAGGTTGTTTGATTGGTCTCGCAATTGGATCCAAATTTAGGTGGTGCTCGGCAAGTTCCCTGGGTACTCCTGGCATGTCAGCATGCGAAGATTTTCCAGTGCTCACGGAGGAACTCGACGAGCGCGCTTTCCTATGCAAGGTCCATGTTTGTTGCAATGGACGTCGTTTTCTTTGGGTCCGTCGGTGGATCTGCACCTCTTTTGAGTCCTTAGCAGTGTTGAAGGTTGGTTCCCCGAGTGGCCTTCCTGTATCTGGCAGCACATCACGCCGTCAGTGAGCCTTGACGCCATATACTCTGCTTCCATCCCGAAAGTTTCCGACAGCCGATGAAAATCTTTGTCGCACTTATCGGCTAGCGAAACTTCCCTTGACCGTAATGGTCCCTTAGGTCCAGGCAACCTCCACAACAGGTACGTGTAATGTGGTACCGCCATAAACCTCGGCATATGCTGGTCGTCCCAACAAAGCGTGATATTGCGACGGAAATCCACAACTTCAAACTCCAGCTTCTCTATCCTGTAGTTTTCGGTCCCAAACTGAACGTCGAGATTAATCTTCCCAGCGGATAGCTCGGCTTCTCGGCGTGATTCCGTGGAAACGTGTGTCGTTGGTTTTAGATTTGCCGTAGATATGTTCATCTTCCTTAATGTATCTGCATACATAAGGTTTAGCTGCTGCGCCATCTATAAAGACTCGACACGTCAAAACCAGCGATGACTGCGGGTAAGATAAGTGCAGATTGCCCTGGTCGAGGAACTTGCTGCGGGTGATCCGCAATTGTGAAGCCAATGTCCGTCCCGACCAATTTAGGTACTCGATCTTGGTGGAGGCATCTTCTCTGCCATGAACACTTGCCGCGAAATTACTTTCTACGCCCTATTAGATGGCTTAGCTTTCTGAATCATCGAGACTGCACCATTGGAGTTAGGGTCAACATATGGAGGTGGGTGTGGTGCTGCCGCTATTCTGAGCTGGTGCCAATTTTCGTCCGTTATTGCGGGAGGAGGTGGATCTCGCTCCTTGGCCCGTGGGGGTTTCTATTCATTGCTTGAGCATTGGCTATCCCTGCGGCTCGCAACATTGCTTGGAAATTGCGACAATCTTTCTGGAGGTGTCCTGACTGTCTTTTCCCATTATTGTCGAGATAGAAGTGCATCTGACATGGCCCATTCATCATATCCTCGGGAGACACATATGGTCTTTGAAACCTTGGTCCACTATTTTGCCTGTTACTGCGGAAGTCACCTC
The DNA here is from genome assembly GCA_030979885.1 of Lolium multiflorum. Taxonomy (NCBI): domain Eukaryota; kingdom Viridiplantae; phylum Streptophyta; class Magnoliopsida; order Poales; family Poaceae; genus Lolium; species Lolium multiflorum. Next base: position 263,798,927 of record CM061749.1, read on the forward strand.
TGTTGTCGCCTTGTTGTTCATTACTTCTTTGATAATCATCTCGACTATTTCCTCCAAGTTTCCTCGAAACCAGCTGATATGTGGCCAGGAGCATCATTACTATAAAACTGTCGAGCAAATCGCCTTCTATTTTGAAAATTTCGACTGCGGTCCTCCTCTGGCGAGCTATGTCGCTTGTTGTGTATAGCATCTTCTCCATCTGCCCACTTGTTTGCTATTTCCATCAGTGCTGATATTGTTTTTGGGTTGGTTCTCCCTAGGTCTTCGACGAAATCTCCTTGTCGAATTCCTGCCACGAACGCGTCTATGCCCTCTCGTCGATATGTCCTCTCGCCGAGTTTTTGATAATATTCCACCTCTGTATGTATTTTCTCATTGATTCATCGTGTTTCTGTCTACACGCCTCAGCTCTTCCAGTGACGCCGGTTTCTTGCAAGTGGATCGGAAATTCTTCACGAAGATGTCCTCAAAACTATCCCAGTTGTCGATGGAACCTGGGAAGTTTCTTTATCCAGGATCGCGCGGCTCCACTTAAATGTACTTGGATGCTCTGCATGGCTGTTGCCCTGGTTCCTCCTATCAACTTCACCATCTCGAGATAATCAACGAGCCAATCTTCAGGATCCTGTAGGCCGTCGAATTTCTTGAAATTTTCGGGTAGCTTGAACCCTGACGGGACTCGAGTTTTTCGAACTCGTCTCGTAAAGCACGGGAGCCCGCACATATCTTCATTGGCAACTTCTGGTGACTGCCGATGTTCCCTTCTTTCTTGTCGTGCTCTATCCACCCTTGCTTGAGCCGCTGTATCCCTTGCTCCACTTGCTCTTGGTGGATCTTGCACCGCCGTGGTGGGTCGTGGACTATTTTGCCTTGCGCTTCCTTCGAGGTGTAGCTGCGAACGCCGTTCCCATGACTCCAACTCCTGCCATTGCCATGTTGAACAATGCTTCTCTCGGGTCCCCAGGAGGTGGTCTGGACGCAAGGATATAAGCTTACGTTGCCATGTACCCAGCTTCCGGTGTTTTCGGATAATATTTCCTTGTATCAATCGTCATGAAAGACATGTCGAGATTTTGAATTATATTTCCTCTCTCTTCTTCAGGTATATTTGCAGCCGAGATCTTGCTCTCCTCCGAGCTTCTCTATGGCTATCTCCCGGTTCTCGATTGTCGACTTAGCTCTCGTCGCCGCTTGACGCGGAGGTGATGCGCGTAGATGTACACGTCCGTTGGGAACCCCAACCGGAAGGTATGATGCGCAAAGCAAGTTTCCCTCAGCATGAAACCAAGGTTTAATCGAACCGTAGGAGCCAAGAAGCACGTTGAAGGTTGATGGTGGCGAATGTGATGGCGCAACACCAGGGATTCCGCGCCAACGTGGAACCTGCACAACACAACCAAAGTACTTTGCCCCAACGAAACAGTGAGGTTGTCAATCTCACCGGCTTGCGAACAAAGGATTAACCGTATTGTGTGGAAGATGATTGTTTGCGAAGAAAACAGTAAAACAAGTATTGCAGTAGATTGTATGCGATGTAAAGAATAGGACCGGGGTCCACAGTCACTAGAGGTGTCTCTCCCATAAGATAAAAGCATGTTGGGTGAACAAATTACAGTCGGGCAATTGACAAATAGAGAAGGGCATAACAATGCATATACATGATATGATAAATATAGTGAGATTTAATCAGGGCATTACGACAAAGTACATAGACCGCCATCCAAAGATGCATCTATGCCTAAAAAGTCCACCTTCAGTTATCATCCGAACCCCTTCCAGTATTAAGTTGCAAGCAACAGACAATTGCATTAAGTATGGTGCGTAATGTAATCAACAACTACATCCTTAGACATAGCATCAATGTTTTATCCCTAGTGGCAACAGCATCCACAACCTTAGAACTTTCTCACTGTCCCAGATATCAATGGAGGCATGAACCCACTATCGAGCATAAATACTCCCTCTTGGAGTTAAGAGCAAAAACTTGGCCAGAGCCTCTACTAATAACGGAGAGCATGCAAGATCATAAACAACACATAAATAATAGATTGATAATCACCATAACATAGTATTCTCTATCCATCGGATCCCGACAAACACAACATATAGTATTACGTATAGATGATCTTGATCATGTTAGGCAGCTCACAAGATCCAACAATGAAGCACAATTAGGAGAAGACGACCATCTAGCTACTGCTATGGACCCATAGTCCAGGGTGAACTACTCACTCATCACTCCGGAGGCGATCATGGCGATGAAGAGTCCTCCGGAGATGATTCCCCTCTCCGCAGGGTGCCGGAGGCGATCTCCCGAATCCCCGAGATGGGATTCTCGGCGGCGGCGTCTCAGTAAGGTTTTCCGTATCGTGCTCTCAGAGGTTTCGCGACGAAGACTTTAAGTAGGCGGAAGGGCAACGCGGGGGCCACACGAGGGCCCCACACACCAGGGCCGCGCGCCAAGGGTCGGGCCGCGCCGCCCTGTTGTGGCGGCACCTCGTGGCCCCACTTCCTTTCCCCTTCGGTCTTCTGAAGCTTCCAAAAATAGGACCCCGGGCGTTGATTTCGTCCAATTCCGAAATATTTCTTACTAGGATTTCTGAAACCAAAAACAGCAGAAAACAAACTGGCTCTCGGCATCTTGTTAATAGGTTAGTTCCGTAAAATGCGTAAATACGACATATAATGTGTATAAAACATGTAGATATCATCAATAATGTAGCATGGAACATAAGAAATTATCGATACGTCGGAGACGTATCAGGCTGCCTCCTTTCTTCTATTCAGGGAGGCTGTCTGTTTTTCCAACTCCCTACTCACACGAGCAAGTCTGTATTGATAGGCTTGTAATTCTTCCGCAGTAGCAGTTGTGGTCATTGGTTCTCAACCATCCATGGCTCTTGCGGCTCTATCCCACGCTGATCTGCGGAGCTGAACTCTTACACGTGAGTGGTCCCGACATATTTAGTGCCTAGACCTCTTCGAGATCAGCGGATCGACGTATGGGTTTCCCAAATCGTCGAAAGCCTCTGACGTCTCCGGTTCTGCTCGATTTGTTTCCTCAATTGCATAGACCTGATGATATTTTGAGTGTTGATTTTTGTCAAGATTGGTGACACCATCAGAGATTGGTGAAGACCTTTCCAATGACAACAGATTTTTCGATGAAGTTGAAGCTGTCAACGCTGTCGAGTCGCTGCTTATAACGGAGTCCGCATACGACTTGAAGGATGTGTCGCTGAAGATCTTGGCGAGCTTTCCGCTTGCCTTGGTGTTGATGAACCGTGGCGACGAAAGCTCTTCATCGCTCGACGAAAAGTCAGAATCGATCGCTGATAATTCCGACGAGATCGGAACTTTTAGACGATAAGATCCTTCCTTGTTGACACGAAATCGGAATTCTCCGAACGTCATCACGATGGGTTCGTCCAGATACGCACATGCCTCCAAACGGGAGGGCGGGTGAGGAATAAAATCGACTAGATCAGTTTTTCCTGTTTACCTCGATCCATCGCATTGCTTGCTACCGACGAAGTCGACGATTCGACGTGCCATCGAGATCAGCTCCTTGCATCTAATTCCCACAGACGGCGCCAATTGACAAGGGATTAACTTGTCAATGCCTACGTATTGTAGACTAGGATTTTGTTAGAAGTAGAGGGCAAGTAGATCTCGAAGGTTTCAGCCGAAAAGTCGCGATTATAAAACTAGGGTTGTGACAATAGATTCGATCCTTTTGTCCCTCGACTCCCCCTTATATAGGAGGTGGAGCCGAGGGATTCGTCATACACAAGTTACAGAGTCCGGGAGGGTTTCGTACCCGTCCCGCAAGATTATAAGTAATACTTCCTAATACAACTCTAGCTTTCCTTACTAGCATCTTGGGCTTTCGAATCTTCTTATTCTTCGAGTTCTGGGCCTTCAATAAACCCTGGGTACCTTCTTCGGCAGGCCCATTGGGGATGCCTATGTCACAGGGTGCCGGGAAGAGCTTCAGAACCCTCCCGAGCTAGGGTCTGCGATGGCGGCCGCGACGAAACTTTTCGTGTATGGAGGCTCGGGTATTTAGGTTTTTCCGAGATCGTGAATAAATAGGCGAAAGGGCGAGGTCGGTGGACGCCTAGGGGCCCACACCATGCCATGGCGCGGGCCCACCCTTGGCCGCGTCATGGGGTGGTGTGGCCTCCCTGTGGCGCCCCTCCGTCTCTCCTCCGGACTTCGTCTTCGTTACGGTAAATAATGAACTTTGGCTTTTATTTCGTCCAATTTCGAGAATATTTCATGTACAACTTTTCTAAAATACAAAACAGCAGAAAATAGGGAACTGGCACTGTGGCATCTTGTCAATAGGTTAGTGCCGAAAAATGTATAAAAGTGCAACGAAGTGTAAGCAAAACATATATAAATTGATATAAAACAAGCATGGAGCATCAAAAATTATAGATACGTTTGCAACGTATCATGGAGGAGGGCTCATCAAAGGGGAAGAGGAAGAGAAGAGAAGGTAGGGGAAAAGGAGAAGAGGAAGGGAACAAAGTGAAGAAGGGGATGGGAAGAGGGGAGTGGGTGTGGGCTCGATGTTTGCAGTATAAAGCCTATGTTACCACCGACGCACCACTATGCCCGTGCGCTGGCTGTAAGTTATTTAAAAAAACTTCACAGAAATCTAAAACCTTAGAAAACTCGGTTTTCTTTTTGATTTTGAGGAATCTAAAACATTGGTAAACATGGTAGGCCATTCAAATCGGATGTAACTTTTTCCGTAGATATAATTTCATGTAAATTTTTTTTCATCAGAGGGCGTATATGCAAACAGAAAATCAGTTTTACCAAAATAGAGGGCCATTTTGCAAAAACAAAGTCCAAATTCATGTTTGTTAATTTTTCTTAAAACTAGATGACATAACACATGTTCATCTCGAAGGATTTTAGTTTTACCAATATAGTCATGCGCCGGCGGTAAGTGGAGGCCATATTTCTTCTTTGGCTGGGATCTAGGAGATCCTTACCCCTGGCCCACTAAAGTTTTAGTACTCCGATGCTATTTAGGCATCACTGGCGCCCCTAAATTTGGTGTGCCGATGGAAAATAGCACCGGCTTGCACTTTTTTTGGTGTGCCGATGCTAATCCTTAGACTATAGCCCGATGCTAATCCTTAGACTATAGCTATTTTCTTAGTAGTGTATGCCATTGCATTGATTCATCACGATCTCACCAAGGCTTGATTGATGCAATTGGAAACGGGAGGCATCACAGTGGCGGTAGAGATCTGGAACCGCAGTGGGAGCCGATGTGCTGAGGAGAGCGAGGGGAAGGGGTGAGACCGTAAGAAGCCGGAGCACAAGAGACTGCCGTCGTTGGGGTCATAGCCTCGCTAGCGCAAGGCGAAACGACGATGCAACGTCACAAGCGAATGCGAGGAAGGCAATGGGATAAAAAATGCCTCGAAGTCCATACGAGACTTAGGCGGCCCTGTGAACAAGAGCAATCCTAGCTCGGTGAGCGGAAGTGAGAGTAGTAGCAGCCCAACAACGCTTGACTGGGCCCATTCGGAGCAATTCTACGAAGCGAACAACATTGTTTGGCACTCAGAGAAGGGTGAGAGGGTCTGGAGCGTGCAGTGGGCTAATCCGAAGGTTTAAATTCTAAAATAGTTGTGGTTAGTTGGTTCAGTTTTAGTGTTACTTAATTTAAGTCATAATTTAGTTGTATTGTTATAGTATACTAGTTGAATGCCCGTGCGTTGCTACGGCTCTCGAGATTTTTTTTCTTCTCACATATAATAGACATAATACACATAAAAGTTCACTTGTATTGAAAAAGATAGCCATATAGTTTCCAAAAATAATTCGATGGTACTTTGTAAAAATCATGAATCATTCCTACCAACTCGCTCTCTCCTGTAAACCAGACAACAAATCAGTATGTATTTTTTTTTGACTTCATTACATTAAAGAAACTAATCTTCTCCATCCGATGATTATTTAACAATAACACTACCAAAGTACCTAGTACATCAACATCCATTTTATCACCCTTCACCTTAGCTATCTGATTTAGCATTGGAAGTGTATAGGAAAGATAGAAGTGCATTGCTACGAAACAAATTAGTTTCGAAGTTTCTTCCATTCACACAACTCAAACAAACTGCAACAATGGGTATACTTTGTTGGTTCCAAACTGCAACGATAAATTTGAACCGAAGTGAAGCAAAATAAAATACTATGGTATGTATTATCTGAATCTAAAACAATGTTTAGGCAAAACATACAAGCACCTTATGTGTTCTCCGTATCTCAGCAAAATGTGGTCAGTCAAGAACATATCATTTTTAACCAAAAAGAATAGGAACTGATGACATAATAATATATATAAGAACCAAACACTAACATCTTGATAACCAACCTGAAGAAATCCCACCTTTTATTTTTACCTATTCATGTGTATGAAAGGAGTACTAAAGGAGCACATGTCCTTGCCCCTAACACTTGAACAGTTGCACCACGTCTCGGTCATTGCAACCTTGTTGTTGCATGTTCCCTCTTGGCAGTTAGTGGAAAGATAGTGAAATATCAAGCAGGGTTATCAGGGTTGTCAATCACTGGTGAACTCTATTGCAGACATCCTTATCATTTTTTCAAGCCTGGAATCTGAGAAGTTAACAAAAGGTTGGTAAATCCATATGAAACAACACAAATAAAATCTTAGCAATACTACAAAACAACTCTTTTACTTCTTACTCTAGTGCCAATCCAAGCAAAGTAAAAAAAAAATAGTTTATAATTAGTAAATAAATCCAAACAGACAAGACGGGCAAAAAATAGACTATTCTAAAATTTGCAATGGAGCAAGAGTACAGTATATCTACTCTCTTAAGAATTCACAGAACTCTTCAAAGGTAAGCTGATATTATTCAGTATCGAAGGTGCAACCTAACAGTATGGAGTACATCACTATTCCAAAAACAATAAAACATTTTGTTCAACAAAAATCCCTGAAAATCTTACTATATCAATCAATACCGTTTTGGTACTGACAGTAGGCACGGCTGCATCCATGATCTAGGCTCTGGAGGCCGTGCCGGTCCCTGCATGTCATCCATGCATGGCGCGAGCTTCGGGCACCTCAAAGTTGTCGTGTCGGGTCAACCTCGAGGAGGGACAACACTTATACATCGCTCCCGAGTCTAGCTTGGGCCCCGGCGAGCAGGTCCTTGAGATCCCCGTTGGAGGCCATAGCTGAGCTTCGCCATGGTTGGTCGCCCACAGGAATGGCGGCCATGCCTGGGTGGGGGAGGATGATCGAGAGTAGTGTTGGTCAAGAACGAGGGGTGAGGCGACGGGCGAGCGGAATGGAGTGAGACACGAATGACACCAACGAAGGCAGGTGAAACATTCTTGGTGAGATTACCTTGATTGCTTTCTTGTCTGCCGAGACACTGAACGTGATTGTTTGATACCGGGGTGATTGTTTCCTTTATTGTGGGGATTTTATTGATACGCAATAAATATTTAGTTTTTCCTTAGAAACATTGGACATTTCCTTGATTTATGGCAATCTGATTGGTAGGAAATAATTTTTAACTTTTCCATCCGGCGTGGCATGGGTTTGATGCATGTTTTGGAGGGCAATTTGATGAATGATCAACTATTACGATTTCTCCAATATTGGATGTCAAAGTGAATGCCCATGCGTTGATTGCATAATTCAATCAATCTTCCTCTTATTTTAGAAAATGCATTATTCATTAACCTCAGGCCTCCATTTTTTTCCCCTCATCTTGCAAAAAGAGAGCATGTTGTCTTCCTCCTCTAGTCCGCTCAAAAGTCACACCCCCCTCAAAATAACTCAAGAAGTACATATGAAGAGAACCATTCTGTGGCATAACACTTGTACCGTAACATCAGTGTTTGTTAATACGTACAGGACTTAATAAATTTGGCATGGTGCTAATTACTTGAAACCTAAGTGAATAAGATCCCGACATTCACCAGAATATGTCACAAAGAAGGTCTAGTGCTTTCCTTCCTCAAACCCATGAACCAAAGGGACACAATATATTTTCTCTTGCATCCTCGGTAGTTGTATGTAATCAAACCATAACATATTATTCTTCTTCAAATAAAAAATTAATAACCAAGAAAATCAACCAATAATCACACAAAACATAAGACATGACGAGGAAAAATTTGAATGCAAAGTATGATGGTTCCATCTCTGATATCAGATTGTTTGTGGTAATATTGTATGTTTCTAATCGAACCAAATAGAGCCTGTAATTGCGAGTTTTTGTGAACTCCAAATTACAAAAAAAGAAACAAAGAAATACAGCACGTGATGCCGGTTTCTCTTACAGTAGATGTCGGCGACGGCGTCGAGGAAGATCAAGCAACATTTTTTATGTTTTCTACGGAAGTAGTAACAAGCAAAAACTCTGTACGGCTACAGTGGCAGACAAATACTATGTTTTTTATACCAATGAGTAGGTTCACTTGCATATAATTTGCAATCCCAGGCATGAACTGAGGATGGATCACGTCATTTTCAAGAATGAGAAGGATAAAGACTGACTAAACACAGCATAGGGGACCTCAAGAATATTCAGTAAGTGGTACATCAAAAAGTTAAGATTTTAACATCGAAGAGGAGGCACTTACCTCCTTACTTAATTATCCTTACAGAATGCAATGCAACAATATGGCACTTTGCATTGGCAACGTCTCTGTTCAACCTCTTGAAGGTATTCGACAACATTCTCATATAGCGGCATCTCCTGCACATATCCACATGAAAAAAGACAGAATCTTCAAACTTATAATTCACAGATTAACGGATGGATTTCAAGGGAAGACTCTAAATTAGATTAGACGGTTCACATGATTCTAATGACGACCATCAAACACGTTGAGTGGCCAACGACCAACTCCAATTTGATATTATAGATAGATAGATAGATAGATAATAAATAATAATAAATTATATTCTAGCATAATTTTTTGTCGGGTACAGCAAAAAAATCTTGTCAAATCCTCACCCGTACTAATTCCTATCACTTGCCAAACGTGGGATTGTGAACAATAATCAACTTTCTAAGACTACTCTCCAATCAAACTTCCACTCACATCCCCTTAAGTTGCCAAACACCCTACAATACTGGACGTTATTGTTTGATACCGGGTGACTGTTTCCTTTAGTGTGCCAATTTGATTGATACTCGGTAAATTTGTATCTATTTTCCCTCAGCCATTTTTCAAGTTTCCTTGATTTATGGGGATCTGATTGGTAGGCAATAAATTTTGAACTTTTTTCCTTCTAGAGCGGCATGGGTTTGATTAGCGTCTTTTTGGGTGATCAACGGTTAGGATTGTTCCAATATTTAATGTCAAAGTGCACACCATCCCCAACTGCAATATAATAGTAAAGATTTTATACACTGGTAGAAAAAAGGCCTTCCGTCCAGCCCCATTAGTCGCGGAAATGCAAAAACCGCGACCAATGGAGCCTTTAGTCGCGGCTCGGTTGCCCAACCGCGACCAAAGGCCTGGGCCCAGCGCGCTCGTGGCCAGCTGGTGGACGGGAGGGGCTTTAGTCGCGGTTGGCCAGGCCAACCGCGACTAAATGTCCTCAGGCCTGGCCCAGCTTTAGCCGCGGTTGGCCTGGCCAACCGCGACTAAAGCCCCCTCCCCTATATATACCAGCCACCCACAGCCACACTTAGCCATTTGGTGCCCACTTCTCTTCACAAACTTCACAAGGGGGTGTAGGTTTGCTTTTGGCTCTTCTTATGCACACAAGGTGTTTGATGAAATGTCCCAAGAGCATGAAACAAACATGATATGAAGTGTCGGAGCCACACTTGATCGAGCTTCCTCATTTATTTTTTCCTCCTCGATCGCGGTTAGCAACAACACTTGAACCTTTCATATATATGTGTCATTGATAAAATATGCATATGTGTGTAGTTCATTGTTTAATTTCTATTTAATTAGTTTAACAAATGCATATGCGATGGTTAATTATATATTTGTATTATAATAATGCAGATGAATCGGCAATGGATGTACGCTAGCCGACTCTCCGGCGAATTCACTACGGGTTTGCAAGATTTCCTCGTAGTGGCTAATGCGAACAAGCAGGGGGGTTTTGTTATCTGTCCATGTGTTAACTGTAAGAATCAGAAGGGTTACTCTTCCTCAAGGGAAGTTCACGTGCACCTGATTCGGCATGGTTTCATGCCAAGCTATAATTGTTGGACCAAGCATGGAGAAAGAGGGGTTATAATGGAAGAAGATGAAGAAGGAGATGACATCGATGAGAGCTATCTTGATCATTTCGGTGATACTTTCATGGATGATGCTGAAGGTGAGGAAGGTGAAGGGGAAGGTGATCAAGAAGAGGCACGTGATGAGCCCGCCGATGATCTTGGTCGGACCATTGCCGATGCACGAAGTCGCGAAACTGAAAAGGAAAGGGAGAATTTGGATCGCATGTTAGAGGATCACAAAAAGTCGCTGTACCCAGGATGCGATAATGGTCTGAAAAAGCTGGGCTGCACACTGGATTTGCCGAGATGGAAGGCACAGGAAGGTGTAGCTGACTCGGGATTTGAAAACTTGCTGAAAATGTTGAAGAATATGTTTCCAAAGAATAACGAGGTGCCCTCCAGTACGTATGAAGCAAAGAAGGTTGTCTGCCCTCTAGGTTTAGAGGTTCCGAAGATACATGCATGCATCAACGATTGCATCCTCTACCGCGGTGAATACGAGAATTTGAATGAATGCCCCATGCACCGCATTGCGTTATAAGATCGAGGCGATGACCCCGTGACGATGTCGAGGGCCGAAACCTGGAAGAAGGTTCCCGCCAAGGTGATGTGGTATGCTCCTATAATACCACGGTTGAAACGTCTGTTCAGAACAAAGAGCATGCCAAGTTGTTGAGATGGCACAAAGAGGACCGTAAGCCGGACGGGGAGTTGAGACACCCGCAGATGGAACGCAATGGAGAAAGATCGACGAGAGTTTAAAGATTTTGCAGCTGACGCAAGGAACATAAGATTTGGTCTAAGTACGGATGGCATGAATCCTTCTGGCGAGCAGAGCTCCAGCCATAGCACCTGGCCGTGACTCTATGCATCTACAACCTTCCTCCTTGGTTGTGCATGAAGCGGAAGTTCATTATGCTGCCAGCTCATCCAAGGTCCGAAGCAACCCGGCAACGACATCGATGTGTACCTAAGGCCATTAGTTGATGAACTTTTACAGCTGTGGGGCAGACCTGGTGTCCGTGTGTGGGATGAGCACAAAGAAGAGGAATTTGACCTACGAGCGTTGTTTTCGTAACCATCAACGATTGGCCTGCTCTTAGTAACCTTTCGGACCTCAAATAAGGGATACAATGCATGCACGCACCGCTTACATGAGACCGAAAGTGTACATTTGCCAAATTGTAAGAAGAACGTGTACATGGGGCATCGTTGATTTCTTCCCAAAATCATAACGTAAGAAAGCGCGGCACAACAACAACGGCAAGGCAGATCACCGCGAAGCTGCGCGGAACGCACTGGTGCCGAGGTATTTGATATGGTAAAGGATTTGAAAGTCATCTTTGGAAAGGGTCCTGGCGGACAATCAGTTCCGAAGGGAGCTGACGGGCACGTAGCCATGTGGAAGAAGAAATCTATATTCTGGGAGCTAGAATATTGGAAAGTCCTAGAAGTCCGCTCTGCAATCGACGTGATGCACGTTACGAAGAATATTTGCGTGAACATCCTAAGCTTCTTGGGCGTGTATGGGAAGTCAAATGATACAAAGGAAGCACGGCAGGACCAGCAAAGTTTGAAAGACCCGATGACCGGCATCCGGAACGGTTTCAAGGTCGTGCCAGCTACGCTCCGACCAAAGAAGAGAAGGTCATCTTTTTTGAATGCCTGAGCAGTATTAAGGTCCCGTCTGGATTCTCGTCCAATATAAAGGGAATAATAAACATGGCGGAGAAAAAGTTCCAAAACCTGAAGTCTCACGACTGCCACGTGATTATGACGCAATTGCTTCCGATTGCTTTGAGGGGCTCCTGCCGGAAAATGTTCGAGTAGCCATTGTGAAGCTATGTGCATTCCTCAATGCAATCTCTCGAAGGTAATCAATCCAGAAGTTCTACCACGGTTACACGATGTGGTCCAATGTCTTGTCAGTTTCGAGTTGGTGTTCCCGCCATCCTTCTTCGATATTATGACGCACCTCCTGGTTCACCTAGTCGAAGAGATTTCCATTCTCGGTCCCGTATTTCTACACAATATGTTCCCTTCGAGAGGTTCATGGGAGTATTAAAGAAATATGTTCGTAACCGTGCTAGGCCAAGGAAGCATCGCCAAGGGCTATGGAAATGAGGAGATAATTGAGTTTTGTGTTGACTTTGTTCCGACCTTAAGCCGATTGGTCTTCCTCGATCGCGGCACGAGGGGAGACTAAGTGGAAAAGGCACGATCGGAAGGAAATCAACGATATGTATGGACGGCCATTCTCTGACTGAAGCACACCACACAGTTCTGACCAATTCCAGCTTGGTGGCTCCGTACTTTGAGAAACACAAGAATATTTTACGCTCGGACAACCCTGGGAAGCCTGAATCCTGGATTAGGAAGGCCCACATGGAGACTTTCGGCGGTTGGTTGAGAAAACATTTCATGAGTGACAATGAGGTTGTAGATCAGCTGTACATGTTGGCCAAGACACCATCTTCGACTATAACGACTTTCCAAGGGTACGAGATAAATGGGAATACATTTTACACGATCGCCCAAGATAAAAAGAGCACCAACCAAAACAGTGGTGTCCGCTTTGATGCAGCAACCGAGAATGGGCAAAAGGTCACATATTATGGTTACATAGAGGAGATATGGGAACTTGACTATGGACCCTCCTTCAAGGTCCCTTTGTTCCGGTGCAAATGGTTCAAGCTAACAGGAGGTGGGGTAAAGGTGGACCAGCAATACGGAATGACAATGGTGGATTTCAACAATCTTGGTTACCTTGACGAACCATTCGTCCTAGCGAAAGATGTCGCTCAGGTTTTCTATGTCAAGGACATGAGTAGCAAACCGAGGAAACGGAAAGATAAGAAAACGATCAGTACATCATGCGATGATTCAAAGCGCCACATTGTTCTTTCAGGGAAAAGAAACATCGTGGGAGTGGAGGACAAGACAGACATGTCAGAAGATTATAATATGTTTGGTGAAATTCCGCCCTTCAAAGTGAACACCGATCCAAGCATTAAGTTAAATGATGAGGATGCTCCATGGATACGGCCCAATCGTAAGCAAGCACACAAGGGAAGAAATGATGTGTAATAATTTATTGTACCAAACTTTGTTGAATGGATCATGTGAATTATATTGCCCGTGATGTGTTTGGTGTCCATTTTCGAATGATTCGATTGATTCGAGAGATAGCACTGATGATACATGAAATTTGGAGTGATTTAGTCATACTCCTGCCTAGGCGTATAATATGCATACTCGTAGTCTTCATAGTCGCCGCCGTTGTACTGGTAGTCGTCGCCTTCTAAGTTACCGCCGTCGTCGCCGTTGCTGTCGTCTGGCGGCGCTCGTGGCTCGAACTGAGGGTAGCGCAGGCGGGGGATATCGCCGGCCGTGATGTAGTCCATGACGCTCTGCAGAGTCCGGCCGTACCACCATAGCCGACGGCCGGCCTCGTGGAAGTTCCCAGGAGGCAGACCGTCCTCCTCATACCTGGCGAGCGCCCTCTCACGCCGATTGATGAAGAAGGCGTCCCAAGTATGCTGGTTATCGGGATGCCGGCGGGGATTCATCCGCTGCTCCGGCGTGAGGTCGAGGTAGTAGTGGTTCGTGATGGCTGCCCGGCGCAGTACCCGAGGGAGGGAGGACGCCGCCGCGCTTAGGCCCAGCCGAGGGGACGCGGTAGCCCGGTGGGCAAGGGTAGTTCGAGGCGCAAAGCTCCTCCACCTGCTGGTAGGTTAGAGTGGGTGCGGTGGAAGCCATGAGAGAGTGATGAGAGATTGTAGAGATGTGATAATGCTGGCCAAGCCGGGCAACATATATGTAGTGAGAAATGGGAGCGGGAAGAAAGTGGCGGGAAGAAAGAGGCGGGAAGAAAGAGGCGGGAAGAAATTGGCGGGAAGAAAGAGGCGGGAAGACAGGGGCGGGAAGACAGGGAAGAAATGGCGGGAAGAAATGGCGGGAAGAAGAGAAATGGCGGGAAGAAATGTCGTCGGTGCACACGCCTACGACATCTTCGAAGTTGCTCCTCGGAAATTTTTAACATTTTGAATTGAATTAGTTTTATTTTTATGATTTTTCTAATATATTATTTGTATTTTTAACATTTTGAATTGAATTAGTTTTATTTTTATGATTTTTCTAATATATTATTTGTATTTTTAACATTTTGAATTGAATTAGTTTTATTTTTCTGAATTTTTTGATATATTATTTGTATTTTTAACATTTTGAATTGAATTGGTTTTATTTTTATGATTTTTTGATATATTATTTGTATTTTTAACATTTTGAATTGAATTGGTTTTATTTTTATGATTTTTTGATATATTATTTGTATTTTTATGATTTTTAAATGAAATAGTTTTTTTTCTGAATTTTTTGATATATTATTTGCATTTTTAAGATTTTTAAATGAACTAGTTTTATTTTTCTGAATTTTTTATATATTATTTGTATTTTTAAGATTTTTAAATGAACTAGTTTTATTTTTCTGAATTTTTTGATATATTATTTGTATTTTTCAGATTTTGAAAAAGAAAAGTAATTTGAAAAATACCTTTGGTCGCGGTTGGGGTCACCAACCGCGACTAAAGGGTATTTTTCCGCGGGAAACGAAAATCCGAAAATACCCTTTGGTCGCGGTCGACTAAAGTAAGACCCCAACCGCGACCAAAGGTGCTTCCCTATAAATTTGCGCGCGCGCCGCGCACTTCTTCTTCTCCGCCGAACCGTCGCCTCGTCTCTCTGCAGCGCCGCGCCATCGCCGCCCTCGTCTTCTACGCCGTCAGGCTGCCCGAGATCGCCGCGCGCCACCGTCGCCCTCGTCTTCTACGTCGTCGCCCTCGCCGGAAACACCGTCGCCGCGCCGTAGTCCTCCCGTACGTAAGAACCGCGCCGCGCGTCGCCGCCCTCGTCGGAAACACACCGCCGCCACACGCGCGCCGCGCGCCGCCGACGCCACCGCGCGCCGCAACGCGCCGCGCCATTTCTTTCGCCTCGCCGACGCCCCTTGCATCATATCCGCCACCGCCGCCGCATGCATCCGGCCGCGCGCGCTCGGCAGAGAGAGAGATCGAGGGAGAGAGAGAGGCCAGGGCGCGCGCTTGGCCGATTTTTTTTTGTTTTTTTTGTTTTTTTTAATTTGTAACTAACTTTTGTTAATTAAAAATGTAACTTAATTAAATTATGTGAAGAACTAATTTGTAACTAAGTTTTTTTGTTTTTTTAATTTTTAACTAAGTTTTTTTTATTTGTAAATAAGTTTTTTTAATTAAAAATGAAACAACTTTGTTATAAAAGAACGACCGTCGCCACCGCCGCCGCCCCCCTTTCGCCACCGCCCTTTCGCCACCGACCCCGCGTGTATACGGAGGGGGCGGCGAGGGCCTCCTCGCCGCCCCCTCCGTATACGCGTTTTTTGTTTTGTTTTACGAGAGAGAGGATCGGCACCGCCACCACCGCCCCGCCCCCCTTTCGCCACCGCCACCGCCCTCTCTCCTTTTGCCACCGCCCTTTCGACACCGCACTTAATTAATTAGTTTTTACTACATGTTTTCAGGACTGACATATGGCGGACGATAGAGCTGACCCGATTATGGAGAACTATGATCCAGAAATTGAAGAACAGCTATTTGGCATCATAAAAGGCGATATTCCTTATGTGCCGACCGAACAAGATGAAGAGGATATTTCTTCTTATCTGAATCTTGACGGTCAAGATGAAGGCCGTCAGCAAGATGATGGGGAAGAAACGTCGATCAACGACGATCTTCAATTGCAAGTAGCAACTAGCTCCGGCGCCGAGGTATATATATATACATTTTTCCTCTGGTGATACAAACTTACCGATTTGAATAAATATGTGTGTACTAACACGCGCGACTCTCTTTCTTATTTTAGCCCTCGGCCGGATCGTCGAAAAAATCGAGTACGTCGTCGTCAAAGCGTGGCGCAACCAAGACGCTCAAACCAGGAGAAACATATACCATCGAGGTTGTCGACAGTGCAACCGGCAGGCCGCTGGAGCCCCCGAAGTACGCCACCAAGTTTATCAACCAATGCGGAGCCGTTGTTAGAGACAACATCTCGATCACCCTCCAGGAGTGGAATGAGCCAAAGAAGGCACGTCTTGGTTTCACTTTTGTTGACAAGAGAACTAAAAAGGATTGCTTTCAAAAGCTTATGGAGCATTTCATCCTACCTCCGGAATACCACAAATTCGATGAGGCGGGTAACAAGATTCAGGAAACAAGGAGAGGAGGAGGCTACTCAAACACTTCGCTCTTGGTAAGATGGCCGATACATTCCGAAATTCAAGCAGCCCGTGACTATGTCAACCAGAACAAGACTCCGGAATTCAAAGGACAGTATGAGAGACTTGAACATGATTGGCCAGAATTTGTGAAGCAGAAGAAATCGGAGCATTTCATTGAAATATCGAAAAAAATAAGGAAAATGCGGCTAAGAAGGAGTACAATCATGTTATGGGGCCAGGAGGGTATCGCTTTTGGGAGCCTAAGTGGGAGAAGATGGAGAACGAGCTGAGGAGGCGAGGAATCCGTCCAGGTACGGAGGGATGGGACCGAAGGGACAAAAGCTGGTGGTACGGGCATGGGGGAACGCTAGACCCGGAGACAGGGGCGTGTGTTTACGGGAACAAAATGTTTAAACCCACCCAAGCCCTTATTGACGCAATGAGGGATGCTCAAGAGGGGAAGATCAAGTTCAACAGAGAGAACGACGCGCTGACAAGAGCCCTCGGGAATCCTGAACACGGAGGACGTGTACGAGGCATGCCCGGGAACATTACGTGGAAAGAAGGGTTCTCCCAGGACGATGACCCGTACGGTTACAGAAGCCGTAAGAGAAAGTCGGATCGGGATGCCGATGTTGTGGCGCGGTTGGCATCGGATCTCGATGAGATGAAGAAAACCCTGTCTATACTAGTACAGGAGAGATCGGCAGCTGGGACGCATGAAGATCATCCAGCGGATCTCGGAAGCCAGCAGCGGAGAAGCAGCGTGGCTTCCACGGAGGTCCAGCCGCTACGATGCACCGGAGATCCAAATTACGCACCGGAGCCTCCTCGCTACCCCGTGGACGATGTAAAGGAGATGAAACAATGTCATCTGCATTATCCTACTGGGAACATGTCCACGAAGGTAGCCATCGGCAGTGCTTTCCATGTGAGCCTGGAGCACTCCACCACAACAATCCCATTGCAGATGGCTATGCTCGTGTCACGGTGGAGGAAATAGTCCCAGGGTTTGAGGACCTCGAGATTGACATTGCTACACCCGAAGGGGAGAGAAGACTTGGAGGTGTCAAGCGCCAGTTTATTCTGGAAAAGTTTATCAAGTTTCCGACGAGGCGCCAAGGCGAACAAGTCCACCCCCCTCCGGTGGTGGCGGCGGCGGCGGCGGCGGTGGTGGTGGTTCACCTACACCTCCTTCACGTCGCCGACGCCGCCCCCCAATTCACCTCCGGCGGGTAAGCAGACGCCGCCCCCCAGTCCACCTCCGGCGAAGAAGCAGCCGCCCCCGGCAAAGAAGAGGAAGCAGTCCCGGACTATTAACCCGGACCCTTATGTACCTAGGACCACAAAGATACCGGAGCCATCACTGAAGCCTCTCACCCCGAGACCTTATGACCTTAGTGTGGAGGAAAATGCAGCGGTCGTGGCTGCTCAGCATGAGAAATGGCAGGCGGACTGCAAAAAGAAAAGAGAGCCCGAGCCCAAGCCAGTATATTCTGACAAGCAAAAGAAGTGGGCTAAGTCATTTTTGACCGAACCGTCCCAAGCCGCAAAGAATCTGCCTGACTACTATTCACATGAACTTCGTAGGCAAGCATTCATCTTGAAGGAGAAGCAAGAGTTGGCGGAGAAGCAGGAGAAGAAAGCCTCTCATAGTGAAAGTAAAAAAGAGGGGAAACAAGTTGCCCAGCTCGGGGAACAGAGTAAACAATCCATCGCCCCTCTCATAGTGAAAGCCGCCGGTCCGGATGACCCCGAAATCATAGCAGCTGCGGCAAGACAGGGATTGACTGTAGCGAGTGCCATAGAACAAGCGGCCAACTTAGGTCTGACTCTTCGTGTGTTAGGCCTTGATGAGGCAACAATGAAGGACGTAGTAATTACATATGTGTCGAATGGGCCTCTCGTCGAGCCTGCGCAGGAAAAGGATCTACCTCCGCAAATGACAGGTCTGCTAAATTGGTACAAGGCTTACATAAAATTAAAAACGCCAAAGACTATATTTATGCGGAAGTTAGACCTGAGCATCACTTCAAACATTACTATGTACAAATTCATCGGAGTGAATTGTTCCAGCTTTTCAATCTGCGCGAGCTCGACAAATCTATCATCAGTTGCTACGTTCCGTAAGTGATTTATTTCTACCCCATCTCGTTCATTGCCTGCACTATATATATATATATATTGTCCTAATTAACTATCTTGTTGTGTATGCAGAATGAAGAAGCGGGAATGCATGATAAGGAACATCCATGATGTTGGGTTCATTGACCCACATATCGTTAATTCATATGTGTTACAACATTTTCCCGCCGACATGGAGGCCGACCTGTGGATGTTTTTATCAAGTCAGGAACTCAAAAGTGATATTCTATTTCCTTACCATTTTGGGTGAGTGTTTCTGTCTTGAGCACATTCTCTTTTGTTTACTATAATCGATGAGTTAATTATGCATGACTGTGCATGTATCGTGTCCGCAGGTTCCACTGGATTCTGCTAGTAATTCAATTTCACGACTCCACAGTTCTCATCCACGACTCTCTGAATATGAATGCAAAGCTTTGGGCCGACTTGAGAAAAATGATGCAGAAGTAATTATATATTTTCATTCACTTGCGCTCTATATCGATCGGCCTATTTTGTTCATTTCCTAATATCAAGTAACTAATAACTCTCTTGTTCATTTAATTTTCTTTGCCTCGTAGGGTTTGGACACGGTTCGTAGACACAAAGGTCGGTGAATTCAAAAAAGAGCTACAATTAAAAGGGTAGTGTCTGCGACCCAAGATATTCAGCCAAAGGGGACCAATCTATGTGGATACTATGTTTGTGAGATGATCCGGAGATACACCTCTGAGCGGATTTCGTGTCCGAACAACATTAGCAGGAATAACCTTCGGAAGACGCTTAGTCTAGAAGCTCGCTTCCGACCACTTCAAGAGGAACTAGCCGGATGGATCGCGAAGCAAGTCATCGATCCTAGTGGAGAACACTATGTAGAGGATGTAGAACTTCATATGCAGTAAATCATATGTATGGAAACTAGTTCAAAATTGTATATGGTCATCGATATTGAATATATATTGTCAATTCCTCTTGAATTCTTTTTGGTTCTAATTTCAAATTTGTTTGAAATTGTACGTTCATATGCATGTATATGTAGTACCGTAGAATATGTGAAACTCCTTCAAAATTAAAATAAAACAAAAGAAAATAAAACAATACAAACTAAAAAGAAACCAGGTTTAGGGGGGCTAAAACCCTAAACCTGCGGCGGCCTGAGTCGCGGTTGGCCAGGAACCGCGACTAAAGGTCCTCGAGCGGCGGGCGGTTAGGCGCCTTTAGTCGCGGTGAAGAACCGCGACTAAAGGGGTGCTTTAGTTTTGGTCGCGGTTGCGCAACCGCGACCAATGGCAATTGAACCGCGAAGCCCTTTTTTCCACCAGTGATAGAATGTTGGAAGCCGTCAATTTTTTTTTTAAATGGGCTGCTCCATGGCCCTCAAAATTGGCCTTGAGGCCAATGGGGCCATGTCGAAGGCTCATTCCTATCCTGAGTAATAAGAGCTGATGGCTCAATTAGAGCTAGTGGAGATGTAGCAATGGAGTTCAAAGCCTAGGAGGTGGGGGTGGGTCGACCCTGCTGACCAAGTGAGTCCTTGAGCGCCGCCCCCTAGCCCGATTTTGGTATGAGGCCTACCCAACAGCTGAAAGGACTTGGTTTTTGGGCTGGGCCGGCGACCCGACCTGTCAATGCGACCCATTAGACCTTGACTGGTAGATGGTGGGCTAAGGGCACAAGTCGCACAGCCAGCTTGCTCTCAACCCTACGCACACTTTGCCAAAAAAAAAAACCCTACGCACCGTTTAAAGTCTAAACGTAGTCCTCTGGTAGACAGTAGAAAACACACGTACACACCCACATTTCTTGTGCATATTTGCCTACATATCACCGCCAGTATCTGTCGTCACTGCATACTACTAGTTTTTTACTCGTGCTAGATGAAAGTGAAAAACATAGACGGGATATAAACATACTAAACCAGAATCTCATTGCTACAAGTTTGACACGAAGATGCACGTGCGTAGCAGCTTTCATGCAATATGCTTTTGCGCATGGTGATAGATCGGTGAGGAGCCCAAACACGTGAGGTATTCACGGATACTATGGCCACGCTGACGCTGACGCTTTGTCCCTGTACCGGCCGGCGACAGCCGCCATGGGCACATCGTCCCAGTATTGGCTGATCGAACGAGCTTCAACGGGATGAAGTAGCTGGCCGTAGGAGAAAAACATCTCCTCCATCGTCACAGAGTCCAGGCTCGCCGACTGCGAGTGTCCTCCGCCTGCCGGATCACTTGGGCTCGCTTCCACGGGCAGCGTATGCGGCAAGGACGACGACGAATATGGAGCTGTAGGCGCCTCGACGGGCGGAAATGGCGAGCCGCGGCCGCGCATCTCCGCCACGGTCGTCCGGTGCTCCAGGCTCATGCTCACCTCCAGCTGCAGGCCCCGCGGCGCGTACGACGCCGGATCACTCAGCTGGCTCGCCTCCACAGGCTGCGGCCGGGACGTAGCTCCGCCGATGACCCTGGCGAAAGTGCCAGTCATGATCTGGTTTTCTAGTTGAGCGTTGCCGCCGACGTGGACTGCAGCTGCATGATCAAAATGGGCGCCGTTCCTTGTCGCAGTAGTGTTCATCGTGGGTGAATCAGTAGCACTATTGCTGATGTTTCTGCTGGGACGCACTTGGTGGCACGTGTGCTGGTTGACGAAAGTGACGTGAAACATTGGACGGTGGGCGTCGCTGCTGCTATCCTGCCGCTGCACTTGCTTCTTCGCCCTGCAGCCGCGCTCGTGGCTATATCTGCAGCTGTAGTACAGCCTGCATCGTGCATATACAGTTAGAGATCTTCAGATGGGCCAGTTGATTGAACGGGTACAAAAGACTTTCTCTTACGAGTACAAAAGAGATTAGTGCATGCAGGACTGAAGTCAAAGGTCGTGACGAAATTTATTGCCAGCTTGACGGTTTTCAAAAGTCGTTGGGGCATGCATGTCTTTAGTTCCCCAAAGAATTATAGCTTGACTTTTTTTTGCGAGAAAAAAATATAGCTTGACTCAGTTTACAGTCCATATGGGACACAGATTGGCAGATAACTAAATTTACTGCTCTGACCTGGCTTCGACAGTACTACTATGTCTTAGGCTGGTCATAGTGGTAAGTATCATGTACTAGTATCATGCATATGATACTACTACATGATACTATCTCTATAGTGGATAGTATCATGGAGTAGTATCATAGTCTTGCTATATTTAATGTTTTTTACAATCTCAATGCAAATTTGTGTACAAGATTTGTTTAGCATTTATTTTTCTCGTTGTTTGCGATGATACAGTATCTACCTATGTTACTCTAATCCCCTCTCTCCTCCTTAATTAGCTGTCATGTCAGCATTTTTGTGGGACCAATATGCATGATACTAGCTATGATACTAGCACTATGGCTAGCCTTAGGTGACCAGTCAGGCCGGCAAGACCAAAATGCATGTTCATTACGTTTTAACAATGTATCCCAAAAATGGGTTGAGTTCTAAGCCAAATGTACTGAACAAATAGTAGTCAGGAGTAACATATTTTACCGTATACTAACACCAAGTAAAAGTACGGTGCAGACCGTGCAACAAGGCCTTGACGACAGTCATGCATCATTTCGATGGAGAGGCCGGGAAACCCCTCCTTTTTGTAACAAAATGTAGCAAGGTGCAATTCTTAGTGAAAATCGATAAGTGTAAGCCTAGACATATAATCCTTTTTGTAAGTCTTAGCTCTTGTATGTAAGCCTAGACATATAATCCGTGCAGGGCCTCCTATTTTATGGGTATGACCTTGAATTTATAAATTAGAAAGTTATAATATTATAAAAATGCGAATTTTCTGCCGATGCTTTGATATATAATTAAGAATAGTCTGGAGCATATAATTTAGTTGGGCCATGCATGTTTTTTGATATATAATAAAGATCTTGGCATTATGAACTAAACCACTTCACCTTGGAAATTTTCTGTTCCGAATGTTCTTTTGCCCGTATTTTCTCCATCTGTAACCCTCCTTGTGAGGCGATGCTGTAATCTCCTTCTTTGTAAGCACATCTCCTCTACTCTTTCTGCGGGGACCAATCTCTTCTCCACTACTAGTACTACTACTGAATCAACCAAACAAACAATCACAACTTAGAAACAACTCCACCTCGGAAAAAAAGAACTTAGAAACAACCACTAAAACCAGGGAAAGTACTAAGATATGTAGATCAGTATCAGTAGTAAATTAGCAGTATACCAAATGCGTATATCTTTCGCCGGACTGCCCAGGCCAATACTAGTTGCCTCGGGCGCCATCGTCCTCAGTCCTGCCACCCGAATACTGTCGCCAGGCTTGAGCGTGAACAGAGACACCATGAACACCCGAGAGAGCTCTTGGCTCATCGCCTTAGCTGCCTCGTGGCCAAGGATATCCAGGGGGTGCTCGAGCAATGCAAGGAGCCTGGCGTTAAGACTGTAACCGCCGATAAGCTCCTGCCACAGCTGTTGTGCAGCCTCTTGCCCAAGTGCCATTCTCGCGATTCAGAGTTTCCTGGCTGCCCGGCTTAAACGGTCGAAGTATTGTAGGGGAAGCGATCAGTTTGTGAAGTAGCTATGGGGTCCTTGCGCAGCTTATATA
The DNA here is from genome assembly GCA_030979885.1 of Lolium multiflorum. Lineage (NCBI taxonomy): Eukaryota > Viridiplantae > Streptophyta > Magnoliopsida > Poales > Poaceae > Lolium > Lolium multiflorum. Next base: position 263,822,168 of record CM061749.1, read on the forward strand.
GGCGCACTGCACTGATCCTTAAAACTTAGTCGTTCAGCTTTTTCTCAATAATGAGCGTTTTATTACTTTAAAAGTTTAAACATTACCTCTTATCTCTGCATAACCAAGATGCACCTAGCTGCACAAACTATGGTCCAAACTGTCAGAAACTCAATTCGGCTCCCGGGTGCGTATGATCCCTCTACCATAAAAACATATTTCCAAGTGTTAAAAAATTTTAACAAAAAAATTTACATGTACATCTCCATAACATATGTGTATTCGTCAAGTTTCACGAAAAAATGATATTTTTTGTAGTCTAAGCGAAAAAGAGAAAATTTATCTTGTGACAAGTCTTTGTTTCAGCACCGAATTTTGTCTTTTTACACACGCCACATGACATGTCGATTTTTCATGAAACGACTTTGTGAGCGCACATGAAGATGTACGTGCGAAATTTTTGTTTCAATTTTTTTGACATTTTAAAATGTGTCTAACATGTATTTCAAGATAAAAGGAGCATACGCTCCCATGTGCCAAAACATCGCTCCCACAAACTGTTAAAAACAAAGTTGAGCAAATGTCATATGCCTAAGTCGATGTGGACTTATCTCGAAATTATGTGGCCATCCCTGTTGGACAAAATGTATCCCTCGCCGCAGCCTCCAACCTTATACATACCTCCGTAAACAGGTCGTTGTTCTTCACTTTCTGAAGAGACGGCCATGATCGGAACATACTGGTGCATCGGTAGATAATCTGCATAAGAAAATTGTTTTTTTCATTAAAAAGTCATTTCTACATAGCGAGAGGGACCAAATGACATCACACGCTTTCACCATAATAAACGTTCTAAACCTGTAATCAATATCGTGAAGCCAATTCCTAAAGATGTTGGCTATACTACGTGGAGGATACAAAACAGAAGGTACTTAGATGACTGACCATATAGATCTTGTAAACTGGCACTGGGAAAAGTGATTGTCTCAACATGATGACAGAAAACACACTTTAAACTCCCGTTCCAATTCCTCTTAGCAAGATTATCTTTGGTAAAGATCACACCTCGACGAAGATACCAACCAAAGATTTTAATCTTTAAAGGTATCTTCATATTCAAGATTTTTTATTATTATCATCGACTGGCAGTGTCAATTGGATCAAAGCTTTGTACATTGAATCAACCAAGAAAATACTAGTCTCATGGAGATTCCATCGAAGTTCATTACTCCCTTGCGTTAGTTGGACATCAGCCAAATGCTGAAGCAAAGACTTCAAAAATCCTAGTCTGAACCGATTAAATCAATCTTGAACATCATATTGGGAGGAGATGACTCCACAACCATGGCGATAATATCACCTTTATGACGCACAATATTATACAAAGCTGGATACGGTTTCGGAGTGTGGTATTACCTAACCATCTATAGTCCCAGAAATATATTTCCAACCCGTCAAGTGAAAGAAATATTTTTTCGTTGCCATCAAACCAGCCAAAAAAATATTAATCACTATATTTTCAAATAATCTAAGGTAACGAATATGAGTCAACATATTTTTTTTGTTTCAGGAGTGTTTGCCAAACATCCTCTTCAGTATGCAGCTTGAAAAGCCACTTGCCTAGAAGGGACGGTTCACTAACTGATTCAGATAGGAGAGTTCACCAACTGATTCGCCAAAAAAAAAAACTGTTCACCGGGGCGTTAAGCTGTTTATCGTCCCTATCAGCTGTGGGGGCATTCCATTCTGCTGGTGCTTGATTCGACAGGGGTATCTTGATTGATTTTCTTAGTCCTTATTCCTTCAAATATGTTGACCGGTGCAGCTTGTGGCATGGTATGTGCAGGTACGAGCAAGAAATGTTATTACATTAGTTTGACTGGTTTATGTTTCCTCAACTAGAAACGTACGTTCGTGCTCTGCCTATGGTCGTTAACACACCATTCAGTATGATGCAAACGAAGCGCATGCGAGTAGCTCCAAGCCTGCACTTAATAGACAACGCGCGGGGAAGACATGTGCATTTGAGTTTCTATGGCCTATGGGACGGATGGGGCAGGTCTAGAGGAGACCGATCGAGCAGATTACCCTTTTCACTCTACAGGATCAGAAACTGGCTTGCTATCGCCAACATGTTGATCGGTCTTCTGCAGTCAAAGGTCAGCCCTTGAATGGCATTTTCATTTTGACACACTAAGCCTATGTGCCTTAGGAAGCTGCAGCATAGGGGGGGAGGGTGGCCCGGCCCCTGCTGGTCCCCCCTAGCTCCTCCAGTGCATGCAAGTATCTATGGTTTGAATTTCTCAAATTACCAAAAAATAGGATGTTACCGAAAATGAAGGTTGCTTAAATTAGAAATGCCCGGTCGAAATTTCAACTGTCCTCATCATAAGACAACGAGACCATGCAAATCAACAGCTGCCAAAAGGTTATGGATAAAGGGTTTAACCACTGTGTATGCCAACAACACAATGAATGATCAACTACAACAACATTTATAAAAAAAACTAGAATAACAATAACATTTATGAGTATCCAATTTTGGCGAAATAACATGTTACTAGCATTAGGTGGTTATATATCCTGATACGTGCACTGGGTGGATTAGCCCACATCACTCCACCTGTCCTCCAATTACCCGCGGCGACTTGGGTGACCCCCCCCCCCCCCCCCACACACACACCAGCAGCACCACCACTCCACCTCTCCTCCAACTACCCGCGGCGACGGGAGGAAGTTGGAGGACAAATCACTGCCGGTGGACGGTAGACAGCGTGTCCTCGTATCTCTAGCCGTTCTCGTAGTGGGGGTATCCAGTATCGTCGCGCACAGCGGAGCACAGAAGCCAGGGTGGCAGCCTCGAGATCCTTTTGTGGTGACCAAGTTGCCGCTGATATGTGCACTGTGGAACCGGACCTGGCATGGCGGCGATTCTGAGGTCATGGCAGCCAAGTTCTTCGGGCCAACGAGCTTACGAAGCATGGTCTGTAGTGGCTTGCAACGGGGTAGTGGTGGTTGTAGGCGGCTGCTGCTACATGGCAACGAGTATCTTACAATTGGACAAGTGGTGGTGGCCTGGCCGCGATTAATCCACTGCAACATCACTCGTTGGTGGCGCATGAGTTTGCACTTGGGGCTACAGCGCTGTAGGATAACGTAGCATAGAAAACAAAAATTTTCCTACCGCGAACACACAATCCAAGCCAAGATGCAATCTAGAAGACGGTAGCAACGAGGGGATTATCGAGACTCACCCTTGAAGAGATTCCAAAGCCTACAAGATGAGGCTCTTGTTGCTGCGGTAGACGATCACTTGCCGCTTGCAAAAGCGCGTAGAAGATCTTGATCACGGCGCCACGAACGGGCAGCACCTCCGTACTCGGTCACACGTTCGGTTGTTGATGAAGACGACGTCCACCTCCCTGTTCCAGCGGGCAGCGGAAGTAGTAGCTCCTCTTGAATCCGACAGCACGACGGCGTGGTGTCGGTGGTGGTGGAGAAATCCGGCGGAGCTTCGCTAAGCGTGCGGGATGTGAGGAGGAGGGGGTGGCTAGGGTTTGGGGAGAGGGGTGGCCGGCCACTAAAGGGGCGGCCAGGTTGTGGTCTTGGTGTGGCCGGCCCCCTCCCTTGGCCCCTCATTATAGGTGGAAGCCCCAAGTGTTGGACTACAAGTCTCCGAATAAGACCCGAACCCAAAACCTTCCATATGGTGGAAAACCTTCCCAAGCTAGGACTCCCACTAGAGGTGGGAGTTCCACCTTCCATATGGGGGGGGCGGCCCCCAAGGGGAGTCCACTTGGGACTCCACCCCACCTAGGGTTGGCCGGCCATGGAGGTGGAGTCCCATGTGACTCCACCTTCCTTGGTGGTTTCTTCCGGACTTTTCTAGAACCTTCTAGAACCTTCCATAGAACCTTCCGAATCATTTTAATTCACATAAAATGACATCCTATATATGAATCTTATTCTTCGGACCATTCCGGAACTCCTCGTGATGTCCGGGATCTCATCCGGGACTCCGAACAAATATTCGAACTCCATTCCATATTCAAGTTCTACCATTTCAACATCCAACTTTAAGTGTGTCACCCTACGGTTCGCGAACTATGCGGACATGGTTGAGTACTTACTCCGACCAATAACCAATAGCGGGATCTGGAGATCCATAATGGCTCCCACAAATTCAACGATGACTTTAGTGATCGAATGAACCATTTACATATGATACCAATTCCCTTTGTCACGCGATATTTTACTTGTCCGAGGTTTGATCATCGGTATCACACTATACCTTGTTCAACCTCGTCTCGGACAAGTACTTTTACTCGTACCGTGGTATGTAGTCTCTTATGAACTTATTCATATGCTTGCAAGACATTAGACGACATTCCACCGAGAGGGCCCAGAGTATATCTATCCGTCATCGGGATGGACAAATCCCACTGTTGATCCATATGCCTCAACTCATACTTTCCGGATACTTAATCCCACCTTTATAACCACCCATTTACGCAGTGGCGTTTGATGTAATCAAAGTACCTTTCCGGTATGATTTACATGATCTCATGGTCATAAGGACTAGGTAACTATGTATCGAAAGCTAATAGCAAATAACTTAATAACGTGATCTTATGCTACGCTTAAATGGGTGTGTCCATTACATCATTCTTATAATGATATAATCTTGTTATTAATAACATCCAATGTTCATGATTATGAAACTAATCATCTATTAATCAACAAGCTAGTTAAGAGGCTTACTAGGGACTCATTGTTGTTTACATATCACACATGTATCAATGTTTCGGTTAATACAATTATAGCATGGTATATAAACATTTATCATAAACATAAAGATATATAATAACCACTTTTATTATTGCCTCTTGGGCATATCTCCAACAGTCTCCCACTTGCACTAGAGTCAATAATCTAGATTACATTGTAAGGTACCTAACACCCATGGCATTCTGGTGTTGGTCATGCTTTGCCCTAGGGAGAGCTTTAGTCAACGGATCTGCTACATTCAGATCAGTGTGTACTTTGCAAATCTTTACTTTTCCATCTTCGATGTACTCGCGAATCGAATGATAACACAGCTTGATATGCTTCAGCCTCTTGTGTGACCTTGGTTCATGTGCATTGGCGATGGCACCCATGTTGTCACAGTAGATGACTAGTGGGTCCAATGCACTAGGAACCACACCGAGCTCTACAATGAACCTCTTCATCCATACCGCTTCCGATGAAGCCTCCGAAGCCGCTATGTATTCCGATTCTGTTGAGGATTTCGCCACCGTGCACGCTTGAGCTTGCCCAGCTTACTGCAGCACCATTCAATATAAACACGTACCCAGACCGAGATTTAGAGTCATCAGGATCGTTGTTCCAACTTGCATCGGTGTAACTTGTTACAACGAGCTCTGGTCACCTCCATAAGAAAGAAACATATCCTTAGTTCTTTTCAAGTACTTCAGGATATTCTTGACCGTTGTCCAGTGTTCCATTCCTGGATCACTTTGATATCTGCTAGTTAAACTAACAGCATGTGCTATATCCGGTCTAGTACATAGCATGGCATACATGATAGAGCCTACTGCCGAGGCATAGGGGATCTGACTCATCCTTTCTCTTTCTTCTGCCGTAGCCGGTCCTTGAGTCTTACTCAAGACCTTGCCTGGTAACATAGGTAAGAATCCTTTCTTACTTTCGTCCATTCTAAACTTCTTTAGAATCTTGTCCAGATATGTACTCTGTGATAGCCCTATTAGACGTCTTGATCTATCTCTATAAATCTTGATGCCTAATATATACGATGCTTCACCAAGGTCTTTCATTGAAAAACTATTATTCAAATAACCTTTTACACTGCTTAATAGTTCTATATCATTCCCAATCAATAATATGTCATCTACATATAATATCAGGAACGCTACAGAGCTCCCACTCACTTTCTTGTAAATACAGACCTCTCCATGACACTGTATAAACCCGAAGTCTTTGATCACCTTATCAAAGCGTCGGTTCCAACTTCTTGATGCTTGCTTCAGTCCATAGATTGAACGCTGAAGTTTGCATACTTTGTCAGCATTTTTAGGATCGACAAAACCTTTGGGTTGTACCATATACAACTCTTCCTCAATGTCTCCATTAAGGAACGCCGTTTTGACATCCATCTGCCAAATCTCATAATCGAAAAATGCAGCTATTGCTAACAAAATCCTCACATTTTAGCTTCGCTACAGGTGAGAAAGTCTCATCGTAGTCAACACCTTGAATTTGTCGGAAACCCTTTGCGACAAGTCGAGCTTTATAGACAGTAATATTACCATCAGCATCTGTTTTTCTCTTGAAGATCCATTTATTCTCGACAGCCTTTATCAGGTAAGTCTACCAAAGTCCAAACTTTGTTATCATACATGGATCCCATTTCGGATTTCATGGCTTCTTGCCATTTGTTGGAATCTGGGCTCATCATCGCTTCTTCATACGTCGCAGGTCTTCATCATTGTTATCCACAATCATGACATTTAGACAAGGATCATACCAATCAGGAGTGGCACGTTCCCTTGTCGATCTGCGAGGTTCAGTAGCTATATCATTTGAAGTTTCATGATCATTATCATTAGCTTCCTCTGTTGCCGGTGTAGGCGGTACAGAAATATCTTCCCGCACCGCGCTGATCAACGAGTAGAGATTCTTCAATCTCATCGAGTTCTACTTTTCTTCCAGTCACTTCTTTAGTGAGAAATTCTTTCTCAAGAAAGGTTCCGTTCTTAGCAACAAAGATCTTGCCTTCGGATCTGTGATAGAAAGTGTACCCTATAGTTTCCTTAGGGTATCCTATGAAGACGCATTTCTCCGCTTTGGGTTCTAGCTTGTCCGGTTGTAACTTTTTTACATAGGCTTCACAACCCCAAACTTTAAGGAACGACAGCTTAGGTTTCTTATTAAACCATAATTCATACGGTGTCGTTTCAACGGATTTTGATGGTGCTCTATTTAAAGTGAATGCTGTCTCTAATGCATAACTCCAAAATGATAACGGTAAATCAGTAAGAGACATCATAGAACGAACCATATCTAAGAGAGTTCGATTACGACGTTCGGACACACCGTTTCGTTGTGGTGTTCCCGGCGGTGTCAATTGTGAAAGTATTCCGCATTTCTTTAAATGCATACCAAACTCATAACTCAGATATTCACCTCCGATCAGATCGTAGAAATTTAATCTTCTTGTTACGTTGATTTTCTACTTCACTTTGGAATTCCTTAAACTTCTCGAAAGTTTCGGATTTATGTTTCATTAAATAGATATACCCATATCTACTCAAATCATCGTGAAGGTTAGAACATAACGATAACCACCGCGCGATACTACACTCATTGGTCCGCACACATCGTATGTATGATTTCCAATAAGTCAGTAGCTCGCTCCATCATACCCGAGAATGGAGTCTTAGTCATTTTTCCCATCAGACATGCTTCGCATCTATCAAGTGACTCAAAGTCAAGTGATTCAAGTAATCCATCGGTATGGAGTTTCTTCATGCGTTTCACTCCAATATGACCAAGACGACAGTGCCACATATAAGTAGAGTTATCATTCAATTTAATTCGCTTAGCATCAATGTTATTTATATGTGTATCACTACTATCGAGATCTAACAGAAATAAGCCATTCTTTTCAGGTGCTCGACCATAAAAGATATTATTCATAAAAATAGAACAACCATTATTCTCAGACTTGAATGAATAACCGTCTTGCATTAAACAAGATCCAGATATAATGTTCATGCTCAACGCGGGTACAAAATAGCAATTATTTAGGCTTAAAACTAATCCCGAAGGTAGATGTAGAGGAAGTGTGCCGACATCGATCACATCGACTTTGGATCCATTTCCAACGCGCATCGTCACTTCATCCTTTAGTAGTCTTCGTTTATTCTTTAGTTCCTGTTTCGAGTTACAAATATGAGCAACCGAACCAGTATCAAATACCCAGGTACTAGTACGAGAACCAGTGAGATAAACATCTATAACATGTATATCAGATATACCTTCTTTCTTCTTCTTGACAAGGCCGCTCTTAGATCCGCCAAATACTTGGAGCAATTACGCTTCCAGTGTCCCTTCTCCTTGCAAATAGCACTCAGCATCGGCTTAGGGCCAGCCTTAGGTTTCACAGGAGGCGTGGCAGCTTTCTTGCCACTCTTCTTGTTCTTGCCTTTAGACTTGCCCTGTTTCTTGAAGCTGGTGGTCTTGTTGACCATCAACACTTGGTGCTCTTTCTTAATTTCAATCTCAGCAGATTTTAGCATGGCGAAGAGTTCAGGTAACTCTTTGTTCATGTTCGCATATTGTAATTCATCACAAAGTTCTTATAACTAGGTGGCAGTGATTGAAGGACACGACTAATCCCCAGTCTGTTAGGAATCACTATTCCCAAGTCAGAGTTTCTTCGCATGCCCGGTCATGGCGAGCATGTGCTCACTAACGGAGCTGCCTTCTTCCATCATGCAGTGAAGAAGTGTTTCGATGCTTCATAGCATTCCACGGCCGCATGAGTCTCAAAGATAGTTTTCAACTCATTGATTAACTCATGTGGATCGTGGTGCTCAAAACGTTTTTGAAGATCGGCTTCCAGACTGCACAGGATGGCACACTGAACTTGAGAGTACCGAGTTTTCCGAGTCGCGTAAACATTCTTTACTTCATCGGTTTCAGTTTCTGCAGGAGGGTCACCTAGCGGTGCATCAAGCACATATTGCAGTTTCCGCCATTGAGGAAGATCCTCACATGACGGAACCAGTCGGTGAAGTTGCTACCGTTGCTCTTAAGCTTTTCTTTCTCTAGGAACTGGTTAAAATTGATTGGGGACGCCATATCTACAACATATTTGCAATAGTTTAGACTAATGTTTATGACAAATTGAGTTCAAATTTTAATTTAACAAAATTAAAAACTAGGTGAACTCCCACTCAAAACAATATCCCTCGCATTGTCTTAGTGATCACACGAACCAAATCCATCACACCTATGCCCGATCATCATGAGACAAGATGTAATTTCAATGGCGAACACTCAAAGTGTTCATCATATCAATCATATGATTCATGCTCTACCTTTTGGTATCACGTGTTCTGAGACCATGTCTGTACATGCTAGGCTCGTCAAGGCCACCTTAGTATCCATGTGCAAAACTGACTTGCACCCGTTGTATGCACTTGTTGATTCTATCACACCCGATCATCACGAGATGCTTCGAAACGACAAGTCTTGGCAACAGTGCTACTAAGGATGAACACTTTATTATCTTGAAATTTTAGTGAGAGGGATCATCTTATAATGCTACCGATCTAAGCAAAATAAGATGCATAAAAGGATTAACATCACATGCAGTTCATATGTGATATGATATGGCACTTTTGTCTTTGCGCCTTTGATCTTCATCTTCAAAGCACGGACATGATCTCCATCATCAACGGCATGATCTCCATCATCGTCGGCGTAGCGTCAAGGTCAATGGCGCCGTCTTCATGATTGTTCTTCATGTAGCAACTATTACAACTACTTTGAAATACTACTCAACATGAAATTTAAAGACAACCATAAGGCTCCCGGTTGCCACAATACAATAATGATCATCTCATACATAGTCATCATCACATTATGGCCATATCACATCACCAAACCCTGCAAAAACAAGTTAGACGTTCTCTAATTTGGTTTGCATATTTTACGTGGTTTAGGGTTTTCGAGTGAGATCTAATCTACCTACGAACATGAACCACAACGGTGATACTAGTGTTGTCAATAGAAGAGTAAATTGAATCTTCACTATAGTAGGAGAGACAGACACCCGCAAAGCCACTTATGCAATACAAGTTGCATGTCAAGCGTGGAGCAAATCTCATGAACGCGGTCATGTAAAGTTAGCCCGAGCCGCTTCATCCCACTATGCCACAAAGATGCAAAGTACTCAAGCTAAAGATAACATAAGCATCAACGCCCACAAAACCATTGTGTTCTACTCGTGCAACCATCTATGCATAGACACGGCTCTGATACCACTGTAGGATAACGTAGCATAGAAAACAAAAATTTTCCTACTGCGAACACGCAATCCAAGCCAAGATGCAATCTAGAAGACGGTAGCAACGAGGGATTATCGAGACTCACCCTTGAAGAGATTCCAAAGCCTACAAGATGAGGCTCTTGTTGCTGCGGTAGACGATCACTTGCCGCTTGCAAAAGCGCGTAGAAGATCTTGATCACGGCGCCACGAACGGGCAGCACCTCCGTACTTGGTCACACGTTCGGTTGTTGATGAAGACGACGTCCACCTCCCGTTCCAGCGGGCAGCGAAGTAGTAGCTCCTCTTGAATCCGACAGCACGACGGCGTGGTGTCGGTGGTGGTGGAGAAATCCGGCGGAGCTTCGCTAAGCGTGCGGGATGTGGTGGAGGAGCGGGGTGGCTAGGGTTTGGGGAGAGGGTGGCCGGCCACTAAAGGGGGCGGCCAGGTTGTGGTCTCGGTGGCCGGCCTCTCCTTGGCCCCTCATTATATAGGTGGAAGCCCCAAGTGTTGGACTACAAGTCTCCGAATAAGACCCGAACCCAAAACCTTCCATATGGTGGGAAACCTTCCCAAGCTAGGACTCCCACTAGAGGTGGGAGTTCCACCTTCCATATGGGGTGGCCGGCCCCTAAGGGGAGTCCACTTGGGACTCCACCCCACCTAGGGTTGGCCGGCCATGGAGGTGGAGTCCCATGTGGACTCCACCTTCCTTGGTGGTTTCTTCCGGACTTTTCTAGAACCTTCTAGAACCTTCCATAGAACCTTCCGAATCATTTTAATTCACATAAAATGACATCCTATATATGAATCTTATTCTCCGGACCATTCCGGAACTCCTCGTGATGTCCGGGATCTCATCCGGGACTCCGAACAAATATTCGAACTCCATTCCATATTCAAGTTCTACCATTTCAACATCCAACTTTAAGTGTGTCACCCTACGGTTCGCGAACTATGCGGACATGGTTGAGTACTTACTCCGACCAATAACCAATAGCGGGATCTGGAGATCCATAATGGCTCCCACAAATTCAACGATGACTTTAGTGATCGAATGAACCATTTACATATGATACCAATTCCCTTTGTCACGCGATATTTTACGTGTCCGAGGTTTGATCATCAGTATCACACTATACCTTGTTCAACCTCGTCTCGTGACAAGTACTCTTTACTCGTACCGTGGTATGTAGTCTCTTATGAACTTATTCATATGCTTGCAAGACATTAGACGACATTCCACCGAGAGGGCCCAGTATATCTATCCGTCATCGGGATGGACAAATCCCACTGTTGATCCATATGCCTCAACTCATACTTTCCGGATACTTAATCCCACCTTTATAACCACCCATTTACGCAGTGGCGTTTGATGTAATCAAAGTACCTTTCCGGTATAAGTGATTTACATGATCTCATGGTCATAAGGACTAGGTAACTATGTATCGAAAGCTAATAGCAAATAACTTAATGACGTGATCTTATGCTACGCTTAAATGGGTGTGTCCATTACATCATTCTTATAATGATATAATCTTGTTATTAATAACATCCAATGTTCATGATTATGAAACTAATCATCTATTAATCAACAAGCTAGTTAAGAGGCTTACTAGGGACTCTTTGTTGTTTACATATCACACATGTATCAATGTTTCGGTTAATACAATTATAGCATGGTATATAAACATTTATCATAAACATAAAGATATATAATAACCACTTTTATTATTGCCTCTTGGGCATATCTCCAACAAGCGCTAGATCTCCATGGTCGTGTGGACAACGCGGCGATTGGCTCTCAAGTTTGTGATGACCTCTCGAGGCCGGAGGTGGTATGGGTACGTGTGGCATGTCACTGCCGGAGTCATCATGTCATGCGAGTCATTGGCGGGTCCAATACACGTTTCAGTCAAGGCGTCGACCAAGTCATGCATGTTTGATACGTATGATGACTCTACTGAAGCGTCAAGTCATGTTTGTTGTTTCTAGATCGAAGGTGATGCGATAGTGATGAGAGGTGGGGTGGTATGGCATGTCTCCGCCTTCAATATCGCCTATAGCGGTATCCGACTTTCAAAGAGTTTGAGAGATGGACAAGAGATAATGGAAGAGACGGCAATGTTGATACGCTCTTGCGAGGTATCCTTGCGGAAGTTAGTGAATCGAAGCTCGGCTTTGGGGGTGAAAATCCCGAGATCAACCTATGGTTGGACCTGTCACTATTGGCGCAGGTGCAGTGTTTACTTCTTGCATGATTAGTTTAGGAGTTTTATATTTTTTGTTTTTTCTGCTATTTTCCATAGGGTTAGAGGTTTCTTGGTGGATTTATTGTCGCGAGACATACGGCCTCGGATTTTCTTTTCCGGCTCAAACTTGTTTGGCTGCTGTATTTTGCATTATGAATAGGATAGGATGCATGCATCACTCGATGCAGCGGCCTCCGTTCCACTTTCCAAAAAAACGTTGTTAGGGATTCTTAGTATCTATCCCACATAAGACAAATATAAAAAGAGAAGTAAGATGAAAAATCATTAAGAAAGGTCAACAATTATCAAGTAGAGCCCTATCGTGAAAGCCCATCAGTAAGAAAGGAAGGAGAAGCACCCACAAACACATGTTATAGTATCAACGACGGACCAAATATTATGTTCATTGCATGGACTAAGCGCGTGGACAACTCAAGAAAACACGAGGGTATAGGCCTCGTTCTTACCTCGGTCACCATAATAAGCATGTTTTTTGTAACTTTTTGTACTCTCCGGTTATATGAAACTTGTCTTAACTTTATTAAAATTTAGATGTATCTAAGATAAGTTTCATGAGATGGAGTGAATATATAAAACACACCCTACAATCCAGTTTATATCATATCTCGATTTGGATGGTAATGAATCGGGTCTAGACGGGCAAGGCTTCTTATGATTTTTCCATAAGATACCAATATGGTGAAACTTCTGCGCATGCCCGCACATGTTGCATTTCCAACTATCCATGGGTGTCCATGGAGAACAGAAAAAGACAATAAAACAATGGCAATGGATGTGGAGGAGGCACGTCGTCGGAATTTGAACACAAGGACACTGTGGTGGCTAGTCGGAGTCGCTCTCCGGCTGATTCCTAGAGGTAATGACTGTTTGGGAACACTCACTAGTGGTGCTTGTGGTGGTGTTTAGACAGAGTGATTGTACATAAGCGATTTTTGGGAGGGCTTAGGTTGGAAAATGTTTCCGCCTGTTGGCGTTGCGTATGCAATGCACGAGGGTTGTCAAGTGAGATTTCACCAAAGCTCGTACTTATAGTGCATTTTGGCACCTTAGTTTCACTTCATTATGATTTTTTTGTACAAATTCACTTCATTATGATTAACGCTGCGTCATCGAGTCGAGGTTTATCCCTGTTATAAAGACCATGGTGGACTTGCTCACACGTGTACGACAACCAACTTTGCAGAAGTGCTTGCTACAATTTTCCATTGCCGCACCACACGTAGCTCCTCTCAAATATATTTACTGTCACAGTGTGTAAGAATATACTATTTGAGTAGGATAGGACCTAGCACAAAAGATGGGAGCACATAGAACATCTCAATAGAGGAATGACTAATTATCTCGTGATGCAAGATCTATGATCGCTATATCCACTAGAGGTCCCGATTCCACGCTGGCAGCCTGACGCAGTAGAGCAGGTTGTTGGCCTCTCACTTTCTTGTAGTTAGGCCCCGTAAGATAGTGCGGCCAAAAGTATTAGCCATAAAAATGGTCAATCAATTCCATATATAGCTATTGAACACATTAGACACTATATAAAGGCTGAACAGTTTAGGGCACTCGTATTGATTTGGGCAATGTAGAAACGCACAATTATCTTTTGTTGCTTTGGTTCTTATCTAACGCGTGTCCTCTATTATGGGACCAAACCAGATTCACAATTTTCATCTCTCTTTTTTCTCTCTAAGTGGACTACGGGCTACAAGTTGTCATGATGAGTGTCTTTTGCAAACAGCTCCCGGTTAATGTCGTGGGGTTGTGTTCTGTTTCTTTGCCACGTTGTTTATTCTTTGGGGTACGTGTCTTTTCAGTAGTTACGTGTCCCTAATATAAATCTCTAGAGTCCATCCATCCACCGCTTTACCTTATATACGTTTTCTCTCAAATATCCACCGCGAAGACTCGCCCTAAATCCACCTGACTGATGCGGCCTGCGGGACACCGCGTCGCCACCATTGTAAGGCTCCCGCGCGGCATGCCCCGCCCGATCTCCCCTCCCAGTGTATAGCCGCCGCGACTCTTTGACGATGTCCTGCTCAAGTCCGCCAATGCGTACCTTCACTCGCTCGGCGAATCTTGCCTCCGTGGTGGCGGCGAGCTCGCACTCATGAAGCCCTACGGATGGAGGCGGCGGGCTGGCTCGGGAGGTCCGGCCTCCTCATCTCCACCTACGCCATCCGCACCATCAGGTCGGCTGCTCAAGTTCACCCAACGCAGGACCTTTACTAGCTCATCGTCTCCTACCTTGGTATTTTCAGCAAGTTCGTACTCATGGAGCCCTCTGGATGGAGTCTGCGGGCTGGCTCAGGAGGTTCGGCTTCCTCAACTTTGTTGACGCCATCCTCGCCGTCGCGTCGGCACATATCTCCCACTCGAAGTACTATAGGCTCGGCAAATTCTGGCACGTCATCAGTCTCAGCCACCGGAACACCTGCAACCTGATGTAGAACCTCTACCTCCTCTCATCCACAATTTTCCAGGTTCGGGCTGTACTTGCAGCACTCAAACAATTTTAAGCGATTTGTGTTATGTATTGCAAGATGCCAGTATATTGATTATAGAATTTTTATAGCAGTAGAATGGTTTTCCTACAATTTGATCTTTCTTTTTGCTAACCTCAGGTTTTGGTTTTCTGTCTACAGCACTGCAAAGATTTCAATGAGCTGTGAAATGTTTTACAAGCTGCCAGTATATTGATCATGAGTCCCGCTTGAGTGCTCCTCCCTAATTGATGTTGAGGAGTTGTATTTGATTTTTTTTCTACCTTAGACCCATCGAAACCTATATCCAACTTATGTATACCCGTCTACATACATAAGGTATCTATACGCCGCGTTAGGAATAAAGAGAGGTTAACCATCCCAACTGCCTAAATACCGCCCCACATCGTGCAGGTGTGGTTTTGAAACCTATTGTCGGCGTACGCATCCGCTGGGATCCGACGATGGCTACCAGACGACGGAATCGCTACGCCGCACTACTAGGAAATAGGGTATATGTCCAGGGTTACCACCGGCGCGCCAAAAAAAAAGTGCACTCCGGTGGTATTTGCCGCCGGCGCACCTATTTTATGGGGCACCAATGGTGCTCAAATACCGCTGACGTAGCAAAGGATTTGTGCGCCCGGGATAAGGGTCGGCCAGGACCGAGGCAACCTAAAAATTGGAGCCTACTTTTCTGCCGGCGCACCACCATGTAGGTTCACCGGGGGTAAAAACATTACCACCGGCGCACAAGCATGGTGGTGCACCGGCAGTAAGGTTTCTTCCGATTTTCCCACCACCCCCCCCCCCCGAGATACCCATGTGTTATGTCATCTAGTTTCCATGAAAATTTAAAAACATGAATTTCGATTTTTTTTGCAAAAAGGCGTCATGTTTCCGTAAAACTGGAATTCTGGTTACATCAACCCCCTCTGGGCGTTTAGACAACTAGATGATACCCCGCGCGTTGCGGTGAGATTTTTATTGTTTTTCCAATGCATCCAATAAGAATTAATATGCATAGCTTTATGAAAACTGTGATGTAAAATAGAGTGTTTCATCGATAAAATTATATTGCATGATCTCACTACTTGATGGATGTATTGCTAACTATTCAGTGTCTTGGGAAAATATTTTTGTCATGGGAAAAGACCAACTATGCATTTTGAGGAACGCATGATCTTATCCAACTATGCATGTGATGTCGGCACCTGAAGGTCCCCCTTGATCCCCTTTAAGTTAGATGTGGTGCCCTTTCATGTGCATGTGTTTGTGTGTTGCCTCGGTATACATCTTGGTAGCTTCTATTTGGCGATCAGCTAAAGATGGAAGTAAGTACACCATGGGCCTTATTGGAGTGCTGCATACAAAAAATTGTACATGAAGATACCAAAGTGAAATAATATAAATTGAAATTCATGACAGCTCCATGTATCACTCATGGGACTATCTGTATTTTGATATGGAAAAACGATTTTTTTTTTCGAAATGGGGAGTATTACCCCGGCTTCTGCATCATGATGATGCACACGGCTTTTTATTAAAAATTCAAGATAAGTATAGTTTTACAACTCAAGCATCGTCCGGAATTGATAAAAAAATCAACCAGCGAAAGAAGCACAAACTACTCCAAAAAGCCATCAAAGTAATCTTCTAGTATGACGCCAACCAGCCTGGCACCAGATATCCTGAACGACCATCTGGAGCCGTGTGTATCCAGTAACCATGGCATCCCATTGTCCCTCGGGCGAAAGAATGGCCCAAAGCTGAACCCAGTGCTACACCAGATGGATAACCTGCAAAAAATTGAAAGATTGTTTTCTGATCCTCCATATAGACCAACATAAAGCAGAAACCCCAATTCGGATAAAAGCCTTAGATTGTCTATCTACTCCGTTCAACCAATTACCAAACATATTAGTACTATTGGTTGGAGGTGGAAGATCATATGTGAAATTTACTGTACGCCAAAGAAGCATAGTGATGACCCACAATTATAGGGGGTGTATCGTAGTACTTTCGATAAATAAGCGTGTCGAACCCAACGAGGAGCAGAAGGTGTTGACAAGCAGTTTCGATGAAGGATTCACTGTAAATGCTCACAGACAAGTATTCAGGGAGTTTTGATATAGCAGATAAATAAAATACAAGTAAATAAAATGCGAGAGAAATAATTGCAGCGAGTGGCCCAATCCTTTTTAGCACAAAGGACAAGCCGGTTTGTTTACTTATAATGACCAAACGTTCTTGAGGACACACGGGGATTTTAGTCTAGTGCTTTCGCTTCATACGGCTGATTAATCTTCATTGTTTTGATAAGTGTTGTGTGGGTGAACCTATGCTAATGCACCGCCCTTCCTAGGACTAATACATACTTGTGATTATACCCCTTGCAAGCATCCGCAAATACAAGAAAGTAATTAAGATAAATCTAACCACGGCCTTAAACTCTGAGATCATGCTATCCCTCCTGCACCGATATACTAACGGGGGTTTAGGTTTCTGTCACTCCGGCAACCCCACAATTAGCAAACGAATACAAGATGTACTCCCTAGGCCCATAAAGGTGAAGTATCATGTAGTCGACGTTCACATGACACCACTAGAAGAGTAACACCACAACTTAAATATCATAACATTGAATATTACTCAACCATAATTCACTACTAACATTTAGACTTCACCCATGTCCTCAAGAACTAAACGAACTACTCACGAGACATCATATGGAACATGATCAGAGGTGATATGATGATGAATAACAATCTGAACATAAACCTTGGCTCAATGGTTTCACTCAATAGCATCAATAACAAGTAGTAATCAACACCGGGAGAGTTTCCCCTATCAAACAATCAAGATCCAACCCAAATCGTTACAGCGGTGACGAGATGCAGCGGTGGAGATGGCGGTGTAGATGATGGAGATGATGGTGATGGTGATGGAGATGATGTCCAGGTCGATGACGATGGCGATGGCGTCGATTTCCCCCTCCGGAGGGAATTTCCCCGGATTCCGCCCGGAGAGCTCTTTCTCTCTGGTGCTCCGCCCCGCAGAGGCGGCTCAAATTCCTCCTCACTGGGCTTAGGTTTCGGGACGAAGAAGTACGCGAAGGAGAGGCGGAGGGGTGTGGGCCCCCTCCCCACATGGCGGCGCGGCCAGGCCTGGGCCGCGCCGGCCTATGGGGGCCCATGGTGGCCCATCTCGGCTCCTCCTTTGGCTCCCTTCGTCTTCTCTGGAAAAATAGGATTTTTCGTATAACTTCCGTCAATTGTTGATCTTCAAATATAGTGTCCTGACGGTGCTTTTCCAGCAGAATCCCGACTCCGGTGAATAATTCTCCAATGATCATGAAACATGCAAAATAGATGAAATAACATAAGTATCATCTCTAAATATGAAATATATCAATGAATAACAGCAAATTATGATATAAAATAGTGATGCAAAATGGACGTATCAACTCCCCCAAGCTTAGACCTCGCTTGTCCCCAAGCGAAACTGAGCTCAATAAACAAGACCACATGTTTATGGAGTGAAGAGTCGATAAATAAAATACGGACAAGAAGCATCATATTGATTCGCACAAGACATTCTAGTAAACATTCTCTTCATATAACTCAATTTGAAATAAGTAAAGAGAAATCACAAATAGAGGTGCATAGGAAATCATGATTGGTTATGGCAAACTTTGTTCTTGGTCAGAGACTATTAACGGATTGCACTTATCTTCTAAGCAAAGCTTTCATATTATAATTTATATAGCAGGGCTTTCATCCTTAATCATAGCAATCTCCTCATAATCATTGATAACTTTCAAAGTCATATTCATTCAGATAAAATTTGTACTGAACAAGAAAGCATAAAAGACATGATTAACTAGATCATAGCATAAATGGTTGGTTCACAACAACTCAATTGCTTGCTTAAGATAGAGGGAAATAGGTTTACTGACTCAACATAAAAGTAAAAGATAGGCCCTTCGCAGAGGGAAGCAGAGATTAAATCATGTGCTAGAGCTTTTCAAGTTTTGAAGTCATATAAAGAGCATAAAAGTAAGATTTTGAGCGGTGTTTGTTGTTGTCAACGAATGGTAGCGGGCACTCTAACTCCCTTGCCAAACCCTTCCAAGAGCGGCTCCCATGGAGGACGTCATCTCTACCAGAAGGTAGATCATCCCCTTCTCTTTTGTTTACACATGTATTTTAGTTTTAATATGGATGACACTCCCCCAACCTTTGCTTTCACAAGCCATGGCTAACCGAATCCTCGGGTGCCTTCCAACATTCACATACCATGGAGGAGTGTCTATTGCAAAATTAAGTTGCTTACTGATAATCAGGGCAAAACATGTGAAGAGAATTATTAATGAAAGTTATTAATTGGGGACCCGTTGCCAGCTCTTATTGCAAAATTATTGGATAAGCGGATGTGCCACTAATCCATTGGTGAAAGTCCGCCCAACAAGATTGAAAGATAAAACACCACATACTTCCTCATGAGCTATAAAACATTGACACAAATAAGGAGTAATATAGTTTGAATTATTTAAAGGTAGCACATGAAGCATTTACTTGGAGTGGCGCAAAATACCACATAGTAGGTAGTTATGGTGGACACAAATGGCATGGGTTTGGTCTAAGGTTATGGATGCATGAGAAGTATTCCCTCAATACAGGTCTTTGGCTAGCAAGGTTTGATAGCAAGCATAAAGGTTGAGGGAACAAACAAATATACATGTGATAGAAACAATCATGCATCTTTCTCATAAGCACAAGCAATTTTAACTTCAGAATACTAAACTCATTAGCATAAAGATAATAGAGCAATATATCTACATGTATTTCCTTTTTCTATTTAAACATCAAGGTGTTGTTGCTATTGACCAATGCTAAGTTTGCCAAAACCAAATAGATTTACTTAATGCTCCCAAAGTGATATCAATACTAATGTCAAGAGTAATCATATAAAAGAAATTGCAAACTAAAATAAGGTGTGCAAAAAGTAAATGATAAGACTTCTCATTAATATTCCATAACGATAACTCACACCAACGGATACATAAATAACCAACTAAGAGAGAGATACTTCCACACTGCAAACTATTCCATATGATAACTTCTCTACTCATGATATGACTCTACTTGATAGTAAAAGATAAAGATAGTGATGATGTGATATCGCGGCACTCCCCCAAGCTTGGAACAAACCAAGGGAATGCCAATACCGATGATGAATTTACTCCTTCGGCGGTGATGGTGGTGGATTCTTCTCGACAAGCTTCTTAACAAGTTCCTTTAAATCCTCAATCTCATAGGTGAGGTTGCGAATCAGCTCCGAGTTGTGCTCAACGCGGCTCATAAGCATGTCAGATGGCGAGTCCCAACTCTTAGAGTTGTTTCCCCACCCTTCAGCTTCATCTCTCTGCAATGTTAGAACGATCTATATCCCAACCACTTGGCAACACTACCTTGGGGGTCCTTTCAGTTTGACGATTGCAGATTAGATTGCGGAAAGGGTGGTAATTGCCCGGAGAAGATGTCCTTGGAGCTAAAAAGTGACGTGGAACTGCTCCTCCGGTAGCGATCCGTGCACTTCTCTTGGTGTTGGACGGATTTGATATCACGCCAATGCTTGCAATGGTGGCACGCTGGTGTACTCGCGGAATTTCCTCCACTTCTTCCTCATCCTCGCTCTCGACTTCATCCTTCAATTCAGGGTCTTGAATATCTTCCTCCAAAGGTCCCTTGTCTTTGTTGTTGGAGACCTTGGTGCTTCTAGATCAAAACAGATCCTGGCAGAAACAGCTCGAAACAAAACACGACGAGAAAACGATATACGGACCTCTGGAGATCCGGGGAATTATATAGCAAATATTTTTACGACAAAAGGAAGGTTCTAGGCCGAAAACGAGTGGAAACGGGACGCCGAGGGGCTGTCACCATAGGGCGGCGCGGCCAGGGGGGGCCCGCGCCGGCCTATGGTGGCGGGCCTCGCGCCTCCACTCCGTTTCGATCTCGTAATTTTTTATATTTTCCAAAAACAGCAGAAATATTGTTCGGAAAGCTAAACGCGGACTTTTTATTACTAAAACTGTTACCTATTCAAAGTCGGACTCTGCAGAACTGTCAATTTGATCTTTGATAAAAGCTTCCGGAGTTATCACTTGAATAATATCAATATCTTCATTATAAGAATCTCCAAATATAATGCTTGAGTCTTTGTCCATTCACTACTTGTGTGGCGTTACCTTCCAAAGAGCTAATTTTTATTGCTCCTGAACGATATACCTCCTCAATAACATATGGTCCTTCCCATTTTGAGAGTAATTTCCCTGCAAAAAATCTGAGACGAGACCGATACAATAGGACTTTATCTCCAACATTAAATTCTCTTTTAATAATTCTTCTATCATGCCACTTCTTAACTTTCTCCTTAAAAAGTTTAGCATTTTCATAAGCTTCACTTCTCCATTCATCTAAAGAACTCAATTGTAGCAACCTCTTCTTACCGGCAAGTTTAAAATCTTTATTAAGTTCTCTTACAGCCCAATAAGCTTTGTGCTCTAGTTCTAAAGGTAAATGACAAGCTTTTCCATAAACCATTTTATAAGGAGACATTCCCATGGGATTTTTATAAGCAGTTCTATAAGCCCACAATGCTTCTTTTAACTTACTAGCCCAATTTTTTCTAGATTTATTAACAGTCTTTCCCAAGATAGCTTTAATTTCTCTATTTGATAATTCTACTTGCCCACTAGTTTGAGGATGATAAGCTGAAGCAATTCTATGATTAATACCATATTTGGCAAGAGTTTTTCTAAAACCACCATGAATAAAATGAGAACCTCCATCAGTCATAATATATCTAGGTACTCCAAATCTAGGAAATATAACATCTACAAGCATTTTTATAGAGGTCTCACCATCAGCACTTTTTGTAGGTATAGCTTCTACCCATTTAGTAACATAATCAACAGACAAGTATATGAGTGTTACCTTCTGAAGAAGGGAAAGGACCCATGAAGTCGAATCCCCAACAATCAAATGGTTCAATAACAAGAGTATAATTCATAGGCATTTCATTGCGTCTAGAGATATTACCAACTCTTTGACATTCATCACAAGATAAGATAAACTTCCTTGCATCCTTGAAAAGTGTTGGCCAATAAAAACCTGATTGTAGAACCTTTTGTGCGGTTCTATCTCCGGCGTGATGTCCTCCATAAACACTACCATGACACTTACTCAATATCTCTTGTTGTTCATATTCTGGGACACATCTTCGCATAATACCATCCACTCCTTCTTTATATAAGTGTGGGTCATCCCAAAAATAATGCCTCAAATCATAAAAGAATTTCCTCCTTTGCTGAGCTGAAAAGGTTGGAGGCAAGTACTTCGAAACAATAAAGTTAGCATAATCAGCATACCAAGGGCTCTCTCGAGCTCACCTTTATTGCAGCCAATTGTCCATTTGGAAAACTATCATTAACGGAACAGGATCATAAGCAATATTTTCCAATCTAGACAAATTATCAACAACAGGATTATCAGCACCTTTCCTATCTACAATATGTAAATCAAATTCTTGCAAAAGAAGAACCCATCTAATAAGCCTTGGCTTAGCATCTTTCTTTTCCATAAGGTATCTAATCGCAGCATGATCAGTATGAATTGTAACTTTTGAATCAACAATATAGGGTCTAAACTTGTCACATGCAAAAACTACTGCTAATAACTCTTTCTCAGTTGTAGCATAATTTCTTTGAGCAGCATCTAGGGTTTTACTAGCATAATGAATAACATTCAATTTTTTATCTACTCGCTGTCCAGCACCCACAACAAAATCACTAGCATCACACATAATTTCAAAAGGCAAATTCCAATCAGGAGGTTCAACTACAGGAGCAGTTGTTAAGGCTTTCTTTAGAGTTTCAAAAGCTTCCTTACAATCATCATCAAAAACGAAAGGTACATCTTTTTGAAGAAGATTAGTAAGAGGCTTTGAAATTTTAGAGAAATCTTTAATAAACCTCCTATAAAACCAGCATGACCAAGAATACTACGAATACCTTTAACATCCCTAGGATAGGGCATCTTCTCAATTGCTTCAACTTTAGCTCTATCAACTTCAATACCTCTTTCGAAATTTTATGTCCCAATACAATTCCTTCATTAACCATAAAGTGGCATTTCTCCCAATTAAGAACAAGGTTAGTTTCTTCACATCTCTGCAAAACTTTATCAAGGTTTCGCAAGCAATTATCAAAAGAATTCCCATAGACAAAAAATCATCCATGAATACCTCAACAATCTTTTCACAAAAGCCATGAAAAATAGCAGACATGCATCTTTGAAAAGTAGCAGGAGCATTACATAAACCAAAAGGCATACGCCTATAAGCATAAGTTCCATAGGGACAAGTGAAAGTGGTTTTCTCTTGATCTTTAGCTCTAACAGCAATTTGTGAAAACCCAGAATATCCATCAAGAAAACAGAAATGAGTATTTTTAGACAATCTTTCTAACATTTGATCAATAAAAGGTAAAGGGTAATGATCTTTCTTAGTTACTTTATTAACTTTTCGAAAATCGATGCACATTCTATACCCTACAACTACTCTTTGAGGAATAAGCTCATCATTATCATTGGGCACAACAGTTATACCTCCTTTCTTAGGAACACAATGCACATGACTAACCCATCTACTATCAGCAATAGGATATATAATACCTGCTTCAAGAAGTTTTAATACCTCATTTCTTACCACATCCTTCATCTTGGGAATTAGACGACGCTGATGTTCAACAACAGGTTTTGCACCATCCTCTATATTAATGGCATGTTGGCAAATAGCGGGAGAAATCCCCTTCAAATCATCAAGAGTGTAGCCAATAGCTCCTCGGTGTTTCTTCAATATTTCCAATAACCTTTCTTCCTCAATATCTGAAAGCTTAGCACTAATAATAACAGGATATGTTTTCTTATCATCAATATAAGCATACTTAAGATTATCAGGTAATGGTTTCAAATCAAATACAGGATCTTCCTTTGGTGGTGGTGTTACGCCTAAATCTTCAACCGGTAAGTCATGTTTAAGAATAGGTTGACGAAGGAAAATTTCATCAAGCTCATCCCTTTCTTCCCTAAAAACTTCACTCTCACTATTCTCCAAATGTTGCTGCAAAGGATTACTAGGAGCAAGAGCAATAGATGCACACTGTTCAACTCTAAAATCATCATTAGGCAAATCAGCTTTATAAGGAGTTTTGGCAAATTTAGAGAAGTTAAACTCATAAGATTCACCAACAAATTTAGTAACAATTTTCTCTTTCTTGCAATCTATAATAGCTCCACATGTATTTAGAAAAGGTCTACCAAAAATAATAGGACAAGACTTACTAGCAGCAGAACCAAGTACCAAAAAGTCAGCAGGATATTTAATCTTACCACATAGAACTTCAACATCTCGAACAATACCAATGGGAGAGATAGTTTCTCTATTAGCTAGCCGAATAACCACATCAATATCTTCAAGTTCACAAGAACCAATTTCATGCATAATTTCCGTGTAGAGCTCATAAGGAATGGCACTAATACTTGCACCAATGTCGCATAATCCATAATAGCAATGATCACCAATTCGAACAGAGAGCACAGGAACACTGGCTTTCCTAGACTTATTAGGATGCGAAACAATATTAGAAGCATCTTCACAAAAAATAATATGACTATCTTCCACATTTTCAATCACAAGATCTTTAACTATTGCAACAGCAGGTTCAACTTTTATTTGTTCTTCAGGTTCTATGGGTTTCTTTGCACTTTTATTAACTACACTAGTTATAACAGAATACTCCTTCATTTTAGCAGGGAAAGGAGTTTTTTCAATATAAGCTTCAGGAAGAACATGATCAACAGTTTTAATTTCAATACATTTGCCTTTAGGCGAATCAACTTTATCTTTATATGGTTCATGATACTTATCAAAATTCTTCCTAGGCAATTCAAAATGAGAGGCAAAGGCTTTATAAAAATTTGCAACAAATTGAGAGTCAAGACCATATGTAGCACTTATATTACGATATTCATCAGTATCCATAAAAGTTTCAATGCATTCATAATTATAATTTATACCTGACACTCTACCTTTGTCGTTCTCCCATCCTTCAGTATTTTCTTGGATTCGATCAAGAAGGTCCCATTTAAACTCTTCTTTATTGCGCGTGAATGATCCAGAACAAGAAGTATTCAGCAAGGTTTTATCTTGAAAAGACAGTCTTGCATAGAAATTATCAATAATAATATTACCGGAAGCTCATGAATGGGGCATTTGAGCATTAAAGACTTCAATCTCCCCACGCTTGGGCAATACTCTCTCCATCATGAGGCCAGAAATTATATATACGGTTGCGGTCTTTGTGAATTTCACTTGGAGGATAGAATTTGGAATAAAATAGAGGCACAATATCCTTCCAATCAAGAGAACGCCATCCTTCAGCAGTTTATACGCCGCTTTACCAGATAGCGACATAACAAATAATTTCTTCGTAACTTCATCCATTGAAATGCCTGCACATTTGAATAACCCGCATAATTCATGTAAAAACAGTAAATGATCTCCACGATGAACAGTTCCATCCCCTTCATAGCGGTTATCCACAACTCGTTCAATAATTTTCATAGGTATTTTATATGGTATTACTTCCTCACCTGGCGCCTCATTACCGTTGTAGTAGTAGATTTCCCAAATAGAAATTCAAGGGAGGATCTCTCCATAATGACTTATAGCAGCAAGCAGAAACAAAATCAGCACGTACAGTAAAAGTTTCCTTACCAATTCCACTTACCAATAGCGCTTCCCCGGCAACGGCGCCAGAAAATAGTCTTGATGACCCACAAGTATAGGGGGTGTATCGTAGTACTTTCGATAAATAAGAGTGTCGAACCCAACGAGGAGCAGAAGTAGTTTCGATGAAGGATTCACTGTAAATGCTCACAGACAAGTATTCAGGAAGTTTTGATATAGCAGATAAATAAAGTACAAGTAAATAAAATGCGAGAGAAATAATTGCAGCGAGTGGCCCAATCCTTTTTAGCACAAAGGACAAGCCGGTTTGTTTACTTATAATGACCAAACGTTCTTGAGGACACACGGGATTTTAGTCTAGTGCTTTCGCTTCATACGGCTGATTAATCTTCATTGTTTTGATAAGTGTTGTGTGGGTGAACCCATGCTAATGCACCGCCCTTCCTAGGACTAATACATACTTGTGATTATACACCTTGCAAGCATCCGCAAATACAAGAAAGTAATTAAGATAAATCTAACCACAGCCTTAAACTCTGAGATCCTGCTATCCCTCCTGCACCGATATACTAACGGGGGTTAGGTTTCTGTCACTCCGGCAACCCCACAATTAGCAAACGAATACAAGATGTACTCCCTAGGCCCATAAAGGTGAAGTATCATGTAGTCGACGTTCACATGACACCACTAGAAGAGTAACACCACAACTTAAATATCATAACATTGAATATTACTCAACCATAATTCACTACTAACATTTAGACTTCACCCATGTCCTCAAGAACTAAACGAACTACTCACGAGACATCATATGGAACATGATCAGAGGTGATATGATGATGAATAACAATCTGAACATAAACCTTGGCTCAATGGTTTCACTCAATAGCATCAATAACAAGTAGTAATCAACACCGGGAGAGTTTCCCCTATCAAACAATCAAGATCCAACCCAAATCGTTACAGCGGTGACGAGATGCAGCGGTGGAGATGGCGGTGTAGATGATGGAGATGATGATGGAGATGATGTCCAGCTCGATGACGATGGCGATGGCGTCGATTTCCCCCTCCGAGGGAATTTCCATTCCTGCCCGCCGAGAGCTCTTTCTCTGGTGTTTCTCCGCCCGCGAGGTGGCTCTGTCAATTCTCCGTCACCCTCGGGCTTAGGTTTTCGGGACGAAGAAGTACGCGAAGGAGAGGCGGAGGGGGGGGCCCTCCCCACATGGCGGCGCGGCCGGCCTGGGCCCGCGCCATGGGGGGCCCATGGTGGCCCCTCTCGGCTCTCCTTTTGGCTACCTTCGTCTTCCGGAAAAATAGGATTTTTCGTATAACTTCCGTCAATTGTTGATCTTCGAAATATGGTGTCCCGACGGTGCTTTTTCCAGCAGAATCCCGACTCCGGTGAATAATTCTCCAATGATCATGAAACATGCAAAATAGATGAAATAACATAAGTACCATCTCTAAATATGAAATATATCAATGAATAACAGCAAATTATGATATAAAATAGTGATGCAAAATGGACGTATCACCTAGCTAAAGGACAATCAAAGAAAAGGTGTTAGATAGATTCCTCTTCTCCATAGAAGACACATTTCGTACACCCATTCCAGTGCCGTTTAGCTAGATTGTCTTTAGTTAACAGAACCTTATTACTTAAAAACCACATGAATTTTTTATCTTGAGGGGAATTTTAACCATCCATAAATACTTCCTTAAAAAAGGGGTATGATCATTCATATTATCCTCATACATAGATTTGACCGTAAACAAGCCATTAGGTGTGAGATTCCAAACAAAGCAGTCATCTTCTTCATTCAAGTTTACCATCATCAGTTTACGATATAATTGTAACCAAGAGGTCCATTTGTTACCATTCAACACCCATCAGAAAGTAATATTCAGAGGAGTTTGGGCTAACACATGGGCCACTGTTACATTTTTGTGATAAACATATTATATAAAAATAGATATTGCTGAGCTAAAGACACTTTTCCTAACCATATATCTTCCCAAAAACGTGTTCCCATGCCATTTCCCACTTTAAAATATCCTCTAGACAGAAAATCTTCCTTAACCCCCATCAACCCCTTCCAAAAAGGAGAATCGGCAGGTTTAACTTGTACCTCGGCTAAGGTCTTTTTTCTTAAATACTTGTCTCGTCTCAGTTCTTTCCACACCCCGTCCTCATTCAGAAGTTCAAAAAGCTATTTGCTTAATAAGCATCTATTTTTTATTTCAAGAACCTCAATACCTAAGCCCCCTTGATCCTTAGGCTGACATATAATATTCCATTTCGTGAGTCTATATTTCTTTTTCTGCTCATCGGATTTCCAAAAAAATCTAGATCTATAGAAATCCAATCGTTTCCTTACCCCAACAGGTATTTGTAGGAATGACAACAAAAACATTGGTAAGCTCGTTAAAACTGAATTGATAAGTACTAACCTATCACCATAGGATAATAATTTCCCTTTCCAGCATTCCAATTTACTCTCAAATCGGGTTTTCACCGGATACCAATCAGAATTCTTAAGCTTCCTGTAGTGGATAGGAATACCCAAGTATCTAAAGGGGAGTTCACCAGCGTCACATCCAAAGATCTGTCTATACTAGTCCTCTTCCTCCTTGGCCTTTCCAAAACAAAAAATCTTGCTCTTATGAAAATTAATTTTAAGTCCCCACAGCTCCTCAAAAAGACATAGAATTAATTTCATATTGACTGCTTTTTGTAAATCATGTTCTAAAAACAGGATCGTGTCATCAGCATATTGTAATATAGAGATGCCACCCTCAACAAGATGAGGAATAAGGCCTCCCACTTGACCATCCTCCTTCGCACGTTCGATTAAGATAGCAAGCATGTCCACCACAATATTAAAAAACATTGGTGACAGAGGATCCCCTTGTCTCAACCCTTTTCTAGTCTGAAAATAATGACCAATATCATCCTTAACCTTGACACCCATACTCCCCCCTTGCACAAACAGTTGAACTATTCGACTCCAATCCGGAACAAAACCTTTCATTATCAACGTTTGTTGCAAAAAGGACCATTTCACTTTATCATAACCCTTTTCAAAATCAATTTTAAACAAAACCCCATGCATTTTCTTACTGTGTAACGTGTGAATTGTTTCATGAAGAATGACCACCCCTTCCAAAATATTTCTCCCTGGCATAAAGGCTGATTGTGTTGGTTTTAAAATTCGTGGGGCAATCCCCGTTATGCGATTAGTACCAGCCTTAGTAAATGTTTTAAAACACACATTTAAAAAGCAAATAGGTCTATATTGTTGTATCTATACCGCATCTTATTTCTTAGGTAATAATGTGATTACGCCAAAATTAAGTTTGTAAAGAGGCAAACCCCCTGTACTAAACTGGAAAAACATAGCCATCAAGTCCTTCTTTATTACATCCCAAAATATTTGATAAAACTCAGCTGGAAAGCCATCTGATCCAGGAGCTTTATTAAGTTTCATTTGTGAGATTGCTTCATGCACCTCCTCTTCAGAAAAAGAGCTGTCAGAATCTCATTTTCAGCCATTGAAATTTGTCGTATATCTTGTATCACATCCTCTGCTAGGGAAATATTACTTGGAGCCGATGCCCCAAACAATTGTTTATATAATTCAGTAATATAGATCTTCAAATCATCCTCCCCAACAATAGTTCCTTCCTGTTGTTCCAGTTGAAAGATTTTCTTTTTCCGGTGTTTACCATTTGCTATCAAGTGAAAGTATCTCATGTTATTCCCTCCCTCCTGAATATGTTTAACTTTTGCCCGTTGAGCCCATTTCGGCTCCTCTTCCCTTCTTAGTTTATTTAAATTTTCATTTGCTCTCTTTAGCTCTTCCCTCTCATTCAAATTGAAAGGTTCTGTTTCTGCTTTCAAATCCAAATAATCGATAATAGATAGTAACTTATCTTTCCCTTTTTTATATTTTACACTTTGATTCTTGGCCCATCCCTTTAGAAATATTCTAATATGCCTTAACTTATTTAACCAAATGTCCATAGGATTTGTTCCCATTAGAACCGAATTCCATTCCTTTGCTATAATATCATAAAAACCTTCATGTTTTAGCCAATGTAACTCAAACGAGAACTTCGACTTATTACCTAGATGAGTTTTTATTCCCGAATCAATAAGTATCGGAGTGTGATCAGATTCCGCTCTTGTCAATGCCCGTACAGTGACAAGTGGAAACTTTTGTTCCCATGATATGGATGCTAGAACTCTATCTAGCTTCTCATATGTGGGTTCACTACGCCGACTTGCCCACGTAAATTGTCTCCCAGACAGAGCAATTTCACGTAGGTTCAAATGTTCTATGATTGCATTAAAAACAAAAGGCCATCGTGCCCTAAAATTATCATTATTTTTTTCTTCTCTCTTTCTTATGATGTTGAAATCACCCCATAGACAGACACCATAATCCATTCAAAACCATCTCGCTTACATTCAATATGTAACTTTACACAAAAATCACATGTGCTAACATTTAACACCTGAAGCATATCTGAATTTATTCCCACTAGAATACCTCCAGAACGAACATGAGGTGGTAAACAAAACCAAGAGAAATTATATCCCGCAGCTAGTTGATTCAAAAAAGGGATAGAGAAATTAGATCTCCCAGTCTCCAATAAGGCTAAGAAATCTAACTTATGTTCTCTAATTGCCTCTTTGACAAACAAATGTTTCGCAGTATCTCCAAAACCCCCAGAGTTCCAATTTATTCCTTTAATGTTCTGCATTACATACTGTTTTTTAACTCTTTTCCTAGTACTTTTGCGAATATTATTGGTATCATAGAATTTTCTTTGTCTACTTTTCTTTACCTTCATAGCCGGCTCTATGTGCTCCACATGATCCTCTAAACCCGACAAGTTATCCTCCTCATCTACCAAATCTTCACATAGATTAGATATTTTTGACATTACAAGAGAAGACAATCCTTCTTCTGCAATGTCCTTCTCACCTATGTCCTTTTGTAAAAATGTTAAAATACGGTCCTCTTCTACCAACTTAATACCTTTAATCGAATTTTCTACTTCCCCTTTGGATTTCCCTAAAGGTATTCCCACGAATTAGGACTAGAATTATTATATAGATGGATGTTATGGTTCCTTAAATTAGGTAATGGGTTATTATAATAGCTTTAAAATAGACGTTTGTCAAAGAATTAACTAAGACAGTTTCTTTTCCAAAAAAAAAACTGAGGAATTTTCTAGCTCCAGCCTCTGCATCAATCAATGCACACAACCTTTTATTGCATTATTTAAAGTTTCAGATTCATGAAGTTTTACAACTCATGGATCACAGAGGGAGGACATAAAACCCAGCCGGCGAAAAAGACGAAGAATAAAGCCCTTAAGCCTCATGGAGTCGTCTATCAAGCCGCCAGCCACCCTGGTTGTAGATACCATGTGCAACCGTCTCTAGACGGCTGCATCCAAAATCTGTATGTGCCCGGTGCGACTCTGACAGTAGGTAAGACCACTAACAGATCCAGTAAGTAGCAATACGAATAACCTGTAAAAAATGAGTAGTTCCAGCAAAAACAATAAACATATTTGTGTTCTACACAGACCAAAGCTGACGATATACTGAACCTTTAGATAAGTTCGTTTGGATATGAAACTTGATGATACCTATCTTATTTTATAGTTTATATCCTCCTGCCTCCTAGATGTCTACTGGAACACTGAAATGTTGTTCAAGGATAAAAAGTTATAATGGTGAATTCGATATTTGGTACTCCATCAGTTCTGTAATTCTTGTCGGGGAGTATAGGTCGTTTGACACCAAAGTTCAAGTTCTCCAGCTACATCGAACTTTAAAATAGTCATCATTTGAAATTCGTTGAATCTGAAGAAATCAAGACATCATTATAGATTGAAAAGTATTACTTGATGTTGTTTTTGTCGGCGGTAATAGCTGCTGCTTCGTGAAATGGAGGTATAATATTATGGAAGTCATGTGAGCTATTGTCAATCGAATTACAAATAGGAAAGGTTTGATCCAGAGAGACAGTTTAACTTTAAGTTTAGGATTGATAGCAAACCTATGGATACTTATGATCTGAGATGGGATGATAATAAGTTCTTGGCCTGTAGGTGC
The DNA here is from genome assembly GCA_030979885.1 of Lolium multiflorum. Taxonomy (NCBI): domain Eukaryota; kingdom Viridiplantae; phylum Streptophyta; class Magnoliopsida; order Poales; family Poaceae; genus Lolium; species Lolium multiflorum. The sequence goes on from CM061749.1 coordinate 263,853,924, forward strand.
CTGAAACTGTATATAACATGAGTATAACCTCAATCATTGCGAACGTAACATACACAAATAAAATGAAGCATACCTTGTTTTTCTGGTCTCTATCCAATCTGTTTAACAAATTTATTTGATGGAAGATTCCAGGGGAAAAAATTCCACAATCATATGCGTCCTTTTACCAGTGCTCCTTGCTTGAGCAACCAGCACTCAGAATCCAAGAGAAATCCAATGAAAGTAGCCGGCAAAATCCAATGAAAGTTCACTAAAATTGGGGCAGGCAAAATGTCGAGAAGGTTTGGGCGGGTGAGCACTGAGCAACCCATCCAATTTACAAACATAAGTGAGGGGATAAAAATTAGAAGGATAAGGAGCAGCTAAAGCGGACAGGATCCAGAGTTGAGACCGCTGCAAGAGTTGGAAAAGAGCAGGCGGCCGCGCTGGTAATCCATGGAAACACGAGATGCTTTTTATACTCAGCGGGCATCGGGTCAGTTCTACCAAAGAGTTTCTTGGCCATTGATGACTGATGAATGCCATGATGGGGCAGTTTTAAGGAAAATTTCAGTGGGGCTGAATGATGAGCATTGGACAGTTCCAGCTGAATTTATGTGGAGGAGAGCATGTAAAGCGGCAGCAGAGAGCACAAGGGATGTCGAACGGGGGAGTTATTTTTTACTCGAGCAAGGGAGGCCAACTGAAGCGGGCTTCTCGGTCCAGGGCCCATCTGGAGAAAATGTGAGAGACGACGATAGCAGTCAGTGACGGGCGACACAGCAATCGCTCAGAGAAATAGAGGTGGACGTGGACGCACCACACATCTCTAAAATCAGCTAGCGGGGGCTTTCTATTTAGAGATTAAAAAAATTAGATTTCCCAAAATCGAAAAGGAAACATGACATTTTTCAGGTTTTAGATTTTGATGAAAAAATAAAAAAATAATTATCGTCGGCGCACCACCATATTTGGTGCGCCGACGATAACCTTTGCTATATATATGCAAACTAGACCGCCGACTTCTTATTCTTTCTCAGTTTCTCTCCTCCTCCTCTTTCCCTCTACCTCTTTGCCTTCTCCTCCTCCTCTATCCCTTCTCCTCCCCCCTCCTCCTTCTTCCTCCTCTTTCCCTCCTCTATCCCTTCTCCTCCTCCTCTTTTCCTTCTCCTCCTCACCCTCAACCCGGCAAGCATGTCCATCTAGTGAGTACCTCCCCAAACCAGCGAGGTTCCTCCGGTGACCACCTCCTCAACCTCGTCGGGACCTCCCTTCGGTGACCACCTCCTCAACCACGCCGGGATGTCCCTCCGGTGACCTCCTCCGCAACCTCGACGGCAACCTCCCATCCGGTGACCCACCGTTAAGAACGTGAAGAACACATCACGGCGGGATCTAGATCTAGATTCATCTTTTTTTTATTTTGAAAAATATACCGCCAGCGCACTAGGCTGGTGCGCTGGTGATAAGTCGAGCTACTGCCATCGCAATAAAAGATGCGTCGGCGGTAACGCGTTACCACCGGCCTATTCCACCGGCACGCGCTGGTGCGCTGGCGATAGCCTATTTAGGTGTGTCGGCGACAACCTATTTCCTAGTAGTGCCGGCAGAGATCCTGCTAATTAAGGGTGATACGTACGCCCACAACCCTTTTATATGTCATGCTTTTTCGGTACACATGATGTCACACACGCACGTGACCGTATTAATACGCAATACGTACAGAAATTACTCGTACAAGAAAACGCGGGCCATACAGGCCACTACAGAGCTATACGTACATGTCAGATCTTTTAATTTTATGATCATGCCCCGCTTAGGAAGGGGTATGGGAAGATCTCCACCGTCCTTGATTTTGTCGCGGCAACAGTTTTGTCAAGGGAGGAGCACCTGACTAGAAGTGATTAATCATATAATTTTTTTAGCATTACAATGGTTTTCCTACAAGTTGATCTTTCTTTTTCGTGACTTAGGTTCTGAGTAGTGGAAAGAACAAAGTCAACAAGGGCACAATTACCCTATTGAATTCAAGATCACGAGCAGTGAAAAATCAAGATGCAACAAATATGTCAATTACAAACATACATACCAACACAAGTGTCGTCTACATGGGGACTGGGGGTCCCCGGATCCAACAGGCGGGCTGCAACCCAGCGGGACTAAGGTCGTTCGCGGGGTTCTAGACGAACCACCAAGAGCCTGACCATGGCATCCCGGCTAGACGCCACCGCGTAGCCATGACATGTGACTGGCAGACAAGACCCAACCGGCGCTTCTGGCATCACACCACGTCCCGACAAGGAACAGGTTTACACCGACACGTTGAACCCATGCACGTGACACCTCGCCGCGTGGATCCACACAGCACCGTGTGGTGACCCCTTTCCCATATAAAAGGAGGCCCGGGACTGCGTGGAGGAGGGAGGTCAGCCATAGAAGCAAAAGAAGAACAATGTAAGGAAGAAGGCGCGCCACCATATAGAGAATAGTTGCAGGACGTAGGGCTTATCACATCGCAACATAAACCTAGGTAAAAAACACTTGTGTCTCCGTGTGATTGTGATCTCGGTTCAGACTGTTCTGCTGGAAACATGAAAGCAAGCAATGGTAATATTTTTAGATTGCATAGGAAGGCCAGGGATATATAGTTTGTTACTTTCTGAAAATTGTTGCAGTGCTCAAGGACGTGCATTCAACTTTATTTGGTTGATCAGTTTGCCACAGTTTTTCCCCTTTTTTGCTGATAGAATTTATAAGCTTTCAGATTGGTGCATTCTTTATTTTACTTTACATTTGACTTGATAAAGAAAAGGAAAGATCATCAATGTTGTGGCTAGGTGTGCTTTTCACACAAAAAAATCCTACAATTATAAAATTTAGTAAAACCTGGAACGTCACAATTGTAAACCAAAAAGGCGAAAAAATACAGCAAAGCACTACTTTATCCTGCTGTACTTTCTTAAGTAACCATAATATAAGATAGGACACCAGCAAAAGTGTTTTATTGAAAGAGCAGTAAAGAGCGTCCATAACTTTTAAGCCAAGCTTCTGTATTTCGTATACTCCCTCTCTCACAATTTATTAGGCGTGCGCGTATCCTTAGGTCATATCAAGTTAGCATTAGTTATATGTTACAAAGATTATATCATTAGAAAGTTTAGATATTCTATTTTATAATAATATATTTTTTGCATTATATAATTTAAATTATATAGGTTAAATTGGCGACCTAGGGATACGGGAAAGACTAGTAAACTGAGACGCAGGGAGTACCATATTTTAGATAGGAACCTTACAGTATGAATTATAGAATATTGGCGCAGTCTACTGCTTCACTCAAATGTATGTCTGATGTGCCACAGTTTACTGGGCTTTGATGGACATATGCAATGGCCTAATTTAGGATGTTCTACATCAACAGGATTATTAGGTAAGATAAATGAGCTGGAATACAAAAGGTTGGATATAAAACAAAGAACCGAGTCAATATCTCTTTCTCACCAGCATGTAAACTTGAATTCTGATCCATATTAAGAATGGTTCCTAAAAAGCTGCATTGGTCTGAAGGAGTGAAACCTTAAGAACAATGTTTTATTTTGTACCAGAAATTGGAAAACAGAGCGAGGAGTTCATTTTAGGTTATTTCTTACAATGAATAAATAATTAATCTGAATAAATTGTTGGACTATAAATAATTTGGGTGAGAGCTTAAGATATTCTATATGATAAAACAATAGGAAATCATTTTCCCAGGCATGGATGTTCATTTTAGGCTTTCGTTGTATTCCAGAACTATTGTATTTACTTTTTGAGAACTTGTACTATGGTGGAACGGCTGTCTGCATCTTAGTTATGCAGAGGCCGGGTGTGGTACTATGGTGGAACGGCTGTCTGCATCTTAGTTATGCAGAGGCCGGGTGTTTCGTAATAAAGCGTCCTTTATCGAAAAAAAAATGTTTATTACATGCACTGCTTATAGACACTCTTCTCTTCTGTTGTTCCTACCTTTGAACCATGGCACGTTTATCTGTCTTCTATCATATTTGATTCCAAGAGTGCCCTGTTATCTTCCCATGAAGTGTGATTGTTTGGCTGTAGCTTCTTTTAAATGAACGGGCTGACTTTATTGACAATCTAACAGAAGTCCAGTAGATGTTCTTTTCTTCTGAAAGTAGGAACTGAGAGAAAGGGACTTTTGCAGATGGTGCATTTTGTTTTAGTAGGTGAGTTTTTTTTTAAAGGGATAAACCTGGCTTCTGCATCATAATGATGCACACAGCCTTTTATTAAAACCCATCATATTTTGTTCAGAAGTACTTATTACATCTCAAGGTTCGCTTAAAGTTGATACAAAAATCAATCAGCGAAAAAAGAAAAACAGCACAAAGTGACTAAGCATCCTCTAGTCGACTAATATGCTGCCAGCCAGCCCGGCACAAGATATCCTAAGCGACCATCTGGAGCCGTGTGCGTCCAGAAGCCATGACATCCCGTTGCTCTTGCGGCGAGAGGAGAGCCCAGAGTTGGATCCAATGCACCATGGAGAAGTTCACCTGTAAAAAATTGAAATTTTTCTTGTTGTTAAAAAATATATCATTGCGGCATCTCCATATTGACCAACATAAGGCTGATACGCCAATGCGAATTAAAACCTTGGATTGTTTGTCAACACCTTTTAACCAATTTCCAAACATATTTGTAATATTGGTTGGCGGAGGAAGATTATTAGTGAAATTAACAGTTCACCATATTAGTTTAGCAAAGGGACACGATAGAATAAGTGTTCCACCGTCTCTTGTTCTCCGCAAAAAAACACATTTAGTACGTCCATTCCATTGTCTCTTTGCGAAATTATCTTTTGCTAATAGCATCTTTTGTTTGAGTAGGTGAGTACTTCCTGCATTGTGTAACCAAGATGTAGTTTAAGAGAATCATGATAGCATGCAATTTCTTCTAATTAATGCTATGTATGAATGCCATGTTTAACTTCTCAACGGGAAAATATCTTGGAAGATAATTATGAAGAGCAAAGAAAAGAGATGGCGCATGTACATGTGATTCTTCAAACTGATTCCCTTGCCCTGCCGGCTGCTTGATCATGTCGCAATGATTTTTCTCAGGTATCGGCACCTCAATTTCTGGAAAAAAGAGAATGAACAAATCACACAAAGGAAAAAAATAAACTAAGCAGAAATTCCAGTAAATAGGCAAAATTATTGAATAAGTACAAGTGCACATCAACAGGAACAAAGGCAGCAACACGTGTGTTCTGTTCCTCGTTCCACACGATGGGTGGACCTTCCGCCTTCGGCCATGGCGCATGGAGAGGCCGCGTCGGCTACTGCTACACTAACTATGTTGTCACCTTCGCCGAGCAGCCCAACGACGGAGGTGGGCGTGGTTACCGTCTCCAAGGGTGCCGCACTGGCGCATCCAGCTCCAGTTCTGGTGCTACGCTGCCGCCGACGGATGTGCGACTGTGCGTCCCCTCTGTTTAAGCGGCCGTGGCGGGACGTGCCCCCAGCCTCTGCGTGAGCGTGGCCAATTTCCCCTGAGCAAGGCTGCAGGGCGGACGGGCTAGGCTGTGCGCGTAAGGTGCCGAGCAAGGGAAGATGACATGGCGGCGGTGACGAAGCAGGGGTGCAGGCCATGGGGAGTATGGTAGTGTGCTCGCCTGTGTGGATTGATGGCTCCGGCAGCAGGAATTGGGGAGCATAGGCGGTGGCGGTAGCGTCACGGCAGAGAGCAGAAGGGGATCGAATGGTCGGTAGAGGTAAGGTTGAGGAAGCATGCTTGTCACTCTATGCTTACTATTGCTTATTTAGTCAACCAAATATAAAAGTCGAAATTCTAATAAAAAAAGGAGTAAAGCATTACCTACAAAGAGAATATAGACTACACATCTATTGTTTTTCATTAATTTTTGAATTGTTTAAAAAAATTATTTTATACTCCCTCTGGTATAAAATATAAGATGTTTTAGTAGTCTAAATAACCTACCAAAACTTCTTATTTTTTGGTACGGAGGTAGTAATTGGCAATCAAACTTTCTAAAATAGCTATTTAGGATTTTCTAACAAATGAATTTTTAATCTGACATGGTTTTAGAAGTTCATAATGATATCATAGCAAAAAAGGACATGTCTTACTACAAATGTTTTAACCAAAAAAATTATCCATTTTATTACAAATAAATATTCTTCTCAGAAAAAATATGAATACCTACATAAATGGATGTGTTTCTCCCCGGAAAAAGAAAGAAAGAATAGTTTTGCTTCATTGTAGGAAAACTTAACTCGAAAACATGATATTTATCGTCAAAACTATATAAATAGTTATGTTGTATTTCTTCACCATGATTAATGTGTTCTATCTTAAGTAACTCCACAGATGTTATGAAATCATCTCACGCTCTTTAGGCATGAGTCTTCTAATTTAAAATACGAGACCAAAAGGTTAAACCTCACAATCCCACATAACCTAGAGAATTAGCATGCATATATCAAAAAACATTAGCAATTGATTACCTAAGAGTACAATCATGCACTCTATCGCACCTTTCTAATGGTTGTCTTCGACTATTTATAGCACTCTTCCGTACATACCAAAGAAGAGGGCTTAATTTTTTTTTTAGACGGAAGGCTCGAAATGAGCCCGGCTTTGAATTAACAAAGCCATCAACCGGCTAGAAGTTACACCAGAAGTTACAACACACGCGCGTCAAGCACACAACGGAACCCAAAACAGAAGACAACACAGATAACGTCGAGCTGAAGCGTCAGCTTAAACTATGGAGGGAGCCTTGTCTTCTGCAGCACCGGAGCAATGACGACCAAGTCCACACCAACAAACCTCCACCGCACCAAGACTGCAACCCATGAGGAACTCAACGACGGGCCGACGACCTAGCAGAGCTTGAGGAACCAAAGGAGGGGGTCTTGCGGCGATGCCTCCAAGAAGGTGAATGGCGCGAGAATGCGTCATCGTCGTCGGCAGAAACACAGGCTTAATCAAAGAGGTTTATTATATATCTTATTATACATATTACTGCTGCTACCTAATCATCCCTTTTATATATATGAATGCATGCCATTACTTAGAAATACTTCACAAATCCCTTTCAACAATGGATACATCCTCATATGCGCGGTGTGCCGCTCATGCTATCCTCGTCTCTATGTCCTCTCATTTGCCGGTCATGATAATCCTTAGTTCCTCTATCAGCCACGTGAATCCGCCATGGACCGTGCACACGAACTCTAATCTTCATGACCCTAATCCCCAAATCACACGTAAATCCTAAAATTTTTCATACGATTCGGTTAAAACTTACTTAGTTTTAGCTAGTGTAGGTTGGATTTCTACTGGTATTCACGAATCGCACTCCCCACATCTATTGCCTCGTGTGACCCTTTTATGTTTGCCTCGTGCACGGGGTTTTGACTCCAGAAACGAGAATCCCTCCCTCGAATCAAATGCGGTTCACATATGATAATGCCTTCGTGGGGTTACGTGTCAACACGGTTTGACACCTTCGTCTAGAACCTTACTGTCACCTTCCATGGAGACCACTGCGACACAGGGCAGATGTTCAACGTTTTAATTGCGGGCATACAAGAAGCGGGTGCCGTTCGAAATGTACAAGATGGTGGTGGAGTGAGAGGCATCCTACGCTAAGAAGAAGAAGAAGAAGCAAGAAAGAACAACAAGATTTACAGAGACTTTCATGTGCGGTTATTTTTTTTAACACGGAGACAAAAGCTTTGCCGCATTCATTAATTAAGAAGAGAATGCATGGTTTTTAAGAGAAAGCCGAACGAAAACCTATAACAATATGATCAAGAGAGTGCATGCACTTCGTTTTATGAGTTAAATTTAAGGAAACGGTTAGGTCCGGCCACATTTAGAGGAGTAAACTTTACTCCTCTAAGTTTACTCCGTGGTTTTTCTTCTCTAAATTATATGAGGTCGGCTAGAAATACCATTAGACTTCCTTGAAGCGTAGTTGACAGTAGTAGACCATAGAAGGGTGGCTCCGCATCATGTTTTCGGACAACACATTACATATGCGCAAAAGCAAAATATAATGAAAAATGCAAGGTGCATATATAGCACCAACCGATCTATTTCATCTTCAAGCTGATCAAATGCAGGAATGCAGGATAAGCATAGTAGTGAAGTGACACTTGAGCTAAAATGAGCAAGTATATAAAACATCGATCTGCATGTTCTCCAAGAAGAATATATATGTATGAACTTTACTTGATTCCAGGCCAAATAATGACAGTTTACTTATGCTTGTGACGTAAGAGCAACGCAGTAACAGTCAGTAATTATCATCATTACCATTATTGTCAGGGAGATACCGGTTGTCGCCGAAGTGCACATGGTCATTCAGACCGTATTTCAACGAGTCCCACGTCGAGAACCTGTCACCTCCGCGGTCGGTCGTCATCGCCGGGGACGGCAGCGGGGGTGCCTGCAACAGGCCGTCCGCCGAGAATGGGGTCGACGTCGACGCCACCGGCGGCAGCTCGGATGGGAAGGCAGCATGATGCGTGTGCGGCTGGCTGTTGGAATCAAAGCTGAGCATCAATGAAGGCCACCCAGGCGCCATAGGCTGCTGGTACTGCCGTTGCTGCTCCATCCGGTGCCTATCTCCATTACTGGCGCCGGTGGAGTCGAACCTGAGGAAGAGCGAATCAGCGGTGGGCGCCGGCAGCTCAGCCACGACATCGGGCGTCGGGACGGGCGCGGCGTTGCACGTATGCTCGTACGTGTAGGTGACCCTGAACAGTGGTGGGTCGTCGTTGTTCTCTTGTTGCACCAGCTTCGAGGCAAGGCATTGCTTGTCTTCACGGTAAGAGCATCTGTAGTACAGCCTGCATTGCCGTTTACATGTTACTCTGTTAGCATGAGTAGCTTTGTATAATTTGTTAGTGACGTAGACATCGAGAAACTTAAAATGGATGCCGAGGTACACGCAGCCATTTATTTTCAAACATTTGAATTCGTATATTAGATTTTTAAAAATCTGAAACAATTCTAGAGATAGCAATGTATACTATAAACTTATAAAATATCAATACAAACTACTTTGTGTTCTAAGCTACACAAAAATAAATATAAAAATCGACAAATTTTATAGTGAACAGTGCAACATAATGGAGCTCGAAAGTCGATTTAAAAATACTTCTAGAGCATCTTGAAACCGCACATAAAACATATTATGAATGAATCACCTTAACATAACATATGAGAGACAACTTTCTATTTTTTAGAACAACAGGTCGAACCCAAAGAACAATTCCATTCAAAGAAATGTTCTACAGGGATCCTTTTCCATTAGATTCACGATATTTAATACAATAAAATAAGTTATTTATGATTTCTAGAGTTCCAGGATTACTTCACTATATCTATTTTCTCCTAAGCATGGAGGCATGCTTTACTTAAAGCTCCAACCATATCGCCTGACTGTTTTTGGAGTCTTAAAGTTACTGAAACTGATTTCCAAATATTATGGCCCTTCTCATATAATGAAATTTACTGAAATTTGGAGAAGAAAGCGGTTAGTTTCTTGTATCAAATGACTTGCCCAAGTTAGCTTTCCGACTTGATGAACTAATCATCACAAGCAAGCAGAGACGTTTCAACACTCTATAACTTGTCACATTATGTCCTTTTTGTGTAGCCTAGAATATAAATTAGCTAGCTTTTTTTTCCTTCTCTTGACGTCGCTAATCGATCAATAGAGTGTCACCTGGCAATTACCTGGGGAAGGCAGAGTCTTTGATGTTTTTCTGGCCGTACTTTCTCCACAAGTGACCATCAAAATGAGGTGTGAAGGTATGCTTGACCCATGAAGGTCTGTCTTTCCTGCAGCGATATATAGACCGGACTAAATATATAGGTCAAACAGAGAACGAGTCAGGCTTCAGGACTCAGGATTCAATGGTAGATTTGCAAATGCTCAAAAAATTGTGAAGCCCGTTTGGTATACTCCCTCCATCCAGTGTACTTCCAAGGGAAGTCAAACTTGTTTAAGTTTGATCGTATTTATATAAAAAGCACCAACATTTATGACAGCAAACTATCATCATTAGATTCAGGATAAATTATATTTTCATCATACAGGTATCTAGTATAATAAATATTATTATATTTCTGTGCAAACTCGATGAAACTCTCCAAGAAACTGAAGTACACTATTTTGTAAAAGGAAGTACACTATTTTGTAAAAGGAACGAGTATATATACATGTAGGATGAATAGTAAAGTATATCCATGCTCATTTAGTTAAAATATAACATCTATTCCCTTGCAAACTAAAAATAAATATTTACGGTATGTATGGACAAAAGAGGTAAATTAGTTTTTGTGTGTAAATTCAACAAGAAAACACATTAACTAAAAACTGCTACTTAAGGTTTGTTTTACCCACACTAGCTAATTAATGAGTAAGAAAAACCCATAAGTACATTGGATAGCCATTTAACTAAAAACCCGTATTATGGTTTTCAATGCCAAGGCCATACGGCGGGTTTTCCTAGCAGTATTTTCCTTTCATTCTTTTTTCCTGTGTTCCTTTTAATTGTTGTCATTTCAAAAGAACATTGTATGTCGGTTGAGCAGTTAATGGAAAAGCGGAATGATCCCAGGTGGGAAAAAACTAAAAATCTGACAAGGGGGTCCACTTGTCATTGAGTGTGCACGATGACCCATATTGTTGTGAGCTCGACATGTGGGGGATTTTCCGGTGCTTGAATAGCTGAGGAGGCTCATTGCCTCTTTCACGGTCTTGGCAAGCTCAAGTGGGGCCATCATGCTTAGTCAGTGAGAGGTGGGCTCTGGATCAAACTTTTAGTCAAACAACTAACCAATGTTTGTTTGTTTTTGTTTCTCCTTAGCCATAAAGTCTGAGTTGTGTGTTTTTTTTCTTGTGTGACAACAACCCTTGAAGGTGTGTTTTGGTGCAAAGTATATTGGAATTGATTTATATAATGTGCTTCTCAAGTTTTCTTACAACATATATATGGTACTGATTTTCTCCTTTAAAATTGGGACATGCACGGACCAAAACAGGGGGTGGCGGGTGGTGGGGGGGGGGGGGGGGGGGGCTTTGTGTTCTTTGAGTCCCAAGGGGTTCAACTGGGGAGGAAGGTGAGCCAAGTCAATAGAGTTTACATTTTCCAAAGAGAACTTTAACAGTAACTCCAACTAAATAGAGGGCGTTTATTTTTGTGGATCTAACCGTTTGTGTTACTTCATACTAAAAACATCCGCAGGGTCAAGACCGAAAGCATCTGCAACAAGAGGAGAAAAATCCATGTAAAAAACCGACGGTGTGACGCTTCCAAAAACTGCATGCATCGCCATCAAGCCAAACATAAGTTGTTGGCTTTTGTTCAGATCTTGTGTTCCTAGAAAGAATGTTTGACTATAGATCTCTTCAGTTACTGTCGAAAGTTAGAACCAATTAACGACATACAATTTTGCATTCACAATTGCTTGAGAAAGAGTGGCTAGTCTAGTTGAGTGACCATACATTGTGCCCTCATGTTGTGTGGCGGGCGGTCACGTGCACATGAACTACGTCAAGGTAGTTCGAGAGGAATGCTTGATAAGTAACTCAAACCAACAAAGAAAAATTTGTAGGATAATCGTTATGGAACTAGACAAATTGAAAAGGTATTACAGGGAAAGAAATAAGAACGTGGTAATCAAAGACGACGATCTTGTTACCAAGACCACGGGTTAAATTAACAGGATATTAAGTGGGATTGGTGCGTCAATAAATTATTTTCTACGTTAAAAGTCCACATTGAATCTGTAAATAAATAGATAGATTTCTCATACCACGCATCCCCACCTTTCCAAAAAAAAAAGTACAAAACCAGTATATAGATTTTTTTTTGAAAAAAGTAGTATATATATAGATTATAATTATCTAGGAAAAATAGAGAAAATATTACACATTACTACACTCCACATTCGTTCAAGAGGAATCACTGCTACCACAATAAAATAGCTAGGGGCTCCATAGTATACTGCACATCTTTCACATATGCTTGATGTTTACAGAATGATTGATCTGCTCGACACTTTTCTGTTATTGTTTATCCTTTAAGGAAAGGAAAGCAGATTCTTGAGTCATAAAATAGTATTCAGGGTAGTGCTGCAAGGCTGCAATATCACAAAGTAGCTAGACCACGTGTAGTCCTCCTTTTCTTTCTTATAAGCATGCCAAAAATGTGCATGAAGGACAGTTTACGAGTAGTATAATCTAGGGTTCTCGTGATGATCCCCCCCCCCACTATGACCAAGATCGATCTACATATAAGCACTGGAAAATAAATTGGAGCTCCTTCAAAAAAAAAAAAACTTCAGGTTCCGAAGTCTACAAAGAAAATGCTCTTCATTGAAAGAAGGACAATATGATCTTTTTTTGGAACTATGGTCTAAGGAGAATGTCCAGAAATGGCTAGGATATATTTAGTATCACGGGCACCCAGGCTACTGGTAAGGCAAAAAGTTTTTCCCAATAATCAGGTTCTTTTAGCATAGTGTGGAGTTGCCATCCAAGCTCTGAGCAAAATTCTGCACTACATTGCAGGTTTGACCTCATCCCATGAAATATAGGACGACCCACATGAGGAAGTACTAAGAAAAGAAAATTCTAGGGGTTGTTGTATGATTCAATTTAATTGTCTGTTCTCGTTATATTTCGCTCTACTCCAGGCTGCGAAGAGTGACCCCAACCATCAGTGTTTTCAGCATTGTTTTAGCAGTAGACTATTAATCCTAGTTGTAACTATACAGTATAGTACATCAACATATCTTAAGTGCTCCAATTCCGGCCAGTTTCTGACCATGCTAATATTTCCTAACTCTTCCTTAATTTTTTCAATTCTTTCCATTATTGGCATAAATCCGAGGTAGGTAGAACAGCATCAATACCTCTATACGTTTCGATAGATACAATGCACAAACGAGAAAGACAAGTAATGCAAATCAACACGACAGCTTCAGTGTCTAGTTTCAGAATGATGAGCTCATCGAAGCGGTCAGGAGAAGTATATATGGAAATTCAAACGATTGAAGTAAAGCAAGCAACAAGGGGGGAACACGTAGTATAAACGAGCAGCAGCAAGGCAGGGTGAGTTTACATACCTTCTCTTCCGGCTGTCGCGTGGCGAGGACTCCGGCGGGGAGAGGCCAAAGACGCCTCCCGCAGAGCTGTAGGACGCGGAGGCAGATCCCATGGCTTCCTCGAAGTCAAACGACTCTCCCTTCGGCCGCGGCGACGCCATTGGGTCTTCCCGGCTCTGTCTATCTAATCTCGTCCTGATTTGTACTGGGATGATGAGATAATAAAAAGCTAGCTAGGTCGCGCGAAGAAGCTAGCAGTAGGTATGTGGGAAATGGAGAAGGAGGTGGGGAGGTAGCTAGCCACCTATGTCTCTTTCAAGCTGCTACTCGCAGGAAGAGGACTTTAAATTTTGAGGAGGTAGCGGGCGAGCACAATGGCGTGCAGTATGTACAAACTCGATTAATAGTACTATTTTATGTTTTCCTTCCGTTTCTAAGTCAAGAGGCTTTGCAGGGTCTTTTCATATGTCTAATGTTTCCCTCGTCAAAGAAAATAAGTCTAACGTTTCCACACAAAATAGATTCGAGCGGATGAATCTGCCGCCAATTATGGCCTACCTTGTCATGAGAATCCCCATTTTCTTTTCGAACATAAGTTTGCCAGTATGGACACAGATATGTAGACATTTAGTTTCCATGTGATTGATATATAGATATAATTCCTTGTTTTTCTGAAAATATTTCTCCAGTACTATGATTGTACTTTGTAACTCGCTTTCTTGTCATTAGAAAGCCGCGACCATCGATCTTACGTACTCGCGCCCAGGGTGTGATGCGTGTGTGTTTGTTTACGTGCAAATTGCAGCAACGGGGACACTGACAGTAGCTGCCAGCCGGTTAGATGTATTGCCAGTTGGGATTACAATACTAAGGCCATTTTTTAATAATTCAGAGCAGTGTGGAGGCTACCGATCCCGAGCCACCTCCACGTTTCGGTGCAGCTTGCAACACTTTGCTGCAGATATATTCCTGAGATGAGTCCAGCCATTTTATCAGAGAACACTTGCTGCAAAAATCTGACCTGTTCTATTATATAATCTGATACATAGAGAGCATTCATATATCTTCCCTTGGCAGGGGTAAAGGGTAGATTTACATTTTGGATGGATTTAATGGGTTTTGAATGGATTCTTATTTGGACTAAATGGCAGATTCAGTATTTAGCCCCAGTTAGTTTTCTAGTCTTTCTTTCCTTCTTTAATGTATATGGGATTCCGTTAGGACTTTGCACCATTAATTATTCACTATTAACTACGTACATGTTGCTGCATTAGTTGTACTTGATTAACATTCAAAATATCCATATAGAATGTGGTTAGGGTTGAAGTTATTTTTTCTAATAAGAGCATCTCTAACCGAAAGAGCAAAAACGCTTAGAGGGGAAAAAGTTAAGAAAAGATTTTCTTTTCCTCTTCTAAGCCGCCTCGTGCCGAAGTTGCAAAAACGTTAGAGGACAAATTTTTTTGCTCATGACCACCATGCCGCCTATACTTACTTGGCCGACGAGCAACGAGCAAAAAAGATTCATCCCCAAAACGCGTCTCTCCGCTCTGCCGATTCCGACGGACACATATTGTCTCTGTCGCGAGCCCGAACCCTCCTACGCCCCTCATCCCGCACTAAGCCGAGCTCACCGGTGCATGTCGTTGTTGGAAGCAGGCCATAGCCGTTGGAGATCCCGCCGCTGATTTGTGGTCTTTTGCGGCCGCGGCAAGCTCAATTTATTCGAAACGGTGCTATCGGATGATGGATACGCCGTAGATACACAGCCGCAGAGACAGACGTCGCCGGAACGGAGCCCTCTAGCATTTTCTACGATGAGAAGTACCCGGTTGTAGCGAAAACCGGCGGCCATCAAGACCGATGTTTCACGACCTCTACCTCCACATCCGGTCGTTTGGAAAGTCTATGTTTTCCTTGTCGCTCTCGCGAGTGACCGGAAGCCCCTCTCCGTCGCTACCACCGAAGCCCCCTCCCATGCATGCCCGCCCTCGCCGCCGCTAATGGGCATCACCAGGGAAGCCTGTTGACATTGGTGGCGGCGAGTCCCTCATTTCCCCTTTGCTTGGCGCGAGCGGCGCGAGAAGCCTTCTCTGGCGGGGAGTGGTGCTCGGCAAGGGGTGTGGCGACGTTGTCTTGCAATGGAGGCGCTCAAGGGCGAGGCCTTGCAGCGACGACGCGGAGGACTCCTTGTCAGCTACGTGCTTGATGACCATGGGCGGCGCGGGTCCCTGGTTCCTCGGCTAGTCTAGATCTTTTGCCCAGGTCCAGCGGGGTTTGAGGTGGTTGGCCTCTTCCGGTGGAGTGGCGTCGTGGAGGTGCTGGTGAGCTGTTGCGACCGAAGTCTCTGATCTGATCTGGGCCTCAGGAACCGATCTGGGCCTTAGGGTTGTTTGAGGTCTACGGTCGCGCAGAGCTGCCTTCTTCTCTATGGCTAGTCCGTTAGGAAGTGGACTGGCGGCAAAGGGGTTTGCCGGTCTTGCGAATAAAGGTGGGCGATCCTAGGATTCCTCTCGCACCATGGCAAAGATCTGCTTGATGTTTTTCCTCCTTGATCGGGCCGGAGTGTCGAGTTCCGGAAGGCTCCGCCAGAGAACTTCCTAGTGCGCCTTATGCTTGAAATTTGTTGGATCAGATGAAATTCGGTCTCGCGCAACTATGTTTTTCTGAAAATTTGATTTCAGAGGGAGCGATTCAAAGATCTGCCATCGTGGGCCGGTTCCACGGTGAAGTCAGTCGTGAAGAATGGCATGGAAGCCAAGATCTGGGGACTAGTAATGGTGGTTCAAGTCCTTATGGTGATGAGGAATTGACTTGCTGATTCGTGGCTTGGAGCAGTGGCATCGGTAAGTGGGGGCGACAACACAGAAGAAAATTCAGAGTCTAAATTTGCAGGGTGAAAACCAATGATCTATGATCAGGAGACGATGACGCTTGTGCCCTATTTCCTTCTTGCATACGTCGCTTTTGGGGAAGATGAATTTATTGTGTTGTCTTTCTAGTGTTTGATCTACTGCTATAAGAAATAGATCACTGTAGCGGAATTTTTCTTTCTTTACATCCATATTGCCATTAGAGCACTGCCTTGGTGATATTAATGTATACTCTATAGAAAAAAGTTTTCCTAGCAGGTAACAGATTCCTGGCTGCTTCCCATTTTCACGTGGTACTACCGATCAAACCGCTCCGACAAACAGAACTGACAGGCTGCTACTTAGGTATAGGAGAGAACCTGATATGTGGCCAGGAGGTTGGGGACATTGTGAAGAGGAAAACCCCTTTTTTATTGGATTTACTTTGGCTTATCGACTCGGGGCTAGCTTCAACAATAAAATACAAATGCAACAAGTGACAGGCTAAACAACTCGAGATGTCGATGTGGAGAAGATTACTTAAAGGTTTAAAGCTCGCCCCCTCAATATGACAAGGGCTGTCATCGGCAGATCGTAATCTAAGAAATCGGCACGTTGTTTTGGGAGCAGGGCCCTGTTGTCCACTAATGAAAATGCTATTTGCAAGTGGCATCAACCATAAACAAATTCTGCTGCCCTTTACCAGCTAAAGAAAGATGCAGCGCTGGTGCAAGGTTTCGAGGAAGGTTCGACCGCCCAAAGTTCACAATGTCGAGGCCCCCGGATCTAGCGGTAATTGGAATTTATGTGCAAGACGAGGCCGTAGACTCTTGGTGGCTCAAAATCCGAGGTTGGGGAGCAGTTTCTTCTCATCCAATTAAGTAAAGTAATTACTTCCTCCATCTTATATATTTTTATTACTAATTGGAGATTTCCATCCTGACTCCACGTTAATCCTAGAGTTAATTAATTTTCCTCCGTTGAAGCGCTGAATGATCTAATGACCACCGTTAGATTAATCGAACGCTCCCACCTATTTGACTTGCGTGAGAGCATCTCCAGTCGCGTCCCCAAAGCGTCCCCCAAAGGGATTTGGGGCGCGCCGGACAAAAAAAGCGTTCCAGCCGCGTCCCTCAAAGCCCATTTTTGTCCGGCGCCCGATACGGTGTCCGGCGCCGAGCCCGTCCCCGTCCCACAGGGACGCTCCGGGACGCCGGACACAACGAAAAGCAAGGCGGGCTCCCACATGTCGGCGACTATTTGCATAAACCGTTGGTTCGCGCCTCTTTCTCGTCGCTCCTTCCTTCCCGCGCCTCCCACCCCACCGCCGCCGATTTCCCGTTTGGCGTCTGATCTCTGCTGAGAGTCGGCACCGTTGTCGCGGCTGGGGCTCCCGCCGGTCGTGCCGCCGCCGCCGCGTCGCCAGCGCGTCCCAGAACGCGCCGTCAAATCCGCCCCACCTCCGCGCACAGAAGGTGCTCGACGACTTGCGGAGGTTGATCATGAGTTGCCTGCAGATTTTGCTGATTTTCTCGCCATGCACGCAGAGATCCGTGACAGCAATGTGCATGAGCAACTTCAAGCTGATCTCGTTGAGCATTTGTGGAGGATCAAAGGAAATACCGTGGCACCTTGATGTAGCATCTAGCCCTATTTATTATATTTGATTACTTGTTTTATTGTTTGTTGTAATTTAATTTGAAAACAATCCTCGCAAACATTTTTATTCATATGCTACATTTGATATAAATGGTTTATGTGTTAAAAAAATATTTTAAATGTTTGGGGGACGCCTGGGGACGCCCCCAAACGCGGACGCAAAACACGTCCCCCAAACGCTCAATCCGGCGCGGTTTGGGGGACGCTTTGGGGGACGCGGCTGGAGATGCTCTGAGGTGGCCGGACTCCTGTATTATTATCTCCTTCCATTAAAAAAAAATAGAAACGGAAAAGGCAATCGATCTAATCGTCGCCTCCTGCGTCCGCTTGATCCGCCGCCCCTGAGTTATGGAAGAACTAGCTTCCGTATTTCATTGCTCATACTCTCAACACGCCGCCGCAGCGGCGGCTGCAGAAGCCGAACTTGCTAACATTCGGGACATCTACCACTGCTAGATCGCGGCCAACGATTGGGTCTGATTGTATTCTTGCTGATACCTCTTTATGTAATGTGCTCTCTTCTTATTGATCATCAGATAGCCAAGACTGCGTGGTTAAATGGTTGGTCATGTAACCATTAAGAAAATAGATGGGAAGCAAATAATTCATGTTGTTACTTAGACGTGAGGTCTAAAAACCTTGCAGTCCAAGCCGATATACAAAAGGTACCAAGAGACTAGGGAGGTGTGATCATAAAGATTCAAAACATCGAATCGATCTTAATCAACGATGGTGGTGCTCCTCCGATCAGCCGCCGCACGCGCTCCTCCTCCGATCAGCCGCCGCACGCCATAGCTGCCGCTACCATAGTGGCCTCTCGCTGTCTCTTCAGCTACAACTTCAACAGATCCACCACCACCAACGATGGCGCCACTGACGGACAGTGGATTTTACAGCACAGAGGAATCAATGACGTGCCGAATTGGTTCGAAGCTGTATCCTTTTGATGTAACTGGTATGGAATTTAGGGAATGTTTATCAATTTGGTGGTTAGTGTTGTGTTGTGTTTATCAAAGTTGTATTCAGTTTTTAAATATTAATTTTTTTTCGTGAGTTTGATCCATGTTACGGATTGATTAATATATCTCTCTTCTTTGCAAGTTTGATCACTATGACGAAAATTTAAAATGTACACTGAGTTAGACCAATGTATTGGCTCCTCCATTTAGAACTGCTTATCTTTTTTTATTAGTACTCCCGTCAACCGTCTCACATACAAAGCATGCAAATATGCATTGATACATACACGTTACAAGTATGCAGATCAAGTCAGAATTTATGTTGAGTTATTCATGTGATATTTGTATCTCTTGTCAAGTTTAGGAGGACATGCTTTGAACCTTTTACTGTATTATTTTTGTATAATACACCATATTTCTTATGGCGCTAATTCTCCTAAATTGTCTCTTCCCATGGATTCCAATTATGCTGATGTGTTGTGGCCTCTCTGCATCCTATCGATTGTGCGTGTCTGCATCTGCGCAGTGTTACAATATCCTTACAGTAATCTCCGCCATTTTTACAGGCATCTTATACTCAGCTCCGGCGACAGTGTTGCTGATCTCAGGCCCATCAATGCTCTCTCGCAAATGATTTTATTATTGTATCTGCAGAACATGATGAACTAAGCAGAATTTTGGTTTTTATTTTTTGAAATAATAGGAAGCAGATGGAAAATTTCAGGTTTCTTTGTACGTGAATGCATTTGCTCGAATCCTCCATGGTCAAAACTAAAGAAATATGTACTAACCGTTTTGTGAGTCCTTCCAATTTGAATATCACTGAAAGGCAATATATTTTCAAACCATTAGGACTACTTTTTATAATTGCAAATTAGTAGTTCTAATATCTTTTTTTCACAAGTGTTTATGACACATGTTGAATGAAACATACATGTTTTATATGAAAATAGTAAGATAAATGAAATCAATATATTTAAAATGAAATAATATGGACTTTTAAATCATAGATAAATGAAATAGTATGGTCTTTAGAAAATATGCCATGCTTTTCCAACAAATAGGTTAAAAACAATGCTATTTGCAATGAAATAAAATAGTTTCATTGCACATTGGTAACTAAAAATCCTATGATTCAAATAATAAGATCTTATAAACTTATTGTATTGTTCAAATAACTAGCCCGTGCAGCTGCACAGGTTGATGACTAGTTTCAATAAATAAGGTGTCTCGTTTTTCATGTTTTATCTTGAGTGAATTTCACATTTTATCCCGTAGTTGCGCATTTGTGCCACAAATTGCCCCATTTAGTGGAACTTCTACAAAAGTATCCCATTTAGGAGAGTTCAACCACAATTTAGCCCGAGTTTACTATTTTTCTTACTATTGCTGGATAGGATAGGCATGATACGTCGATGTGGAGCGACAAAAGATGTAAACATCCGAGGGTCTCGTGGACAATTATGTCAAAACTTCTTTAATCCATATGTCTCCTCACTATCGTGTTGATATTTTTAGACCCCGGTCATCACTTAACATCTTGCTCAATGGACACACATCAAAAACAAGGATCCAAAGCTTTTAAAATGGGAAGTCCACATGATTTTTCATTGGCGGGGTAATTAGTGTTACAAATGCATAACTAGAGGGTAAAAAGTGGAATTCACTCTTTTATCTTTGAAGAAAATTAATCTATGTATAATAAGAAATATTTGATATAAAATTGATATCATTAGAAAATATTTTTCAATGTGATTATAACAATATCAGTTATGGGATATATTATCGTTCAAATTATTCGGTCAAAGTTCACAATAAAATACGTGTGTGCTTTATTCATAGGAATGGGGGTAATAATTTCAATGGAACAAGATGTGGCCTTCACCACCTTTGAATACTGTGCTTTCTTTGCAACTAGGGTACAAACAACTAGCCATGAGAAAGAACAAAGGTGTCAGCGATGAAACAGTAGGAAAACAAATGATTGTTGTGCCTCGCCTCTCTCGCCCGGGACCGGTGATGCCAAGGTGACTGAGTGTTGCCCTGGCAGCCGGCTGTAATCCCTAGCCTCGCCTCTCCCGGGAGTGGGAGATGGCCTAGGTTTTCACTTCTAGGTTCTCGCTGGTGAGGGCTCGGACGAGGAGGGAGGCTATGCCGGTGAGTGCGTCACCGCTGTATGTGGGGAAAGAGTCCACATGCAGTTGGAAGGTGAAGACAAAAAATGTTGGCCTGAGCACTCTCAATAGTCCAAACTTATGGTGTGTGGGGAAACATTGGAGGAGACCAAGAGAAAGGGATTCGGTCGTAACACTTCAGCATTAACTGCGAAACAACTTAATTTAGTGGAGGAAACGGGGGGCGCCGGGTGAAAATAATTCTGGTTAATTAGGTGCAGGTGCGCAACAAGGAAAATATGATACTACCTTGATGGCGCGTGAAGCACACGTCCATTGGGAACCCCAAGAGGAAGGTGTGATGCGCTCAGCAGTAAGTTTTCCCTCAGAAAGAAACCAAGGTTATCGAACCAGTAGGAGTCAAGGACCACGTGAAGGTTGTTGGTGGAGGAGTGTAGTGCGGCGCAACACATGTGATTCCGGCGCCAACGTGGAACCTGCACAACACAATCAAAATATTTTGCCCCAACGTAACAGTGAGGTTGTCAATCTCACCGGCTTGCTGAAAACAAAGGATTAAACGTATGGTGTGGAGAATGATGTTTGTTTGCGAAGAACAACAAAGAACAGAGATTGCAGAGATTGTATTTCAGATGTAAAAGAATGGACCGGGGTCCACAGTTCACTAGTGGTGTCTCTCCAATAAGATAAATAGCATGCCGGGTGAACAAATTACAGGTGGGCAATTGACAAATAAAGATTCAATACATATCATGATGATCACTATGAGATTTAATCAGGGCATTACGACAAAGAACATAGACCGCCATCCAACATGCATCTATGCCTAAATAGTCCACTTTCAGGTTAGCATCCGCACCCCTTCCAGTATTAAGTTGCAAACAACAGACAATTGCATTAAATATGGTGCGTAATGTAATCAACATAAATATTCTTAGACAAAACATTGATGTTTTATCCCTAGTAGCAACAGCACATCCACAACTTAGAACTTTCTGTCACTGTCCCAGATTCAATGGAGGCATGAACCCACTATCGAGCATAAATACTCCCTCTTGGAGTTACAATTATCAACTTGGCCAGAGCCTCTACTAGCAACGGAGAGCATGCAAGAACATAAACAACACATATATGATAGATTGATAATCAACTTGACATAGTATTCTATATTCATCGGATCCCACCAAACACAACATGTAGCATTACAAATAGATGATCTTGATCATGTTAGGCAGCTCACAAGATCTAAACATGATAGCACAAGAGGAGAAGACAACCATCTAGCTACTGCTATGGACCCATAGTCCAAGGATGAACTACTCACGCATCAATCCGGAGGCGGGCATGGTGACGTAGAGCCCTCCGGTGATGATTTCCCTCTCCGGCAGGGTGCCGGAGGCGATCTCCTGAATCCCCCAAGATGGGATTGGCGGCGGCGGCATCTCTGGAAGTATTTCCGTATCGTGGCTCTCGGTAATAGGGTTTTCGCGACGGAGAGTTTAAGTAGGCGGAAGGGCAGCGCAGGAGGGGGCACAGGGGCCCCACACCATAGGCCGGCGCGAGCCCCATGCAGGCCGCGCCTCCCTATAGTGTCGGCCCCTCGTGGCCCCACTTCGTATGCTCTTCGGTCTTCTGGAAGGCTCCGTGGAAAAATAAGACCCTGGGCGTTGATTTCGTCCAATTCCGAGAATATTTCCTTTGTAGGATTTCTGAAACCAAAAACAGCAGAAAACAGCAACTGGCGCTTCGGCATCTTGTTAATAGGTTAGTGCCGGAAAATGCATAATAATGATGTAAAGTATGTATAAAACATGTGGGTATTGTCATAAAAGTAGCATGGAACATAAGAAATTATAGATACGTTGGAGACGTATCAAGCATCCCAAGCTTCCTACTCGCCCTCGAGTAGGTAAACGATAACAACAATAATTTCTAAAGTGACATGCTACCAACACAATCTTGATCAACATTATTGTAAAGCATATGAAGTGAATGGAGTGATTCAAAGCAATAGATTGCTAACAAAGAGATAATGACTAAACAACTGAATCATATAGCAAAACTTTTCATGAATAGTACTTTCAAGACAAGTATCAACAAGACTTGCATAAGAGCTAACTCATAAAGCAATAGATTCATAGTAGAAGGAATTGAAGCAACACAAAGGATAATTAAGTTTCAGCAATTGCTTTCAATTGTAACATGTATATCTCATGGATAATTGTCAACATAGAGTAATATAACAAGTGCAATAAGTAATCATGTAAGAATCAATGCACACAGTTAACACAAGTGTTCGCTTCTAAGATAGAAAGAAGTAGGTAGACTGACTCAACATAAAGTAAAAGAAAGGCCCTTCGCAGAGGAAGCATGGATTACTATTTCTGTGCTAGAGCTTTTATTTTGAAAACATAGAAACAATTTTGTCAACGGTAGTAATAATTTATATGTGTTATGCATAATACTTCCTACAAGTTGCAAGCCTCATGCATCGAATACCAATAGTGCACACACCTTGTCCTAATTAGCTTGGATTTACATGGATTATCATTGCATAACATATATATGTTTCAACCAAGTGTCACAAAGGGGTACCTCTATGCCGCCTGTACAAAGGTCCAAGGAGATAAATCGCATTTGATTTCTCGTTTTTAATAGATCTCAACTTAGGACATCCATACCGGGACAACATAGAAAACAGATAATGGACTCCTCTTTAATGCATAAGCATTCAACAACAAATAATATTCTCATAAGAGATTGAGGATGAATGTCCAAAATGAAAACTTCCACCATGATACATGGCTTTGGTTAGCGGCCCAATGTTCTTCTCTAACATATGCATACTCAAACCATTTGATCATGATAAATCACCCTTACTTCAGACAAGACGAACATGCATAGCAACTCACATGATATTCAACAAAGGTGTAAAAGTTGATGGCGTCCCCAGAAACATGGTTACCGCTCAACAAGCAACTTATAAGAACTAAAACACATAGCTACATATTCATCACCACAATAGTTTTTAAGCTATTTCCCCATGAGCTATATATTGCAAAGACAAAGGAATGAAATTTTAAAGGTATCACTCAAGTAATTTACTTTGGAATGGCAGAAAAATACCACATAGTAGGTAGATATGGTGGACACAAATAGCATGGGTTTTGGCTCAAGGTGTTTGGATGCACGAGAAGCATTTCCTCTCAGTACAAGGCTTTGGCTAGAAAGGTTGTTTGAAGCAAACACAAGTATGAACAAGTACAGCAAAACTTACACAAGAACATATTACAAGCATTATAAGACTCTACACCGTCTTCCTTGTTGTTCAAACACTTTTACCATAAAATATCTAGACCTTAGAGAGACCAATCATGCAAACCAAATTTCAACAAGCTCTACGGTAGTTCTCCACTAATAGATTTAAACTACATGATGCAAGAGCTTAAACATGATCTATGAGAGCTCAAAACAATTGCCAAGTATCAAGTTATTCAAAACCATATGAAGCATTTTCTGATTCCAACCAAATAGCAATCAACGAAGCAACTTTCAGCTTTCGCCATGAACATTAAAGCATAATTAAGAACGCAAGTGTTCCATATGAAAAAGCGGAGCGTAGTACCTCCAATACAAGGATGGTGGGATCCAACTTTATTCAAACCAAAACAAAAATAAAAATAAAAAGACGCTCCAAGTAAAGAACATAAGATGTGATGGAATAAAAATATAGTTTCACTTGAAGTCACCTGATAAGTTGTCGATGAAGAAGGGGATGCCTTGGGCATCCTGAAGCTTAGATGCTTGAGTCTTCTTGAAATATGCAGGGATGAACCGGGGCATCCCCAAGCTTAGACTTTTCACTCTTCTTGATCATATTGTATCATCCTCTTCTCTTGACCCTTGAAAACTTCCTCCACACCAAACTTAAAGCAAACTCATTAGAGGGTTAGTGCATAATCAAAAAATCATATATTCAGAGGTGACATAATCATTCTTAACACTTCGGACATTGCACAAAGCTACTGAAATTTAATGGAACAAAAAATCCATTCAACATAGCAAAAGAGGCAATGCGAAATAAAATGCAGAATCGTCAAACGAACGATCCGTAAAGACGAATTTTTCGAGGCACTTAACTTGCTAAGACGGAAAAATTCAAAACTAATGAAATTTGCGTACATATCTGAGGATCACGCACGTAAATTGGCAGATTTTTTGATTTTTCTACAGAGAGATCTACGCAAATTGGTGACAGACAGCTCTGCGATAATCCAAACCTAGCATCAACTTTACCATAGAGACTTTACTTGGCACAAAAACATGATAAGGAGAGGTTGCTACAGTAGTAACAACTTCCAAGACTCAACAAAACAGTAGCAAAATAAAAACATGGGTTATCTCCCAAGAAGTGCTTTCTTTAACGCCTTTCAGCTAGGCGCAGAAAGTGCATATCAAGTAACATCAAGAGAAGAAGCATCAACATCATGATTTGTTCTAATGATAGAATCAAAAGGCAACTTCATTCTCTTTCTAGGGAAGTGTTCCATACCTTTCTTGAGAGGAAATTGATACTTAATATTTCCTTCTTTCATATCAATAACAACACCAACAGTTCGAAGAAAGGTCTTCCCGAGACAATAGGACAAGATGCATTGCATTCAATATCCAAGACAACAAAATCAACGGGGACAAGGTTATTGTTAACCGTTATGCGAACATTATCAATCCTCTCCAAAGGTTTCTTT
Source organism: Lolium multiflorum (assembly GCA_030979885.1). Taxonomy (NCBI): domain Eukaryota; kingdom Viridiplantae; phylum Streptophyta; class Magnoliopsida; order Poales; family Poaceae; genus Lolium; species Lolium multiflorum. The sequence continues at coordinate 263,879,408 of CM061749.1, forward strand.
AGAGAATTATCAGCAAGATTAACATCTAAATAACAATTTTTCAATGGTGGCAAGTCAAGCATATCATAAACTTTCTTAGGCATAACAGAAATACTTGCACCAAGATCACATAAAGCATTACATTCAAAATCATTTAATTTCATCTTAATGATGGGCTCCCAACCATCTTCCAACTTCCTAGGAATAGAAGCTTCAAGTTTTAATTTCTCCTCCCTAGCTTTAATGAGAGCATTTGTAATATATTTTGTAAAGGCTAAATTTGTAGCACTAGCATTAGGACTTCTATCAAGTTTTTGTAAGAACTTAATAACTTCAGTAATATGACAATCATCAAAATCTAAACCATTATGATCTACAGTATTCTGAAAAATTTCAGCATTATTATCACAAACAGTTTCAGCAGTTTCAGGCAATTTTGCACGCTTTGTACTAAGAGTAGAAACATTGCCAACACCAATTATTTTACCATTGAAAGTAGGAGGTTTAGCAACATGTGAAGAATCAACATTACTATTGGTGGTAATAGTCCAAACTTTAGCTACATTATTCTCTTTAGCAAGTTTTTCTTTTTCTTCTCTATCCCACCTAGCATGCAATTCAGCCAATATTCTAATATTGTCATTAATTCGAACTTGGATGGAATTTGTTTTAGCAAACTTAGCATCTTTAACTTCCTCAGGCATAACTTTCAGTTTAAAAGATCAACATCAAGAGCAAGACTATCAACCTTAGAAGCAAGAACATCAATTTTACCAAGCTTTTCTTCAACAGTTTATTAAAAGCAGTTTGTGTAAATTTTTTAAGCATGACTTCAAGACCAGAGGGTACACTCTTATTGTTGTTGTAAGAATTACCATAAGAATTATTATAACCACTACCATTATTAGAAGGATATGGCCTATAGTTGTTGTTACCATAATTATTCCTATAAGCATTGTTGTTGAAATTATTATTCTTAATGAAATTCACATCAACATGCTCTTCTTGAGCAACCAATGAAGCTAAAGGAACATTATTAGGATCAATATGAGATCTACCATTTGCAAGCATAGACATAATAGCATCAATCTTATCACCGAAAGAAGAGGTTTCTTCAACAGAATTTACCTTCTTACCTTGAGGAGTTCTTTCAGTATGCCATTCAGAGTAATTAATCATCATATCATCAAGAATCTTTGTTGCGGCGCCTAAGGTGATGGAAATAAAAGTACCTCCAGCAGCTGTTATCACCGGATTTTGGCCAAATCAGGAGATGGGCCGTAAGTGAAGATGGGCTTGAAGAATATACACGTGGAGCATCTTTGAAGCGGCCTTGCGCGAGGAATTTGGGCTTAATTGCCCGTGTATAATATAGTAGATCGCATTGTAGTTTAGATTAAAAGATAGAGTTTAACTCGTGCACGGTTAGGTGCACGTCCAAATTAGAAAGTCCCTTGGACTATAAATATGTATCTAGGGTTATCGGAAAAGGCGGACAATCACGTTCACAACAAACACAAATCAGGCGCATCGCCACCCCTTCTTTCGAGGGTTTCTCCCGGGTAAGCACCATGCTGCCTAGATCGCATCTTGCGATCTAGGCAGCATCACGTTTATTCGTTTACCTTGTGTTGCTCGTACTGAAGCGTTGTTGATGGCGAGTAGCACTATTTACCATAGGTGTTTTGGAGCTTGCGTAGATGCTTTTCTTGCATATATCGCTTAGCTACGCCGTCCCTCAACATCTAGCTGCCCTTACACCTATCCAGGTGTAAGGGCAGCATCTTGCTTGTTCGTTACTTAGTAGATCCGATCTGTTATAGGTGCTCCTTGTTCATCAAGGATTAGTTTAATATCCGTATGGTTAGGCCTTGCAAACGGGTTGAACGATCCGGTAGTGCGTTAGGTATGGTTTGCTAGTCCTAAGAGGGATGTTCCGGGAATTAACGTTATGTTGGTTTTTAGGCCTCTCTTAGGGTTAGCTTTCCGTTATCTTTCGTGTCTATTAGGCTCAACTACGCGTAGGATGTTCCGATCATACGGTGAAAACCCTAAACTGTCGTAGATTGGTTTAGCTTTGTTGTGATCAAGCAGGATCCCCATGTCATTGAAAATCCAACATGAACCATGGGGCGATCGGCTCTTTGAGCCGATCCACAGGGCAACCTGAGAGCCGATAGGGCTCGTATTTAATGTTTACGTGTCTGCCATGCAGGGAACTAATCGAAGCAATCCACACCTTCCTGGCCAGGTATAGGTCAGGTGGCACGCCCTTGCAGCCGCCAGGTCGTGTGCCGGAGCATTTGCGGGACGACGTCGAGGGACCAGGGCCCGCTGCCGCCTTGGAAGCCTCCCGGCTCTTCGTGTTGCTTAACCACTGCTCGCCGGTGGGCTTTGGCAGGCAACACATTCTGGCACGCCCGGTGGGACATCGGGACAATCTTCCGCAACAACCATGTCGTCATCTGCACCTCAGATTGCGGGAGTCAAGTATGAGGATCTGTCTCCTGAGCATAAGAAGAAATATGATGATCTCAAGGCAATCTTGGAAGCCGAGCTCATCGGCGCTTTCGAGAAAACCCGTTCGCACGGGATCAAGTTCAAAGGGTTCCAACCCGAAGGCGCGCTAGATGGACTACATCTATCTCTCCCTTCGGACGAACGTACCAGAGCCCTGCGACAGAAGTCAACTATGCCGTTGCTCACTCTTCATCGGCATGCTGAGAGCTTGGTGAATACTCTGGAGCGTGTCGCGCTCAATGTGGTGCAAGAAGTCACGAAGCACAAGTACTCTCCGTCAGGTCCTGCTCTAGGAACTCACCAAGGGGAGGTACCGCTCTACACAAGGCCACCACTGCAACACACGTTTGCAGCTCCACAGCAACAAGGTTCACCGGCGTATGTCGTCTACAAGGAGGGAGGTGATCCAGGCGAATACCAATTCCTGTATGAGCCGCCCAAGGAAGTTCCACATGGATACGTGTGCACATACGTGCCGGACTGCAACAACTGGATGACCCAGGTTACGAGGAAGGACTATCACGGCAGGAGGAGTCGCTGGAGCAGGAAGCAGTTCTGGAGCAGATGCTGAGAAACAGGCGTGGCTAACTAAATATGCCACCAGTACAAGTTATGAACGATCGGCTTCTGCAGCTCCTACGGTGGATGAGATCGCCGCCATCATGAGAGACAAGTTCGGCATATTGCCGAAGAAGAGGATGATCGGCTATTCCAAGCCGTATCCCAACGACTACGACCTGATCCCGCTGCCACCTAAGTATCGGCTCCCTGACTTCACAAAATTTAGTGGATCAGAAGGAACCAGCTCGATCGAGCACGTGAGCCGATACTTGGCACAGTTGGGCATGGTCTCAGCTTCAGATGAGCTACGCGTGAGGTTCTTCTCGCAGTCTCTCACGGGTCCAGCCTTTGGGTGGTACACCTCGTTGCTACCAAACTCGGTTCGGACGTGGAAGCAGCTAGAAGAGCAATTCCATGAACAATACCATTCAGAAGCCACGGAAGCTAGCCTTGCCGATCTAACCCAAGTTCGGCAGAGACGAGGAGAGACGGTATCTGAGTACATCCAGAGGTTCAGGACCGTCAGGAACCGATGTTATTCGGTTCGCCTAACTGAGAAGGAAGCAGTCGAGCTGGCGGTAGCAGGATTATCAGCGCCGCTCAAAGATCTGACCTTCCAAGCAGAGTACAGTTCACTGGCGCACATGGTTCAGAAGTTGACTGCATATGAACAGCGCCATCCAGAATTGTACCAGGACAAATACAAGCGTCGCCCTGATCGAGACAGACGAAGATGAAGATTTCGAAGGAGATCAGGAGGTCGCCGTAGCTGAGTGGACTCGGGGGGCAAAACCCGTGTCCTGCAAGTGGGTGAAACAACCAGGGCCTGCAAAGGGGTTCGACTTCGATTTGAGCAAAACGGAGCAGATTTTTGATTTGCTGCTGAAGGAGAAACAGCTGAAATTACCCGAAGGTCACAAAATCCCCACGCCACAAGAGATGAACGGCAAGCCATACTGCAAGTGGCATCACACGTTCACCCATGCCACCAACGACTGCAAAGTCCTTCGCGGACAAATTCAGATGGCGATAGAGCAAGGCCGATTGCTATTCGGTCAGTTTGCCATGAGAGTTGACACGCAGCCATTTCCGGAAGTCAACATGGTCGATCTCAACCAGTGCATAAGACGCGAGCCAGGTTTCTCGTTCGGTATCAATATGGCAGGGTTTGCGATCGCTATGAAGGTGATAAGCCAGAGAGTAGTTACTCTCGTGGCAAGGATAAGAAGGAGGCCGATCCACGCGACCGGCCCCAGCATGATGACAGACGGTATTTAACTGAGAAAGAGGTGATAAGCGTCCGGTACCAACGACCACTCTCCGCACATCTCCTCAACAAGTATGGGCAGCAGTACGACCGACGTCGGCACTACGACGAGGATGATGATAGATATCGTCGGTCTGATGACAACAGGAAATACCGTCGACACGAAGGGTATGAGCGTCACGCTAGAGGGAGAGAGCGAGAGGACGTGGATAGGCACTGGAACTGTCCTTTCTTCAAACATTGCTGGGACTCAGGAATGAGCCGATTGCCTACAATCGAGAACTGCCCAGAATGCAAACAGAAGATGAAGGGAACAAATGAAGTTTCAGTGTTCGAGCGACTAGGACCTCTCCCACCTCAGAACAAACGAGCTGAGTCATCTCAAGATGAAGACTTCGACGAGTCAGAAGAAGAAGATAGATATCACCGGCCAAGGTGGTGTCCTGATGGGCTCAGCCACTCCCAAAAGCGCAGTGCGTGGCTAAGGAACTTGGAAGAAGCCAAGGCGCAGTACCTGTACATGTTGAGGAAAGCACGGCCCGATCTGGCCGTGAAAATTCAGCAAACGCTGGAAACAGAGGCTCGCCCACCAAAGAAAGTGTGGCGACCCAAGCAGACAAAAGCCGATGCAGGGACATCGGCTGATACAAACATGGTGTTCGTTCTCCCGTCAGAGTTTGTGCTCCGAGAGATGAAGAGGTATCAGTGGCGCAGTTTGATTGCGGTCCACGACCAGTTATCTTCGAGAAGCCAAAAGAAAAGAGCTACATGCATCTCAAGGCCCTATACCTAAAGGGTTATATCAATGGGCAGCCTATTAGCAAGATGCTGGTTGACACGGGAGCAGCAGTCAACATAATGCCGTACTCCATGTTACGACGTTTGGGACGTTCTACTGAAGATGTCACGCTAAGCGACTTCAACGGCCAACCGTCAGAAGCCAAGGGTGTTCTGAACGTGGACTTAACTATCGGCCGAAAGACTATCCCCACGTCCTTCTTCATCATCGACAGCAAGAGCACTTATGCTGTGTTGTTAGGAAGGGATTGGATCCACGCTAACTGTTGCATTCCATCCACAATGCATCAGTGCATCATACAATGGGATGGAGATGAAGTGGAGGTTGTTCATGCAGATGAGTCAGTTGATATCTCTTTGGCTGCCATGAACATCTGGGAAGCAAACGACCAAGAGCCGCTCTCTGGAATCAATCTGGACGATTGCGAGCGCATCGAAGCTACAAAAACGGGTTAAGGCTGGTCTTATCCACGGCCTGACAGAGTAGCAAGATCCGAGTCTACGGACGTACGTGGCGAGGCCGATCCCTGCGATCGGCCCCAAAAATAAAAGAAAGGATTTCACCTCAAGCAAGCCACGTAGCATTATCAGTACCAGAAATTGTAAACTCTCAGAAAACATTGCAATGGTAAAGGAGGCCGATTCTAGCGATCGGCCAAAATCATCCTCACCATAACTTCTGCCGATGTTCATCAATGATTTGGCAGGCAATGGAAAGCTGAGATATGGGTTTACAGCAGCTGATGGACTAGAAGAGATCGAAATTGGTCCTGGGGATAAGCCATGGCCAACATTTATCAAATAGTTGGATCAACAACCGCAAGGGAAGCCGACTCCAGCAATCGGCTAAAATCAGTCTCACCACATTTACTAGTTGCCATGTTTTTAACATGGTAATTTGTGAGACAAGCCTGAATTGGCTGAAAAGCCAATATCTTCAATCACTTGAAGGATTCGGCTCGGGGGGCATACACACGGAGAAGGTACAAGACACCATGAAGTATGTACCCAGCGGAGCCGATTCATGAATTGATCGGCTAATAAAAAATCGAAAAACACAAAAAATTTCGGCTCAGCCGATGCTCGGACATCGACTTTAGAAATACAGAGGTTAAGCTGCCACTTGATCAGGCCTCGTGATTGGCCAGGGCTTCAACTGCAGAGTCATCGTCAAGGATGGAGAACTGATCTAAGCAGCAGAATTGAGCCAGGAGGAGTTAAAGAGCCACGGCATGAAAAGCTTCTTGGTGCAGAGAAGGGATTTGCTGGTCCTGCTGAACCCTCGTGGTACATCGACTCCTAGTGCATAAGCTTTCCTATCTTGTTTGATGGGAGTGGAGGGTTGACCTCTTCTCGGAAGCCGATGGTGACACATCTGGCTAGTTTTATATGATGGTGTCCCCGGAGGTGCCCAAGCTGGAGCTTCGTCGGTTCGATTGCATGTTCTCGCTGATGTTATCTTCAGTAGCCTTTTTCGAGCCGGCACAGGGTTCTTGCCCTTCAAAGTTTTCCTGGCAGCCACCTGTTTCACTGATATTCTCGCCTTGACTAAGGCTCGGGGGGCAGCTAACCCTGAAGATTCTTTGCTTTTGAAGCCGGTTGCGTTGAAATCGGCTGTCTCTGCATCACAACCATACTGAAAGATGGTGAATTCTTGTAGAAGAGAACCACCAGAGTTGATGGGAGGAGTTTGAAGAAGGAGCCGTTATCATTGATAGGCTCTGGGCCAGTTTGTTGCTACGAGCAAACAGCACATGGAAGTTGTGAGCAAACGGTACCTGTTATACAGGTGTGTCAGCTTCCACGTCAAGTTGTTTCAGCTATGGTCCTAAAAGCATTCCTGGAGGCGTTAATTCAGGAGTTTTGCCGTCAGGTCAAACAGCACGATCGGATGATTTGAAGTCCAAAGATCTAGGGGTCTCAAGGCTGTGTGCTGGACCTGTTCGATTGAAAGTTGGATCTGAATTTCAAGGATTGTAAGTTACCATGTGAGGGGGCGACTGGATTGACCTGTCTTACAATTCATTGTACAAAACTGATGCATTGCCATCGGCTCATTGAGCATCAACCAAGGTGACAATCGGCAAGAACAACACAAAGGAGAATCGGCTAAATCAATTTGCAAGGAATCGGCAGAGTCAAATTGGGGAAATTTCTTCATTGATAATCAGATTTCTTACACGGAAAGAGCTGATTGCTCTCAAAAGGAAGGCCTAGGGGGATGCATTGCCCCTCCTACTACTATTCTAGGGCCTACTCTCGTATCGCCGCCGTCGCTGTCGGCGCTTCGTGCTCGTCGTCGCTGCTGCCGCGACCACCTGGAGGACCCTCGTTGTCCTCGTCTTCCTCGCCAGCGTCGTCTTCGTCGCTGTCGAAGTTGCCGGCCAGGGGCGGCCTTGGCCGGCGGCTCATCTGAGGAGGTCTCCTCTTCTTCTTCTTCCTTCACCTCCTCGGCGGAGGAGAAACCGTCCCAGGAGTAGCGATCGTCGTCGCTCTCCTCCTCCGATTCCCCAATGGCGAGGAAGAGGAGGTCGCTCTGTCAAGGACTGGTCATCTTCGGACCAGACGGAGGAGTCGTGGCTCGACTCGTCCCCGTCGGCTATGGCGCGGCGGATGTTGGCCGCGTGGGCCTCGTGCGGGTCCCACTCTGGCGTCGGCTCTCGGAGGGGGGAGGATTGGACAGAGAGGCTTGATGCAGGAGAGAAGAAGAAGAAGAAGACATGGTGGCAGAGGAGGGCTTTTGGACTGCTAGTGCGAAGGGGATGAAGAAGGGAACTGCAAGAAGTGGCTAAATAAAAGGGGATACAGCAGAGATTTAAATCAGTTTTCGAGGATGTGGTGCCAAAACCGTCAAATCGTGCAGAGAAGTTGAGAAGGCAAGGCGTCATGATGAAGAATACTGCGACGGTTCTGCTCTGACATGACCCTTCGAAAAACAGTGGTTTTGAAATTATCATTACCAAAACCAGGGGGCATGTGTTATCACCGGATTTTGGCCAAATCAGGAGATGGGCCGTAAGTGAAGATGGGCTTGAAGAATATACACGTGGAGCATCTTTGAAGCGGCCTTACACGAGTTTGGGCTTAATTGCCGTGTATCTATATAGTAGATCGCATTGTAGTTTAGATTAAAAGATAGAGTTTAACTCGTGCACGGTTAGGTGCACGTCCAAATTAGAAAGTTCCTTGGACTATAAATATGTATCTAGGGTTATCGGAAAAGGAGGACAATCACGTTCACAACAAACACAAATCAGGCGCATCGCCACCCCTTCTTTCGAGGGTTTCTCCCGGGTAAGCACCATGCTGCCTAGATCGCATCTTGCGATCTAGGCAGCATCACGTTTATTCGTTTACCTTGTGTTGCTCGTACTGAAGCGTTGTTGATGGCGAGTAGCACTATTTACCATAGGTGTTTTGGGGCTTGCGTAGATGCTTTTCTTGCATATATCTGCTTAGCTATGCCGTCCCTCAACATCTAGCTGCCCTTACACCTATCCAGGTGTAAGGGCAGCATCTTGCTTGTTCGTTACTTAGTAGATCCGATCTGTTATAGGTGCTCCTTGTTCATGAAGGATTAGTTTAATATCCGTATGGTTAGGCCTTGCAAACGGGTTGAACGATCCGGTAGTGCGTTAGGTATGGTTTGCTAGTCCTAAGAGGGATGTTCCGGGAATTAACGTTATGTTGGTTTTTAGGCCTCTTTTAGGGTTAGCTTTCCGTTATCTTTCGTGTCTATTAGGCTCAACTACGCGTAGGATGTTCCGATCATACGGTGAAAACCCTAAACTGTCGTAGATTGGTTTAGCTTTGTTGTGATCAAGCAGGATCCCCATGTCATTGAAAATCCAACATGAACCATGGGGCGATCGGCTCTTTGAGCCGATCCACAGGGCAACCTGAGAGCCGATAGGGCTCGTATTTAATGTTTACGTGTCTGCCATGCAGGGAACTAATCGAAGCAATCCACACCTTCCTGGGGTATAGGTCAGGTGGCACGCCCTTGCAGCCGCCAGGTCGTGTGCGGAGCATTTGCGGGACGACGTCGAGGGACCAGGGCCCGCTGCTGAAGCCTCCCGGCTCTTCGTGTTGCTTAACCACTGCTCGCCGGTGGGCTTTGGCAGGCAACAGCAGCTGAATCCATTAGGTTCCTTGAGGAAAAATTCAATCATGCATAAAAGGTTTGGATGATCATCCAAGTAGTTAGTCCATGGTTAGGGCAATTTTTTACCAAAGATTTCATTCTCTCCCATGCTTGAGCAACATGTTCATTATAAAATTGCTTAAAATTCATAATGCTACTTCTCAAAGATATAATCTTAGCAGGGGGATAATATTTACCAATAAAAGCATCTTTATATTTAGTCCATGAATCAATACTATTTTTAGGCAAAGAAAGCAACCAATGTTTAGCTCTTCCTCTTAAGGAGAAAGGAAACAATTTCAGTTTTATAATATCGCCATCTATATCCTTATACTTTTGCATTTCACAAAGTTTAACAAAATTATTAAGATGGGCAGCAGCATCATCATTACTAACACCAGAAAATTGCTTTCTCATAACAAGATTCAGTAAAGCAGGTTTAATTTCATAAAATTGCTTAGTAGCAGGTGGAGCAATAGGAGTACTTATAAAATCATTATTATCTGTGCTAGTGAAATCACACAACTTAGTATTTTCAGGAGTACCCATTGTAGCAATAATAAAAGTAAACTAAGCAAAGAGAATAAAATAAAGTAAAGACAAGTAACTATTTTTTTTGTGTTTTGATATAGAGCAAGTAAACAAGACAAATGAAATAAAGTAAAGCAACTAATTTTTTTGTGTTTTTGATATAAAGCAAACAAGACAGTAAATAAAGTAAAGTAAAGCAAGATAAAAACAAAGTAAAGAGATTGGATGTGGAAGACTCCCTGCAGCGTGTCTTGATCTCCCCGGCAACGGCGCCAGAAAACAGTCTTGATGGCGTGTGAAGCACACGTTCGTTGGGAACCCCAAGAGGAAGGTGTGATGCGCACAGCAGTAAATTTTCCCTCAGAAAGAAACCAAGGTTATCGAACTAGTAGGAGTCAAGGACCACGTGAAGGTTGTTGGTGGAGGAGTGTAGTGCGGCGCAACACCAGTGATTCCGGCGCCAATGTGGAACCTGCACAACACAATCAAAATACTTTGCCCCAACGTAACAGTGAGGGTTTCAATCTCACCGGCTTGCTGAAAACAAAGGATTAAACGTATGGTGTGGAGAATGATGTTTGTTTGCGAAGAACAACAAAGAACAGAGATTGCAGTAGATTGTATTTCAGATGTAAAAGAATGGACCGGGGTCCATAGTTCACTAGTGGTGTCTCTCCAATAAGATAAATATCATGCTGGGTGAACAAATTACAGGTGGGCAATTGACAAATAAAGATTCAATACATATCATGATGATCACTATGAGATTTAATCAGGGCATTACGACAAAGAACATAGACCGCCATCCAGCATGCATCTATGCCTAAATAGTCCACTTTCAGGTTAGCATCCGCACCCCTTCCAGTATTAAGTTGCAAACAACAGACAATTGCATTAAGTATGGTGCGTAATGTAATCAACATAAATATCCTTAGACAAAGCATTGATGTTTTATCCCTAGTAGCAACAACACATCCACAACCTTAGAACTTTCTCACTGTCCCAGATTCAATGGAGGCATGAACCCACTATCGAGCATAAATACTCCCTCTTGGAGTTACAAGTATCAACTTGGCCAGAGCCTCTACTAGCAACGGAGAGCATGCAAGAACATAAACAACACATATATGATAGATTGATAATCAACTTGACATAGTATTCTATATTCATCGGATCCCACCAAACACAACATGTAGCATTACAAATAGATGATCTTGATCATGTTAGGCAGCTCACAAGATCTAAAAATGATAGCACAAGAGGAGAAGACAACCATCTAGCTACTGCTATGGACCCATAGTCCAAGGATGAACTACTCACGCATCAATCCGGAGGTGGGCATGGTGATGTAGAGCCCTCCGGTGATGATTCCCCTCTCCGGCAGGGTGCCGGAGGCTCTGAATCCCCCGAGATGGGATTGGCGGCGGCGGCGTCTCTGGAAGTATTTCCGTATCGTGGCTCTCGGTAATAGGGTTTTCACGACGGAGAGTTTAAGTAGGCGGAAGGGCGGCGCAGGGGCCCCACACCATAGGCCGTGCGGGCCCCATGCGGGCCGCGCCGCCTATGGTGTCGGCCCTCGTGGCCCCACTTCGTATGCTCTTCGGTCTTCGGAAGCTCCGTGGAAAATTAAGACCTGGGCGTTGATTTCGTCCAATTCTGAGAATATTTCCTTTGTAGGATTTCTGAAACCAAAAACAGCAGAAAACAGCAACGCTTCGGCATCTTGTTAATAGGTTAGTGCTGGAAAATGCATAATAATGATGTAAAGTATGTATAAAACATGTGAGTATTGTCATAAAAGTAGCATGGAACATAAGAAATTATAGATACGTTGGAGACGTATCATACCTTCATCCCGGTTTATAGGTCCTACGCGAATCCTTAGATCACCAATTTACTGGAGTAGTGGGAATGTTACATGTTTAAACTAATGATCATAGATTTTTAATCCGACGGACGGAAATACTTGGGGTGATGTGGCTTCACCGGATTTGAGCTTGCAAACATTAAATTAATGCATCTTAGATTATAGATATTAAAGGCCTTAGTGTTAAGCTTCTAATATTCAGAAGTAAGTTTAGTAGGAGGAGAATTAAGAAAGAGTAGTTGAGAAATAAGTTGATCATGTCAAGTAAATGATTATGCTTTGGTAGGTAAGATGATATATATCTTGGGTAGAATATTATTAGAAACGGTATAGTATCATGATTACTTTGAGAGTAGGATACCAATTGAGCGTATCTCCACTAGGAGTAATATCCTGTAGAAGTCAGGTGGACATATCTTCTAAGAGCTCTAAGCTCCCAGGGTTCCGCTGCCCTGTGGTTGCTCGAGCGAGGCGGTTCGTTTTAGCGTACGTGTCAGCGTTTAACGTTTCGTGTTGTAGCTGGACGGTGGCAATGAGTCGGTTGGCTGTTGTGTTTGACACTTTGACCGGGGAAGTATGCCGTGCGTCGTTACCCTCGGAGTCTCGGAGACCGAATAGCATCACTGCCGCTCTCCATCCCCACCCTTTGCGCCGCTCTTCATCGCCGCCGCCGTCCTTTGATATTCGCCAACATGAATCCCTCAGCCTCCTCTCTTTCCTCTGCCGTCGGCAAGCCCGCCTCTCCCCTATCCGGATTTCTCACACAATCGTTGTCTGGCCCCCTCCCGAAGCCCTGGAGCGACGCCGTCACATCTCACATGCGCCACCACTCGTGTGCCTCTCCGCCGCGAGGTCTTTCTTCCCACTGCTCCTCACCGGCCCTCCCCTCCGACCCTTGATGCGACCCGCACATGCTGCTTAGCCTTCCTGCCGCTAGTGAGCTCGGCAGCACCGCCATGGAGGCCGGGGCCGCCACGGCCACTCCTCACCATCATTGAAGGTCTGAGCCGCCTTCGACCAGATCTCCTGGACGACCGCAGAATCTGCAAGCCGGGTGTTCGACGAGGTGCTGGTGGTCTCCTCTCTACGATCAGCCGTCCGCCCTACTCTAGGTCGAACCGGCTGGAGCCTGGAGGTATGGTCTCCTAATCTCCTCTGATTTCTCCCTTCCCATCTTTATCTTTTTTGTAATTATATGGTCTAGCAGAACAAGCTGTTGGATAGATGAATCTGAATGTTTTTTAATGGACTGTGCGTGCGAATTGGCATGGTTTCGTCTATCCAAGATTTGAGTTCATATTTGCGGTGATTATTAATTCACAAAAAGCTTGAGTGAGTATAAAGTAAAGAAGACAAATGTAAGCCTACAACGTTAACGATAAAAGGTTTCTATAATTTAGTGTACCTTGAGACTGACAGAGCTATTACTCTCAGCAAAGCAGACAAAATTTCAGAAGTAGCTGGTAGTCTGGTACTACCATTTCTTTCATTCCAGTATTTTGTGTATCCTTCTCCGGCAGTTCACTTGCAAAGCTCTATGTATGAACCATTTCCAGGATTCCTAGAACCATTTGCAGGTGTCCAATATACCTAAAGATATTTAATTTCTGGCCTAAAATTTTGAGCAACTTTGAACCGCAAAAAACTTTACTCTTATGCGAAGTATGCCATTTCAGTTCTGATTAGTGCAACAGGATACATAGTGGTGAACTTCTTCATGTAGCCCAATCATTATGCCTTACTGAAAAACAAAACACAAGTATATATATACTTGGTTAGTTTTGTCAATTTGTGGTTGTTGCCGAACACACCTTCCTCCTGTGGTGAGTGAGCTTTGTTGAGTTTATTTGCATTGGTTCTCATTTCTATGAAATTTGTTTGAGGTTTCGTGTGGCATATGTACCAATTGTTGCTGGGCGGACAAGTTGAAAACATGCAACACAGCGGAAGCACAACTGTCTAGCAACAACCAAGTCGCAAATCAGACGGTAGCGTAGGTGCGGGATACTACAATGACTTTCCAGATCTGCATCATCCAGCCATACACCATTCCTTCCCTGCCTCCAATCTCGAGCCAGCAGATCTCTACAACAGCATGCACTCATTTCTTCCTATTCTGCACGGACACAGTTCAGAGTACAATGCAATCCACTGTATCTTTGGAAACTGCATATCTTTGTGAGAAAAGAAGTTTGATTCAAAGGATTTTGTCTAATCTACATGCATGAGCACAGTTGTGCTCTCACTTTCATCTTTTTTTTGACGCAGGTATTTCAGAAGCAGAAAAAGATCACGTTGCACTCTGTTTTAGGACGATAACATACCATTTGCAGGAAAAAAAAAAGCAGGTAAAATACTTTGATGATCCCGTTTACTCCTGGAAATGCAGATCCTGTTTAGAGCATTCTACTAATCTGGATGCCTGGACATACATATGTTCGTTCAAAACAAATGCATTGCTTTGGAACTTGGTTGCATACACGAAAACTAGAATATCGAGGTATTTTGTAGTGTATTTTCTGTGATCAGTCATAGAATCATTCCAGCGTATACGGCTATAACTTAATATGATGAATTGCATGTTTACTGATCCGGCGCTTATATATGATTGTGAAAGCTCTACCAGTTTTTGATTCCTGAATTTAGCCTATCTTTACTAACACAGTTGCCTCTGAACATATTTGGCCACACAGTTGTTTTCTCTGAAATGGTTTGTATAATCACTTTCCAGGTTAATTTGAGAATCTAAAGAAAAACAAAGCATGGTGCTGTTTTGATTGTTTTTTAGGGCTACATAAATGTAACCATTTAGTACATCAACAAGAACATCATGAGGTGGGCTAGGTAGATAATTACCTAAACACAACATGTTCCATAGACCGGCGCAGAGCTCATCAGAACAAATCTAAATCTTGGATCCCCTTGAAAAAAAATCTGGAAGTATACATGTCCCGTAGTTTCATCAAAGCTAAACTTATACACGGCAATAGATATCTGCCACTAGATAACCTTTTTTTTTCGCGAAAACGCAAAAGCCTTGCGTTTCGATGCATTGATAGATAAAGAAGAGTTTATATACAAGTCCGAGGGACGGACACACCACGCCGTACAACTCGACCCAAGAAAAAGGAAAAACCTAGACTAGGGGAGTAGCTGGCGCACACCCCGGGCTCCCGCGTCCGCCCAAAGCCTCGCGTCGGCAGCGATGTCGTTGAACACGGATGCCACGAAGGTCGCGCATTGTCAAAGACCGCCGCCTTCCGGTGCTTCCAAATCCACCATGCCGTGAGTATGATAACCGACGACGTGCCCTTGCGCAGCTGGCGAGGGGCGGTCCGCACCACCAGCGACCACCACTCCGCGAAGTCACCCTCAGCCGTGGGTGGGCCTAAGGTGGATCGGATCCACGACAGGACTTCAAACCACACTGTCCTGGAGAAGGAACATCCTGTAAGAAGGTGCCTCATGGTCTCGGTAGACTGATCGCACAACGGGCATCTCGGCGCGTGCGGCAGCCCCCGCCGTGCCATCTGTCAACACCCGGATTTTTAAGTCCGGATGCCTATTATGTCATACATCGCAATCCCAGGAATATTGTTGTTGCGAGGCATAATAGTTAAGTATCACAGTCATCATTCATTACAAACCATAAAGTCTTACAAATTGGAATCACATGATCCATATTACACAAATAGTTGATCTAGTGATCAACGAACTGATCAACGAACAAACATAAGTTCATAGCGGAAGCGTAAGATACAAGGACTCTATAGTCCACAGGCCAACGCTTGACGTTAGCAGACTCCTAGTTGTTGTAGACTTCCTGCTGACCGTCCTCCTCGTACTGCTGCTCCTCTTCATAGTCTGGCCATTTGAATAGCCAGGGACACAGCCGTGAGTACTTTATGTACTCGCAAACTAATACTAGTGTAAGTGCTAACAATTCTAGTAAGAGGGTGCTAAGCTCTAGTTTCTTTGCATAAAGCCAATTTTAGTTTGCAAATAGTTGCTAAAGACTTATTCATGTGCTAACTAACTCAAGTGGGAACATTAGTGTCATTCCCACAACTCTGTTGTGTTTTAATATAAACAAGTCACCATTCACCATTCATTTCATCAACATGTTCAAATTCTAACTGGAAACTGTATGGCCTTTCCAACCGTCCGTAACCGTGGACACGGCTATTCGAATAGGTTTACACTCTGCAGAGGTTGCACACTTGTGCCACAACATTTGATTTCATCCGTCGGGATTACCCCGAATCATCGTAACACAGTACGCGGATCATCAACCATAACCTTTCATTTACTAACCCTAGTATGAGCACCTCTCCCCATGAGCTTGGCCTCCCAGTGAAGACCAACTGTCAACCTGGGAACTGCACAGGGCTTGGCCGTACAATTCACTTCAATTCACATCATTTCTCAACAACGGAGGCAGCCTCGGCATAACCCCTATGATGTGTGTTTAGAGGGAACTCATACTAAGACACATAAACTTCTAGTTAAGCCCTTACCCATAATCAGGTATTGTGGGGGTACTCAATAATTGGAAAGGTATCGCATCCAAACCAATATTAGTTTTTGATCAAAAATCACTATCTTCTCTTGGTCATATTCACCTTCAAAATTCATTTCATAAATTTCATCATCATCATTTCACCACACATGTTCCCATCTAGAGTAGTCATTTTTAATTTAGCACTAGCATCTAGGTATGAGGGGTGCTAAGTACTTTGCTTTGCTTCTAGGCTAATTTTGATACTCTTGTACTAATCTAACATTAACCCTATTGAATCATGAATCAAAAAGTACATGGATAAAGCAACGGTAAGTAAAGCTTGGAAATCAAACTGGGAAGTAGGCTCATAAACATAAAGTAAATGGGTAATGCTTTGCTCATGATGAGCTTGCACTTTGCAAGAGTATTATCTTGCCTTGGTTGGGGAATTGGTCAAAGTGGTCTTCTTCTCCTTGACAGTAGACCTCCTCCTCCTCTTGATACTCCTCGGTACTAGCGTCTAAAATACGAATACGGGATACACAATCATCACACCAAACTTATTTACTGAACTAAGCACACACATGATTTACACAACCTAACTAGCATCACATATTATTATTGAGTTGGTGGAGGGTTTTGTCTTATTTAAAAAAATAATTTCCTCTCATTGAAAATGAGAGTTATTTTCATTTATTTGTGAGAAAATAATTTCCTCTCATTGAATCTTCTTAAGATTTAATTTCTCTTATGAATAATATATGACCTAGGTTGACCAAAGTCAACCTCTTCATACTTATCATTTAAGAAAATGATTTAAATGAGGTGTAGCACCTCATACAATTTAATCCTAGCATGGTAAATATTTAATATCATCATCAAACCATATGAGGTCTATATGACCAGAGTCTCTACCTCATCTTGGATTGTGCATGACAAGATTTAAATGGGAGAAATAGTCCCATATGATTTATTGATATTTTTGGGACCATAACTTTGACTAAAATCAGCCATATAGTTCTTGAATTAATCTAGGCCATGATCATTCAAAGTAAGCATGGAATATTTTTGCAAAAACAATTAATACAAGTGTAATGTGATCTATAGGAGTTGGAATTAACTTAAAAGAATTTTTGGTTGATTTTTAATAATTATTCTAAGGCAGAAAAGTCTCTGTTTTGTTTATTTTCTCACTTTATTTCTATAATAGATCTAGGGTTCAAACCAGTGGCATTGTGTAGATAATTTCATAAGGTTTCCAAATATATAACATTTGTAAAATTTGGTTTGGTGGATTTTCTCCTATTTAATTTTTAATACAGCATCTGAGAGTATTCAATTAAATTCGAAAACTAAATTTGAATCGGATGGGCTTAGGCGGGAAAGGTTGGGCGAAACAGGGGAAAAGAAAATGGGCCGGCCCAATACTGCGTCCAGCGCATCGGGCCAACTGACAGCGTGGGGGCCACGCGCCAGTGAGGGTTACTCACCGAAACGGTACGCGACGTGTGAGGCGTTGGATCAGGCGATGATCCGACGGTGAGGAGTTGTCGTCGTCGACGGCGAGAAGCAGAGGCGGAGGTAGGGGGTCGGAGAGCGCGTCGGAGCTCCGGCGATCGTCGGAGGGGTGCGCCGCGACGTTGTAGTGGATGAGGAAGCGCCTGGGAGTAGTTGCGTCCTCGGGGGCGGCCTCCTTCTCCGGCGAGCTTCGGCTACTGTGAGCGGCGGCGAGCTATCAATTGGGGCGAGGCGGTGGCTAATCGAGCATGGCGAGAGGTCGAGGAGAGGCTGTGAGATGAGGGGAAGCTGAGGGCGTGCTCAATTTGGGGAGCGGAGAGCTCCTTTTATAGTGGCCTCGAGGAGAGGCGGGTGGTCACGGTGACGATGGCGAGGTGGTGCTGCAGGCGATCAACGGCGTGGGCGAGGGCATGGTCGTGTTTAGGCAGGCTCAGGGAGCGTCACGGTGAACTCGGAACAGGGTTCGGTGGTCAAGAACAGTGGCGCTCGTCACGCGTCCAGGGCTACTGTGGCGGACGTCGTCATCCTTCTCGACGGCGACAGGGCACGGGGAGGCTCGTGGCGGTGTCTGGCGGTGTCCTGGTGCGAGGCGAGTCGACGCGCGGCGCTGATGGCCAGGGACAGGCTGAGGCGACGAGGCGCTGCGCGCTCTGGCGCGCTCTGGCGTCGCGACCATGCACGGCATGGCGTCGCTGGAGCGTTCTGGGCGTCGCTGTGCTGGCGTGTGTACGCGTCGGCTTGGCCAAGGGAGGGCATGGGCTGGTCCAGGAGAGTGGGGTGAGCGTCCAGGACATGACGGTGCAAGGCTGAGGTGAAGGGGGAGAGAGATGGCATGGTGTGGCCATGCCATGCCACGGCATGGTCATGCCATGGTCATGGTGACCAAGTGGAAGGGTGGCAGTGGTTGGCACTGGTGCTGAGGGGTGTGATGGAGGTGCCAGGGGTGCAGAGAGGGCCAGGGTTGGACCAAGTCCATTGTAAAATTTCAGCATGGGCTTCATTTTTCACCCTGCCTGCAAGGTGTTTGTGGTAATGCCCGAAAGAAAAATATTTTCGAATTTTGCAAATCTTTTTGGTGAGTTGTAATCATATATTAAATGTAGTATATTGGTGGTGGTGGGGATCAAAATGGAATTGAATTGCAAAAATTCATTTTGCATATGATCTTCATTTTGATAAAAAGTTCCCACTTTGCTAGCTTGCCATTTGAAATAGAGATGAAATTTTGGGGTGTGTTCTTGAGCAAAGTTGTTCACCATGTTGTGGTCTTGGATGAGGTGTAAAGAAATGGTCAAGTGTAGAAGTGAAAACTCACAAACCAGGGGCTCAAAGTGAGCATCAGACTAAAAGTGTCCCATATGACCATAATCACATGTGAGCTCATATTTGTTTCAAATTTGATTTGAATGGTGTTTGATTGTTTCCAAAGTTGTTAATATATGTTTAGTATCCATTTATACTCAATGGTGCAAACCAAAAAGGTCTATATCAAAGATTTGTAAAAATGGCCTAAGCCTTATGTGTGTGTGAAATGGATTTTTATAATTTCTTTTCTATTTTATTTTTAGTTGACCTTGGATGATCAAGTGACTATTAAAAGGGTTCTAGAGGGAGAGAGAACACATAAGCAAAAATCATGGCAATTGCACACTCAAAATAAATAACAAGGTGATCTACATGCATGGTCCTATATGATATGAAAAAGTTTTTGTTGGCTCTGATTTTTGGATTCTTGAATTCCTCTCTTGTTCCTTTTATTGAAACTTGGGATGTTACAAACCCTTCCCCCTTACAAAAGATCTCGTCCCGAGATCGAGAGAAAACTAGGTACTAAAGAGATCGGGGTATTCTTTCTTCATGTCTTCTTCGCGTTCCCAAGTGGCTTCGTCTTCAGTGTGATTGCTCCACTGAATCTTCAAGAACTTGATACTCCTGGTGCGGGTGGTTCTGTATGCTTCTTCCAGGATGCGAATAGGCACTTCGCGGTACGTCAAGTCCGTGTTGATATCCACCGAACGGTGATCTATATTCTTGAATACTTCGGTCTTCTCCGGTACTTCAAGCATTTCCGGAGCAGTGAGATGTGAAACACATTGTGCACAGCTGCCATTTCTTCAGTAGTTCCAGTTGATAGGACACTTCATCTCGGCGACTCAGAACTTTGAAGGGTCCAACATATCGGGGCGCGAGCTTTCCTTTCAGCTGGAATCTTTGCATTCCTTTGAGGGGTGACACCTTGAGGTAGACAAAATCTCCAATCTCGAAGGTCATCTCTCGGCGTCTCTTGTCGGCGTAGCTCTTCTGTCTTGATTGCGCCGTCTTGAGGTACTCGCGGATCTTGTGCACCTTCTCTTCGGCTTCTCGAAGAACATCTGGTCCAAAAACTTGGCTTTCTCTGACTTCTGACCAGTTCAGAGGGGTACGGCATTTCCTTCCGTACAGGGCTTCAAAGGGGGCCATCTGTAAGCTGGCTTGATAACTGTTGTTGTACGAGAATTCTGCATACGGCAAGCAGTCTTCCCACTTGGATCCATATTCCAGTACACAGGCTCTCAACATATCTTCTAGTATCTGATTGACTCTCTCGGTCTGTCCGTCAGTCTGCGGGTGATAAGCTGTGCTGAAGTTCAGACGGGTTCCTAGTCCTTCATGCACTTTCTGCCAGAATCTTGAGGTGAACTGTGATCCTCTATCTGACACAATTGACTTCGGGGTTCCGTGCAGGGCGACTATCCTTGAGATGTATAACTCAGCTAACTTTGGTCCTTGGTATGTGGTCTTGACGGGGATGAAATGTGCAACCTTGGTCAACCTATCGATGACTACCCAGATGGAGGCATTTCCTCGGCTAGATTTGGGCAATCCGGTGATAAAGTCCATACCTACAGAATCCCATTTCCACTCAGGAATCTGTAAGGTTGCAACAGTCCTGCGGGTCGTTGGTGTTCTGCCTTGACTCGTTGACAGATATCACACTTGGCGATGTAACTTCCTATCTCTCGCTTCATTCCGTGCCACCAGAATTGTTCCTTCAGGTCTTGGTACATCTTGGTTCCTCCGGGGTGAATGGAATACAGGGTGTCGTGAGCCTCCTTCAGTATGACTTGCTTCAATTCTGAATCTGACGGTACACACAGGCGACCGTTGTACCAAAGTACTCCTTCTTCATCTATGGTGAATCCTGGTGCCTTTCCTGCAGCTATCTGACTCTTGATTCCGTCAATGCTGGCATTTCCCTTCTGGGCTTCTTTGATCTGTCCAATCAAAGTAGGCTGCAGTTCTATGCTGGCTAGGTATCCTTCACTAACTAGCTCCATTCTGAAATGCTCAAACTCTTGGTGTAGGCTAGGCTGTTCCTTTGCTATCATGGAGTTTAACTGACAAGGCAGTCTACTCAGGGCATCTGCTACTACATTGGCCTTGCCGGGGTGATAGTGGATTTCCATATCATAATCCTTGATTAGCTCTAACCATCTGCGTTGCCTCATGTTCAGCTCTTTCTGGGTGAAGATATACTTCAGGCTCTTGTGATCCGAATAGATCTCGCATCGATTACCCATGAGGTAATGACGCCAAACTTTCAGGGCTAACACTACGGCTGCGAGTTCGAGGTCATGGGTTGGATAGTTCTGTTCATGCTGTTCAGTTGCCGGGACAGATATGATATCACTTTGCCTTCTTGCATCAACACACATCCAAGACCAATCTTGGATGCATCACAGTAGACGTCAAATGGCTTGGTGATATCCGGCATGATCAATATTGGGGCTGTGGTCAATCTGTTCTTGAGCTGTTGGAAACTTTCTTCACATTTAGCAGTCCATTCAAACTTCTTATCCTTCTTCAACAGTTGAGTCATGGGTCGGGCTATGCTGGAAAATCCTTCAACGAATCGGCGGTAATATCCCTCCAATCCAACACTACAAGAAAAGTTCTGATAGACAACGTCCCAAAATCGTCAACTAAGGGGCATTTTTCGTCGCCTATGGGCCTAACCCGACGATATGGGTTCTGTTGTCGAAACTGCGTCAGGCAAAGTCCAACGACGATTTTTCGGTCCGTCGCGCTTGGGCGCCCTTCCGCCACGGAAAATCGGACCGTTGCGGAAGTGTTTTCGGGAGCCCGTTGACTGCTGACGTCATGCAAACTGACACGTGGCAGACGCCGTTAACTGCCAGTTAACGGCGTTAACCGGCTGAAACCCCGTGGTAGATGGTAGGCCCACACGAGGCCTGCCACGTCTTAAGCGGGCCGGGCCAGATGACATAGTTTGACCGGTCAACTATATAGCTGGGCTGGTCCATTAGTTACGTGGGCCGGGCCTAACCTCTAAGGTTGATGGTCAAAACTTAAATGGGCGGCCCATTTAACATGTGGTCCACCTTACACAATGGGCCGGCCCAAGAAGCAAGTGGGCCGGGCCAAAAACAGTGGGTCCCACTTTCTGGCCGGCCCATATAGTGTGGGGTCCACCGTATAGCAGTGGGCGGCCCAACAAGCTAGTGGGCCGGGCCAAAAACACGGTGGGTCCCACTTTCCATTAAGTCGGCCCATTTAGTATGTGGGTCCTCCATATAGCAAGTGGGCGGCCCAACAAGATAGTGGGCCGGGCCAAAAACACAGGTGGGTCCCACCTTAAAGGGCCGGCCCATTTAGTATGTGGGGTCCATCATATAGCAAGTGGGCTGGAAGTGGGCCGGGCCAAAAACATAGGTGGGTCCCACATTCCTGTTAATGGGCCGGCCCATTTGATATGTGGGGTCCACCATATAGCAAAGATAGTGGGCCGGGCCAAAAGCAAGGTGGGCCCCACTTTCTGTAAAGGGCCGGCCCAATGAGTATGTGGGGTCCACCATATAGCAAGTGGGCCGGCCCAACAAGATAGTGGGCCGGTCCAAAAACACATGTGGGTCCCACTTTCATTTTAAAGGGCCGGCCCATTTAGTATGTGGGGTCCACCACAAAAGCAAATGGGCGGCCCAACTAATTAGTGGGCCGGCCCAGTTGTGGGTGGGGTCCTCAAAGCAAGTGGGCCAGCCCAATTATAGTGTGGGGTCCACCGTAAATCAAATGGGCTGGCCCAATAAGTAAGTGGGCCAGCCCGTTTCGTTGCTGTTTATATGCCGGCATAATATGCGCTTTGGGATTTTGCGGGCAGGCACATATGTGATTTAGCTTAATTGGGCCGTTTAAGGGATGGGAATTCGTGATTTAGATACTGAGAATATTTACGCAGCATTGATTTCTGTCGGATAGCCTCACTTACCACAAGCACCAAAGAAAAAATGCGCGAAAGAACTATAAAAACTAACTAAATATTACATCAGCTGCAAGGCATTGAAAAAATATTACAGAACCCAGAGAAATTGAATGGTAATTAAACCTAGCAATACAATGAAGCGATCCGGCAATCTTTTAAGTTGTCCATGCAGCACCTATATCTGAAACAAAGACATTACAAGTTAAGACAGCAACAATGGAAAGGCAAAGACACTACAATATTGTTTGGCAAAGAATTTGGAACTCATCATTTCGTCGTTATAACAAGATCATTGTAATGCGCACAATAAGCAAACAAAGAGTGCATGCCGCATACCAACAGCCAATATAACAGAGCATGTTAGAATGAAACAGCAGACTTACTACTGTCGAGTCCCATGCAAACCAACATGTTCAGGGAGTACAAAATTGGCATGAACAACATAGTAGCAGGCTATAAATTTTGTAACAACGACTGAGCAAGATGAAGTTATGATGGCTACATCTACAGAGCAGGGAATGTAAACCAAAAATAGAAGTTACGATGGCAAAAGCTAAAGAGGAGGGAATGTGAACCAACATGTGCCAAGTGCAATTACTTCATTTTGGCCGTGAACTAAATAATACTCCTGAACTTATAGTGAAGGGGATGCAAATCAAGATGTTTCGGGATATAAACTTGTAATGAGCAACACATAGAGGATAGTTAATGCTGGAGCTTAGGATGGACCAGATACAGAATATAGTGGGATCACCTGTGAACTTGTATAAGAGGGAATGCAAACCAATATGTTCAGCTTTCCATATGTGAGCGTCATGCCAAGTCAGAGAAACAAGTCAATAATGCAGCTTTTGAAGAACAAGATGGCACGCAAAATTATTATCTAGTAGTATGACAAGTTTATTTGTACTACAGGCTAGATAGCAGAGTGATAGCATGCCAAACTAAGTCCTTACTTTGTTAGCTTACAATGAACTAGATACAAAACAATGGCATCACCTGTAGTACAGGGAATGCAAGCCAACATGTTCATGGAGTAAAAAATTGGCACAAACAACATAGTAGCAGGCCATAATTTTTGTAACAACGACTGAGCAAGATAAAGTTATGATGGCTAGATCTACAGAGCAGGGAATGTAAACCAAATATAGAAGTTACGATGCCAAAAGCTATAGAGCAGGGAATGCGAACCAACATGTGCAATTACTTAAAATTGGCCATGAACTAAATAATAGCAGGATGTTACTATAATACCTATAATTTTTGTAACAACGACTGAGCAAGATAGAAGTTATGATGGCTACATCTACAGAGCAGGGAATGCAAACCAAAATGTTCAATCGCTTAAAGTTAGCAATGAAGTAGAAAATAGCAACGTGTTACGGTCATAGCTAGGAATGAACTAAAAGAGCTTCAGACAAACAAGAATCTGAACCCAGAACATGGCGCTAAAACAAGGGACTTACATTAGGAGAAGCACTCTGTGGGAGTCACAGCAGATCTTCCTGGGGTTGATAGATCCGGTGATGAAGTACGCTACATGTGCTACTTGGGGTTGGAGAGACGGCCATTACACTTCATGGTTACTCATCTCATCTGCAAAAACGTAACGGCGCGTCGTTAGCACAAACAGGTTCCCCCAAGATTAAACAAGAACTTGCAGGCAAGCAATAGAAAAGCGACAGTAGAAGAGTTTAGATCATGCACGGCGCCGGTGAAGCAGATCCGGTTCATGCACAGCGGTGTCGGTGAGCAAGATCCGATGCGGTGGACGACGGATCCGGCGAAGCGGCTCCGGCGGGGTGGACGATACCGCAGCTGAAGCGACTGCGGTAGACTGCTGGATGAGCATATGGTTTCGAGGTTCGGCGGGGATGATCCGGTCCGGTTGATGACGGCGTCGATGAAGCGGCTCCGGCAGGCAGCCGGATGACGAGGATCGCGAGGCCTCGGGTAGGCCAGGGAAGTCCGGCGGGGATGTTCCGGTGCGGTGGTCGTGGAGGTGGGAGAGAGGGACTTGGGAAGTTCCGGTGGGTGGTCTGAGGGAAATGAATTTTTTTTGGGAGGGTTTCCGGGCTAGGGAGGTGGTGATCCAAAAAATGACGGGCAGACCCCCCCACCAACCGACTTTGCTGTCATCTCCACAGGGGTAGAATGGGAATTTGGAAGCGTGTGAAATTTTTGTATTTTGTAGGCGGGAAGTTTTGCCGCTATGAGATTTTGAATTTCGCTAAGGTCCAAGTATAATGATAAAAAATTGTGAGACCGTACTAGTACCTCTGTTCAAGGCCGAGTGCAAAATCAAATCATCATCACCTTGAATATTGGTCACTACCATGGTCATGATCTATCTCTGAAATTAGCGTATCCGCTATATCAAAGTATAATGATAAAAAAAATTGTGAGACCGTACTAGTACTTCTATTCTAGGCCGAGTGCAACATCAAATCATCATCACGTTGAAAATTTGTTACCATGATCATGATCTATCTCTGAAATTGGCGCATCCGCTATATCTTTCAAAGTATAATGATAATAAAAATTGTGAGACAATACTAGTACTTCTGTTCAAGTTCGAGTGCAACATCAAATCATCATCACGTTGAAAATTTGTTACCATGATCATGATCTACCTCTGAAAATGGGCGCATCCGCTAAAACTTGCAAAGTATAATGATACAAAATTGTGAGACCGTACTAGTACTTATGTTCAAGGTCGAGTGCAACATCAAATCATCATTACATTGAAAAGTGTGTTACCATGATCACGATCTATCTCTGAATTTGGCGCATCCGCTAAATCTCGCAAAGTATAATGATAAAAAAATTGTGAGACTGTACTAGTACTTCTGTTCAAGTTCGAGTGCAACATCAAATCATCATCACGTTGAAAATTTGTTACCATGATCATGATCTATCTCTGAATTTGGCGCATCTGCTAAATCTTGCAAAGTATAATGATAAAGAAATTGTAAGACAGTAGTAGTACTTCTGTTCAAGGTCGAATGCAACATCAAATCATCATCACGTTGAAAATTTGTTACCATGATCCTCTGAAAATGGGCGCATCCGCTAAAAGTTGCAAAGTATAATGATACAAAATTGTGAGACCGTACTAGTACTTATGTTCAAGGTCTAGTGCAACATCAAATCATCATTACATTGAAAATTGTGTTACCATGATCATGATCTATCTCTGAATTTGGCGCATCCGCTAAATCTCGCAAAGTATAATGATAAAAAAAAATTGTGAGACTGTACTAGTACTTATGTTCAAGGCCGAGTGCATGATCAAATCATCATCATGTTGAAATTTGTTACAACGATCATGACATATCTCTAAAATTGGCGCATCCGCTAAATCTTGCACGTGGCGCATCTCGGTGCGGAGCAACAAGCCGGTGCTATCAAGGTTGAGGCGTCGGTAGCGTCATCGGGCTCTCCTCTTTTGATAGATCTTCTACATGGCGTGGCGCACCGCCCACCGAGAAGCAGTCACATGTGAGATCGAGGTGGAGACGTCGCCGGCATCCTCGAGGCGCGACCGCCCTTCTACGAGCCAGAGTCGACTCAAGGTATGAATCCATGCGCTGTCGCGTCCCTTCTGCATATGAAGTGGGATGCCTTAGATTTATTGTTCTTCTCTTACGATTATTTCTAGCCGGACATGTGTGCTCTTTCTCTGAATATATTGCTTGAAAAGCTAACCAAGTTACTTAAATTCACTTCGTTCTTAATCTTGCGTGCTAATTTTGTTATTTTTGCTGACAGTGGTGCACGCAAGGAAATTTATTTCTGGGTGTGCTGAGCTGTTAGGCCTAAGTCGAAATCCTCAGCTAAACAAGGCCTCAGCTTAACACATAAAAAGGTGTTCAATCTCGCCCACAATGTCCTCTTCTTTCCTCTTCCTTTATTGGAACTTGTTTTGCAGACAAGGAAAGTGGCACGTGTAATGTGAGTAAAACCCTCTTAGCCAAAATCAGCTACGAGCAAGATTTTATGTATTGTAGATTCCCCAATTGACTCTCATCCCCAATGTAGTCTTTTTTATGTCAGTATAGACTTCTTTACTGGATGTATATACTATCGTACATGGCATGCATTTGCCTAATGAGGAGCATTGTATTGCCATTCTAGCCAACCTGATCGATCTGTCAAGCTTCATGCACGAGATGCCATGTTTAATTTACTCCCTCGCTCCGATCCATATTTCTTGGTGTAAAATGAATGTGAATCGGAGGGAGTACTCTTCTTAGATAGTACTATACCAGTTCAAAAAAAAGTACTGTACTACTACATCACAAATGCATCAAAAGAGTACTACATCACAAGACCACCACGGTTGTACTAGTAGAGTTTAATGCTTAACTTCCAAAGGGAATAAGATTACACATATGAACTTTAAACAGGCGCTGTCCGATGTCTGCTTGTTTGGGAGCACAACATAAATAATACTACCCCCGTCCATACATAAGTGACTAAACTTTGTCTGAAGATGGTTTCATCTATATATGTTTTTAGTGTGTAGATACATCCGTATCTTGAAGGAAAAAGGTGAGCCGCTAACTTTTTGAATAGAGTGAGTAATACAATTCGGATAAACAATGGTGTAGTAAAACAAATACTCCTGCCCATCATAAAACAAAACACAGACTGACTCAAATATATGTACAGATCACAAAAAAGGTTTCATCAGAACCCGAACATATACATGCAGAGATGACCGTTTGATCACATAAAACAAAGGTTTCGTGGCATATTTATGCCCCCAAAACAAGCAGACGTAGGACAGCGCCAACGTACTAGCAGCTAGCACTATGGAGCTGCAGTACAAACAAATGGTGCAGCGACATTTCCACCAGAACGAAAACTAAAAGACATCAGACCAAACAAAAGCTGGGCTATCACTTCTTGCCCAAACAAGCCTTGCTCCTTCATATGCGACTTCCTTTTCTCTTATGGATGTTGAACTTTGAATTAGATGGGTTCCTGACAGCGCGTTCTTTTTCGTGTCCTTGATGTTGCACTCTGGATCAGGTCGGTTACTGTCAGGAAATGAACAAATTGATCAGCAAAAGTCATATGTAAATGAATGCAAAGGTTACATATGAATGACTAACCCGGTCTAACTGAGTAGGGATGTAAAGTGCACCAACGTCTAGCAGAATTGTACTTTCTCCACTGCCAGTTGCTCATATCTAATTGGAATACTCCCTCCTTTGCCCGTACAACCAGCTCATTTTTGTCCTCAAATACGCAGAGTAACCTTACTGCATGTTTCCAATTGTATGGAAATGATGTGTCAAGGCCAAAAAAAGTATCCAATTCAAAATTTATATGACATGTCCATGACTCGTGATCGCCTGTTGATGATCTTGTACTGGCCCATGTTTGTAGGGTGAAGTCTCTTATAACAGCAAGGGCAACATCTCCATTATGTCCCTTGAAGATGTGAATGTTAAGCATGAATATATCATGCGTCTCATGAGGGCACTGAATATATTTCAGAGCCTTCTTTGCATGGTCAAGCTCAATGATATATCTAGACTTCGTTGGCCAGTACAAAATACCCCCTATGAGAGTTGCCGGTCTACGGTCAATCTCTGACAGCATCGGAGTTGATCGAGCTAGAAACTCCCATTCTTTTGAATCTGGTGAGTAGATATGAGCCTGTGCATCGTAACGTTTAGTTGTTATCCAAACAACCGAGAACTTGCCACAATGTGTAAACGGTTCAGAGTTGTTTCTCGAACAGAGAATTGAGCCGCTGCTTTCAATTGTGTGATTGCGCCACAATGGTGGTTCTGGTATCGCTGTGAGAACTTGCCTAATTGGATCCCAGACTGATATATACCCACTGGATACATTAGAATGGAGTAGCACCATACCATCGCGGCATCCCAGGACATAGATTTTGGGACCGTTCACTTGAGACGGGATTGCCAGCATCTTCAAGATGGCCGGGTGAAGATCATGCTCTGTGATGAATCGATTGTCCTCGGAGTTGTTGGTGAAAAACCCTAGCAACGGGTTTCCTCCGTTGTGTGACACAGTTAGCTTTCTGAAATAATTGCTTCCCATACATTGCCTCCATGCTTTCTTGGTGCCTGATGCAGCTAGTAAGCAGGTTGGATGGGGAGGAAGCCTGACAAGAATCTGAGAGACTACATCTCCAGGCAGATCGTTGATTGTTGTGGGTGTCCTTCGACTGAAGCTGGTAGGATTATGCAAATCGCACGATGCATCGTCAAAATTATGTAAACAGCACACTGCATCATCTATTTTTTAAAACAAAATGCAACATCTAATTTGACTAAGCAGCAAAATGCATCATCTAATTCATCATCAAAGTTTCCTAAACTGCATGGTGCATCAGCAAAATCAAAATAGTGTAAACAGCACAATGCATCAGCAAAATCAAAATAATGTAAACAGGACAATGCATCAGCAAAATCAAAATAATGTGAACAGCACAATGCATCAGCAAAATCAAAATATTGTAAACAGGACAATGCAATTGTAATCCTGTTGCATAATCAATGAAGCCCTTAATTTGCAAAAAAAAAAAAACACCACAAAAATAGGACGCACCAACGGAAGGCAATCTCGCATATACAGTAATAATTGCTAACGTGTCAACACGATTGGAGGAAAAAGAGACCTCTACAGGACCCAAAACGCTGTGGTAACATCAGATGGGGTTAGCTTTGATATAGGTAATAAAATGTAAACAGCACAATACATCATCTAAGTTGACAGCAAAATTCTTCATCGAAATTTCCCACACTGTTCAAGGAATCAGAAAAATTACCTAAAAGGCTAAAAGAGCAAAATGCATCATCAGAGTAAAATATATGTAAACGGTACAATGCATCATCCAACTTTTGGCTAAACAGCAGAGAGCATTAGCTAGGTTGACAGAAAAAAAACAAAAAAAAAAACCATGAAAAATTCCTGAAGAGGTGAGTGCATCAGAAAAATTACTACCTAAAAAGCATAATGAATCACCCAAATTACAAAAGAAGCAGAATGCATCATCAAAAATACAAAAACATCTCAATGCATCATCACGTCTGGTTTGGGCAAAAAACCCAATCCACCAGATCTAACCTCATTGCAGTTGGGGAAGGTAGAACTTACAAAGGGGTTGACGAGTCACGATCAAATGCAACAAGCGCCGCCTTAGATGAAGTCACCATCCAAGCTCTCGACGCGTTCAAAGCAGCCAGCTTCGAAGCCTCCGACGGTTCTCCCGGCTGCGCCGCCAAAACTCTCGAAGCACGCGCCAAGACTTTCCAACAAAATGCAGCTTCGATACGAGCATTTGCCAGCGCCACAGCGCCCGGGCCCGTCCTAGCCACCGCCTTCGCCTTTGCCTCCGCATCCGCATCCGCATCCGCTTTACATGTCTCCGCCGATGCATGCAGAGCATCCGTCTCCGCTTTCCATGTATCCGCCGACGCAGTGTAGGCATCGAGCGACGCCGTTTTCATTTCCTAGAAAACCCAGTAAGTTACTCACATTGCAATCCCCAAATTAAGGTTATATCGAACACAATGACCGATGAACCTCTGTACTCGCCGGAGGTTGGAGATGTACATACCTGCGAAGATCGGTCCGGTGGTGCTTGACGGTGGTGCGTCGGGGACGGGGGAGAACTCGGCGGGGAGAATGGTGGCGCGGCCCAAGACGGCGGCGCGGAGAGGGGCGACGGTGCGGTCATCGAACCTCGGCAGACAGTATTTTGTATATATATATATGAGAAGAAGAATAAAGTCTGGTCGAATGAGGCAGCGCGACCGGCAGAGTACAACCGAAGGCTACTAGTGCTACCTTGGAGTATTGTAGTAATACTATAACATAATAAAAATAATGGCCTTGTTTAAACCACTCTTGTCAGTGTGGCATCGCGTCCAAATTTAATGCATTCTGTGGAAATCGGAATAATGCTGTAAAAACTCTCATACTAGTGTGGTATATAGCATGCACCGACACTTTTCAACAAAATGTCGTCTCCATTTCATAGGAGACTGCTTGCACACTGGGATACGATGCTGACATGACGAAGGGCGCAGAAGTATTTTGGAGTATTTCATTCGAGCAGATCGGGGCGACGGTGCGTCTTTGGAGGGAATACCGTGTGGTGTGTCTTTGGAGGGAATACCGTACGTACTTAGGAGTATTTCATTCGAGCAGACTGCTTGCACACTGGGATACGATGCTGACATGACGAAGGGCGCAGAAGTTTGCGAAAATGGTTGTACTACCATCCGACCATTAGTATAATCATTGCGCGATAGCTTACACGAGAAGGAAAAGAGCCGAACAGCTGTGGATAATAAAAGCATTTGGCTCTTCGAGGATCCTTCTTCTACTACCTTCTCAAAGGAGTACTACTATTGTAATCTTTTTTTTGTTTTTCTGGGACCTTCGGGTCCCTTCCCCGTTGAAAAGTGAAGTGTTTCGAATACATTCATATGCCTATGTTTCTATTTTTACAAGCAAATAAATAACAAAGGATGACTCAATGCACAAGTTGATCTCATTTTGAATTTTTTTAAAACTTCTTCTATTGTATTCAAATTTGATTAGAAGGAGTCGATCGATTGTACATGCCAATCGTATAGCTTGGTGGGTGGATTGGCATTTGAAGTTTGGTCATTGTGTTCTTGTTTGTTACCACCCTCGCAAGGCACGTCCAAGTATTTCCTGTCAGAATTTATGGCATGTATGTAGTTAAATAACCTACATTATTTCAATTATGAGTTTAATTACTAGGCAAAAGCTTAAAAATCCATATATAGTTGCAGATTAAGATGAACAAATCCTTGAACCTATATCTACAAAATTGATGGCACTAACACATCCTACCAAGCGGAAAGCATGTCTACCCTACTGCTTCCAAAAGGTGGAATTATGACAATAATGTGCAACTGTTAAAATTTGGTAGCCCTCCTTCACAATTAACACACATCTAGCCATTTTTGTACAGTAATAAAAAAGGGAAATCATTCTTTCATGCATGCATATAATTGTTAGAATCTCTTGTTTGTGAAGTTGCTTAAAATACGATCTCTTCCAAACTTGAGGTCATATGATAACTAAAAAGTTTTGTATGGCGGGATTTTGCATCAAAGTACATGCGCACAATACTCACTTGTGGGCAGAAAGCCAAACAAACTCATATTACTAGGTTTGTATTAATTTGTTCAAGAAATTTCACCATCACACATGATTTTGTGCTTGCGTTAATTTTACTTTAAAAACTTCTTCCAAATTCAAATTTTCTTCAAACATGCCAACGGTACATGTCTACCAATTAATAATTAAGGGTACACCACACGTACTGCCTCGTAGGGTACATAAAAATTTACTATATTTTATGGCATGTACTAATTTCACATAATCTACAACTCAATGTTGAGTTTAATGATCAGCCCAGAACTAGAAAACAAATATACATATAGTTGCAAATTAACCTAGAAAAGCTCTAGTATCCTTTAAAACCCTAGAAAATGGACATGCATGCATGCATCCTACTCATAATAATTAATTAAGGTCTCGATCTCTATACTGCTCACGAAGTTTGGAATTCTGGCAAATATGCAACTTGTTTCATTAATTTACCATGGCGAGATAGATGCATGCACATCGATCACTTAAAAAATATAAAGTTTGTAAAGGATTTGGCATCCATATATGCTCACCGGATATATAGATAAGGCCAAGCAAACACATCGAATATTTGTGAAGAAATGTTTTTGCTAGAACCTTCAAATTTTTAGATTTACATCACACACAAAGAACACACCTTTAATTTCGCCAGGTTTGTGCACTAATAAAGTACTCCTACAGTACTAGAAATTGGATTGTTCTACTCCGGAGTGATATGCTCACCGGAGTATTTTTGGATCTTAGCTGGAGCGGCGTTTGGCGGTTGCACGAAGCCGTGCTGGATGTTAAGCCTGTCGAGGCACGCCTGGTGGAAAGCGTGCGCCACCTTAGCCTCATCGGCGCGCCGCTGCAATGCTGCGTCCCTGGGATTTGCAGCCGCCGCATTCTTAGCCTGCACGAAAGCTTGCAGAGCATCCCGGCATCTATAGAGTGCCGGGAACATCACGTTATATACGAGCTCCTTGGCGGTGTTGCTCCTGCAAAGGGCGTCGCCGTGATGCGCTTCGAAAGAACGGCCTGGCTCCACGGCCGGCACCGCCTGAAGTGCGGTCGGATTAGGCGGCTGGCCACGGGAGCTCCCTGCCTCCGCATCGTTCGCGCCGGCCGGGAAGGGGATCTCACCTGCTGGCAAAGAAAACCATGCGGCATGCGCGGGCGGAAAAGCCGGCCAGGGCCGAGCGGGCGTCGCATGCGGGGTTGCGTGGGAGATCCCTGCCTCTGCATCCATCGGCCCGCACGGGAAGCGGCTGGCGAGGGGCTCCACGGCCAGCGCCGCCGCCGCGGGCTGAACAACCGGCCAGTGCAGAGCGGGCGGGTTATGCCTTGGTGCGCGATGGACGAAGCGAAGGCGGCGCTGATGCTCCGCTTCCTCGTCGGTGGTAGGACTACGCGCGCGGCGACCAGAGCCAAGTCGGAAGGCCATAGATATGTCGATTGGTCACTTAAGCTGGAGAGGTTCTCTTACCATTTCGGAGAAGCGGAGTAAGAGGAAGTTGTTGCTTATACGGGTTCACTGCCACGTTGGGTTAAGAGGGGCAAAGTTGGTCAATGCCTAGGAAGTTGGAATCGTTTTGGCCCCAATTTTTTAATTACCTTGCGGTTCATCTCTCGGTCTCTCCCACCTCTTCACTATCCCTCCCCTTGCCTCCTTTCATGCTTCATCGTAGTGCATCTTGTTTTTCTAGCACCTTCACAAAAATCATACACATTTGGCCGATTCTGTCATTGTGTGCACTAATAAAGTAAAAAATCCATTATATGTGAATAAACGTTTAATACACTAGCTCGCAAAGATGTTTCTCAAGGCGATATGCACAATGCCTGCCAAAAATGGGTCATGATAACTAAATTTCGTGTTAATTTTTGCATGACATGTACTCACTTGTGTATGAAGCCAAGCAAACTCATAATCTATACCAAAAAAATGTGAAAGAGTTCTTTTTAGTATCCTTCATACATGGGGTTCCTATTTTTACTTTCTATTTTTACTAGTTACAAGTACTCATGCATGAAAACTTTTGAAAATATGTGCATTTTGGGCTGTGTGGAGACATGGTACAATAATATATTCAAGTTGATATACAAAGTCTAGACATATTCAAACTAGACAAATAATGTATCTAACCCCCTAACCCTAAACTCTGTCTTATGAAGTCAAGCATGCATGAAGAGAATTGGTTTTGGGTTTCAAACATGGAAATTTCAAAATCATCCCAAAAGCTTCATTTTAGAGCGACTAAGAAGGATCCAGGCTTACCTTTCCATTTTCATGTTTTAAACTTGTTTAAATCTTGGTCAAATCTAGGATTTGACCAAGATTCAAATGGGCATAAAATAAAAAAATGAAAAAATGAAAAACCAAAGCGCACATAGTCTTCTTATATGTCATATAGTAAGCATTAAAGTTGGTAAACAAGGTCTAGACATATTCAAACTAGACAAATCATGTATCTACCCCCTAACCCCTAAACTCTATCTTATGACGAAGTCAAGCATGAAGATTAAGTGGTTTTGGGTTTCAAACATGGAAATTTTGAAAACCTCCCAAAAACTTCATTTTAGGGTGACTAAGAAGGATACAGGCTTCCCTTTTCATTTTCATGTTCTATACTTGTTTAAATCTTGGTCAAACCTAGGATTTGACCAAGATTCAAATGTGCATCAAAATTCCAAAAAAATCAGAAAAATGAAAAACCAAAGCACATAGTTTTCTTATGTCATATAGTAAGCATTAAAGTTGATAAACAAGGGTCTAGACATATTCAAACAAGAAAAATCATGTATCTACCCCTAACCCTAAACTTTGTCTTATGTAGTCAAGCATGAAGAGAAGTGGTTTTGGGTTTCAAATATGGAAATTTCAAAAACCTATCAAAAGCTTCATTTTAGAGTGACTAAGAAGGATCCATGCTTGCCTTTTCATTTTCATATTTGAAACTTGTTTAAATCATTGTCAAACCTAGGATTTGACCAAGATTTAAATGGGCATAAAATTAAAAAATCGGAAAAATGAAAAACAAAAGCACATAGTCTTCTTATGTCACATATATATATAGTAAGCATTCAAAAGTTGATAAACAAGGTCTAGCTAGACATATTCAAATAAGACAAATCATGTATCTACCCCTCTAACCCTAAACTCTGTCTTATGAAGTCAAGCATGAAGAGAAGTGGTTTTAGGTTTCAAACATGGAAATTTCAAAAACCTCCCAAAAACTTCATTTTAGAGTGACTAAGAAGGATACATGTTTCCCTTTTCATTTTCATGTTTTAAACTTGTTTAAATCTTGGTCAAACCTAGGATTTGACCAAGATACAAATAGGCACAAAAAATGAAAAACAAAAAGCACATAGTGTTCTTATGTCATATCGTAAGCATTCAAGTTGATAAACAAGGTCTAGATATATCCAAACCAGACAAATCATGTATATATGTACCCCGTGTCGATCTTATGAAGTCTAGCATGAAGAAAAGTCGTTTTGGCCGGGTTTCAAACATGGAAATTTCAAGAACATCCCAAAAGCTTCATTTTAGAGCGACTAAGAAGGATCCAGGCTTACCTTTCCATTTTCATGATTTAAACTTGTTTAAATCTTGGTCAAATCTTGCTCAAGCATGAAGATAAGTGGTTTTGGGTTTCAAACATGGAAATTTCAAAAACCTCCCAAAAACTTCATTTTAGGGTGACTAAGAAGGATACAGGCTTCCCTTTTCATTTTCATGTTCTATATATACTTGTTTAAATCTTGGTCAAACCTAGGATTTGACCAAGATTCAAATGTGCATCAAAATTCTAAAAAAATCAGAAAAATGAAAAACCAAAGCACATAGTCTTCTTATGTCATATAGTAAGCATTAAAGTTGATAAACATGGTCTAGACATATTCAAACCATACAAATCATGTATCTACCCCCTAACCCCTAAACTATGTCTTATGAAGTCAAGCATGAAGAGAAGTGGTTTTGGGTTTCAAACATGGAAATTTCAAAAACCGCCCAAAAACTTCATTTTAGAGTGACTAAGAAGGACACATGCTTCCCTTTTCATTTTCATGTTTTAAACTTGTTTAAATCTTGGTCAAACCTAGGATTTGATAAACATGGTCTAGACATATTCAAACCAGACAAATCATGTATCTACCCCCTATCGACCCTAAACTTCGTCTTATGAAGTCAAGCATGAAGAGAAGTGGTTTTGGGTTTCAAACATGGAAATTTCAAAAACCTCCCAAAATTAAAGCTTCATTTTAGAGTGACTAGTTAAGAAGGATCCAGGCTTACCTTTTCATTTTCATGTTTTAAACTTGTTTAAATCTTGTTCAAACCTAGGATTTAACCAATATTCAAATGGGCATAAAATAAAAAATAAATAAAATAAAAAACCAAAGCACATAGTCTTCTTATGTCATATAGTAAGCATTCAAGTTCATAAACAAGGTCTAGACATATTCAAACCAGACAAATCATGTACCCCTAACCCTAAACTTTGTCTTAATTATATATGAAGTCAAGCATGAAGCAGAGAAGTGTGGTTTTGGGTTTCAAACATGGAAATTTCAAAAACCTCCCAAAAAGCTTCATTTTAATTAGACTGGCTGGTTAATTAAGAAGGATCCATGATTAATTACCTTTTCATTGTCATGTTTTAAACTTGTTTAAATCTTGGTCGAACCTAGGATTTGACCAAGATTCAAATGGGCATAAAAATTCAGAAAAAATCGAAAGAATGAAAAACCAAAGCACATAGCCTTCTTATGTCATATAGTAAGCATTCAAGTTGATAAACATGGTCTAGACATATTCAAACCAGAAAAATCATGTATCTACCCCTAACCCTAAACTCTGTCTTATGAAGTCAAGCATGAAAAGAAGTACGGTGGTTTTGGGTTTCAAACATGGTAAATTCAAGAACCTCCCAAAAGCTTCATTTTAGAGTTACTAAGAGAAAGATCCAGACTTAATTACCTTATCATTTTCACATGTTAAACTTGTTTAAATCTTGCTCAACAAACCTAGGATTTTACCAAGATTCTCAAATGGGCATAAAAATCAAAAAATGAAATACCAATGCACATAGTCCTCTTATGTCATATAGCTAGTAAGCATTCAAGTTGATAAACAAGGTCTAGACATATTCAAACAAGACAAATCATGTATCTACCCCCTATCGACCCTAAACTTCGTCTTATGAAGTCAAGCATGAAGAGAAGTGGTTTTGGGTTTCAAACATGGAAATTTCAAAAACATCCCAAAATTCAGCTTCATTTTAGAGCGACTAAGAAGGATCGATGCTTACCTTTTCATTTCCATGTTTTAAACTTGTTTAAATCTTGGTCAAATCTAGGATTTGACCAAGATTCAAATGGGCATAAAATAAAAAAACCGAAAAATGAAAAACCAAAGCGCACATAGTCTTCTTATATGTCATATAGTAAGCATTAAAGTTGATAAACAAGGTCTAGACATATTCAAACTAGCTAGACAAATCATGTATCTACCCCCTAAAACCCCTAAACTCTGTCTTATGACGAAGTCAAGCATGAAGATAAGTGGTTTTAGGTTTCAAACATGGAAATTTCAAGTACGTCCCAAAAGCTTCATATATTTTAGAGTGACTAATTAAGAAGGATCTTGGATTACGTTTTCATTTTCATGCTTGAAACTTGTTTAAATCTTGGTTGAACCTAGGATTTGACCAGAATCAAATGTGCATAAAATTCTTAAAAAAATAGAAAAATGAAAAACAAAAGCACATGGTCTTCTTATGTCATATAGTAAGCATTCAAGTTGATAAACAAGGTTTAGACATATTCAAACCAAACAAATCATGTATCTACCCCTAACCCTAAACTCGGTCTTATGAAGTCTAGCATGAGGAGAAGTCGTTTTGGGTTTCAAACGTTTAAGCCAAAAGCCCCATTTCAAATATTTCAAACTTATTCAAATTTGGTTCAAATTTGAAAGACACACAAGTTATAGCACACATAGTGCATACATTCTCACACATACTGCACTAGATGCTAACCCGGCCTATAGTTTGAGGCCATTGGATGAGGTCGAAAAAAATCTTGGATTAGAAATGGGGTTGTTCGAACCCCGTAGTTGGATTTTTTGAACCTTGATCTGTAGTACTGGGCAAAACCCTAGTTTAACCTATTTAATTATAGATTCGTAGGTCGATTTTTCTACCTTTTTATTATTACTATGCAGCACATGTGTGTTTGCCCGTCGAGTGAAACTCGGAGGAAGAGGGATCACTCGGAAGGAGAGAAGAAGGGAGAGAATTATGGTGTCTCCCCTTTTTCGGGTGATGATGTTGACTTTTGTGCAGGGTTTGTCAGTGAGCAGGAGGTGCGAGCGAGCGAGTCAGCGAGGCCGAGAATGAGAGAGATTTGTTTTTTTTTTTGAGAGGGACGACCGAAGGATCCAGAAGGACCCACAGACTTCCATCCTGATGCGTCTTCTCTTGACAAAGAAAATGGCTGGGAGTTTGCGTACCTATTGCACGTGACTTGTGCTCACTGAAGTGTGGGACCTCACGCATGGGCACCACACGTAAGTGACAGACCTGTTGGTGTAAAAACTCGGTTGATTATTATAGTGCATTAGAACAAAGTTTCCTATGGATTCAAGGGTAGGAAATCCAAGTTAACTCATTTACATGACATTATTTTTTCCATGAAGCAAAGTTAACGCACCTATCAATTGGTACATTTTGGAGTGACTAAGAAGGATCCAGGCTTACTTATTCATTTTCACGTGTAAAACTTGTCTAAATCTTGGTCAAACAAAATTGGCAGAAAATTCAAAAAAAAACAGAAAAATGAAAAACCAAAGCACATAGTCTTCTTATGTCATGTAGTAAGCATTAAAGTTGATAAACAAGGTCTAGACATATTCAAACCATACTAATCATGTATCTACCCGCTAACCCCTAAACTATGTCTTAAGAAGTCAAGAATGAAGAGAAGTGGTTTTGGGTTTCAAACATGGACATTTCAAAAACCTCCCAAAACTTCATTTTAGGGTGAGTAAGAAGGATACAGGCTTCCCTTTTCATTTTCATGTTCTATACTTGTTTAAATCTTGGTCAAACCTAGGATTTGACCAAGATTCAAATGGGCACAAAAAAATAAAAAAAGCACATAGTGTTCTTATGTCATATCGTAAGCATTCAAGTTGATAAACAAGGTCTAGATATATCCAAATTAACCAGACAAATCATGTATCTACCCCCTATCGACCCTGAACTTCGTCTTATGAAGTCAAGCATGAAGAGAAGTGGTTTTGGGTTTCAAACATGGAAATTTCAAAAACCTCCCAAAATTCAGCTTCATTTTAGAGCGACTAAGAAGGATCGATGCTTTACCTTTTCATTTCCATGTTTTAAACTTATTTAAATCTTGGTCAAACCTAGGATTTGACCAAGATTCAAATGGGCATAAAATTATTCAGACAAAAAATCTAAAAAATGAAAAACCAAAGCACATAGCCTTCTTAATTATGTCATATAGTAAACACTCAAGTTGATAAACAAGGTCTAGACATATTCAAACCAGAAAAATCATGTGTATATCTACCCCTAACCCTAAACTCTGTATTATGAAGTCAATCTCTAGGATTTGACCAAGATTCAAATGGGCATAAAATAAAAAAAATAGAAAAATGAAAAACCAAAGCGCACATAGTCTTCTTATATGTCATATAGTAAGCATTAAAGTTGATAAACAAGGTCTGGACATATTCAAACTAGCTAGACAAATCATGTATCTACCCCCTAACCCCTAAACTCTGTCTTATGACGAAGTCAAGCATGAAGATAAGTGGTTTTGGGTTTCAAACATGGAAATTTCAAAAACCTCCCAAAAACTTCATTAATTTTAGGGTGACTAAGAAGGATACAGGCTTCCATTTTCATTTCCATGTTCTATACTTGTTTAAATCTTGGTCAAACCTAGGATTTGACCAAGATTCAAATGTGCATCAAAATTCCAAAAAAATCAGAAAAATGAAAAACCAAAGCACATAGTTTTCTTATGTCACATACATATATATAGTAAGCATTCAAAAGTTCATAAACAAGGTCTAGACATATTCAAACCAGACAAATCATGTACCTCCTAACCCTAAACTTTGTCTTAATTATATATGAAGTCAAGCATGAAGCAGAGAAGTGTGGTTTTGGGTTTCAAACATGGAAATTTCAAAAACCTCCCAAAAAGCTTCATTTTAATTAGACTGGCTGGTTAATTAAGAAGGATCCATGATTAATTACCTTTTCATTGTCATGTTTTAAACTTGTTTAAATCTTGGTCGAACCTAGGATTTGACCAAGATTCAAATGGGCATAAAAATTCAGAAAAAATCGAAAGAATGAAAAACCAAAGCACATAGCCTTCTTATGTCATATAGTAAGCATTCAAGTTGATAAACATGGTCTAGACATATTCAAACCAGAAAAATCATGTATCTACCCCTAACCCTAAACTCTGTCTTATGAAGTCAAGCATGAAAAGAAGTACGGTGGTTTTGGGTTTCAAACATGGTAAATTCAAGAACCTCCCAAAAGCTTCATTTTAGAGTTACTAAGAGAAAGATCCAGACTTAATTACCTTATCATTTTCACATGTTAAACTTGTTTAAATCTTGCTCAACAAACCTAGGATTTTACCAAGATTCTCAAATGGGCATAAAAATCAAAAAATGAAATACCAATGCACATAGTCCTCTTATGTCATATAGCTAGTAAGCATTCAAGTTGATAAACAAGGTCTAGACATATTCAAACAAGACAAATCATGTATCTACCCCCTATCGACCCTAAACTTCGTCTTATGAAGTCAAGCATGAAGAGAAGTGGTTTTGGGTTTCAAACATGGAAATTTCAAAAACCTCCCAAAATTCAGCTTCATTTTAGAGCGACTAAGAAGGATCGATGCTTACCTTTTCATTTCCATGTTTTAAACTTGTTTAAATCTTGGTCAAATCTAGGATTTGACCAAGATTCAAATGGGCATAAAATAAAAAAAACCGAAAAATGAAAAACCAAAGCGCACATAGTCTTCTTATATGTCATATAGTAAGCATTAAAGTTGATAAACAAGGTCTAGACATATTCAAACTAGCTAGAGACAAATCATGTATCTACCCCCTAAAACCCCTAAACTCTGTCTTATGACGAAGTCAAGCATGAAGATAAGTGGTTTTAGGTTTCAAACATGGAAATTTCAAAAACCTCCCAAAATTCAGCTTCATTTTAGAGCGACTAAGAAGGATCGATGCTTTTACCTTTTCATTTCCATGTTTTAAACTTATTTAAATCTTGGTCAAACCTAGGATTTGACCAAGATTCAAATGGGCATAAAAATTCAGACAAAAAATCTAAAGAATGAAAAACCAAAGCACATAGCCTTCTTAATTATGTCATATAGTAAACACTCAAGTTGATAAACAAGGTCTAGACATATTCAAACCAGAAAAATCATGTGTATATCTACCCCTAAACTCTGTCTTATGAAGTCAATCATGAAGAGAATTGGTTTTGGGTTTCAAACATGGAAATTTCAAGTACGTCCCAAAAGCTTCATATATTTTAGAGTGACTAATTAAGAAGGATCTTGGATTACGTTTTCATTTTCATGCTTGAAACTTGTTTAAATCTTGGTTGAACCTAGGATTTGACCAGAATCAAATGTGCATAAAATTCTTTAAAAAATAGAAAAATGAAAAACAAAAGCACATGGTCTTCTTATGTCATATAGTAAGCATTCAAGTTGATAAACAAGGTTTAGACATATTCAAACCAGACAAATCATGTATCTACCCCCTAACCCTAAACTCGGTCTTATGAAGTCTAGCATGAGGAGAAGTCGTTTTGGGTTTCAAACGTTTAAGCCAAAAGCCCCATTTCAAATATTTCAAACTTATTCAAATTTGGTTCAAATTTGAAAGACACACAAGTTATAGCACACATAGTGCATACATTCTCACACATACTGCACTAGATGCTAACCCGGCCTATAGTTTGAGGCCATTGGATGAGGTCGAAAAAATCTTGGATTAGAAATGGGGTTGTTCGAACCCCGTAGTTGGATTTTTTGAACCTTGATCTGTAGTACTGGGCAAAACCCTAGTTTAACCTATTTAATTATAGATTCGTAGGTCGATTTTTCTACCTTTTTATTATTACTATGCAGCACATGTGTGTTTGCCCGTCGAGTGAAACTCGGAGGAAGAGGGATCACTCGGAAGGAGAGAAGAAGGGAGAGAATTATGGTGTCTCCCCTTTTTCGGGTGATGATGTTGACTTTTGTGCAGGGTTTGTCAGTGAGCAGGAGGTGCGAGCGAGCGAGCGAGCGAGCGAGGCCGAGAATGAGAGAGATTTGTTTTTTTTGAGAGGGACGACCGAAGGATCCAGAAGGACCCACAGACTTCCAATACGCATCCTGATGCGTCTTCTCTTGACAAAGAAAATGGCTGGGAGTTTGCGTACCTATTGCACGTGACTTGTGCTCACTGAAGTGTGGGACCTCACGCATGGGCACCACACGTAAGTGACAGACCTGTTGGTGTAAAAACTCGGTTGATTATTATAGTGCATTAGAACAAAGTTTCCTATGGATTCAAGGGTAGGAAATCCAAGTTGATAAACAAGGTCTAGATATATCCAAATTAACCAGACAAATCATGTATCTACCCCTATCGACCCTAAACTTCGTCTTATGAAGTCAAGCATGAAGAGAAGTGGTTTTGGGTTTCAAACATGGAAATTTCAAAAACCTCCCAAAATTCAGCTTCATTTTAGAGCGACTAAGAAGGATCGATGCTTTTACCTTTTCATTTCCATGTTTTAAACTTATTTAAATCTTGGTCAAACCTAGGATTTGACCAAGATTCAAATGGGCATAAAAATTCAGACAAAAAATCTAAAGAATGAAAAACCAAAGCACATAGCCTTCTTAATTATGTCATATAGTAAACACTCAAGTTGATAAACAAGGTCTAGACATATTCAAACCAGAAAAATCATGTGTATATCTACCCCTAACCCTAAACTCTGTATTATGAAGTCAATCTCTAGGATTTGACCAAGATTCAAATGGGCATAAAATAAAAAAACAGAAAAATGAAAAACCAAAGCGCACATAGTCTTCTTATATGTCATATAGTAAGCATTAAAGTTGATAAACAAGGTCTGGACATATTCAAACTAGCTAGACAAATCATGTATCTACCCCCTAACCCCTAAACTCTGTCTTATGACGAAGTCAAGCATGAAGATAAGTGGTTTTGGGTTTCAAACATGGAAATTTCAAAAACCTCCCAAAAACTTCATTAATTTTAGGGTGACTAAGAAGGATACAGGCTTCCATTTTCATTTCCATGTTCTATACTTGTTTAAATCTTGGTCAAACCTAGGATTTGACCAAGATTCAAATGTGCATCAAAATTCCAAAAAAAATCAGAAAAATGAAAAACCAAAGCACATAGTTTTCTTATGTCACATACATATATATAGTAAGCATTCAAAAGTTCATAAACAAGGTCTAGACATATTCAAACCAGACAAATCATGTACCTCCTAACCCTAAACTTTGTCTTAATTATATATGAAGTCAAGCATGAAGCAGAGAAGTGTGGTTTTGGGTTTCAAACATGGAAATTTCAAAAACCTCCCAAAAAGCTTCATTTTAATTAGACTGGCTGGTTAATTAAGAAGGATCCATGATTAATTACCTTTTCATTGTCATGTTTTAAACTTGTTTAAATCTTGGTCGAACCTAGGATTTGACCAAGATTCAAATGGGCATAAAAATTCAGAAAAAAATCGAAAGAATGAAAAACCAAAGCACATAGCCTTCTTATGTCATATAGTAAGCATTCAAGTTGATAAACATGGTCTAGACATATTCAAACCAGAAAAATCATGTATCTACCCCTAACCCTAAACTCTGTCTTATGAAGTCAAGCATGAAAAGAAGTACGGTGGTTTTGGGTTTCAAACATGGTAAATTCAAGAACCTCCCAAAAGCTTCATTTTAGAGTTACTAAGAGAAAGATCCAGACTTAATTACCTTATCATTTTCACATGTTAAACTTGTTTAAATCTTGCTCAACAAACCTAGGATTTTACCAAGATTCTCAAATGGGCATAAAAATCAAAAAATGAAATACCAATGCACATAGTCCTCTTATGTCATATAGCTAGTAAGCATTCAAGTTGATAAACAAGGTCTAGACATATTCAAACAAGACAAATCATGTATCTACCCCCTATCGACCCTAAACTTCGTCTTATGAAGTCAAGCATGAAGAGAAGTGGTTTTGGGTTTCAAACATGGAAATTTCAAAAACCTCCCAAAATTCAGCTTCATTTTAGAGCGACTAAGAAGGATCGATGCTTACCTTTTCATTTCCATGTTTTA
Organism: Lolium multiflorum; assembly: GCA_030979885.1. NCBI lineage: Eukaryota > Viridiplantae > Streptophyta > Magnoliopsida > Poales > Poaceae > Lolium > Lolium multiflorum. The sequence goes on from CM061749.1 coordinate 263,923,954, forward strand.
AACTTGTTTAAATCTTGGTCAAATCTAGGATTTGACCAAGATTCAAATGGGCATAAAATAAAAAAAACGAAAAATGAAAAACCAAAGCGCACATAGTCTTCTTATATGTCATATAGTAAGCATTAAAGTTGATAAACAAGGTCTAGACATATTCAAACTAGCTAGAGACAAATCATGTATCTACCCCCTAAAACCCCTAAACTCTGTCTTATGACGAAGTCAAGCATGAAGATAAGTGGTTTTAGGTTTCAAACATGGAAATTTCAAAAACCTCCCAAAATTCAGCTTCATTTTAGAGCGACTAAGAAGGATCGATGCTTTTACCTTTTCATTTCCATGTTTTAAACTTATTTAAATCTTGGTCAAACCTAGGATTTGACCAAGATTCAAATGGGCATAAAAATTCAGACAAAAAATCTAAAGAATGAAAAACCAAAGCACATAGCCTTCTTAATTATGTCATATAGTAAACACTCAAGTTGATAAACAAGGTCTAGACATATTCAAACCAGAAAAATCATGTGTATATCTACCCCTACCCCTAAACTCTGTCTTATGAAGTCAATCATGAAGAGAATTGGTTTTGGGTTTCAAACATGGAAATTTCAAGTACGTCCCAAAAGCTTCATATATTTTAGAGTGACTAATTAAGAAGGATCTTGGATTACGTTTTCATTTTCATGCTTGAAACTTGTTTAAATCTTGGTTGAACCTAGGATTTGACCAGAATCAAATGTGCATAAAATTCTTAAAAAAATAGAAAAATGAAAAACAAAAGCACATGGTCTTCTTATGTCATATAGTAAGCATTCAAGTTGATAAACAAGGTTTAGACATATTCAAACCAGACAAATCATGTATCTACCCCCTAACCCTAAACTCGGTCTTATGAAGTCTAGCATGAGGAGAAGTCGTTTTGGGTTTCAAACGTTTAAGCCAAAAGCCCCATTTCAAATATTTCAAACTTATTCAAATTTGGTTCAAATTTGAAAGACACACAAGTTATAGCACACATAGTGCATACATTCTCACACATACTGCACTAGATGCTAACCCGGCCTATAGTTTGAGGCCATTGGATGAGGTCGAAAAAATCTTGGATTAGAAATGGGGTTGTTCGAACCCCGTAGTTGGATTTTTTGAACCTTGATCTGTAGTACTGGGCAAAACCCTAGTTTAACCTATTTAATTATAGATTCGTAGGTCGATTTTTCTACCTTTTTATTATTACTATGCAGCACATGTGTGTTTGCCCGTCGAGTGAAACTCGGAGGAAGAGGGATCACTCGGAAGGAGAGAAGAAGGGAGAGAATTATGGTGTCTCCCCTTTTTCGGGTGATGATGTTGACTTTTGTGCAGGGTTTGTCAGTGAGCAGGAGGTGCGAGCGAGCGAGCGAGCGAGCGAGTCGAGCGGGCCGAGAATGAGAGAGATTTGTTTTTTTTGAGACGGGAAGGATCCAAGGACCCACAGACTTCCAATACGCATCCTGATGCGTCTTCTCTTGACAAAGAAAATGGCTGGGAGTTTGCGTACCTATTGCACGTGACTTGTGCTCACTGAAGTGTGGGACCTCACGCATGGGCACCACACGTAAGTGACAGACCTGTTGGTGTAAAAACTCGGTTGATTATTATAGTGCATTAGAACAAAGTTTCCTATGGATTCAAGGGTAGGAAATCCAAGTTGATAAACAAGGTCTAGATATATCCAAATTAACCAGACAAATCATGTATCTACCCCTATCGACCCTAAACTTCGTCTTATGAAGTCAAGCATGAAGAGAAGTGGTTTTGGGTTTCAAACATGGAAATTTCAAAAACCTCCCAAAATTCAGCTTCATTTTAGAGCGACTAAGAAGGATCGATGCTTTTACCTTTTCATTTCCATGTTTTAAACTTATTTAAATCTTGGTCAAACCTAGGATTTGACCAAGATTCAAATGGGCATAAAAATTCAGACAAAAAATCTAAAGAATGAAAAACCAAAGCACATAGCCTTCTTAATTATGTCATATAGTAAACACTCAAGTTGATAAACAAGGTCTAGACATATTCAAACCAGAAAAATCATGTGTATATCTACCCCTAACCCTAAACTCTGTATTATGAAGTCAATCTCTAGGATTTGACCAAGATTCAAATGGGCATAAAATAAAAAAACAGAAAAATGAAAAACCAAAGCGCACATAGTCTTCTTATATGTCATATAGTAAGCATTAAAGTTGATAAACAAGGTCTGGACATATTCAAACTAGCTAGACAAATCATGTATCTACCCCCTAACCCCTAAACTCTGTCTTATGACGAAGTCAAGCATGAAGATAAGTGGTTTTGGGTTTCAAACATGGAAATTTCAAAAACCTCCCAAAAACTTCATTAATTTTAGGGTGACTAAGAAGGATACAGGCTTCCATTTTCATTTCCATGTTCTATACTTGTTTAAATCTTGGTCAAACCTAGGATTTGACCAAGATTCAAATGTGCATCAAAATTCCAAAAAAATCAGAAAAATGAAAAACCAAAGCACATAGTTTTCTTATGTCACATACATATATATAGTAAGCATTCAAAAGTTCATAAACAAGGTCTAGACATATTCAAACCAGACAAATCATGTACCTCCTAACCCTAAACTTTGTCTTAATTATATATGAAGTCAAGCATGAAGCAGAGAAGTGTGGTTTTGGGTTTCAAACATGGAAATTTCAAAAACCTCCCAAAAAGCTTCATTTTAATTAGACTGGCTGGTTAATTAAGAAGGATCCATGATTAATTACCTTTTCATTGTCATGTTTTAAACTTGTTTAAATCTTGGTCGAACCTAGGATTTGACCAAGATTCAAATGGGCATAAAAATTCAGAAAAAATCGAAAGAATGAAAAACCAAAGCACATAGCCTTCTTATGTCATATAGTAAGCATTCAAGTTGATAAACATGGTCTAGACATATTCAAACCAGAAAAATCATGTATCTACCCCTAACCCTAAACTCTGTCTTATGAAGTCAAGCATGAAAAGAAGTACGGTGGTTTTGGGTTTCAAACATGGTAAATTCAAGAACCTCCCAAAAGCTTCATTTTAGAGTTACTAAGAGAAAGATCCAGACTTAATTACCTTATCATTTTCACATGTTAAACTTGTTTAAATCTTGCTCAACAAACCTAGGATTTTACCAAGATTCTCAAATGGGCATAAAAATCAAAAAATGAAATACCAATGCACATAGTCCTCTTATGTCATATAGCTAGTAAGCATTCAAGTTGATAAACAAGGTCTAGACATATTCAAACAAGACAAATCATGTATCTACCCCCTATCGACCCTAAACTTCGTCTTATGAAGTCAAGCATGAAGAGAAGTGGTTTTGGGTTTCAAACATGGAAATTTCAAAAACCTCCCAAAATTCAGCTTCATTTTAGAGCGACTAAGAAGGATCGATGCTTACCTTTTCATTTCCATGTTTTAAACTTGTTTAAATCTTGGTCAAATCTAGGATTTGACCAAGATTCAAATGGGCATAAAATAAAAAAACCGAAAAATGAAAAACCAAAGCGCACATAGTCTTCTTATATGTCATATAGTAAGCATTAAAGTTGATAAACAAGGTCTAGACATATTCAAACTAGCTAGAGACAAATCATGTATCTACCCCCTAAAACCCCTAAACTCTGTCTTATGACGAAGTCAAGCATGAAGATAAGTGGTTTTAGGTTTCAAACATGGAAATTTCAAAAACCTCCCAAAATTCAGCTTCATTTTAGAGCGACTAAGAAGGATCGATGCTTTTACCTTTTCATTTCCATGTTTTAAACTTATTTAAATCTTGGTCAAACCTAGGATTTGACCAAGATTCAAATGGGCATAAAAATTCAGACAAAAAATCTAAAGAATGAAAAACCAAAGCACATAGCCTTCTTAATTATGTCATATAGTAAACACTCAAGTTGATAAACAAGGTCTAGACATATTCAAACCAGAAAAATCATGTGTATATCTACCCCTACCCCTAAACTCTGTCTTATGAAGTCAATCATGAAGAGAATTGGTTTTGGGTTTCAAACATGGAAATTTCAAGTACGTCCCAAAAGCTTCATATATTTTAGAGTGACTAATTAAGAAGGATCTTGGATTACGTTTTCATTTTCATGCTTGAAACTTGTTTAAATCTTGGTTGAACCTAGGATTTGACCAGAATCAAATGTGCATAAAATTCTTAAAAAAATAGAAAAATGAAAAACAAAAGCACATGGTCTTCTTATGTCATATAGTAAGCATTCAAGTTGATAAACAAGGTTTAGACATATTCAAACCAGACAAATCATGTATCTACCCCTAACCCTAAACTCGGTCTTATGAAGTCTAGCATGAGGAGAAGTCGTTTTGGGTTTCAAACGTTTAAGCCAAAAGCCCCATTTCAAATATTTCAAACTTATTCAAATTTGGTTCAAATTTGAAAGACACACAAGTTATAGCACACATAGTGCATACATTCTCACACATACTGCACTAGATGCTAACCCGGCCTATAGTTTGAGGCCATTGGATGAGGTCGAAAAAAATCTTGGATTAGAAATGGGGTTGTTCGAACCCCGTAGTTGGATTTTTTGAACCTTGATCTGTAGTACTGGGCAAAACCCTAGTTTAACCTATTTAATTATAGATTCGTAGGTCGATTTTTCTACCTTTTTATTATTACTATGCAGCACATGTGTGTTTGCCCGTCGAGTGAAACTCGGAGGAAGAGGGATCACTCGGAAGGAGAGAAGAAGGGAGAGAATTATGGTGTCTCCCCTTTTTCGGGTGATGATGTTGACTTTTGTGCAGGGTTTGTCAGTGAGCAGGAGGTGCGAGCGAGCGAGCGAGCGAGCGAGCGAGGGCCGAGAATGAGAGAGATTTGTTTTTTTTGAGAGGGACGACCGAAGGATCCAGAAGGACCCACAGACTTCCAATACGCATCCTGATGCGTCTTCTCTTGACAAAGAAAATGGCTGGGAGTTTGCGTACCTATTGCACGTGACTTGTGCTCACTGAAGTGTGGGACCTCACGCATGGGCACCACACGTAAGTGACAGACCTGTTGGTGTAAAAACTCGGTTGATTATTATAGTGCATTAGAACAAAGTTTCCTATGGATTCAAGGGTAGGAAATCCAAGTTAACTCATTTACATGACATTATTTTTTCCATGAAGCAAAGTTAACGCACCTATCAATTGGTACATTTTGGAGTGACTAAGAAGGATCCAGGCTTACTTATTCGTTTTCACGTGTAAAACTTGTCTAAATCTTGGTCAAACAAAATTGGCAGAAAATTCAAAAAAAAACAGAAAAATGAAAAACCAAAGCACATAGTCTTCTTATGTCATGTAGTAAGCATTAAAGTTGATAAACAAGGTCTAGACATATTCAAACCATACTAATCATGTATCTACCCGCTAACCCCTAAACTATGTCTTAAGAAGTCAAGAATGAAGAGAAGTGGTTTTGGGTTTCAAACATGGACATTTCAAAAACCTCCCAAAACTTCATTTTAGGGTGAGTAAGAAGGATACAGGCTTCCCTTTTCATTTTCATGTTCTATACTTGTTTAAATCTTGGTCAAACCTAGGATTTGACCAAGATTCAAATGGGCACAAAAAATAAAAAAAAAGCACATAGTGTTCTTATGTCATATCATAAGCATTCAAGTTGATAAACAAGGTCTAGATATATCCAAATTAACCAGACAAATCATGTATCTACCCCCTATCGTCCCTAAACTTCGTCTTATGAAGTCAAGCATGAAGAGAAGTGGTTTTGGGTTTCAAACATGGAAATTTCAAAAACCTCCCAAAATTCAGCTTCATTTTAGAGCGACTAAGAAGGATCGATGCTTTTACCTTTTCATTTCCATGTTTTAAACTTATTTAAATCTTGGTCAAACCTAGGATTTGACCAAGATTCAAATGGGCATAAAAATTCAGACAAAAAATCTAAAGAATGAAAAACCAAAGCACATAGCCTTCTTAATTATGTCATATAGTAAACACTCAAGTTGATAAACAAGGTCTAGACATATTCAAACCAGAAAAATCATGTGTATATCTACCCCTAACCCTAAACTCTGTATTATGAAGTCAATCTCTAGGATTTGACCAAGATTCAAATGGGCATAAAATAAAAAAACAGAAAAATGAAAAACCAAAGCGCACATAGTCTTCTTATATGTCATATAGTAAGCATTAAAGTTGATAAACAAGGTCTGGACATATTCAAACTAGCTAGACAAATCATGTATCTACCCCCTAACCCCTAAACTCTGTCTTATGACGAAGTCAAGCATGAAGATAAGTGGTTTTGGGTTTCAAACATGGAAATTTCAAAAACCTCCCAAAAACTTCATTTTAGGGTGACTAAGAAGGATACAGGCTTCCATTTTCATTTCCATGTTCTATACTTGTTTAAATCTTGGTCAAACCTAGGATTTGACCAAGATTCAAATGTGCATCAAAATTCCAAAAAAAATCAGAAAAATGAAAAACCAAAGCACATAGTTTTCTTATGTCACATACATATATATAGTAAGCATTCAAAAGTTCATAAACAAGGTCTAGACATATTCAAACCAGACAAATCATGTACCTCCTAACCCTAAACTTTGTCTTAATTATATATGAAGTCAAGCATGAAGCAGAGAAGTGTGGTTTTGGGTTTCAAACATGGAAATTTCAAAAACCTCCCAAAAAGCTTCATTTTAATTAGACTGGCTGGTTAATTAAGAAGGATCCATGATTAATTACCTTTTCATTGTCATGTTTTAAACTTGTTTAAATCTTGGTCGAACCTAGGATTTGACCAAGATTCAAATGGGCATAAAAATTCAGAAAAAAATCGAAAGAATGAAAAACCAAAGCACATAGCCTTCTTATGTCATATAGTAAGCATTCAAGTTGATAAACATGGTCTAGACATATTCAAACCAGAAAAATCATGTATCTACCCCTAACCCTAAACTCTGTCTTATGAAGTCAAGCATGAAAAGAAGTACGGTGGTTTTGGGTTTCAAACATGGTAAATTCAAGAACCTCCCAAAAGCTTCATTTTAGAGTTACTAAGAGAAAGATCCAGACTTAATTACCTTATCATTTTCACATGTTAAACTTGTTTAAATCTTGCTCAACAAACCTAGGATTTTACCAAGATTCTCAAATGGGCATAAAAATCAAAAAATGAAATACCAATGCACATAGTCCTCTTATGTCATATAGCTAGTAAGCATTCAAGTTGATAAACAAGGTCTAGACATATTCAAACAAGACAAATCATGTATCTACCCCCTATCGACCCTAAACTTCGTCTTATGAAGTCAAGCATGAAGAGAAGTGGTTTTGGGTTTCAAACATGGAAATTTCAAAAACCTCCCAAAATTCAGCTTCATTTTAGAGCGACTAAGAAGGATCGATGCTTACCTTTTCATTTCCATGTTTTAAACTTGTTTAAATCTTGGTCAAATCTAGGATTTGACCAAGATTCAAATGGGCATAAAATAAAAAAACAGAAAAATGAAAAACCAAAGCGCACATAGTCTTCTTATATGTCATATAGTAAGCATTAAAGTTGATAAACAAGGTCTAGACATATTCAAACTAGCTAGAGACAAATCATGTATCTACCCCCTAAAACCCCTAAACTCTGTCTTATGACGAAGTCAAGCATGAAGATAAGTGGTTTTAGGTTTCAAACATGGAAATTTCAAAAACCTCCCAAAATTCAGCTTCATTTTAGAGCGACTAAGAAGGATCGATGCTTTTACCTTTTCATTTCCATGTTTTAAACTTATTTAAATCTTGGTCAAACCTAGGATTTGACCAAGATTCAAATGGGCATAAAAATTCAGACAAAAAATCTAAAGAATGAAAAACCAAAGCACATAGCCTTCTTAATTATGTCATATAGTAAACACTCAAGTTGATAAACAAGGTCTAGACATATTCAAACCAGAAAAATCATGTGTATATCTACCCCTACCCCTAAACTCTGTCTTATGAAGTCAATCATGAAGAGAATTGGTTTTGGGTTTCAAACATGGAAATTTCAAGTACGTCCCAAAAGCTTCATATATTTTAGAGTGACTAATTAAGAAGGATCTTGGATTACGTTTTCATTTTCATGCTTGAAACTTGTTTAAATCTTGGTTGAACCTAGGATTTGACCAGAATCAAATGTGCATAAAATTCTTAAAAAAATAGAAAAATGAAAAACAAAAGCACATGGTCTTCTTATGTCATATAGTAAGCATTCAAGTTGATAAACAAGGTTTAGACATATTCAAACCAGACAAATCATGTATCTACCCCCTAACCCTAAACTCGGTCTTATGAAGTCTAGCATGAGGAGAAGTCGTTTTGGGTTTCAAACGTTTAAGCCAAAAGCCCCATTTCAAATATTTCAAACTTATTCAAATTTGGTTCAAATTTGAAAGACACACAAGTTATAGCACACATAGTGCATACATTCTCACACATACTGCACTAGATGCTAACCCGGCCTATAGTTTGAGGCCATTGGATGAGGTCGAAAAAATCTTGGATTAGAAATGGGGTTGTTCGAACCCCGTAGTTGGATTTTTTGAACCTTGATCTGTAGTACTGGGCAAAACCCTAGTTTAACCTATTTAATTATAGATTCGTAGGTCGATTTTTCTACCTTTTTATTATTACTATGCAGCACATGTGTGTTTGCCCGTCGAGTGAAACTCGGAGGAAGAGGGATCACTCGGAAGGAGAGAAGAAGGGAGAGAATTATGGTGTCTCCCCTTTTTCGGGTGATGATGTTGACTTTTGTGCAGGGTTTGTCAGTGAGCAGGAGGTGCGAGCGAGCGAGCGAGTCGAGCGAGGCCGAGAATGAGAGAGATTTTTTTGAGAGGGACGACCGAAGGATCCAGAAGGACCCACAGACTTCCAATACGCATCCTGATGCGTCTTCTCTTGACAAAGAAAATGGCTGGGAGTTTGCGTACCTATTGCACGTGACTTGTGCTCACTGAAGTGTGGGACCTCACGCATGGGCACCACACGTAAGTGACAGACCTGTTGGTGTAAAAACTCGGTTGATTATTATAGTGCATTAGAACAAAGTTTCCTATGGATTCAAGGGTAGGAAATCCAAGTTAACTCATTTACATGACATTATTTTTTCCATGAAGCAAAGTTAACGCACCTATCAATTGGTACATTTTGGAGTGACTAAGAAGGATCCAGGCTTACTTATTCGTTTTCACGTGTAAAACTTGTCTAAATCTTGGTCAAACAAAATTGGCAGAAAATTCAAAAAAAAACAGAAAAATGAAAAACCAAAGCACATAGTCTTCTTATGTCATGTAGTAAGCATTAAAGTTGATAAACAAGGTCTAGACATATTCAAACCATACTAATCATGTATCTACCCGCTAACCCCTAAACTATGTCTTAAGAAGTCAAGAATGAAGAGAAGTGGTTTTGGGTTTCAAACATGGACATTTCAAAAACCTCCCAAAACTTCATTTTAGGGTGAGTAAGAAGGATACAGGCTTCCCTTTTCATTTTCATGTTCTATACTTGTTTAAATCTTGGTCAAACCTAGGATTTGACCAAGATTCAAATGGGCACAAAAAAATAAAAAAAAGCACATAGTGTTCTTATGTCATATCATAAGCATTCAAGTTGATAAACAAGGTCTAGATATATCCAAATTAACCAGACAAATCATGTATCTACCCCCTATCGTCCCTAAACTTCGTCTTATGAAGTCAAGCATGAAGAGAAGTGGTTTTGGGTTTCAAACATGGAAATTTCAAAAACCTCCCAAAATTCAGCTTCATTTTAGAGCGACTAAGAAGGATCGATGCTTTTACCTTTTCATTTCCATGTTTTAAACTTATTTAAATCTTGGTCAAACCTAGGATTTGACCAAGATTCAAATGGGCATAAAAATTCAGACAAAAAATCTAAAGAATGAAAAACCAAAGCACATAGCCTTCTTAATTATGTCATATAGTAAACACTCAAGTTGATAAACAAGGTCTAGACATATTCAAACCAGAAAAATCATGTGTATATCTACCCCTAACCCTAAACTCTGTATTATGAAGTCAATCTCTAGGATTTGACCAAGATTCAAATGGGCATAAAATAAAAAAACAGAAAAATGAAAAACCAAAGCGCACATAGTCTTCTTATATGTCATATAGTAAGCATTAAAGTTGATAAACAAGGTCTGGACATATTCAAACTAGCTAGACAAATCATGTATCTACCCCCTAACCCCTAAACTCTGTCTTATGACGAAGTCAAGCATGAAGATAAGTGGTTTTGGGTTTCAAACATGGAAATTTCAAAAACCTCCCAAAAACTTCATTTTAGGGTGACTAAGAAGGATACAGCTTCCATTTTCATTTCCATGTTCTATACTTGTTTAAATCTTGGTCAAACCTAGGATTTGACCAAGATTCAAATGTGCATCAAAATTCCAAAAAAATCAGAAAAATGAAAAACCAAAGCACATAGTTTTCTTATGTCACATACATATATATAGTAAGCATTCAAAAGTTCATAAACAAGGTCTAGACATATTCAAACCAGACAAATCATGTACCCCCTAACCCTAAACTTTGTCTTAATTATATATGAAGTCAAGCATGAAGCAGAGAAGTGTGGTTTTGGGTTTCAAACATGGAAATTTCAAAAACCTCCCAAAAAGCTTCATTTTAATTAGACTGGCTGGTTAATTAAGAAGGATCCATGATTAATTACCTTTTCATTGTCATGTTTTAAACTTGTTTAAATCTTGGTCGAACCTAGGATTTGACCAAGATTCAAATGGGCATAAAAATTCAGAAAAAAATCGAAAGAATGAAAAACCAAAGCACATAGCCTTCTTATGTCATATAGTAAGCATTCAAGTTGATAAACATGGTCTAGACATATTCAAACCAGAAAAATCATGTATCTACCCCTAACCCTAAACTCTGTCTTATGAAGTCAAGCATGAAAAGAAGTACGGTGGTTTTGGGTTTCAAACATGGTAAATTCAAGAACCTCCCAAAAGCTTCATTTTAGAGTTACTAAGAGAAAGATCCAGACTTAATTACCTTATCATTTTCACATGTTAAACTTGTTTAAATCTTGCTCAACAAACCTAGGATTTTACCAAGATTCTCAAATGGGCATAAAAATCAAAAAATGAAATACCAATGCACATAGTCCTCTTATGTCATATAGCTAGTAAGCATTCAAGTTGATAAACAAGGTCTAGACATATTCAAACAAGACAAATCATGTATCTACCCCCTATCGACCCTAAACTTCGTCTTATGAAGTCAAGCATGAAGAGAAGTGGTTTTGGGTTTCAAACATGGAAATTTCAAAAACCTCCCAAAATTCAGCTTCATTTTAGAGCGACTAAGAAGGATCGATGCTTACCTTTTCATTTCCATGTTTTAAACTTGTTTAAATCTTGGTCAAATCTAGGATTTGACCAAGATTCAAATGGGCATAAAATAAAAAAACCGAAAAATGAAAAACCAAAGCGCACATAGTCTTCTTATATGTCATATAGTAAGCATTAAAGTTGATAAACAAGGTCTAGACATATTCAAACTAGCTAGACAAATCATGTATCTACCCCCTAAAACCCCTAAACTCTGTCTTATGACGAAGTCAAGCATGAAGATAAGTGGTTTTAGGTTTCAAACATGGAAATTTCAAAAACCTTCCAAAAACTTCATTTTAGGGTGACTAATTAAGAAGGATACATGCTTCCCTTTTCATTTTCATGTTCTATATATACTTGTTTAAATCTTGGTCAAACCTAGCTAGGATTTGACCAAGATTCAAATGTGCATCAAAATTCCAAAAAATATCAGAAAAATGAAAAACCAAAGCACATAGTTTTCTTATGTCATATAGTAGCATTAAAGTTGATAAACAAGGTCTAGACATATTCAAACAAGAAAAATCATGTATCTACTCCCTAACCCTAAACTTTGTCTTATGTAGTCAAGCATGAAGAGAAGTGGTTTTGGGTTTCAAATATGGAAATTTCAAAAACCTACCAAAAGCTTCATTTTAGAGTGACTAAGAATGATCAATGCTTACCTTTTCATTTTCATATTTTAAACTTGTTAAAATCATTGTCAAACCAGGATTTGACCAAGATTTAAATGGGCATAAAATTAAAAAAATCAGAAAAATGAAAAACAAAAGCACATAGTCTTCTTATGTCACATATATATATAGTAAGAGCATTCAAAAGTTGACAAACAAGGTCTATACATATTCAAATAAGACAAATCATGTATCTACCCCTAACCCTAAACTCTGTCTTATGAAGTCAAGCATGAAGAGAAGTGGTTTTGGTTTCAAACATGGAAATTTCAAAAACCTCCCAAAAGCTTCATTTTAGAGTGACTAAGAAGGATCCAGGCTTACCTTTTCGTTTTCATGTTTTAAACTTGTTTAGATCTTGGTCAAACCTAGGATTTGACCAATATTAAAATGGGCATAAAATAAAAAAATAAAAAAACCAAAGCACATAGTCTTCTTATGTCATATAGTAAGCATTCAAGTTCATAAACAAGGTCTAGACATATTCAAACCAGACAAATCATGTATCTACCCCCTATCGACCCTAAACTTCGTCTTATGAAGTCAAGCATGAAGAGAAGTGGTTTTGGGTTTCAAACATGGAAATTTCAAAAAACCAAAAGCTTCATTTTAGAGCGAGTAAGAAGGATCGATGCTTATCTTTTCATTTTCATGTTTTAAACTTATTTAAATCTTGGTCAAACCTAGGATTTGACCAAGATTCAAATGGGCATAAAAATTCAGACAAAAATCTAATTAAAGAATGAAAAACCAAAGCACGTACATAGCCTTCTTAATTATGTCATATAGTAAACATTCAAGTTGATAAACAAGGTCTAGACATATTCAAACCAGAAAAATCGTGTATCTACCCCTAACCCTAATTAAACTCTGTCTTATGAAGTCAAGCATGAAGAAAAGTGGTTTTGAGTTTCAAGCATGCATGGAAATTTCGAGAACCTCCCAAAATAAAGCTTCATTTTAGAGTGACTACGAAGGATCCATGCTTACACCTTTTCATTTTCAAGTTTTAAACTTGTTTAAAACCTCGTCAAACCTGGGATTTGACCAAGATTCAAATGGGCATAAAATTCAAAAAAATAGATAAATGAAAAACCATAGCACATAGTCTTCTTATGTCATATAGTAAGCATTCAAGTGGATAAACAAGCTCTAGACATACTGAAACCAGACAAATCATGTATCTACCCCTATCCCTAAACTATGTCTTATGAAGTCTAGCATGAAAAGAAGTGGTTTTGGGTTTCAAACATGGAAATTTCAAAAACCTCCCAAAAGCTTCATTTTGGATTGACTAAGGAGGATCCAGGCTTACTTTTTCATTTTCATATTTTAAACTTGTTTAAATCTAGGTCAAACCTAGGATTTGACCAAGATTCAAATGGACATAAAAAATCAACAGTTTACAACAGCACACAAAATAAACATGAAATTACATCTAAATCCCTAACTTTTACATGGAGGACCCCAGGCTGAAAGCAAGAAATGCGATCGGGTCTTGAATCTTGATGCGTCTTCTCTTGACAAAGAAGATTGCTGGGAGTTTGCGTACGTACATCACGTCACTTGTGCTCACTGAAGTGTGGGACATGACGCATGCATGGGCAACACACGTAAGTGACATGGATTCAAGGGTAGGGAAGCCAAGAGAAAAAAACGAGAATTTGGACAAAAATAACCCAATCTTGCTAGTATGTCGAAAGTTTGTTTTTCCCAATCTTTTCGACTTTGGGTTATTTCTGTCTATTTTGCCGAAAAAACGAGGACAGAGACTGGAAACGGTGATGCATCTAGCTTCAGAGTACGTCAGATTAAGACTTCATGAGCAACACTAGTCTGACGTAAGTACAGTGTATACAGACAAGACAGGGACTAGACATTGCTACCCACGTCCCTCTGCGCCCCTTCAAAGAAATCATACTCCGTACTAGAATCTCGAAACGTAGGAATTAGTCTGACACGATTTCTGATTGTTTAATTCATAGGATTGCAATTTTCAGAATTCATTGACAATACATTTTTATACAAAAACAAAAAATCCTTCATTGTGTAACCGTATGTTACTACTAGTATTTCTTTTGGTTTTCACACGCAATCAAATGTTATTGGATCCAAATACCGTTGTTTCTCAATCCTATATATTTGGAGATGATCATCACTCTCTAATCATACAATTTTCATATTCCCGCACTTTGAAAATCTTGCGAATAATCAAAGCAGCCAAAATCTATGGTGTGTATTGTATATGTTTATGCCATGCTTAGTTTCATCGAATATTGTTTGGTTGCATCGCGGGGAAACCGCGTGAATTTAGATTAATTGTTGCATGTTTGTTTGTGGTGTGACCAACTGCTTTTGCAACGAAACAACCCCCCCACCATGTACGCATTGTTTGGGTCGCATGCATGATGTGTACAAAATGTTAAAATAGAAATAATGTAGGAATTGAATATGATTGCATGTTGAATTAATCCTATATGAGAGAAATCACACAAATTTGAATTGCATGTTCTTTGGTTGTAGTGCTACACAAAAAACACGTGAATTAGTATGAATTATCATGTATTCAAGAATCAAAGGAGCCACTGAGATTTGAATCCCACAAAATTTCTATGAATTTTCTTCGAACCAAACAAGCCCAACAAGATTCCAAAGGAATATAATACAACGAATCAAACAACTTCCGTTGTTGGAATATTTCCTTAGGACATCAATCCAATAGAAACTATATGATCCAGTTTCAGCGACAATCTGGTCGGTGTAGGCTCGAGGAGGCCAATTGTATATATATGTTTGGACCCGGTTGGTTGAGTGATCATGCTCGTGACATCCAGCCTGAAAGGTAAAATTCGGGCAAGGCCAGCGTGACGCCACAATACTTTTGAAATATTCAAAAGCGCGTAATATTTGTGAAATTTTAATAATAGCTACTACTTATGTGAATTTTTTTCGTTCATACGCTTATTGGGGGGTAGGCTAACCCTAATGGCCTCCTCAAGATCCCTACCTCTACCAAGGTTTCCCGAGTTCATCCACCTCGATGGGTTCCTTGCCACTTTCGACCATGTTGTGGGCATCATTTCGGGTTCCCGTACCACGGCCAGTCCTTTTCAGGAGTCCCGAACCCGATGCCATAATATTTGTTTGAAAAAAATTCAAGACCGCACAATATTTGTTGAAATAAATGAATAAGCATTTTTAAATAGCTAAATAAAAGAAGTACGAATTTTGAAAAATTTATTTTTTCTAAAACATTAATTGGAGCATTGACATGTTGAACCCACTTGTCGATTTTGCTATCAACATGACTAACTAGCTGATTAGATAACCAAGTGGTGAAATTTGCAACATATTAGACCACCACATGGTGGAAACTGCAAAAAAAATGTCCAAGTGGTGGTTTGTGCAACATATAGAGCAGTACAGTATATGGTAGTACAAGATGAAGAGGCCTCCAAGATGAATGTGCACTGCCGTGGGCCCGTGGTAATATATCATGATGATGGCAAAGGATCTTTTCTCTGCTGAAACTGTCCAGAGCTGATTTGATGAGACAAAATACAGCTCCACGGCGTGCAAGGACAGTATACAGTACATTAGCTTCTTCTCGGGTCACACGCCTTCACGACAGGTGCAGTAGTGCAGCAGAGACCAGAGAGAGAAGGCACGCCCGTAGTACTCGTATTATTGATTTCAATTCAAATTGTTTTTTTTGCCTGCTTCTCCGTCTTCTTCATCTCCATCTTCTCTGGCGACCCCGCCTACACCAGCAGCCCCTGCACCACCGCCGCCATGCCTTTTTCGGATCATCTCGAGCCACCTGTTTGATGGTACTAGTAGGAGTTGTGGACTTTTATCCATATCGCTCTACCAGCTGCCGCTCGCACTGTCCTCCAATACCTCATACCCAAACGCCAGCGTCCCACTCCCACACCCCCACACCCACTTGACCGCATCCTTCCAATGGCGAGATCGATCAATGAGAGTGGCAGTTCTTGGGTGTTTCCTGATGGCCCCCTTGAAGAAATCGCATCCCGATGCGATGTCATCACCGCCGCGAGCCTCGTCGGTTCATGCAAGTTTTATCATGATTCAGCAACACAAAGTGTAGCTCTGCCTGCATCTCAGCCGTTTGGCATGCCCTGTGTTCTTCATACTCACCAAACTGAGGTACCGCCCGCGCACAATCCCTTCTCCCGCGTCCACAAGTTCAAGCAGGAGGGTGCGCAGAAGGACAAGCAGCATGATGCAAAAGATCGCAAGGGTACCTTGTGCCAACTGACGCCGCTGGACAGGATCTCTTCCGATGCCGTGATTCCAGATGGTGGTACGGGCATGTGGGCAGGCGCGAATGGAGATTGGATCGCCCTTCTTGGCTTCCCCTGGAATTGGGAGCTTGTCAATGTGTACACTGGTCGCCGGATTCCTCTACCACCAATAAGTGAGTTTAAATCCACCCCGGATAAACTTGTGTTCGAGTCTAATGATCAACATCTTCAACTGCTGAAGATAGCTATTTGCCGAGTTCCAACAGCTGCTTCAAATTATACTAGTTTCTCTGTTCTTGCCATCTTCAACGCGGCAATTGCAGTCCTTCACTGTGCTTCTAGCAGATGGACAGTTCTTGACAACCAGTTCTTAGCGTACGGCTACTCCGATGCAATCATCCACAAGGGTATTGTATTTGCTGTAACTCAGACAGGCGAAGTTTATGCATGGAATCAACTTTCTTGGGGTAATTTTTCTCATCTCATATGATGTGTTTTCGCTATTACCTGCTAGTTTCAGATTTAGCTTTAGCCTTTTTCTTTTTGTTGTGCAGTTTTCGTGTCATGCCTGTACCTTTCCCCCTCTATATTCAATCAAAATC
This sequence comes from Lolium multiflorum, assembly GCA_030979885.1. NCBI lineage: Eukaryota > Viridiplantae > Streptophyta > Magnoliopsida > Poales > Poaceae > Lolium > Lolium multiflorum. Next base: position 263,940,944 of record CM061749.1, read on the forward strand.
AGCAGCGATATGCCTTTGAGTCAAAATAAAGTACTCCCTCCGATCCAAATCAAATTGACTCAGCTTTGTCTAGCCAGTGCATCTAGCTAGACAAACTTGAGTCAATTAATTTGTGCATATCTAGCTAGACACATCCAGTTGAGTCAATTAATTTGGATCGGAGGCAGTATTTTAGCTACATCATTATTCATGTATGTAATGAACTAATCAAGTTTTGCTGAACTGACTTCAAGCTGTGCTTTCCTTTGCAAGGTCCTTTGTTGATCAGCACGGCACCTATTCCGCCAGAACTTGATGAACAAGGTCGGTACAATCTTGGCTCCTGGTGGTTAGCACGATCTCCTGATGGTTCTAGACTTTTTCTGGTCCATACCTGGGGCGTTACTGACGGGCGGGATTATACTGGACTGGTTCGGATTTTACCTGCTGCTGCTACCTCTGAGGGTCGTCATGGTCGCACTATTCGCGGGTATGGTAAGGGTTTACTTGGCTGCGAGGTGTACAGCATGGACACCAGTCAGTTGATGCCACCGAGGCCATGGAGGAGGATTATTTCCCTTGGATCATATTCTCTCTTCCTTGGAGTGAACTATCCGATTATCATTCCAGTAGAAGACGGGGCAGAACATGACCGTCCAAATATGGCGAGAAGCAACTCTGTTTACACATCGCACCATGCAGTAGGCCTTGCATATCCTCCTTCTCCAGAAATTTGCCGCTTCAGTTTGAATTCTGAAGACTGTACTGTTGGTTTCCAAACCAACATTAGATGGACATGGCGGCAGGTTCCGTTGTGGCTCATCCCAAGCTTCGCCAACGCCCGGCAATGGAACCTGCCTTCGCGTCACAGGTCCAGAAAGAAGGGCTGATGTACTTTATGTAATACTCGTGTTGTAATGCAAGATTTGTATCTGTTGAACTATTTCATTTGCATGTTTATCTCTACCTAGGCTACTCCCTTTCCGTAGTTGTGTTGTACTATCTGTTGAACTATTTCCTTTGCATGTTATCTCTACCTAGGCTACTCCTCCGTAGTTGTTAAATTGATGTAATGCTCCTACAATGCACGCTACACTGGGCGTGTGGCCTGTAATGTTATCAAACACCTTTTGTACTCGTTCTAGTAAGCATTTCACACTATAGCTCACATAATTAAAGTACTCCTACAACGTATTAGTTGAAAGATATCTCTCATAAGTAAGTACCCCTCTTTGAGCTTATGCGAAACATAAATGACTATTTTAGAAATATATACTCTCGACACAAGATTATATTAAAAACAATGGTACATAGTTCTATTAGAAAAAGAAAGTGTGAATAGTAGAATGATGGAGAAGTGTTTTTTGAGGTCTGTGCATAGCTAGTGTTCATGGTGCAAAAGCACTTAGACTAGTCACAATGGGAAGTATACTAGTCTATGATACAACACCTTCAATGCATAGTATCATGAATTAGTATCATGCAATGTTGCGAAAAACCAATTATTCATTTCTTTCCAAATAGACTAGCTTTGCGAGGATGACAAAACATTTCTTTATTGCCCTCTCGTATGAATCTCCTCCATACATCACCTCTCATACCGATTGAAAGCCATTCCAAATCGTTGGTTCAAGACCATGAATACCAAGCCAATTTTGTTAGCTAGTTGGACCACCCTCGGATTGAGAACCAACGGTTGAAAGAAAGGTGGGCGCCAACTCATATTTTTTTCTCGAGAGTCCGACACTTGATGTTGATTGCAAAGTTCACAAAGGCCAAAATTTTGACATCCTCTTTGTGCAAGTCTTGCCACCATCCAAACTCGGTTTTGAAGTACCAACCAAGAAAAAAAAAGCTTGCACTTTGGAGGACCCCATGGACCATGAAAATTTTGAAAAACTTCCAGTAAATCATGCATATTTCGATTTATATTTTGGTGAAGTTTCATTCGATTTGAATCATAGGTTTGTGAGCAAATATATATTTAGTTTAAACTAGTGCTCGAGTACGTAAGAATCTATTTAATCACAAGCTAGTCATCCGAATGGGATGAAATATTCATAGATTTTAAAACAAGGAATCTACATATTACTGGATTTTTTTTCAAAATTTTCTGAATAGTTTTTCTTTTTTAGCTTCGAAATAAGAGATAGTTTGGAACGTTGGATCTCAAATGGATGGTAGATGGTGGGACACAGTCACAATGTATCTTGGAAGCATCAAGTCACTGAAGCTCTGTCCGGTTTCCAAACCAAGCTAGGAAAGGCATTGAAAATGAAGTTCTGCTCTAAAACATTTCTCATTCCATTTTGGTGCTCGCGCGGTTGCATGCTGCCCACGTGTTAAGGTACGTGTCTCTGGCATGTAGAGAACTACGATTATTGGCGAAAAATATATCGAAATGGAAACTGTAAAAAAAAGCCCTCTCTGGTCAACCTGATGTGACGAGACATCACTGCACCAAACGTCGTCGCAAATTTATAGATGGGTGGCGTGCTAGTCTACCAACAGTCAAATCGGCGCCCAGTCGCAGCAGCAGCCTAGAGTACTACCTAGTTTTTGCCCCTTGCATGTCTATCATCTTCTTCTTCACCCCGTTACAAAAAAATCTTCTTCTTCACCCTCCCAGAATCACGCGCACGCGCAGGATCTCGATCCCCACCACGCCGGATCACTAGTACTACTCCGTATACCTTTCTCTCCTTACCCCGGCCGGCCGCGCGCCGCATCGTTCCTTCCATAGCGCTCGCCCTCTCCTCCGAAAACCCCAAGCGCAGTTGCATCCGCCATCCACCTAAATCCATCTTCACGTGATGGATTATTCTAGGCTTTGCCGGGGCGGCGGGGACGGCCACTTGGAGGCTCTCACCGGCGACAACATCGACCTCATCGCTGCGCATCTGGACGTTACCTACACCGTCCGACTTGCTGCATGTTCCAGGGAGCTCTACGACATGATCAGCAAGGATGAAGGTAAGATGCACCATTGGGATGAACCCTGCCTGCTGATGCCTCCGCCTGCTTATTGGTTCGATGAACACTGGGACGTGGCGAGAGCATCTCGTCTGCATGATACCGTGTACGACCTGGTGCCCCTCGACCATCCTCGCCGTTCTGTCGCCCTGCCGTTCATGCACGACAGAAAATGGCTTGGCGCGAACGGCGACTGGATCGCCGCCGCCGATCATCATGAGTGGTGCCTCGTGAACGTCTACACCGAGCGACATATCCCCCTTCCATCCCTACCTGATTCGAAGATTCGTCATAGTATTGTTTCATCTCGACCTGCATACTCTTTTAACTGGCGTCCAGAAATTTATTTGTTGAAGATTGTAATCTGCCAAGTGCCCACAAAAGGTGGGAGGTACGCAGATTACAAGCTCATCGCCTTGTTCGACAAAACGATTTTCTACCTTGAAGGGGGTGGCGACTGGAGAATGCTGGAGGCCCTTACACCTGCACCTGATTATCCAAATTACTGTGATGCCATTGAACTCCGTGGCCACGTTTTTGCGGTGGACGAAACTGACGGCTCCACGTACTTCTGGGACACCGCAAATGGTATTTTTTCAGTCCTTATGTTGCATTGCATGATACACTGCCTTAACCAATGAAGTTATTCATGAACTACCTTGTTTATATTTTACCTTTCTTATATGACTTAATGATCACACCCCCTTTTGCTGAATATGAATGAACCGTTGCTTGCAATGAATTAGTAGTACTAATTAGTCACCAACAAACATAGTATGCTCAGTATGTGATTGCATTCCTGAATTAGTAACTCTACGCCACTGCAGAATATGGGTGTAATTAACCAGTATCTCAAAAGATAACGTGGCACTATGAAGGCACCCTTTTTGATAACCTTTTACACCCATTGTTTCATATATAACTAATTGATTTTGCCTCCAAAAGGAGGACGGGAGACCCCCGCCATCTGCATCAGAGAGATGCATAAGGACTTTCATAAGTATATGACTTAACGATCACATCCTTTATCTGAATATGAATGAACCGTTGCTTGCAATGAATTAGTACTAGTCAGTCATCAGCAAACATAGTATACTCCGTATGTGAATGCATTCCTGAATTAGTAACTCTATGCAACTGCAGAATATGGATGTAATTAACAAGTATCTCAAATGTTAACGTAGAAACAGAAAAATAGAAGAAAATCGTTTGTAATTACATGCGTAGCTTATATTTTCTAGAGATCGGGGAAAAAGCCTTGATTGGATGTACCTACATGCAGATCAAACAGTTCTTTGTTTATATCGGTGAACAATCTGCAGAATGGTATAATTAATTTTGTTTTTGATACATTTTTTCTCCCATTTTCTTGAATAGATTTCAGTTTCCCACAATTATCTTTCATTAGTGATTGTGACGTCCCCTCATTCAAAATAACTCAGGTTATCTTTTTCCTAATTCAGTGATATTTAAGTTTGAGTAAGTTTACGATTAATATCTACAACCTCATATATATATAAGATTTAGCACCTGCAGGCCTAACAAAGTTAGCTGCCTCTAGTCCCCTGTATAGTTCTTTCTTTTTGCTTTCTCAGTTTTTCGTAGCCTTGCTACAACCCTGTATGCTCTAATATATAATGATGCACGACTAGGCATGTGTTCGAGAAAAGAAAATCTAAATATCTTTTGTAATATATGAACCTATATTGATGTTTTAGATGTTGGTAGTATAATTTTCGATAAACTTGAACAGACTTAAATCAGTTTAACTTAGCACAACCATATAGCGTACCTTTTTTAGAACGCGAAAATGAGGTAAACAAATACCATGTGTACCCTTTACTATCAATAGTAGAGAAGAGATTATGAACCTTCAACTCTAAAATGCAAATTCTTCTACTGAATGGATAGCTGCATCTGATACCTATTTTGCAAATGTTACCAGACTTGGGGTTAGCTATAAAGAGCATTTCTTTCTTGTCAAGCTTCATGCACTACCAACACAACCAAAAGTCCGAACTGATCGCAAGGGCGGCAATCCACTTATACAATTCAACACCCCCCGTCACGTGTGATGGGAGACAAGTCAACATGTGGAAAGACTCAGAGGTATAGCTCAAGAGGCATATAAGTGGACTCCGAGGGGGCAACAACAATTTTAGGATAAATTGCGAAAGCCAGGACTCGAACTCGAGACCCTGGCTCTGACACCATGTCAAGCTTCATGGACTAGCCAACGCAACCAAAAGTCCGAACTGATGGAAAGGTCTAGGCAATCCACTTATACAGTTAAACATTTCTTACCCTTCGGGTGGTCACAGGGAAGCTCTCTAATAGATCACTTAAGACAAAGGGAATTAACTACAGCACAGGACTTAAACTTAAGATGATATATATTTGTCAAAATTTGAATGTATCTATATGCTTTCACTGTCTAGATACATCTGAATTTGGACAAATCTCAGACACTTTCGGTGGGACAGAGGTAGTATATAACTGTGTATACACTAACTAGTGTCTAGTTTTGGCGAAGTTTAGACTAGTTTCGTGGGATGGATGCAGTATAACTGATATATTGGACACTTGATTTGAACACATGAATGACCAATGTCCTTAGCTTACATAGTCGTATTTATACTGTGAGCATGAACGATGAACAATGCTGCTGTTTGAATATGGTTGCCAGTAACACCCTATTCGTCTCCATTTCTAATATTGCAGAAAACCTGATGCTCCCGTTTGTAATCCCGCCACCGGTGGTGGATGATCAGCAGTACGCGTGGTTCCTCGCTCCATCTGCTGATGGCAAGCGATTGATGATCATCCTTACAGTAAACAAGATTGGGATTGCCAATGCTGAAGTACCTCCTGACATTCCCTATGCTGCTAATGGGCTTCAGCTACGGCAGTATCCTCCTGTTGCCACCTACGTCTTTGAGCTGGATCCCTTATCTACTGCACGTGCAGGGGACTTTCTTTGGAGGCAGGTTAACAGCCTCAGCGACCACTCTCTGTTCCTCGGACTCAATTACCCAATCATTGCCAACCTGAAGAAGCGTGAATCCAAAGCTCCTGATGGCACATTGGTTCCATTCATGAGGAAAAACTGCGTCTACACAGCATACCGGAATATTCGTTATAATCAATACCCTAAAATTTTGCGCTGCAACCTCCAGCCAGATGAAGGTGAGACTGTGGGAGTTATCAGCCTTCCCAAGGATGGTTGGGATAGTGTCCGACAAGCGGCTATGTGGTTTAAGCCTGCTTTAAACATTGCCCGTTCGGTGTTACCTTTAAAAAAACAGTGACACTTTTTTATTATGCTTGAAGTGTTGAGAAGTAGTACACTGTTTTTAGTATGTACTAGTTTGAATCAGTTTATTTGAACACTGCCCTGCTTTTGTATTTCGTGTTGCCTTCATATTATAACCCATGCATGGCTGTTTTAGGATTGACTTTATTTCAGCACTATAATTACAATGTGTGTACGTCCTTTATAATATAGCCACCTCTTGTTGATCATAGTCATGAGAGGACCATTCCTATTTTTTTCGCCGCTAAAGGGTAAAGTACATCCACTGGCACGGGGGTGTGTTCGGTTCCACCCCATCCCCAAACCGAACATGCATCAACTACGAGCAAGGAAGTAGATGTGCGACCTAGGTGACTGTGCGGACCCCACATGTGAACCAAAGAAAAAAACATGTCAATACGGAACTGATGTACATACGACAACTCCTATATGATATGCGTATGTACGATTGAGCATCTGGAGGTGTGCTGCCACCTGCTTCCTCACACGAAGGGTTGGATCTTGTGTTTCGTACACGGATCGGACTGAAATTGTCGTGTGCATAGCAAGGTTCATGTCAATAAGGCTGAGTTTGGCATCTAAGTCTAGGCAACAAATACTTTTGGGTTCCAACGGCCATCTACAAGGTATTTGCTATAGGCCTACTTGCTCCGGCTGTCGAAGCCCAATAACTACAAATGGGCCTTTCTGCTCATGCAATGTTGGCCCTTTTCTAAAGAACCACAGATCCTATGATTGGCAAAAAACAAAAACACGGAGATTCTACATAAAAGTTGTTTGTATTTATTTTGAATTATTGGGTTGCAATTTTTGAAACTGCTCATGGCCAATATGAAAATCCTTGATCGCTCCATACCCACATAGATCACGGTATTTTCAAAAATTCATAAAGTGGATTTGAAATTTAAAACATATCCTAATAATTCCATGATTTATTCTATTAACTTGCAAGATCTTGGAGCGAAAGAGCTTGTATTAGTCTGCGAAAATAATACTGATAAACCTGTCGTTAACAAGAAATGAAGGTTTATCGTTCAGAGAGGATGCCATGTGGGACCCATGAGACAGTAGCGTCCTCAACGTTTCAAAGAAAAAGGCAAGTAGCCCGAAAATAGGGGTAAAAAATAAATCCTACAAAGGAAACATTTATAGTTCATAGAGGCTGACATGTGGGACCGATCTGCCAGCTGCATCCTCATCATTTCGAAGTCGGCAGGGATCAGAAGAAAAAGGCAAATAGCCAGAAATTAGGGGTAAAAATAAATCCAAAAAGGAAACTTTTATTCTTAATAGAGGATGACATGTGGGACCGACCTGCCAGCAGCGTCCTCATCGTTTCAAAGGCCGCAGGGGATCAAAAGAAAAAGGCAAATAGCCAGAAATTAGGGGTAAAAAATAAATCCAACAAAGGAAAGGTTTATTGTTCATAGAGGCTGACATGTGGGACCCATGAGCCAGCGGCGACCTCAATTTCAAAGGCGGCATATGATCGAAAAGAAAAAGGCAAGTTAGCAAAAATCAGTGGGTAAAAAAAATCTAAGAAATGAAACTTTATTGTACAGTCCCAGTGTGTAAAAAAAAGGCAAATAGCCAGAAATTAGGGGTAAAAAATAAATCCAACAAAGGAAAGGTTTGTTGTCCATAGAGGCTGACATGTGGGACCCATGAGCCAGCGGCGACCTCAATTTCAAAGGCGGCATATGATCGAAAAGAAAAAGGCAAGTTAGCAAAAATCAGGGGGTAAAAAAATCTAAGAAAAGAAACTTTATTGTACATAGAGGATGACATGCGGGTCCCATGAGCCAGCACCTTACTCAACGTTTCAGAGGCGGCATGAGATCAAAAGAAAAAGGAAACTGACCAAATATCAGGAGCAAAAAATAATCCAAGAAAAGTAACTTTTATTGTACATAGAGGATGACATATGGGTCCCACTTATACAAGCTCTTTCGCTCCAAGATCTTGCAAGTTGATTGTACATAGAGGATGACATGCGGGCCCCATGTGTCAGCAGCTTAATCAATGTTTCCAAGGCGGCAGGGGATCAAAAGAAAAAAAGGAAATAGCCAAAAATAAGAGGGTGAAAAAAAATCCAAGAAAAGAAACTTTTATAGTATAGAGGATGACATGTGGGTCCCATGAGCCAGCAGCTTCCTCAACGTTTCAGAGGCTGCATGAGATCGAAAGAAAAAGGCAAGTGACCAAAAATAAGAGGGAAAAAAAATCCAAGAAAAGAGACTTGATTGTACATAGAGGATGACATGCGGGTCCCATCAGTCAGCAGCTTACTCAACGTTTCCAAGGCGGCAGGGGATCAAAAGAAAATGGAAATAGCTAAAGATCAGAGGGTGAAAAAAATCCAAGAAAAGAAACTTTTATAGTACATAGAGGATGACATGCGGGTCCCATGAGCCAGCAGGTTCCGCAACATTTTCAAAGGCGGCATGAGATCGAAAGAAAAAGGCAAGTGACCAAAAATCAGAGGGTGAAAAATAATCGAAGAAAAGAAACTTTTATTGTACATAGAGGATGACATGCTGTCCCATTTTGCAGCAGAGGTCCCAACGTTTCAAATGCGGCTTGAGATCAAAAGAAAAAGAAAGTAGCCAGAAATTAGGGGATAAAAAAACTCGAAGAAAAGAAAGTTGATTGTACATAGAGGATGACATGCGGGACCCACGAGTTAGCAGCTTACTCAACGTTTCCAAGCCGGCAGGGATCAAAAGAAAAAGGAAATAGCCAAAAATCAGAGAGTGAAAAAAACCCTAGAAAATAAACTTTTGTAGTACATAGAGGATGACATGCGGGTCCCATGAGCCAGCAGGTTCCTCAACGTTTCAAACGTGGCATGGGATCGAAAGAAAAAGGCAAGTGACCAAATATCAGGAGCCAAAAATAATCCAAGAAAAGAAACTTGATTGTACATAGAGGATGACGTGCGGGTCCCATTTTGCAGCAGCGGTCCCAACGTTTCAATTGCGGCTTGAGATCAAAAGAAAAAGAAAGTAGCCAGAAATTAGGGGGTCAAAAAAAACTCCAAGAAAGGAAAGCTTTATCGTTCATACAGGCTGACATGTGGGACCTATGAGCCAGCAGCTTACTCAACGTTTCAAAGGCGGCAGGGGATCAAAAGAAAAAGGAAATAGCCAAAAATCAGAGGGTGAAAAAAATCCAAGAAATCAAACTTTTATTGTACATAGAGGATGACATGCGGGTCCCATGAGCCAGCAGATTCCTCAACGTTTCAAACGTGGCATGAGATCGAAAGAAAAAGGAAAATATCAGAGCCAAAATAATCCAAGAAAGGAAACTTTATTGTACATAGAGGATGACATACGGGTCCCATTTGCAGCAGCGGTCTCAACGTTTCCAAGGTGGCACAGGACCAAAAGAAAAATGAAGTAGCCAGAAATCAGGGGGTGAAAAAATCCAAGAAAAGAAAGATTTCAATTGGGCTGCATCTGGACATCTGGGCCTTCGAACTATCCTTCTGGGCCTTTTGATTCGTACAATTTCAGCCCACTCCAGAACATGGAAGTTCGGATTTTTCTCAAAAAAAACAGGAATGTCCTATGCTTCGCAAAAACAAAAAACAAGGAGATTCAAGATATAAGTTGTAAAAATAAAGATTTAATTTATCCGTTTGCAATAGCTCAGAGCGAAATACACTGTTTATTGTCTGCAAAATAATCAAGATATCACATGTTTCTTGTACGGGGAGGCTGACATCAGGACCCATGAGCCAGCAGCGTCGTTAACGTTTCAAAGGCAGTGGGTCGAAAATAAAAAAACAAAAAGTCAGTTGGTAAAAAAATCCAAGAAAAGAAAACATTTATCGTTCTGAGAGGATGACATGCGGGACCGATGAGGCAGCAGCATCCTCAACGTTTCCAAGGCGGCAGGGGATCAAAAGAAAAAAAGGAAATAGCCAGAAATTACTTAGGGGTCAAAAATAAATCCACCAAAGGAAACTTTTATTGTTCATAGAGGATGACATGTGGGACCGACCTGCCAACAGCGTCCTCATCGTTTCAAAGGGGGCAGGGGATCAAAAGAAAAAGGCAAATAGCCAGAAATTAGGGGTCAAAAATAACTCCAATAAAGGAAACTTTTATTGTTCGTAGAGGATGACATGCGGGACCCATGAGCCAGCAGCTTACTCAACGTTTCAAAGGCGGCATGAGATCGAAAGAAAAAGGCAAGTGACCAAATATCAGGAGCCAAAAATAATCCAAGATTTATTGTACATAGAGGATGACATGTGGGTCCCATTTTGCAGCAGCGGTCTCAATGTTTGTAATGCGGCTTGAGATCAAAAGAAAAAGAAAGTAGCTAGTAATTAGGGGGTGAAAAAAAATCCAAGAAAAGAAAGTTGATGGACATAGAGGATGACATGCGGGTCCCTTGAACCAACAGCTTACTCAACGTTTCAAAGGGGGCAGGGGATCAAAAGAAAAAGGCAAGCCAAAAATCAGAGGGTGAAAAAAATCCAACAAAGGAAACTTTTATAGCACACAGAGGATGACATGCGGGTCCCATGAGCCAGCAGGTACCTCAACGTTTCAAACGTGGCATGCGATCGAAAGAAAAAGGCAAGTGACCAAATATGAGGTGCCAAAAAAACTCCAAGAAAAGAAAGTTGATTGCTCATAGAGGATGACATGCGGGTCCCATTTAGCTGCAGCGGTCTCACCGTTTGAGAGGCGGCAGGGGATCGAAAGAAAAAGTCAAGTGACCAAATATGAGGTGCCAAAAATAATCCAAAAAAAGAAAGTTTTATAGTACATAGAGGATGACATGCGGGTCCCAAGCAGCAGCGGTATCACTGTTTGAGAGGCAGCAGGGGATCGAAAGAAAAAGTCAAGTTACCAAATATGAGGTGCCAAAAAAATCCAAGAAAAGAAAGTTTTATAGTACATAGAGGATGACATGCGGGTCCCATTTAGCAGCAGCGGTATCACCGTTTGAGAGGCAGCAGGGGATCGAAAGAAAAAGTCAAGTGACCAAATATGAGGTGCCAAAAAAATCCAAGAAAAGAAAGTTTTATAGTACATAGAGGATGACATGCGGGTCCCATTTAGCACAGCGGTATCACCGTTTGAGAGGCGGCAGGGGATCGAAAGAAAAAGGTAAGTGACCAAATATGAGGTGCCAAAAAAATCCAAGAAAAGAAAGTTTTATAGTACATAGAGGATGACATGCGGGTCCCATTTAGCAGCAGCGGTATCACCGTTTGAGAGGCGGCAGGGGATCGAAAGAAAAAGGTAAGTGACCAAATATGAGGTGCCAAAAATAATTCAAGAAAAGAAAGTTTTATAGTACATAGAGGATGACATGCGGGTCCAAGTTAGCAGCAGCGGTATCACCGTTTGAGAGGCGGCAGGGGATCGAAAGAAAAAGGCAAGTGACCAAATTTGAGGTGCCAAAAAAACTCCAAGAAAAGAAAGTTGATTGCACATAGAGGATGACATGCGGGTCCCATTTAGCAGCAGCGGTCTCAACGTTTCCAAGGCGGCAAGGGATCAAAAGAAAAAGGAAGTAGCCAGAAATCAGGGGTCAAAAAAATCCAAGAATAGAAAGAATTTTGGTTCATAGAGGATGACATGCGGGACCCATGATCCTGCATCGTAAACGGCTCGATCGGAGAACGTTGAACGAGATGGCGCGATCTAGAAAAAAACAATGCCAGAGAGGCTGCCATCTGGGCCCTACATCCCTCGGCGGTGCGGATTTGCGTTGACTCGGCCGGCGAACCCGAGATTTCGAGATGCACCACGTCCCGGGCCACCATACGCGACGTTTTGGCTTTCGTCGGGCTAGGTGGCCTCAAAAACGAGAAAAAAAAGTTTTGACATGCACCACGGAGGGACCAAAAATCGTCGGCCATGGTACACCAGCAACCACGGCGCGACTTCAACTTCGTCGGCCATGGCAACTTTTCTTGTAGTGCAAGAAAAGCGCGGACCTCAGTCTGAGTGGTTGGGGCTTTCCATTCGGTGACGGTCTTGATCTTGGCGGGATCTACAGCAATTCCTCCTGCAGACAAGATATGTCCCAGGAATCCTACTTCCTTTAACCAAAACTCGCACTTGCTGAACTTGGCATACAGCTTGTGTTGCCTAAGGGTTTCTAGGATAACTTCCAGGTGTTGCTCATGTTCTTCTTCGGTTTTGGAGTAGATAAGGATGTCGTCGATGAAGACAACGACAAACTTATCCAAAAAGTTCATGAAGACCTTGTTCATGAGGTTCATGAAATAGGCAGGGGCATTGGTTAATCCAAATGACATGACATTGTACTCATACAATCCATATCTGGTGGTGAAGGCAGTCTTTGGGATATCCGTTGCACGGATCTTCAGTTGATGGTAACCTGTCCTAAGGTCAATCTTGGAGAATACTGTGGCACCGGCTAGCTGGTCAAACAGGTCTTCTATCTTTGGCAAGGGGTATTTGTTTTTGATGGTGACATCGTTAAGTTTACGATAATCCGTACATAACCGATTGGCACCATCCTTCTTATCCACAAATAAAACTGGTGATCTCCAAGGCGACGCACTTGGTCGAATCAGACCTTTGTGTAACATGTCATCCAGTTGCTTCTTCAGCTCCACTAACTCTGCTGGGTTCATGCTATAGGCTCTCTGGGCTATAGGTCCTGTTCCAGGGATTAACTCGATGATAAACTCGATATCCCGATCCGGGGGCATACCGGGTAGATCATCCGGAAACACATCAGGGTATCGACAGACGACCCTGATCTGATCCAGAGTTGGTTTGGCTACACCTTGGTTGCTAGTGAAATTTCTGGGCAGTTTCTCAGACACATGTTCTATTATTATTCCGGTGCTACTAGTCATGGTGATGGCCTTCTTGGCGCAGTCTATCAATCCATGATGTTTCGCCATCCAATCCATACCCAGTACTACTTCCAATCCTTTTGTTCCCAGAACAATCAAGTTTGCATAAAATTCTATTTCATGAATTCTGATGGGTACATCTTTGCAAAATTTTCTAGCTTTAGTTGTTGATCCAGGTATTTGAACTATCATGACATGTTTCAAGCTGATTGGTTGAATCTTACTAGTGCACACAAAATCTTCTGTAACAAATGAATGCGATGCTCCTGAATCAAACAACACTCTTGCTGGTATTGAGTTAACAGAGAACATACCCAGCACCACATCTGGGGCTTCCTGGGCTTCCTCGGCGTTCATGTGGTAGAGGCGACCTCCACGGTTGTTCGGGTTGTTGGGGGCGAACTTCTTGCCGGTGGAGACACGGCGTTGCTGCTGAGCAGGTGCAGCGGTGTTGCCGGCGAGCTTGGCCAGCCTTTTGGGGCACTCATTGGAGAAGTGTCCCACAACTCCACATTCATAGCAGGTGATTGTGGACTTGTCCTTGGTTGCAACGGGGATGGCATTGCTTCCGGTCCTTGGTGCAGTGTTGGTGTTGTTGTTGTTGTTGTTGTTGGGGGCTCGCGGCGGAGCGCGGTTGAAGTTGCTGTTGTGGTGCACATAGGAGTTACTGTTGTTGTTGTTGTTGTGGTGAGGGCCTCCTGGCCTTAGGTTTCCTCTGCTCCGGTTCTGAAAACCGGGGCGTGATATCTGGTTCTGGGGTTTGTTGTTTCTGGGGGCAAAACCTCCGCTTGAGCTAGGGCGATATCTTGGGGCATTGCTGGGCCCACTCTGATTCATCATGCGGCGCTTGCGGTTCTCATTGGCCTGATGCAGTTTGCCTTCCATCTGGATGGCAGAATCCACTAGGGCTTCGAGGTCGGCAAAGGGAATGTTGACTAATACTGTCTGCATCTCGTCGTGCAGGCCGTTCAGGAATCTCTCCTTCCTTTTCTCATTGGTGTCGATTTCATCGGGGGCGTACCTTGACAGGGTGAGGAACCTATCGCGGTATTCTACCACCGACATCCGGCCTTGCTTTAGTTCACGGAATTCATCCCTCATCTTCTTGATTAAACCTGGTGGTACATGATACTTGCTGAACTTGAGCTTAAAGTCAGCCCAAGTCATCATCTGTCCTGCGTTCATGGCACGGGTGCTGGTCCACCAAGCTCTTGCTGTTCCTGCGAGATAGTGCGTAGCAAAAAGCACCTTCTCGTTCTCATCAACTCCAGCTACTTCCATGTTGTTTTCCACGGTTTGCAGCCAATCATCTGCATCTAAGGGCTCTTCAGTCTTGCTAAAGACAGGTGGGTTGGTGTTTTGGAAATTCTTGAGTTTGGACCCTGGGTGATCATGGTTCCCATGGCCATGCTGGTTGTTGGCCAACTGTTGCAGTGCTGCTATGGTTGCTTGGCGTTCGCTCTGTCGGCTTCCCTGTCCGTCATCGGGGTGCAGCAGTTGCATCATTGCATCCGGGTTCGCATTGCGATGCGGACGAGCCATCTGAACAGGTAGATAGATCATGAGACGAGAGGGAATTTTCTAGGGCTTATTTTGGGTAAGTTTAAAACTTAAGCTTAGAGTCTTTTGATGATGCACATAACACACACAAACATTCATTCATGGTAACAACACATATTACAAACTAACACACTAAGGGTTTTAAGAACCCTTCTTCTCCAATCTACGATACATGGTGCGGGATACAACTCACACCTACATAAGTGAAGCTAGTGCAACTACTCCTCATCGTCTTCATCCACATCGATGGGAATGATCCCATCCTCCGCAGACTCCAGAAACTCGTAGTCCTCCTCATCAGTGAACTCATCCTCCTCAAAGTCGTTGTCGTTGCTCAGGAAGTCATCGCCTCCCTGGATGTCCTCTCCATCCTCCTCCATCTCCTGGATCTGGTCCTGTTGGGTCCGGACAGTCACCTCCAAGATGCGTATCTTCTCGCGAAGACGTGTGATAGTGGCGTCCTTCTTGGCGCGCTGCAGGCGGAGTGACCTGCGGTCCTTGGCGAGTAGCCTGATGGCGTCGGCATGATGAGCCAAAGCCATCTGGGCACGGTGGGCGTGGACACGCGTCAGCTCCAGGTCCTTCCGGGTCTCATGAAGCATAAAGTCCAGATGCTCCACATGATGCTTGAGCACCGGGTGCGAACAGAGTGCCATGGGCTCTCCCATGGTGTCATGCCTCGCGAAGTGGGTGAAGCGGGTTCCCTGGAGTGCGGCGATGTTCTGTCCGCACACCCGGGCAAGTCCCTCCTGAAGGGCATGAGCAAGCCCGTCCACCCAGTTGCATGCCTTGAAGGAGAAAAGAATCCTCTCCGACATGGGAGGCTCCGGACTTCCCTTCAAGTCAGCGGTGATCATCCACTGATGTTCTCCTTCGGGGGTGTTGTGGATCCGGACTCCGTGGAACTGGGGAGGTGGGCGTTCGAGCTTCTCGGACACCAAGAACAGGTCTCACTCGAACACCAAACTTCCTCTATTTCCCAGCTCGTAGGACTCTGTCTGGGCGTAATGCTCCATCTGAAAGTGAAATGGATAAGTAAGTTAGAGATGTGAACAGGTGTGGCAAAATTTTAGATGGATTTATAAGGAGGAGCATGGCTTATCATTTTTGAAAAGATCTTATAGAGAAGAAAATGAGTAAGTTTTTCACAAATATTTACTTCATTGGTTTTAGAAACTAAAATTTCAGAACGTCCATTCTAAACTAGGGTCTCCTAAGGTCAAACAATAGCTCTGATACCAACTTGTCAACACCCGGATTTTTAAGTCCGGATGCCTATTATGTCATACATCGCAATCCCAGGAATATTGTTGTTGCGAGGCATAATAGTTAAGTATCACAGTCATCATTCATTACAAACCATAAAGTCTTACAAATTGGAATCACATGATCCATATTACACAAATAGTTGATCTAGTGATCAACGAACTGATCAACGAACAAACATAAGTTCATAGCGGAAGCGTAAGATACAAGGACTCTATAGTCCACAGGCCAACGCTTGACGTTAGCAGACTCCTAGTTGTTGTAGACTTCCTGATGACCGTCCTCCTCGTACTGCTGCTCCTCTTCATAGTCTGGCCATTTGAATAGCCAGGGACACAGCCGTGAGTACTTTACGTACTCGCAAACTAATACTAGTGTAAGTGCTAACAATTCTAGTAAGAGGGTGCTAAGCTCTAGTTTCTTTGCATAAAGCCAATTTTAGTTTGCAAATAGTTGCTAAAGACTTATTCATGTGCTAACTAACTCAAGTGGGAACATTAGTGTCATTCCCACAACTCTGTTGTGTTTCAATATAAACAAGTCACCATTCACCATTCATTTCATCAACATGTTCAAAATATAACACTGGAAACTGTATGGCCTTTCCAACCGTCCGTAACCGTGGACACGGCTATTCGAATAGGTTTACACTCTGCAGAGGTTGCACACTTGTGCCACAACATTTGATTTCATCCGTCGGGATTACCCCGAATCATCGTAACACAGTACGCGGATCATCAACCATAACCTTTCATTTACTAACCCTAGTATGAGCACATCTCCCCATGAGCTTGGCCTCCCGGTGAAGACCAACAACCTGGGAACTGCACAGGGCTTGGCCGTACAATTCACTTCAATTCACATCATTTCTCAACAACGGAGGCAGCCTTGGCATAACCCCTATGATGTGTGTTTAGAGGGAACTCATACTAAGATACATAAACTTCTAGTTAAGCCCTTACCCATAATCAGGTATTGTGGGGGTACTCAATAATTGGAAAGGTATCGCATCCAAACCAATATTAGTTTTTGATCAAAAATCACTATCTTCTCTTGGTCATATTCACCTTCAAAATTCATTTCATAAATTTCATCATCATCATTTCACCACACATGTTCCCATCTAGAGTAGTCATTTTTAATTTAGCACTAGCATCTAGGTATGAGGGGTGCTAAGTACTTTGCTTTGCTTCTAGGCTAATTTTGATACTCTTGTACTAATCTAACATTAACCCTATTGAATCATGAATCAAAAAGTACATGGATAAAGCAACGGTAAGTAAAGCTTGGAAATCAAACTGGGAAGTAGGCTCATAAACATAAAGTAAATGGGTAATGCTTTGCTCATGATGAGCTTGCACTTTACAAGAGTATTATCTTGCCTTGGTTGGGGAATTGGTCAAAGTGGTCTTCTTCTCCTTGACAGTAGACCTCCTCCTCCTCTTGATACTCCTCGGTACTAGCGTCTAAAATACGAATACGGGATACACAATCATCACACCAAACTTATTTACTAACTAAGCACACACATGATTTACACAACCTAAACTAGCATCACATATTATTATTGAGTTGGTGGAGGGGTTTGTCTTATTTAAGAAAAATAATTTCCTCTCATATTAACTTGAGTGTTATTTTCATTTATTTAGAGAATTAATTTCCTCTCATTATTCTATTAATATTTAATTTCTCTTATGAATAATATATGACCTAGGTTGACCAAAGTCAACCTCTTCATACTTATCATTTAAGAAAATGATTTAAATGAGGTGTAGCACCTCATACAATTTAATCCTAGCATGGTAAATATTTAGTATCATCAACTAACCACATGAGATCTATATGACCAGAGTCTCTACCTCATCTTGGATTGTGCATGACAAGATTTAAATGGGAGAAATAGTCCCATATGATTTATTGATATTTTTGGGACCATAACTTTGACTAAAATCAGCCATATAGTCCTTGAATTAATCTAGGCCATGATCATTCAAAGTAAGCATGGCATATTTTTGCAAAAACAATTAATACAAGTGTAATGTGATCAAAGGAGTTGGAATTAACTTAAAAGAATTTTTCGTTGATTTTTAATAATTATTCTAAGGCAGAAAAGTCTTTGTTTTGTTTATTTTCTCACTTTATTTCTATAATAGATCTAGGGTTCAAACCAGTGGCATTGTGTAGATAATTTCATAAGGTTTCCAAATATATAACATTTGTAAAATTTGGTTTGGTGGATTTTCTCCTATTTATTTTTTAATACAGCATCTGAGAGTATTCAATTAAATTCGAAAACTAAATTTGAATCGGATGGGCTTAGGCGGGAAAGGTTACTGGGCTAAACAGGGGAAAAGAAAATGGGCCGGCCCAATACTGCGTCCAGCGCAGCGGGCCAACTGACAGCGTGGGGGCCACGCGCCAGTGAGGGTTACTCACCGAAACGGTACGCGACGTGTGAGGCGTTGGATCAGGCAATGATCCGACGGTGAGGAGTTGTCGTTGTCGACGGCGAGAAGCAAAGGCGAGCACGGCGGAGGTAGGGGGTCGGAGAGCGCGTCGGAGCTCCGGTGATCGTCGGAGGGGTGCGCCGCGACGTTGTAGTGGATGAGGAAGCGCCTGGGAGTAGTTGCGTCGTCGGGGGCGGCCTTCTTCTCCGGCGAGCTTCGGCTACTGTGAGCGGCGGCGAGCTATCAATTGGGGCGAGGCGGTGGCTAATCGAGCATGGCGAGAGGTCGAGGAGAGGCTGTGAGATGAGGGGAAGCTGAGGGCGTGCTCAATTTGGGGAGCGGAGAGCTCCTTTTATAGTGGCCTCGAGGAGCGGCGGGTGGTCACGGTGACGATGGCGAGGTGGTGCTGCAGGCGATCAACGGCGTGGGCGAGGGCATGGTCGTGTCTAGGAAGGCTCAGGGAGCGTCACGGTGAACTCGGAACAGGGTTCGGTGGTCAAGAACAGTGGCGCTCGTCACGCGTCCAGGGCTACTGTGGCGGACGTCGTCGTCCTTCTCGACAGGGCACGGGGAGGCTCGTGGCGGTGTCTGGCGGTGTCCTGGTGCTGAGGCGAGTCGACGCGCGGGCGCTGATGGCCAAGGACAGGCTGAGGCGACGAGGCGTTGCGCGCTCTGGCGCGCTCTGGCGTCGCGACCATGCACGGCATGGCGTCGCTGGAGCGTTCTGGGCGTCGCTGTGCTGGCGTGTGTACGCGTCGGCTTGGCCAAGGGAGGGCATGGGCTGGTCCAGGAGAGTGGGGTGAGCGTCCAGGACATGACGGTGCAAGTCTGAGGTGACGGAGGAGTGAGATGGCATGGTGTGGCCATGCCATGCCACGGCATGGTCATGCCATGGTCATGGTGACCAAGTGGAAGGGTGGCAGTGGTTGGCACTGGTGCTGAGGGGTGTGATGGAGGTGCCAGGGGTGCAGAGAGGGCCAGGGTTGGACCAAGTCCATTGTAAAATTTCAGCATGGGCTTCATTTTTCACCCTGCCTGCAAGGTGTTTGTGGTAATGCCCGAAAGAAAAATATTTTCGAATTTTGCAAATCTTTTTGGTGAGTTGTAATCATATATTAAATGTAGTATATTGGAGGTGGTGGGGATCAAAATGGAATTGAATTGCAAAAATTCATTTTGCATATGATCTTCATTTTGATAAAAAGTTCCCACTTTGCTAGCTTGCCATTTGAAATAGAGATGAAATTTTGGGGTGTGTTCTTGAGCAAAGTTGTTCACCATGCTGTGGTCTTGGATGAGGTGTAAAGAAATGGTCAAGTGTAGAAGTGAAAACTCACAAACCAGGGGCTCAAAGTGAGCATCAGACTCAAAGTGTCCCATATGACCATAATCACATGTGAGCTCATATTTGTTTCAAATTTGATTTGAATGGTGTTTGATTGTTTCCAAAGTTATTAATATAGGTTTAGTATCCATTTACACCCAATGGAGCAAACCAAAAAGGTCTATATCAAAGATTTGTAAAAATGGCCTAAGCCTTATGTGTGTGTGAAAAAGGATTTTGGATAATTTCTTTTCTATTTTATTTTTATTTGACCTTGCATGATCAAGTGACTACTAATAGGGTTTTAGAGTGAGAGAGGACACATAAGCAAACATCATGGCAATTGCACACTCAAAGTAAATAACAAGGTGATCTTCATGCATGGTCCTATATGATACGAAAAAGTTTGGCTCTGATTTTTGGATTCTTGAATTCCTCTCTTGTTCCTTTTATTGAAACTTGGGATGTTACAGTCTCTCACCCGTCCAACACCTGTCGAGGCAGGCCAACCAGATAAAGAATTTCACCCTTGGTGGCACCCAGGATTTCCAGATGAGTTTCCAGGACCCTGAGATGATTGCCCCCTGGAAAAGGGTGTCATAGCAGGATCCAGCTGAATACTGTCCATCCGTCGTCCAACGCCAAACCAACCTGTCCGCGTCTCCCAATAGTTGGATGTCCCTGAGTCTACCCCATAGCTGGACGTATTGCCACAGTGCTAGGGCGCTCGGTGCACCTACAATATCGGGGATCCAGCTGCGGTTAACCAGCGCTTCACGGACCGTGCGCGCCTTTCTCCGGCGCTTTGGAACCAAAGCATATACCTCCGGCGCCATCTCCTTGATGGACTTGCCGTCCAGCCATCTGTCCTCCCAGAAGAGGGTGGATTCCCCGTTGCCTACTACCATGTAGGTAGAGGCCGCGAAGACATCCAGTTCCGTTTTGGAGAAATGCATGTCCAAACCGCGCCAAGGTCGCAGGGGGTTGGTGTGCATCCTCCAGATCCAGCGCACCCTGAGGCTGATGGCCGTGCGTGCGAGATCTGGGATACCCAGCCCCCCAGTCGCAACGGCCTACACACCCTCGCCCAGTTGACGTGGCAATGTCCGCCATTGGCGTCAGCCCTACCAACCCATAGGAATCCTCGCAAGATTTTGTTGACCTGCTTGAGTGCTTTCTTATGAAGACACAACACCATCAGCTGGTGCAACGGTATCGCTGCGAGAACCGCACGGATTAGCGCCAAGCGACCTGCCCGAGGCATCATCGATGCCCTCCAGGTAGGTAACTTGTCGGCTAGACGGTCTAAGAGGGGCTGGAATGCTTCAGCCGTCAGCCTCCTAATGGACAGCGGGATGCCAAGGTATCTCACCGGAAACGGCGCTAGCTGGCACTCCAGAGGCTCCACTAGATAACCTGAATCTTGTGCACCAGAGAGCTCATTTATATGTATTAATCCATGGTCTTTAAAGTGCTAAAAGAGTGTTGTACTACTATGTGCCACCATCCAGTAGGTCCTGCCGTCAAACCATGTATTTTGTTTAACAAATGACGAGTTAAACTAGATTTCACAGAAGTTAGGGTGTTTCAATGGATTTTACACGGAACGTTGATTTGACTCTGGCCTAATTTCCAGTTATAAAATCCATATTTACTTCTCCACACCAGTATGTTTGTTTTCGTCGGAAGCTTCCTTGACTAGCATGGGCATGCTTCTTGCACTGCCGAAGAAAAGACGAGTTATGGTGTGTTAATTGGATGATGTTCTGCAATTGGTCAGTTTGTTAGCGTGGGATATTGTATGGGTTTTAATTAATTGTAAATAATATTAGTTGGAGGTGTCTATTCACTTCACTTACAAAATAAACAATTTATCGTATTTTTGTGAAGTTATCTACTACTTTACATGGTTAATTTGTAAGTATTTGTCAAACTGTGTATATGTGTAATTGTTGCTAAAATATGTCCAAGTCGTCCCCGAATATACGTTTTTCCTCCTAAATTCTTTCCAGAAGTTTATAGGTCATTGTGACACAGTGACATATAAACTTCTAGCTGAATATAAAGATTTTGATTTTATATTTGTTTTTTTATCTCTCAAGTAACAAGGGTTATTGAGTAAAGTAGTAGCAACAAGTTATGCACATCTATCAAATCTATGGTTGCAGCAAAGGTTTTTATCTTTTACTGGAGAAGCTGTAATGAGAAATTGCGTATGTTGCATAGCCCTGATATATTTTCTTTGTACTGAGTACATATTGCACAGCTGTGTGCTTTTGTCATACATCTTCTGCATTTTTCTGTTTCATTGCACTTGACTAAATAAAAAACAGACCTTAACATGCAACTAAAAATGAAAATACACAAGCCAACATTTGAAAAATGTGAAAGAAAATATGCATTTTTGTGGCGACGTGCGCAGCAACGCGCGCGAGGTCCTTCTAGTCTTGACTAAAAGGGAACCCTCTAATGGAAACTAATTGGGAAACCTTGCTCTATGTACAAGTTCTTTGTTAGGAAAAGTAATTAGTCAAGGTAGTGGTAAGCACAGGCCTATAAAATAAATTCTTGTTTAACCTAGAACCTATAACTACATTCACCACATCTTGGAGGGATCAATATCTTTCTCTAGAGAGAGAGAATCTTACTAAACCATACATATTGTGTTAATGCATTTGCACCCTAAAAGTATGGGAAGTGAAATTAGCGTTATGAAGATACATGTTTAAAATTTTAGCCATATTTAAAATAGAAGTGTACATATGCACATACAAATATTTTAAATACAAAATAAGGCCCTAGACGATATCTCTATTGAATTTTCTAAGAATCAAAACATCCAAAACTGAGATGAGTTTAAAATATAATATGAAACAAAATCATAAAAGAGTAAATAGCGAAAGGAAAATGAAAATAGAAAATAATTAAGCGAAAGGGAGAGAACAACTAGACCAGGCCAGCCAGACTAGGCCAGTCAGTGGGCCACAACCCAACAAGCAGTCACGAGCGAGCCCACGTACGTCCTTGCTAAGATGCTGAAATGCGGGACCCACATGAGGATGTCATTATCCTCAACCTCTTCCTCTGCGAGCTCGACAGCGCGACGTCGTGACTTACTTTGACCGCCGCCCTAGTTGACCTGGATGGACGTCTACGACTCGCCCAGAACCTCAAAATAATTTCTACGATTCTGTCAATGCCATTAGTGCCAAGATTCGTGCATGAAACAAGAGACGACATTGTTGTTGCATCCTATCCATTATTGCCACTGTGAGGATGTTACGACCATCGCTGGCCCTATTAATACTCCATGAGAGATGCTTGGAAACCATAATGCTTTGTCGCCCTCTCAATATTTCTCTAATCATATCTATCTTCTACATATATTGAAACCATCATCACGAAGTCTTGTGGCTAGCCAGCGTTTATGTTCACCCCAAGCTTCGTGGAGTAACTATGAAGCTATGTCGTGTATTCTACATCATCTGGAGGAGCAGAGAATCAAGGGGGGCTTAGAGTGGAGCGAATCATGACGTTCCCTTTCACTGGTGATTCTCGTATTTCTCGGCCGTTTGCTCGTATCCGCCAACCATCGCCGGCATTTAGAAGCTCGTCAAAACTACGCTGAGAATGCGCTTCTCCCCAACCACTTATAGCATCATAGATTAGATTATGGCGTGATAGAGCCATTGAACATTGCACACCGATGTAGTACAACTCGCCGCAGATAGCTCCGTCAACAAAATCCCGGGGCGCCGCTACTTTATGGTTCAAAGTGAAACCCCAGACCCAAATCATTGCAGCCAACAGTCACCAATATAGTGATGTCACGCTTGCATTACTCAGAGCCTAGTCAGCTAATTTGACCTATTTCATGCCCATGTGGCAGTTGTTGTCACGGTAAAAGTAGAAATTATATTTTTATTAAAAATCCTCAAAATTGTATAAACTTTGAAATATCATAAATAAATAGATAAAAATCATAAAATGCTTATAACCTATCAAATTTTCGTACAAATAATATCTATTTGCATAAAATATAGTACAACATTTATGAGTTAAATAGAAATGCAATTGTTAAATATAAACCTTGTTTATGCATTTTACTTATTATAATTCCAAAAATATATTAAGAAGTAATAATTCGTAAATAGTAGCTAATACTTTATGAACTCAAAAAAAAACTAAAATGCAATTTTATTTTTGTATCTTATTATTGAGTCTTAAATTATCAGGGATTACCCTAAACAAATATTTTCCAAAATATTTTTAAATAATAAAATTAAAAGAAAAATCTGAAATAAATATAACTTGTTATTAAAATATATTTCCTAACATTAATACCTTAATCTATAATCGTTTCTTTAAAGATATAGCTAATTAAATGAAATTCCTAATTCAATTTTATAAGCACCTATAATGCGACTTTAAATCCTAGTAAATATTAAAGAAGTTCATAACATTTTTCTTCAATTATCTTAGTGCATTAATAAGTAAAAAATATGTATATTCATGTTCTTTACAAATCTCTAACGGAAATCAAATTGTTAAGTGACTAACTACTTTAAACTAAATTGTTAATTTCATGTTTTCGCACTTAGCAATATTATTTCATAACATTAAAGAATTTTAGTAAACCCTAAAAAAAGTAGCCTTTTTTCTAAATACTTTTCATTCATTAAGAATTATGTTCTTCAAAAGTTATACTTAAACACATAGAAAATAAATATGAAACAATATCTTTTAAGTCATTAAGTGAATAACAACTCCTTGTGTAATAAGCTTGTTGTCAACCACTCCTTCTGTTTCAAAATATAAGGCATATAACTTTAATAAAAAAAAAAGTCACGTTCTTCTAAGTTTGAGAAAGTATACATAAAAACGTGGATATCTAGAATACCAAATTAATATCAATTGATTCACCATAAAGTATATTTTATCAATATGTCTATTCAATCTTGTAGATGTTGATATCCTTTCGTAAATATTTGGTCAATCTTAGTAGGATTTAAAGTTTGACTAAACTTACACGCCTTATATTCTGGAATAGGGGAGGTGGTATTAAATAACCTTATATTGCTATAATGTTGCTACACTATACTCCTACACATTGCTTGATCATGTTCTATTGAATGCTTGCAAGTACTAGATAGAAAATAGAAGTGTTTTTCATGTCTTCACATTAAGTAGTAATTCTTTCGTAATAAAGATGTATGATAAACCCTAAAACAAATAGATCTTGTTATAGGCTTTATATTTGACTTTTATAGACTTTTAAGATAACCTACAACTCTAAAGAACTACCTTTGTGTGTGAAATTAAGTTAAAACTGCAACACACCACAATGAAATCAACAAACCTAGAGCTATCCATATTACTTCAGGGTTGGGTTATGCTTACAGTGTTTGTATAGCATGCTTATGCATAAGAGCATATTTATCAATCCTTTAAACATTATCCTTATCAGACGATGATGTCCTTTTCAGAATTTGGAGTTATATCACGTCTAGAAGCTATTGTCTGCATAATCTTGCAGTCAAAAGGACAAATTCACCACTTTCTCATTCCTTTGATGTATTTTAATCAAATTAATTGCAACGTATTATTTGTATCATTCTTGCACTTAAAAGAAAAAAATTATTAGTCTTGCAATTATGAATAGGACTTCTTTTTACACAAGGGTTTATGTTGACGGTGCAAGTTCTATTACAGCTAGGTATAATTTATATGGTATTAAAAATAAATTTGGCTAGTGACTCATGCATAGTATATTGCGAATTAACCATCAGATCTATATGGCTCCGAGAAAGTTAACTATATCTTCTTCCTTTCGCATATCAATGGATGACTAGACCTGCTGGAACCAGTGAGTTGGGAGACATGCACATCCCCATCCGCGGGATGAGTGGTCTTAGTGTCTATGATGGATTCTATTGGGTCAGATCGCGGTGAATTTATATGTTTCGGGTGAAGTCTATCGTGGAATCTAGATGATGCATAAGGGTGGGTATGCGGGGTTGTGGAGAATGGGCAGTGATTGGCTTGGATTTTATACTAGATATCAAACCATGGATGTTTGAATCCTAGCATGCACGGTTGGCAACCAATATAAGAATATCTTATGAGTAAAGTAACACACATTTGTAAAGTGTACTGAATTCTGGCTTATCATTCCCTATTTGGAAAATAACTGCGAATGTAGTAGGAAAGGAGCTCCATGAAGTTCTGGTCAACATACAAAGAGTAATCGATATAGGTTTCCGAATAAGATCAATATTTTGAAGAAATCTTTACAAAAACTTGCATTAACCAAAGGATTCTTGATCAAAGGTTATAGTTAGTGCATGAAACACCTATTCTTATTTATATTGAACTTGTTGAGTACACTCATAGTCATCTGTTTGTTTTGAATCCCTTGCTTAGATTGTGAGACGTCGAAGGAGAATCTCCCGTTGAACTCAAGGATGGAGGAGACGACTAATACGAGAGGCGGAACTAACTCAATAAGCAGAGTCTAAGGATTCAACATAGTTGCATCAATCATGGTGGAAACCAAAACAAAGCGTAGTAGGGACCAATTCTTAGACAATAGAACCTATTCCTATAGAGTTTTGTTGCAGCAGCAATAGCAAACGAACTAGTAATAGTCTATGAACTGTTACTTCTGCATTTCTATTTGCAGTTTTACCTTATTGTAACTAAGAGGTTGTGAAGATGTTTTGTAAAGGGTTAGACTTGTAATTCGATCTATAGTCATACCTTGGCTCGCGATGTTTTTGTTGTACCGCTCTGAGGGATATAAGTGGAACATTGTTTAATTTGTGTTATGTAAACGACTTACTAATGGCAACAACTCTGTTTGTACCAACCACTACTAGGAAAATGCTTTTGTGGCGCATTTAAAAAGGCGTGCTCCACAAAAATATTTATGTGGCGCATAAAAAAAATACTCCACAGAATTATTGGAATTTGGTGGCGCATAAAAAAATGCGCCGCAAAATTGAGGCTTTCTGTGGAGCATATTGATATATGCGCCACATAAATACACATTTTTGTGGCGCATATTGATATGCCCCACAGAAATATGTATTTCTGTAGCGCATTGCTATATGCGCCACATAAATGTGTTTATGTGGCGCATAATGGTATGCGTCACAGATATACACATTTTTGTGACGCATATTGCTATATACGCCACATAATTTTTTTTAGATTTTTTAATTTTAGATTTTTTAAAATTTTAGATTTTTTTTGAAATTTTAGATTTTTCAAAATCTTTCTCATTTTTTGAACTTTTAGGATTTTTCTAGTTTTTCATTAATTTTAAAATTTCATTTTTTTAATAATTTAAAATTTTATATTATTATTATTTTCTGAACTTTAAATTTTTTATTTTTGAAATTTTAGAATTTTTTTGATTCTTTTCTAATTTTTGAACTTTAAGAATATTTTTTGTATTTTCAAAAAAATAGTTTTTTAAAAAATTTAAAATTTGTGCATTTTTAAAATAATCAATTTTTGGATTTATAAAATTTTGAATTTTCTTTTAAAATTATTGGCTTAACAGGGTTGATATGGTACAAAAATCAATAAGAACTATAGTAGGATAATGGTAGCTCAATTAGATAGAACTTAGAAGTTGAGCTGCTTAGGATATGCAGTTTCCTACTAGTGAACTCGTTGGAACTCTAAGTGTAGAGTGTTGTAGCAAGCTTATATTCTCCACAAGGGTGACTCGAGGTTTATATCGAACTCTCGCGTATTGGTAAGGGTTTGATTCTTCTACTTCTCTTCTAGCAACCTGCAAAGTAAAGTTTTTATCTTGTGTCCCCAACTCCACCATGTGGTTGTCAAGCACAAGGTTTCGTATTAGTAATATGAAATATAAATATAAATAAAGTAAATTAAGGCAAGTAAACTAGGCAAGCAAGATAAAAGCAACGAAAGGATGGTTGCTTTTGGGTTGTGTGTGTGTGTGTGTGTGTTTGCAAGTGAAGAAAGTATTTTTGTATTTTCGAAATGATAAATGACAGAAAATGTAAAGTGTGATAGTTGTGTTGGAAAGGTATTTCTAATGGTTTAAAATGGACCGGGGTTTATGTGTTCACTTGTCTACTCTCTTTTAGGATTGTAGTGGACACAAACAATTCATCAGAGACATAATATTGGTGGAACTTCAACATGTGTTTGATAAGTATTTATATGGGCATCATGTCCTAACATAGAGATGATGCAACACATCTCTCTTATACTCCTCAAGAAAGGGAAAACTGCAAGCAATCTTGAATTAAGAATCAACAGAGTATAGGCTTAGGTAATTTGACATAATGTGATTCAAAAATATGCTACCTTAACAAAACAAGATTATCAGGTATCCACAAGATAATTATAGTACATGAATTCACTTTATACCTAGTGAGACAACAAAATAAAGGTAAATACCATAGTACATCTTGAATTTGTTGTCACTATTCAATCACTACCACCATGCTACTCCATCTAATACACACTTCTTCCCACGCATGCTCTTTCATAAAAGTTGGATCCGAACAAGTACTTAAGAACGGGGTACATGATATACATCTATCGATACATATTACACATAATAGGTTCCAATCTCATATATCAAATCATAAAATAAAGATCCATCACATATGAATTACATATATGACCATAATCATGTTCGACAGCTCATATGGTACTAGATCTATGAAGAACAAGAGAGAAATATATCAAGCTACTGCCACAAACCCATAGTCTAGAGGTGGACTACTCCCTCTTCATCATGCTCATGATGGTGGAGAGGTTGAAATATATCAAGCTCCAGCGCAGTTTCCCCCGTCCAATACTTGCTGGTTCTGGCTCTGTTTTGGTGTTTCAGTGTTTCTGCGGCACTCTCCTCGAGGAAGCCTCAGTGGATCCTTTATATAGAGGTTTTTATGTCAGACAGAGTCTGTGGCCGAAAGAATCAGGCGAATCATACGACCGGGTAGGGAAAGATTATGGGTGGCACGCCCATCCCAACTAGGCGCACCACCTGGGCTGTTTTGGCCCTCCTAGCTAGCCCTTCTCGTGAGGTACAAGTGCTACAGTTGATTCTCTTGACTAAATATTGACATCCCCATAATCCTAGCTCCGTTTGACTTTGTTTAGGTCCCTCAAAACTAAAAAAAAATACACAAAACAGGATTTTTCTGTCCTCCGAGGTTGTAACCAAAATAAAGGGGATCATTGGTAAATCCCCAAAATTCAATATAAAACATGAACATAACATCATATATGTTGCAATTATGTGGCAATATGTGTCAAACAAATACAAAGTTCATGCATGAATTTTACATGCATAACTTACGTACTACAACATTTAGTGATATGTCGGGTCAATGAACTTTTCCCCTTTTTTGCACTAGGAGGAAGGCTGCCTCGATTTGGGAGGACAACGTCAATGTCGAAAGAGAGGATTCTGGATCTGGGAAGCATTAAGCTTACCAAGGAAGCGCTCCCCACCGTACCCTCCACCTGCCAAGGGTGGTGGAAATATCATCGTCCCCGGCACCATCAGTCCTGGTGGGCTCACTCCGGATTTCCATTCCTTTAGAGTCGTCGCATGCGGCAACACCGAGACTCCATCGGTCCTCTGCAATGGTCATAGGAGCAGAGAAAGTGGGAGTTGGGCCTTGGAGTCATGTTGTGGATGGGCCTTAGTTGGGCCAGCAAGGCCATCCCTATAGCATCCCATTCAAGCCCACTGCCCTGCCAGCTACCACTCATGTGTTGGATGCATGAGACATGCCCCCAACCTTTGATCCTCTAGTGCGGCAACCCAGGTAACAACCTAGCCAGCCTTTAGGCCAATCTCATGTGCTTTCTTACCCCCGCCTCCGCTGCCACAACATACGTGGATTTGGATTCAAGTGGGACCTCTAGATTGCACTCTCTCCCACCCAACCAATATCTCTTTCGAATATATGTGGTTGTATAGTGGTCCCTATTCTTTAACCTCCCGCCCTTCCCTTCCTTCAATGGATCGTGTTCGTCCAGATGGCAGGCAGCTATCAAATGCTCCTATCACTCATTTGCTAGTTGTAACAAGCATTAAGACGAACGTGATATGGAGGGGCTCGCGCCGTCATGAGAATGAGTGGACACCAAAGTGGTGGATCAACGAGAAACAACACGCCTATGATGTGGCATTGTGATACCAGTCAGGCCCTTCCAGCCCATGGGATCCTAGCAATAGGGAGAATCACACTCTGCCCAAGAAATGTATTCTCAGACAGATCAAGGTAAAGAACCATGCCCTAGAATCCTATGCACCCCTTCCTTCCACGGATGGGTCTTCTTAGGGAGAGGTCCTAGACCCGAAACCTGTGGGTTTCAAAGATGAGACCACTTGTTGACCCATTGGAAATGTATCCACGAACTTTGGTGTTTATTCCATTATATTATATGATATTTGCATGATATGTGAGGTTCCTTTCATGTTTTACATTGATTAGGGGTTTTGGAATAAAGTCCCCATTTGTTGGGTTTTAATGCTGGAGAATAGGAATACCTAGTTTTGCGTATTATTTAGTTTTGGTGACCTTATGGACACCAAATGGACCCACACTTTTTGCCACATTAGTTTTTTGGGACATATCAAAACATGAGAAGAACAAGTAGGACGCCTAGTGGAGACCATGGCGCAACCAGCCCCTTGGGAGACGCCATGTTGGACCCCAAGCCTCCCATGACCCCTTTTGTTCAATTTTGACATTGTCTATTGATTTTTTACCTAAAACTACCTATATACTGACATGATATTGCAAATGTCTCAAATAGGTTGCCGTCAATAGAGAAATGCACGAAATAGAGAAGTTCCCACTAACATATGCAACGAAAGTTCCACCGAAGCTACCCTCTGTTGATCCTCCGCCTCCAGCAACATCGTCACCATCGCCACCATGTTAAAGAGGGAGTAGTCCACCCCTAAACTATGGGTTTATGGATGTATCCTATATCAATCTCTTCCTATGTACTTCACTAACTAAAGCCATATGAGTTTCCTACATGATCATGGTCTTATTTGTATCAGTTTGATGGTGGATATTTTTTATTAGATGAGTCATGAGATTCAATTGTTATTTCGTTATTGATGTATTTGTAGATGTATATGTTACCCCATTCATGTATTCTATGTATTGATCAAACTTGGATGAAAGAACCCGTGAGGGGGATGTGTGTGTTAGTTGGAGTAACTTGGTAGTATGCATGTTGAAGTGACACCAATCTATGTGTTGCTATGGTTTTTACCTTTCCATTGGTTACTTCTCTAGGGATAAATGATTACTTATGCTATTTTCATCTAGTGACATTCTAGGTAGCCTTGTTTTCTCAAGATAGTATTGTGTTAATCAACTTCATGTCGAAGTTCTTAATGAAACACTCCCTTTATCTTAATCTTGGTTTGATAAAAAAAAATCCCTACAAAGGAA
Organism: Lolium multiflorum; assembly: GCA_030979885.1. Taxonomy (NCBI): domain Eukaryota; kingdom Viridiplantae; phylum Streptophyta; class Magnoliopsida; order Poales; family Poaceae; genus Lolium; species Lolium multiflorum. The sequence goes on from CM061749.1 coordinate 263,972,142, forward strand.
GTATTAGTGAGATTTGTTGCAGTGGTGGATTCTTGACCGGTAGGCCTGACTGAGGCAGAAGAAGTGGAGAGAGAAAGAAGATAATGGTGACTATGCGGAGTATTAAGTAGTCCTGGGTGTTTGGTGTGTGCATGTTGCCATAATTAATATTAGCAAAGGGGCATCTTTTAGGACCATATGCCGCTGCTAAATTAGTAATAGTGTACCAAAAATCACATATGCCGCTAATAGCTCTATTACTAGTGGTGTAACTAGGAAAATGTACGCTGCTACTAGCTTATGTCATGTTTCATTACTAGGTGCGCTACTAGTATGTTTGTGTCTATAGCCATTTTCCTACCAGTGTGATATCTCTTTCTCCTTTAGGCTTGCCTTTGTTTTAGTTTTTAGTTTTTTTTTTAGTTTATGTTTTGTTCTTGATTTTTTCCTTGCTTGTTAGAAATCTAAAAACCAATAAAAATTTGTGTAGCATGTATTCTTGCTTACCACTATCAATAGGTGGAGTGCTAGTTCGTTTTGAGCTTCCCATTTTCCTCCACTTTGTGCATCACCTCGCTCAACCATGAAACCTTTTTGAATTAGGTTTTTTGAAGATTTACAAACCTAGATGTGTGTTGGTGTAGAGAGATTCCTTGGGATATTACTCATACAAGTTACGTAGTCAATATTACATGCACGGTTGTGCTTGAATTGAGGTCTAGTGTGAATAGTATATCAAAAGCTTCATATAATACTCTAAGCATTGGTCCCGTGGAAAAATGCAATATTGATTTACAACTTGGTGATTGTTATACTGAGCATTATTTAGGTACAATAAATAATGTCATGATCGAATTGCGCCTGTGGATTTCATTATCATGGATATTGAGAGTAAAATCCCATGGCCTATAATTCGTGGGTGACCTTTTCAGAACTACATATGCTATAATTGATTCAAATGAGGGGAATGTGTTTTTTTGGTGTCACAAAATAAGTGCATTGAGCACTTTTCAAATAAGGAGGGAGCAATGGAGCATTTCTCCCATGAAATGCGCACCTCCTACATAAAAATGTATGAATCCTAGCTATATGGCTACAAAAAAACGCTTTGCAGGAGGCAACCCGAATACTTTCTTTCAATTTTTGTTTTGAGTGTTTGCTTAGCTTTTCAAGTTATTTTTTTTTGCTTTTTCAGTTTTATAAGTTTAAATGACAAGTTCAAATCATATGAATTTTGAAAGATGTTTATAATTGCTTGAGTTGCGGTTTTCTACGTATTGTAGTTTACGAGAAAAATTCCGCACAAATTCACGTAGCTCGATATAGGATATAATGTTCATATTAAATGCTACATGTTTGTATTATGTTCAGATTTGTCTGATTTTTCGGAGTTGTGTTTCAAAAAATCATTTTGCGGCACCTGTTGTTTTTGATAGATTCTGCATTTAGTTACTTAAGTGGCTCTTTTGAGTTCCCGTTTCATTATTTATGTGTATTATGGTGTTATTTGGCTGGTAGCCACTTGATCAACTTTTTGTACATTACAATACCAGATTTATTTCGGTGATTGATCACACCATGCTATGTATCTTTGTGTCACTAAACCTGCAAAAAACAGTGGGATTGATAAGTTTTATAGTGAAGTTTTTTCACAGGAAATGATGGAAAAATAAATCAAGGTTCATTTAACAATGGTTTAGACCATAAGCTTGGGGATTCCCAAGGAATCCCTTACACTAAGACCAATCTAGGTTTGTACATCTCCAAACATTGTTTTTTAATTAAGCACTATATGGGAAAATTTATGAGCTTAGAGAATCTTTGTGAGTCTTTTTGTTTGCTTTGAGTTGCATCTCTATCTTTGAATAAAGACCGCCACTAGTATATCTGTCAGATTTTATACCTTATAATTACTTGAATAAATTTTGTTAATAAATGAAGATATGAATGTTTTGGAATGTTTTGATCATTGGGTATTGATTTATTATGAGTAAAGGGTGATTGTGAATCTTGTCATTTAGTGATAGGTCTCGTCAAGCCAGACAACCTTTCTCGTCGGGATAGTTCATTGGTAGTTTTGTTGCCATCAGAGAGTGGCCAAACAACCGCCTCCATCCGTCGCGAAGAATATGACGGTGAAAGATCTGAAGGATCCAATATAGGGTGGAGAAGCGATGGCTCATCGAGGTGATTGGTGATACGTCTCAAACGTATCTATAATTTTGGATGATCCATGCTTGTTTTACACCAATTCATATGTGTTTTGATTACACTTCGTTGCACTTTTACATGATTTTCGGCACTAACCTATTAACAAGATGCCACAGTGCTAGTTCCCTGTTTTCTGCTATTTTTGTATTTCAGAAAAGTTGTACATGAAATATTCTCGGAATTGGAAGAAACAAAAGCCGAAGTCAATATTTTACCAAAACGAACATGAAGTCCGGAGGGGAGACGAAGAGGCGCACCAGGGCGCCAAGACCACCCCTAGTCGCGGCCTAGGCCTGGCCCGCGCCTAGGGTAGGTGTGGGCCCACCAGATGCCCCACCGACCTGAATCCTCCGCCTATTTATACATCTTCTCGGGAAAACCCTGGAGACCCGAGCCTCCATCCACGAAAAGTTCCGTCGCGACCGCCATCACCGAATTCATCCCGGGAGGTTCTGAAGCTCTTCCCGACACCTTGCCGGAGGGGAAAATCATCGCCGGAGGCATCTACATCGCTATGCCCGCCTCCGAAGTGATGCGTGAGTAGTTCATCCCTATACTATGGGCCCATAGCACTAGCTTGATGGTTGTCTTCTCCACCTTGTGCTTCATGTATCGATCTTGTGAGCTGCCCTACATGATCAAGATCATCTTTATGTAATCCTATATGTTTGGTTTGTTGGGATCCGATGAATATTGAATACTATGTTCAGATTGATTATATATTCATGTCATATGTTATTTGTGATCTTGCATGCTCTCCGTTGCTAGTAGAAACTCTGGCCAAGTGGACACTTGTGACTCCAAGAGGGGGTATTTATGCTCGATAGTAGGTTCATGCCTCTAGTTTTCTAGGTGAGTGACTTTATAACTTCTAATATTGTAGATGTGCCGTTGCTACTAGGGAGAAAACAACAATGTTTTATCTAAGGGTAATTCTATTGTTTACTTTACACATTGCTTAATGTGATAGTCTGTTGCTGACAACTTAATACGAAAGGGGTTCGGACGATAACCTGAAGGTGGATTATTAGTCATAGATGCAGTTAGATTACGGTCTATGTATTATGTTGTAATGCCCAATACCAAATCTCATAGTAATCATCTTATCATGTATGGTCGATATTCTGTCCATTGCACAGCTGTAATTTGTTCACCCAGCATGCTATTTCTTTATGGAGAGACACCTCTAGTGAACTGTGGACCCCGGTCCTATTTCCTCTACTAATAATTCAACTGTAATCCTATTCTGTTTAATTTATGCAAACATGTCCTTCCATTCGATACGTCTAATCCTTTGTGTTCAGCAAATCGGTGATATTGACAACCTCACTGTAAGTTGGGGCAAAGTACTTTGGTTGTGTTGTGTGCAGGTTCCACGTTGTTGTTGACGCCGGTAGTGCGTCCTGCCACTAGTCAGCCAGCAACACCTTCAGAAGTCACGCATTTCTCCTACTGGTCGATTAAACCTTAGTTTCGTACTGAGGGAAAACTTGTTGCTATGCTCATCACACCTTCCTCGTGGGGTTCCCCAACAGCGTGTCCGCGTACGACGAGCACACGCCATCAAGCTGTTTTCTAGCGCCGTTGCCGGGGAGAAACAGGATTTCTGCAAGGGGAGTCTCTCATCTCCAATCTCTTTACTTTTTTATAGTTTGCTTAGTTTACTTTACTTTGTTTTGTTTGCTTTCATTATATCAAAAACACACAAAAATTAGTTTACTTTTATTGTTGTCTTTATATCTAAAACACACAAAAAATTAGTTTCTTTTATAGTTGTTATTTCTGTTGCTTAGTTCAATTTTGCTAAAATGTCTGCTCCTGTTATTATCTCTCCTGAGGAGATGATTTTCACTTTCAAACAAGGGAGTGAGGAGAGTTTCAAGGACGCTTGGTCTAGAATTAATAGTTCTTACATTAAAACTGAACCGAGAATGACTTCAAGTTTGCTCCTTAGTAGCTTTTATTTTGGTCTTATTCCGCGTTATAGATATGCTTTGGATACGTTAGCTGGAGGAGATTTCCTTCTTTGTGATGGAGATTAAGATTTTAATGCCATAAAAAAGTTGATTGCAACATATAGCTCAACTAGTAATTTCGATTCATCACTTGTGAGAATTTTTACTAGATTAAACACTCTTGAGACAAGTACAACTAGATTGAACGAATGTTATAGTATGCTTCGGGAGAAATATGATCAAGTTTCAATAAATTCTGAATCCACAAATTGGCTCCCGTCAGTGAAAGTTGATATAGGTGGTGACATTTGTTATGCTCGTTTATCTCTAAATTTTGCCTTATGCCTAGATATATTTACGAGTCTTTAAATCTTTGGGGACTTTCTGAGGGAGGAGCAGAAATATCTCTTACCAATAATGTTGTTATATTACCCATTGGAATTGCTGAAGGAGTGCATATTATTTTTTATAGGAAGAATGGTATCCACCGATTATCTTGTCATTGAATGTGTAGGAAAAGGACAAATCACGCTTGGGCGATCACTTCTAAAACTCCTGGGAGCAAGAATTGATGTTGGGGAAGGTATCATGATCTTCACCACCCCACAAGGTTGTTCTCATTGTTTCCCTATGAAAAAGCTTAAAAAGAAGAGAGGTATGCGCAAGGCTTCCGCCATTTATAATGTTGAAGCTTCTTCACTTGATAATACTTGATGCTCGCATTTTTACTGCGCCTAGCTGAAAGGCGTTAAAGAAAAACGCTTATGGGAGACAACCCATATTTTATTTACAGTAATTTTTCTTTTTGTTGAGTCTTGGAAGTTATTACTACTATAATGATATCTCCTTGTTATTTTTATTTCGTTTTTGTGCCAAGAATAGCCTCTAATTGGAAGAAAATAATGGTTGGGGCAGTTGATGCCCTAAAAACAAATTTTGTGCTGTTACCATAAAAATTCGTAAAAATATCCGAAGCGAAATTTTCAGCTTTCATTTTTTATGCATATGCCCCAGGTTATTATCTAACTTTCGTTAGTTGACCACTTTTCGAAATGAGCAACAGAGGATTTTCAAAAAAATCGATCTTTACATGCTATTATGTTTTAATAGATTTCTGCACTATTTGCATTTGCCTCTTAAATCTATTTCTTTTTGAGTTCTTATGATCAAAGAGCTTTTTGAAAGGTTGCTACAGTAGCTTATGCTTTAATAGATATTTGATATATGTTAGTACTGAACACAAGTGAATTTGTTTATTTTGATTGTACTAATGCTGCTAATGAAGAATTGTGCGAAGTTTTTGTATGAAGGAAGTTTTCAAGTGTAGGGAGAGAAGAATTATGGAATAAGATGAAGAATGGATAAAAGCTCAAACTTGGGGATGCCCCTGCACCCCAAGACATATTGAAGAGGTATGGGGCTGCCCAAGGCATCCCCTCTTCATCAACAAAGCAACATGTCATCTCTCTATACGCTATATTTTTATTGGTTCATACGCTATGTGTTGTTCTTGGAGCATCTTTATTTTTGTTTTTTGTTTTGTTTGCTGTAGCATATGTTGGATACCGGAAATTTTGTTTTGGAGAAAGACCCGCTCCTTTTTAATTGCATAGAACGCTCTAGTTTTCGCTGTTATTGTTCTGCGAGTGTTCTAGTTTTCTTTATTTGTGCATGGTTAGCTCTCTGGTCCATAATGTATTTCATCTCTGAGAGTTATTTTAAATAAGGTGATTGGTGCTGGTTACGAGTAAAATATTTCATGACTATAGTGATGCAAAAAAGAAGCTTGTCTAGACTGTGGCATAGACTTTGGCATGTCATGTAGTATGTTATTCTTGTCATATGCTTAGTATTTATTGTTTTATCATGACTTGTTTCAAATAGCTGAGAGTGCATAATGTGTCATTGAAAGAATCATGTGTTGTTTTTATCATAAAAGCATAGTATTGTGGTATTCTCCTTTGATGCTTTATTGGGTTGACTTGGCGCATGATTATACCATGTTATGACTATAACCAGTCAACTAAATCCTCTATGATCATTTAATTTTTGATTTGTAACATCACTTTATGCTTTGACTGATAATGTTTTGTCGCTATGCGTGATTATGGCCATTATTGCTCTCTTAGTTAGTCGCTTCCAGTCTTTTTGCTAGCCTTCACCTTTACTGAGTATGAGCTCTACTCGTGCATCCAACCACCAAAAACCAAAGTTGTCAATTGTGTCCACCATATCTACCTATATGTGGTATTTCACCGCCACACCAAAGTAAATTGCTTGTGTGCTACCGTTAAACCTTCAAAAATTATCACTTGTTTTGTGTAATTTATAGCTCATGGGAAAGTAGTCTAAAAAAACTATTGTGGTAGGTATTATGTATTATGCATTTTTAGTTCTTATAAGTTGCTTGTTGTGGGATAACCATGCTGTCATGGGGAAAACCATCAATATGCTTTTGTTGAATATCATGTGAATTACTATGCATGCTCATCTTGTTTGAAGTAAGGGAGATTTACCATGAGCTGCAAAGATTGGAGTATGCATATTGTTAGAGAGGAACATTGAGCCGCCAACTAAAGCCATGTTCACATGGTGGAAGTTTCATCTGGGCAAAAGTCCAAATATCTGTTGTCCTTGTTTTCCCGATATGGATGTCCAAAAAGTTGAGATACATCAAAATTGAGAAATCAAATGATATTCATCTCCTAGGACCTCTTTAGAAGAGGCAAGGAGGTACCCCTTTGTGACACTTGGTTAAAACATATGTATGTGATGAAAATCTATGGAAGTCCAAGCTAATTAGGACAAGGTGTGAGCACTATTGATATATTATGCATGAGGCAAGCAAACTTATAGGAAGTAGTTATGCATAATCCATACTATTTATCACTACCGTTGACATGAGTTGCATCTCTCAAAATAAATATTGTTAACACTCCTATTGCTTTCAAAATAAAAAGCTCTAGCACATGGGTAATCCCTGCTTCCCTCTGCAAAGGGCCTTAATTTCTTTTACTTTCATGTTGAGTCTTCATCTTCTACCTTATGCACCAATTAAGAGAGTATAGTTGTCATTCTTAGTGCAATATGCATAGTCCCAAAATTATTATTGATTGATTCATAATTGTGCTATTGCTTGCTCTTAAATTATTTGTATCTAGTCACCCTTTGAACTTTGAAGGTGTCCTTGCATTTATGTTTTGCTATTCCATAAGGACATGTTGAGTACCAATTTTTTATGTTTACTATATGATCATAAACACACAGCTGCTTTCAATGCACTATTATTCATGATTCTTTGTTTGAGTTACTCTTCATGTTATACATAGTTGCTAAGTTCGATTGAATTATATCGATCATGCCTATGTTAGAGTACTTAGATCCTAGCTCACAATGCTTTACATGCTTGATCAAGATTGTGTTGGCTTCATGTCACCTCAAAAATTATTTTGTTATCACTTACCTACTCGAGGACGAGCAGGAGTTAAGCTTGGGGATGCTGATCCGTCTCAAACGTATCTATAATTTTTGATGCTCCATACTTGTTTTACAGCAATTCATATGTGTTTTGTTTACACTTCGTTGCACTTTTACATGATTTTCGGCACTAACCTATAAACAAGATGCCATAGTGCAAGTTCCCTGTTTTCTGTTGTTTTTGTATTTCTGAAAAGTTGTACAGGAAATATTCTCGGAATTGGACGAAACAAAAGCCGAAGTCAATATTTTACCGAAACGAAGACGAAGTCTGGAGGGGACGAATAGGCGCACCGGGCGCCGGACCACCCGGCTGGGCCGGCCTGCGCGCCTAGGGTAGGTGTGGGCCCACCAGGCGCCCCACCGACCTGAATTCTCCGCCTATTTGTACATCTTCTAGGGAAAACCTGATGGGATTCGTAGCATAGAAAACAAAAAAATTCCTACCGCAAGAACGAAACACAAGCCAAGATCTAATCTAGTAGATGGTAGCAACGAGAAGATCATGAGACTAACCCTCGAAGATTTCCAAAGCCTAACGAGATTAGATCTCGTGGTGGATGTAGTCGATCACTTGCCGCTTGCAAAAGCGCGTAGAAGATCTTGACCGCTTGCAAAAGCGCGTAGAAGAACTTGACGTTTCCACAATCGGGCAGCACCTCCGTACTCGGACACACGTGATACGTCCATTTTGCATCATTATTTTATATCATAATTTGCTGTTATTCATTGATATATTTCATATTTAGAGATGATACTTATGTTATTTCACCTATTTTGCATGTTTCATGATTATTGAAGAATTATTCACCGGAGTCAGATTTTGCTGGAAAAAGCACCGTCAGGACACCATATTTCGGAAGATCAACAATTGACGGAAATTATATGAAAAAACCTATTTTTCCAGAAGACGAGGAGAGCCAGAAGGAGGAGCCGAGGGGGGCCGCCATGGGCCCCCCATAGGCCGGCACGGCCTGCCCGCGCCGCCCGCCATGTGGGGAGGGGGCCCACAGCCCCCTCGGCCTCTCCTTCGCGTACATCTTCATCCCGAAAACCTAAGGCACGGGAGTTACGGAGAATTGACAGAGCCGCCTCTGCGGGGCGGAGAGACACCAGAGAGAAAAGAGCTCTCCAGCGGGCAGGAATCACCATCATCATCTCCACCATCTACACCGCCATCTCGTCACCGCTGTAACATCTAGGGTTGAATCTTGATTGTTTGATAGGGAAACTTTCCCGGTGTCGATTACTACTTGTTATTGATGCTATTGAGTGAAACCATTGAACCAAGGTTTATGTTCAGATTGTTATTCATCATCATATCACCTCTGATTATGTTCCATATGATGTCTCGTGAGTAGTTCGTTTAGTTCTTGAGGACATGGGTGAAATCTAGATGTTAGTAGTGAACTATGTTGAGTAATATTTAATGGTTTGATATTTAAGTTGTGGTGTTATTCTTCTAGTGGTGTCATGTGAACGTCGACTACATGATACTTCACCTTTATGGGCCTAGGGGAGTACATTTTGTATTCGTTTGCTAATTGTGGGGTTGCCCGAGTGACAGAAACCTAGACCCCCGTTAGTATATCGATGCAGGAGGGATAGCAGGATCTCAGAGTTTAAGGCTGTGGTTAGATTTATCTTAATTACTTTCTTGTATTTGCGGATGCTTGCAAGGGGTATAATCACAAGTATGTATTAGTCCTAGGAAGGGCGGTGCATTAGCATAGGTTCACCCACACAACACTTATCAAAACAATGAAGATTAATCAACTATATGAAGCGAAAGCACTAGACTAAAATCCCCGTGTCCTCAAGAACTTTTGGTCATTATAAGTAAACAAACCGGCTTGTCCTTTGTGCTAAAAAGGATTGGGCCACTCGCTGCAATTATTTCTCTCGCATTTTATTTACTTGTACTTTATTTATCTGCTATATCAAAACCCCCTGAATACTTGTCTGTGAGCATTTACAGTGAATCCTTCATCAAAACTGCTTGTCAACACCTTCTGCTCCTCGTTGGGTTCGACACTCTTATTTATCGAAAGTACTACGATACGCCTATACTTGTGGGTCATCAAGACTATTTTCTGGCGCCGTGGGGAGTGAAGCGCAATTGGTAAGTGGAATTGGTAAGGAAACTTTTACTGTACGTGCTGATTTTGTTTCTGCTTGCTTATAAGTCATTATGGAGAGATCCTCCCTTGAATTTCTATTTGGGAAATCTACTACTACTGCAACGGTAGTGGATGAGGCGCCAGGTGAGGAAGTAATACCATATAAAATACCTATGAAAATTATTGAACGTGTTGTGGATAACCGCTATGAAGGGGATGGAACTGTTCATCCTGGAGATCATTTACTATTTTTACATGAATTATGCGGGTTATTCAAGTGTGCAGGTATTTCAATGGATGAAGTTAGGAAGAAATTATTTGTTATGTCGCTATCTGGTAAAGCGGCGCATTGGTATAAACTGCTGAAGGATGGGCGTTCTCTTGATTGGAAGGATATTGTGCCTCTATTTTATTCCAAATTCTATCCTCCAAGTGAAATTCACAAAGACCGCAACCGTATATATAATTTCTGGCCTCATGATGGAGAGAGTATTGCCCAAGCGTGGGGAGATTGAAGTCTTTGATGCTCAAATGCCCCATTCATGAGCTCGCTGGTAATATTATCATTGATAATTTCTATGCAAGACTTTCTTTTCAAGATAAAACCTTGCTGGATACTGCTTGTTCTGGATCATTCACGCGCAATAAAGAAGAGTTTAAATGGGACCTTCTTGATCGAATCCAAGAAAATACTGAAGGATGGGAGAATGACAAAGGTAGAGTGTCGGTATAAATTATGATTATGAATGCATTGAAACTTTTATGGATACTGATGAATATCGTAATATAAGTGCTACATATGGTCTTGACTCTCAAGTGGTTGCAAATATTTATAAAGCCTTTGCTTCTTATTTTGAATTGCCTAGGAAGAATTTTGATAAGTATCATGAACCTTATAAAGATAAAACTGATTCACCTAAAGGTAAATGTATTGAAATTAAAACTTTTGATCATGTTCTTCCTGAAGCTTATATTGAAAAAACTCCTTTCCCTGCTAAAATGAAGGAGTATTCTGTTATAACTAGTGTAGTTAATAAAAGTGCAAAGAAACCTATAGAACATGAAGAACAAATAAAGGTTGAACCTGCTGTTGCAATAGTTAAAGATCTTGTGACTAAAAATGTGGAAGATGGTCATATTATTTTTTGTGAAGATGCTTCTAATATTGTTTCGCATCCTAATAAGTATAGGAAAGCCAGTGTTCCTGTGCTCTCTGTTCGAATTGGTGATCATTGCTATTATGGTTTATGCGATATTGGTGCAAGTATTAGTGCCATTCCTTATGAGCTCTACACGGAAATCATGCATGAAATTGGTTCTTGTGAACTAGAAGATATTGATGTGGTTATTCGGCTAGCTAATAGAGAAACTATCTCTCCCATTGGTATTGTTCGAGATGTGGAAGTTCTATGTGGTAAGATTAAATATCCTGCTGACTTTTTGGTACTTGGTTTTGCTGCTAGTAAGTCTTGTCCTATTATTTTTGGTAGACCTTTTTTGAATACTTGTGGAGTTATTATAGATTGCAAGAAAGAGAAAATTGTTACTAAATTTGCTGGTGAATCTTATGAGTTTAACTTCTCTAAATTTGCCAAAACTCCTTATAAAGCTGATTTGCCTAATGATGATTTTAGAGTTTAACAGTGTGCATCTATTGCTCTTGCTCCTAATAATCCTTTGCAGCAACATTTGGAGAATAGTGAGAGTGAAGTTTTAGGGAAGAAAGGGATGAGCTTGATGAAATTTTCCTTCGTCAACCTATTCTTAAACATGACTTACCTGTTGAAGATCTAGGTGTAACACCACCACCAAAGGAACATCCTGTATTTGATTTGAAACCATTACCTGATAATCTTAAGTATGCTTATATTGATGATAAGAAAACATATCCTGTTATTATTAGTGCTAAGCTTTCAGATATTGAGGAAGAAAGGTTATTGGAAATATTGAAGCTACTACTCTTGATGACTTGAAGGGGATTTCTCCCGCTATTTGCCAACATGCAATCAATATAGAAGATGGTGAAAAACCTGTTGTTGAACATCAGCGTCGTCTAATTCCCAAGATGAAGGATGTGGTAAGAAATGAGGTATTAAAACTTCTTGAAGCAGGTATTATATATCCTATTGCTGATAGTAGATGGGTTAGTCATGTGCATTGTGTTCCTAAGAAGGGAGGAATAACTGTTGTGCCTAATGATAATGATGAGCTTATTCCTCAAAGAGTAGTTGTAGGGTATAGAATGTGCATTGATTTTTGAAAAGTTAATAAAGTTACTAAGAAATATCATTACCCTTTACCTTTTATTGATCAAATGTTAGAAAGGTTGTCTAAAAATACTCATTTCTGCTTTCTTGATGGATATTCTGGGTTTTCACAAATTGTTGTTAGAGCTAAAGATCAAGAGAAACAACTTTCACTTGTCCCTATGGAACTTATGCTTATAGGCGTATGCCTTTTGGTTTATGTAATGCTCCTGCTACTTTCCAAAGATGCATGTCTGCTATTTTTCATGGCTTTTGTGAAAAAAAATGTTGAGGTATTCATGGATGATTTTTCTGTCTATGGGAATTCTTTTGATAATTGCTTGCGAAACCTTGATAAAGTTTTGTAGAGATGTGAAGAAACTAACCTTGTTCTTAATTGGGAGAAATGCCACTTTATGGTTAATGAAGGAATTGTATTGGGACATAAAATTTCCGAGAGAGGTATTGAAGTTGATAGAGCTAAAGTTGAAGCAATTGAGAAGATGCCCTGTCCTAGGGATGTTAAAGGTATTCGTAGTATTCTTGGTCATGCTGGTTTTATAGGAGGTTTATTAAAGATTTCTCTAAAATTTCAAAGCCTCTTACTAATCTTCTTCAAAAAGATGTACCTTTCGTTTTTGATGATGATTGTAAGGAAGCCTTTGAAACTCTAAAGAAAGCCTTAACAACTGCTCCTGTGGTTGAACCTCCTGATTGGAATTTGCCTGTTGAAATTATGTGTGATGCTAGTGATTTTGTTGTAGGTGCTGTCCTTAGACAGCAAGTAGATAAAAAATTAAATGTTATTCATTATGCTAGTAAAACTCTAGATGCTGCTCAAAGAATTATGCTACAACTGAGAAAGAGTTATTAGCCGTAATTTTTGCATGTGACAAGTTTAGATCCTATATTGTTGATTCAAAGGTTATAGTTCATACTAATCATGCTGCAATTATGTACCTTATGGAAAAGAAAGATGCTAAGCCAAGGCTTATTAGATGGGTGCTTCTTTTGCAAGAATTTGATTTACATATTGTAGATAGGAAAGGTGCTGATAATCCTGTTGCTTGATAATTTGTCTAGATTGGAAAATATTGCTTATGATCCTGTTCCTGTTGATAGTTTTCCGAATGAACAATTGGCTGTAATAAAGGTGAGTTCGCGAGATAGTCCTTGGTATGTGATTATGCTAACTTTATTGTTTCGAAGTACTTGCCTCCAACCAGCTCAGCAAAGGAGGAAACACTTTTATGATTTGAGGCATTATTTTTGGGATGACGACCCACACTTATATAAAGAAGGAGTGGATGGTATTATGCGAAGATGTGTCCCAGAATATGAACAACAAGAGATATTGAGTAAATGTCATGGTAGTGTTTATGGAGGACACCACGCCGGAGATAGAACCGCACAAAAGGTTCTACAATCAGGTTTTTATTGGCCAACACTTTTTAAAGATGCAAGGAAGTTTATCTTATCTTGTGATGAATGTCAAAGAGTTGGTAATATCTCTAGACGCAATGAAATGCCTATGAATTATACTCTTGTTATTGAACCATTTGATTGTTGGGGATTTGACTTCATGGGTCCTTTCCCTTCTTCAAAAGGTAACACTCATATACTTGTCGCTGTTGATTATGTTACTAAATGGGTGGAAGCCATACCTACAAAAAGTGTTGATGGTGAGACCTCTTTAAAAATGCTTTTAGATGTTATTTTTCCTAGATTTGGAGTACCTAGATATATTATGACTGATGGAGGTTCTCACTTTATTCATGGTGGTTTTAGAAAAACTCTTGCTAGATATGGTATTAATCATAGAATTGCTTCAGCTTATCATCCTCAAACTAGTGGGCAAGTAGAATTATCAAATAGAGAAATTAAATCTATCTTGCAAAAGACTGTTAATAAATCTAAAAAAAATTGGGCTAGTAAGTTAAAGGAAGCATTGTGGGCTTATAGAACTGCTTATAAAAATCCTATGGGAATGTCTCCTTATAAAATGGTTTATGGAAAAGCTTGTCATTTACCTTTAGAATTAGAGCACAAAGCTTATTGGGCTGTAAGAGAACTTAATAAAGATTTTAAACTTGCCGGTAAGAAGAGGTTGCTACAATTGAGTTCTTTAGATGAATGGAGAAGTGAAGCTTATGAAAATGCTAAACTTTTTAAGGAGAAAGTTAAGAAATGGCATGATAGAAGAATTATTAAAAGAGAATTTAATGTTGGAGATAAAGTCCTATTGTATCGGTCTCGTCTCAGACTTTTTGCAGGGAAATTACTCTCAAAATGGGAAGGACCATATGTCATTGAGGAGGTGTATCGTTCAGGGGCAATTAAAATTAGTTCTCTACAAGGTAATGCCACACAAGTAGTGAATGGACAAAGACTCAAGCATTATATTTCGGAGATTCTTATAATGAAGATATTGATGTTATTCAAGTGATGACTCCGGAAGCTTTCATCAAAGACCAAATTGACAGTTCTGCAGAGTTCGACTTTGAATAGGTAACAGTTTTAGTAATAAAAAGTCCGCGTTTAACTTTCCGAACAATATTTCTGCTGTTTATGGAAAATATGAAAAATTACGAGATCGAAACGGAGTGGAGGCGACGCACGAGGGCCAGCACCATAGGCCGGCGCGGGCCCCACCCTGCCGCACCGCCCTATGGGGACAGCCTCGGCGTCCCGTTTCCACTCGTTTTCGGCCTGGAACCTTCCTTTTGTCGTAAAAATATTTGCTATATAATCCCCGGATCCCAGTCCGTATATCGTTTTCTCGTCGTGTTTTGTTTCGAGCTGTTTCTGCCAGGATCTGTTTTTGATCTAGAAGCACCATGGTCTCCAACAACAAAGACAAGGGGACTTGGGAGGAAGAGATGGATGAAGGTGTCAATAAGGAAGTGAGGAAGATAGCATCAGCAAAAAGAGAGCGGGAAGCTACGGAGAGTAAGCCAATCTTGGTGGGATCGGTTAACACTAGACGTTCTTTTTCTCATAACTTGCAGGGACTTCTTCCGCCTGCTCTTAGCCTCAACTCTTTCCCTTGTGTGGAGGAAGCAATACGGGTTACCGATGAGTTTTGTGATCAATATCGTGCTCTAAGAAGGGAAGTGGAGATACTTCAGAAGGAGAACAAGCGACTTCGCAGAATGCTGGAATATTACTCGATTCCCATCACAAGGTCGTCACCGCCACATTTGGATAACAATGAATCTCTTCGAGTTTTAGTGCAGAACGGCAAAACTGAGAAGCTGAAGCTGAAGGAGATCTGTAAGAAGCGCGAGAAGAATCTACCACCATCACCACCGGAGGAGTAATTCATCATCGGTATTGGCATCCCCTTGGTTTGTTCCAAGCTTGGGGTAGTGCCGCGGTATCACATCATCACTATCTTTATCTTTTACTATCAAGTAGTGTCATATCATGAGTAGGGAAGTTATCATATAATATGGTTTGCAGTGTGGAAGTATCTCTCTTAGTTGGTTATCTATGTATCCGTTGGTGTGAGTTATCGTTATGGAATATTAATGAGAAGTCTTATCATTTACTTTTTGCACACCTTATTTTAGTTTGCAATTTCTGTTATATGATCACTCTTGACATTAGTATTGATATCACTTTGGGAGCATCAAGTAAATCTATTTGGTTTTGGCAAACTTAGCATTGGTCAATAGCAACAACATCTTAATGTTTAATTAGAAAAGAGAAATACATGTAGACATATTACTTTATTATCTTTCTGCTAATGAGTTTAGTATTCTAAAGTTAAAATTGCTTGTGCTTAAGAGAAAGATGCATGATTGTTTCTATCACATGTATATTTGTTTGTTTCCCTCAACCTTTATGCTTGCTACCCAACCTTGCTAGCCAAAGACCTGTATCGAGAGGGAATGCTTCTCATACATCCAAAACCTTAGACCAAACCCATGCCATTTGTGTCCACCATAACTACCTACTATGTGGTATTTTGCGCCACTCCAAGTAAATACTTCATGTGCTACCTTTAAATAATTCAAACTATATTACTCCTTATTTGTGTCAATGTTTTATAGCTCATGAGGAAGTATGTGGTGTTTTATCTTTCAATCTTGTTGGGCGGACTTTCACCGATGGACTAGCGGCACATCCGCTTATCCAATAATTTTGCAAAAAGAGCTGGCAACGGGGTTCCCAGCCCCAATTAATAACTTTCATTAATAATTCTCTTCACATGTTTTGCCCTGATTTATCAGTAAGAAACTTAATTTTGCAATAGACACTCCTCCATGGTATGAGAAATGTTGGAAGGCACCCGATGATTCGGTTAGCCATGGCTTGTGAAATAAAAGGTTGGGGGGAGTGTCAGCCATAATAAAACTAAAATACATGTGTAAACAAAAGAGAAGGGGGATGATCTACCTTGCTGGTAGAGATGACGTCCTTCATGGGAGCCGCTCTTGGAAGGTCTGTTTGGCAAGGGGGTTAGAGTGCCCGCTACCATTCGTTGACAACAACAAACACCACTCAAAATATTACTTTTATTGCTCTTTATATGATTTCAAAACTTGAAAAGCTCTAGCACATGATTTAATCCCTGCTTCCCTCTGCGA
Source organism: Lolium multiflorum (assembly GCA_030979885.1). Taxonomy (NCBI): domain Eukaryota; kingdom Viridiplantae; phylum Streptophyta; class Magnoliopsida; order Poales; family Poaceae; genus Lolium; species Lolium multiflorum. The sequence goes on from CM061749.1 coordinate 263,988,722, forward strand.
AGGGCCTATCTTTTACTTTTATGTTGAGTCAGTAAACCTATTTCCCTCTATCTTAAGCAAGCAATTGAGTTGTTGTGAACCAACCATTTATGCTACGATCTAGTTAGTCATGCCTTTTATGCTTTCTTGTCTAGTACGAATTTTATCTGAATGAATATGACTTTGAAAGTTATCAATGATTATGAGGAGATTGTTATGATTAAGAATGAGAGCCCTGCTATATAAATCCTGATATGAAAGCTTTGTTTAGAAGATAATTACAATCCGTTAATAGTTCTCTAACAAAGAACAAAGATTGCCATAACCGATTATCATTTCCTATGCACCTCTATTTGTGATTTCTCTTTACTTATTTCAAGTTGAGTTATATGAGGAGGATGTTTACTAGAATATCTTGTGTGAATCAATATGATGCTTCTTGTCCGTATTTTATTTATCGACTCTTCACTCCATAAACATGTGGTCTTGTTTATTGAGCTCAGTTTCGCTTGGGGACAAGCGAGGTCTAAGCTTGGGGGGAGTTGATACGTCCATTTTGCATCATTATTTTATATCATAATTTGCTGTTATTCATTGATATATTTCATATTTAGAGATGATACTTATGTTATTTCACCTATTTTGCATGTTTCATGATTATTGGAGAATTATTCACCGGAGTCAGGATTCTGCTGGAAAAAGCGTCAGATCATATTTCGGAAGATCAACAATTGACGTAAATTATATGAAAAATCCTATTTTCCAGAAGACGAGGAGAGCCAGAAGGAGGAGCCGAGGAGGGCCGCCATGGTCCCTCCCCATAGGCCGGCGCGGGCCCTGCCCTGGCCGCGCCGCCATGTGGGGAGGGGGCCCACAGCCCCCTCTGGCCTCCTCTCCTTCGCGTACATCTTCGTCTCGAAAACCTAAGGCACGGGGAGTTACGGATAATTGAGCCGCCTCTGCGGGGCGGAGAGACACCAGAGAGAAAAGAGCTCTCCGGCGGGCAGGAATCCGCCGGGAAATTCCCTCCCGGAGGAAATCGACGCCATCGCCACCGTCATCGAGCTGGACATCATTGGGATCATCATCACCATCATCATCTCCACCATCTACACCGCCATCTCCACCGCTGCATCTTGTCACCGCTGTAACATCTAGGGTTGAATCTTGATTGTTTGATAGGGGAAACTTTCCCGGTGTCGATTACTACTTGTTATTGATGCTATTGAGTGAAACCATTGAACCAAGGTTTATGTTCAGATTGTTATTCATCATCATATCACCTCTGATTATGTTCCATATGATGTCTCGTGAGTAGTTCGTTTAGTTCTTGAGGACATGGGTGAAATCTAGATGTTAGTAGTGAACTATGTTGAGTAATATTTAATGGTTTGATATTTAAGTTGTGGTGTTATTCTTCTAGTAGTGTCATGTGAACGTCGACTACATGATACTTCACCTTTATGGGCCTAGGGAGTACATCTTGTATTCGTTTGCTAATTGTGGGGTTGCCGGAGTGACAGAAACCTAGACCCCGTTAGTATATCGATGCAGGGAGGGATAGCAGGATCTCAGAGTTTAAGGCTGTGGTTAGATTTATCTTAATTACTTTCTTGTATTTGCGGATGCTTGCAAGGGGTATAATCACAAGTATGTATTAGTCCTAGGAAGGGCGGTGCATTAGCATAGGTTCACCCACACAACACTTATCAAAACAATGAAGATTAATCAACTATATGAAGCGAAAGCACTAGACTAAAATCCCCGTGTGTCCTCAAGAATGTTTGGTCATTATAAGTAAACAAACCGGCTTGTCCTTTGTGCTAAAAAGGATTGGGCCACTCGCTGCAATTATTTCTCTCGCATTTTATTTACTTGTACTTTATTTATCTGCTATATCAAAACCCCACGAATACTTGTCTGTGAGCATTTACAGTGAATCCTTCATCGAAACTGCTTGTCAACACCTTCTGCTCCTCGTTGGGTTCGACACTCTTATTTATCGAAAGTACTACGATACGCCCCCTATACTTGTGGGTCATCAACACGTATGGTGTTGATGAAGACGACGTCCTCCTCCCCGTTCCAGCGGGCAGCGGAAGTAGTAGATCCTCCTCGGAATCCCGGCAGCACGACGGCGTGGTGGCGGTGGTGGTGGAGAACTCCGGCAGGGCTTCGCCTAAGCATATGCGGGAGAGGTGGTGGAGGAGGAGAGGCTAGGGTTTGGGGAGAGAGAGGGGTGCGGCCAGCTTATGGCTATTGGTGTGGCCGGCCCCTCCCCTTGCCCCTCATTATATAGGTGGAAGCCCCAAACCTTGTCTCCCAAGTCTTCGAATAAGACCCCAACACCAAACCTACCTTTGGTGGGAAACCTACTAAATGGGGAGTCCTACTCAAGGTGGGACTCCCACCTTTCCTTGAGGTGGGGTTGGCCGGCCACCTATGGTGGAGTCCACCTGGGACTCCACCCATTAGGGTTTGGCCGGCCTAGCATGTGGAGTCCCTCCGGGACTCCACCTTCCATAGTGCCTTTCTTCCGGATTTTTCCAGAACCTTCTAGAACCTTCCATAAATGCACCGGATCATTTCCAAATTTGGAATATGACTTCCTATATATGAATCTTATTCTCCGGACCATTCCGGAACTCCTCGTGATGTCCTGGATCCCATCCGAGACTCCGAACAAAACTTCGAACTCCATTCCATATTCCATATCTACTCAAACGACATCAAACCTTAAGTGTGTCACCCTACGGTTCGCGAACTATGCAGACATGGTTGAGACTTCTCTCCGAACAATAACCAATAGCGGGATCTGGAGATCCATAATGGCTCCCACATATTCAACGATGACTTAGTGATCGATTGAACCATTTACATACGATACCGATTCCCTTTGTCACGCGATATATTACTTGTCCGAGGTTTGATCATCGGTATCTCGATACCTTGTTCAACCTCGTCTCCTGACAAGTACTCTTTACTCGCACCATGGTATGTGGTCTCTTATGAACCATTCATATGCTTGCAAGCTAATGAGACAACATTCCACCGAGAGGGCCCAGAGTATATCTATCCGTCATCGGGATGGACAAATCCCACTGTTGATCCATATGCCTCAACTCATACTTTCCGGATACTTAATCCCACCTTTATAACCACCCATTTACGTAGTGGCGTTTGATGTAATCAAAGTACCCTTCCGGTATAAGTGATTTACATGATCTCATGGTCGAAGGATTAGGTAACTATGTATCGGAAAGCTTATGCAGATGAACTTAATGACGTGATCTTATGCTACGCTTAATTGGGTGTATCCATTACATCATTCATCAATGACATAACCTTGTTATTAATAACATCCAATGTTCATGATCATGAAACCTTGATCATCTATTAATCAACAAGCTAGTTATATAAGAGGCTTACTAGGGACTCCTTGTTGTTTACATAACACACATGTATCAATGTTTCGGTTAATACAATTATAGCATGGTATGTAAACATTTTATCATAAACACAAAGATATATAATAACTATTTTATTATTGCCTCTTGTGCATATCTCCAACAGTCTCCCACTTGCACTAGAGTCAATAATCTAGTTTACATTTGTAAAGATATAACACCTTGGCCTTCTGGTGCTTTATCATGTTATGCTCACGTGAGAGGTTTTAGTCAACGGATCTGACACGCTCAGAAACGTATGTATTTTGCAATTCATTTGCGTCTCAATGCATCACTCATTTACCAAATGAATCGACATATATGCTTAGTCTTCTGGTGGAACCTTAATTCCGCGGTCTGAAATATGTCACTAATATTGTCATACACAATATAGCTTCAAAGTTCTGACACTATCAGAACTACACCAAGTTCTCAAATAACTTTTTGACTTAACATCTTTAGTCATTGTTAAAACAATGAAATACTCTGCCTTCGTTTGTAGAATCCGTCACAATATTTAGAATTCTTCTAAATCCAGCATTGTGCTACCTTTTAAACAATACTTAGCCTAATTTAGATTGAAATTTATTTTATATGTGACCAAACTAATATCGGTGCAACACTTTACAGCGATTTATTTGTCATTACCCCATACAAAACTATATATATATATCCTTGGTTCTTCTAAAGTACTCAAGGATATTCTTACTGTCGTCCAATGATCATCACATGAATCATTCTGGTATATGCTCATAACACTTTTAGAGCACAGGACATCTGATTGTGTACATATTATTTGTGATCTATAATCACTCATGTGTTTTTACTCATTGAGTGTCATATACACTCAAGTCTTGTTAATCCTTTACATGAAAAGAACACCTTCTTAATATTGAACTACTTCAATATTCATTCTATGTACTTTGACTTAAACTTATTATGTGTTTCAATCTATCTTCATAGATCTTGACACTAAATATATGTATATCCTTTCATCGAAGCTAATTCTCAATGTAACCTTTTAATCAGTTATATAATTACAATATTTATAATCAACGATATGTCAGCTACATAAAGTATTACTAATATGTCTTAGCGCTCCCACTTAATTTCTTGCAAATGCAAGCATCTTCATCGTTTCTGATGAAATCAAAAACTCTTTGACTATTTCATCCGGTGAAGATTCCAACTCCGCAATACTCACTTCATCCAATTGAAGTTCGTATTCCCATCTAGTATTCTACGGACTTAGCAAAACTCTTGTTTGTATCTTGTATACACCTTTAATACACACTTCTGTTAAGTAATATATTTTGCCATCCTACTAAAATATCTCATAAAAGAAATATGTAGCGATTACTAGAATAATCCACATAGACTATAAGCATTGCTACGGAAGATCTAATCTTATCGTAGTCAACTCTTTGAATTTTGTCGTAAACAACTTTTCGACAAGTTGAGCTTCTTCAAGGATATTTCATCCAAGTCCATCAATTTCATAGATTCATTTACTTTCAAAAAGTATTCACCTATCTTGGATTTCATGGCGCATAGCCATTTTAACGGAGTCAGGGCCCATCATAACTTCTTTGTATGTAGTTGGTTTATCATTGTTCAAAAACAATCCTTTGTTCACAAATCATTTATTTGATCACAAATTAAACAAAACCTACAAGGTTCAATAGGTACTTCGATCTCCATGGCTAAAACACTTTGTAGTCATGGGAGCCATGATCGTCGTGGCCGCTTCCGGAACCATTTCCGATGCTGCGCTACTCTGATCATTATGCTCAAGTTCATAAACCTTATCAAGTTCTATTGTCCTCCCACTCAAATACTTCGCTAGAAAATAATTTCTTGGAAATAAGCAAGTAACATTAACAAACAGTTTTGTCTTTTACTTCATAGTGGAAAGAATTCCCAATCAACTCTCTGGGATAACCAACAAAAGACATTCATCCGATTTTGGTTGTAAACTTATTTACTTATGCTATGCATACCAAAATTTAAGAAAAGACTAATAGGGTTCATACCCATGCCATAACTTGTATGGTGTCATTTCAACGGATCATGATGATGCTCTATTTAGTGTAAAAGCGGTAGTCTCTAAAGCATAATCCACAAAAAATATAATGGCGTCAAATTATATTATCTCATTATTAATCCAACAAGGTTTGGATACATCTCTTGGATACTCCATCATCATTATGATACTCCAAGAAATGTGAGTTGTAGAACAATTTCATAACCCTCTTAGATGTTCGCTAAAACTCGTAATTCAAATATTTCCACCATGATCCAATCATAGATATTTGACTTTTCTATTACGATGATTTCCACTTCATGCTGAAATTTATTTGAATCCATTCAAATGTTTCAAAATTCTTCCTTATCAAATATATCCACATATATATACTCAATTCATTGTTGGAAGTTTTCATGAAGTAGAAGAATCTCCCGCACACAACTATGCCCAGTGAACCACATACATCATCATGTATGTTTCCACTAAGTTAGTTGCCCGTTCAACTCTTGGCCTATGAACGGTATTTTAGTCATTCTATTTAGAAAATATTTGCAAGTGCCAAACGATTCAAAAATCAAATGACTCCAAAAATCCACCTGCATGGAGTTTATTCATGTGTTCCTTTCTAACATGACCTAAATGGCGGTTCCACAAATAAGTGGAATTCAAATCATTTGCATTATGGCATTTTAGCGTCATTGTTATGTATGTGTGTTTTACCATTAAGATTTATAATAAGTTATCCATCGTACATGGAGTAATGTCATAACTTGAACAACTCATTGTTTTCATTTGACCAGAGCAAAATAAGAATTATTAAGTTCTTTATTAGAAATTCTAAGGGCTAGGTAGAATGCCAACGACAAACATAATAACACTTTATTATGTTCCAGACGTGCATTATTACCATATTACTTATCAGTCACTTAGGCCATCGTATTCTTGTATTGTGTTGTATTGTATGACATCTCATACCAACCAATCTGGTACAAATACCCAAGAATTTCATTATGTGACCAAACAAGGAATACATCCATAACATGTATATCATTTATATACACCTGAGCTAGACTTTCTAGTCTTTTCTTTCTTTCTGCAAAATATCTTTTGTAGTTTCTCTTTTAGTTTTCCTCATTCTCAGAAAACACTTCACCTTCAAGAACTTCTAGGTCCATTGGTCAAATATCAATAACTTTGAGGTTCTTATTTTGAAGTTTGATCATCATATGACAAGTGTTCCAGATTTCACTATTAGTAACTTTGTAATATGATGAACAATTTCACTCATAATTTTATCCATAATATCATCAAGACTTTCCGAGACCATGTCTGTACATGCAAGGCTCGTAAAGTTTAATCTCAGTATTCGCACGTGCAAATCTGGCTTGCACCCGTTGTGTGCACTCGTAGAATCTGTAACACCCGATCAACATGAGATGCTTCGAAACGACGAGTCTTAGCAACGGTGCATACTAAGGACAATCACTTCATGGATATGCGAATATTTTTTAGTGCCCCAGTAGTTGGAGGATTGGGACGTCTAGCGTCTTCAACCTTCGTACATTCCCATAAAACTTATGAGTTTATGTACTCTCACCAAATTATATTCTATCACCTTGCAATAAGGTCTTAGATATCACATATATCTCATACCTCGCTTATTTCTGAAAACAAAATTTCCAGCTCCTTACTTTAATTTCAAACGGATTTGAACTTCAAGTTTCATGGATACAAGATGATTTTAGGTACTAATTGAAACCATTCTTTGAATCAACAATGTGAGGTTTACTAAAAGTTTGCAATAGGACTTAATCATTTCTTGATTCTTTAACAATACGGTACCAGTCCGTAAAGTTACTTGTCAGATTTAACAGTATTTCAATCTCAATTACAAGACTAACGCATAATAGAAAACGGATGCCAATTCTACAAATTTAATTCAAAATACTATTCAGACTATGTTTATGATAATTAGTTCAAGTTTTAATCTAATTACTAATGAAGTCCCACTTAATACAACCTCCCTCATATTTGTTAAGGGGCACACGATCCACATCCACTACACCAAAACCGATCATCACGTGAGATGATGTAGCTTCAATGGTGAACATCAACATGTTGATCATATCATCCATATGACTCGTGTTCAACCTTTCGGTTTCCGTTGTCCCGAGGCCATGTCTGTACATGCTAGGCTCGTCAAGCAAACCCAAGTATTCCGCGTGTAAACATGGCTTACACCCGTTGTATGTGAACGTGAGTCTATCACATCCGATCATCACGAGATGCTTCGAAATGACTGTAGCAACGGTGCATACGAGGGAGAACACTTTATTATCTTGATATTAATGTGAGGGATCATCTTATAATGCTACCGTCGCGATCTAAGCAAAATATGATGCATAAAGGATTAACATCACATGCAATTCATATGTGATATGATATGGCCCTTTAGTCTTTGCGCCTTTGATCTTCATCTCCAAAGCACGGACATGATCTCTATCATCAACGGGCATGATCTCCATCATCGTCAGCGTAGCGTCAAGGTCCATGGCGTCGTCTTCATGGTTGTTCACCGTGTGTAGCAACTATTACAACTACTTTGAAACAATACTACAACATGAAAAATAAAGACAACCATAAGGCTCCTGCCGGTTGCCACAATACAATAATGATCATCTCATACATATTCATTATCACATCATGGCCTTATCACATCACCAAACCCTGCAAAAACAAGTTAGACGCCTCTAATTTGGTTTGCATATTTTACGTGGTTTAGGGTTTTCGAGTAAGATCTAATCTACCTACGAACATGAACCACAACGGTGATACTAGTGTTGTCAATAGAAAGAGTAAATTGGATCTTCACTATAGTGGGAGAGACAGACACCTGCAAAGCCACTTATGCAATACAAGTTGCATGTCGAACGTGGAGCAAGTCTCATGAACGCGGTCATGTAAAGTTAGCCCGCGCCGCTTCATCCCACTATGCCGCAAGATGCAAAGTACACGAACTAAAGACAACAAAAGCATCAACGCCCACAAAACAATTGTGTTCTACTCGTGGAACCAATCTATGCATAGACCTGGCTCTGATACCACTGATGGGATTCGTAGCATAGAAAACAAAAATTTCCTACCGCAAGAACGAAAACACAAGCCAAGATCTAATCTAGTAGATGGTAGCAACGAGAAGATCATGAGACTAACCCTCGAAGATTTCCAAAGCCTAACGAGATTAGATCTGGTGGTGGATGTAGTCGATCACTTGCCGCTTGCAAGCGTAGAAGATCTTGACCGCTTGCAAAAGCGCGTAGAAGAACTTGACGGTGCCACAATCGGGCAGCACCTCCGTACTCGGTCACACGTACGGTGTTTATGAAGACGACGTCCTCCTCCCCGTTCCAGCGGGCAGCGGAAGTAGTAGACCCTCCTCAGAATCCCGGCAGCACGACGGCGTGGTGGCGGTGGTGGTGGAGAACTCCGGCAGGGCTTCGCCTAATCATATGCGGGAGAGGTGGTGGAGGAGGAGAGGCTATTGTTTGGGGAGAGAGAGGGGTGCGGCCAGCTTATGGCTATTGGGGTGGCCGGCCCCCTCCCGTTGCCCCTCATTATATAGGTGGAAGCCCCAAACCTTGTCTCCCAAGTCTTCGAATAAGACCCCAACACCAAACCTACCTTTGGTGGGAAACCTACTAAAGGGGGGAGTCCTACTCAAGGTGGGACTCCCACCTTTCCTTGAGGTGGGGTTGGCCGGCCACCTATGGTGGAGTCCACCTGGGAATCCACCCCTTAGGGTTTGGCCGGCCTAGCATGTGGAGTCCCTCCAGGACTCCACCTTCCATAGTGCCTTTCTTCCGGATTTTTCCAGAACCTTCCATAAATGCACCAGATCATTTCCAAACTTGGAATATGACTTCCTATATATGAATATTATTCTCCGGACCATTCCGGAACTCCTCGTGATGTCCTGGATCCCATCCGAGACTCCGAACAAAACTTCGAACTCCATTCCATATTCCATATCTACTCAAACGACATCAAACCTTAAGTGTGTCACCATACGGTTCGCGAACTATGCAGACATGATTGAGACTTCTCTCCGACCAATAACCAATAGAGGATCTGGAGATCCATAATGGCTCCACATATTCAACGATGACTTAGTGACCGATTGAACCATTTACATACGATACCGATTCCTTCTGTCACGCGATATATTACTTGTCCGAGGTTTGATCATCGGTATCTCGATACCTTGTTCAACCTCGTCTCTGACAAGTACTCTTTACTCGTACCGTGGTATGTGGTCTCTTATGAACCATTCATATGCTTGCAAGCTAATTAGACGACATTCCACCGAGAGGGCCCAGAGTATATCTATCCGTCATCGGGATGGACAAATCCCACTGTTGATCCATATGCCTCAACTCATACTTTCGGATACTTAATCCCACCTTTATAACCACCCATTTACGCAGTGGCGTTTGATGTAATCAAAGTACCCTTCCGGTATAAGTGATTTACATGATCTCATGGTCGAAGGATTAGGTACCTATGTATCGGAAAGCTTATAGCAAATGAACTTAATGACGTGATCTTATGCTACGCTTAATTGGGTGTATCCATTACATCATTCATCAATGACATAACCTTGTTATTAATAACATCCAATGTTCATGATCATGAAACCTTGATCATCTATTAATCAACAAGCTAGTTATACAAGAGGCTTACTAGGGACTCCTTGTTGTTTACATAACACACATGTATCAATGTTTCGGTTAATACAATTATAGCATGGTATGTAAACATTTTATCATAAACACAAAGATATATAATAACTATTTTATTATTGCCTCTTGGGAATATCTCCAACAAAACCCTGGATACCCGAGCCTCCATCCACGAAAAGTTTCGTCACGGCCGCCATCGCCGAACCCATCTCGGGGGGTTCTGAAGCTCTTCCCGGCACCGGAGGGGGAAATCATCGCCGGAGGCATCTACATCGCCATGCCCGCCTCCTAAGTGATGCGTGAGTAGTTCATCCCTTGAATATGGATCCATAGCAGTAGCTAAATGGTTGTCTTCTCCACCTTGTGCTTCATGTATCGATCTTGTGAGCTGCCCTACATGATCAAGATCATCTTTATGTAATCCTATATGTTTGGTTTGCTGGGATCCGATGAATATTGAATACTATGTTGAGATTGATTATATATTCATATCATATCTTATTTGTGATCTTGCATGCTCTCCGTTGCTATTAGAAACTCTGGCCAAGTGGACACTTGTGACTCCAAGAGGGGGTATTTGTGCTCGAAAGTAGGTTCATCCTCTAGTTTTCTGGGAGAGTGACTTTATAACTTCTAAGATTGTAGATGTGTTGTTGCTAGTAGGGAGAAAACAACAATGTTTTATTCAAGGGTAATTATATTGTTTACTTTACACACATTTCTTAATGCGATAGTCTGTTGCTTGCAATTTAATGCTGAAAGGGGTTCGGACGATAACCTGAAAGTGGATTATTAGTTATAGACATAGTTGAATTACGGTCTATGTATTATGTTATAATGCCCAATACCAGATCTCATAGTAATCATCTTCTCATGTATGGTCGATATTTTGTCAATTGCCCAGCTGTAATTTGTTCACCCAACATGCTATTTCTTTATGGAGACACCTCTAGAGAACCGTGGACCCCGGTCCTATTTCCTTTACTGATAAATTCAACTGCAATCTTGTTCTGTTTACTTTCTGCAAACATCCCCTTCCATTCGATACGTCTAATCCTTTGTGTTCACCAAACCGGTGAGATTGACAACCTCACTGTAAGTTGGGGCAAAGTATTTTTGTTGTGTTGTGTGCAGGTTCCACGTTGTTGTTGACGCCGATAGTGCGCCCTGCGACTAGTTAGCCAGCAACACCTTCAGAAGTCACGCATTTCTCCTACTGGTCGATTAAACCTTGGTTTCGTACTGAGAGAAAACTTGCTGATGTGGTCATCACAGCTTCCTCTTGGGGTTCCCCAATAGCGTGTCTACGTACGACGAGCAGACGCCATCAATTGGCAATGAATTCTAGGGATCCAAAGAGAGCCACCTGGCCCAGAGAAAAGGTCAAGTTGTTGCCATTGATACTAATTTTTGAAATATGGATCTGGTGAGGTAGCTAGATTCGAACATGCACCCCTACCTGGCATGCCAACTTTTCTTATATTTCCCAACAATATTAGTTCGGGGGTCATCGTTCATCAAACATGGATGGTAGAAAACAGAAGATGGTTGTAGATAGGCTTGGACCCTGAAAAATAACATAGGGTTAGGACCCTACATCCTGTTTGGACGGATTGTACTATCTTTATATATGTAGGTAAAACTTGAGGAAGTCTCAAGCTCCCCATGGAGGTGAATGGCGATGTGATGATTGATACCACTTGGGTGATTCCCTATATTCCCTTATAGGCATAGAGAGATTATGGTAGTGATGCAAATGGGTTTGGAGAGCGGAGGATAATAACCAGTTGCGGATTCGAATGCTAATATATCAGATCACGGATTTGGAACAATAATGGAGCCAACTCGTGGCAGAAACAACATTAACTAGATAACACGTATAAGTAGATCAAAAAAACCATACAACGAAATGTTTCGATAAAAAACACTCATATATGATCGTTACGATAAGTAGAATCCTCATGACGATCTTGCCATGGCATGTACTCCGACATGATCATGACGATAAGTAGAATCTGAGCGCATGAGTCGTTGTGCTAGGCCACCACCGGCCGAGTAGTCCCATTTTGATCTATGTGGGCTGATGTGGGACCCATGAACTCTGTAGGCCGATAAGGGAGTAAGGGACCCATTGACGGATGTTCCAACACATTTAGTTCCACAAAAAATTTATTTGTACACTATTTGAACACCCGTATATTTTCCAAAAATAGACTTGTACATACTCCGTGTTTGTTCTATACATAGAGGGAGAGAGAAAAATAATGAGCGGGCGACATCATGGAGAACTCTTCTACGGTGCAATGGTGAGGAAAAAATAGTTAGGACCTCACCCACCAAGCTAGAGTCTCACTTCTACCTAAATTTGGGACATGGTGAGTTCACATATGTACCACCACATCTCAAACAAAAAGGACATCTTATAAATGGATAGGTGAATAATGGACACGCTCAAATTAAGCACTCAATCTATTCAATGAACCAACCCAAATCCAAAGGCTCGAACCAGTTGGAGTCCACCATGAAGTCCAGCCCTAGGTCATGGTGCGCCGGCAGCACCACTGGCGAAACCGAGGAGCTACTGCTGCCGTCATGGCTACCTCCGGCCATCGCCGGTGAATCCCTGCAGCAGTTACTAGCCAACAACGAATCGCTGTAGTTCACACGCGCGGAGTGGTCAGATTTCACGATGTTGTCGTCGCAGCCTCTGATGACGGTGAGTAGGGAGGAGACGATGGCGTCTTTCTCTTCTTTTATCGCGGCGGCGAAACCACGGCCGCAGCGAGCCAGCTGCGTGAGCGGCGCCGGCTTAGTTTCCACCTCCGGTACCTTTCTCAGGGAAGCATCGGCGATCTGCTGGATGTGCATCGATGAAGCCATGTAGTCCGAGGCGGCATCGGCCGCGCCTCTGCATGTGTGGTCGTTGGTGTAGACCACCCGGAACAGAGGCGGGTCCCCGGAGTTGTGCTGCTCCACGTGCTTGCTCGCCGGACAGCCAAGATCCTGGTGGTACGTGCACCGGTAGTAGCATCTGCATAGATAGACAGTGTGTTTAGTGCTCGCTTTTCCATGCGTGCCTTGAGAGCAAAAAATACGATCCATCTTAAAAGTAGTGGTCACCGTCGATCAGACATGATGCATGTGGCTGCCAAAATCGTGGCACATGAGACCACCATGGCATTGTACAACTTGGATGATCAGAATTGTTAATCTTGCCGACATGCATTATTAGCTCCAAATTAGAGTACTGATCCCATGCATGCGTGCTTTGGATATCGTAGTGTGGGGGAGCATCCCCAAGTGTGGGGGAATCAGATGCACCCTTCAGATCTAGCTAGTAGTATATATGGAGCTTACTCACTTGTAATGCTGGAACTCGCTAGAGATCTCATATGCACAAATGTTGAGTGTCCTCACATGATAAAACTGAATCTTCATGATAGTATGTTTGGCCTAATTAATTTTCACTCTCACTCTTCCTCTTGCTAGAAGGTGCAAGTTGCAATAGGCCTCTCAACAGGGAACCTTGTGGTTGAAATTCGCTTAAACCTATCCCACCAGCATGAAGAAAATAGCTTGCAATAGGCCTCTCAACAGGGAACCTTGTGGTTGAAATTCGCTTAAACCTATGCCGCCATCATGAAGAAAATAGCTCGCTATTTCGACACTAATATAATGCTATAGCATAACTAGAGAGCTCACACTAAATTTTAGTAATTTCGCTCACTATGGCGCTATTTATGAAATAGGATTGTACATTGTGCTAAAATGTCATATCGTTAGCACACCATTTTTCCCAGCTTATTGGCCCAAAGGCCCAGGTTTTCCTCCTTTGTAAGAAGTCGCTTCCTGTTTGGCAATCTGATGGCTTCTCTTTTCAATCGAAAGATAATGTCACTAATGCTGATAATTCTTACTTAGTACTTTAAGATATGTTGTTTCCCTGTGGGATATGGATGTTAGGCTTTTGAAAATTGGAGAACTGTTTTTGTATGTGGTTATGCATGTATTGTTTTGGCCGTTTTGGACTATATCCTTCATTCTTGGTTAAATCCTTAATATTTTGGTTACATCTAAGGTTATTTTCAAAACATAATTTCAAATATAGCACGATATTTTAAAATTTATCCACCAGTGATGGAAAAGGGCATTGCTCTTGCTTTTTTAAGCATATCGAGAGTGTTAGCTAAAGTGCATGGTTTCAAAAAAAAACTAAGGTGCATGGTTTTTTTTAGGGGAACTAAGGTGCATGGCGGGAAAATATCTAGTGATACCATCCCTTACATGATACCATGATACCACTTCATAAAATTTGAATTCTAAGTGTCGAAAAATTTAGAAAAAAAATTGTGGCTGTTGACAAGATGTGTGTTTACATTCTCTAGATTTTTCACAACCAAAATTAAAATACACCAAGAGAAACAAAAAAAGACAAATTGTATGTGAATAGTGGCATTTTGTGTTTTTGTCTTTATGTGACACTATTCATGTTTGATTTCTCATTTTTATTTCTCTTAGGGTATTTTGAATTTAGTTATGAAAGTTACAGGGGCACGTAGAGACGCATCTTGTGAACACCCAAAATTTTGGTTTTAAATTTTTTGACATTTAAAATTTCAATTCTAAAGAGTGGTATCATGGTATCATGTAAGGGATGGTATCACTAGATATGTTCTCGGTGCATGGTAGGATCCTAGGATTGGGTCTGTCGCCAAGTGGCCATAATTAGGTAGAAGCCTGGCCCACCATGGGACAACCCTACCATATGATTTCCACGTGCCTACTATAATAATTATACCTCTCAAACATATATAATTATTTTAAAAATGATTAAAATAAAGGGAAAAGTGAATACTCAGCTCATGTCCAAAACTTAGTGTTTTCAGTTTTCTGAACTGGAGGGAGTAATTCAAATTAAAACTTGTCATGTCCTACTAAAGATTAGGTTTAAGACAAGCACATACTACACGTAATATACTCTAACAAAAACAAAATCTTGTCCCGGATGAAGGGTTTTTTGCAGATCAATAATCAATTATGTGATATTTTCTCCAAACATTATGTCAATGATTAGACATATTTTTTAAGTAATCAATTTCATTACCAATCTTAGAACAAAACCATGACACGAGCTGTTGCTTGCGCTGACACTTATCTAATTATGGAACAATTGACTGATCACCAATCACAGCGAAAACAATTGAAACGCTTGGTTTATGAAACGTAAGTTGAGCTGGATAACGATTAAATAACTTATCATTAATAAACAAACCCCCCAGTGGAGTGCACGAAACCTGAACGCAAATGATATATCCTCAAAGTCTGATGGTGCTTAATTAAGAATAAGTCTCCTTTTCCTTGCCCAAATTGGTTGGTTGCGCTTGTTAACTGCAGATTCCCATTTGGGCATGTGGTTTCTATGTAAACGACAACGTAAAGGTCAACGTCACAACCTGATGCGAGCTACACAGGTAGCTACCGAGAGGCAGGGCAGAAAGGAAATCTAATAAACCGCACATGCATCACGTATACTATATCCCTTTGCTTCGAAGCGCACTTGCGATTGAACTACCAGCAGTAGGGACCTTTCTGGCTTGGGACGATTAGTTAAGCTGTTGATTAACCCCTGAACCGTCAGACCAAAAACATGTACTTAGTACTTAACTAACATGGGAACCCTTGAAACGAGATCAAATCACATGCACTTAACCAATACCGAAGCATCCACTATGGTGTGTGACAGTGATATTGGGTTAACATATATATTGGTTTCAAATTAGGTAAGGGTTGCATATCATTGTAGAAGCTTTTGATATATTTCTATCTTGTTAATTAGCAGAATGGTATGTGAGACACCAACCAAAAGAAGGTGAGTCATTTGTGAGCATGTTTATCTATGATCTTGTTTAGCTGCCATATATTCTTTTCAGGTGTACACTATGTGTTGTACTACCTTCATTGTTTTCTAAAATTTGTCCTCCTAATTTTGGACATCAAGATTGGTTTAGAACACAAATTTTGCAATTAATTAATAAGTTCTTTTTTACTTATTAACTGAAGTTCAATTATATGAATATGCATATCATTTTCTAAATGTAAATATTTGAAGAAATATAGCATCCATTTTAATAGTTTCAAATATTTTACTGCATATATCTAAGAAGCGGATTTTTTAGTGGAAGCTTTCATTCTCCACAGCAAGTAACAAGTGGTTATAGCATCTTGATTAGGTATGTCATGCTTCTGAAACATTAATGAAAATATACCAAAGTAATACAAGTCATATACCCATTTCCTAATAAGGACCTTTACTATTTCCAAGATTCAACATAACATAGAATTAGGAAACACACGCGCAAATATGATAAGAGGCCACATGCGAAATATAGGATTAAAATAGAGAATTTGAGTTTTCCGCATAGGATTTATAAAGAAAGGTACGCCATTATTGGATATCTAGGTTCATATAATAAAATCCTTTGATTTTATAGCAATGCTACAATATTCTTATACGGTATGATTCCTCCAAATCAAGCGACAGATTTCGGAAAATTTGAAGAATTGGAGTACTCGAAGGTTCTTTTCAAGTTCATTTGTATATATGTCTTCAGACTTTGTCCGGGTAGATAAATTGCCCGTATTTTACCTAAGTACATCCATCAGCTAACTTGTAGAGCAATCTGAAATTAATTGTAACTGGATAGTCTGCACACAAACCTTGGGAATGCATTGCCCCGGATCATCTTCTGCCCATATTTTCTCCACTGGAAGCCATCATGATACGGTGCATATGTGTAGTCTGTTCTCATGCCGATGCGAGTCTTCCTGTTTAATTGAAGTGGAAGAAAATTTGAGAAAATATTTAGCATCACACGCAGTAAGAACTAACTATGAAACAAGGGCCAACCATATAGCAACTTAATGGTATATATACTCCACCATATCCTAGCTAGTTTGATTGCTCTTCCAGTTTCACATGCATAATATCTGACTCTTTCATTTATATGGCATGAATTGTACTTACTTCTTGGCGTGCTGTTGGGCATAGCCTCCACCACTTGTATCCTCTTGCAGCAGCCTCTTATGTGCTCCATTAGAGCAGTCGCTGGAGCTGACCATGTTGCTCTCGCTCTTAGCCATGGTGGCCAGCCTCCTTCTTGCAAGTTGCGCTCCCGATCAAAACACCGCACGTACGTACTTAAGCACGGTGCCGTCGAAAACGTTGGAGTTGCGGAGCGTGGTTCGTTCCGGCCGATTCCGGGCAGTCAGGACTGAGCGCCCTCCTGAAGCTGGTCTGGATATTGTTGGAGATGGTGAGTATTGTTCCCCTTGTCTAGTGCTGTAGAGAAGTGCGTGACTGTGCACTTATATATATACATATGCAGTTTGCTTCTGTGGAACCTGCTGCAGGCGCATGGAGCAGGTGCGCGCTTGCTTCTAGAATTTTAAAATCTAAGGCAGGGCTTAATTAACCACGAACGCGGCATCGTTTGGACTTTGAAACTTCACCCAACGTGACATGCGTGGTTGCACCCCTTTGAACCCAGACATATAGCCAGATCTGCAGGGGCATGTAGCAGACCGAAATCAATATATATTACTGTGCTGAATTTAGATTCTTTCTGGAAAAGGTTTGGATTTAGTAACTTACATCAATTATCACCAAAAGTAACTCTGGTGAACTTATGCGTGCGCTGTAACCTGAGACCTGAATGCCTAGGGAATTAATTAAATCTGATCATATATATATTCCAGTTCTCAAGAACAGGCAGTGCAGCGCCGCACAGGATTCAGTTCTAGATAGTTTTGTCTAAAACTTCTATATTTGCATACTCCACTGGATTTAAGCTTTCTCTAAAAGCTTCCCAATTTAGTTCGGTTCTCATCATTGTGAGATAAGCTCCATGCTTGCGTGATTGCTTTCTGGACATATATATAGTTCGGTCTTCGCTTTACTTGTTGGTGCGCAGCACAAATAATATAGATATACATATATGGCCACGTGAACACATGGGACCAATTCTCTATGATAGACCACACATGATATAAGAATATTTATAGGACAATAGAACTACAAGTTGGAAACTTTCTTTCATTTCTCTGATTTGTAGTATCTAGCAAGATTTCAAGGCGAAGTAGATAAAGAAGAGAGTGCATAAATTGTAGGGACAATTTCACACAATTGTAGGGCAAAACCATATTTTGTTAGATTTGCTATTTCTAAGGTGATTGAGAGAAATTCTTATTTATAACTTGTTATACAAGGCGACTGGGAGACGCAGTCTTGCACACTTAAAAAATTGCAATTGGCCAGTCGCACATTTCTAAACCCTAAAGTTGCACGTTATTTAGAAAAAACTGTAACTACCTCATTCCCATTGGACAAAATATCCATGATCAGTTTAACGAACTTCACCACATGTGGCAGACAATGATTTTGGGGCCTTCCTCCCCTAGCGCTAGACAGTATGCACATGTGGTAGAAGGGTGTGTGGTTGCATTAGGGGGGCATTTGATGTCGCCACTCCCGGACTCCCCTAAATGTATTGAAGATTGGTTATTTTATTTTCAGATCCCACCGGTTGAACCAAAGAAGGATGTTGTGAAGCCACATTTCAAAACCCCTCCAAGCTAGAGGCTTGCCAAGATGGAAGGAGTCCAGGTTCTGTTTTATTACTTGTTCGGTTTGGGTAGGTTTGTTGGCTTCTCCAATCCGAGTAGGGTTTAGGTTTTTCACTCACTATATAAAAGGGTAGGCTGTGGGCTTTTTATGGTAGTTGAACTGTTGTTATTTTCATGAATAAGAATGGAAAACGTCTCAGTGTTTGGGGGCACCATATCATCTAGTGATTGACAATCCGAGAAGGGTTTCGTTCTTATGCGTGGGGTTAGATTCCATCTTCCCAACCTTGAAGCTACGGTTTATGATCTGATATCTATTGGATTGGAATCCTTCTGTTATTATTGTTGTTGATTGTGATCTGTTGGCCCTTATCATCTTGTTATCAAAGCGTCAAAATTCTAACACCGAGGTTCATCTGTTAGTTTTGTGAAGATTTGGAAGTTGTGAGATGCTACGGTTCGGTGCACATATTGGTGTACCTAAAAAAGAAATTCCCCTGCCAAGGGCCCTGTCACGGCCGCTAGGTTTTCTGCTGTCACACCTACTTTGGTTTTCTTCCACGGAAGCCTGCTGCATCGAGTGTGCCCTGACATGTCTCCAGTTCCTGCCGCAAGCGTCCACCGGGCCCAAACTATGACGCAAATTCCGTGTTGTGGCACATGTCTTCTACATGTGACACCAGATTTTCTACCTTACTGATGAGACATGAAAGTCTGAATGGTCTCTGTTGAGCCATGTCTACCTGCTGGCTTTCATGCCGCAACGATGCCGGAACATTTAAGTTTTCTATCGTGAGACATGCTTTTTGTTGAGTTTTTTTTTTGCTGAAATAAAATTGGATCAGCTCGTTTGGGATATAGATTGTTTTCCCTTACCTGCACAACAAGTCTAGCTCTAATGAGGAGAATTCAGAAGTTGTTCGAGAGAAGCCAAAGGAGTTTGTACCACCTATATTTGTATGTGATTTGATCCGAAACTGGAGCCACAACCTGCTGCTCCATTACAAAACGTGGCGTCGTGTGCCACCTTGGTGTAATGGATGATATACCAACATTTGTGCTCGCCATCTAGTTCTTGGGAACAATGCTCGGAATGGCTCTGCTTGTGTTCCATTAGATCATCGTATTGGGTGCGAAAATCCTCGATACCTCCGTTATCCTCTACGGACAAGCCATACCAGTACTTCGGAGTGACAGATGTGTATTGGTCAGATTTTTTATGCTCATCACTACACCGAGGAGAATAAAGCAAAACTTCTTGTAATTGAATTTTCACCAATTAGATAATAATCTGGTGGAGTCAAACAAAAATTGCATGTGCAATCTCTCAATTTCTTTGAGAGTTATGAAAGAACTCATCAAACCATGATTTCTTCATGCGCACTATAGGATAGATACGTACCAAAAAAAATAGCGGCTCACTCAGGGTACTATGACTATTGATGAATATTATAAGGATATGGAGTTACTAATGATTAATACAAGAACAATTGATGATCCGGAGGCCACGATGTTTCAATTCTTTAATGGTATGAATGTTGAGGTGGATGATTGTTTTTAGATGGTGGAGCAAAATATTAAACGATGCCACAATACAACCACTAAGACACAAGTCAGCATTTCTATAATGAGGATTCTAATGATATTTCCAAGCAGGCACAGTCAATATGCTTCAATATTTTTTCCCAGGAGGATGCACTGAAGTCAGTAGTGTGTCGAATATTTCTTCTAGTACTCGGTTTAGCGACCACATCAAGTGTTTCACATGTGGAGGAAAAGGACATATGAGGCGTGAAGGGCCTAATTCAAAGAGACCGTTGCTCACCCAAGGCAGACATGTTTCAGGTAGTGATGAAGAAGAAGTTGTTGATCCGTCTTGAAAAGTCTGATGGGGTTGAGAAGTTGGACGTGGTTGGCTTTGAAGATGCTGCTCATTGCAATAGTTTGATGGTGCAACATGTTCCGAGAATCGCATACAAGCACAAGGGTAGTGGTGGAGTATTTTTCAGACTCAATGCAAAATCAACGACACCAAGTGCAATCTGATAATTGATATTAGCAGCTACACAAATCTGTCGACAAGAGTTTGTTGGAATCATTGGCATTCCCTTCATGCAGCATACACATCCACAATGCATTGAGTGGTTATATGCAAGCTCAAAATTATTCACAAGAAGCTTGAAGTTTTCTATGGCCAACTACATTGGCATGGTGATTTGTGATGTTTTGCATGTGGATTATGACAGTTCTTGCTAGACATATTGTGGAAACTTGATCAATCACACCACGCATGATTGCAACTCCAATATTTATTCTAAATGTGGTAATGGTAGAAAACATGTGCTCTGACCTATATGTGACCAAGATATCAAGGTGGATCGGCCAAGTTTGTTGTTAAATAATAAGAAGAGTGCACAAATTAAGGAGAATCCGGGGACCTTCTCGTGATGTCAATACTCCGCTAATGTCTTGAGGATTGGTTCTTTCAATTTAATAGTTGATCCAAATAAAAAAATTCTAAAGCAAAATTTTAGAATACCTCCAAGAGATAGAGGTGTGCGAAGAAAAAAGGAGTCCGTCTTGGTTTCAATTTTAGTTAGTTGTTTTTATTTGATTAGGAATAAATAGGATTTTATTTCATGTTTATTTCTCCTAGTTTGTTTCCTATAAAAGGACTAATTGCCGGTCTTTGTAAGGGATTTGAACTTTCATTGGTTTTAGGTATACAAGCAAAAAAAAGTCACAATGTTTGGTGGGCACCATATCGTGGTTGATTGGTGATCCAATGAGGTATTTTAATGCTCTGCGTGGAGTTAGATCACATCTTCCCAATGCTGGACTGATGACCCACAAGTATAGGAGATCGCAACAGTCTTGGAGGGAAGTAAAACCCAAATTTATTGATTCGACACAAGGGGGACAAAGAATACTTATAAGCCTTAACAGCGGAGTTGTCAATTCAGCTGCACCTGGAAAAGTACTAGTAACATGGGTGATGTGAAAGCAGCAGTAATATGAGAGCAATGGCAATAGTAACAAAGCAGCCGTAGTAGTAACACAGATGCAATGACACCAGAAAATATTACAGTGCGGAGTTGATTGTAGAGCAATGATGATGACAGAAGGACCGGGGTTCCTACCTATCTACACTAGTGGTATAATGTTCATGCTTAACGTAGGCACCAAATAACAATTATTCAGATTTAAAACTAATCCCGAAGGTAGATGTAGAGGAGCATGCCAACGGCGATCACATCGACCTTGGATCCATTTCCAACGTGCATCATCACCTCGTCTCTTGCTAGTCTTCGTTTATTCCGCAGCTTCTGTTTCAAGTTACAAATGTGAGCAACCGAACCAGTATCAAATACCCAGGAA
Organism: Lolium multiflorum; assembly: GCA_030979885.1. Classification (NCBI taxonomy): domain Eukaryota; kingdom Viridiplantae; phylum Streptophyta; class Magnoliopsida; order Poales; family Poaceae; genus Lolium; species Lolium multiflorum. Next base: position 264,010,912 of record CM061749.1, read on the forward strand.
CTACTAAGATTACTAGTGATATAGACATCAATAACATGTATATCAAATATACCTTTCTCCTTGACTTGGCCGCTCTTCAGATCAGCCAGGTACTTGGGGCAATTGCGCTTCCAGTGCCCATCACCCTTGCAGTAATAGCACATAGTATCAGGCTTAGGGCCAGCCTTGGGCTTCTTAGGAGGTGCAGATTTCTTACCGCCTTTTTGAAGTTTCCCTTTTCCTTAGGCTTGCCCTGCTTCTTGAAACTGGTGGTCTTGTTGACCATCAACACTTGGTGCTCTTTATTTATCTCCATTTCAGCGGTTTTCAGAATGGAGAAGAGTTTAGGCAACTCCTTGTTCTTGCACTGCATATTGTAGTTCATCATGAAGTTTTTATAACTAGGTGGCAGTGATTGGAGGACACGGTGAATACCCAGCTGATTAGGAATCACTATTCCTAAGTCATTGAGCTTCTTCGCGTGCCCAGACATCTTGAGCACGTGCTCACTAGCGGAGCTACCCTCTTCCATCTTACTGCCAAAGAACTTTTCAGAGGCTTCATAGCTTTCCACGACCGCATGAGTTACAAATATAATTTTGAGCTCACGAACAATCTCACAAGGGTCATGGTGTTCAAAACACTTCTGAAGCTCTGATTCTAGGCCGCACAGACGGGCACACTGAACTGTGGAGTAATGAGTCTTCCTAGTGAGGTAAACATTTTTTACATCATTGGGAGCAGTTTCTGCAGGTGGGGCACCTAGCGGTGCATCGAGCACATAGAGCAGTTGTCCAGCAGTGAGGAAAATCCTCACATTACTGATCCAGTCCGCAAAGTTGCTTCCATTGTTCTTAAGCTTTTCTTTCTCTAGGAACTGATTAAAATTGATGGTGGGGGCCGCCATGATCTACAACATATTTGGAAAGAGATTAGACTAAGTTTATGATAAATTGAGTTCAACTTTAATTCTTAAATTAACTAGGTGAACTCCCACTCAAAACAACATCCCTCACGTTGCCTTAGTGATTACACGAACCAAATCCACTACACCAAGTCCGATCTTCACGAGAGAAGATGTAGTTTCAAAGGCGAACATTCAACAAGTTCATCATATCATTCATATGACCCATGCTCTACCTTTCGGTATCCCGTGTTCCGAGGCCATGTCTGTACATGCTAGGCTCGTCAAGTTTAGCATTAGTATTCACATGTGCAAATCATGCACATTGTACGCACCGTAGAATCCATAGCACCCGATCATCACATGATGCTTCGAAATGACGAGTCTTAGCAACGGTGCATACTAAGGATGAACACTTTATTATCTTGATATTTAGTGAGAGTGATCATCTTATAATGCTACCGTCGCGACCTAAGCAAAATAAGATGCATAAAGGATTAACATCACATGCAATTCATAATATGTGCTATGATGGCCTTTCTTGTTGTGCTTTTGATCTCCATCTCCAAAGCACGGACATGATCTCCATCATCACCAGCATGGCGTCAAGGTCAATGGCGCCTCTTCATGGTTGTCCATCACTAATAGCAACTATAACAACTACTTGAAATAAAGCTATTACATGATGAATAGACACGCAAGTCTTAACAAATTTAAAGACAACCATTAGGCTTGCCATAATACAATAATGATCATCTCATACATCAAATATAGTCACAATCACATGGCAATATCACATCACATGCCCCTGCAAAAACAAGTTAGACGCCTCTAAAAAGTGTGTGCGTGTTTTGCGTGGTTTGGGGCTTTCGAGTAAGATCCGTCTACCAACGAACAAGAACCACAACATTGATACAAGTGTTGTCAAGTGCATTTAAATTGGATCTTAACTATGGTGAGAGAGACAGACACCCACAAAGCCACTTATGCAATACAAGTTGCATGTCAAGCGTGGAGCAAATATCATGAACGTGGTCATGTAAGGTTAGCCCGGGCCGCTTTATACCATCCCGCAAGATGCAAAGTACACGAAAAGCAAGCAACAACAAGAGCATCAACGCCCACAAAACCATTGTGTTCTACTCGTGCAACAGATCTATGCATAGGCATGGCTCTGATACCAGTAGGGTTCGTTGCACGTAAAACAAAAACAATTCTACCGCAAGAATGAATAAAACCAAGATCCAATCTATGGAAAAGCCAAGATCTAATCTATGAGATCGGAGCGAGAAAGATGAGATACTAACCCTCGAAGATCCAAAGCCTTAACGAGATCAGATCTCGTGGTTGGTGTAGATGATCGTTCCGGTGCTGCAATCCAGCAGCACTTCCGTACTCGGTCACGCGTATGGTGTCGATGAAGTCCTTCCTCTCCCCGTTCCAGCAGGGCAGCGGAGGAGTAGATCCCCTCGAATCCTAGCAGCACGACGGCGTGGTGGTGGTGGTGGAGGAGAATTGTGCAAGCAGGAGAAACTGGAGGGAGGAGAGGTGGCAGATTAGGGTTGCGTACGGAGCAGCTATGGCCGGCCAACCCACCCTCTTTATATAGTGGGGGGTAGGGTTAAGGTTTCCCAAAACCCATCTAGGGCCGGCGCCTGGTGGGCCCAGACCATGCCTAGACGCAACCTGTGGTGGGCCCACGCCTAGGGGTGGTCTGGCCCCTCCCAGCCTTTCTTCGTCTCCCCTCTGGACTCCGCCTGCGTAACAGAAAAATAAGAACTTCTATTTTTGTTTCGTCCAATTCTGAGAATATTTCCCGAACAACTTTTCTGGAAAAACAAAACAGCAGAATTCTTCCAGAACAATTCCGGACCTCCTCCTAATGTCCTGGATCCCATCCGAGACTCTGAACAATATTCGGTCTTCATCTCATATTCCATATCTACTAAACAACATCGAACCTTAAGTGTGTCACCCTACGGTTCGCGAACTATGCAGACATGATCGAGACTCCTCTCCGGTCAATAACCAATAGTGGGACTGGGGATCCATAATGGCTCCCACATATTCAACGATGACTTCGTGATTGAATGAACCATTAACATATGATACTGATTCCCTTTTCACGCGATACTTTACTTATCCGAGGTTCGATCATCGGTATGTGTATACCTAGTTCAACCTCGTTACCGATAAGTACTCTTTACTCGTAACGTGGTATGTCATCCCTTGTGACCTTGTCACATGCTTGCAAGCTAATTAGATGACATTCCACCGAGAGGGCCCAGAGCATATCTATCCCTCATCAGGATGGACAAATCCCACTCTTGATCCATGCGCTTCAACTCATACTTTCCGAACACTTAATCCCATCTTTATAACCACTAATTTACGAAGTGTCGTTTGATGTAATCAAAGCATCCATCCGGTGTAAGTGATTTACACAATCTCATGGTAGAAGGATTAGGTTACTATGTATTGAAAGCTTATAGCAAGACGAACTTAATGACTTGATCTTTATGCTATGCTTATTATGGGTGTGTGTCCGTTATATCATTCTCCCAATGACATAACCTTGTTATTAACAACATCCAATGTTTATGATCATCTATTAATCAACAAGCTAGCTTAACAAGAGGCTTACTAGGGACTCTTTTATGTTTACATAACACACACGTATTGATGTTTCCGGTTAATACAATTATAGCATGGGATGCAAACATTTATCATAAACACAACGATATAACAATAACCACTTTATTATTGCCTCTTGGGCATATCTCCAACAATAGAGGCTTTAGGTGACTAGTGTGTAGTCATAACATGGTGTAAGCATGTGTCAAGTCAACCCAATAAAGCATCAAAGGAGAATACCACAATACTATGCTTTTGTATGATGGAAACTGTTGGAGATATGCCCAAGAGGCAATAATAAAAGTGTTTATTGTTATATCTTAGTGTTCATGACAAATGTTTACATTCCATGCTATAATTGTATTATCTGAAACATTAATACTTGTGTGTTTTGTAAACATAAAGGAGTCCCTAGTAAGCCTCTTGTTAAACTAGCTTGTTGATTAACATATGATCATGTTTTCCAGATCATGAACATTGGATGTTATTAATAACAAGATCATATCATTAGGTGAATGATGTGATGGACATACACCCAAAGTAAGCGTAGCATATGATCAAGTCATTTAGTTCTTTATGCTTCTAGCTTTAATATATAGTAACTTAATCCTTCGACCATGAGATCATGTTAATCACCTACACCGGATGGATGCTTTGATGACACCAAACACTACTAAATGGGTTGTTATAAAGGTGGCATTAAGTGTTCGGAAAGTATAGGGTTGAGGCACTTGTATCAATATAGTGGTATTTGTCCATCCTAATGACAGATAGATATACTTTGGGCCCTCTCGGTGGAATGACATCCAATTAGCTTGCAAGCATGTGACTGGTTCACAAGGGATATCATATCACGGTACGAGTAAAAGTACTTATCGGTAACGAGGTTGAACTAGGTATGGAGATACCAACGATCAAACTTCGGATAAGTAAAATATCGCGAGACAAAGGGAATTGTTATTTTATGTGAATGGTTCTTTCGATCACAGTCATCGTTGAATATGTGGGAGCTATTATGTCTCAGTCCCGCTATTAGTTATTGATCGGAGAGGTCTCGATCATGTCCGCATAGTTCTCGTAGGGTGACACACTTAAGGTTTGATGTCATTTTTAGTAGATATGGAATATGGAATGGAGTTCAAATGTTGTTCGGAGTCTCGGATGGGATCCAAGACATCACGAGGAGTTTCGGAATGGTCCGGAGAATAAAATTCACATATAGGAAGTCACTTTCCAAGTTTGGAAATGATCCGATGCATTTATGGAAGGCGCTAGAATGTTCTAGAACCTTCCGAAAGAAATCACCATGGAAGGTGGAGCCCCGGATGGACTCCACAAACGCTAGGCCGGCCAAAGGGGAAGGTGGAGTCCATGGTGGACTCCACCACCATGGTCGGCCATAGGGGAAGGAAAGGGAGGAGTCCCACTTCCCCTAGGTTTCACCAATATGGAAGTTTTTGAGTTGGACTCTTATTCGGATTTTGGGCAAACCCTAGGGGTTCCACCTATATAATGAGGGGGAGAGGGAGGGGCTGGCTACCTCTTGAGCCGCACCACCAAAGGGCACCCAAGGCCGGCGCCCAAGTGCCCCCTCTCCCAAACCCTAGCCACTCCCTCCTCTATCCTCTCCCGCGGTGCTTACGGCGAAGCGCTGCTGGAGATCTCCACCACCACCGTCACCACGCCGTCGTGCTGCGGGATTCCGAGGAGGATCTACTACATCCGATGCCTGCTGGAACGGGGAGAAGGACGTCTTCATCAACATCGTACATGTGACCGAGTGCGGAGGTGCTGCCCGATTGTGGCACCGTCAAGATCTTCTACGCGCTTTTGAAAGCGATAAGTGATCAACTACATCCACCACAAGATTTATCTCATTAATGCTTAGCGATCTTCGATGGTATGTTGATCTTCACCTCGTTGCTACCATCTACTAGATTAGATCTTGGATTGTTATTCGTTCTTACGGTAGGAATTTTTTGTTTTCTATGCTAAGAATCCCTATAGTGGTATCAGAGCCGTGTCTATGCATAGATTGGTTGCACGAGTAGAACACAATGGTTTTGTGGGAGTTGATGCTTTTGTTGTCTCTTGTTATGTGTACTTTGCATCTTGCGGTATGGCGGGATGAAGCGGCCCGGGCTAATTTTACATGACCGCGTTCATGAGACTTGCTTCACGCTCGACATGCAACTTGTATTGCATAAGTGGCTTTGCGGGTGTTTGTCTCTCTCACCATAGTTAAGATTACAATTTGCACTTTCTATTGTCAACACTAGTATCACCGTTGTGGTTCATGTTCGTAGGTAGATTGGATCTTACTCGAAAACTCTAAACCACGTAAAATATGCAAACCAAATTAGAGGCGTCTAACTTGTTTTTGCAGGGTTTGGTGATGTGATATGGCCATGATGTGATGATGAATATGTATGAGATGATCATTATTGTATTGTGGCAACCGGCAGGAGCCTTATGGTTGTCTTTATATTTCATGTAGTAGTAGTATTTCAAAGTAGTTGTAATAGTTGCTACATGTGGTGAACAACCATGAAGACGGTGCCATGGACCTTGACGCTACGCCGACGATGATGGAGATCATGCCCGTTGATGATGGAGATCATGTCCGTGCTTTGGAGATGAAGATCAAAGGTGCAAAGACTAAAGGGCCATATCATATCACATTATGAATTGCATGTGATGTTAATCCTTTTATGCATCTTATATTGCTTAGATCGCAACGGTAGCATTATAAGATGATCCCTGTCACTAAAAATCAAGATAATAAAGTGTTCGTCCTTAGTTAGCACCGTTGCTAAGACTCGTTGTTTCAAAGCATCACGTGATGATCGGGTGTGATAGACTCAACGTGTGCATACGACGGGTGCAAGCCATATTTGCACCTGCGGAAACTAGGGTTTGACTTGACGAGCCTAGCATGTACAGACATGCATGGCCTCGGAACACGGCATACCGAAAGGTTAAGCATGAATCATATAGATGATATGATGAACATGTTGATGTTCGCCATTGAAACTACATCATCTCACGTGATGATCGGACTTGGTGTAGTGGATTTGGTTCACCTAGTTAATTTAATAATTAAAATTAAACTCAAATTTATCTTGAATAAAGTCTAATTGTATTTGAATTAAATTTTGTAGAATTGGCATTCGTTTTCTTCTTTACGCTAGGCTTGTAATTGAGATAGAAATACTGTTAAATCTGACAAGTAACTTTACGGACTGGTACCGTATTGTTAAAGAATCAAGAAATGATTAAGTCCTATAGCAAACTTTTGGTAATCCTCAAATTGCTGATTCAAAAGCAATGGTTTCAATTAGCATATAAAATTATCTTGTCTCCGTGAAACTTGATGTTCAAATATGTTTGAAAAGTAAGGAGCTGAAAAGTTTTTTTTTAGAAATAAGCAAGGTATAAGATATATATGATATCTCAGACCTTATTACAAGATGATAGAATATAATTTAGTGAGACTACATAAACTCATAAGTTTTATGGGAATGTACGAAGGTTGAAGACGCTAGGCGTCCCGATCCTCCAACTAGTTGGGCACTAACGTTATTCGCATATCCATGTAAGCCATAGTAGCTTCATCATGAAGTTGTCATGATTTGATGGATAAAATTATGAGTGAATTGTTCATCACATTAAAAATTAGTAATAGTGAAATCTGGAACACTTGTCATCTGATGATCAACTTCAAAGTGCGAACCTCAAGGTTATTGGTATTTTACCAACAAGCCTAGAAGTTATTGATGTTGAAGTGTTTTCTGAAATATGAGAAAATTCGAAAGAGAAACTACAAAAAGGATTTTGGCAGAAAGAAAGAAAAGACTAGAAAGTCTAGCTCAGGTGTATATAGATGATATACATGTTATGAATGTATTCTTTGATTGGTCACACAATGAAATTCTTGGGTATTTGTGCCATATTGGTTGGTATGAAATGTCATACAGCACAACGCAATACAAGAATACAATGGCCTAAGTGACTGATAAGGAATGTGGTAATAATGCACGTCTGGAAGGAAATAAAGTGTTATTATGTTCGTCGTTGGCATTCTACCTAGCCTTTGAGATTTATAATAAAAAACTTAATAATTGTTATTTTGCTCTGGTCAAATGAAAACAATGAGTTGTTCAAATTATGACCTTACCCCATGTAGGATGGATAAGTTATTATAAATCTTAATGGTGAAACACACATGCATAACACTGACGCTAAAATGTCATAAGGCAAATGATTTGAATTCCACTTATTTGTGGAACCGCCATTTAGGTCATGTTAGAAAGGAATGCATGAAGAAACTGCATGCAAATGGAATTTTGGAGTCATTTGATTTTTGAATCATTTGGCACTTGCAAATCTTTTCTAAAGAAAATGACTGAAATACCATTCATAGGCCAAGAGTTAAACGGGCAACTAACTTAGTGGAAACATACATGATGATATATGTGGTTCATTGGACATAGTTGTGTGCGGAAGATTCTTCTACTTCATGAAAACTTCCAACAATGAATTGAGTGTATATATATGGATATATTTATTCGATGAGGAAAAAGTTTGAAACATTTGAATAGATTTAAATAAATTTCAGCATGAAGTGGAAATCATTGTAATAGAAAAGTCAAATATCTATGATTGGATCATGGTGGAAATATTTGAATTACGAGTTTTAGCGAACATCTAAGAGAGTTACGAAATTGTTCCACAACTCACGTTTCTCGGAAGACCATAGTTATGATGGAGTATTTGAGAGACGTATCCAAACCTTGTTGGATTAATGATGATATAAAATAAAATGATGCCATTATATTTTTGTAGATTATGCTTTAGAGACTACCGCTTTTACACTAAATAGAGCGTCATCATAATCCGTTGAAATGACACCATATGAGTTATGGCATGGGTATAAACCCTAATAGTCATTTCTTAAATTTTGGTATGCATAGCATAAGTAAATGAGTTTACAACCAAAATCGGATGAATGTCTTTGTTGGTTAGCCCAGAGAACAATTTGGGAATTCTTTCCACTATGAAGTCAAAGACAAAAGTGTTTGTCGATGTTACTTGCTTATTTCCAAGAAATTTTTCTAGCGAAGTATTTGAGTGGGAGGACAATGGAACTTGATAAGGTTGATGAACCTGAGCATGATGATCAGAGTAGCGCAGCATCGGAAATGGTTCCGTAAGCGGCCACGACGATCATGGCTCCCATGTCTACAAAATGTTATAGTTATGGAGATCGAAATACCTATTGAACCTTGTAAGTATGGTTTACTTTGTGATCAAATAAATGATTTGTGGACAATAATTACTAAGCATATGATTAAAATAACATCTAACATGACATGCCAGAGTCTATGCCATAGTCTAAACAAGCTCCCTTTTGCATCACTATAAGCATGAAACATTTTACTCGTCTCCAACACCAATCAACTTATTTGAAACAACTCTCATAGATAATAATTAATAAATACCAGAGAGCGAATCATACCCAACTAGATAAAACCAACAAGCTTTGAACAAAATACGAGTGGAAAACCAGAGCTAAACGCAGTACTAGCAAAAGAGAACACTCGCAGAACAATAAGAGTGAAAACTAGAGTGTTCTATGCAATGAAAACGGAGTGTGTCTCTCTCCAAAACAAATATGTTGGGGTCCAACCATATGCTACAGCAAACAAAACAAAATAAAACTAAAAACACAAATAAAGACGCTCCAAGAACAACACATAACATATGAAGCAATAAAAATATAGCGTCTAGAAAGATGACATGATGCTTTGTTGATGAAGAGGGGATGCCCAAGGCATCCCCAAGCTTTGACGTTTGTACCTCTTGAATATTTCTTGGGGTGACATGGGCATCCCCAAGATTGAGATTTTGTCCATTCTTCATCTCATTACATCATTCTGCTCTCCCTACACTTGAAAACTTCCTTCATAAAAAACTTCACACAATTCTCATTAGCACCATTAATCAAATCCACTTGGTTCAGTTCTAACATAAGTCAAACATCCATTAAAACATTTAGCTACTGTAGCAACTTCTTTGGAAAGCTCTTTCTCTCAAAAGAACTCAAAAAAAAGATCAAGAGGCAAATGCAAATGGTGATAGAAATCTTTCAAAACAGAACAACAGGTAAAGATAGAGTTTTTTTAAATCATCTGTTGCTCAAATCGAAAGGTGAAAAACTAATGAAAGTTAGATAATAACCTGGGCATATGCTCAAAAATTGGCAGCTCAAAATTACGTTCTGACTGGGAATACAATTTTTTTTGGTGACAGCACAGAATCTATTTTAGGACAGCAACTTCCCCAAATCTTACTTTCTTCCTATTAGAGGCTATTCTTGGCACAAAAATGAAATAAAAATGATAAGGAGAGGTTATTACAGAGGTAACAACTTCCAAGACTCAACATAAAAAAATACATAAATAAAACAATGGGTTGTCTCCCATAAGCGCTTTTCTTTAATGCCTTTTAGCTAGGCTTGATAGTTTTAATGATGCTCTCATGCAAATAGAAAATGAAGCAAAATGAGCATCAAGAAGCAAATTCAAAACACATTTCAGCCTAGACCACTTCCTATGCATAGGAATCTTGTACACAAATAAATTCACAAAGAACAAAGTGACAAGCATAGGAAGATAAAACAAGAGTAGCTACAAAAATTTCAGCATATAGAGAGGTGTTTTAGTACCATGAAAACTCCTACAACCATATTTTCCTCTCTCATAATGATTTTCAGTAGCATCATGAATAAAATCAACAATATAGCTATCACATAAAGCATGCTTTTCATGATCTACAAACAAATAATTTTTATCAAGCTCAAAAATGGTGGGATTAAAACACTCAAACCCACTTGTAACAATTTTATAATAAGATGATTGATCATTCTCAAGAGGTATGGGGCTCCAAGATAAATTCAAGACCCCTCCAATCTCATTTTCAATAGTAGTACAATTAATATTATCAACCAATATAGTACCATCATCTAGAGCTTTATCATAAACATTTTCCAAGCAAAACTCTTTAGTGCCATGCATTTCGAAGTTAGGCACAAATAAAGGATTATCATCAGATTTATCAAAATATATAGCATGGATTATCATAGATAACAGGAACATAATTATTATCAAAAGTTTTACTCATAGTAAATATTTCAAGAGAATCTACAGGAACATAACATTCATCCTCCTTTGGTAAGCATGGGGACAATAAAATAATGTAAGGGATATAGAGTTATTCTCATTAGAAGGTACGCATGGGTAGCTAATCCATTTTTCCTCCTTTTGTTCATCACTCTCCTTCTCTTTTTCATCTAATTAGCTTTCAGGTTCGGCCATTTCTTCTTCCACCGGTTCCTGCAAATTGTGGATACATTCTTGTGCATGACTGAGTCTCTCTTTATAATCAATGATATAACAATTATTTCTGAAATTTTCTATGCAATAAGCATGGATATAAGAGACCATATCTTTAAGTTTATTACAAGCAACACAGGTTTCATAATTTTTAGACATGAAGGATTCTATTTCAGAAGCTCCCATAAATAATACAAATTGTTCTAGTTCTTCAAATCCAAGATGAGTATATTTATTCCAATGATAGTTCACAATTAAAAACTCTTTACTAAAGCCACATTGGAATTTAAGATTTTTAATATCTATTCAGAGCAATAATTTATATCATGGCGTTTAAGCAAAATTTCAGCAATTTGATTCAACTTTTGTAACACGCCTCTCATGACTTTACCCTTATATGATTCTCTATACTTTATAAATAGTTCCATAGAGGTTCTAGCATGTTCTTTCATAACAACAGTTTTTAGATTTTCGGTTTTTCAAATTTATATAGATTTTTGGGTATATAATAAAAATAAAACAAGACAAAAGTAACTAAACAAAACACGACTAAACAGAAATAAACTAAGCAAAAATAAACTAGACAAGACAAAATAAAATAAAAACAGAGACATGTAAAGTGTACTCCCCAGGTGAACTTATGAGTAGAGCTATGCCTCCCCGGCAACGACGCTAGAAAATAGTCTTGATGACCCACAAGTATAGGGAATCATAACAGTCTTTGAGGTAAGTAAAACCTAAATTTATTGATTCGACACAAGGGGAGACAAAGAATACTCATAAGCCTTAACAGCGGAGTTGTCAATTCAGCTGCACCTGGAAAAGCACTAGTGACATGGGTGATGTGAAAGCAGCAGTAATACAAGAGCAATGACAATAGTAACATAGCAGCGATGCATGATAACACGAGGCATAGGCACCGGAAAAATATTCCGGTGCGAAGTTGGTGTAGAGCAATGATGATGAGGAAGGTGGGTTCACAGCTATCTACGCTAGTGGTCACTCTCCAAATAACATGTGTTGGGTGAACAAATTACAGTTGGGAAATTGATAATTGTGAGGGCATGACAATGCATGCTATGATAAGATAAAGGTTATTGTAGTATTTAATTGGGCATTACAACATGATACATAGACCGTAATCCAACTGCGTTTATGACTAATAATCCATCTTCAGGTTATCATCTAAACCCCTTCCAGTATTAAGTTGCAAGCAACAAATTATCGCATTAAGCAATGTGTGTAAAGTAAAAAATAGAATTATCCTAGACAAAACATTGTTGTTTTCTCCCTAGTAGCAACAGTACATCTACAATCTTAAAAGTTACTGTCACTCTGCCAGATTACTAGAGGCATGAACCCACTATCGAGCATAAATACTCCCTCTTGGAGATACATGCAACTACTTGATCAGGGTAACTACAAGTACCGGAGAGCATGCAAGATCTTAAATAAACAATAGTATGATAATATGATGAATAATCTGATCACAATTCCAGAATTTATCGGATCCCAACAAACACAACGCTGATTACATCATATGGATCTTAAAACGCTGATTACAACGCCCTTGGACAATTATTTTGCCTGTTTGGACGGGGACTATCTCTGTAGTCGCTACGATGTTCACCGCTCTTTTGATAATCATCTCGATTGTTCCCTCCATTATTTCCTCGGAAGCCAGCCGATATTTGGCCGGGACCGTCATAATCTGAAAACTGGCGAGAAAAACGCCGTCTATTTTGAATGTTTCTGTTACGATCATCCTCAGGCGACCTGTGTCGCTTGTTGTTGACAGCATCCTCTTCGTCTGCCCAACGATTCGCTATTTCCATGAGTGCTGCTATTGTTTTTGGATTGGTTCGTCCCAAGTCCTCTATGAAATCCTTTCTTCGGATCCCACCGACGAAAGCATCTATCGCTCTTTCGTCAAATATGTTTTCTGCCGAGTTTTTGATGATGTTCCACCTTTGGATGTACGCCCGCATCGACTCATCATACTTCTGTCGACAAGCTCTCAATTGCTCGATTGATGCAGGTTTCTTGCACGTAGACAAGAAATTTTTCACGAATAAGTCCTCGAAGGTTTCCCAACTGTCGATAGATCCAGGTGGTAACTTTTTAATCCATGATTACTTGGATACTTTGCATAGTCGTTGCCTTGGTTCCACCCGTTAATTTTACTGTCTACAGGTAATCAACCAACCAATCCTCGGGGTCTTGCAGCCCGTCAATTTCTTATACCTGTCAGGCAACTTGAAGTCCGCCGGAACTCGCGTTTTACGGACTCGTCGAGTGAAACAAGGGAGCCCACACATATCTTCATCATCTACCTCAGGTGACGGCCGACGTTCTCTCCTTTCATGTCGCGCCCGTGACCCGTGCCGGTGTCTCTTGCCGACGTTCTTGGGGGGTCTTGTACTGCCATTGTAGGTCGTGGACTATTTTGCCTTGCAGCACCTTCGGGAGGTGTACTTGTTCCTGCAAACGTTGTCCCCATGACTCCAACTCCTGCCAAAGCCATGTTATACAATGCCTCTCTTGGATCTCCTGGGGGTGGCATGTTCGTCAGTATAAAGGCATGTGTCGCCATATATCCTGCTTCCAGAGTTTTGGGATAATTTTTCCTCTTGTGTCAATCGACATAAAGGACATGTCGAGGTTCTGGATTAGATGCTCCCTCTCTGCTTCCGGTATGTTCTGCAGTCGAGATCTTCCCCTGTTGCGGGCATCTCTATGGTTGTCTCCCGAAGTTCCTGAATGTCGGCTTAACTCTGCCCTTCGCCTGCTTGACACAGAAGCGGAGGCTCTTCTCTTTTCAAGTTCAATTCTATATTTTTGGAGTTCCCTTCCTGCACGGGCTAATTTATACTGGTACGCCTGCAGTTCTGCGACTGTTGCAGTGGTATTCATCGGCTCTGTGCCATCCATGGCTCTTGCCGCTCTATCCCAGGCTTCCTGCGGGAGTGGCACCTTTTCTCTTGGTTCGGGACCAATGTATTTGGTGCCCAAACCTCGCATGAGATTAGCGGGATCGACGTATGGATTTTCCAAATCATCGAAAGCCTCTGACGTCTCCGGCTCTGCTCGGCTCGCCTCTCCAATGACGTAAACTTGATGATATGTTGAAGCTTGATTGTCATCGGAATTGGTGACACCGTCGTATAGATCGGCGAAGACCTCCCGAACAGAAGTAGATCGGTCGATGAAGTCGAAAGTGTCGACACTGTCAGAGTCGCTGCTTATATTTGAGTCCGCAGACGACTCGAAGGACATGTTGCCGAAGATCTTGACGAGCTTTCCGCTCGAAGCGGGCTTGGTGAAGGTTGTCGACGAGATCTCTTCATCGCCAGACTCGAACGATGACACCGATCCCAAGGAATCGGAACCAGCCGCAACCAATCTCGCCGAATCTGATGTCGCGAGACGATGAGACCCCTCCTTCTTGATGTCTACGTGTGCTTCTATTCTTGTAGACAGTGTTGGGCCTCCAAGAGCAGAGGTTTGTAGAACAGCAGCAAGTTTTCCCTTAAGTGGATCACCCAAGGTTTATCGAACTCAGGGAGGAAGAGGTCAAAGATATCCCTCTCAAGAAACCCTGCAATCACGATACAAGAAGTCTCTTGTGTCCCCAACACACCTAATACACTTGTCAGTATATGTGCACTAGTTCGGCGAAGAGATAGTGAAATACAAGTAGTATGGATGTATATGAGTGGTAATAGCAATCTGAATAAAATATGGCAGCGAGTAAACATGCAACAGAACAGTAAGTAAGCGGTGTTTGCGGTATTGGAAACAAGGCCTAGGGATCATACTTTCACTAGTGGACACTCTCAACATTGATCGCATAATAAATAATAACTTTTTCTCATTTGTGCTACATACACTCTTTTGTTGGATGACAAACACCATTCATTGTGTAGGGCTACAAGAGCTCCCTCAAGCCGGAGTTAACAAGCGCCACAACATTCAGCATTCATATTTAAGTAACCTTAGAGCATAATAGATCTTTGCAAAATAAACCGAGTACTAACATAGCATACACATTGTCACCATTACACTATGAAAGGGGGAATAGATCACATCAATACTATCATAACGATAATCAACTCCATAACCTACAAGAGATTATGATCATAATCTACGACAAGAACCACACGATGCACACATTGTCACCATTACACCATGCAGGAGGAATAGACTACTTTAATAACATCACATGAGTAGCACATAGACTAGTATCGATACAAAGCTCATCATATAGATCTCAATCATGTAAGGCAGCTCATGAGATCATTGTAAGTACAGAGAAGAGATTAACCACATAGCTACCGGTACAGCCCTTAGCCTCGATGGAGAACTACTCCCTCCTCATGGGAGACAGCGGCGGTGATGAAGATGGCGGTGGTGTCGATGGAGAAGCCTTCGGGGCACTTCCCGTCCGGCGGCTTGTCGGAACAGAGACTCCTGTCCCCCAGATCTTGGCTTCGCGATGGCGGCGGCTCTGGAACTTTTCTCGTCTCGTGGCTTATTCGTATCGAAGATTTAGGTCAGGGACCTTTAAATAGGCGAAGAGGCGGAGTCGGAAGGTCGACGAGGCGATGACACACTAGGGGGCGCGGCCCACCCCCTGGCCGCGCCACCCTGGCGTCTGGTGGCCCACTCGGCCTCCTCGGGTGTTACGGAAGCTTCGTGGAATTTCAAGATTAGGCGTTGATTTCGTCCAATTCCAGAATATTTCCTTACTAGGATTTCTGAAACCAAAAACAGAAAACAGGAACTAGCACTTCGGCATCTCGTCAATAGGTTAGTTCCGAAACGCATCAAAACGATATAAAGTGTGAACAAAACATGTAGGTATTGTCATAAAACAAGCATGGAACATCAGAAATTATAGATACGTTGGAGACGTATCAGCATCCCTAAGCTTAGTTCCTACTCGCCCTCGAGTAGGTAAACGATAACAACAAATAATTTCTGAAGTGACATGCTACCATCATAATCTTGATCAACATTATTGTAAAGCATATGAGATGAATGAAGTGATCTGAAGCAAAAGATTGCTAACAAAAGATAATGACTAAACAAATGAATCATATAGCAAAACTTTTCATGAATAGTACTTTCAAGACAAGCATCAACAAGACTTGCATAAGAGCTAACTCATAAGCAATAAATTCTTAGTAAAGGCATCGAAGCAACACAAAGGAAGATATAAGTTTCAGCAGTTGCTTTCAACTTTCAACATGCATATCTCATGGATAATTGTCAACATAGAGTAATATGATGAATGCAAATAAGCAAGTATGTAAGAATCAATGCACAGTTGACACAAGTGTTTGCTTCTAAGATGGAAGGAAGTAGGTAAACCGACTCAACAATAAAGTAAAAGATAGGCCCTTCGCAGAGGGAAGCAGGGATTAAATCATGTGCTAGAGCTTTTCAAGTTTTGAAATCATATAGAGAGCATAAAAGTAAAATTTTGAGAGGTGTTTGTTGTTGTCAACGAATGGTAATGGGTACTATAACTACCTTATCAACCAGACTTTCAAGAGCGGCTCCCATGAAGGACGTTATCTCTACCAGCAAGGTAGATCATCCCTCTTATCTTTTGTTTACACATGTACTTTGGTTTTATTTATTAGATGACACCCCCCACCTTTGCTTACACAAGCCATGGCTAACCGAATCCTCGGGTGCCTTCCAACATTCACATACCATGGAGGAGTGTCTATTTGCAAATTTAAGTTGCTTACTGATAGAGCAAAACATGTGAAGAGAATTATTAATGCAAGTTAATTAATTGGGGCTGGGAACCCCATTGCCGGCTCTTTTGCAAAATTATTGGATAAGCGGATGAGCCACTAGTCCATTGTGAAAGTCTGTCAAAAGTAAATGACAAGATTGAAAGATAAAACACCACATACTTCCTCATGAGCTATAAAACATTGACACAAATAAGAGATAATGGCTTTTGAATTGTTTAAAGGTAGCACATGAAGTATTTACTTGGAATGGCAGAAAAATACCACATAGTAGGTAGATATGGTGGACACAAATGGCATGGGTTTTGGCTCAAGGTGTTTGGATGCACGAGAAGCATTTCCTCTCGGTACAAGGCTTTGGCTAGCAAGGTTGTTTGAAGCAAACACAAGTATAAACCGGTACAGCAAAACTTACATAAGAACATATTGCAAGCATTATAAGACTCTACACTGTCTTCCTTGTTGCTCAAACACTCTTACCGAGAAAATATCTAGACCTTAGAGAGACCAATCATACAAACCAAATTTCAACAAGCTCTACGGTAGTTCTTCACTACTAGATTTAAACTACATGATGCAAGAGCTTAAACATGATCTATGAGAGCTCAAAACAATTGCCAAGTATCAAATTATTCAAGACCATATGAAGCATTTTCTGATTCCAACCAAATAACAACAAGTGAAGCGATCAACTTTCGCCCTTGAACATTAAAAGCAAAAATGAAGAACACTGGTGTTCATATGAAAAAGCGGAGCGTGTCTCTCTCCCACATGAGCATGAATTTATTCAGAGAATGAAAATAACAAAACGAAAATAAAAGCACACAGACGCTCCAAGTAAAGTACATAAGATGTGACGGAATAAAAATATAGTTTCACTAGAAGTGACCTGATAAATTTGTCGATGAAGAAGGGATGCCTTGGGCATCCCCAAGCTTAGATGCTTGAGTCTTCTTAAAATATACAGGGATGAACCACCGGGGCATCCCCAAGCTTAGACCTTTCACTCTTCTTGATCATAGTATATCATCCTCTTCTATTGACCCTTGAAAACTTCCTCCACACCAAACTTCAAGCAAACTCATTAGAGGGTTAGTGCATAATAAAAATTCACATGTTCAGAGGTGACACAATCATTCTTAACACTTCTGGACATTGCACAAAGCTTCTGAAAGTTAATGGAACAAAGAAACTCATTCAACATAGCAAAAGCGGCAATGCGAAATAAAAGGCAGAATCTGTCAAAAACAGAACAGTCCGTAAAGACGAATTTGGCAGGCGCACTTAACTTGCTCAAACGGAAAAACTCAAAACTAATGAAAGTTGCGTATATATCTGAGGATCACACACGTAAATTTGCAGATTTTTCTGAGTTACCTACAGAGACTTCTGCGCAAATTCGTGACAGACAGCAAATCTGTTTCTGCGCAGTAATCCAAATCTAGCATCAACTTTACCATAG
Source organism: Lolium multiflorum (assembly GCA_030979885.1). Classification (NCBI taxonomy): domain Eukaryota; kingdom Viridiplantae; phylum Streptophyta; class Magnoliopsida; order Poales; family Poaceae; genus Lolium; species Lolium multiflorum. The sequence continues at coordinate 264,029,053 of CM061749.1, forward strand.
AGACTTTACTTGGCACCAAAAACATGATAAGGAGAGGTTGCTACAGTAGTAAACAACTTCCAAGACTCAACAAAACAAAAATTGTTGTAGTAAAATAAACACATGGGTTATCTCCCAAGAAGTTCTTTCTTTATAGCCATTAAGATGGGCTCAGTAATTTTAATGATACTCTCGCAAGAAAGAAGAGTTGAAGCAAAAGAGAACATCAAAAAGAAAATTTAAAACATATTTAAGCCTAACCCACTTCCTATGAAAAAGAATCTTGTACACAAATAAATTCATGAAGAACAAAGTGACAAGCATAGGAAGGCAACACAAGCGCAATTTCAAGATTCTCAACATAAAGAGGAAACTTAATATTATTAAGATGCATATAACCATGTTTCCCTCTCTCATAATAACTTTCAGTAGCATCATGAACAAACTCAACAATATAACTATCACATAAAACATTCTTGTCATGAGCCACATGCATAAAATTATTACTCTCCACATAAGCATAATTAATTTTATTAGTTGTAGTGGGAGCAAATTCAACAAAGTAGCTATCATTATCATTCTCATCAAGTGTAGGAGGCATAGTATAATCATAATAAAATTTACTCTCCATAGTAGGCGGCACCAAAAGACCACTATCATTGTAATCATCATAAATAGGAGGCAAAGTATCATCAAAGAAAATTTTCTCCTCAATGCTTGGGGGACTAAAAATATCATGCTCATCAAAACCAGCTTCCCCAAGCTTAGAATTTTCAATATCATTAGCAACAATGGTGTTCAAAGCGTTCATACTAATATCATTGCTACTAGCATGCAAATAAGATTCCATAGGTTTTTTAATTTTCGCAGCAAACAATCCATGTCTTAACTCAGGAAATAGAATAAGAAGCTCACTATTGCTTTCCATTATGCCTAACTAGTGTAAACAAGAAACCAAAAGATGCAATTGCAGGATCTAAAGGAAATAGCTTCGAGCACTTAAAACGGCAACAGAAAATTACTTAGTTACCTGGGACCGGAGTATGAGTGCCTTTTACCTTTCCTCCCCGGCAACGGCGCCAGAAAATAGCTTGATGTCTACGTGTGCTTCTATTCTTGTAGACAGTGTTGGGCCTCCAAGAGCAGAGGTTTGTAGAACAGCAGCAAGTTTTCCCTTAAGTGGATCACCCAAGGTTTATCGAACTCGGGGAGGAAGAGGTCAAAGATATCCCTCTCAAGCAACCCTGCAATCACGATACAAGAAGTCTCTTGTGTCCCCAACACACCTAATACACTTGTCAGATGTATAGGTGCACTAGTTCGGCGAAGAGATAGTGAAATACAAGTAGTATGGATGTATATGAGTGGTAATAGCGATCTGAATAAAATATGGCAGCGAGTAAACATGCAGTAGAACAGTAAGTAAGCGGTGTTTGCAGTATTGGAAACAAGGCCTAGGGATCATACTTTCACTAGTGGACACTCTCAACATTGATCGCATAATAAATAATAACTTCTTCTCATTTGTGCTACATACACTCTTTTGTTGGATGACAAACACCATTCATTGTGTAGGGCTACAAGAGCTCCCTCAAGCCGGAGTTAACAAGCGCCACAACATTCAGCATTCATATTTAAGTAACCTTAGAGCATAATAGATCTTTGCAAAATAAACCGAGTACTAACATAGCATACACCCTGTCACCATTACACTATGAAAGGGGGAATAGATCACGTCAATACTATCATAGCGATAATCAACTCCATAACCTACAAGAGATTATGATCATAATCTACGACAAGAACCACATGATGCACACACTGTCACCATTACACCATGCAGGAGGAATAGACTACTTTAATAACATCACATGAGTAGCACATAGACTAGTAGCGATACAAAGCTCATCATATAGATCTCAATCATGTAAGGCAGCTCATGAGATCATTGTATTGGAGGAGAGAGATTAACCACATAGCTACCGGTACAGCCCTTAGCCTCGATGGAGAACTACTCCCTCCTCATGGGAGAGAGCAGCGGTGATGAAGATGGCGGTGGTGTCGATGGAGAAGCCTTCCGGGGGCACTTCCCCGTCCCGGCGGTGTGCCAGAACAGAGACTCCTGTCCCCCAGATCTTGGCTTCGCGATGGCGGCGGATCTGGAACTTTTCTCGTCTCGTGGCTTATTCGTATCGAAGATTTAGGTCAGGGACCTTTAAATAGGCGAAGAGGCGGAGTCGGAAGGTCGACGAGGCGATGACACACTAGGGGGGCGCGGCCCACCCCCTGGCCGCGCCACCCTGGCGTCTGGTGGCCCAGTGGCCCACCTCTGGCCTCCCTCGGGTGTTCTGGAAGCTTCGTGGAATTTCAAGATTCTGGGTGTTGATTTCGTCCAATTCCGAGAATATTTCCTTACTAGGATTTCTGAAACCAAAAACAGCAGAAAACAGGAACTGCACTTCGGCATCTCGTCAATAGGTTAGTTCCGGAAAACGCATCAAAACGATATAAAGTGTGAACAAAACATATAGGTATTGTCATAAAACAAGCATGGAACATCAGAAATTATAGATACGTTGGAGACGTATCACTTCCCGACGCAGAAGTGGAACCTTCTGAACGCCATGTCCATGGGCTCCTCCAGATACGCATATGCATCCATATGGGAGGGTGGATGAGTAACAAAATCGACTAGAGTGGTTTCGATCTGTTTACCTCGATCCGTCGCGTTGCTTGCTACCGAAGATGTTGACGATGTTGGACGTGCCATCGAGATCAGCTCCTTGTCGCCTCTAATTCCCACAGACGGCGCCAATTGTCAAGGGATTAACTTTTCAATGCCTACAAGTTGTAGACTAGGGTTTTGTTGAAAGTAGAGGGCAAGTAGATCTCGAAGGTTTCAGCCGGAAAAGTACTCGACTGCTATGAAAATTAGGGTTGCGTGAACAATGATTCGATCCTTTCTTTGTCCCTCGACTCTTGATACGCGTAGATGCACACGTCCGTTGGGAACCCCAAGTGGAAGGTATGATGCGTATAGAAGCAAGTTTCCCTCAGTATGAAACCAAGGTTTAATCGAACCAGTAGGAGCCAAGAAGCACGTTGAAGGTTGTTGGTGGCGAAATGTGATGCGGCGCAACAACTGGGATTCCGGCGCCAACGTGGAATGCGCAACAAAACCAAAGTACTTTGCCCCAACGAAAGTGAGGTTGTCAATCTCACCGGCTTGCTGTAACAAAGGATTAAACGTATCGAGTGGAAGATGTTTGCAAAGAAAACAGTAAAACACAATTGCAGTAGATTGTATGCTATGTAAAGAATAGGACCGGGGTCCACAGTTCACTAGAGGTGTCTCTCCCATAAGATAAAAGCATGTTGGGTGAACAAATTACAGTCGGGCAATTGACAAATAGAGAAAGGCATAACAATGCATATACATGATATGATAAATATAGTGAGATTTAATTGGGCATTACGACAAAGTACATAGACCGCCATCCAACTGCATCTATGCCTAAAAAGTCCACCTTCAGTTATCATCCGAACCCCATTCAGTATTAAGTTGCTAAGCAACAGACAATTGCATTAAGTATGGTGCGTAATGTAATCGACAACTACATCCTTAGACATAGAATCAATGTTTTATCCCTAGTGGCAACAGCACATCACAACCTTAGAACTTTCTGTCACTGTCCCAGGTGTCAATGAAGGCATGAACCCACTATCGAGCATAAATACTCCCTCTTGGAGTTAAGAGTAAAAACTTGGCCAGAGCCTCTACTAATAACGGAGAGCATGCAAGATCATAAACAACACATAAACAATAGATTGATAATCACCATAACATAGTATTCTCTATCCATCGGATCCGACAAACACAACATATAGTATTACAGATAGATGATCTTGATCATGTTAGGCAGCTCACAAGATCCAACAATAAAGCACAACAAGGAGAAGACGACCATCTAGCTACTGCTATGGACCCATGGTCCAGGGGTGAACTACTCACTCATCACTCCGGAGGCGATCATGGCGATGAAGAGTCCTCCGGGAGATGAATCCCCTCTACGGGTGCGGAGGCGATCTCCTGAATCCCGAGATGGGATTCGGCGGCGGCGTCTGGAAGGTTTTCCGTATCGTGGCTCTCGGTGCTGGGGTTTTCGACGGAGGCTATTTGTAGGCGGAAGGGTAGGTCGGGGGGGCTCACGAGGGCGAGGGGACAGGGTGGCGCGGCCAGGCCTGGCCGCGCCGCCGTGGTCTGGCCACCTCGTGGCCCCACTTCGTTATCTCTTCGGTCTTGGAAGCTCCGTGCAAAAATAGGACCCTGGGCGAAGATTTCGTCCAATTCCGAGAATATTTCCTTACTAGGATTTCTGAAACCAAAACAGCAGAAAACAGCAACTGGCTCTTCGGCATCTTGTTAATAGGTTAGTTCCAGAAAATGCACAAATATGACATAAAGTGTGCATAAAACATGTAGGTATCCTCAATAAAGTAGCATGGAACATAAGAAATTATCGATACGTTGGAGACGTATCAGCATCCCCAAGCTTAGTTCTGCTCGTCCCGAGCAGGTAAAACGATAACAAAGATAATTTCTGAAGTGACGTGCCATCATAATCTTGATCATACTATTTGTAAACATATGTAATGAATGCAGCGATCAAAACAATGGTAATGACATGAGTAAACAAGTGAATCATATAGCAAAGACTTTTCATGAATAGTACTTCAAGACAAGCATCAATAAGTCTTGCATAAGAGTTAACTCATAAAGCAATAAATCAAAGTAAAGGTATTGAAGCAACACAAAGGAAGATGAAGTTTCAGCGGTTGCTTTCAACTTATAACATGTATATCTCATGGATATTGTCAACATAGAGTAGTATAACAAGTGCAATATGCAAGTATGTAGGAATCAATGCACAGTTCACACAAGTGTTTGCTTCTTAAGGTGGAGGGAGATAGGTAAACTGACTCAACAATAAAAGTAAAAGAATGGTCCTTCAAAGAGGAAAGCATCGATTGCTGTATTTGTGCTAGAGCTTTTATTTTGAAAACATGAAACAATTTTCTCAACGGTAGTAATAAAGCATATGAGTTATGTAAATTATATCTTACAAGTTGCAAGCCTCATGCATAGTATACTAATAGTGTCCGCACCTCGTCCTACTTAGCTTGGACTACCGGATCTTTGCATGCCATGTTTCAACCAAGTGTCACAAAGGGGTACCTCCATGCCGCCTGTACAAAGGTCTAAGGAGAATGCTCGCATTTTGGATTTCTCGCTTTTGATTATTCTCAACTTAGACATCCATACCGGGACAACATGGACAACAGATAATGGACTCCTCTTAAATGCGTAAGCATGTAACAATGATTATTGTTCTCATATGAGATTGAGGATATATGTCCAAAACTGAAACTTCAACCATGGTTCATGGCTTTAGTTAGCGGCCCAATGTTCTTCTCTAACAATTTTGCATGCTCCAACCACTAAAATGATAGATCCTTTAGACAAGACGGACATGCATAGCAACTCACATGATATTCAACAATAGTTGATGGCGTTCCCCAGAAGCATGGTTATCGCACAACAAGCAACTTAATAAAATATAAAGTGCATAAGTACATATTCAATACTACGATAGTTTTTAAGGCTATTTTGTCCCATGAGCTATATATTGCAAAGGTGAATGATGGAATTTTAAAGGTAGCACTCAAGCAATTTACTTTGGAATGGCGGAGAAATACCATGTAGTAGGTAGGTATGGTGGACACAAATGGCATAGTAGTTGGCTCAAGGATTTTGGATGCATGAGAAGTATTCCCTCTCGATACAAGGTTTAGGCTAGCAAGGTTATTTGAAGCAAACTCAAGGATGAACCGGTGCAGCAAAACTCACATAAAAGACATATTGTAAACATTATAAGACTCTACACCGTCTTCCTTGTTGTTCAAAACTCAATACTAGATATTATCTAGACCTTAGAGAGACCAAATATGCAAATCAAATTTTAGCAAGCTCTATGTATTTCTTCATTAATGGGTGCAAAGTATATGATGCAAGAGCTTAAACATGAGCACAACAATTGCCAAGTATCACATTATCCAAGACATTTTAGAATTACTACATGTAGCATTTTCCAATTCCAACCATATAACAATTTAACGAAGAAGAAACTTCGCCATGAACATTATGAGTAAAGCCTAAGGACATATTTGTCCATATGCAACAGCGGAGCGTGTCTCTCTCCCACAAAGTGAATGCTAGGATCCATTTTATTCAAAAAAAAACAAAAACAAAAACAAACCGACGCTCCAAGTAAAGAACACAAGATGTGATTGAATAAAAATATAGTTTCAGGGGAGGAACCTGATGATGTTGTCGATGAAGAAGGGATGCCTTGGGCATCCCCAAGCTTAGACGCTTGAGTATTCTTAAAATATGCAGGGGTGAACCACGGGGGCATCCCCAAGCTTAGAGCTTTCACTCCTCTTGATCATAGTATATCATTCTCCTCTCTTGACCCTTGAAAACTTCCTTCACAAACTTCAAGCAAACTCATTAGAGGGTTAGTGCACAATTAATAATTCACACATTCAGAGGTGACACAAACATTCTTTACACTTCTGGACATTGCATAAAGCTACTGGACATTAATGGATCAAAGAAATGAATCCAACATAGCAAAAGAGGCAATGCGAAATAAAAGGCAGAATCTGTCAAAAACAGAACAGTCCGTAAAGACGAATTTAAATCTGGCACCAGACTTTCTCAAATGGAAAAACTCAAAACTAATGAAAGTTGCGTACATATCTGAGGATCACGCTCGTAAATTGGCAGATTTTTTGAATTTTCTACAGAGGCCTGTGCCCAGATTCGTGACAGACAGCAATGCTGTTTCTGCGCAGCGATCCCAAATATAACATCAACTATAACATAGAAACTTTACTTGGCACAAAAACATGATAAGGAGAGGTTGCTACAGTAGTAAACAACTTCCAAGACTCAACAAAACAAAAAAATTGCTGTAGTAAAAACATGGGTTGTCTCCCATAAGCGCTTTTCTTTAACGCCTTTCAGCTAGGCGCAGAAAGTGCAAATCAAGTAACATCGAGAGATGAAGCATCAACATCATAACTTGTTCTAATAATAGAATCAAAAGGCAACTTCATTCTCTTTCTAGGGAAGTGTTCCATACCTTCCTTGAGAGGAAATTGATATTTAATATTACCTTCCCTCATATCAATAACAGCACCAACGGTTCGAAGAAAAGGTCTTCCCAACACAATAGGACAAGATGCATTGCATTCGATATCCAAAACAACAAAATCAACGGGGACAAGGTTATTGTTAACCGTAATGCGCACATTATCAATCCTCCCCAAAGGTTTCTTTTTAACATTATCGGCAAGATTAACATCCAAATAACAATTCTTCAATGGTGGCAAGTCAAGCATATCATAAATCTTTTTAGGCATAACAGAAATACTTGCACCAAGATCACATAAAGCATTACATTCAAAGTCATTGAATTTCATTTTAATGATGGGCTCCCAACCATCTTCTAACTTTCTAGGAATAGAAGTTTCAAGTTTTAGTTTCTCTTCTCTAGCTTTTATGAGAGCATTTGTAATATGTTTTGTAAAGGCTAAATTTATAGCACTAGCATTAGGACTTTTAGCAAGTTTTTGTAAGAACTTTATAACTTCAGAGATGTGGCAATCATCAAAATCTAAATCATTATGAGCTACAGCAATGGGATCATTGTTCCCAAGGTTGGAAAAAATTTCAGCAGTTTTATCACAAGCAGTTTCAGCAGTTTTAGCAATTTCAGGCAGTTTTGTTCGCTTTGCACTAGGAGTAGAAACATTGCCAACACCAATTATTTTACCATTGATAGTAGGAGGTGCAGCAACATGTGAAGAATTAGCATTAATAGTGGTGGTAATAGTCCAAACTTTAGCTACATTATTCTCTTTAGCTAGTTTTTCATTTTCTTCTCTATCCCACCTAGCACGCAGTTCAGCCATTAATCTTATATTCTCATTAATTCTAACTTGGATGGCATTTGCTGTAGTAGTAATCTTATTATCAAAATCATCATTAGGCATAACTTTCAATTTTAATAGATTAACATCAGAGGCAAGTCTATCAACTCTAGAAGCAATAGTATCAATTTTATCAAGCTTTTCCTCAACAGATTTGTTAAAAGCAGTTTGTGTACTAATAAATTCTTTAAGCATAGCTTCAAGACCAGAGGGTACACTCCTATTATTGTTGTAAGAATTCCCATAAGAATTAGCATAACCATTACCATTAGCAGAAGGATATGGCCTATAGTTATTACCAGAGTTGTTCCTATAAGCATTGTTGTTGAAATTATTATTTTTAATGAAATTCACATCAACATTTTCTTCTTGAGCAACCAATGAAGCTAAAGGAACATTATTAGGATCAACATTAGATCTACCATTCACAAGCATAGACATAATCACATCAATCTTATCACTCAAGGAAGAGGTTTCTTCAACAGTTACCTTCTTACCTTGTGGAGCTCTTTCCGTGTGCCATTCAGAGTAATTTATCATCATATCATCAAGAAGTTTTGTAGCCGCCCCTGATGGACATAAAGGTACCTCCAGCAGCTGAATCCAATAAATTCCGCGAAGAAAAATTTCCTGCATAGAAGGTTTGGATGATCATCCAAGTAGTCAGTCCATGGGTTGGGCAATTCTTTACCAAAGTTTTTATTCTCTCCCATGCTTGAGCAACATGTTCAGTATCTAATTGCTTAAAATTCATTATGCTACTTCTCAAAGATATAATTTTAGCGGGAGGATAATATCTACCAATAAAAGCATCCTTACATTTAGTCCATGAATCAATACTATTCTTAGGCAAAGATAACAACCAATCTTTAGCTCTTCCTCTTAATGAGAAAGGAAACACTTTCAATTTAATAATATCACCATCTACATCCTTATACTTTTGCATTTCACAAAGTTCAACAAAATTATTGAGATGGGCAGCAGCATCATCAGAACTAACACCAGAAAATTGATCTCTCATGACAAGATTTAGTAAAGCAGGTTTAATTTCAAAGAATTCTGCTGTAGTAGCAGGTGGAGCAATAGGTGTGCATAGGAAATCATTATTATTTGCATTTGTGAAGTCACACAACTTAGTATTTTCAGGGGTATTCATTTTAGCAACGGTAAATAAAACAAACTAGATAAAGTAAATGCAAGTAACTAATTTTTTTGTGTTTTTGATATAGTGAGCAAGACAATAAATAAAGTAAAACTAGCAACTAATTTTTTTGTGTTTTGTTTAGGTGCAGCAAACAAAGTAGTAAATAAAATAAAGCAAGACAAAAACAAAGTAAAGAGATTGAGAAGTGGAGACTCCCCTTGCAGCGTGTCTTGATCTCCCCGGCAACGGCGCCGGAAATTTAGCTTGATACGCGTAGATGCACACGTCCGTTGGGAACCCCAAGTGGAAGGTATGATGCGTATAGAAGCAAGTTTCCCTCAGTATGAAACCAAGGTTTAATCGAACCAGTAGGAGCCAAGAAGCACGTTGAAGGTTGTTGGTGGCGAAATGTGATGCGGCGCAACAACAGGGATTCCGGCGCCAACGTGGAATCTGCACAACAAAACCAAAGTACTTTGCCCCAACGAAGCAGTGAGGTTGTCAATCTCACCGGCTTGCTGTAACAAAGGATTAAACGTATCGAGTGGAAGATGTTTGCAAAGAAAACAGTAAAACACAATTGCAGTAGATTGTATGCTATGTAAAGAATAGGACCGGGGTCCACAGTTCACTAGAGGTGTCTCTCCCATAAGATAAAAGCATGTTGGGTGAACAAATTACAGTCGGGCAATTGACAAATAGAGAAAGGCATAACAATGCATATACATGATATGATAAATATAGTGAGATTTAATTGGGCATTACGACAAAGTACATAGACCGCCATCCAACTGCATCTATGCTAAAAAGTCCACCTTCAGGTTATCATCCGAACCCCATTCAGTATTAAGTTGCTAAGCAACAGACAATTGCATTAAGTATGGTGCGTAATGTAATCGACAACTACATCCTTAGACATAGAATCAATGTTTTATCCCTAGTGGCAACAGCACATCACAACCTTAGAACTTTCTGTCACTGTCCCAGGTGTCAATGAAGGCATGAACCCACTATCGAGCATAAATACTCCCTCTTGGAGTTAAGAGTAAAAACTTGGCCAGAGCCTCTACTAATAACGGAGAGCATGCAAGATCATAAACAACACATAAACAATAGATTGATAATCACCATAACATAGTATTCTCTATCCATCGGATCCCGACAAACACAACATATAGTATTACAGATAGATGATCTTGATCATGTTAGGCAGCTCACAAGATCCAACAATGAAGCACAACAAGGAGAAGACGACCATCTAGCTACTGCTATGGACCCATGGTCCAGGGTGAACTACTCACTCATCACTCCGGAGGCGATCATGGCGATGAAGAGTCCTCCGGGAGATGAATCCCCTCTCCGGCAGGGTGCGGAGGCGATCTCCTGAATCCCCGAGATGGGATTCGCGGCGGCGCGTCTCTGGAAGGTTTCCGTATCGTGGCTCTCGGTCTGGGGTTTCGCGACGGAGGCTATTTGTAGGCGGAAGGGTAGGTCGGGGCTCACGAGGCCAGGGACGGGGTGGCGCGGCCGGGGCACAGGCGCCGCCCTGTGGTCGCCCACCTCGTGGCCCCACTTCGTTATCTCTTCGGTCTTCTGGAAGCTCCGTGCAAAAATAGGACCCTGGGCGAAGATTTCGTCCAATTCCGAGAATATTTCCTTACTAGGATTTCTGAAACCAACAACAGCAGAAAACAACCGGCTCTTCGGCATCTTGTTAATAGGTTAGTTCCAGAAAATGCACAAATATGACATAAAGTGTGCATAAAACATGTAGGTATCCTCAATAAAGTAGCATGGAACATAAGAAATTATCGATACGTTGGAGACGTATCAGTCCCCCTTATATAGGAGGTGGAGACGAGGGTTTCGTGATGCACAAGTTACAAAGTCCGGGAGACTATCTGAGTCTGTCCCGTAATAGTTACAAGTCGATATTCCTAATACAACTCTATCTTTCTAAACTATCTCTTGACTGGGCTTCCGGGCTTCATAAACTTCGGGTCGTGGGCTTTCAATAAACCCCAGGTATCATCTTCGGTAGGCCCATTGGGGATGCCTATGTCAATCATGTAAGACAGCTCTTGAGATCATTGTATTGAAGTACATTGGAGAGAGAGTACCAACTAGCTACAGCCGAGAACCCGTAGTCCAAGGGGGAACTACTCACGAACCATCATGGAGTCGAGGTGGAGGCGGTGGAGTCGATGGAGATGGCTCCGGGGGTCAATTTCCATCTCGGCAGGGTGCCAGAACAGGAACTTCTTTCCCCCGAAACTTGTCTGGATGATGGCGGCAGCGATGGAACTTTTGGTGGACGGAGGCTGCAGTATTTAGGGTTTTGTGTTGAAGGAAATTTATAAGCGGAAGGGGCGAGGTCGGTGGGCGCCGGGAGGCCCCACACCACCCCATGGCGCGTCCGGGGGCCGCGCAAGGGCAGGTGTGGCCTCCCTGGTGCCCTCCTCCGTCTCTGCTCTGGACTCCGTCTTCATGTCGGGAAAAATATGAGGTCTGGCTTTTGTTTCGTCCAATTTCGAGAATATTTCATGTACAACTTTTCTGAAATACAAAAATAGCAAAAAAAAGGGAACTGACACTGTGACATCTTGTCAATAGGTTAGTTCCGGAAAATGCATAAAAGTTCCACGAAGTGTAGAAAAACATATAGAAATTTGTGTAAAACAAACATGAAGCATCAAAAATTATAGATACATTTGCAACGTATCATGGACCAAATGATTTGATATCTACTATATTGCAATCCCTATTTTTTTAGGGATTTCTATTTTTGTGCCCTCGGGTCCTTAGTTGTGCTCAGTTTTCCCCAGCCGCTTAGTTTTTCCTCAGTTTTTTCCAAGCCCTTGTCTGAAACCCTCACAAGTGCTGGAACGGACAGTTGCCCGATGGGTCAACAACTTTGACCGTTATCTGCTGACTAGTGGGTCCATGTAGAGCCCGCAAAGACACGTCAGACCATCCATCTTTGTTTGACCGTAAGCATCGCCGTATCCCTGACCAAAACACGGACGAGTGGGGCTTCGGTATATCGAATGACAAGTGGGCCATGACGCTGATACAAGGGAAATACTGATGGGGTTCGTTGCATAGAAAACAAAAAATTTCCTACCGCAGACGAATAAAACCAACAGATCTAATCTATGGAACACCCAAGATCTAATCTACAAGATCGAAGCAACGAGATGGAGATGAGACTAACCCTCGAAGATTCCAAAGCCTACGAGATTAATCTTGTTGTTGGTGTAGACGATCGTCCCGGTGCTGCAATCCGGCAGCACTTCCGTACTCGGTCGCGCGTACGGTTTCGATGAAGCTCCTTCCTCTCCCGTTCCAGCGGGCAGCGGAGGTGTGGTAGATCTCCTCCAAGTTCCGCACACGACGGCGTGGTGGTGGTAGTGGAGAAGAAAGCTGAGGGCTTCGCCTAAGCCGGAGCAGCGTATGGTGGAGGGAGAGGCGGCCAGAGGAGGAGGCAATCATGGGGGGGGGGTGGCCACCCCCTCCCCTCTTTATATAGGGGGCCAGCCGGCCAGGGTGGCCCCCTTCCCATCTAGGGTTAGGGGGGCGGCGGCCAAAGGGGGGAGAGGGCTTTCCCCTCCCCCAAGTTGATCCCGAAACCCTAGGGGTTGGCCGGCCTGGGCCTTGGGGGGCATGTGCCCCTGGCCCATTAGGCCAGGGAGCATCCCCTCGGCCCATGCTAGGCCTCCTAGGTCGTGGGCCCCATGGTGGACCCCTCCGGAACCTTCTAGAACCTTCCGTCAACCACCGGAAAAATCCCGAACATTTCCGAAACCCAGAAATCAACTTCCCTTATATGAATCTTATTCTCCGGACTATTCCGGACCTCCTCGTGACATCCTGGATCACATCCGAGACTCCGAACAAACTTCGTCTCCATACCATATTCAAATCTACTTATGCGACATCGAACCGTAAGCGTGTCACCCTACGGTTCGCGAACTATGCAGACATGGTCGAGACTCCTCTTCGAGCAATAACCAATAGCGGGATCTAGAGATCCATAATGGCTCCCACATATTCAACGATGACTTAGTGATCGATTGAACCATTTACATACGATGCCAATTCCCTTTGTCTCGCGATATTTTACTTGTCCGAGGTTTGATCATCGGTATCTCCATACCTTGTTCAACCTCGTTACCGACAAGTACTCTTTACTCGTACTGTGGTATGTGATCTCTTATGAACCATTCATATGCTTGCAAGCTAATCAGATGACATTCCACCGAGAGGGCCCAGAGTATATCTATCCGTCATCGGGATGGACAAATCCCACTATTGATCCATATGCCTCAACTCACACTTTCCAAATACTTAATCCCATCTTTATAACCACCCATTTACGCAATGGCGTTTGATGTAATCAAATTACCCTTCCGGTGTAAGTGATTTACATGATCTCATGGTCGAAGGACTAAGGCAACTATGTATCGAAAGCTTATAGCAAATTGAACTTAATGACTTAATCTTATGCTACACTCATTTGGGTGTGTGTCCATTATATCATTCAACTAATGACATAACCTTGTTATTAATAACATCCAATGTTCATGATCACGAAACCATGATCATCTATTAATCAACAAGCTAGTTATACAAGAGGCTTACTAGGGACTCCTTGTTGTTTACATAACACACATGTATCAATGTTTCGGTTAATACAATTATAGCATGGTATATAAACATTTATCATAAACACAAAGATATTATAATAACCACTTTATTGTTGCCTCTTGGGCATATCTTCAACAGTCTCCCACTTGCACTAGAGTCAATAATCTGGATTACATTGTAAGGTACCTAACACCCATGGAATTTTGGTGTTGGTCATGCTTTGCCTAGGGAGAGCTTTAGTCAACGGATCTGCAACATTCAGATCTGTGTGTACTTTGCAAATCTCTACTTCACCATCTTCGATGTACTCGCGAATCGAATGAAAACGCAGCTTGATATGCTTTAGCTTCTTGTGTGACCTTGGTTCCTTTGCATTGGCGATGGCACCCGTGTTGTCACAATAAATGACTAGCGGGTCCAATGCACTAGGAACCACACCAAGCTCAACAATGAACCTCTTCATCCATACCGCTTCCGATGAAGCCTCTGAAGCCGCTATATATTCAGATTTTGTTGAAGATTTCGCCACCGTGCACTGCTTGGAACTGCTCCAGCTTACTGCCGCACCATTCAATATAAACACGTACCCAGACTGAGACTTAGAGTCATCAGGATCGGTGTTCCAACTTGCATCGGTGTAACTGGTTACAACGAGCTCTTGGTCACCGCCATAACAAAGAAACATATCCTTAGTCCTTTTCAAGTACTTCAGGATATTCTTGACCGCTGTCCAGTGTTCCATCCCTGGATCACTTTGATATCTGCTGGTCAAACTAACAGCATGTGCGATATCCGGTCTAGTACACAGCATGGCGTACATGATAGAGCCTACTGCCGAAGCATAGGGGATCTTGCTCATCCTCTCTCTTTCATCTGCCGTAGCCGGACCTTGAGTCTTACTCAAGACCTTACCTGGCAACATAGGCAAGAACCCTTTCTTGCTTTCATCCATTCTAAACTTCTTTAGAATCTTGTCCAGGTATGTACTTTGTGAAAGGCCTATTAGGCGTCTTGATCTATCTCTATAAATCTTGATTCCTAAAATGTATGCTGCTTCACCAAGGTCTTTCATTGAAAAATACTTATTCAAATAACCTTTAACGCTGCTTAATAGTTCTATATCATTCCCAATCAATAATATGTCATCTACATATAATATTAGGAACGCTACAGAGCTCCCACTCACTTTCTTGTAAATACAGGCCTCACCATGAGTCCGTATAAAACCGAAGTCTTTGATCACTCTATCAAAGCGTAGGTTCCAACTTCGGGATGCTTGCTTCAGTCCATAAATGGAACGCTGAAGTTTGCATACCTTGTCAGCATTTTTAGGATCGACAAAACCTTTGGGTTGTACCATATACAACTCTTCCTCAATATCTCCATTAAGGAACGCCGTTTTGACATCCATCTGCCAAATCTCATAATCGAAAAATGCAGCTATTGCTAACAAAATCCTCACAGACTTTAGCTTCGCGACAAAGTCTCATCGTAGTCAACTCCTTGAATTTGTCGGAACCCCTTCGCGACAAGTCGAGCTTTATAGACGGTAATATTACCATCAGCATTTGTTTTTCTCTTGAAGATCCATTTATTCTCGATAGCCTTGCGGCTATCAGGTAAGTCTACCAAAGTCCATACTTTGTTATCATACATGGATCCCATTTCGGATTTCATGGCTTCTTGCCATTTGTTGGAATCTGGGCTCATCATCGCTTCTTCATACGTCGCAGGGTCTTCATCATTGTCGTCCACAATCATGACATTTAGACAGGGATCATACCAATCAGGAGTGGTACGTTCCCT
Source organism: Lolium multiflorum (assembly GCA_030979885.1). Lineage (NCBI taxonomy): Eukaryota > Viridiplantae > Streptophyta > Magnoliopsida > Poales > Poaceae > Lolium > Lolium multiflorum. Next base: position 264,044,687 of record CM061749.1, read on the forward strand.
CGTCGATCTGCGAGGTTCAGTAGTTTCCTCGTTCGAAGTTTCATGATCATCATCATTTGCTTCCTCTCTTATCGGTGCAGGCACAGGAACTTCTTCCGGCACTGCGCTACTCTGATCTATGAGAGAAGGTTCATCAACCTCGTCGAGTTCTACTTTTCTTCCAGTCACTTCTTTAGTGAGAAACTCCTTCTCAAGAAAGGATCCGTTCTTGGCAACAAAGATTTTGCCTTCGGATCTGTGATAGAAAGTATACCCAATTGTTTCTTTAGGGTATCTATGAAGACGCATTTCTCCGCTTTGGGTTCCAGCTTGTGTTATCACCAGATTTTAACCGGATCAAGAGAAGGGCCGTGATGAAGATGGGCTTGAAGGATATACACATGGAGTATTTCTGAATTGGCCTCGTGTATGAATTTGGGCCGAATTGCCCGTGTATCTGTACATTATGGTAGATCGCATCTTAGTTTAGAATTAAGAGATAGAGTTTAGCCCGTACACGGTTAGGTGCACTTCCAAAGATAGAAAGTCCACGGACTATAAATATATACCTAGGGTTATTGAGAAAGGAGGACGATCACGTTCACAACAAACACAAACCAGGCGCATCGCCACCCCTTGTTTCGAGGGTTTCTTCCGGGTAAGCATCATGCTGCCTAGATCGCATCTTGCGATCTAGGCAGTATACGTTTATTCGTTATCTGGTATTGCTCGTGCTGAAGCGTTGTTGATGGCGAGTAGTACTGTTTATCTTAGGTGTTTTGGGGCTTGCATTGATGCTTTTATGATCTGCTTGTTTAGCTACGCTGCCCCTCGATATCTAGCTGCCCTTACACCTATCTTAGGTGTAAGGGTAGCGCCTTGCTTTGTCTTTATTTAGTAGATTCGATCTGTTACGGTTGCTCCTTGTTCTTCAAGGATTAGTTTAATATCTGCATAGTTAGGCCTTGCAAACGGGTTGAATGATCCAGTAGCACGTAGGGTACGGTTTGCTGATCCTAGAAGGGACGTTCCGGGAATCGACACTATGTTGGTTTTTAGGCCTCATCTAGGGTTAGTTTTCCGTTATCTTACGTGTCTGCCAGGCTCAATCACGTGTAGGATGTTCCGGTTATGCGGTGAAAACCCTAAACTGTCGTAGATCTGATTAGCTTAGTATTGATAAAGCAAGAAACCCATGTTATTGCATCTCTAACATGAACCATGGGTTGATCGGCTCCTTGAGCCGATCTACAGGGTAACCTGAGAGCCGATCGAGGCTCATTTAATGTTTACGTGGCTACCATGCAGGAAACTAATCGAAGCGATCCAACACCTTCCTGACCAGGTATAGGTCAGGTGGCACGCCCTGCATCCGCCAGGACGTGTGCCGAGCATTGCGGGCCGTTGACCGAGGGACCAGGGCCCACCAGCAGTCTTGGGAGCCTCCCGGCTCTTCGTGTTGCTTAACCGCTGCCCGCCGGTGGGTTTTGGCAGGCAACACATTCAGCACGCCCGGTGGGACACTCTACAACAACGGCGTCAACATCTGCAACTGAGATGGCCGGCACACCAGTCACATACGACGAGCTCACTGAGGATCACAAGAAGAATTATGATGCGATCAAATCTCAGTTCGAAGCCGATCTCATCGGCTCTTTCGAGAGAACCCGTTCACATGGCGTTCTCGACGGGGTAGACTTGTCTCTCCCTTCAGAGGAACGCACCAGAGCTCTGCGCCAAGAAGTCAATTACATGGTGGCTCATTCTATGCACCGTTTTTCTGAGAGCCTGCTGAACTCTTTGGAGCGCATTGCGGTGCGCGTGGTTCAGGAAATCATGAAGCATCAGTACTCTCCTTCAGGACCTACTCTAGGGACTCACCAGGGAGAGATACCGCTCTACACCAGACCGCAGCTGCCATTCACGCTTGCCGCCTCAGAGGAACAGGCTTCACCGGCATACGTCGTCTACAAGGTTGGAGGCGATCCTGGAGATTGCCAATTCCTGTCTGAGCCGCCCAAAGAAATCCCGCATGGATACGTGTGCACGTACGTGCCTGACTGCAACAACTTCACGCGCACAAACCAGATTGCAGCGACAAGGATTTCAGCAGGAGGAGTTTCTGGAGCAGATGCCGATAAACAGGCGTGGCTAGCTAAATATGCCACCGGAACTAGTCATGAAAGTTCGGCCCCTGCAGCACAAACAGTGGAACAGATCAGCACAATCTTGAGAGACCAATTTGGCATCCTGCCAAAGAGGAGGACAATCGGCTATTCCAAGCCGTACCCCAATGAATATGATTTGATTCCACTGCCACCCAAATATCGGCTCCCTGAGTTCTCAAAGTTCAGTGGGTCAGAAGGATCTAGCTCAATTGAGCATGTGAGCCGATATTTGGCACAGCTGGGCATGATCTCAGCATCAGACCAGTTACGTGTGAGATTTTTCGCGCAGTCTCTCACTGGACCAGCCTTTGGGTGGTACACCTCGTTGCCACCAGATTCAGTCCGGACCTGGAAGCAACTCGAAGAGCAGTTTCACGTGCAATATCACTCAGAGGCTACCGAGGCTGGCATCGCCGATCTGCGCAGGTACGGCAGAAGCGAGGAGAAACGGTGTCAGAGTACGTTCAACGCTTCAGGACTGTCAGGAATCGATGTTATTCGGTTCGTTTGAGTGAAAGGAAGTGGTCGAGCTGGCAGCGTTGGGCCTCGCCGCGCCGCTCAAGGATATGGCTTTACAAGCAGATTACAACTCACTGGCGCACATGGTCCAGAAGCTAACTTTGTATGAGCAGCGCCATCCAGAGTTGTACCAAGACAAGTTCATCAAGCGCCCGATCACCCTGGTCGAGACAGCAGAGGTTGAGGACCCTGAAGACCAGGAAGTTGCCGTGGCTGAATGGGCTCGGGGGCAGTCCCTGTGTCCTGCAAATGGGTGAAGCCACAAGGGCCTGCAAGAGGGTTTGACTTTGATATAAGCAAAGTTGAGCAGATTTTCGATTTGTTGCTCAAGGAGAAACAGCTGAAGTTACCCGAAGGCCATAAAATCCCTACGGCGCAAGAGATGAATGGGAGACTGATACGTCTCCAACGTATCGATAATTTCTTATGTTCCATGCTACTTTATTGATGATATCTACATGTTTTATGCACACTTTATGTCATATTTGTGCATTTTACGGAACTAACCTATTAACAAGATGCCGAAGTGCCGGTTCCTGTTTTTGGTTTCAGAAATCCTAGTAACGAAATATTCTCGGAATCGGACGAAATCACCTCCCAGGTTCCTATTTTTCCCGGAAGCTTCCAGATCACCGAAGAGGGGCCAGAGATGGGCCGGGGGGCCCACACCACACTTGGGCGCGGGCCGGGCCTGGCCGCGCCACTGTGGTGAGGGCACCCTGGTGCCCTCCGAGGCTCCCCTTTCGCCTATTTAAAGGTCCTGACCTAAAAACCCCGACGAGGAAGCCACGGTACGCGAAACCTTCCAGAGCCGCCGCCATCGCGAAGCCAAGATCTGGGGAGTCTCTGTTCCGGCACCCTGCCGGACGGGGAAGTGCCCCGGAAGGCTTCTCCATCGACACCGCTGCCATCTCCACCGCCATCTTCATCACCGCTGCTGCTCCCATGAAGAGGGAGTAGTTCTCCATCGAGGCTCGGGGCTGTACCGGTAGCTATGTGGTTCATCTCTCTCCTATGTACTTCAATACAATAATCTCATGAGCTGCCTTACATGATTGAGATTCATATGAGTTTTGTATCACTATTCATCTATGTGCTACTCTAGTGATGTTATTAAAGTACTCTATTCCTCCTCCACGTGTGTAAAGGTGACAGTGTGTGCACCGTGTGAGTACTTGGCGTAGGCTATGATCATGATCTCTTGTAGATTGCGAAGTTAACTATTGCTATGATAGTATTGATGTGTATTATTCCTCCTACATAAGCATGAAGGTGACAGTGTGCATGCTATGCTAGTACTTGGTTTAGTCGTATCGATCTTTCTTACACTATAAGGTTACTAAAATATGAACATTAATTGTGGAGCTTGTTAACTCCGGCATTGAGGGTTCGTGTAATCCTACGCAATGTGTTCATCATCCAACAAGAGTGTAGAGTATGCATTTATCTATTCTATATGTGATCAATGTTGAGAGTGTCCACTAGTGAAAGTCTAATCCCTAGGCCTTGTTCCTAAATACTGCTATCGCTTTGTTACTGTTTTACTGAATTACTACTGCTGCGTTACTACCTTTGTTTACTTCCTACAATATTACTACCATCAACTGCACGCCAGCAAGCTATTTTCTGGCGCCGTACTACTGCTCATATTCATTCATACCACTTGTATTTCACTATCTCTTCGCCGAACTAGTGCACCTATTAGGTGTGTTGGGGACACAAGAGACTTCTTGCTTTGTGGTTGCAGGGTTGCATGAGAGGGATATCTTTGACCTCTTCCTCCCTGAGTTCGATAAACCTTGGGTGATCCACTTAAGGGAAACTTGCTGCTGTTCTACAAACCTCTGCTCTTGGAGGCCCAACACTGTCTACAAGAATAGAAGCTCCCGTAGACATCAAGCACTTTTCTGGCGCCGTTGCCGGGAGGAAAGGTAAAAGGCACTAATACTTCGGTTCCAGGTAACATCTTTTCTGGCGCCATTGTGTGTGTACTCGAAGCTATTTCCTTTAGACTCTGCAATCGCGACATTTGGTTTCTTGTTTACACTAGTTAGGCATAATGGACAACAATGACCTTTTTATTCTATTTCCTGATTTAAGACATGGATGGTTTGATGCGAAAATTAAAAAACCCATGGAACATATTAATATGAATGCTTTGAACACTATTGTTGCTAATGCTATGGAAAATTCTAAGCTTGGGGAAGCTGGCTTTGATGAGCATGATATTTTTAGTCCCCCAAGCATTGAGGAGAAAATTTACTTTGATGATACTTTGCCTCCCATTTATGATGATTATAATGATAGTAGTCTTTTGTTACCACCTGTTATGGAGGATAAATTTGATTATGATTACAATATACCTCCTATATTTGATAGCTACTTTGTTGAATTTGCTCCCACTACAATTAATAAGAATGACTATGCTTATGTTGGGAGTAGTAATTATTTTATGCATGAGACTCATGATAAGAATGCTTTATGTGATAGTTATATTGTTGAGTTTGCTCATGATGCTACTGAAAGTTATTATGAGAGAGGAAAATATGGTTGTAGAAATTTCATGTTACTAAAATGCCTCTCTATGTGCTGAAAATTTTGAAGCTACACTTGTTTTATCTTTCTATGCTTGTTACTTTGCTCTTCATGAACTTGTTTATTTACAAGATTCATATGCATAGGAAGCATGTTAGACTTAAATGTGTTTTGAATTTGCCTCTTGAAGCTCTCTTTTGCTTCAAATACTATTTCTTGCGAGTGCATCATTAAAATTGCTGAGCCCATCTTAATGGCTATAAAGAAAGAACTTCTTGGGAGATAACCCATGTGTTATTTTGCTACAGTACTTTGTTTTATATTTGTGTTTTGGAAGTTGTTTACTACTGTAGCAACCTCTCCTTATCATGTTTTTGTGCCAAGTAAAGTTTCTATGCTAAAGTTGATGTTATATTTGGGATCGCTGCGCAGAAACAGCATTGCTCTGTCACGAATCTGGGCACAGGCCTCTGTATAAAATTCGAAAAAATCTGCCAATTTACGAGCGTGATCCTCAGATATGTACGCAACTTTCATTAGTTTTGAGTTTTTCCATTTGAGCAAGTCTGGTGCCAGCTTTAAATTCGTCTTTACGGACTGTTCTGTTTTTGACAGATTCTGCCTTTTATTTCGCATTGCCTCTTTTGCTATGTTGGATTCATTTCTTTGATCCATTAATGTCCAGTAGCTTTATGCAATGTCCAGAAGTGAAAAGAATGTTTGTGTCACCTCTGAACATGTGAATTTTTGATTATGCACTAACCCTCTAATGAGTTTGCTTGAAGTTTGGTGTGAAGGAAGTTTTCAAGGGTCAAGAGAGGAGGATGATATACTACGATCAAGAAGAATGAAAAGTCTAAGCTTGGGGATGCCCCGTGGTTCATCCCTGCATATTTCAAGAAGACCCAAGCATCTAAGCTTGGGGATGCCCAAGGCATCCCCTTCTTCATCGACAAAGTATCGGGTTCCTTCTCTTGAAACTATATTTTTATTCGGTCACATCTTATGTACTTTACTTGGAGCGTCTGTATGTTTTTGTTTTTGTTTTTGTTTGAATAAATGATTGTTTGGGAGAGAGACACGCTCCGCTGGTTCGTATGAACACATGTGTTCTTAGCTTTTAATTTTCATGGCGAAGGTTGAAACTGCTTCGTTAATTATTATATGATTGGAAACGGGAAATGCTACATGTAGTAATTGGCGTAATGTCTTGAATAATGTGATACTTGGCAATTGTTGTGCTCATATAGATCTTGTTTAAGCTCTTGCATCATGTACCTTGTACCCATTAATGAATAATTACATAGAGCTTGTTAAAATTTGGTTTGCATGATTGGTCTCTCTAAGTCTAGATATTTTCTGGTTGAGGTGTTTGAACAACAAGGAGACGATGTAAAGTCTTATAATGCTTACAATATGTTTATATGTGAGTCTTGCTGCACCATTTTATACTTGAGTTTGCTTCAAATAACCTTGCTAGCCTAAACCTTGTATAGAGAGGGAATACTTCTCATGCATCCAAATACTTGAGCCAATATTCATGCCATTTGTGTCCACCATACCTACCTACTACATGGTATTTCTCCGCCATTCCAAAGTAAATTGCTTGAGTGCTACCTTTAAAATTCCATCATTCACCTTTGCAATATATAGCTCATGGGACAAAATAGCCTTAAAAACTATCGTAGTATTGAATATGTACTTATGCACTTTATCTTTTATTAAGTTGCTTGTTGTGCGATAACCATGCTTCTGGGGAACGCCATCAACTATTGTTGAATATCATGTGAGTTGCTATGCATGTCCGTCTTGTCCGAAGGATCTATCACCTTAGTGGTTGGAGCATGCAAAATTGTTAGAGAAGAACATTGGGCCGCTAACTAAAGCCATGAATCATGGTTGAAGTTTCAGTTTTGGACATATATCCTCAATCTCATATGAGAATAATAATTGTTGCTACATGCTTATGCATTTAAGAGGAGTCCATTATCTGTTGTCCATGTTGTCCCGGTATGGATGTCTAAGTTGAGAATAATCAAAAGCGAGAAATCCAAAATGCGAGCATTCTCCTTAGACCTTTGTACAGGCGGCATGGAGGTACCCCTTTGTGACACTTGGTTGAAACATGGCATGCAAAGATCCGGTAGTCCAAGCTAAGTAGGACAAGGTGCGGGCACTATTAGTATACTATGCATGAGGCTTGCAACTTGTAAGATATAATTTACATAACTCATATGCTTTATTACTACCGTTGACAAAATTGTTTCATGTTTTCAAAATAAAAGCTCTAGCACAAATACAGCAATCGATGCTTTCCTCTTTGAAGGACCTTTCTTTTACTTTTATTGTTGAGTCAGTTTACCTATCTCCCTCCACCTTAAGAAGCAAACACTTGTGTGAACTGTGCATTGATTCCTACATACTTGCATATTGCACTTGTTATATTACTTTATGTTGACAATATCCATGAGATATACATGTTACAAGTTGAAAGCAACCGCTGAAACTTAATCTTCCTTTGTGTTGCTTCAATACCTTTACTTTGAATTATTGCTTTATGAGTTAACTCTTATGCAAGACTTATTGATGCTTGTCTTGAAGTACTATTCATGAAAAGTCTTTGCTTTATGATTCAGTTGTTTACTCATGTCATTACCATTGTTTTGATCGCTGCATTCATTACATATGTTTACAAATAGTATGATCAAGATTATGATGGCATGTCACTTCAGAAATTATCTTTGTTATCGTTTTACCTGCTCGGGACGAGCAGAACTAAGCTTGGGGATGCTGATACGTCTCCAACGTATCGATAATTTCTTATGTTCCATGCTACTTTATTGATGATATCTACATGTTTTATGCACACTTTATGTCATATTCGTGCATTTGGAACTAACCTATTAACAAGATGCCGAAGTGCCAGTTGTTTCTGCTTTTGGTTTCAGAAATCCTAGTAACGAAATATTCTCGGAATCGGACGAAATCACCTCCCAGGTTCTATTTTTCCCAAGCTTCCAGATCACCGAAGAGGGGCCAGAGATGGGCCAGGGGGCCCCACACCACACTTGGGCGCGGGCCAGGGCCTGGCCGCGCCACCTGGTGGTGAGGGCACCCTGGTGCCTCCGAGGCTCCCCTTTCGCCTATTTAAAGGTCTGACCTAAAACCCCGACGAGGAAGCCACGGTACGCGAAACCTTCCAGAGCCGCCGCGCCATCGCGAAGCCAAGATCTGGGGGACAGGAGTCTCTGTTCCGGCACCTGCCGGACGGGGAAGTGCCCCGGAAGGCTTCTCCATCGACACCGCTGCCATCTCCACCGCCATCTTCATCACCGCTGCTGCTCCCATGAAGAGGGAGTAGTTCTCCATCGAGGCTCGGGGCTGTACCGGTAGCTATGTGGTTCATCTCTCTCCTATGTACTTCAATACAATAATCTCATGAGCTGCCTTACATGATTGAGATTCATATGAGTTTTGTATCACTATTCATCTATGTGCTACTCTAGTGATGTTATTAAAGTACTCTATTCCTCCTCCACGTGTGTAAAGGTGACAGTGTGTGCACCGTGTGAGTACTTGGCGTAGGCTATGATCATGATCTCTTGTAGATTGCGAAGTTAACTATTGCTATGATAGTATTGATGTGTATTATTCCTCCTACATAAGCATGAAGGTGACAGTGTGCATGCTATGCTAGTACTTGGTTTAGTCGTATCGATCTTTCTTACACTATAAGGTTACTAAAATATGAACATTAATTGTGGAGCTTGTTAACTCCGGCATTGAGGGTTCGTGTAATCCTACGCAATGTGTTCATCATCCAACAAGAGTGTAGAGTATGCATTTATCTATTCTGTTATGTGATCAATGTTGAGAGTGTCCACTAGTGAAAGTCTAATCCCTAGGCCTTGTTCCTAAATACTGCTATCGCTGCTTGTTACTGTTTTACTGAATTACTACTGCTGCGTTACTGCTTTTTACTTCCTACAATATTACTACCATCAATGCACGCCATTAAGCTATTTTCTGGCGCCGTACTACTGCTCATATTCATTCATACCACTTGTATTTCACTATCTCTTCGCCGAACTAGTGCACCTATTAGGTGTGTTGGGGACACAAGAGACTTCTTGCTTTGTGGTTGCAGGGTTGCATGAGAGGGATATCTTTGACCTCTTCCTCCCTGAGTTCGATAAACCTTGGGTGATCCACTTAAGGGAAACTTGCTGCTGTTCTACAAACCTCTGCTCTTGGAGGCCCAACACTGTCTACAAGAATAGAAGCTCCCGTAGACATCAGAGACCATACTGCAAGTGGCACCACTCGTTTTCCCACACCACCAATGACTGCAAAGAGCTGCGTAAGCAAATCCAATCGGCGATAGAACAAGGCCGTTTGATCTTCAGTCAGTTTGCCATGAAAGTGGACACGCACCCGTTTCCGAGCGTCAACATGGTGGAGCTAGGTCACCCCGTGCAGCGTCAGCCAGGATTCTCATTTGGTATTAACATGGCAGGGCCTGTGCACCACCACGACAACGACAAGGAAGAAAACGGTCACTCCCGTGGCAAGGATAAAGAGGAGGCCGGTCCGCGCGACCGGCGCCGACATGAAGATAAACGGTACATCACCGAGGAACAAGTGAGAAGCGTGCGATACCAACGACCACTTTCCGCGCACCTCCTCAACAAGTATGAGCATCAGTACGACCGACGTCGGCGATACGATACAGATGACGAAAGATATCGTCGGTCTGATGCAGTCAACAGAAAATCTCGTCGGTATGATAGAGACGACGAAGGGTATGAACGCCGCGCTAACGGGAGATCAAGGGAGCAAGAAGACATGGACAGACACTGGGATTGTCCGTTCTTCAGGCATTGCTGGGATTCAGGAATGAGCCGATTGCCTACAATCGACAACTGCCCGGAATGCAGACAGCAGAAGAAGGACAAGGGAGACGTTTCAGTGTTCAGGCGTCTAGGGCCTCTCCCACCCCAGAACAGAAAAGCTGAGTCATCTCAAGGGGAAGAGTTCGATGAATCAGATGACGAAGAAGAAGATAGATACCACCGGCCAAGGTGGTGCCCTGATGGACTCAGTCATTCCCGAGCGCGGGTGCAATAGCTACGTAGTTTGGAGGAAGCCGAGGCACAGTACCTGTACACGTTGAGGAAAGCTCGGCCCGATCTGGCCGTGAAAATTCAGCAAACTTTGGAGGCGGATACACGTCCACCAAAGAAGGAATGGCGCCCCAAGCAAGCAAAAGCCGATGCAAAGGCATCGGCTGGCACAAACATGGTGTTCATACTTCCGTCGGAGTTTTGTGCTCCAAGGATCGAAGAAGTGCCAGTAGCTCAGTTTGACTGCGGCCCACGGCCAGTCATCTTTGAAAAACCACAAGAAAGGAGCTACAAACATCTGAAGGCCCTGTACCTAAGGGGTTACATCAACGGGCAGCCTGTCGGCAAGATGTTGGTTGACACGGGAGCGGCAGTCAATATAATGCCATACTCCATGCTACGACGTTTGGGACGCTCTACTGAAGATCTGATTAAGACCAACGTCACATTAAGCGACTTCAACGGCCAGGCGAAGCGCGAGGCGTTCTGAACGTGGACTTAACCGTCGGCCGAAAAACCATCCCTACGTCGTTCTTCATCGTCGACAGCAAGAGCACCTACGCGGTCCTGCTAGGGAGGGATTGGATTCACACCAACTGCTGCATTCCATCCATGATGCACCAATGCCTGATACAGTGGGATGGAGATGAAGTGGAGGTCGTTCATGCAGATGACTCGATCGAGATCTCAACAGCTGACATGAGTATTTGGGACATAAACGACCAAGAGCCGATCTCTGGAGTTAACTTGGACGGCTGTGAGCGCATCGAGGTGACAAAAAACGGGGTGAGGCTGGTCTTATCCACCGGCCTGACCGAGTAGCAAGACCAGAGTCGACGGACGTACGTGGCAAGGCCGATCCCTGCGATCGGCCCCAAAAAATAGAAAGCATAGATCTCACCTCAAGCATGTCACGTAGTCGTGGAGTACAGATAAGGTGTAAACCTTTATTGTGCAATGCAATTGCAAAGGATTCCAGCAATCGGCCAAAATTATCCTCACCACGTATTAGACTTTGTTCAGCACCTATCTAGCATTTTGTGTTTTGTGGTAGGCTCATAGATGGCTGGAAAGCCGATATCTTCAATTACTTGAAAGATCGGCTCGGGGGGCATACACGGAGAAGGTACGAGGCCACGAAGTATGTACCCAGGAGGAGCCGATTCATGAAATCGATCGGCCAGTAAAAAATCGAAAATAGAAAAATTTTAAGTACAGCCGATGCTCGGACATCGACTTTAGAATAAAAAAGCCGATGCACAGCCATCGACTCAAGAGGTACAAGCTGTTACAGACAGAGGTACAAGCTCAGTGGAGCAGTTATCGGGTTACATGGAGGAGCTCTACTGAAGGAATGCCTCAAGGGCACGGAGTGCGGTAGCACGAACACGATCCACCTCGGCGATCTCAGCCTCGTCATCTTCGTCCTGGCCTGTCACCAGCTGCTTGTTCAAGGCGCGGATTTCGGCCAGATCAGTCTTCAGTTCAGCTTTGAGGCCTTCTGCTTCCTCGTGGGAGCGGGCAATAAGAGCTTCCTTATCTTGGATGAGCTGCTTGGTTACCCGAACCCTCTCTTCAAGGTCCTCCAACTCCTTTCGCAAGGTCTCAAGTTCAGCAGTGCTGACAGAGGTGTCAGTTTTGGCGTCCAAAGCTGCCTTTTTCTCATTAAGCCGCTGACACTTGTCTGCAATATCGGCTTTCAATGGAAGCTGGGCGTGGCGTAAGCCGATTCTCTGACGAGCCAATGTCACCCTTGACTTGTAAGCAGACAGAGTCACAACTGGCCAGAGCTTCACCTGCAACGTCACCGGGAGATGAGGCTGGATGTCTTCAAGAATGCTCTTTACTTCCTCGGTATCTTCAACCAATGTTTCGATTGAGGAGGAGAGCAAGGCCTTGAGATGCTGGAGTTGACCATGGGTAGCGCTGGGTCCCGACTCTTCACTTGCTTTAGACGTGGCTGGTTCGATGGACTCAGGGTCGAACGTTAGCAAGTTTGAGAGGTCACAACCCTGACAAACAACAAGAACAACGTCAGTATACAGCGAAGGAGCAAGGAAGAGCTAAGGGAAGGAAGTGTACCTCTCCTAAGACCATAGGAGCAGCTGATGAAGAGGCGATCGGCTCTTGTGTTTCTGCTGAGGGTTTGGCCAAGGTGGCAGCCTTGTCAGCTACACTTTTGGAGGTTGCTAGGTCCAGGGTGGTGGATGGCATCACTACCTCCTCGACTTCCCCACTAGAGGTGTCATCAGTCTGTAAAGGAAGTGGTTAGCCGATAGGAACAGCAATAGGTTAGCACAAAATATGAGCCAAGGAGGATATGAAGAGTAATTACATTCGAAATCTCCTGGTTTGATGAAGAGGTTTGCGGTGCCTTGCGAGCTCTCTTGATGCATCGGCTCTTTGTGCGTAGACCGCCCTGTCCTGCTTTATGTGAAGCCGGGGAAGCAGCAGGTTCGGGAGCTGACCTTTTCTTGGAAGCCGACGGTGGCAAGTCTGGCTGGCTCTGCGTGGTGGTTTTCCCAGAGTTGCCGTAGCTCGAGTCCCTTCGACTGGACTGTGTATCCTCACTGGAGTTTTCTTCAGGAGGCCTGTAAAGAAATACGAGCAGGTTGCAGAAGCCGAGAAGGATGGATGAAATCAGCCAAGGCATGGATCAACTTACGTGCAAGTTTTCTTGGGCTGGAGTAGGGGTTTGGCGCCTCAAGGTCTTCCTGACAGCCACTTTCCTCACGGCTGTTCTCGCCGTGGCTGAGGCTCGGGGGCAACCGGCCCAGAAGATACTCTTTTTTAGAAGCCGATTTTGGTGAAATCGGCTGGCTCGCATCACAACCTTTTTCAAGGATGGTGAGTTCTTGCAGAAGAGGACCGGAGCTGCTGGGAGGAATCTGAAAGGAGAGCCGTCATCGTGTGCAGGTTCTGGACCGTCTTGTTGCTGCAAGAAGATAGAGCAGGGTTATAAGCGGAAGGAAATCATTGTAAACCACTTCGAGATAATTTCTGAATAGTGGTACCTGTTCTGCAGGGATATCGTATTCAGCATCAAGTTGTTTCAGCAAGGGTCCCAGAGCTCTCCTAAGGGCATGACTCTTTCACATTGACCACCAGGCCTCAAAACCATCGGTTGAAGAGGTAAAAGAGAGGTTGTGAGGAACAGGGATGGCTAGAGCATCAAAGAAAGAGTAACACCTCTGACCAGTGAGGATGTCAGGCAAGTCAGCTCTGCTCTCTGTTAAGTGGTGGAGAAAGAAATGGGGAGACACCTGCCCAAGACCAAGCTGCCGGGCTGCTACGACCGGCTGATAGGACTCATAACCAGGTTTGATGATCCTGTTAGAGGTGCTCATGCCCACTGGAAGGAAGCAGGGGCGAATCATGATGGAGTACAATTGCCGGGTGCTGGTGTCATCGGCAAAGCTGTCTAGCCTGAAGGAGACGGGATTCTCAAAATGCTCAGACTCCGTGTAAGGAAAGAAGAGGGGATTGTCCAGGCCTTGGAAGAAGATGCTGAACCATTTTGATGCTTCCTGAGGAATCAGTTTACTGCCTGGAAGGCTGTACAAAGCTTGGCCGTAGCTAGTGCATCGGATTTGCTTCCCGGTGGCATCTGGAAAGGTGCGAGTGGCCAGACGTGGGAAGTTTGGGATGTGGTTCTGGAAGTATAGTTGGGCCCATAGTTGAATAAACCACCAAGGACCTCCTGTTTTGACTGTCTTTTGGGAAAACAGTTTGACAGACATCAGTTGGAGATATCGATAGACCTCTCCAAGGAACAGTTTGCCAATGCCAAGCTGGGTGCCCCTGGCAAGTTCATAGGCCAAGGAAAGGTAATTCTTGGTGGGAGCAAGGGAAGGGCCACAAAATATGAAGTGTTCCAACCAGAAATTTAGGAAGGCCGTGTGTTCTTTCTCTGTTACAGGGCCTTTGTTTTTCATGTGGCGTCGAAGATAAGCACCCCAGTTTGTGCACTCTGTTTTGGAAGAGAGTTTGAAAGGAACCTTTGGCAGCATAAAGGCAGAGGGGCTTGGGGATGCAATATCTAGACCAGTGATCATGGCCACGTCCAGTAGGGTTGGTGTCATGGGGCCATGACCAAACATGAAGCAATTCAAAGCATCAGACCAAAAGTAGCCGATGGTTTTCAAGAGGTTTTCATGTTTCTCAAGGGGAGACAGTGATAAGGCTAAGGCATCGGCTATTCCTGTGGTTTCCCAGGTGGATTGGTGAGTTTTGGCTATTCTATTATACCATGAAACCCAATCTTCAGGAGGATTAGGCCAGGCTCGTAAGCAGTCGGCCCAAGAGGATAGATCTAAGTTCTGGTTTACGAAGGGAATTCTATTGGCCTCGCATGAAATCAAATGAGCAGGACTCTCGGTAGAACGAGGGCCAAGACAGAGAGAATTCGGAAGGGAAGGATGCGACAGCAGAATATCTGATACCTAAAAATTAATGACGGAATGAGACATTAATTCAGGTGTTTGTTGTTAATTCCAACAATATGCTCGGATAGTGAGGAGCGGTTGGGGATTACCTTCAAGCCAGAGACCGTAGTGTTGGCGTTGGATGATTCCGCCATTGGATTCGCTGCGGAGTTGAGTCTGCGCGATTGGGATCTGAGAGTTGTGTGGCCGAAAGTTGGATCTGTGCGAGCGGCGATTTGGGGATCTGAGTTTACTCTTGCAGGCGAGGGTTGCAGGTTACCGTTTGAATGGGCAACTGGGTTGGCCTTGCTCACGTTTTGTGGTAAAGGCCGATGTGCTGCCATCGGCTCTTTGCGCGTTGACTTGCGTTGACAATCGGCAAAATTAATATGGAGCAAAAGTGACATAGAAACATTTTCTTCATTGATAAAGAGGATTTTTACAGGGAAGAGCCGATTGCTCAGGCAAGGAAGAACAAAAGAGAAGCCGATTACTACTACTACTAGTCCTATGCTAGTAGTCCTAGTCTACGGGCCGTCACTGCCCTCGTCGTCGCCGTCGTGGCTGTCATCGGCGCTGCTGCCGGCGGGCTCCTCGTCGCTGCTGCCGTAGCCCGCGGCAGGGGCCGTCTCCTCCTCGTCGTCGTCCTCGTCGTCGTCGTCGGCGTCCGACCCGAAGCAGATGCGCTTCGCCGGCGGCTCGGAGGAGGTGTCACTCTCCTCTTCCTCTTCCTCGTCGGAGGTGGTGAAGTCGTCCCAAGAGAATGAGTCATCCTCGCTCTCCGCCTCCAGCTCCCCATCGACGAGGAACTGGAAGTCGTCTTCCCCGTCGGTCAAGGACTTGTCATCCTCGGACCAGACGGAGGAATCGTGATCCTCCTTGTCCCACGTCGTTGGGGCGAGGATATCGTGCGCCGCCAGCGAGCCCCACTCTGGCGTCGGCTCGCGAGAGGAAGAGGATAGGGAGGAAAGACCCGATGTCCCAGAGGAGGAGGAGGAAGAAGACATGGCTGTAGAAGAGGGTTTTTCGATGGTTAGTACGGAGTAGGGGGATGGAAAAGTGAACTGCTCGATGCGGTTAAATAAAGGGGATATAGTGGAGATTTAATGTTGCGGTGGTTTCCGAGGACGTGGTGCCAAAACTGTCGAATCGTGCAGAGAAGTTGAGAAGGCAAGGCATCATGATGAAGGATACTGCGACGGTTCTGCTCTGCCACGACGTGACCCTACGAAGAAAAAACAGTGGTTTTGAAATTATCATTATCAAAACCAGGGGGCATGTGTTATCACCAGATTTTAACCGGATCAAGAGATGGGCCGTGATGAAGATGGGCTTGAAGGATATACACGTGGAGTATTTCTGAATCGGCCTCGTGTATGAATTTGGGCTGAATTGCCCGTGTATCTGTACATTATGGTAGATCGCATCTTAGTTTAGAATTAAGAGATAGAGTTTAGCCCGTACACGGTTAGGTGTACTTCCAAAGATAGAAAGTCCACGGACTATAAATATGTACCTAGGGTTATTGAGAAAGGAGGACGATCACGTTCACAACAAACACAAACCAGGCGCATCGCCACCCCTTGTTTCGAGGGTTTCTTCCGGGTAAGCATCATGCTGCCTAGATCGCATCTTGCGATCTAGGCAGATACGTTTATTCGTTATCTGGTATTGCTCGTACTGAAGCGTTGTTGATGGTGAGTAGTACTGTTTATCTTAGGTGTTTTGGGGCTTGCATTGATGCTTTTATGATCTGCTTGTTTAGCTACGCTGCCCCTCGATATCTAGCTGCCCTTACACCTATCTTACGTGTAAGGGCAGCGCCTTGCTTTGTCTTTATTTAGTAGATTCGATCTGTTACGGTTACTCCTTGTTCTTCAAGGATTAGTTTAATATCTGCATAGTTAGGCCTTGCAAACGGGTTGAATGATCCAGTAGCGCGTAGGGTACGGTTTGCTAATCCTAGAAGGGACGTTCCGGGAATCGACACTATGTTGGTTTTTAGGCCTCATCTAGGGTTAGTTTTCCGTTATCTTTCGTATCTGCCAGGCTCAATCACGTGTAGGATGTTCCGGTTATGCGGTGAAAACCCTAAACTGTCGTAGATCTGATTAGCTTAGTATTGATAAAGCAAGAAACCCATGTTATTGCATCTCTAACATGAACCATGGGTTGATCGGCTCCTTGAGCCGATCTACAGGGTAACCTGAGAGCCGATCGAGGCTCATTTAATGTTTACGTGTCTACCATGCAGGAAACTAATCGAAGCGATCCAACACCTTCCTGACCAGGTATAGGTCAGGTGGCACGCCCTTGCATCCGCCAGGACGTGTGCCAGAGCACTGCGGGCCGTTGACCGAGGGACCAGGGCCCACCAGCAGTCTTGGGAGCCTCCCGGCTCTTCGTGTTGCTTAACCGTTGCCCGCCGGTGGGTTTTGGCAGGCAACAGCTTGTCAGGTTGTAACTTCTTTACATAAGCATCGCAACCCCAAACTTTAAGGAACGACAGCTTAGGTTTCTTCCCAAACCATGATTCATACGGTGTCGTTTCAACGTATTTAGATGGTGCCCTATTTAAAGTGAATGCAGCTATCTCTAATGCATAACCCCAAAACGATAATGGCAAATCGGTAAGAGACATCATAGAACGAACCATATCTAAGAGAGTTCGATTACGACATTCGGACACACCATTGCGCTGTGGTGTTCCCGGCGGTGTCAACTGTGAAAGTATTCCGCATTTCTTTAAATGTATGCCAAACTCATAACTCAGATATTCGCCTCCGCGATCAGAACGCAGAAACTTAATCTTCTTGTTACGTTGATTTTCTACTTCACTTTGGAATTCCTTGAACTTCTCGAAAGTCTCGAACTTATGTTTCATAAAGTAAATATACCCATATCTACTCAGATCATCCGTGAAGGTTAGAACATAACGATAACCACCGCGCGATGCTACACTCATTGGTCCGCACACATCGGTATGTATGATTTCCAATAAGTCTGTAGCTCGCTCCATTGTACCAGAAAATGGAGTCTTAGTCATTTTTCCCATTAGACATGCTTCGCATCTGTCAAGTGACTCAAGAAGTCCATCGGAATGGAGTTTCTTCATGCGCTTCACTCCAATATGACCAAGACGACAGTGCCACATATAAGTAGAATTATCATTCAATTTAATTCGCTTAGCATCAATGTTATGAACATGTGTATCACTACTATCGAGATTTAACAAGAATAAACCATTCATCTCAGGTGCATGGCCATAAAAGACATTACTCATATAAATCGAACAACCATTATTCTCAGACTTAAACGAATAACCGTCTTGCATCAAACAAGATCCAGATATAATGTTCATGCTCAACGCAGGTACCAAATAACAATTATTAAGGTTTAAAACTAATCCCGAAGGTAGATGTAGGGGGAGCGTGCCGACGGCGATCACATCGACCTTGGATCCATTTCCAACGCGCATCGTCACCTCGTCCCTTGCCAGGCTTCGTTTATTCCGCAGTTCCTGTTTCGAGTTACAAATGTGAGCAACCGAACCAGTATCAAATACCCAGGCACTACTACGAGAACCAGTAAGATAGACATCAATAACATGTATATCAGATATACCTTTCTTGACGTGGCCCTCTCGATCGGCCAAGTAGTTGGAGCAATTACGCTTCCAGTGCCCCTTCCCCTGGCAGTAGTAACACACAGTCTCAGGTTTAGGACCAGCCTTAGGCTTCTCAGGATGCGCAGCAACTTTCTTGCCGCCCTTCTTGAAGTTACCCTTGTTAGGCTTGCCCTGCTTTTTGAAACGGTGGTCTTGTTGACCATCAACACTTGATTCTCCTTCTTTATCTCTACTTCAGCAGATTTCAGCATGGAAAAGAGTTCAGGTAAATCTTTATTCATGTTCTGCATGTTGTAGTTCATCACGAAGTTCTTGTAACTTGGTGGCAGTGATTGAAGGACACGATGAATACCCAGCTGGTTAGGGATCATCATCCCCATGTCACTGAGCTTCTTCGCATGTCCGGACATGGCGAACATGTGCTCACTAACGGAGCTGCCCTCTTCCATCATGCAGCTAAAGAACTGCTTCGAGGCCTCATAGCTCTCCACGGCCGCATGAGTTTCAAAGATAAGTTTGAGCTCACGCATCATATCACAAGGGTCGTGGTGCTCAAAACGCTTTTGGAGCTCTGCCTCTAAGCTGCATAGGATGGCACACTGAACTTCGGAGTATCGAGTCACCCGAGTCTCATAAACATTCTTTATGTCCTCGGATACTGCAGGAGGTGGTGGGGGACCTAGCGGTGCATCGAGCACATATTGCAGGCTTCCACCAGTGAGGAAAATCCTCACATGACGGAACCAGTCGGTGAAGTTGCTACCATTGCCCTTAAGCTTTTCTTTTCTAGGAACTGGTTAAAATTGATGGAGGGGGCGCCATGATCTACAACATATTTGCAAAGAGTTTAGACTAAGTTTATGATAAAATGAGTTCAATTTTAATTCTTAAATTAACTAGGTGAACTCCCACTCAAAACAACATCCCTCGCATTGTCTTAGTGATTACACGAACCAAATCCACTACACCAAGTCCGATCTTCACGAGAAAAGATGTAGCTTCAAAGGCGAACACTCAAAGTGTTCATCATATCATTCATATGACTCATGCTCTACCTTTCGGTATCCCGTGTTCCGAGACCATGTCTGTACATGCTAGGCTCGTCAAGGCAACCTTAGTATCCGCGTGTGCAAATCTGGCTTGCACCCGTTGTATGCACATGTAGAGTCTATCACACCCGATCATCACGAGATGCTTCGAAACGACAAGTCTTAGCAACGGTGCATACTAAGGATGAACACTTTATTATCTTGATATTTAGTGAGAGGGATCATCTTATAATGCTACCGTCGCGATCTAAGCAAAATAAGATGCATAAAAGGATTAACATCACATGCAATTCATAATGTGTGATATGATATGGCCTTTCTTCTTGTGCTTTTGATCTCCATCTCCAAAACACGGACATGATCTCCATCATCACCAGCATGGCGCCGCTTCATGGTTGTCCATCACTTATAGCTACTATAACAACTACTTGAAATAAAGCTATTACATGATGAATAGACACGCAGGTCTTTAACAAAAATTAAAGACAACCATTAGGCTCCTGCCGGTTGCCATAATACAATAATGAACATCTCATACATCAAATATAATCATCATCACATCATGGCCATATCACATCACCAAACCCTGCAAAAACAAGTTAGACGCCTCTAATTTGGTTTGCATATTTTACGTGGTTTAGGGTTTTCGAGTAAGATCCAATCTACCTACGAACATGAACCACAACGGTGATACTAGTGTTGACAATAGAAAGTGCAAATTGTAATCTTCACTATGGTGGGAGAGACAGACACCCGCAAAGCCACTTATGCAATACAAGTTGCATGTCAAGCGTGGAGCAAGTCTCATGAGACGCGGTCATGTAAAGTTAGCCCGGGCTGCTTCATCCCACCATCCCACAAGATGCAAAGTACACAAACTAAAGCAACAAAAGCATCACCGCCCACAAAACCATTGTGTTCTACTCGTGCAACAGATCTATGCATAGACATGGCTCTGATACCACTGATGGGGTTCGTTGCATAGAAAACAAAAAAATTCCTACCGCAAGACGAATAAAACCAACAGATCTAATCTATGGAACACCCAAGATCTAATCTACAAGATCGAAGCAACGATATGAAGATGAGACTAACCCTCGAAGATTCCGAAGCCTACGAGATTAATCTCGTTGTTGGTGTAAACGATCGTCCCCGGTGCTGCAACCCGGAAGCACTTCCATACTCGGTCGTGCGTACGGTGTCGATGAAGCTCCTTCCTATCTCGTTCCAGCGGGCAGCGGAGGTGTGGTAGATCTCCTCCAAGTTCCAGCAGCACGACGGCGTGGTCGTGGTAGTGGAGGAAGAAAACTGCAGGGCTTCGCCGAGCAGCGTATGGTGGAGGGAGAGGCGGCCGAGGAGGAGGCAATCATGGGGGGGTGGCCGGCCACCCCTCCCCTTATATAGGGGGCCAGCCGGCCAGGGTGGCCCCCTTCCCATCTAGGGTTAAGGGGGCGGCCAAAGGGGGAGAGGGCTTTCCCCTCCCCCAAGTTGATCCCTCCCAGGGAAAACCTAGGGGTTGGCCGGCCTGGGCCTTGGGGGCATGTGCCCCTGGCCCATTAGGCCAGGGAGCATCCCCTCGGCCCATGCTAGGCCTCCTAGGTCGTGGGCCCCATGGTGGACCCCTCCGGAACCTTCTAGAACCTTCTAGTCAACCACCGGAAAAATCCCGAACATTTCCGAAACCTAGAAATCAACTTCCCTTATATGAATCTTATTCTCCGGACTATTCCGGACCTCCTCGTGACATCCTGGATCACATCCGAGACTCCGAACAAACTTCGTCTCCATACCATATTCAAATCTACTTATGCGACATCGAACCTTAGGCGCGTCATCCTACGGTTCACGAACTATGCAGACATGGTCGAGACTCCTCTCCGAGCAATAACCAATAGCGGTATCTGGAGATCCATAATGGCTCCCACATATTCAACGATGACTTAGTGATCGATTGAACCATTTACATACGATGCCAATTCCATTTGTCTCGCGATATTTACTTGTCCGAGGTTTGATCATCGGTATTTCCATACCTTGTTCAACCTCGTTACCGACAAGTACTCTTTACTCGTACCGTGGTATGTGATCTCTTATGAACCATTCATATGCTTGCAAGCTAGTCAGATGACATTCCACCGAGAGGGCCCAGAGTATATCTATCCGTCATGAGGATGGACAAATCCCACTATCGATCCATATGCCTCAACTCACACTTTCCAAATACTTAATCCCATCTTTATAACCACCCATTTACGCAATGGCGTTTGATGTAATCAAAGTACCCTTCCGGTGTAAGTGATTTACATGATCTCATGGTCGAAGGACTAAGGCAACTATGTATCGAAAGCTTATAGCAAATTGAACTTAATGACTTGATCTTATGCTACGCTCATTTGGGTGTGTGTCCATTATATCATTCAGTTAATGACATAACCTTGTTATTAATAACATACAATATTCATGATCACGAAACCATGATCATCTATTAATCAACAAGCTAGTTATACAAGAGGGTTACTAGGGACTCCTTGTTGTTTACATAACACACATGTATCAATGTTTCGGTTAATACAATTATAGCATGGTATATAAACATTTATCATAAACACAAAGATATTATAATAACCACTTTATTATTGCCTCTTGGGCATATCTCAACAATACACGGGTAGGATTAGATTTTTAAACGGAGCTCTACATCGATGGCACGGAGGAGGTGGCATGCGGGGTGCCGAGATGAGATCGACGTCCACAAAGAACTACATGAGGCGAGACCAGACGCATTAGATAGATATGAACTAGACGCATTTAACCATGCAAAGAAGAGAAGAAATGGTCGAGGACATCGACGACTACCTCAACACTTTGACTGACGGTGTCGGACACGAACGCGAGCAATGTAGAGAAAACTAGTGTCTCTCCTTTCTGGCGTGTATAGATGGGTGCTAGGGGAGTGTGGTGGCGAAGGGAAAGACCTCGCGGTGGTCTGTGGCGTCCAGCATAGCGGGGCGGCGTGGTCGTGCCCACAGCGGCGTGCATGCATGTTCGGCATTGGCATCAGCATGTACGTTCGGCATTGGCCTCGGCGGTATCTCTAGTGTGTCAGTGATCGAATGAGGGGACGAGATTGAGGGTGCATCCTGACGATGACCTAGCAGTGGCGGCGAGCATAGCCGTTCTGACCATGCCGATATCGGCATCGGCATTGTTTGGAGGTTGTGGTGCTCGAATCAAGGTGGGATTTGTTTCTTGTACGCCAAAATGAATTTGAAACAAGTTTCCTGTTGAAGGTTAGGTAAAATACGAAAGTTTGTAACTAAAAATTTTACTGGCACCATGGTGAGGTTCTTTTTGATAGAGCTATACGGTTCGGCAAAAGTTTTTGACACTTTTTAGATATTCCTTGTTGTTACACGTATGGCATCATGTATGGCAAATTTGGGGTCATTTGGAGATGTTCGAAAAAATCACTTTGCTTAAGCGCATGTCGTTTCGTCTCGCTGAAACCAGCTTTTGTAACAATGTGACTTTTTCTACCTTCTCTAAATGACCTCAAATTTCATACAGATGATCTTCTATACATAGATAGATAGATTGTTTCGTTTTTATATTTTTCGAACTTTTTATTTCCCTTTATAATACCCAGTTGATTTTCAGGTCAAAACCTCGAAAAACAACATCATGTATGGCATCATTTTCACCCTAAATTTCAAATTTTGTGAAACTTTTTAGATATTCCTTGTTGTTACAGGTATGGCATCATGTATGCCAAACTTGGTTAGGTCTCACTGAAACCAGCTTTTGTAACAAGTTAGGTTTTTTCGACCTTCTCTAAATGACCTCAAAAATCATACAGATGATCTTCTATACAAAGATAGGTAGATTGTTTCATTTTTACATTTTTTGAACTTTTTTCCCTTTATAATACCCAGTTGATTTTCAGGTCAAAACCTCGAAAGTTAACATAAGTAGATGGTGAACCCTCCCAAACTTCAAATACAGAGATAGATAGATTGTTTCGTTTATCATTTTTAGCGTGAAAAGTAATAGCTACAAGAAATCGGTGATGGTTTATCATTTTTAGCTTGAAAAGTAATGGCTACAAGTAGGGGTGGAAACGGATCGGATGCGGATCGGATAGTGCCCTTTCCATATCCGTTTCCATATTTTCAAAACGAATACGGATGCGGATACGGATGTTGTCGAATACGAATTCGGACCGGATGTTACTCGAATACGAATACGGATCGGATGATTTCTCAATTCGGAGCGGATACGAATATAAGAAAATAATAGACTCATGTCTTATAATGAGCCAACAATAGAATTGTAGAGAGATAAATATACTGATATAATGCATAGTAGTTCCAAGTTCAATCACATAAAAAAACATTTGATCGATTTGTTAGCTTCTCTATGTTAGGTAATTGGCATATTGGGGTCGAAATACTAAAATTGTCTAACATAATCTTATTCGGATACGGATATTTCCATTTCCATATCCACATTTGCTTCAAAATTCAATACCACATTTGTATTTGCTTTTGAAAAAACGGATCCGGATAGTTACCATATCCATTTTCATTGACAGCCGGATTCGGATATTACCACTTCCATTTTCAATTTCTCGAATACGAATGTCGGATAATATGGACTATCCATTACCAGTTTCCACCCCTAGCTACAAGAAATCGGTGATGGTTTATCATTTTTAGCGTGAAAAGTACTCCCTCCGGTCTCTTTTAATTGACTCGGATTCAGTACAACTTTATACTAAATCTGAGTCAATTAAATAAGACCGGAGGGATGGCTACAAGAAATCGGTGATGGTTTATCATTCTTTGCGTGAAAAGTAATGGCTACAACAAATCGGTGATGGTCTATCATTTTTTGCCTGAAAAGTAATGGCTACAACCAATCGGTGATGGTTTATCATTTTTGCGTTAAAAGTAATGGCTACAACAAATCGGTGATGGTTTATCATTCTTGCGTGAAAAGTAATGACTACAACAAATCGGTGATGGTTTATCATTTTTTGCGTGAAAAGTAATGGCTACAAGAAATCGGTGATGGTTTATCATTTTTTGCGTGAAAAGTAATGCCTAAAAGAGTTTATAATTTTTAGCGCGTGAAAAATAATACAGAAAACCAAACTTGTTGAATCCGGTGGCAAACTGGGTATTTAGCATACATAGAGGGTGGAAGCTAGCCGCCGACAGAGAGAGAGGGTGGTGGCCCCGATCAGAGAGAGAGAGGGGTTATCCTGCCCGTTAGATCATACGATCAACGGTCGGCGGGCACGATCCGCGTGACAAGGGCTAGACCAATCAGGGCAAGGTTGGGCGTTTGTGAGAATTTGTGAAGGGAGAGGGCAAAATTGAGTAGTATCAAGAAACCAAGGGCACGTGAGTAGTAAACAGACTAAGGGATTCAAATATGAGATTTAAAAATGGAAAATGCGTGTTTTGTACAATAAAACCCATCTTGGCCTACCTCAAACTATTTTCAATATAAATATATATGAGTGTGAAAATTGTGGCCTCATTTAGACAAAATATGTTTTGGGGAAAGCTTTTCGGGGAAGGGCTTATTGTGGAAAACCATGCACCTTCATAGCTACTAGGTGATTTAAGAAGTGGCAATTTATGGTAAAACTTGATTTATCTATGATTGTTATGGTTCACAATGTGGCAGGTCGCGTAAGAAGACTCCATGAGTAAGTGCCACTGTGGTTTTATCTTTTTTGGAATTTTTTGCACATTAAATGACTCATTTAACTAGCTTACACTAGTGGAAAATGAGCTATCTGTGGCGCACGAAATTCGAATTCTGTGACGCATATCCAGGTCGCCACAGTTGCCACGCGACTAGTATTTAAATTCTGTGGCGCATATGTACGTGCGCCACAGAATTTTTCAAAACTTCTATGGCGCACTAGGTCAATATGCGCCACAGGATTGTCTTGAAAACTTCTGTGGCGCACCATGCCAATATGCGCCACAAATTTTTTTTCGAATTTTAAAAAAAGTGGCGGCCAGATCTAGATCTAGATCTGGGGCTGCCGGAATTTCGCGGTTTTTTTTGGAATATCGCCGGAAGGTGGGGTGGTGGTGGTGGTGGTGTTGGCCGGAGGAGGAGGAGGTGGTGGTGGTGGTAGTGTTGGCCGGAGGAGGTGGGGTGGTGGTGGTGGTGGTGGTGGTGATGGTGGTGGCCGGCCGGAGGAGGTGGAGGAGGAGGTGGTGGTGGTGGTGGTGGTGATGGTGGTGGCGGCCGGAGGTGGTGGTGGAGGTGGTGGTGGTGGTGGTGATGGTGGTCGCCGGAGGAGGTGGTGGTGGTCGCCGGAGTAGGTGGTGGTGGTCGCCGGAGGAGGAGGAGAAGGTGGTGGTGGTCGCCGGAGAAGAAGGGAGGAGGAGGTGGTGGTGGTGGAGAACAAGTGGTGGTGGTGGTGGTGGTGGTGGTGGGAGGAGAAGTGAGGAGATGGAGAAGTGGTGGAGGAGAAGTGGAGTAGTAGGAGATTTGGCGCCTCCGAATTTCAAAATTTCAGCCAAAACTTCGCATGGGGCACAAGATGCACCACAGAATTTGTTTCTTTTTTTTGCAGAAAAAATCTTTAACTGGCCGTAACTTTTTACTCTTTTCGAATTTGGCGATTCTAAAAATTGTCCAACCAGGCAAGCCTAGGTGAATTCAAATGTAGAATTTTCGTGGGAACATTTTGATATATTGTGCGTTTTTTTTCGAGTTCGTATGCAACCATAAATCCAGTTTGATGATTTTCCCACGCAATTTTGCAAAAAAGTCGAAATTCATGTTTATTAAATTTCAGTGGTGCTAGATGACATAATATATGGGAATCTCGAAGGATTTTATTTTTTGAAATTTCTATCTATTTCTTTTATTTTTTACAAAGGTAAAAAGGGCGATCCACGGGGGGGTGGAGTTGCGTGGGGAGAAAAAATCCTGCAGAATTCTGTGGCGCATATGCCTAGTGCGCCATAGAAATATAACTTCTGTGGCGCATATGCCCATATGCGCCACAGAATTTTGACTTTCTGTGGCGCACTAGGCATATGCGCCACAGAATTCTCTTCCCCCATCTGCAGTGCTGGACCCCGCGTGGGCCCATGGAAATTCTGTGGCGCATCCGTCCACATGCGCCACAGAAAGTCAAAATTCTGTGGCGCACCATGCCAATATGCGCCACAGAAAATCGAAATTTCTGTGGCGCATGTTTTTGGTGCGCCACACAAATAATTTTTGTGGAGCATAGTTTTTAGGTGCGCCACAGATGTCATTTCTACCTATAATGGTTTTCCTACTAGTTAATCCCATTTGTTGACTCTCTGTTGACCAGCTATTGAGGGTAAAACTGAGTATGTTGCACTAGCCAGTATTAGCACTCAAGGGGAAAACTGAGCACACAAAAAATGCTAGTACAAGACTCAAGGGTATACGTGAGTATATCTAAATTTCCAGGGTTAGACTCCGTGTGCAGAAGTGGAAGACGTGCAATCGTGGACGCGTGTCGCGTGCGTGCTCGAAGATGCGTACGTGCAATAGTGGACGCGTAGGACGCGGGTCGCATTTAGAACGCATAAGCCCCTCTTTCCCTCCAGTACATCTCATTCTCACTCACGCACGTAACCACGCCTCTCACGTCCCATCAACTTCTCCAAATCGAAGGAAAAAACCCCAACCGCCGTACGCGCGCTCCCCTGCCGGCGATGGAGAAGAAGAATGCGCCGGCGGCCGTCGCCCCCGAGCCCGTCGCCTCCGAGCCCATCGCATCCGAGCCCGTCGCATCCGAGCCCGTCGTCGCCG
Organism: Lolium multiflorum; assembly: GCA_030979885.1. Taxonomy (NCBI): domain Eukaryota; kingdom Viridiplantae; phylum Streptophyta; class Magnoliopsida; order Poales; family Poaceae; genus Lolium; species Lolium multiflorum. The sequence goes on from CM061749.1 coordinate 264,071,933, forward strand.
AGCCCATCGCCACCGAGGGCGGCGCATCCAAGCGCGGCGCCTCCATGAACTGGGCCTCTCTCATGGCTGACGGACCACTTCACAAGATCGGTGAATGCTTACTGGCGAACGAGCAGTACGTGGACACCTACTCTGCTTTGAGGCAAGTTTGAGAAATTGACGCTCAGGTTTACCTGAGCCCGTTGTGCACCTGCACGAATGGATCATGGTAGAACACGCCCTTCCACGCGCCGCTGAGTTCACCTTCCTCCACCTCCGCACATCCCGCTACGTCACCATCGATCTAACGGAAGTTCATGCAAGGTTCAAATTCCTCCATATCTATAGAGTTAATCTATTTTTATTTTCAATCATAAACATCTTAGTGCTAAATGTTATCTTCATCAATATATTTTAGATACTACTTCGTTGGCATTTGTCGTGGCGTCATCGTGCTTGCTGATGTCTACGGGTGCTTCTATTCTTGTAGACAGTGTTGGGCCTCCAAGAGCAGAGGTTTGTAGAACAGCAGCAAGTTTCCTTAAGTGGATTACCCAAGGTTTATCGAACTCAGGGAGGAAGAGGTCAAAGATATCCCTCTCATGCAACCCCGCAACCACAAAGCAAGAAGTCTCTTGTGTCCCCAACACACCTAATAGGTGCACTAGTTCGGCGAAGAGATAGTGAAATACAAGTGGTATGAATGAATATGAGCAGTAGTACGGCGCCAGAAAATAGCTTGCTGGCGTGCAGTTGATGGTAGTAATATTGTAGGAAGTAAGCATGCAGTAGTAACGCAGCAGTAGTAACGCAGTAAAACAGTAAACAAGCAGCGATAGCAGTATTTAGGAACAAGGCCTAGGGATTAGACTTTCACTAGTGGACACTCTCAACTTTGATCACATAACAGAATAGATAAATGCATACTCTACACTCTCTTGTTGGATGATGAACACATTGCGTAGGATTACACGAACCCTCAATGCCGGAGTTAACAAGCTCCACAATTAAATGTTCATATTTAAGTAACCTTAGAGTGCAAGAAAGATCGACATGACTAACCCAAGTACTAACATAGCATGCACACTGTCACCTTCATGCTTATGTAGGAGGAATAATACACATCAATACTATCATAGCAATAGTTAACTTCGCAATCTACAAGAGATCATGATCATAGCATAAACCAAGTACTAACACGGATGCACACACTGTCACCATTACATCGTGCAGGAGGAATAAAACTACTTTAATAACATTGCTAGAGTAGCACATAGATAAATTGTGATACAAAACACATTGCAATCATTAAGAGATATAAATAAGCACTTCACTATGCCATTCATAACAGTGAATAAGTATTCTGTGAAATATAGCCTAAGAGACCCACACGGTGCACACACTGTCACCTTTACACACGTGGGACAAGGAGTCTCCTGAGATCACATAAGTAAAACTCACTTGACTAGCACAATGACATCTAGATTACAAGCATCATCATATGAATCTCAATCATGTAAGGCAGCTCATGAGATTATTGTATTGAAGTACATAGGAGAGAGATGAACCACATAGCTACCGGTACAGCCCCGAGCCTCGATGGAGAACTACTCCCTCTTCATGGGAGCAGCAGCGGTGATGAAGATGGCGGTGGAGATGGCAGCGGTGTCGATGGAGAAGCCTTCCGGGGCACTTCCCCGTCCGGCAGGGTGCCGGAACAGAGACTCCTGTCCCCCAGATCTTGGCTTCGCGATGGCGGCGGCTCGGAAGGTTTCGCGTACCGGGCTTCCTCCGTAAGGGTTTTCGATGTGGGGGCTATATAGGCGAAAGGGCAGCGTCGAAGGTCGAAGGGGCGACGACAGGTGGGGCGGCCAGGCTCCAGGCCGCGCCACCCTATCATCTGGGGCCCACAGGGCCTTCGGCGGCTCTCGGGTGTTCTCGATGCTTCCGGGCAAAATAGGAACCTGGGCGTTGATTTCGTCCAATTCCGAGAATATTTCGTTACTAGGATTTCTGAAACCAAAACAGCAGAAAACAGGAACCGGCACTTCGCATCTTGTTAATAGGTTAGTTCCAGAAAATACACAAATATGACATAAAGTGTGCATAAAACATGTAGGTATCATCAATAAAGTAGCATGGAACATAAGAAATTATCGATACGTTGGAGACGTATCAGCATCCCCAAGCTTAGTTCTGCTCGTCCCGAGCAGGTAAAACGATAACAAAGATAATTTCTGAAGTGACATGCTATCATAATCTTGATCATACTATTTGTAAACATATATAATGAATGCAGCGATCAAAACAATGATAATGACATGAGTAAACAAGTGAATCATAAAGCAAAGACTTTTCATGAATAGTACTTCAAGACAAGCATCAATAAGTCTTGCATAAGAGTTAACTCATAAAGCAATAAATCAAAGTAAAGGTATTGAAGCAACACAAAGGAAGATTAAGTTTCAGCGGTTGCTTTCAACTTATAACATGTGTATCTCATGGATATTGTCAACATAAAGTAATATAACAAGTGCAATATGCAAGTATGTAGGAATCAATGCACGTTCACACAAGTGTTTGCTTCTTAAGGTGGAGAGAGATAGGTGAACTGACTCAACAATAAAAGTAAAAGAATGGTCCTTCAAAGAGGAAAGCATCGATTGCTGTATTTGTGCTAGAGCTTTTATTTTGAAAACATGAAACAATTTTGTCAACGGTAGTAATAAAGCATATGAGTTATGTAAATTATATCTTACAAGTTGCAAGCCTCATGCATAGTATACTAATAGTGCCCGCACCTCGTCCTACTTAGCTTGGACTACCGGATCTTTGCATGCCATGTTTCAACCAAGTGTCACAAAGGGGTACCTCCATGCCGCCCGTACAAAGGTCTAAGGAGAATGCTCGCATTTTGGATTTCTCGCTTTTGATTATTCTCAACTTAGACATCCATACCGGGACAACATGGACAACAGATAATGGACTCCTCTTAAATGCATAAGCATGTAGCAATGATTATTATTCTCATATGAGATTGAGGATATATGTCCAAAACTGAAACTTCAACCATGATTCATGGCTTTAGTTAGCGGCCCAATGTTCTTCTCTAACAATTTTGCATGCTCCAACCACTAAAATGATAGATCCTTCAGACAAGACGGACATGCATAGCAACTCACATGATATTCAACAATAGTTGATGGCGTTCCCCAAGCATGGTTATCGCACAACAAGCAACTTAATAAAAGATAAAGTGCATAAGTACATATTCAATACTACGATAGTTTTTAAGGCTATTTTGTCCCATGAGCTATATATTGCAAAGGTGAATGATGGAATTTTAAAGGTAGCACTCAAGCAATTTACTTTGGAATGGCGGAGAAATACCATGTAGTAGGTAGGTATGGTGGACACAAATGGCATAGTAGTTGGCTCAAGGATTTTGGATGCATGAGAAGTATTCCCTCTCGATACAAGGTTTAGGCTAGCAAGGTTATTTGAAGCAAACTCAAGGATGAACCGGTGCAGCAAAACTCACATAAAAGACATATTGTAAACATTATAAGACTCTACACCGTCTTCCTTGTTGTTCAAAACTCAATACTAGATATTATCTAGACCTTAGAGAGACCAATTATGCAAACCAAATTTTAGCATGCTCTATGTATTTCTTCATTAATGGGTGCAAAGCATATGATGCAAGAGCTTAAACATGAGCACAACAATTGCCAAGTATCACATTATCCAAGACATTTTAGAATTACTACATGTAGCATTTTCCAATTCCAACCATATAACAATTTAACGAAGAGGAAACTTCGCCATGAATATTATGAGCTAAGAACACATGTGTTCATACGAACCAGCGGAGCGTGTCTCTCTCCCACACAAGGATGAACTTATTCAGAGAATGAAAATAACAAAACAAAAATAAAAGCACACAGACGCTCCAAGTAAAATACATAAGATGTGACCGAATAAAAATATAGTTTCAAGAGAAGGAACCTGATACTTTGTCGATGAAGAAGGGGATGCCTTGGGCATCCCCAAGCTTAGATGCTTGAGTCTTCTTCAAATATGCAGGGATGAACCACCGGGGCATCCCCAAGCTTAGAGCTTTCACTCCTCTTGATCATAGTATATCATACTCCTCTCTTGACCCTTGAAAACTTCCTTCACACCAAACTTCAAGCAAACTCATTAGAGGGTTAGTGCATAATCAAAATTCACATGTTCAGAGGTGACACAAACATTCTTTACACTTCTGGACATTGCATAAAGCTACTGGACATTAATGGATCAAAGAAATGAATCCAATATAGCAAAAGAGGCAATGCGAAATAAAAGGCAGAATCTGTCAAAAACAGAACAGTCCGTAAAGACGAATTTTAGGATGGCACCAGACTTGCTCAAATGGAAAAACTCAAAACTAATGAAAGTTGCGTACATATCTGAGGATCACGCTCGTAAATTGGCAGATTTTTTCGAATTTTCTACAGAGGCCTGTGCCCAGATTCGTGACAGACAGCAATGCTGTTTCTGTGCAGCGATCCCAAATATAACATCAACTTTAGCATAGAAACTTTACTTGGCACAAAAACATGATAAGGAGAGGTTGCTACAGTAGTAAACAACTTCCAAGACTCAAATATAAAACAAAGTACTGTAGTAAAAAAAAACACATGGGTTATCTCCCAAGAAGTTCTTTCTTTATAGCCATTAAGATGGGCTCAGCAGTTTTAATGATGCACTCGCAAGAAATAGAAGTTGAAGCAAAAGAGAGCATCAAGAGGCAAATTCAAAACACATTTAAGTCTAACATGCTTCCTATGCATAGGAATCTTGTAAATAAACAAGTTCATGAAGAGCAAAGTAACAAGCATAGGAAGATAAAACAAGTGTAGCTTCAAAAATTTCAGCACATAGAGAGGTGTTTTAGTAACATGAAAATTTTTACAACCATATTTTCCTCTCTCATAATAACTTCAGTAGCATCATGAGCAAACTCAACAATATAACTATCACTTAAAGCATTCTTATCATGAGTCTCATGCATAAAATAATTACTACCCCCAACATAAGCATAGTCATTCTTATTAATTGTAGTGGGAGCAAATTCAACAAAGTAGCTATCAAATATAGGAGGTATATTGTAATCATAATCAAATTTATCCTCCATAACAGGTGGTAACAAAAGACTACTATCATTATAATCATCATAAATGGGAGGCAAAGTATCATCAAAGTAAATTTTCTCCTCAATGCTTGGGGGACTAAAAATATCATGCTCATCAAAGCCAGCTTCCCAAGCTTAGAATTTTCCATAGCATTAGCAACAATAGTGTTCAAAGCATTCATATTAATATGTTCCATGGGTTTTTAATTTTCGCATCAAACCATCCATGTCTTAAATCAGGAAATAGAATAAGAAGCTCTTTGTTGTCCATTATGCCTAACTAGTGTAAACAAGAAACCAAATGTCGCAATTGCAGAGTCTAAAGGAAATAGCTTCGAGCACACACACAATGGCGCCAGAAAAGCACTGTTACCTGGAACCGGTATGAGTGCCTTTTACCTTTCCCCGGCAACGGCGCCGAAAAGTGCTTGATGTCTACGGGTGCTTCTATTCTTGTAGACAGTGTTGGGCCTCCAAGAGCAGAGGTTTGTAGAACAGCAGCAAGTTTCCCTTAAGTGGATTACCCAAGGTTTATCGAACTCAGGGAGGAAGAGGTCAAAGATATCCCTCTCATGCAACCCCGCAACCACAAAGCAAGAAGTCTCTTGTGTCCCCAACACACCTAATAGGTGCACTAGTTCGGCGAAGAGATAGTGAAATACAAGTGGTATGAATGAATATGAGCAGTAGTACGGCGCCAGAAAATAGCTTGCTGGCGTGCAGTTGATGGTAGTAATATTGTAGGAAGTAAACATGCAGTAGTAACGCAGTTATAGTAACTCAGTAAACAAGAAACAAGCAAATATAGTTAGGAACAAGGCCTAGGGATTAGACTTTCACTAGTGGACACTCTCAACTTTGATCACATAACAGAATAGATAAATGCATACTCTACACTCTCTTGTTGGATGATGAACACATTGCGTAGGATTACACGAACCCTCAATGCCGGAGTTAACAAGCTCCACAATTAAATGTTCATATTTAAGTAACCTTAGAGTGCAAGAAAGATCGACATGACTAACCCAAGTACTAACATAGCATGCACACTGTCACCTTCATGCTTATGTAGGAGGAATAATACACATCAATACTATCATAGCAATAGTTAACTTCGCAATCTACAAGAGATCATGATCATAGCATAAACCAAGTACTAACACGGATGCACACACCGTCACCATTACATCGTGCAGGAGGAATAAAACTACTTTAATAACATTGCTAGAGTAGCACATAGATAAATTGTGATACAAAACACATTGCAATCATTAAGAGATATAAATAAGCACTTCACTATGCCATTCATAACAGTGAATAAGTATTCTGTGAAATATAGCCTAAGAGACCCACACGGTGCACACACTGTCACCTTTACACACGTGGGACAAGGAGTCTCCGGAGATCACATAAGTAAAACTCACTTGACTAGCACAATGACATCTAGATTACAAGCATCATCATATGAATCTCAATCATGTAAGGCAGCTCATGAGATTATTGTATTGAAGTACATAGGAGAGAGATGAACCACATAGCTACCGGTACAGCCCCGAGCCTCGATGGAGAACTACTCCCTCTTCATGGAGCAAAGCGGTGATGAAGATGGCGGTGGAGATGGCAGCGGTGTCGATGGAGAAGCCTTCCGGGGGCACTTCCCCGTCCGGCAGGGTGCCGGAACAGAGACTCCTGTCCCCCGGATCTTGGCTTCGCGATGGCGGCGGCTCTGGAAGGTTTCGCGTACCGTGGCTTCCTCCGTAAGGGTTTTCGACAGGGGCTTTATATAGGCGAAAGGGCAGCGTCGAAGGTCGAAGGGCGACGACACCATAGGCTGGCGCGGCCAGGGCCTGGCCGCGCCACCCTATCATCTGGGCCCATGGCCCCCTCCGGCGGCTCTCGGTGTTGATGCTTCCGGGCAAAATAGGAACTGGGCGTTGATTTCGTCCAATTCCGAGAATATTTCGTTACTAGGATTTCTGAAACCAAAAACAGCAAAACAGGAACTGGCACTTCGGCATCTTGTTAATAGGTTAGTTCCAGAAAATACACAAATATGACATAAAGTGTGCATAAAACATGTAGGTATCATCAATAAAGTAGCATGGAACATAAGAAATTATCGATACGTTGGAGACGTATCACTTGCCTAGAAGAACCAGCTGCACAAGATACAACTTCCCTACTCACAAAGACATTGAACACTATGTTTGAGATGCATATGCCATCTGTTATTCTGGAGTCAGTCGCTGTAATGAAGTCCCCGACTATGGTCTTCGTTTCCACACATTACCCGGCGGAAATTGCTTGGGTCGATGAGAGCACTCCAACTAAGGGTATAGATGAAGATTGGGGAGAAGGAAGATTTTCGATCGAGCACCATTCTCTGCGTTGCATTACCCCATTCAATGGTGAATTGTATGCAATAGCTGTGGACAATTTTGAGTTCGGAAAATTAGTGTGCACCAACAATGTCCAGTTGGAGCAGCGCGCGAGCATTGTCAACATGGAGACACTATTTTCATTTCCAGAACTTGGAAATAACAAGTTCTACCTTGTGAAGTTGGATGGTGATCTGCTGTTTGTGTTGTTGGACAACATGCATTTGGAGGAAGATCAACCATTGGTGTACCGTGTGGACATTGAGAGCCGCTCTCTCCATGCCGTCAGTAACATTGGCAGTCGTATCTCCGTCGACACCAGAGTGCACCCGACACTTCGACCTGGCTGCATCTACTACGCAGATTTGGGTTATATCAGAGAGTACTTTGATGATATAAAGGCCTGGGATGAGTGGCCACTACGTGTGGATAGATTAGGAAACTACAGTCTAAGAAATGAACAAATGACATACCGTTTGGAGGATGTATTGGCTGCACACTGCAGACGGAAGAAGTTCAATGAATATTTCTTTCAGATCAGAGATTGGAGCGACGAAGAAATATATGATGAATGAAGAACAGATTCATTCATCCTAGGATATCCTAGTCTTCATGTTGGCCATACATTGCGTGCGTCTTGTATTATTTTCAGCTTAGTTTGTCGTGAACATTAACATTGTTATTGGCTGCTTTTGGCTGCTGTATGCAGTTTATGTATTATACTTAGTTTTCTGGATTTATTATGCTGTTGTGAATTTATCATATACTAGCTTCTAGATTTGCTACTAGATTTGCTGCCATATTAGGCAAAAAACGAGGGTCAAAAGGCTCAAATAATTGAAGAAAGACATAAATAGAAGCTTCTCTAGATTTGATACTAATTTGGTGAAGAGAGAGAGAGAGAGAGAGGGGAAAATGCGCTCTTAAAAATGTCAATTTAGGCTGAGAGAGACAAAACCCAGCTCTCACGTACAACCAAACGCGGTCTCGTCCTATCCCACGTGGTCCCTTTCTACCAGCCCCACGCGACACGGCCCCACACGATGCGGTTCAACACATCAGCACGGAACGGTCAACTAAACGGGAATCCTCCCGTCCGAGCTCCTTCTGCGGGTTTCAGACAAGGGCTTGGGGAAAACTGAGAAAAAACTAAGGAGCTGAGGAAAACTGAGTACAACTAAGAACCTGAGGGCACGAAAATAGAAATCCCATTTTATTATGTTGTTGATTGCCGTAAAAAAAAAATGGCTATCCCTATCATCATTGGCAAGCGGTGGTGCAACAGGCTCATGTGGCATTGATTTCCCGGTGGTGGATAAATTAATTAAGGCTCGTTTCTATGTATTAAACGATGACATGGATGAACTTTCCTCTATTATGGATATATTTTCTGGCAGTACAATAGTTGTGCTCTATGTAGTGCGGCAAGATTTACGTTGTGCTTGGTGGACTCCTTTGCGGACTCCAATTTGGACAATATTGTGGCAGAGAGTTCTTCATGACCAGCCGTGACCTAGAGGAATTTTTCATAGCAATGTTGGCCTAAAACACCTTGACACTATTTGCGGACTTATCGTACAAAACCTCAATTTCTTACCTTTTGGTTTTCTTGTGTGGTATGCGGTTGTACTATCTTGGGTGTTCATGACACCTTATGTACTTCGTAACAATAGTTTGGCAACAATAGGACGAACAGTAGGGCTTGCTTGGAGATTCACCAAGAGACTAATGCACCGGTGTCTTTAATTTCCTTGGTTATGGGACTCCAGTGAAACCCAAGGGGGAGATGCAATAGGTGCTGAAGCACCTTATCAACAACGTCGATCAATGTTCTTGAGCACGTCTTTTCATTGTGCCACTCTATGTATTATGAAAGTTCCACACTTTTGTCAAAAAGGGGAATGGACCCCCCCCCCCCCGCCTCTTACATAAAAATGATGCACGCGCCATTATTCATAAAGCAAAGCCCATATCTCAAAGAAGTTTGACCGGGAGAAGAAAAACTTGAGGGTGTATGTGACGCCTCAAAACCGGTACTATGGATCCAGGCGTCGCGCCAAAATCCGCACAATATCGATTTTAGGAGACGCACCACCAAGCGCCTCGTACACGCCGAAGTATGCACGCGATGCGGGTGGAATCAATCACATATAGTAATCATTACAACAGACAGAGCTCAGAAAAGGACTTATATTACAACAACGACTCCAACGTGTCAAGAATACAAATATACAATACAAAGATCTAAATCATACATAAAACTAAATACATCCGACTAAGGACAAGAATACAAATGTCACTTGGCCGGCGGTAAGCTACCCCACCGGCAGGCAACAACAATTGTACTTACCAGCACCACCCTGCCGCAAGGCACTGTTGAGCTGGCTCTGTAGGCTCGTTGGCCCGGAGAACATGGATGCCGCGATCGACACCTCCGCCATGCCATCTCAAGGGTTTACGGTTTGCTGCCACACCGCACGCAGCCGTCCATGGTCTGACGGATGGGGCTTTGCGCGGCAATATTCTTCGATGGCAGAGAGGTTCGAGGAGAGGAGGAGCGGGGCGGCTATGGCTAAGGCTTCACCTGAGCCCCCCCCCCCCCCTCAAACCGGCGCGGGTCAATACACGGCTAAAAATTGATTGACCATATTTATTTACTCTAATCTTGGAAGTGAAATATGGAAAAGCATACACGCCTAAAAATTAACTGCCTCACCTCCTCTCACTACAGCAAGAAACATGACTTGTCATCTCCATAGGAGCCTACATGTGTAGCACCTACAGATAGCAACCATGACTTGGCACCTCCATATGAGTTGCCATGCGTAGCACCTGCCACTTGGCCTGCGGTAAGCTACCCCACCGGGCAGGCAACAATAATTGCTACTTGCTAGCAGCCAGCACCACCCCACCGCAAGGCACTGTTGAGCTGGCTTTGCAGGCTCGTTGGCCCGAAGAATATGGCCGCCGCCATGCCAGGTCAAGCTGCCACAACACATGCAGCCATCCATGGTCTGACGGGTGGGGCTTTGCGCGTCGGTATTCTTCGATGGCAGAGAGGTTAGAGGAAAGGAGGAGCGGGGGCGGCCGCGGCTAGGATTTCACCTGAGTCGTCCCCCTCGAACCGGCGCGGGTCAATACACACCTAAGAGCATCTCTAGCCATCTCCCCGAGAGGCCCCCCACGACCACTTTTTTCATCCGGACGGCGAAAAATGGACCAGTCGCGCCCCCGGTTCCTCGTTTTGGCCCGGATTTGAGCCTATTTTCGGCCGGACTCCCCACGCCATCCTCGGTTTCCCGGGGTCTCCCGGGGGCTCCGGATGGATGAAAACAAGTCGTTTGGCCCACGCGTCAGTGGCTATTAGGGAAATAATTGCCGGTCCCCCCACCTTCTCTCTCACACTGTTTCTCTCTCCCCCTTCCACCAACCGCACCACCGCTTCCTAGCCATCTTCGCCGCCCACCACCTCCCCTTCATCACAGGACGCCGTTCTTCGCGCTGCCGCAGCACGCTCGAGGCGGGCGTGGCCAGCTCGTCCATGTCGGGGCGGATCTCGGCGCAGCTGGGCGGGGAGCAGAGGATTCAGAGCTGGCAGGATTGGCGTGCGCGAGGCCGGCAGGATGCAGAGCTGGCGCGGTGAGCCATGGCGGCGGCTGAGCTCGACGCCATCGCGCGCTCCCTCGCCACGGATGAGCTCCCCGGCCTTCATCTGCCGTCTCCCCCGCACGCCCCACCGGCGCGACGCTGTCTTGCCCCACGCTGGCGGATGCTCCGGCTAGTGTCAGCCGCGGCGGAGGCAGTCCTGGAGCGCGTAGAGGCGCAAGAGGTCGAGGCCGGGCACGCCGACGAAGGTCAAGGCCTGACCCGGCGAGTCCATGCGCGTGGCATCGAGGTGAGCTCAGAGGAGGGCGATGCGTGGCGGCGAAGAGGAGGCTTGGGCGAGGCACGGCTGGGAAAACCCTCCTCCCGAATGCAAAAATTCATCCGGATTAGGTTCATCCGGATGGAAATTTGGTCCCGGAGAGCTCCAACGAGTGGAGATGCTCTAAAAATTGACTGGCTGTATTCATTTACTCTAATCTTGGAAATGAAATATGGAAAAGCATACGTCTTTTCTCAATCTGGCGTGAGCAACTTCATATCGTTAAAGTTACGGAGCTGAAACTTACCAAATATCCTAGTTGACGAAAACTTGAGAAAACTAAGAAGTGCTAGTAGCAGTGTGTAACGTACGTGTACTGAAAAATAATGATCCTATCCATTTTGCCCAATAACTAGGATTATATATAACTTAATAACGTGAAATGTGATTCATGCTGTGCGGTTGGTGTGGGGCTCTCTCATTAGATACCGTATCTATGACCTTTGGAAAGCACAGTACACGAAGGTACCACTCATTGAACATCCAGAGTCGCTGTCGATGTCCTGCAGTCCTAGTCGTCATCTATACTCCATTTGACCATGCATCTTTAGTTTGATTGTATACAAATCTACAATCAGTGCAAAGCCACTCGTGATAAAGGAACCGTACGCGTTTGAGTGTCGTTAATCGTGTGTGCAGTTGCTAATTAACTTCTGCGTCCATGACTTAAGCTGACACGTACTGGACCCAAAACAAGTCTTATAACATCTCGATCATACCAGGGGCATATATACGGCTCCCACCATTGGTGTCAAACCTTTGAATTCCAGGTCAAAAGATGCTTCCTCGCAAATGATCACAAGCTAAAATTCTCAGCTGCCCGTGACGTACTACGGACAGTCAGGTACGCTCAACAGTTATTGTGAGCTTTGATCGGTCTGAAAACTGCGAGATGCTTTCGATCAGGGCTTAATTAGGGTGACCAAATTCTTACGTGTTTCCGGTGACGTGGGCACGGTGATGAATGTGGCTACTACGGTACGTACAGCAATGTACTTTCGACAGTCAAAAGTCCCTCTCCCTGCCTGAGCATGCATTCAGATAGCTTTTCTGAAAGCATTTCCTTCATGGATCTTTCCTGAAAGTTGGACCAGAGCAAGCTAGTGGGAGTAGAATTTTGTTGCAGTGTCCACTTCCGTTGATGCATATCGATCATTACTGCATCTAGCTATATATATCTAGACGGCTACCCCCACAACGAGTCAACCACCGTACCAATGACGACCGACTTCCTGTTGTGCGCGTTAACTATATCTAACACAACTGACAAACCGACGGTTAGGGCTATAATGCATGGCACGCGCGTTCACTGTTATACTCCCCGACAAATATTTGTGACGAAGGTGAAAGTATGTTCTCATTTCTAAGAGCATTCCCACTCGTCTCCCCGACGAGGCCCCCAGGACCGCGTTTTGTCATCCGGACGGCGAAATTCGGCCCAGTCGCGCCCCCGGTTCCTCGTTATCATCCGGATTTGGCCCTTCATCCATCCGGCGAGCCCACGCCATCCCCGCCCCCCGGGAGCGCTCGAGTCCGGACGAAACGAAGCGGAAACGCCAAGAAAACTTCACGCGCTCTGGGGCCAACTTGTCGAGAGACACCGATCGTCGTCCCCATCGCATCGTCTTACGCGCAAAAGCCTCGCCGGTCAGCATTCGCCGGCCGCGTAGCTTCCACGCGGCGAGTTAATGTCGTCGCCTCGGTTTCACGCGCGCCTACCTCTATTTATCGACGAACTACCGCGTCTGCCCCGCATTCACCTCGCTCGCCTTCCCCCAAATCTTCCCCGAACTCGAACGAACCAGCAATGGCGAACGACGGTGCGGCCAACAACGGCTTCGGCCGCCGCTCTCTCCACCAATGGGAGGGACGGCTCCTCCACGCGGCGGGCTACCCGGCGCCGCCGGACTTCCGCGCGCCGGGAGGATGGAGACTTAGCGCGGGCGGCGTGCCGATCCCGCCACCGCCAATGGGTCGGGCCGCCATGGACGCCGAGATCGAAGCAGTGCTCGCCACATTCAGCGACGAGCAGCGCGCCGACCCGCGCTTCTTCCCCGACGCGTACGACTCGTGGAGCGACTTCTTCCGGCGTAGGTACGAGCGGGAACTCGCCGCCTACGACGGCCCTCCTCTTCCTCCGGCAAGGAACAATGCCGCCGGCCGCCGCCGGTGGCGGAGCGCGCCTGACCGCACCCTCTCCAATGTGCTCGCGCACATCAAGGGCGGGAATTTCCCCGTCCTGCAAATGCCGCCGCCGGAGGCGGCTACTGTGTCGCGCCGGCGCGGTAGCTCCTGGCTGCCGAGGAGGATGGCGCCGTCCTCCTCCTCCTCTGGGTCAAGGTCGGCGTCCAGGTCCGGCGGGTCCACGTCGGTCTTCGTCAAGAAGGAGCCGGCGTCTCCGTCGACACCGGCGCGCGTCAAGAAGGAGCCGGCGTCTCCACCGCCGACCAGAGGGCGCAGCAGCGGCGCCCTCGTCATCCGCGACCCTCCTCCCAGCAGCGCGGGCGGAAGAGGAAGTCGGCGAAGAAGGAGGCCGCCGCGCCGCCGCCAACCAGCTCGCCGAGGAGGAGGGCGCGCCGAGGACACCGCGGTGGCGGAGGGACGCTGGTCGCAAGGACCTGGTTCCCGCCGACAACAGCCTCCCATCGACGCCGCACCGGAGTGGTCCAGCGCGACGGGAGCGCGAAGAGGAGCGCCACCGGCGGGCCGGATCCGGCCACCGCGCGTCAACTCGCCGCCGCGCCGCCGCACCATCCGCCGTAGGAACGCCGCCCGCGGGAGGTGGTCAAGCTCGAGGGAGCAGCGACGATGATATCTACTGTTGCCGCCGCCAACGCACCGGCGACGCCGGCCAGGGCACGAGCCGCGGTACGAGGCGCCGCCGCCCCGGGACGCCGGCTCGAGCGACGACGACGGCGGCGACTACACGGCCTTCTACCGCCATTTTGGCATGTAGGAGGCCGCTTTTTAGTTTAAGTTTTAGTTTGCCAATCGCCGATTTCAAATATATGTACGAATCGGCCTATTTATGTACGAACTCGCCTCTATATGTTAAATATCATTAAATTTCGCTTATGTTTGAACGAACTCGCCAAATTTTGTCTGAATTCGCCGTATACGTTACATCCATCCTGGGCTTGCGGCTGGGAAAATGGGCCTCCCCAGGCCAAATTTTCCTCCAATCTGGACAAAAATATCGCCGGATTTGGTGGGGAGCGCCAACGAGTGGAGATGTTCATCTTCTGTCTTCTCCAATGTGAGTCTTATGAGTCGTCCAAAGAAACTTTAATGCATTGCGTCCATGATTGCAGCACTTGCAATTCAAGCCACTGAATCGTTGATTCGTCATTGCACAGTTAAGAAAAAAAAAGGCAGGGTAAAAAGGGTAAAACAAGAGAACTAGGAACAAGTGATGACGGTACAAGCAGAACATGGAGATTGCACACTCCCATGGAAACATTTGATTAACGCGCGCTTGCGTCGTGGCCTTATTGAAGGTGGCTCAAGATTGGCTTTCGGATGAAAATCCCGAGATCGACCTACAATTGGACTCATCGACATCGTCGCAGGTGTGGCGAGCACATCTTAAAGGCTTTGCCTAGGAGTTGTATATACTCTTATTGGTGGAGGTATTGTCCCGATGCATGAGGCCTCAGGCTTGTTTTCTTTTTCCTCTTTGTATAGCTACTTTTGCCGGACTTACCTAACTTTTATTAATAAATGATGATGTATGTGCCAATCGATGCAGAGGCATGAGGTATCTCCTTTTTTAAACGAAAAAGGGAAATCACGGACCGAAAAAAACTTGACACCATCATCCTTACAATCCCAGCGTCAAGCCGAAGCATGAGAGGACAATCTGTTAGGTCGGGGATCAACGATCCACATGCAAACCACAACAGGCTCGCGGATATTAGCTATGGTGACCACACCAGGATGGATATTGAGTCGTGGAACTCATGTTTCGTGCAACACGACCTCGGCATCAAAAATTTGTCGCCAACGACACAAAAACCTAACGTCGAAGAAATTTAACCCAAACTCCAAACGATGATATCGGGATCGCCCACCTCTTGGTTCCATAAGGGCCGCTAGAGGCAACTTCAGCCAGCCGTATTACGCTGAAGACCATGTCGATGGCTAGGGATCGAGTAGCCTCCCTTTTTTCCCTCGTTAAGACGGATTACTTTTCAGTTAAGGTAATGTTCTCATCGATAACGGGACATGGTGACTTCCAAATCTTCCGTGAATATTGAAACTCAGCTGACTACTCTTTGGTTGACGTTGTGTCAATGTGCAATGTGTACGCGTGGTTGTGGTGTGTGTGTGTACATACATGATTTTGAAGAAAAATGTTTTCGTTATCATATCATGTTATACGGATCGCTGGAAGGTACAAATTTTGTGGTTGCAACTTCAGTTTGTTGTTTCCTCGTCCTACATACATTTTGCTGCCCCCTGCCAGACCATGGCTACTAAATACGGACTTTAGATCTTCTAAAAAAAAACGGACTTTAGACAAGGCTAACCAAAACTGATTACAATAGGGCTCAAATTCGGGTCCATAATATTGTTGAAACAACACATTCAGCCGCCATCCACGGAAACTCTTGTACACCACACATTGCGGCACAAACCGCTCGCGGCCCCCTATTGTCACAAGGCCAGCCCATTTCATTCCTTGGTGATTTCTGTACACATTCGATCATGTTTCGCTTCAGTTTTTTTGGATTGTTTTCACCATATGGCCTGATTTTTCTATTTCCTTTCATTCTTTAGTTTTCTCCGGGTTTCTTTTTTCGTTTTATTGAGACTTTTTTTTCGGTTCTTCATCAGTTTCTGTTTTTTTTCTCATTTTTATTTTTCTTATTTCTTGTCTTTTATTTTTTCTTTTTCTTATTATTCTTTCTTTCATCTTATGTTTCTTTATTTCTTTCTCATCTTCTCCTATAATTTTTTTTTACATTCATATAAAAATATAAACTCGGAATAAAAAGTTAGGTTTGCAGTTTCAAAGAAACGTTCACGAGATTTTGAAAACTTTTAAACCAGATGTTCAAAGAAATATGTTCATGGATTCGAAAAAGGTTTCTATCTATTTAAAAATTGTTCACGTAGTTTGTAAAATATATTCATGAGGTTCAAGAAATACGTCACGGACTTTAAAAAATGTCATGTGTTTCCATTTCCTTTTCAAAAAATGTTCACATGATTCAAAAAGATGTTCGTTGGTTTGACAATTGTTCATGGAGTTCGAAAAAGTGTTCAGGTGTTCAAGAAAACATATACATGTTCAATAAAATGTTAACGAAACAAAAATATATTTAAAAACTCGAATGAATGTTCACATGGTTGGAAGGAATTGCGACAGGGTTCAAAAGATGGTCACTGTAGTTCAAAACATCGTCATTATGGTTCAAAAATGTTCACAAGGTTCAAAAAATGGTCATGGTGTTCAAAAAGTATACACGGTTGGAAGAATGTTAATATGATAGAAAACTATGTTCAGAAATTCTATTATATGTTCACTGGTTCAAAAATATTCATGAATGTTTAAGAAGTCGTTAATCGTTAACTTATCGGTCGGTCTCAAAATTTAGAGTAATTGCTTATCAATCGATTAATCGATTTTATCGGTCGGCAATTTTTCGGCTTATTTTTTGTAAATCCTATTGTTAGTACTAAAATTTCTATATTATGTTATGAAAAACTAATATTGGAGCATTGAACAGAAGTATTGCCTTGATTCATTGCATTTGAATCAGTAAAATGGAAAATTTGAGCTAATGCATAGTTCTACAAGACTATAGGACGAAATTATGGACTAATAGGCTGATTTTCATCAATTTTTCACTGAAAATCGGCCGAAATATCGGCTATCAGACTGAAAATCGGCTGATAAATCGATATCTCGGGCGATTTTTTTAAGTCGTGTTCTTTGATTTCATGAAATGGTCATGACGAGTTGAAAACAAATGTTCACACGGTTTCTAAAATATATACTAGATTCAAAATATTCACTAATTCTGAAAAATGCTTACGGGTGTTCATAAATATGTTTAGGGTGGTTCAAAGAAATGTTCATTGGTTTGAATTTTTTTTGTTTATTAGGTTATAAAATGGTCATAGGTTTATAAAATGTTCATGGATTAAAAGTATATTCATTTTATTTTTTATAATTTCATTTCTTTCTAAACTCGAAAAAACTAAAAATTTAAATACTAATGAACACATTATTTCATGGGGTGAACATTTTCTAGATTTGCATGAATATGCTTTTGAAACTGACTTACTCTTAATCCTTGCAAAAAAAGACTTACTCTTGATCATTGAGATGATTTTATTATTTTATGTACTAGCTACTAAACCGTATGACTTTTTGAACATGTTATTTTATTTATGTGAATATTTCCCTATATCTATGCACAAGTACTACAAATTTCACACAGGGGATATTTTGGACGACACAACCCGTAGTCGCTTGCAAAAGTTTTTTGAACAGCAGATAGGCATTCCCAGCGGCAGGCAAGGATGACACACAAAAAATTTGCCAGATCCCATACCGGCGGAAAAATACGCCGTGGAAGGTGGCAAGAAAGCCCAACACCATTTAATTTTGTCGTAGATTAAGGGAGGCACATGCTAGTACATCTTGGAATGTGAGTAACGCTAATTGTGGTCACCAGCTAGAGAATGGTCAACGCACCCCTTTGACTAGTCAGGCATGTCTCAATGACTGGTCTAAACCACCACCTGTAGAGTCTTGTTTTGTCTTAAATCATGGAACCTTTGAGGGTTTGTCCGAATCTCTTGAGGGAAATGAGGTGGTATTAGATTGACTAATATGTTGACATTATTGATAATTAACGAGTGTAATCATTTAGTTAGTACTACGTAATAAGGAATTTTTTTTCTAAGTTACAACATTTTATCATATAACGAACACTAACCCCTACTTTATACTGATATTTTCTACATAAGAACTACTACCCAACAACTCCACCCTGCCGCACTCACAATGATGACTCCCACTTGAACCCTTATTGATGCATTTAGGGCATATCACATTTCTATGAGCTGAACAAGTGCAACTATAGATAGGCTGAGACAAAGAACGTCTCAGAGCCTGATGCGCAATTATGAGCTACTCCGTTAATATCACTCTGATGTGGTAGACAACTGCTGAAGAGCATATCCGCGGCAAGGTTCTCAACTTAATTCTAGGGGTCAACGGTGGATAGAGATGCTTCGTCGGCATTGAGCAGATTTGTACAACGTGTACACATAGGAAAAAAAGTTGAGTTGCCAGATTAAAATAGTTGTTAGATTCTCCATGATTGTAATGTAAAAAAATCTTAATGAAATGAATTTTTGTATCTTAATGATGTGGAAAGTGCAATCTGAATAGGAAAGAGAAAATGATTCGTTAGCACCGATTATGATTAACTTTTCTGCCGCCCATAGTGCATGAAACACTGCAAAAATAATGCAGCACACCTTATCTATCCATGACACTAAATAATATGCCATCTATGAACGTACTGAGGCATTTCAGTTCGTTATGTATCGGACGAGAGGGCGCGGCAGATAGCGATGTGTCGCGCGAAGAAAGTATCAGGTCTGCAGTTTTCTCGAGACAGTTTTTCCTGACAGTTTTTTTCATCGGGCTAGCGTGAGCGCGGTGATTACGGGTGTGCCCCAACGCGTCGTGTTGTAGTATTCTTTTGGAAGTAGAGCACCAAAACTTGTTAGATGTTAGCTAAAATACGACGTATTTTGGACTTCAATATGACAAGCATATACTTTTGTTTTTTTACTTTTTACTACTCAGTATTTTGGAGTCATCCACATCCGACGTACCGTGCAACCTAGAGACTTACGGGAAATATAAGAGCATCTCCAGTCGCGTTTCCCAAAGCGATTTGGGGCGCGCCAAACAAAAAAAATGTTCCCAGCCGCGTCCCCCAAATCCGTTTTTTTGTCCGGTGCGCCCCGATACGGTGTCCGGTGCCCCGAGCCCGTCCCCGCCCCACAAGGGACGCGCCGGGATGCCGGACGCACCGAAAAGCGAGGCGGGGAGTGGCGGGGCCGACCCGTCAACAGCACAATTGAATTTAAACCTAACCGTCGCCTACCTCGCGACGGAAGTTATTGGCGCGCAGGACGGTGCAGTTCCCGCAGAGGTGTAGCGAAGCGTCTCGTCGCCGCCTAGCTCTGCGTGCCGGCGTTAATGAGCGCCACCGCTCCCCCGCCTCCCTCCGGCCTATAAAAAAGGACCGCCTCTCATCGTCCCTCTCACACAAACCCTAACCTCTCTCCCCAACCCTAGCCGCCACCATCTCAAGAGTCGATGCCATGGCTGGTAGAGGCGGAGGCCGAGCTCGCGGCCATGGTCGTGGTCGTGGTCGTGGCCGCGGCCGCGGCAGAGCTGCACGCTCGCCGTCGCCTGCGACGCCGTCGTCGCCCTCATCGTCGGACAGACAGGACGAGGAAGGGCCCGTGCTGCTCGAGTTCATCGTCGTCCTCAAGGGTGACCCACACGGCATCCAGAGGCAGCTGGACGACTTCGCCGACTTCGTCGCCGATGACGAGCGCCCGGGCTCGCTGCATCTGCGCGAGGATGGCTGCCACTGCTGCCGGTGGATCATCGACGTGATCTACGACGCGCGCGGCAACATGTACCTCCACATCGGCTGGGAGAACTTCGCGCGCTACCACCGCCTCGAACCCGGCTTCATGCTCGTGTTCTCCTTCTTCGGCGACAGGGACGTGAGCGTCAAGGTGTTCGACGAGACGCGTTGCCGCCGGAACTACCACGGCGATAGCACCGAGGAGGACGACGACTGAAGAGTGTTGTTTCTTCGCAGCGAAAAAATGGACCAAGGTTTCTGGATGTTCACCAACAGGGGCACCCTCACCAGCTGGATTTTCCAGTTTGGGTGACTGAGTGTGCCCTAGAGTGTTCTTTCTTGGCAGCGAACACACGAAACATTCGATGTTCGGCCTAGTTAGGTTTAGTTTTTTTGCAATCTTTTATATTTGTGTCAACCATGGTTCAAACTATGTATAAGTATGTGGAAAATCATGTTCCAAACTATATCTTCATGTAAACCACGTTCCCAATTATGTATTAGTTTGTAGAATATTTCTTCTCTTTATTGAAATAAAAATACAAAAAAACAGTATTTTAATGTTGGGGACGGCGTTTGGGGGACGCGGCTGGGGAGCGACGTCCCCAAAACGCGGCACGAACAAAACACGTCCCCCAAAAGCTTAGTCCGACGCCGTTTGGGAGACACTTTGGGGGGCGCGACTGAAGATGCTCTAACCAAGTCTCTCGACTGACGGATTCCAAACTGAAGCTGAATATGGGCCTGTAGGCACGTCAACACAGCTTTGGATGGAAAAGTGGCCAACATAAGAGTTTTTCATCTTTTCAAGACGCATAAGTTTTCCTTTTAGAACATCTCCATCCGAAGAGGTAAGAAAAATAGACACCCACGTTTTCGAGGAACAAGATGTGCTACTGATTCCTATGAAAACTCAACATTGATGCGGCATTTTATGTGGATGGTAGCGGTGCTGTGGGAGCTGTTCTGCGTAATGATCGTGGTGAAGTTGAGGCGGGGATGGCCAGCCTGATTGATCATGTTCTAGATGCAGCAGCAGCGGAGGCGCTAGCTCTACTGAGGGGTCTTCAGTTCCTGCAGGGATTAGGCGTTTCCTCAGTTCTAATCGAATCAGACTCACTAGAGCTCATCCAAGCTTGTAACAGGAAAATTGAAGTTTGGACTCCGCATGCAGCAATCTTAGCTGAGAGTTTCATGAATGCTAGTACAATGAATGGGGTTGCTTTCCAACACTGTTTAAGGGAGGCTAATGTAGTGGCGCATCAACTGGCGAAATATGTGTATCAAACAAAGGAGAACTTCATTTGGGAGGGTGATCCCCCTCTTTTCTTTTACCCTTTGTAATAAACGATGTAACTATTGTGGAGGTTTAAAGGCGGCAAGTTTTCAGACGCACTCTTTCCCTAACCAGGGTACCGAAAGGGACTGGCAGGGTTTTAATGAGGCGGGCTTGCTGACCTAATATATGGTGGAAAAGTTTCAAAAAAAAAGATTCCTATGAAAACTAAAGACTCACGCGGCGACCCCTTGGGATCGGAAAAAAATATTAGCCCAGGGAAAATTAAAAATTCAATCTTTTATTTTCACAAATACTATTTCTCATTTCTGGACACTTGTTGAGCATGATGTTATTCTAGTATTACTTAATTAGGTTCACCTAAAAAAATCAAAGCAAAACTATATCTGTTCTCAGTCTTCTGGAGATACTCATAGGGGTAGGGTGTGCGTGTGTGCGTTTATAGGGGTGGTATATGCGCGTGTATATGAGCGCCTGCGTTTGTACTGTGTTTCTCAAAAAAAAAAATCAAAGAAAAACTATATCTATTTTCTGAGCATGACGAACCGAAAAAGAAAAAAAGGTTAGCCAAGTTCCCTTTTTCCTTTTTTTTTTGTTTTTCTATTTTCTATTTTCTTTTCTATTCTATGTTTCTTTTCTTTTCTTTCTCGTTTTTCTTTCTTAAGATTAAAAATATATAAAATGTGCTTTAAAAAAATTGAACTTAACAAATATTTTAAATAGAAAATGTTAAATTAAAAAATGTACATATTCTTAAAAGGTTCAAATTTGAAAATTGTTCAAATTAAAAAAACTGAAAAATGTTAAATCTCAACAAATGTTCAACCTGGAGAAATGTTGAAGTTCAAAAAAGTTCAAATTTTGAAAATACTTAGATTTAAAATATTAAAAATTTGCATAAAAAATTATTCAATCTCGAAAATGTTCAAATTGGAAAATTTTCACATTTAAAGATTTCTCAAAATTTAAATAGTTAAATCTATAAATGTTCAATTTAAAATAATGTTCAGATTTTAATATTAAAAACTTATTTTTTAAAAAAATACTGAAATTTAAAAAATGTTCTATTTTAAAAACATTTCAAATTTTGAAATGTTCAAATATAAAAAATTCATATTTTGATAAATATGAAAAATGTTTTTTTCCTAAAAAAATTTAGATTTAAAAAAATGTTAGCAAAAAAACAGAAAAAGGTTAAAGAAGCATACCTTACCTGATGGGCCGCGGCCCAGCTAATCCAACCTGGTCGGGGTGTGCGGCGCCCCCTGATTGCGCGTAGTTAACACGTCCGTTGGGAACCCCAATAGGAAGGTATGATGCGCACAGCAGCAAGTTTTCCCTCAGTAAGAAACCAAGGTTATCGAACCAAGGGGGAGCCAAGAAGCACGTTGAAGGTTGATGGCGGCGGAGTGTAGTGCGGCGCAACACCAGGGATTCGGCGCCAACGTGGAACCCGCACAACACAATCACAACGAAACAGTGGAGGTTGTCAATCTCACCGGCTTGTAACAAAGGATTAGATGTATAGTGTGGATGATGATTGTTTGCAAAGAACAGTAAAACAATAGCAGCAGATTGTATTTAATGTAAAAGAATGGACCGGGGTCCACAGTTCACTAGAGGTGTCTCTCCCATAAGATAAATAGCATGTTGGGTGAATAAATTACAGTCGAGCAATTGACAAATAGAGAGGGCATGACCATGCACATACATGATATGATGAGTATAGTGAGATTTAATTGGGCATTACGACAAAGTACATAGACCGCTATCCAGCATGCATCTATGCCTAAAAAGTCCACCTTCAGTTATCATCCGAACCCCTTCCATTAAGTTGCAAACAACAGACAATTGCATTAAGTATGGTGCGTAATGTAATCAATAACTACATCCTCGGATATAGCATCAATGTTTTATCCCTAGTGGCAACAGACATCCACAACCTTAGAACTTTCTGTCACTATCCCAGATTTAATGGAGGCATGAACCCACTATCGAGCATAAATACTCCCTCTTGGAGTTAAGAGTAAAAACTTGGCCAGAGCCTCTACTAATAACGGAGAGCATGCAAGATCATAAACAACACATAGGTAATAGATTGATAATCAACATAACATAGTATTCTCTATCCATCGGATCCCGACAAACAAAACATATAGTATTACAGATAGATGATCTTGATCATGTTAGGCAGCTCACAAGATCCAACAATGAAGCACATAAGGAGAAGACGACCATCTAGCTACTGCTATGGACCCATAGTCCAGGGGTGAACTACTCACTCATCACTCCGGAGGCGACCATGGCGGTGAAGAGTCCTCCGGGAGATGATTCCCCTCTCCGGCAGGTGCCGGAGGCGATCTCCTGAATCCCCGAGATGGGATTGGCGGCGGCGGAATCTGGAAGGTTTTCTGTATCGTGGCTCTCGGTACTGGGGGTTTCGCGATGAAGACTATATGTAGGCGGAAGGGTAGGTTTAGGGGCGACGCGAGGCCCACACAACGGGGCCGCGCGCCAGAGGTGGGCCACGCCGCCCGCGTGTCGCCGCCTCGTCGCCCTTCGTTTCCCTTTCGGTCTTACGGAAGCTTCGTGGAAAAATAGGCCCCTGGGCGTTGATTTCGTCCAATTCCGAGAATATTTCCTTACTAGGATTTCTGAAACCAAAAACAGCAAAAAACAAAGAACTGTTTCATCTCGTTAATAGGTTAGTGCCGAAAAATGCATAAATATGACATAAAGTATGCATAAAACATGTAGATATCATCAATAATGTGGCATGGAACATAAGAAATTATCGATACGTCGGAGACGTATCAGCATCCCCAAGCTTAGTTCCTCCCGAGCAGGTAAACGATAACAAAGATAATTTCTGGAGTGACATGCCATCATAACCTTGATCATACTATTGTAAGCATATGTAATGAATGCAGCGATCAAAACAATGGTAATGACATGAGTAAACAAATGAATCATAAAGCAAAGACTTTTCATGAATAGTACTTTTAAGACAAGCATCAATAAGTCTTGCATAAGAGTTAACTCATAAAGCAATAAATCAAAGTAAAGGTATTGAAGCAACACAAAGGAAGATTGAGTTTTAGCGGTTGCTTTCAACTTATAACATGTATATCTCATGGATATTGTCAATGTAAAGTAATATAACAAGTGCAATATGCAAGTATGTAGGAATCAATGCACAGTTCACACAAGAAACAATTTTGTCAACGGTAGTAATAAAACATATGTATCATGTAAATTATATCTTACAAGTTGCAAGCCTCATGCATAGTATACTAATAGTGCCCGCACCTTGTCCTAATTAGCTCGGATCACCGGGATTATCATCGCAATACACATGTTTTAACCAAGTGTCACAAAGGGGTACCTCTATGCCGCCTGTACAAAGGTCTAAGGAGAAAGCTCGCATTTTTCTCTCTTGATTATTCTCAACTTAGACATCCATACCGGGACAACATAGACAACAGATAATGGACTCCTCTTTAATGCATAAGCATGTAGCAACAATTAATGTTCTCATATGAGATTGAGGATAGATGTCCAAAACTGAAACTTCCACCATGATTCATGGCTTTAGTTAGCGGCCCAATGTTCTTCTCTAACATTATGCATGCTCTAACCATTAAATGAGTGGTAAATCTCCTTACTTCAGACAAGACGGACATGCATAGCAACTCACATGATATTCAACAAATAGTAGTTGATGGCGTCCCCAGGAACATGGTTATCGCACAACAAACAACTTAATAAGAGATAAAGTGCATAAGTACATATTCAATACCACAATAGTTTTTAAGCTATTTGTCCCATGAGCTATATATTGCAAAGGTAAAGAATGGAAATTTTAAAGGTAGCACTCAAGCAATTTACTTTGGAATGGCGGAGAAATACCATGTAGTAGGTAGGTATGGTGGACACAAATGGCATAGTGGTTGGCTCAAGGATTTTGGATGCATGAGAAGTATTCCCTCTCGATACAAGGTTTAGGCTAGCAAGGTTATTTGAAACAAACACAAGGATGAACCGGTGCAGCAAAACTCACATAAAAGACATATTGTAACCATTATAAGACTCTACACCTTCTTCCTTGTTGTTCAAAACTCAATACTAGAAATTATCTAGACTTTAGAGAGACCAAATATGCAAACCAAATTTTAGCAAGCTCTATGTATTTCTTCATTAATAGGTGAAAAGTATATGATGCAAGAGCTTAAACATGAGCACAACAATCGCCAAGTATCAAATTATTCAAGATATTTTAGAATTACTACATGTAGCATTTCCCGATTCCAACCATATAACAATTTAACGAAGAAGATTCAACCTTCGCCATGAATACTATGAGTAAAGCCTAAGGACATATTTGTCCATATGCAACAGCGGAGCGTGTCTCTCTCCCACACAATGAATGCTAGGATCCATTTTATTCAAACAAGAACAAAAATAAAAACAAACCGACGCTCCAAGCAAAGCACATAAGATGTGATGGAATAAAAATATAGTTTAAGGGGAGGAACCTGATAATGTTGTCGATGAAGAAGGGGATGCCCAAGGCATCCCCAAGCTTAGACGCTTGAGTCTTCTTAAAATATGCAGGGGTGAACCACCGGGGCATCCCCAAGCTTAGAGCTTTCACTCTCCTTGATCATATTGTATCATCTCCCTCTCTTGATCCTTGAAAACTTCCTCCACACCAAACTCGAAACAACTCATTAGAGGGTTAGTGCACAATAAAAATTTACATGTTCAGAGGTGACATAATCATTCTTAACACTTCTGGACATTGCATAAAGCTACTGGACATTAATGGAACAAAGAAAATTCATCCAACATAGCGAAAGAGGCAATGCGAAATAAAAGGCAGAATCTGTCAAAACAGAACAGTTCGTAAAGACGAATTTTAAAGTGGCACCAGACTTGCTCAAATGAAAATTCCCAAATTGAATGAAAGTTGCGTACATATCTGAGGATCACGCACGTAAATTGGCATATTTTTCTGAGCTACCTACAGAGAGGCAGGTCGAAATTCGTGACAGCAAAGAAATCTGTTTCTGCGCAGTAATCCAAATCTAGTATGAACCTTACTATCAAAGACTTTACTTGGCACAACAATGCACAAAACTAAGATAAGGAGAGGTTGCTACAGTAGTAAACAACTTCCAAGACTCAAATATAAAATAAAAGTACTGTAGTAAAAACATGGGTTGTCTCCCATAAGCGCTTTTCTTTAACGCCTTTCAGCTAGGCGCAGAAAGTGTATATCAAGTGTTATCAAGAGACGAAGCATGAACATAGGTGTTGGGAGATTTCTCAACTATGCATTTTATCTTATCTATGTGAGTTTCAGAGGCTCCCTTTTCATTATTCTTAGGTTTGCTATCCTCGTCAAACAAATTTTCAGGGACAAGCCAACCATAGTTATTTTCTAGAGCGTCATTCATTCCCATGAGCTTACAAGGTATTGTTGTCTTAATCTCCCCACCATCATTAATATTATTAGTGTACCTTACTCTCTCCATGTCCATCTTTTCAAGGATACTAACAAAATTGGTATAAGAGCCAAGCATATTGTATTTAGTAAAGACCTTTCTAGCCTCTCTTGCTACACCACCAAACTCTTTAAGAAGGGTTTCTAAAACAAAATCTTTCTTTTCCCCTTCTTCCATATCACCGAGTGTGAGAAACATGTGTTGGATTATAGGATTAAGATTAACAAATTTAGTTTCCAACATGTGAACTAAAGAAGCAGCAGCAATTTCATAATTAGGAGCAAGTTCTACCAAGTGTCTATCTTCAAAATCTTCAACGGTACTAACATGAGTGAAAAAATCTTCTATATTATCTCTCCCAATGATAGACCCACGTCCTACCGGTATGTCTTTTAGAGTGTACTTAGGAGGAAACATGATGAAATAAACTAAAGGTAAATAAAGTAAATGCAAGTAACTAATTTTTTTGTGTTTTGATATAATGCAGCAAACAAAGTAGTAAATAAAATAAAGCTAGACAAAAACAAAGTAAAGAGATTGGATTGTGGAGACTCCCCTTGCAGCGTGTCTCCAACGGCGCCAGAAAAAGAGCTTGATTGCGCGTAGTTAACACGTCCATTGGGAACCCCAAGAGGAAGGTATGATGCGCACAGCAGCAAGTTTTCCTCGCAAGAAACCAAGGTTATCGAACCGGTAGGGAGCCAAGAAGCACGTTGAAGGTTGATGGCGGTGGAGTGTAGTGCGGCAACACCAGGGATTCCGGCGCCAACGTGGAACCTGCACAACACAATCACAGAACTTTGCCCCAACGAAACAGTGAGGTTGTCAATCTCACCGGCTTGCTGTAACAAAGGATTAGATGTATAGTGTGGATGATGATTGTTTGCAAAGAACAGTAAAACAATAGCAGCAGATTGTATTTAATGTAAAAGAATGGACCGGGGTCCACAGTTCACTAGAGGTGTCTCTCCCATAAGATAAATAGCATGTTGGGTGAACAAATTACACGAGCAATTGACAAATAGAGAGGGCATGACCATGCACATACATGATATGATGAGTATAGTGAGATTTAATTGGGCATTACGACAAAGTACATAGACCGCTATCCAACATGCATCTATGCCTAAAAAGTCCACCTTCAGGTTATCATCCGAACCCCTTCCGTATTAAGTTGCAAACAACAGACAATTGCATTAAGTATGGTGTGTAATGTAATCAATAACTACATCCTCGGACATAGCATCAATGTTTTATCCCTAGTGGCAACAAGACATCCACAATCTTAGAACTGTCACTGTCCCAGATTTAATGGAGGCATGAACCCACTATCGAGCATAAATACTCCCTCTTGGACTTAAGAGTAAAAACTTGGCCGAGCCTCTACTAATAACGGAGAGCATGCAAGATCATAAACAACACATAGGTAATAGATTGATAATCAACATAACATAGTATTCTCTATCCATCGGATCCCGACAAACACAACATATAGTATTACAGATAGATGATCTTGATCATGTTAGGCAGCTCACAAGATCCAACAATGAAGCACATAAGGAGAAGACGACCATCTAGCTACCGCTATGGACCCATAGTCCAGGGGAACTACTCACTCATCACTCCGGAGGCGACCATGGCGGTGAAGAGTCCTCCGAGAGATGATTCCCCTCTCCGCAGTGCCGGAGGCGATCTCCCGAATCCCGAGATGGGATTGGCGGCGGAATCTCTGGAAGGTTTTCCGTATCGTGGCTCTCGCACCGGGGTTTCGCGACGAAGACTATATGTAGGCGGAAGGGTAGGTTTAGGGGCGACGCGAGGGCCCACACAACAGGGCCGCACGGCCGAGGTGGGGCCGCGCCGCTGGCGTGTCGCCGCCTCGTCGCCCACTTCGTTTCCTTCTTCTCTGGAAGCTTCGTGGAAAATAGGCCCCTGGGCGTTGATTTCGTCCAATTCCGAGAATATTTCCTTACTAGGATTTCTGAAACCAAAAACAGCAGAAAACAACAACTGGCTCTTCGGCATCTCGTTAATAGGTTAGTGCCGGAAAATGCATAAATATGACATAAAGTATGCATAAAACATGTAGATATCATCAATAATGTGGCATGGAACATAAGAAATTATCGATACGTCGGAGACGTATCACCCCCCGATGAAGCACTCCCCCCCCAAAGAAAACAACCTGATCTTGATTCCATACCACTTAGAGTTGTCACTAGAAATGGTCAAATCCTATTCATCGCTAATTAGCGATGCGTACAAACCATCGCACGCACAGTTTTCAGTTATGGGCCTAGCTAGCCACGGCCCATCTAGCCTGTTTTGCGTTTTTTCGTGCATTCTTTTTTCTGGTTCGGTCTCATGTTCTTTGTTGGTTCGATTTTGCCGGTTTTCTTCGTTCTTCGGTTTTTGTGTGGGTTTTTCAAAGTAAGCAAAATCCAAATCTGAGCAACTTTAGAATCCGAGCAAATTTCAAATCCGAGCAATTTTTTAATCTAAGCAAATTTCAGACCTGGGAAAATTTTGAATCTGAGAAAATTTTGAATCTGAGCAAATTTCAAATAGAACAAAAAAATTAAATTTGAAATTTTTGCAAATTCCAAATGTGAACAAAATTTCAAAATAGGTTGTCGCTTTCGTCCAGAACCAGCGTGTCGTTCGTCCCGAACTAATGGGCAAGCCCATTAACGGTTCCCCGTAAGCGATGCATATAAACCATCGCTAACGGTCGATGGTTAGCTGCTCCCGTAGAAATGTTGGGCCCAGAGTATAAACTCCCTTGCTGGCTGAAGCTGCTTGCTGTTTTGTGGGCTCTATTGGTTATTCCAGTCCGAGCAATCAGCTCCTCTTATAATTTCAGTCACGCTTCTACCACTGGGCCGGAACACATATGCTTCGTTTTTTATTTGCTTTGCACTCTGGGATCGCTTCTTCTTGTTCCGTTATTCCGTGGAATATGTGCAACCCAGCATAAAATTAGGTGATCTAAAAAATAGGTTAAATATATAAATAAATAAGATACTCCCTCTTGTCATATACTTGTTGCAGAGTTAGGAAAAACAAAAAAAAATGTAGGCTAAAGGGTGTGTTTGGTTTGAGCCTAAACTAGCACAGCCAAAATTTGGCTGCCAACTTTTCGGCGAAGGATTTGTGCGTCCTGGGCGCGCCCATGCGTTGGCAAATTTTACACAGCAGAATCCTGGACGGGCTTGGGCCAACCAAAATTTTGGCATCGTTCCAAACGGAAGTCAAATCTCGTGGGAGGGGCCTAAATTGGAAGGATCAGGGTAACATACCTAGATTCACTGACCCTGCGACAAGCTAAGATGCATTGATACTTCTGAAAAGTAACATATCGGTTATGGGGATACCCTATTTTTCACAACAACAGCAAAATCGGATACATGTATGATACACCACGGATAACTCTTTCACACAAGAAACAGACCTTTCGTGGCATCGTGTAGACATCATAGAGGTCCTCGCACGAGGTGATGAAAATGTTCAATTGAGATGCACGTGTTGTGCTCAGGAATATGGAGAAAGCCATAAGAGAGTTTAACCATACTAGGAAATTTGCGGCGCGGCGCACGCCGCGCCCGTGTTGTTTATGATGCCAGCATTCTTTTTACAAAACAACGTTTTTTAAGGTTTAAGAATGCGGGATTTATTTTCAAAAAAAGCTGGACAAACATCTAAAACTCGACCGCTCCTTTGGTATCCAGATCGTTGGTTGCCTAGAAATAATATAATATTTGGGTTGCTGAAGTAGCGTGGAAGTGCCAGTAAAATAGGCGACGGGTGGTGGAGTGCTTTTGTTTCTAGATCGTTGGTTAAAATATATAGAAACAAAACAATATATGGATTGCTGAGCTAGGTAACGTAGAAATGCCGGCAAAATAGGCGGTGGATGGTGGAGTGCTTTTATTTTAGGTGTTGCTAGAAGAGGAAATGGTAGTATTTCTCCAGCCGAAAGAGGCAACAGGTGATGGAGTAGAAGGAGTGAGTGTATTTTTTCGATGTTACCGTAGAAGAACACAACATTATTTTCCCCGAGTAAAAGCACACAACACGGCAAAATAGTATTAAAATATTTATACCGATAAATTGTTGCAAATTTTTTTCATGCTTTCATATATAGTAAATTCACAGTAAAAAAATAAAAGTTTTTATTAACAAAGTAGTGTTAAATATTACCAAAGCTAACAATTTACAATCAAAAATTGTCAATAAAATCCCTAAAACAAAATACAAAAAAGTGGGAAAAGAAAAAATAAATAGTGAACTCAAGTCACTGTTCATACTGATAGCAACATAAAAAATAAACTTGGATTTGTTGGAAATAATGTCTATAAAAATTCATCGGGATAGTTTTCTCATATTTCTGTAAGTAACTCATTACTCCTTTGTTTGAGTTATAGTTTTGATTTTATTACATTATTAACTAATTAAAGAAACAAAAATCATACAACAATGTATACATCATACGCGCAGGTACGACAGTCCTAATCTGTCATTTTTTACTCCACACACGCATGCATCCAGAACACTCTAGCACCCACATCAGATCCCCTTTTCCTTGTTCTCCCGTGACGCTACCGCCGTTGCTTCTGCTCCTCAATTCCGACCGCCGGAGCCATGAATTACGATGCTCCCAATGGCCTGCACCTTCTATTCGTGACCACTGCCATGTCTTTCTGACCTTGTCCGCCCTGCAGCCGTTGCTCGGGGAATGGGGCCTCACATCTGCCGAGCCATGAAGCCAAAGTGTCAGAAGCAGAGCTAAATGCGCCACCGCGACATCTTTGGCGATGGTAGCGGCGCCTCCACCCGTCCTGTCGCTTCTCGGCAAAGGCGGCCACAACGATGGTGGAACCTCTGTTGCCTCTCCAGATGCATGGCCGCATCATCAACCAGTTCTTTTAGCGAGGAAGAGAAACATGAGCATGTGGTTTTGGCTTGTTGCCTTTGTTTCTGATGATGTGCTGCTTCTCCTCACTGTACAAAAATCGAAGGTTATATTCTTCACTCGTACCTATCCCATTTATTTACTTACTGGAATTTGGGTTGGTCAATCATACCTACAGAGCTTGATTCTTTTCTCTCCGTCTGAACTCTTCATTTTACTGGATTTTATGCTTGTCAATCATACCTATAAAGCTTGATTCTTGTCTTTCCGTCTGAACTCTCCAATCTCTTTGTCCAGAGATTATTGACGTTCTGAAAGAGATGCACAGTGAGATAATCAAGCAAATGGTGGCAAAAAGGAATCACTCTGAAGAATTACAGAGAGATGATGAAGCAACCGGCGGCAAAAAGAACCAATCTGAAGAATCATAGATAAATTTGGTAGCTCTCTTTTTTGTAATTTTTTCTCATAAGTTTCGTCCAAGTGGCTAACTCGTTAACCATGCCATTCATACATAGCATTAATTTAATTTTTTTTTTTTTTGAAACGGAGGCAAAAGCTTTGCCTCATTCATTCATTAAGCAGAAGGTGCTCGGTTTTTAGGAGAAAACCGGGCGAAAACCAACAACAACAACACCCACAAACATACATGCTCCGCCCCAAGGGCACACCTAGCCATCCTGGCTACCCACAAAAGCTACAAGAAGCTCAAGCCGGCCTATGCCAAACAGATGGCTCATCGAGAAGAAACCGGCAGCTCCGATTCTGAAGACGAGCCTCGGAGAGAAGATGCGCAAGACAAGCGCCGAATAGGACCTTCACCGGACCACCCCTCGGGTGGCATCGTACACCGCCCAAGGACAGCTTCGACTTCACAACAAGAGGAGACCACCATGAAGACATTCGGACACGCCGGAACGGAGCCGACTAACATGACCTTGCCGCAACCAAACCTTGGTCATCACCATTGTCGTTGCCTCCCAAGCCTCCACCCGGAACAACCCGCATCACTGGTTGACCTCCAGCCAACCCAGATGCCCTATGTGTCCAGACCGCCAGAGTGCGTAAAGGGGAACACCAACTTCAAGACGACGCCCTCAAGAGGGGAAACGACGCAGAAACGACGTCGTCGTCCGATCCCGCGGGATCTAGGCTTTCACCCGAAGACGTGAACCCGAGGGCAGCGAAGGTCGGAAAGCTCCACGACCGCCCCCCAAGAAGGACGGCGACATCCACGGACGCCGCGCGGTCAGGCTTTCGCCCGGAGCAACCGAGCCACCACACCCTCACGCGGCCAGACGGCGAGACGAAGACCGTAACGCCGCAGCCCGCACTCCGCAAACACACCTCATGTGCAGAAGCAGCGCCACCGCCGCACACAAGCCACCACCGCCACCACACACAAACCAAGGAGCTCAGCGAGCTCCGCTACCACCACCCGCACCGCGCGGGGTTGAAAAGCCGAGCCGCACCACTACAGCCGACCAAGCTCACCGAGGAGAGCACCGCGGGCGCCGCCAACCGCCACAGAGAGGGAGCTTCGACGAACGCCAACACAGAGATCCAAGATCGAGCCGTTGGCCGCAGCAGCGTGAGCTCCCCGGTCCAGCCGCCATGCCGCCCTCGCAGCCACCGCGGCCGCCATGCCACCTAGAGCACACACAGGGCCGCCGCCCCGCAGTCCACCCCTGCAGCCTCGCATCTGGGCCCGTGCGCGCCGCCGCGACCCGCTCCGCTGCACCACCGGGGCAGCACGCCGCGCCCCGGCCACCCCCGCGCCGCACGCCGGCACCCCTGCCAACCCCGCACCGCACGCCGGCCGAGGGCCACGCGCGTCGCCGCCCGTCCGTCCGCACGACCCGAGCGCCGCCGCATCCGGCGAGCCGCCGCCACGGCCTAGCATTAATTTAATAGCTTTGTACTATGAGAAATTACTTGTTTTTTAAACTATAAACAACCAAACTTCATGAAAAGGTAGCAGAGTACTGCTGAAAGGTAACAGATCACTACTGATCTAAAAAAAACACTACTGAAAGCAAATATGAGAAAGGCTAAGAGTAATGCTACACGTACAGACATTTTCTTACAGAAATCACTTACGGACTCATCATGTACACAGCAGGCAGGGTGGCTGTTTCCGATTTTTAAGCAAGGAAAGCAAACTGAGCCAACCGATTTCTTCCACATCAGTCCGTAGGTGATTCCGTAAGCAGTGAATCCCTAAGTCTAGGATTATTGAAAGGATAAATACAGATTGCAAGGTTCAAAAATAGCAGGTTAGCAGCGACAAAACAGAAAAAAGTGTCTGTAAGCAGTACATGCAGGATATTTATGCTCGGGAAGATGATTTTGTGAAGTTTTATCCTTTGTCAAAACTTAAACTATGACTCGGACTAAGTACATTCCAAGAAATTATACATAGAATCTTTTTCTTGATTAGATATCAGACATCTAACTTATGGACAAACTGAAAATATCTTGTGTATGTTTGCAAAATCTTATTTAATTTTGAATCGGCAGAATGTTGTCGCCCATTTATTTTCCAGTTTAGCTTCTATTTATACCAAAAGCCAGCATAGACATTTAACTAACTCGTGGACCTGTGTTCCAGGCAAACAACCGGAGCACTTGAAGAATGGTCATAGGGTACACCCAATCAAAAGAGAAAGAAGAGAAGCCTTACCAGTGGGTATCAAGAGAAGTGGAAACAATCAATGGGCGCTGGGAAACAGGAAAGAGGCCTCACCTACCAGTGAAGGTCACACATGTAAAGCGAACAGCCTGGCCAGAGAACACCATCTTGCTGTAGAATGAAGAGGAATGGCTCGGTGGAAGATGGAGAGCCGGAGCAGATCGAGGTAGTCTGACGGCCAGCTTCAGCCCATCCCATGCGCCATTGCTGCCTCCCGCCTCGCCATTCTCCACCGAGTAGATGGTACAGGTACACCGCCCTCATCTATTGCAAGTATTTTCACACCTTCATTCGTAAAAAAAGTATTTTCACAGCTGTCATTGATGTTAGTCCTGAGATAGGAATATAGAACTGTCCATCTGTGGGTATCTTTATCCAGTTGAATGACACCTGTTAGATGAAACAATGACAAAATGTACTATGCGTTATACTCTAGAAAAAAACAAAACGAAAACCCAACAATTGAACCTAATCAGAACAGTTTTTTTTGATTCACTTCGATAAGTAAGTCGCCATATATAGAACTTGTCCACATGATATTGCTCAATTTCCATCCAATGTCCATTGAATCCTGCAGGATTGCAACTGGTGAAAGATAGTAAAAGTATATCAATTAAAAACTGGTAATTAGGAAAAAGTAGATGTCCTAACTCTCTATACCTAAGCTCACTTGGCACCTTAAAAGCATGCGATTTGCCTTGTATAGCTCTGAGAAGATAATCAAGTATAAAGTAATAGCACCATCACATGGGACGGTTTTAATATTAGCACATCTGGTTCAACCGTCTCCTCAAAAACCCAGATAATCGCCAGCCTAGAAATGACAGCATGCTAACTCATGAAAATAAACATCTATATGCCACCCACACCTTCAGGTGTGTATCAAAGCTTAAAACCTTTACTGTACCATATATGTTTCTGTATATGTCAATAAATAATTACCCTTTTCCGTTATAGCAGTATTACATAATAGCCTTTCAGGTGTATTATCTTTGCATATCTTTTCCCAAGGTTAGAAAAAATATCTGCATTTTCATGAACCACAATTCTTTATGCATTTTTTTCTGACATATATCCTAATAAAAATGCTACTTTAAAAAGGTAGGCTTACGCTTGTTCCATTTAGTTTCAGGTTTTGGTAGGCCCTTGTTTGAAAGAAAATGAGTTGCTACAAAAATCTCAAACCTAAAGCTGTAGTTTAATGTAACCAAATAAATTGCAGAGTACAAAACTAATATGCCAATAGGGTAGACTGCCTCTGGTATATGCAATAAACAGTAGTAGTGTGGGATGGGGGTCTTCACAAAATTTAAAATGTTGGATAATACATTGGAAACCGAAGAAGCAAGAGCATGCCCTCTTTTTGTATATCATCAACCAACAAATTTACCGCTAGATGAAAAATAAGAAATAGAGGTGAAAAATAAACATAAATCAATTGTTTAAGCTTGGTTGACATGGAATCCCATCTCTTTGAATAGTAAAATCAGGTAAACTATAAAGGAAAACAAAGAAAAAATCGCTGCACCAATCTAAAAGGTTATCGATACTATCAAGAAAAGGGGAAAACAACTGTTGAAGTGGTCAGTGAAATTTGAGAAAAAAATTCCATGTCATCTAATAGCACCCAGGAACAATTCAAAAAGTGATACTACAGGAAAAAATAGTAGCGCAGAATTTTGCATACAAAAGACACCAACTAATACACAGAAATTCTGAGACGAAGAGGATAGGTATGTACAAAATATGATGGTCTGCAAAACGTAACAGCAGTCTTATCAACCTGATTTACTCTTTGATGCCATTAGAGACCTAGAACCTCTTGTTTGAGCAAGCATATTTGTAATCGACATATTTACATGACTCCTGGAAGAATTCATGTCGAATGCCCATACATGTTTTAACATATGAACCAAGAAGCTTAGAAGCTATTTGAGATGAGAACAGAACATTAATCTCTTCATGCAAACGATGGTAATATGTTTACCTTGGTGTTCCCTGGCACGGACAATCACAATAAGCCCCAATGAACTCGTACTTGATGAACAGAAAACAGAGCAGAGAGCAAAGGGCAGAGATTACTTGCAATCGAGCGAGCGTATGCACACATGTATGAAGTTGAAATTGTTGGGATGGTTCACTCCATAAAAAAAGAATTAGAGTGCACTGCCCATAGGTCAAAATGAAATTTACTGGAAGGAATATTCTCTGAAGGTCGAGTCTCAAGAAATCTGGCATGATTGTTTTTCTGGGAAACAATGAGTGATAGCTTAGGCTCCCACTTCTCGTCGTGGAACTCTGCCTGCATTACTGTATAGCCACCTCTATTGTATCAATAATAGAACATGGCGAAATAAAATAAATACACTGCCTTACTGATTTGTTAAACCTTGCCGGATTTGTTCAAGCTTGACGTTCTAGCCCCGAGAAACATTCTTTCCCTAACTCCATCTCTAAAATTAACACATGTTATGAAATGGTGAACATGTCATCCAAAATCCATTTTCAGTAGGCAAATGCCAACCAACTGAAGTGTGCCTGGGATTAAGTTTTGCCTATCTTTAATACACATCACTGAGCAAAATGGAATATCTTACCGCGACAGAGCGTGGAAAGCAACATCAATACCAGCCAATACATTTACACCTTGGTTTTCAATATACCTGCAAAGTAAGGGATTAGCTCGTTATTTTTAGAGTCTTAGCTCCATAGCTGCATATGTAGATTGCTGTGGACTATGGTCCACCAATCTATTACCTATACCATTTCTTGATGCTGCAACGGTCGATGCTTTAAGTGCAGATGATAACAATGATTAAAATAAAATACATCATGGAAAGCAACATCAATACCAGCCAATACATTTACACCTTGGTTTTAAATATACCTGCAAAGTAAGGGATTAGCTCGTTATTTTTGGAGTCTTAGCTCCATAGCTGCATATGTAGATTGTTGTCGACTTATGGTCGACCCAACTATTACCTATACCATTTCTTGATGCTGCAACGATCGATGCTTTAAGTGCAGATGATAACAATGATTAAAATAAAATACATCTCTTACTTTCTTTGCTAAATACTGTCTTGGTAATAAACAAATTTTCTAAAGGCCAGCAATTGTAATATGAGTATAGCGGTGAAAATAAAATGCAGCGTACAACTTTAATGGCATTGGACGTCATGCATCTTTTCGAATAAGAGTAGGAATCATTCTTCAGCTTTTGCTGTGAAGGTATTTCAATAGGAAATGATAGCTCATCCACGATATGCCAATGGAAAATAGTCTGCATTGTGGTAGACCTAGAGTGCATCATATCATAACGGAAAAAATGTAAGGAACATATACAGAACGATATTTTGAAATCTCCTGTAGCTTATCAGTCCTGCAATTAGTATTGAATATTTGAATGGACATCAAACCTGCCAATTTATTGTATGCCTGTAGAGGAAGTAACTAAATTCATCCTGATTGATGATATCATCATGTCATGGAAGGGAGTTGGACTTCATTGGTAGCACCAGCTCTTTAATTGCATCCATTCTTTTTATTGGCAAAGCATGTTTTTAGTTAAGAAGAGAAAATGAGACTTCAGTTAATGAAACACCAAACCAAATAAGAGAGTAAAAAGGTAAAAAAAAAACAGGAGATCTTGCTGGCCACACAAATGACACAAGAAAGGGGAGAAAGGGAGACAATTAAGGAGGCAGTGGTGCATCTGACTGGTAATACCATCCGGCACTTCAGGTTCCCAGCAGCACCAGTGCAGGCTGGTTCTTCCAATGAAATAAAAAGTTGAAAAAGAGACACAGATAAAAAGGATGGAAGAGGAATCAGGCAGCACTACTTGAGAAGCTTGATTACTTACGATGATATGAAGTGGACCGTGATCTTGAGAGTCTAAAACCTGAAGTCGACTGAATACGGCTTCCAGAACAGTAGCGGTTGGAACTACCAAACTGATGAGGTAAGGCCTGGCTGGTGACGAAAAAATTCGGTCTCATGAAGGCCGAAGCTGCCAGTGGACACGTCGCTGTGTCCAGCTCCGCTGCAGCAGACGCAAGGCGGACCAATGGAAAGGGCCTAGGTATGCCGGTGGGCAGCAGGAGGACACGCCGAACACGATTTTAATCTCCCAAGCGGTCGAGCCAAAACGGATCAGCGGCGGGATCAAGGATCGAGTTGTTGGCCTTCAAATTGAAGGGTAGATCAGCCACGATTCATCGAGCCCTGCAAGGAGTTGGGTCGATTAATCGAGCGCTGCAAGAAATTGGGTGAAGATCAAGATGAAACATGAGAGGAGGAAGAAGGTGGAGGCGAGAAGGAGGATGGGCAGCTTACCTGATCCAGTCGACGCCGTCGTGTCGTCGACCGCCCGGTGACCTGCCGCACTTGGAGAAGGAGAAGGGGCGAGGGGCGAGAAAGAGGAGGAACCGCTTTGACCGGGCCGAACTAAATCCAATAAATTTGGAGACCGGGAGTTACGGGTACAGTTTGGGAAAAAATAAAGCGGGGTGGAGAGATTACCGGATACAACTGCACAGGTTCACCGGAAACTTACCGGTTACGATGGATTTTACACATGAAAAAAAGGTAAATGGAAAATCATGAGGGATCGGTTGGAGGAGCAATGAGCGGATCTACAGTGGAAAACCAGTACGCGTCGCTGGCTGATTGGAGAGGATCGGTACATGAACAGTGCCTAAAACGCTCCCTTTACGGTAAAAAGGGTCAGCTTTTATATAGTTTATAATTTGCTCAAGATATCTAGGAAGGGGATAATGTCGTGATGAAATGTGACTAATCCATGTTCGACAGCTTCATATCGAAGTTGAGGCAACATGAGAAAACTAGGATTGTCTTTACGGTACATTTATCATATTTATGTCATATTACTAGTATTACTAAACTGACATATTTTTTTTAGAGAAATAGGGGCATGCCCCCGGTTCCAATATATTGAAACCAGATAGAACAGTTTACAGCATTCAGAAGTTTTATATCATTACAAACCAACACCACTTGCAGAACCAGAAAACTACACCACATGTTAAAGCACTAGAGAGACAGCACACGACAGCCAACATCAGAAGAAAGCAGGGCAAGGTCACTGACGTCCCATAACCTGGAAACACGCTCCATCCCCCACCAGGACCAAATCATTCGCCTCAAGGGTCCTTGCCAAATCTTCTGCTGTCATTAGCATTGGCCAAATCCTCTCGAGTTGTTTTTGTCACAGACCTCCAGTGTTGTTCTTGCCTTTTTCTGCGGAATCACCCAGGATCCGGCCACAATATCAGTGGTGGCATTCTGGCCACTCCTTCCAACTTGTTCATCGTACACATCAGCCCTTCTTTTTTCCTCTTCCTTCAACAAAATCTTCCACTGAGCACAGTTGCATATCAAGCGTCTCAACAAAGCCTGCATGCCAAACCATTGCACCCGATTGAACACATGGTCATTTCTGGTAATCCAGATAGTTCTCAAAACAGCAGCAAAGATCAGATTGCATTTCTTATTTTTCTTTCTATCATTCCACAAAGCAGCAACATCATGCATGCTTGAAATATTCAAATCAACACCCAGAGCATCCAAAGACCCTCTCCAAATGTTAGCAGCAACAACACAATCAAAAAACAAATGTTGACATGACTCTAACTCATTGCAAAACACACAAGTCAGATCATCAACACTTTGTCTTTTGACCAGGTTGTCTCTAGTGAGAAGCTTATTATGGGAGAGCAACCAGAGAAAAAAATGAATTTTTGGGGGCACTTTGACTTTCCAAACACAATGTATGTCAATAGTTTGAATCCCTCCAAAATTAACCACAACATATAAGGATTTAACACTATAAACCCCACTTGCTTCCCACTTCCAAATCAAACAATCCTTAGCATCATCCAAAAGGATAGTTTGTACAATTTGCTGAATTTCCAACCATTGCAACATTAATTTGTGGTCAAAACACCTTCTAAAAGTCATTTTCAAAGAAACACCATCCCAAAGATCAGCAATAGTTTTATTTTGCTCATTTAACAGGAAATATACTTCCCAGAATTGAATAGCTAGAGAGCAAGACCGAAACCAATGGTCTTCCCAGAACTTAATAGTTCTACCATTTCCAACTTTCCACATATATCCCATCTTAGCAGCCTTGGCAGCCCATAGCACCCCTTTCCAAAAAGGAGAAGCCCCATTATCAGAGCAAGAAAAAATATTGGGGTTACTCACATTATATTTACTATCTACTATCTGTCTCCAAATTTTGTTATCATCCAAATGGTATCTTTTGATCCAGGAAGCTAAGAGGCAAATGTTCATCTCTGATAAATTAGGGATGCCCAAACCTCCATATTCCTTCTTTCTAGTGACCAACCCCCAATTAGCTAAATGGTACTTATGGTGCCCCTCATAATTATCCCACAGACAGTGAGCCATCTGAGAATTAATAAGAGTAATGGCCCATTTAGGGAACTTGATCACACTAAGCTGATAAATGGGAATACTGGCCAAGACACTCCTAACCAGCTCTAATTTGGCAGCATGGTTTAGAAGTTTTCCTCTCCAGCCAGCAGCTTTTTTAATGATTTTATCAACAACAGGTTGAATATCCTCTTTTTTAAGTTTGCAGTGATGCTGAGGAACCCCTAGATACTGCAAGGGAAACTCACCCAACTTGCAACTCAGAGATTGAGCAAAAAGTTGTGCATCACTTTCAATCACATTAACAGGAACTAGATCACATTTATGAAAATTAATCCTCATCCCAGACATATGTTCAAAGCAAGCCAAAATCCATTTTAAGTTAATGGCAGAAGTTAAACTTTTTTCAAGGAAGAGTAAGGTATCATCAGCATATTGCATACTAATGATACCCCCCTTCCCAGGCCTTGCATAAGCCCAGCTATCTTTCCACCAGAAGCAGCTTTATAAAGGATTTTAGTAAAAACATCAGCCATAAAATTGAAAAGAATAGGTGATATAGGATCCCCTTGCCTTACACCCCTGCTAGTAAGGAAGAAATTGCTATTGCAATCATTGATCCTCACACCAACAGAACCATTATGTAATAAACCTTCAATGATCATCATCCACTTGGGGCTAAAACCCCTCAACCTCATTACTCTCAAAAGAAAATCTCTATCAACTCTATCATATGCCTTTTCATAGTCAAGTTTAAAAATAAAACCACTATTTCCACTATGAACAGCATCATGAATTACTTCATGGGCAGATACCACACTCTCAAGTATATATCTCCCTTTAATAAAGGCAGTCTGATTAGGAGAAATAAGTTTCTCACTTACCACACCCAACCTATTAGTGGCACATTTAGAGAAAATTTTAAAACTGCAATTAGTCAAAGCAATAGGTCTGAATTTCTGTATAGTTACAGCATCAGTCTCCTTTGGAATCAGAGTCAAAAGAGAAAAATTTAGCCTAAAGAGATCAAGTTTTCCCTCATTCCAATCCTTAACCATAGCCATGAAATCAGCTCTAATGAGCTCCCAAAAGTGTTGATAAAAGAGGAAAGAAAAACCATCAGGACCAGGAGCACCTTCAGCATAAGAGCCAAAAATAGCTTCCTTTACCTCTTTCTCAGAAAAAGGAGCA
The DNA here is from genome assembly GCA_030979885.1 of Lolium multiflorum. NCBI lineage: Eukaryota > Viridiplantae > Streptophyta > Magnoliopsida > Poales > Poaceae > Lolium > Lolium multiflorum. The sequence goes on from CM061749.1 coordinate 264,114,046, forward strand.
TCAAGCATCTCATTATGATTCTGTGACACCATATCCTCTGGGTCCCAGAAATCATCTACTATATCAACATCAAGACAAGGCTCTTTGCAAAACAAAGTCTTATAATAATTAACAACAATATCCAGCATACCTTTGTTGTTATCCACCATCCCCTCATCACCTTGCAATTGGCAGATTTGTTTCTTCCTTCTCCTCTGATTAGCTACAGAATGGAAGTAGGAAGTGTTACGATCTCCTTCCAAAATATATCTTTCTCTAGATCTTTGTCTAGCCTTAATTTCTTCATTACTCCAAATTTTGGTGAGCTCAATAGAAATATCTTTCATCCTTTTCTTAGAAACAGGGGATAAACACTGTGTTTCAGCAATAATATCAAGCAGGTCATATTCAGCAACCAACTTTTGTTTATTCTTCCTTTGAGCAGATTCAATATTAGCAGCCCAACCTTTTAAGCCTTTTCTAGTATTCCTAATTTTAAAATTCCATCTGTCAATAGGTTTATGGAGATGACAAGGGGCTTGCCAAAATTTGGCAACCACCTGGTCAAACCCCTCAATGTTAAGCCACCATTTCTCAAATCTAAATTGCTTATTAACAGGAATTTTCAAAGCCCCAGAGTCCACAACCAAAGGAGTATGCTTATTAACAGGAATCTTGCTGGGATTCTCTTTTCCCTGCTTTAGAGGTTAAACTACTAGCAGGGAAAAGAGAATCCCAGCAAGTAGTCACAAACACTCTATCAAGTAAAGCCATAGCCAGATTATCTTGATTATTAGCCCAAGAGAATTGCCTACTAGGATTCTTAATCTCCATCAAATTAAATTTATTAACCCAATCATTAAAGAGATTGGCCCAGTGTTGGTTGATGTTTCCAGTGTTTTTCTCACACCTTTCTCTAATGAGATTGAAATCACCACCAACCAGGGTAGGACCATTCCAACAAGCCATGATATTATGCAATTCATTAATAAAGTCTAATTTGTGTTCCTCATAAGCAGACCCATACACAGCAATCACTCTCCAAATGACATTATCATTTTTTGCTTTAATGTGTACAGATACACAATATGAAAGAATATCCCATTTAATAATATCAAACAAATCAATGCTAACCCCAACAAGGATTCCTCCAGTAGTTTTCATAGCAGGCAACCAATTCCAGGCAAACTTCTCCCCTGGATCTAATTGCTTAAGCTGTAGGCTAGATAAATCCTCCTTCTTAGTTTCAGAAAAACAGATAATATCAGGACATGTCTCTCTAATGAGGTCATGCACTCTAGTAAGCTTATCAGGTCTATTTAGACCTCTAGTATTCCATATTAGAGCTACTACCATTTTTAAAAATCAGTTTTCTTCTACCTTTTTTTCTACTATGGACTAATGTCCAAGGTTCATCCTCATCAGGCACATCACTAATGTAATCTTCCTGATCAGAGACAACCTTATCCTTATCATCCAGACCTACCCTCAGTTCTTCCAAAGATAGACTAATGTCATTAGGAAGAAAACTCTCAGGATTGGAGTTATGGAAATCAATAAGCCTATTAGTTTCATCTTTTTTAATCTCATTAATAACATAATCAACATTAAGACTTTTGTGACCCAGGCTAATGCCAGCAATTTTTGCAGTATCATATAAAGTTGGATTGTCAAGGGCAGCAAAAGAATTTGAGAAACCATGTATCCTATTACCTTTAGGAATCTCCAAATTTTTGGCCTTCTTAAGATCTTGAGCTTTCTCTATAGCAGACTTACCATCCCTTGTAATCCTGGAACTCATCCTTGTAGCTTGAACAGGTCCCCAGATCTTTTTTTCTTTCCAAGCCATGGGAGGCATCACAGGAGCAGGATTGTTGAGCACCAAACTATCCTTCTCCTGGTTGCCAACATCAGCTTCTTCATCACTCTCATCATCAAAGTGCTGAAGAAGGTTCTTCCCAATATTTTCCTCAGCTCCCCTTAGGACTAGAGCATTACTGACTTGTACAATTGGTTCTTTCCCAAGTACTTTTTCCTGAACAGAAGCTTCCAGCTTCTGATGAACAGCAGAATGTAATTCACTCCTTCCACCAAGAGGCATGGATGACTCTGTTTCCATCTTACTATTAGCTCCATTATTTTTGCCCTTGTCCAAGCTCTTGAAGTCATCTCCAATCTCATTATTTTCTATAAATATTGATCTTTTTTAAATATTATATCTATTCAAATGTCATATTACCCGTGCTGGGTGCCTCTACTTTGCGCCTTGGCGCCCCGCCCTCCTCAAATCCCCACCTATGTCGGTCTACTGACCATTTATTGTGAACGGTCCAATATGTAATTAGTATTTCTCTTCAGGTTCATGAATTACAATGACTCCCTGTCGTACGATCCCGCTAGCATTTCAGCCCAATAACATAATACAATCATGTGATTAGCAAAAAAAAACCTTCGTATGACTTTTTTTTGGTTTCGACCTGAACCCTTCGTATGAGTGAGTACTAGTCAATACTACTCACCACAAAAAAGGAACTCAACTCGGGTGCTGACGCTGCGTTCGTGCGGCGTGGTGGTAGTGGTAGGTGTGCTGCACGGACGACTACTTTGGTGGTGGACGAATGACTTTCCCAGCCCAAACAGTAGGAAGAACGGCCATTGATTCTGCTAAAAACTGGAAGTGGAACATTTCAATTAGCTGTCCCGGTGGTCTGTGCGTTACCGGCGTCAACGCTTCACCCCTCCCGGCTGCCGGCGATGATGTTGTTTGGAAGATGCACAATTGCGCACTGCGCAGCTCGGAGACCTGCCAAGGTCGTGCGCGCGTGCGGCCGTCGGTTGGTGTCACCAACCAAATATGGGCGCGGATTGGACCGGCCGGGTAATTCAGTTGTCAATCCGGCCAAAGTGCTTGCGACACACGTAAACGATCAACAAATGGACGGCCAAAGTGCCAAAAACTGATCTAGATTCCAATGTATATCTCAATAAACATGTTTAGTATATATACAAAGTTATGATACTTCATCCGTCTAAAAAAAAATGTTGCTTAACTTTTGTAGATATGAATTGTATCCGTGATTAAAATATATTTATATATCTCCAAATCTAGATAAAGTTGAGCAACTTTTATAGAGACGGATGGTATAGTGATGATGGGGATATACCCCGGCTTCTGCATCGTGATGACGCACATGGTTTTTTATTAATAATAGGTTCAACAAAGTATAGTTTACATCTTAAGCATCACCATTGATTGATACAAAAATCAATCAAAGAAAAGAAACATGTCATAAAAAAGAAGACTCATCAACAAAACCTCCTAGTATGCCGCCAACCAGCCTGTCACAAGATATCCTGAGCGACCATCAGGAGCCGTGTGCATCCAGTAGCCATAGCATCCCGCTGTCCCTCCGGCGAAAGGAGGGACCAAAGCTGGACCCAATGTACCACCATATGAATAACCTGCAAAAAGTGAAAAAAAAATCCTGTTAAAGATAATATCATTTCTGACCCTCCATATAGACCAACATAAAGCGGAAACCCCAATTCGGATAAAAGCCTTAGATTGTCTATCTACTCCATTCAACCAATTACCAAACATATTAGTAATATTTGATGGAGGTGGAAGATCATAAGTGAAATTAACTGTACGCCAAAAAAGCTTAGCTAAAGAACACTCCACAAATAGATGTTTTATAGTCTCCTGATCCCCACAGAAAACACATTTCATACATCCATTTCATTGACGTTTGGCTAAATTATCTTTAGTCAATAGAACCTTGTTGCTCAAGAACCACATGAAAATCTTTATCTTAAGAGGCACCTTAACTTTCCAAAGATACTTTCGCAGAAAAGGAGTATGGTCATTCAAAAGATCTTCATACATAGACTTAACTGTAAAGAGTCCTGTTGATGTCAAATCCCAAACGCATCGATCATTATCTTCACTCAAGGTAACCTTCATCAATTTGCGACATAAGTTAACCCACGAGGACCACTTATTACCACTCAATACCCTACGAAAAGTAATATTGAGTGGGGGCTAAGCTAAAACATGGGCAACTGTTACATTCTTGTGATGTACAATATTATATAATAATGAATACTGGTGTGCTAAAGGAGTTTTTCCTAACCACGTATCTTCCCAAAAGCGGGTAATCATTCCATTTCCCACTTTGAAAAAACCTCTAGAAAAAACTCCCCCTTAACCTCCATCAACCCTTTTCAAAAGGGAGAATCAGTAGGCTTAGCCTGCACCTCAGATAAAGTCTTATATCTTAAGTATTTATTATAGAGTAGCTCTTGCCATACCCCTTCTTCATTAAGAAGTTTAAAGAGCCATTTGCTCAGTAGGCATTTGTTTTTAATCTCAAGAACCTCAATACCTAGTCCCCCTTGATCCTTGGGGCGACACACAATGTTCTATTTTGTAAGTCTATACTTTCTTTTATTGTCATAAGATTGCCAAAAGAACCTAGATCTATAGAAATCCAGACGTTTCCTTACCCCAATGGGTATCTATAAGAAAGACAACATAAACATAGGTAAACTTGATAACACTAAATTAATAAGGACTAACCTATCATCATAGGATAATAATTTCCCCTTCCAGCATCCCAATTTGCTTTCAAATCGAGTCTCCATCGGATACCAATCAGAGTTTCTAAGTTTTCTGTAGTGAATAGGAATACCCAAGTATCTAAAGGGGAGTGATTCAGCATCACATCTAAAGATCTGTTTGTACTGATTCTCCTTTTCCTTGGCATTTCCAAAACTAAAGATCTATCTGTACTTATAGTGACTGGTCTCCTCTGGATTCTTTTAGAGCAAGTATAATAAGTCCTAGTCAGCTGGCTATAAGGGTTAAAATAATATATTCATGCTTAGTTGGAGGAGAGAGAGGAGGAGAGAGAAGAGGAGTGGGCTCTCATGCAAGAGTCAGCTCTAGCACGTGCTCCTAGGCACTTTGTGAGAGTGAAATGTGGGCCATCCATTGATAAAGTAGTACATGATTATAGCTCACTATTATACATGTTAGCTCTATGTTAACTACAAATGACATGGCACATGGATTATAGCCAGCAGCAGCTGACTATACTATTAAACTTGCTCTTAGTCTCTTCTGGATTCTGACGTCGGTGATTACGCCTACCACTCTACGATTTCAGATTGAAGGAACCTAAACTACGAACGACAGGAGGAGACTCGGTTTGGGGCAACTGATTTCATTGATAGGAATCGTTGCTATATATAGCCTACAAACAGCACATGCCTTGCACAACAAGAATAGCAAGATCAGGCCATGATTCAGTTAGAGATATTAACAGTATCTAAACAATAACTAGGCTATCTTATAGTATCTGTTAACACCCCGCCGCAGTCGATATGTTGGCGCTCGGCAAAACGCATAGACTGGACCGGAATGACTGAAATGACGCCGTAGGTAGTCCTTTGGTCATGATATCAGCCAACTGCTGAGTAGTAGGCACATGGACGACTCGAAGTTCGCCGAGAGCCACCTTCTCACACACGAAGTGAATGTCTAACTCAATGTGCTTCGTTCGTCGATGATGAACTGGATTGGTAGACATGTACACTGCTAAGATATTATCACAAAAGACCACCGTGGCTTTGGAGGGAGGGGAACCGAGCTCGTCGAGGAGTTGCCGCAGCCATACACAATCAGCAACAGCATTGGCAACCGCACGATACTCAGCCTCGGCGCTCGAGCGCGAGACGGTGGGTTGGCGCTTGGAAGACCAACTCACAAGAGCACCGCCGAGGTAGACGCAGTATCCGGAGGTAGAACGCCGGGTGTCTGGGCAGCATGCCCAGTCCGCATCCGAGTAGGCGACGATGTCGAGCGGAGAGGAGTTGTGGAGCAAGAGACCAGAGCTGGTGGTGCCACGGACGTATCGAAGGATACGTTTGATGATGGCGAGATGACCGTCACGCGGATCATGCATGTGTAAGCAGACTTGCTGTACTGCATATGCAAGATCAGGACGCGTCATGGTCAAGTACTGAAGAGCACCGGCGAGGCTGCGGTACTCGAAAGGATCCGCAACAGGGGCACCAGCGTCGGCGGCAACTTTGGGAAGAGTGTCGACGGGTGTGGTGGCCAATTTGCACTGCAGCATACCGGCGCGCTGTAGTATCTCCTCGGCGTACTGCTCCTGGCTGAGGAAGAAGCCACGAGGCGTACGGCGCACACGGATCCCAAGGAAGTAGTGCAAGGGCCCCAAGTCTTTCATCGCGAACTCGAGCATGAGCTTGTCGATGAGAGCACGGAGCAGTGTCGAGGAGGATGCCGTCAAGACGATGTCGTCAACGTACAGCAAGAGGTACGCCACGTCAGTGCCCCGCCGTAGGATGAACAGCGAGGCGTCAGAGCGAGAGGCGGTGAAGCCAATGGTGACGGCGAAGGTGGCGAAGCGCTGGAACCAGGCCCGGGGCGCTTGCTTGAGGCCATAGAGGGACTTGACGAGCTTGCAGACATGGTCCTTGCGGTGAGCGTCGACGAAGCCGGCCGGCTGGTAGCAGTAGACTTGCTCATCAAGGATGCCGTTGAGGAAGGCGTTCTTCACGTCTAACTGGTGCACAGGCCAGTTACGTGAGGAGGCGAAGGTGAGCACGGTGCGAATAGTCGCCGGTTTGACAACCGGTGAGAAGGTCTCGCCATAGTCAACACCAGGTCGTTGGGCAAAGCCACGAATGACCCAGCGGGCCTTGTACCGCTCGAGGGAGCCGTCCTCACGGGTCTTGTGCCGGAAGACCCATTTGCCGGTGACGATGTTGGTGTGAGGAGGCCGAGGAACCAGCGCCCAGGTGTGGTTCGACGAGAGGGCGTCGAATTCCTCCTGCATCGCCACACGCCAGTTGGAGTCGCGAAGAGCTTCCCGAACAGAGGAGGGTAGCGGCGACACCGTTGTGGTGGCGACATTGGTGTAGCGAGGGTTCGGCTTGACGATGCCGTGGCGAGCACTGATACGTCTCCGACGTATCGATAATTTCTTATGTTCCATGCCACATTATTGATGATATCTACATGTTTTATGCATACTTTATGTCATATTTATGCGTTTTCCGGAACTAACCTATTGACGAGATGCCGAAGGGCCGTTGCTGTTTTCTGCTGTTTTGGTTCCAGAAATCCTAGTAAGGAAATATTCTCGAATTGGACGAAATCAATGCCCAGCATCCTATTTTTCCACGAAGCTTCCAAACACCCGAGAGCCACCGAGGGGAGCCCCGGTGGGCCAGATGATAGGGCGGCGCGGCCAGGGCCCGGCCGCGCCCCTAGTGTGTCACCGCCTCGTCGACCTTCCGACTCCGCCTCTTCGCCTATTTAAAGGTCCCTGACCTAAAACTCGAGGCGGAAAAGCCACGGTACGAGAAACCTTCCGAGCCGCCGCCATCGCGAAGCCAAGATCTGGGGGACAGGAGTCTCCGTTCCGGCACGCCGCCGGACGGGGAAGTGCCCCCGAAGGCTCCTCCATCGACACCACCGCCATCTCCATCAACGCTGTTGTCTCCCATGAGGAGGGAGTAGTTCTCCATCGAGGCTCGGGGCTGTACCGGTAGCTATGTAGTTCATCTCTCTCCTATGTACTTCAATACAATAATCTCATGAGCTGCCTTACATGATTGAGATTCATATGATGATGCTTGTAATCTAGATGTCATTATGTTAGTCAAGTGGATTTTACTTATGTGATCTCCGGAGACTCCTTGTCCCACGTGTGTAAAGGTGACAGTGTGTGCACCGTGTGGGTCTCTTAGGCTATATTTCACAGAATACTTATTCACTGAGTTATGATTTGAGTTGGATGTCTCTATGAAATTGTGGTGTGTTAGTACCTCCTATGAATGCTCAAAGTGACATGGGGTGTTCATTAGTACTTGGGAATGCATCTTTAAGGTTTGCCTACATGATGAATTAGTGTTCGTTATCTTGCCAGAGAGTAATTCAGAGTAGCATAGTGAAGTGCTTATTTATATCTCTTTATGATTGCAATGTGTTTTGTATCACAATTTATCTGTGTGCTACTCTAGTGATGTTATTAAAGTAGTTTATTCCTCCTGCACGGTGTAATGGTGACAGTGTGTGCATCGTGTAGTACTTGGCGTAGGCTATGATTGTGATCTCTTGTAGATTATGAAGTTAACTATTGCTATGATAGTATTGATGTGATCTATTCCTCCTTTCGTAGTGTGAAGGTGACAGTGTGCATGCTATGTTAGTACTTGGTTTGGTTATGTTGATCTTTCATGCACTCTAAGGTTATTTAAATATGAACATCGAATATTGTGGAGCTTGTTAACTCCGGCATTGAGGGTTCGTGTAATCCTACACAGTTAGTGGTGTTCATCATCTAACAAGAGGGTGTAGAGTCTAGCATCTATTTATTTATTCTGTTATGTGATCAATGTTGAGAGTGTCCACTAGTGAAAGTATGATCCCTAGGCCTTGTTCCTAAATACTGCTATCGCTGCTTGTTTACTGTTTTACTGCATCTTTACTTCCCGCATTATTACTACATCAATCGCACGCTGCAAGCACTTTTCTGGCGCTGCTACTACTGCCATATTCATTCATACCACTTGTATTTCACTATCTCTTCGCCGAACTAGTGCACCTATTAGGTGTGTTGGGGACACAAGAGACTTCTTGCTTTGTGGTTGCAGTGGTTGCATGAGAGGGATATCTTTGACCTCTACCTCCCTGAGTTCGATAAACCTTGGGTGATTCACTTAAGGGAAACTTGCTGCTGTTCTACAAACCTCTGCTCTTGGAGGCCCAACACTGTACAAGAATAGAAGCACCCGTAGACATCAAGCTATTTTCTGGCGCCGTTGCCGGGGAGGAAAGGTAAACGGCACACACACACCGGATCCCGGCAACGAAGCACTTTTCTGGCGCCGTTGCCGGGGAGGAAAGGTAAAAGGCATTCATACTTCGGTCCCAGGTAACTAAGTACTTTTATGTTGCCGTTGTGTGTGTGCTCGAAGCTATTTCCTTTAGATCCTGCAATTGCATCTTTTTGTTTCTTGTTTACACTAGTTAGGCATAATGGACAATAATGAGCTTCTTATTCTATTTCCTGATTTAAGACATGGATGGTTTGATGCGAAAATTAAAAAACCTATGAAACATATTAGTACGAACGCTTTGAATACCATTGTTGCTAATGATATAGAAAGTTCTAAGCTTGGGGAAGCTGGTTCTGATGAGCATGATCTTTTTAGTCCCCCAAGCATTGAGGAGAAAATTTACTTTGATGATACTTTGCCTCCTATTTATGATGATTATAATGATAGTAGTCTTTTAGTACCACCTGTTATGGAGGATAAATTTGATTATGATTACAATATGCCTCCTATATTTGATGATGAGAATAATAATGATAGCTACTTTGTTGAATTTGCTCCCACTACAACTAATAAAATTGATTATGCTTATGTGGAGAGTAATGATACTTTTATGCATGTGAATAAGAATGCTTTATGTGATACTTATATTGTTGAGTTTGTTCATGATGCCTCTGAAAATTATTATGAGAGGGGAAAATATGGTTGTAGAAATTTGCATGTTACTAAAACACCTCTCTACATGCTGAAATTTTTGAAGCTACACTTGTTCTATCTTCCTATGCTTGTTACTTTGCTCTTCATGAATTCATTTGTGTACAAGATTCCTTTTCATAGGAAGCATGTTAGGCTTAAATTTGTTTTGAATTTGCTTCTTGATGCTCTCTTTTTTGCTTCAACTCTCATTCTTACGAGTGCATCATTGAAACTGCTGAGCCCATCTTAATGGCTATAAAGAAAGAACTTCTTGGGAGATAACCCATGTGTTTATTTTGCTACAGTACTTTTGTTTTATATTTGTGTCTTGGAAGTTGTTACTACTGTAGCAACCTCTCCTTATCTTTATTTTATTGCATTGTTGTGCCAAGTAAAGTCTTTGATAGTAAGGTTCATACTAGATTTGGATTACTGCGCAGAAACAGATTTCTTTGCTGTCACGAATCTGGGCCTAATTCTCTGTAGGTAACTCAGAAAATTATGCCAATTTACGTGAGTGATCCTCAGATATGTACGCAACTTTCATTCAATTTGAGCATTTTCATCTGAGCAAGTCTGGTGCCATTTTAAAATTCGTCTTTACGGACTGTTCTGTTTTGACAGATTCTGCCTTTTATTTCGCATTGCCTCTTTCGCTGTGTTGGATGGATTACTTTGTTCCATTACCTTCCAGTAGCTTTGGGCAATGTCCAGAAGTGCTAAGAATGATTGTGTCACCTCTGAACATGTGAATTTTTGATTATGCACTAACCCTCTAATGAGTTTGTTTCGAGTTTGGTGTGGGGGAAGTTTTCAAGGGTCAAGAGAGGAGGAGGATATACTATGATCAAGAAGAGTGAAGAGTCTAAGCTTGGGGATGCCCGGTGGTTCACCCCTGCATATTTTAAGAAGACTCAAGCGTCTAAGCTTGGGGATGCCCAAGGCATCCCCTTCTTCATCGACAAATTATCAGGTTCCTCCCTTAAAACTATATTTTTATTCGGTCACATCATATGTACTTTACTTGGAGCGTCTGTGTGCTTTTATTTTTGTATTGTTATTTTCATTCTCTGAATAAAATGCTTGTGTGGGAGAGAGACACGCTCCGCTGGTTCGTATGAACACATGTGTTCTTAGCTTTTAATGTTCATGGCGAAGGTTGAAACTGCTTCGTTCATTGTTATATGGTTGGAAACGGAAAATGCTACATGTAGTAATTGGTAAAATGTCTTGGATAATGTGATACTTGGCAATTGTTGTGCTCATGTTTAAGCTCTTGCATCATATACTTTGCACCCATTAATGAAGAAATACATAGAGCTTGCTAAAATTTGGTTTGCATATTTGGTCTCTCTAAAGTCTAGATAATTTCTAGTATTGAGTTTTGAACAACAAGGAAGATGGTGTAGAGTCTTATAATGTTTACAATATGTCTTTTATGTGAGTTTTGCTGCACCGGTTCATCCTTGTGTTTGTTTCAAATAACCTTGCTAGCCTAAACCTTGTATCGAGAGGGAATACTTCTCATGCATCCAAAATCCTTGAGCCAACCACTATGCCATTTGTGTCCACCATACCTACCTACTACATGGTATTTCCGCCATTCCAAAGTAAATTGCTTGAGTGCTACCTTTAAATAATTCAAAATTTATCACCTCTTATTTGTGTCAATGTTTTATAGCTCATGAGGAAGTATGTGGTGTTTATCTTTCGATCTTGTCATTTACTTCGGACAGACTTTCACCAATGGACTAGTGGCTCATCCGCTTATCCAATAATTTTGCAAAAAGAGCTGGCAATGGGGTGCCCAGCCCCAATTAATTAACTTGCATTAATAATTCTCTTCACATGTTTTGCTCTGATCTATCAGTAAGCAACTTAATTTTGCAAATAGACACTCCTCCATGGTATGTGAATGTTGGAAGGCACCCAAGGATTCGGTTAGCCATGGCTTGTGTAAGCAAAAGGTTGGGAGGAGTGTCATCCATAAATAAAGAAAAACTAAACTAAAGTACATGTGTAAACAAAAGAGAAGAGGGATGATTGATGCGCGTAAATGTACACGTCCGTTGGGAACCCCAAGAGGAAGGTATGATGCGCACAGTGGCAAGTTTTCCCTCAGAAAGAAACCAAGGTTGAATCGAACCAGGAGGAGCCAAGAAGCACGTTGAAGGTTGATGGTGGCGAAATGTGATGCGGCGCAACAACCGCCAACGTGGAATCTGCACAACAAAACCAAAGTACTTTGCCCCAACGAAACAGTGAGGTTGTCAATCTCACCGGCTTGCTGTAACAAAGGATTAAGCGTATCGAGTGGAAGATGATTGTTTGCAAGAAAACAGTAAAACAAGTATTGCAGATTGTATGCTATGTAAAGAATAGGACCGGGGTCCACAGTTCACTAGAGGTGTCTCTCCCATAAGATAAAAGCATGTTGGGTGAACAAATTACAGTCGGGCAATTGACAAATAGAGAAAGGCATAACAATGCATATACATGATATGATAAATATAGTGAGATTTAATTGGGCATTACGACAAAGTACATAGACCGCCATCCAACTGCATCTATGCCTAAAAAGTCCACCTTCAGGTTATCATCCGAACCCCATTCAGTATTAAGTTGCTAAGCAACAGACAATTGCATTAAGTATGGTGGGTAATGTAATCGACAACTACATCCTTAGACATAGAATCAATGTTTTATCCCTAGTGGCAACAGCACATCCACAACCTTAGAACTTTCTGTCACTGTCCCAGATTTAATGGAGGCATGAACCCACTATCGAGCATAAATACTCCCTCTTGGAGTTAAGAGTACAAACTTGGCCAGAGCCTCTACTAATAACGGAGAGCATGCAAGATCATAAACAACACATAAACAATAGATTGATAATCACCATAATCATAGTACTCTCTATCCATCGGATCCCGACAAACACAACATATAGAATTACAGATAGATGATCTTGATCATGTTAGGCAGCTCACAAGATCCAACAATGAAGCACAACAAGGAGAAGACGACCATCTAGCTACTGCTATGGACCCATGGTCCAGGGGTGAACTACTCACTCATCACTCCGGAGGCGACCATGGCGGTGTAGAGTCCTCCGGAGATGAATCCCCTCCGGCGGTGCCGGAGGCGATCTCCTGAATCCCCCGAGATGTGATTGCGGCGGCGGCGTCTCTCGGAAGGTTTTCCGTATCGTGGCTCTCGACTGGGGGTTTCGCGACGGAGACTTTAAGTAGGCGGAAGGTCAACGCGGGGGCCACACGAGGTGCCCAGGGTAGGGCCGCGCGGCCAGGGCCTGGGCCGCGCCGCCCGTCCCCCGGCTGCCTCGTGGCCCCACTTCGTTATCTCTTCGGTCTTCGGAAGCTTCGTGCAAAAATAGGACCCTGGGCGAAAGTTTCGTCCAATTCCGAGAATATTTCCTTACTAGGATTTCTGAAACCAAAAACAAGAACAGCAACGGCTCTTCGGCATCTTGTTAATAGGTTAGTTCCGTAAAATGCATAAATATGACATATAATGTGCATAAAACATGTAGGTATCATCAATAAAGTAGCATGGAACATAAGAAATTATCGATACGTTGGAGACGTATCATCCCTGCTTGGTCCCGAGCAGGTAAAACGATAACAAAGATAATTTCTCAAGTGACATGCCATCATAATCTTGATCATACTATTTGTAAACATATGTAATGAATGCAGCGATCAAAACAAAGGTAATGACATGAGTAAACAAGTGAATCATATGACAAAGACTTTTCATGAATAGTACTTCAAGACAAGCATCAATAAGTCTTGCATAAGAGTTAGCTCATAAAGCAATAAATCAAAGTAAAGGTATTGAAGCAACACAAAGGAAGATGAAGTTTCAGCGGTTGCTTTCAACTTATAACATGTATATCTCATGGATATTGTCAACATAAAGTAGTATAACAAGTGCAATATGCAAGTATGTAGGAATCAATGCACAGTTCACACAAGTGTTTGCTTCTTAAGGTGGAAGGAGATAGGTAAACTGACTCAACAATAAAAGTAAAAGAATGGTCCTTCAAAGAGGAAAGCATCGATTGCTGTATTTGTGCTAGAGCTTTTATTTTGAAAACATGAAACAATTTTGTCAACGGTAGTAATAAAGCATATGAGTTATGTAAATTATATCTTACAAGTTGCAAACCTCATGCATAGTATACTAATAGTGCCCGCACCTCGTCCTACTTAGCTTGGACTACCGGATCTTCGCATGCCATGTTTCAACCAAGTGTCACAAAGGGGTACCTCCATGCCGCCTGTACAAAGGTCTAAGGAGAATGCTCGCATTTTGGATTTCTCTTTTGATTATTCTCAACTTAGACATCCATACCGGGACAACATGGACAACAGATAATGGACTCCTCTTAAATGCATAAGCATGTAGCAACAATTATTATTCTCATATGAGATTGAGGATATGTGTCCAAAACTGAAACTTCAACCATGATTCATGGCTTTAGTTAGCGGCCCAATGTTCTTCTCTAACAATTTTGCATGCTCCAACCACTAAAATGATAGATCCTTCAAAACGGACATGCATAGCAACTCACATGATATTCAACAATAGTTGATGGCGTTCCCCAGAAGCATGGTTATCGCACAACAAGCAACTTAATAAAAGATAAAGTGCATAAGTACATATTCAATACTACGATAGTTTTTAAGGCTATTTTGTCCCATGAGCTATATATTGCAAAGGCGAATGATGGAATTTTAAAGGTAGCACTCAAGCAATTTACTTTGGAATGGCGGAGAAATACCATGTAGTAGGTAGGTATGGTGGACACAAATGGCATAGTAGTTGGCTCAAGGATGTTGGATGCATGAGAAGTATTCCCTCTCGATACAAGGTTTAGGCTAGCAAGGTTATTTGAAGCAAACTCAAGGATGAACAGTGCAGCAAAACTCACATAAAAGACATATTGTAAACATTATAAGACTCTACACCGTCTTCCTTGTTGTTCAAAACTCAATACTAGATATTATCTAGACCTTAGAGAGACCAAATATGCAAATCAAATTTTAGCAAGCTCTATGTATTTCTTCATTAATGGGTGCAAAGCATATGATGCAAGAGCTTAAACATGAGCACAACAATTGCAAAGTATCACATTATCCAAGACATTTTACCAATTACTACATGTAGCATTTTCCAATTCCAACATATAACAATTTAACGAAGAAGAAACTTCGCCTTGAACATTATGAGTAAAGCCTAAGGACATATTTGTCCATATGCAACAGCGGAGCGTGTCTCTCTCCCACAAAGTGAATGCTAGGATCCATTTTATTCAATCAAAAACAAAAACAAAAACAAACCGACGCTCCAAGTAAAGAACACAAGATGTGACTGAATAAAAATATAGTTTCAGGGGAGGAACCTGATGATGTTGTCGATGAAGAAGGGGATGCCTTGGGCATCCCCAAGCTTAGAAGCTTGAGTCTTCTTAAAATATGCAGGGGTGAACCACGGGGGCATCCCCAAGCTTAGAGCTTTCACTCCTCTTGATCATAGTATATCATTCTCCTCTCTTGACCCTTGAAAACTTCCTTCACACCAAACTTCAAGCAAACTCATTAGAGGGTTAGTGCACAATTAATAATTCACTCATTCAGAGGTGACACAATCATTATTTTCACTTCTGGACATTGCATAATGCTACTGGACATTAATGGATCAAAAATAAATCCAACATAGCAAAAGAGGCAATGCGAAATAAAAGGCAGAATCTGTCAAAAACAGAACAGTCCGTAAAGACGAATTTAAAGCTGGCACCAGACTTGCTCAAATGGAAAAACTCAAAACTAATGAAAGTTGCGTACATATCTGAGGATCACGCTCGTAAATTGGCAGATTTTTTCGAATTTTCTACAGAGGCCTGTGCCCAGATTCGTGACAGACAGCAATGCTGTTTCTGCGCAGCGATCCCAAATATAACATCAACTTTGGCATAGAAACTTTACTTGGCACAAAAACATGATAAGGAGAGGTTGCTACAGTAGTAAACAACTTCCAAGACTCAACAAAACAAAAAATTGCTGTAGTAAAAACATGGGTTGTCTCCCATAAGCGCTTTTCTTTAACGCCTTTCAGCTAGGCGCAGAAAGTGCAAATCAAGTAACATCGAGAGTAGAAGCATCAACATCATAGCTTGTTCTAATAATAGAATCAAAAGGCAACTTCATTCTCTTTCTAGGGAAGTGTTCCATACCTTTCTTGAGAGGAAATTGATATTTAATATTACCTTCCCTCATATCAATAACAGCACCAACGGTTCGAAGAAAAGGTCTTCCCAATACAATAGGACAAGATGCATTGCATTCGATATCCAAGACAACAAAATCAACGGGGACAAGGTTATTGTTAACCGTAATATGCACATTATCAATCCTCCCCAAAGGTTTCTTTTTAACATTATCAGGAAGATTAACATCCAAATAACAATTCTTCAATGGTGGCAAGTCAAGCATATCATAAATCTTTTTAGGCATAACAGAAATACTTGCACCAAGATCACATAAAGCATTACATTCAAAGTCATTGAATTTCATTTTAATGATGGGCTCCCAACCATCTTCTAACTTTCTAGGAATAGAAGTTTCAAGTTTTAGTTTCTCTTCTCTAGCTTTTATGAGAGCATTTGTAATATGTTTTGTAAAGGCTAAATTTATAGCACTAGCATTAGACTTTTAGCAAGTTTTTGTAAGAACTTTATAGCTTCAGAGATGTGGCAATCATCAAAATCTAAATCATTATGAGCTACAGCAATGGGATCATTGTTCCCAAGGTTGGAAAAAATTCAGCAGTTTTATCACAAGCAGTTTCAGCAGTTTTAGCAATTTCAGGCAGTTTTGTACGCTTTGCACTAGGAGTAGAAACATTGCCAACACCAATTATTTTACCATTGATAGTAGGAGGTGCAGCAACATGTGAAGAGTTAGCATTATTAGTGGTGGTAATAGTCCAAACTTTAGCTACATTATTCTCTTTAGCTAGTTTTTCATTTTCTTCTCTATCCCACCTAGCACGCAGTTCAGCCATTAATCTTATATTCTCATTAATTCTAACTTGGATGGCATTTGCTGTAGTAGTAATCTTATTATCAATATCATTATTAGGCATAACTTTCAATTTTAAAAGATTAACATCAGAGGCAAGCCTATCAACTCTAGAAGCAATAATATCAATTTTATCAAGCTTTTCCTCAACAGATTTGTTAAAAGCAGTTTGTGTACTAATAAATTCTTTAAGCATGGCTTCAAGACCAGAGGGTACATTCCTATTATTGTTGTAAGAATTCCCATAAGAATTACCATAACCATTACCATTAGCAGAAGGATATGGCCTATAGTTATTACCAGAGTTGTTCCTATAAGCATTGTTGTTGAAATTATTATTTTTAATGAAATTCACATCAACATTTTCTTCTTGAGCAACCAATGAAGCTAAAGGAACATTATTTGGATCAACATTAGATCTACCATTCACAAGCATAGACATAATCACATCAATCTTATCACTCAAGGAAGAGGTTTCTTCAACAGAATTTACCTTCTTACCTTGTGGAGCTCTTTCCGTGTGCCATTCAGAGTAATTTATCATCATATCATCAAGAAGTTTTGTAGCCGCCCCCAATGTGATGGACATAAAGGTACCTCCAGCAGCTGAATCCAATAAATTCCGCGAAGAAAAATTTAGTCCTGCATAGAAGGTTTGGATGATCATCCAAGTAGTCAGTCCATGGGTTGGGCAATTCTTTACCAAAGTTTTCATTCTCTCCCATGCTTGAGCAACATGTTCAGTATCTAATTGCTTAAAATTCATTATGCTACTTCTCAAAGATATAATTTTAGCGGGAGGATAATATCTACCAATAAAAGCATCCTTGCATTTAGTCCATGAATCAATACTATTCTTAGGCAAAGATAGCAACCAATCTTTAGCTCTTCCTCTTAATGAGAAAGGAAATACTTTCAATTTAATAATATCACCATCTACATCCTTATATTTTTGCATTTCACAAAGTTCAACAAAATTATTGAGATGGGCAGCAGCATCATCAGAACTAGCACCAGAAAATTGATCTCTCATGACAAGATTTAGTAAAGCAGGTTTAATTTCAAAGAATTCTGCTGTAGTAGCAGGTGGAGCAATAGGTGTGCATAGGAAATCATTATTATTTGCATTTGTGAAGTCACACAACTTAGTATTTTCAGGGGTATTCATTTTAGCAACGGTAAATAAAACAAACTAGATAAAGTAAATGCAAGTAACTAATTTTTTTGTGTTTTCGATATAGAGAGCAAGACAGTAAATAAAGTAAAACTAGCAACTAATTTTTTTGTGTTTTGATTTAGTGCAGCAAACAAAGTAGTAAATAAAATAAAGCAAGACAAAAACAAAGTAAAGAGATTGAGAAGTGGAGACTCCCCTTGCAGCGTGTCTTGATCTCCCCGGCAACGGCGCCAGAAAACAGGCTTGATGCGCGTAATGTACACGTCCGTTGGGAACCCCAAGAGGAAGGTATGATGCGCACAGTGGCAAGTTTTCCCTCGAAAGAAACCAAGGTTGAATCGAACCAGGAGGAGCCAAGAAGCACGTTGAAGGTTGATGGTGGCGAAATGTGATGCGGCGCAACAACAGGGATTCCGGCGCCAACGTGGAATCTGCACAACAAAACCAAAGTACTTTGCCCCAACGAAACAGTGAGGTTGTCAATCTCACCGGCTTGCTGTAACAAAGGATTAAGCGTATCGAGTGGAAGATGATTGTTTGCAAGAAAACAGTAAAACAAGTATTGCAGTAGATTGTATGCTATGTAAAGAATAGGACCGGGGTCCAGGTTCACTAGAGGTTCTCCCATAAGATAAAAGCATGTTGGGTGAACAAATTACAGTCGGGCAATTGACAAATAGAGAAAGGCATAACAATGCATATACATGATATGATAAATATAGTGAGATTTAATTGGGCATTACGACAAAATACATAGACCGCCATCCAACTGCATCTATGCCTAAAAGTCCACCTTCAGGTTATCATCCGAACCCCATTCAGTATTAAGTTGCTAAGCAACAGACAATTGCATTAAGTATGGTGCGTAATGTAATCGACAACTACATCCTTAGACATAGAATCAATGTTTTATCCCTAGTGGCAACAACACATCCACAACCTTAGAACTTTCTATCACTGTCCCAGATTTAATGGAGGCATAAACCCACTATCGAGCATAAATACTCCCTCTTGGAGTTAAGAGTACAAACTTGGCCAGAGCCTCTACTAATAACGGAGAGCATGCAAGATCATAAACAACACATAAACAATAGATTGATAATCACCATAATCATAGTACTCTCTATCCATCGGATCCCGACAAACACAACATATAGAATTACAGATAGATGATCTTGATCATGTTAGGCAGCTCACAAGATCCAACAATGAAGCACAACAAGGAGAAGACGACCATCTAGCTACTGCTATGGACCCATGGTCCAGGGGTGAACTACTCACTCATCACTCCGGAGGCGACCATGGCGGTGTAGAGTCCTCCGGGAGATGAATCCCCTCTCCGGCAGGTGCCGGAGGCGATCTCCTGAATCCCCCGAGATGGGATTCGCGGCGGCGGCGTCTCTGGAAGGTTTTCCGTATCGTGGCTCTCGGTACTGGGGGTTTCGCGACGGAGACTTTAAGTAGGCGGAAGGTCAACGCGGGGGCCACACGAGGTGCCCAGGGGTAGGGCCGCGCGGCCAGGGCCTGGGCCGCGCCGCCCGTCCCCGGGCTGCCTCGTGGCCCCACTTCGTTATCTCTTCGGTCTTCTGAAAGCTTCGTGCCTGGCGAAAGTTTCGTCCAATTCCGAGAATATTTCCTTACTAGGATTTCTGAAACCAAAAACAGCAGAAACAGGAACTGGCTCTTCGGCATCTTGTTAATAGGTTAGTTCCAGAAAATGCATAAATATGACATATAATGTGCATAAAACATGTAGGTATCATCAATAAAGTAGCATGGAACATAAGAAATTATCGATACGTTGGAGACGTATCAATGATCTACCTTGCTGGTAGAGATAACGTCCTTCATGGGAGCCGCTCTTGAAAGTCTGGTTGATAAGGTAGTTAGAGTGCCCACTACCATTCGTTGACAACAACAAACACCTCTCAAAATTTTACTTATTCTCTCTTTATGTTTTCAAAACCAAAGCTCTAGCACAAATATAGCAATCGATGCTTTCCTCTTTGAAGGACCATTCTTTTACCTTTTATGTTGAGTCAGTTCACCTATCTCTCTCCACCTCAAAAGCAAACACTTGTGTGAATCGTGCATTGATTCCTACATACTTGCATATTGCACTTGTTATATTACTTTACATTGACAATATCCATGAGATATACATGTTATAAGTTGAAAGCAACCGCTGAAACTTAATCTTCCTTTGTGTTGCTTCAATACATTTACTATGAATTTATTGCTTTATGAGTTAACTCTTATGCAAGACTTATTGATGCTTGTCTTGAAAGTACTATTCATGAAAAGTCTTTGCTTTATGATTCGCTGTTTACTCATGTCATTACCATTGTTTTGATCGCTGCATTCATTACATATGCTTACAATAGTATGATCAAGGTTATGATGGCATGTCACTCCAGAAAGTATCGTTTACCTGCTCGGGACGAGCAGAACTAAGCTTGGGGATGCTGATACGTCTCCGATGTATCGATAATTTCTTATGTTCCATGCCACATTATTGATGATATCTACATGTTTTATGCATACTTTATGTCATATTTATGCGTTTTCCGGAACTAACCTATTGACGAGATGCCGAAGGGCCAGTTCCTTGTTTTTGGTTTCAGAAATCCTAGTAAGGAAATATTCTCGGAATTGGACGAAATCAACGCCCAAGGCATCCTATTTTTCCACGAAGCTTCCAACACCCGAGAGCCACTGGAGGGGGGCCCTGTGGGCCCAGATGATAGGGCGGCGGGGCCTGGGCCGCGCCTAGTGTGTCACCGCCTCGTCGACCTTCCGACTCCGCCTTCGCCTATTTAAAGGTCCCCGACCTAAAACCTCGCGGAAAAGCCACGGTACGAGAAACCTTCGAGAGCCGCCGCCATCGCGAAGCCAAGATCCGGGGACAGGAGTCTGTTCCGGCACGCCGCCGGGGAAGTGCCCCCGAAGGCTCCTCCATCGACACCACCGCCATCTCCATCAACGCTGCGTCTCCCATGAGGAGGGAGTAGTTCTCCATCGAGGTTCGGGGCTGTACCGGTAGCTATGTGGTTCATCTCTCTCCTATGTACTTCAATACAATAATCTCATGAGCTGCCTTACATGATTGAGATTCATATGATGATGCTTGTAATCTAGATGTCATTATGCTAGTCAAGTGGATTTTACTTATGTGATCTCCGGAGACTCCTTGTCCCACGTGTGTAAAGGTGACAATGTGTGCACCGTGTGGGTCTCTTAGGCTATATTTCACAGAATACTTATTCACTGAGTTATGATTTGAGTTGGATGTCTCTATGAAATTGTGGTGTGTGATGTCTACGTTCCCCTCCTTTCCTGTAGACAGTTGGGCCTCCAAGTGAGAGGTTTGTAGAACACAGCAAGTTTCCCTTAAGTGGATCACCCAAGGTTTATCGAACTCAGGGAGGAGGTCAAAGATATCCCTCTCATGCAACCCTGCAACCACAAAGCAAGAAGTCTCTTGTGTCCCCAACACAAATAGGTGCACTAGTTCGGCGAAGAGATAGTGAAATACAGTGGTATGAATATATATGAGCAGTAGCAATGGTGCCGAAAATAGCTTGCTGGCGTGTAGTTGATGGTGGTAGTATTGCAGCAGTAGTAACACAGTAAAACAGTAAACAAGCAGTAGTAACTCAGCAGTATTTAGGAACAAGGCCTAGGGAATAGACTTTCACTAGTGGACACTCTCAACATTGATCACATAACAGAATAGATAAATGCATACTCTACACTTTTGTTGGATGATGAACACATTGCGTAGGATTACACGAACCCTCAATGCCGGAGTTAACAAGCTCCACAATAATGCTCATGTTTAAGTAACCTTAAGTGTAAGATAGATCAAAACGACTAAACCAAGTACTAGCATAGCATGCACACTGTCACCTTCATGCATATGTAGGAGGAATAGATCACATCAATATTATCATAGCAATAGTTAACTTCGCAATCTACAAGAGATCATGATCATAGCATAAACCAAGTACTAACACGGTGCACGCACTGTCACCTTTGCACACATGCAGGAGGAATAAAACTACTTTAATAACACATCACTAGAGTAGCACATAGATAGTAGTGATACAAAACTCAGATGAATCTCAATCATGTAAAGCAGCTCATGAGATCATTGTATTGAATTACATAGGAGAGAGATTAACCACATAGCTACCGGTACAGCCCCAAGCCTCAATGGAGAACTACTCCCTCCTCATGGGAGCAGCAGGTGATGAAGATGGCGGTGGAGATTGCAGCGGTGTTGATGGAGGAGCCTTCCGGGGCACTTCCCCGCTCCGGCAGGGTGCCGGAACAGAGACTCCTGTCCCCCAGATCTTGGCTTCGCGATGACGGCGGCTCTGAACTTTTCTCGTATCGTGGCTTCCTCTCGTATTTTTTTATATAGGCGAAGAGGCGGCGCAGGAGGCCAAAGGGGCGCCCACACCATAGGGTGGCGCGGCCAGGGCCTGGGCCGCGCCACCATGTCATGGGCCCACAGGGCCCCTCCGGCGCTCTCGGTGTTCTGGAAGCTTCGTGGAAAAATAGGAACCGGGCGTTGATTTCGTCCAATTCCGAGAATATTTCGTTACTAGGATTTCTGAAACCAAAAACAGCAGAAAACAGAACTGGCACTTCGCATCTTGTTAATAGGTTAGTTCCAAAATGCATAAATATGACAAACAATGTGTATAAAACATGTAGATATCATCAATAAAGTGGCATGGAACATAAGAAATTATCGATACGTTGGAGACGTATCAGCATCCCCAAGCTTAGTTCTGCTCGTCCCGAGCAGGTAAAACGATAACAAAGATAATTTCTTAAGTGACATGCCATCATAACCTTGATCATACTATTGTAAGCATATGAGATGAATGCAGCGATCAAAACAATGGTAATGACATGAGTAAACAACTGAATCATAAAGCAAAGACTTTTCATGAATAGTACTTCAAGACAAGCATCAATAAGTCTTGCATAAGAGTTAACTCATAAAGCAATAAATCAAAGTAGAGGTATTGAAGCAACACAATGGAAGATTAAGTTTCAGCGGTTGCTTTCAACTTATAACATGTATATCTCATGGATATTTGTCAACATAGAGTAATATAACAAGTGCAATATGCAAGTATGTAGGAATCAATGCACAGTTCACACAAGTGTTTGCTTCTTAAGGTGGAGAGAAATAGGTGAACTGACTCAACATAAAAAGTAAAAGAATGGCCCTTCGCAGAGGGAAGCATTGATTGCTATATTTGTGCTAGAGCTTTGATTTTGAAAACATAAAGAGAGTATAAAAGTAAAGTTTTGAGAGGTGTTTGTTGTTGTCAACGAATGGTAGTGGGCACTCTAACTACCTCATCAACCAGACTTTCAAGAGCGGCTCCCATGAAGGACGTTATCTCTACCAGCAAGGTAGATCATCCCTCTTCTCTTTTGTTTACACATGTACTTTAGTTTAGTTTTTCTTTATTTATGGATGACACTCCTCCCAACCTTTTGCTTACACAAGCCATGGCTAACCGAATCCTCGGGTGCCTTCCAACATTCACATACCATGGAGGAGTGTCTATTTGCAAAATTAAGTTGCTTACTGATGAATCAGAGCAAAACATGTGAAGAGAATTATTAATGCAAGTTAATTAATTGAGGCTGGGAACCCCATTGCCAGCTCTTTTTGCAAAATTATTGGATAAGCGGATGTGCCACTAGTCCATTGTGAAAGTCTGTCAAAAGTAAATGACAAGATCGAAAGATAAAACACCACATACTTCCTCATGAGCTATAAAACATTGACACAAATCAGAGGTAATAACTTTTGAATTGTTTAAAGGTAGCACTCAAGCAATTTACTTTGGAATGGCGGAGAAATACCATGTAGTAGGTAGGTATGGTGGACACAAATGGCATGAATATTGGCTCAAGTATTTGGATGCATGAGAAGTATTCCCTCTCGATACAAGGTTTAGGCTAGCAAGGTTATTTGAAACAAACACAAGGATGAACCGGTGCAGCAAAACTCACATAGAAGACATATTGTAAACATTATAAGACTCTACACCGTCTTCCTTGTTGTTCAAACTCAATACTAGAAATTATCTAGACCTTAGAGAGACCAATTATGCAAACCAAATTTTAGCATGCTCTATGTATTTCTTCACTAATAGGTGCAAAGTATATGATGCAAGAGCTTAAACATGAGCACAACAATTGCCAAGTATCACATTACCCAAGACATTATAGCAATTACTACATGTAGCATTTTCCAATTCCAACCATATAACAATTTAACGAAGAGGAAACTTCGCCATGAATATTATGAGCTAAGAACACATGTGTTCATACGAACCAGCGGAGCGTGTCTCTCTCCCACACAAGGATGAACTTTATTCAGAGAACTAAGATAACAAAACAAAAATAAAAATAAAAGCACACAGACGCTCCAAGTAAAATACATAGGATGTGATGGAATAAAAATATAGTTTCACTAGAAGAAACCTGATAAGTTGTCGATGAAGAAGGGATGCCTTGGGCATCCCCAAGCTTAGATGCTTGAGTCTTCTTAAAATATGCAGGGATGAACCACCGGGGCATCCCCAAGCTTAGACCTTTCACTCTTCTCGATCACATTATATCACCCTCTTCTATTGACCCTTGAAAACTTCTCCACACCAAACTTCAAGCAAACTCATTAGAGGGTTAGTGCATAATCAAAATTCACATGTTCAGAGGTGACACAATCATTCTTAACACTTCTGGACATTGCACAAAACTTCTGAAAGTTAATGGAACAAAGAAACTCATTCAACTTAACAAAAGCGGCAATGCGAAATAAAAGGCAGAATCTGTCAAAAACAGAACAGTCCGTAAAGACGAATTTTAAGATGGCACCAGACTTGCTCAAATGGAAAAACTCAAAACTAATGAAAGTTGCGTACATATCTGAGGATCACGCTCGTAAATTGGCAGATTTTTTCGAATTTTCTACAGAGAACTGTGCCCAGATTCGTGACAGACAGCAATGCTGTTTCTGCGCAGCGATCCCAAATATAACATCAACTTTGTCATAGAAACTTTACTTGGCACAAAAACATGATAAGGAGAGGTTGCTACAGTAGTAAACAACTTCTAAGACTCAACAAAACAAAAATTGCTGTAGTAAAATAAACACATGGGTTATCTCCCAAGAAGTTCTTTCTTTATAGCCATTAAGATGGGCTCAGCAGTTTTAATGATGCATTCGCAAGAAATAGAAGTCGAAGCAAAAGAGAGCATCAAGAGGCAAATTCAAAACACATTTAAGTCTAACATGCTTCCTATGCATAGGAATCTTGTAAATAAACAGGTTCATGAAGAGCAAAGTAACAAGCATAGGAAGATAAAACAAGTGTAGCTTCAAAAATTTCAGCACATAGAGAGGTGTTTTAGTAACATGAAAATTTCTACAACCATATTTTCCTCTCTCATAATAACTTTCAGTAGCATCATGAGCAAACTCAACAATATAACTATCACATAAAGCATTCTTATCATGAGTCTCATGCATAAAATAATTACTACTCCCAACATAAGCATAGTCATTCTTATTAATTGTAGTGGGAGCAAATTCAACAAAGTAGCTATCAAATATAGGAGGTATATTGTAATCATAATCAAATTTATCCTCCATAACAGGTGGTAACAAAAGACTACTATCATTATAATCATCATAAATGGGAGGCAAAGTATCATCAAAGTAAATTTTCTCCTCAATGCTTGGGGGACTAAAAATATCATGCTCATCAAAGCCGGCTTCCCCAAGCTTAGAATTTTCCATAGCATTAGCAACAATGGTGTTCAAAGCATTCATAGTAATAACATTCCCATTAGCATGCATATAAAGTTCCATGGGTTTTTTAATTCTCTCTTCAAACACATCATGTCCTAATTCAAGATAAAGTTCATAAAGATCTCTCATATTATTGTTGTCTTCCATTAAGCCTAACTAGTGTAAACAAGAAACCAAATGTCACAATTGCAGAGTCTAAAGGAAATAGCTTCGAGTACTTACAATGGCGCCGGAAAATAGCTTAGTAGCCGAGATCCGGAGTGTGAGTACCTTTTACCTTTCCCTCCCCGGCAACGGCGCCAGAAAATGCTTGATGTCTACGTTCCCCTCCTTCCTGAGACAGTGTTGGGCCTCCAAGTGCAGAGGTTTGTAGAACAGCAGCAAGTTTCCCTTAAGTGGATCACCCAAGGTTTATCGAACTCAGGGAGGAAGAGGTCAAAGATATCCCTCTCATGCAACCCCGCAACCACAAAGCAAGAAGTCTCTTGTGTCCCCAACACACCAAATAGGTGCACTAGTTCGGCGAAGAGATAGTGAAATACAGGTGGTATGAATATATATGAGCAGTAGCAACGGTGCCAGAAAATAGCTTGCTGGCGTGTAGTTGATGGTGGTAGTATTGCAGCAGTAGTAACACAGTAAAACAAGTAAACAAGCAGTAGTAACTCAGCAGTATTTAGGAACAAGGCCTAGGGAATAGACTTTCACTAGTGGACACTCTCAACATTGATCACATAAGAATAGATAAATGCATACTCTACACTTTTGTTGGATGATGAACACATTGCGTAGGATTACACGAACCCTCAATGCCGGAGTTAACAAGCTCCACAATAATGCTCATGTTTAAGTAACCTTAAGTGTAAGATAGATCAAAACGACTAAACCAAGTACTAGCATAGCATGCACACTGTCACCTTCATGCATATGTAGGAGGAATAGATCACATCAATATTATCATAGCAATAGTTAACTTCGCAATCTACAAGAGATCATGATCATAGCATAAACCAAGTACTAACACGGTGCACGCACTGTCACCTTTGCACACATGCAGGAGGAATAAAACTACTTTAATAACACATCACTAGAGTAGCACATAGATAGTAGTGATACAAAACTCAGATGAATCTCAATCATGTAAAGCAGCTCATGAGATCATTGTATTGAATTACATAGGAGAGAGATTAACCACATAGCTACCGGTACAGCCCCAAGCCTCAATGGAGAACTACTCCCTCCTCATGGGAGCAGCAGCGGTGATGAAGATGGCGGTGGAGATTGCAGCGGTGTTGATGGAGGAGCCTTCCGGGGCACTTCCCCGCTCCGCGCAGGCCGGAGCAGAGACTCCTGTCCCCGATCTTGGCTTCGCGATGACGGCGCTCTCGGAACTTTTCTCGTATCGTGGCTTCCTGTAAGGGTTTTCGATGCAGGGGCTTTATATAGGCGAAGAGGCGGCGCAGGAGGGTCAAAGGGGCGCCCACACCATAGGTGGCGCGGCCAGGGCTGGGCCGCGCCACCATGTCATCCTGGGCCCACAGGCCCCCCGGCTCGGTGTTTTGAAGCTTTGGAAAATAGGAACCTGGGCGTTGATTTCGTCCAATTCCGAGAATATTTCGTTACTAGGATTTCTGAAACCAAAACAGCAGAACAGAACCACTTCGGCATCTTGTTAATAGGTTAGTTCCAGAATGCATAAATATGACATACAATGTGTATAAAACATGTAGATATCATCAATAAAGTGGCATGGAACATAAGAAATTATCGATACGTTGGAGACGTATCAGTGTGTTAGTACCTCCTATGAATGCTCAAAGTGACAGCGTGGGGTGTTCATTAGTACTTGGGAATGCATCTTTAAGGTTTGCCTACATGATGAATTAGTGTTCGTTATCTTGCCAGAGAGTAATTCAGAGTAGCATAGTGAAGTGCTTATTTATATCTCTTTATGATTGCAATGTGTTTTGTATCACAATTTATCTGTGTGCTACTCTAGTGATGTTATTAAAGTAGTTTATTCCTCCTGCACGGTGTAATGGTGACAGTGTGTGCATCGTGTAGTACTTGGCGTAGGCTATGATTATGATCTCTTGTAGATTATGAAGTTAACTATTGCTATGATAGTATTGATGTGATCTATTCCTCCTTTCGTAGTGTGAAGGTGACAGTGTGCATGCTATGTTAGTACTTGGTTTGGTTATGTTGATCTTTCATGCACTCTAAGGTTATTTAAATATGAACATCGAATATTGTGGAGCTTGTTAACTCCGGCATTGAGGGTTCGTGTAATCCTACACAGTTAGTGGTGTTCATCATCCAACAAGAGGGTGTAGAGTCTAGCATCTATTTATTTATTCTGTTATGTGATCAATGTTGAGAGTGTCCACTAGTGAAAGTATGATCCCTAGGCCTTGTTCCTAAATACTGTATCGCTGTTTGTTTACTGTTTTACGCATCTTTACTTCTGCAATATTACTACCATCAACGCACGCCAAATAAGCACTTTTCTGGCGCTCATACGCTGCTCATATTCATTCATACCACTTGTATTTCACTATCTCTTCGCCGAACTAGTGCACCTATTAGGTGTGTTGGGGACACAAGAGACTTCTTACTTTGTGGTTGCAGGGTTGCATGAGAGGGATCTTTGACCTCTTCCTCCCTGAGTTCGATAAACCTTGGGTGATCCACTTAAGGAAACTTGCTGCTGTTCTACAAACCTCTGCTCTTGGAGGCCCAACACTGTCTACAAGAATAGAAGCACCCGTAGACATCAAGCACGAGTGACCATGTGGTGGCGGGCGGGTGACGCAGCAGGCGCCGAGCTGGCGGGCGCGACGTCGGGCGTCGAGGACGCGGTGCCACCAGCGGAGGGAGCCGCAGAGCCCATCGCAGATGGTGGGCTGCGGCCTGGTGACGAGGGCGGCCCAGCATGGATGGGGCCTGGCGACGCGGTCGTGGACGAGGCCGATGAAGAGGAGCCTGGTGGGCTGCATGGCCCGTCGTGTGGCATGCAGGGGGCACGACGTGATCGACGTAGACCGGCGGAGGGTCGTCGTCGGTGTCGCGTGGAGGTGAAGCCGGGGTGATGCTGAAATCCAGAGAGCTGAAAGGAAACACTTTTTCCACAAATGTAACATGCCGTGAGAAAATAATGCGCCGAGACACTGGATCATAGCATCGGTATCCTTTGCGTCCATCTGGATAACCAAGAAAGACACAAGGGGTGAACGGGGTGCGAGTTGTGAGATGTTGTGGCGGTGAGATTTGGATAGCACAGACAACCGAAAACTCTAAGAGACCGAAAGTCGGGGGCGCAACCATGGAGAAGCTCGTAGGGAGTGGTGATGATGTTGGCTTTGCATGGGCGGCGATTTAGAAGGTGGGTGGAGGTGGTGAGAGCCTCATCCCACCATGGGTATGGCATGGACGCGTGTATAAGGAGAGTACGAACGCCATCATTGAGTGTACGAACAATGCGTTCGGCCTTGCCATTTTGTTGGGAGGTGTATGGACATGTGAGGCGAAGAAGAGTGCCATGTTTAGTGAAGAGGGAGCGATTTGCAGTGTTGTCGAATTCTCGTCCATTGTCAGTCTGGAAGGCTTTAATGGTGGACGAAAATTGGGTGCAAACATAAGCATAAAACGCCACGAGAAGATTATGAACTTCAGACTTTTTACGAATAGGAAACGTCCAAGTGAAATGCGTAAAATCATCTAGGATAACAAGATAGTATTGAAAACCCGAGATGCTTAATACAGGACTAGTCCATAAATCGCAATGACAAAGCTCAAAAGCAGCAGATGTTTGTGTGGTAGAGGAAGAAAAAGGAAGTCTAGTGTGTTTGCCCAAACGACATGCATTGCAGTGCGTGGGCAAGATTTTATTACAACTGAATTTGAAATATTTGGAGGCGTTGGCCAATGCTTCAATGCCGGGGTGTCCAAGCCGCTGATGCCACAAAGCTGCAGAGACGGTGGCGAGGAAACATTGGGCCGGCGGCACGAAGGGGTAGAGGTCGCCGGTGGAGTTACATCGGTGAATAACCCGTCCCGTTGCCAAATCCTTGATAGAAAAGCCAAAAGGGTCAAATTCAATGGAAACAAAATTATCACGTGTAAAGGCACGGACAGACACTAGATTTTTGATGAGTTTAGGAGAGACAAGAATGTTAAGAAGGGAGAGAGGGCGAGTGGATGTTGGAAAGTGAACGGAACGAGTGCCGGTGATGGGGAGAGAGGAGCCATCACCGACAATGATATGAGAAGGAAAATTTGGAGGACGAGGGGAGAGGTGTATACCGGAACCAGAGCCCATGTGAGAGGAGGCACCGCTGTCGAAGACCCACTCGCCGTGTGCCCTGGTTGCGCTTGAAGGGCCATCTGGTTCAGCGCGGCGATGAGAGCCGACTGATCCCACTGCGGCGAAGGAGCAGCCGAAGGGGCGGCGTGGACGGCGAGGCCGTGGGGCGCGGTCGGGGTAGGCGGGCGTGCACCAGGAGCAGCCCCGAGAATGCCAGGACCTGCCCAGGCCTGGAACGTGCCAGCGAGGGCCGGGCGTGCGGGTGCGGGCGGGCAGCAGGCGGACGTGCCCCCGCGGCGGGAGGGGCGAACGGAGCCAGGGCAGCCGGAGCAGCCCCTTCTTCTTTTTCTTCTTGCCCTGACCAGGAGCAGTGGATGGGCCGGCTTGGGTGGTACCTGCACCGTAGAAGCCCGCTGGCGGTGGTTGAAGTAAGGGGGTGGCGCAGGGTTGGTGTAGGCCGGCATAGGAGTAACGGCGGCCTGGAACGCGAGATGAGCCTGGGCGAGGAGCGCGTTGTGGGCGACGATGCGAGCGCGACGACTGAGACGCCGCTCCTCCAAGAGCAAGAAGGAGCGGAGCTTGATGAAGTTGGGCAGACGGCCGCGCGTCATGTGAGGGACGGCGTGCTGCAGCTGCTCGTTGAGGCCGCGGAGAACGTTGTGGACGAGTTCGCGATCGCGGACGCGAGAGCCAAGGTCGCCGAGCGTGTCCGCCATCTCCTTCATCTTGGAGGTGTACTCGACGACGGAGAGGTCGTCTTGGTTGAAGCCATGGAATTCGTCGCGGAGGTAAGTGGCGCGCGTGTCGCGGTTGTCGCGGAAGACGCTGCGGATGGCGCGCCAGAGGGAGCGGGTGGTGGCGTTGCGCGGCTCCACGATCGCCAGAGTGGAGGGCGTGACCGTGCCGTCGTACCAGGAGACGATGGCGAAGTCGTTGAGCACCCAGTCGGAGGTGCCCTGGGCGGGGGAGCCGTCGATGTGATCCCGGAGCCCGAACTTGGAGAGGGCGGTGAGGAATTGGCGGCTCCAGATGCCGTAGTTCTCCTTCTCGTAATCCAGCGTGACGAGGACGTGGTCACGGATGCGGAGAGCCTGCAGCCGAGAGGTGGGGAGAGTTTGAGTTGCAACGGGGATACCAAACTGTTTGAAGGCATCATCGTCGGAGTCCGAGGAGGAGGAGGCGGAGTTGTAGCCGATCGAGCTCATGGCGGCGAGGGAGAGGGGAGGCGGCGGCGGAAGCTATAGATGAGATTGGATCTAGGTATCTGATAACATGAAGGAACCTAAACTACGAACGGCAGGAGGAGACTCGGTTTGGGGCAACTGATTTCATTGATAGGAATCGTTGCTATATATAGCCTACAAACAGCACATGCCTTGCACAACAAGAATAGTAATATCAGGTCGTGATTCAGTTAGAGATATTAGCAGTATCTAAACAATAACTAGACTATCTTATAGTATCTGTTAACACAGATGCGTCACAACGAGCCTAGGTTAGCTTCTCAACATTTATTTTAAAACCGAAGAAACACTCGTGCTAGCAAACCCAAGTCAGACTGTCGTTGCGTGTGGCTCATGCAAGAAAGTGACACGTACAGCAAGAAACCAACCACGTAGGCTGCTGGGCACGGTCTATCAGACATGTGTGGCTGCGCCAGCGCGCTGCGGACACGGACGGTGAACACAGAACACATTAAAACTGCGGAGATAGAGAGACCTCTGTGGCTACATACTCTGGCTTAATTTTAGCCGTCGATGTCCTGTTCCCGCCGTCCTGCGTCGTGCCACTACTTGCAGCGGGGTGCATGCAACGTGTGCGCACAAAAATGGTAGCCGGCCAGACTTCAGTTGCAAGTTGCAATCCAGTTTTAATTGTTTTTGTTCTGTAATGGATGTTCTGGAGACTGTACTCACTTAACTCTGTGTGGAGGATCGTAGGCGCAAGGCCTTGTCCATCCACTGACTATGTGTCGATCTTTTCTTTTACCGGTTTATATACATTCCAGAGAAGTGTAGATCTTTTCTTTTACCGGTTTATACGTTAATTCCAAAGAAGTACGAACTCGTGCTCCACGCCTCCACCGGATAGAACAGTACAATTGTACAAATGGTCCATCGGCTCTTCACTGCACGCACACGGTGGCAGAGAAGCATGGCACGGCACGGGGTACGTAAATTATCATGTGCTCAGAACCGCCACTGTGCCCTTTACATCGCAAAAAAATAAATAGTTTTAGTAGTTTTTTTTCTAGCTTGATTTGCATATTGATTTGAACCTTCGATTGCTTCGTCATCCGTGCTATTTGTGAGTTGCAATGCTAAAATTTGATACCATGGAACTACGCAATCATACATAACTAGGATCACTTTCTCCCCGTCCCGTCTCCTCGCGTCGCCTCCTCCTGGCGACCGAGGGGGCGAAACCCAAGCCCGCCGCCGCAGCACCTCCCTCCCCCCGTCTCCTCCTCGTTGCTCCCCGAGGCGCCGCCGGCCAAGCTCACGACACCGATGAAGGGGGCGGCGGCGTTCTTGGCTCTCGGCTCTCCTGCGCGGAGATCGTCTTTACCGGTGCAGGTGCTCTGCCGACGCTTCCTGCTCCGATATGCTCTGGTTGGAGCGGACGCGGGCTAGGGTGGTGGTCGGCGGGTGCTCGTCTCGGTGGGAGCCAGGGGATCTGAGGCGGCGGCTGATGACCCACAAGTATAGGGGGTGTATCGTAGTATCTTCGATAAGTAAGAATGTCGATCCCAACGAGGAGCAGAAGGTGTTGGCAGCAGATGAAGGATTCACTGTAAATGCTCACAAACAAGTATTCAAGGGGTTTTGATATTGCAGATAAATAAAGTACGAGTAAGTAAAATGCGAGAGAAATAATTGCAGCGAGTGGCCCAATCCTTTTTAGCACAAAGGACAAGCCGGTTTGTTTACTTATAATGACCAAGCG
This sequence comes from Lolium multiflorum, assembly GCA_030979885.1. NCBI lineage: Eukaryota > Viridiplantae > Streptophyta > Magnoliopsida > Poales > Poaceae > Lolium > Lolium multiflorum. The sequence continues at coordinate 264,146,973 of CM061749.1, forward strand.
TTCCTGAGGACACATGGGGATTTTAGTCTAGTACTTTCGCTTCATGTGGCTAAATAATCTTCATTGTTTTGATAAGTGTTGTGTGGGTGAACCTATGCTAATGCACCGCCCTTCCTAGGACTAATACATACTTGTGATTATACCCCTTGCAAGCATCCGCAACTACAAGAAAGTAATTAAGATAAATCTAACCACAGCCTTAAACTCTGAGATCCTGCGATCCCTCCTGCATCGATATACTAACGGGGGCTTAGGTTTCTGTCACTCCGGCAACCCCGCAATTAGCAACCGAATACAAGATGCACTCCCCTAGGCCCATAAATGGTGAAGTGCGTGTAGTCGACGTTCACACGACACCACTAGAAGAATGACACCACAACTTAAATATCATAACATTGAATATTACTCAACCATAGTTCACTACTAGCATTTAGACTTCACCCATGTCCTCAAGAACTAAACGAACTACTCACGAGACATCATATGGAATACAATCAGAGGTGATATGATGATGAATAACAATCTGAACATAAACCTTGGTTCAATGGTTTCACTCAATAGCATCTACAACAAGTATAGAATAACACCGGGAGAGTTTCCCCTATCAAACAATCAAGATTTAACCCAAATTGTTACAGCGGTGACGAGGTGCAGCGGTGGTGATGGCGGTGTAGATGGTGGAGATGATGATGATGATGATGGAGATGATGTCCAGCTCGATGACGATGGCGATGGCGTCGATTTCCCCCTCCGGGAGGGAATTTCCCCGGCGGATTCCTGCCCGCCGGAGAGCTCTTTTCTCTCTGGTGTTCTCCGCCCCGCAGAGGCGGCTGTAACCCTTCGTGAGGTCCTCTCTGGCTTAGGTTTTCGGGACGAAGGAGTACGCGAAGAAAAGGAGGCGAAAGGGGCTGTGGGGCCCCCAGACCACAGGGTGGCGCGGCCAGGCCCTGGGCCGCGCCGCCCTAGGGTCTGGGCCCACAGTGGCTCCTCTCTGCTCCCCCTTCTGGCTCCCTCCGTCATCTGGAAAAATAGGAATTTACGTGAAATTCCCTTCCACAGTTGATCTTCCGAAATATTGCGTTCTGACGGTGCTTTTTCCAGCAGAATCCTGGCTCCGGTGCTTGATCCTCCAATGATGATGAAACATGCAAAATAGATGAAATAACATAAGTATTGTGTCCCAATATGAAATATATCAATGAATAACAGCAAATTATGATACAAAATAGTGATGCAAATTGGACGTATCAACTCCCCCAAGCTTAGACCTCGCTTGTCCCCAAGCGAAACTGAGCTCGATAAACAAGACCACATGTTTATGGAGTGAAAAGTCGATAAATAAAATACGGACAAGAAGCATCATATTCATTCACACAAGACATTCTAGTAAACAACTTCCTCATATAACTCATCTCGAAATAAGTAAAGAGAAATCACAAGTAAAGGTGCATAAGAAATCATAGTTGGTGATGGCAAACTTTGTTCTTGGTCAGAGAACTACTAACGGATTGTACTTCTAAGCAAAGCTCTCATATTAGGTTTTATAGCTGAGCCTTCATATTCAAGCATAACAATCTCTTCTTAATCATTGATAACTTCAAAGTCATATTCATTCAGATAAAATTGGTACTAAACAAGAAAGTATAAAAGACATGATTAACTGAATCATAGCATAAATGATTGGTTCACAACAACTCAATTGCTTGCTTAAGATAGAGGGAAATAGGTTTACTGACTCAACATAAAAGTAAAAGATAGGCCCTTCGCAGAGGGAAGCAAATCATGTGCTAGAGCTTTTCAAGTTTTGAAATCATATAAAGAGCATAAAAGTAAGATTTTGAGCGGTGTTTGTTGTTGTCAACGAATGGTAGCGGGCACTCTAACCCCCTTGCCAAACGAACCTTCAAAGAGCGGCTCCCATGAGGGACGGCATTTCTACCAGCAAGGTAGATCATCCCCCTTCTCTTTTGTTTACCCATGTATTTTAGTTTTATTAAGGATGACACTCCCCCCAACCTTGGCTTTCTCAATCCATGGCTAACCGAATCCTCGGGTGCCTTCCAACATTCACATACCATGGAGGAGTGTCTATTGCAAAATTAAGTTGCTTACTGATAAATCAGGGCAAAACATGTGAAGAGAATTATTAATGAAAGTTATTAATTGGGGCTGGGAACCCCGTTGCCAGCTCTTATTGCAAAGTTATTGGATAAGCGGATGTGCCGCTAGTCCATTGGTGAAAGTCCGCCCAACAAGATTGAAAGATAAAACACCACATACTTCCTCATGAGCTATAAAACATTGACACAAATAAAGAGTAGTAGTTTGAATTATTTAAAGGTAGCACATGAAGTATTTACTTGGAATGGCAGAAAATACCATGTAGTAGGTAGGTATGGTGGACACAAATGGCATAGGTTTGGTCTAAGGTTATGGATGTATGAGAAGCATCTCCTCTCGATACAGGTCTTTGGCTAGCAAGGTTTGATAGCAAGCATAAAGGTTGAGGGAAACAAACAAATATACATATGATAGAACAATCATGCATCTTTCTCATAAGCACAAGCAATTTTAACTTAAGAATACTAAGCATAGAGATAATAGATTAGTATATCTAAGTGTATTTCTCTCTTTTATTTAACATCAAGATGTTGTTGCTATTGACCAATGCTAAGTTTGCCAAAACCAAATAGATTTACTTGATGCTCCCAAAGTGATATCAATACTTATGTCAAGAGTAATCATATAATGGAGATTGCAAACTAAAATAAGATGTGCAAAAAGTAAATGATAAGACTTCTCATTAATATTCCATAACGATAACTCACACCAACGGATACATAGATAACTAACTAAGAGAGATACTTCCACATTGCATACTATTCCATATGATAACTTCCCTACTCATGATATGACACTACTTGATAGTAAAAGATAAAGGTAATGATGATGTGATACCGCGGCACTCCCCCTTGGAACAAACCAAGGGGATGCCAATACCGATGATGAATTACTCCTTCGGTGATGATGGCGATGGATTCCCCTCATAAGGATCTCCTTCAGCTTCAGCTTCTCAATTTTGCAATTCTGCACCAAAACCTGAAGAGACTCATTGTTACCCGAGTGTGGCGGTGACGGCCTTGTGCTGGGATTTGAGTAATATTCCAGCATTCTGCGAAGTCGCTGGTTCTCCTCTTGAAGTATCTCCACCTCCCTTTTAAGAGCACGATATTGATCACAAAACTCATCAGCAACCCGTATTGCTTCCTCCACACAAGGGAAAGAGTCGAGGTCCAGAGCAGGCGGAAGAGCTCCCTGCAAGTTATGAGAAAAAGAACGCCCAGTGTTAACCGATCCCACCAAGATTGGCTTACTCCTCGTAGTTTCCCACTCTCCTTTTGCTGATGCTATCTTCTCCTTCTCCTTATTGATCCTTTCATCCATCTCTTCCCTCCAAGGCCCCTTGTCTTTGTTGTTGGAGACCATGGTGCTTCTAGATCAAAACAAATCTGGCAGAAAACAGCTCGAAACAAAACACGACGAGAAAACGATATTACGGACCTCCAGGGGTCCGGGGGATTATATAGCAAATATTTTTACGACAAAAGGAAGGTTCCAGGCCGAAAACGAGTGGAAACGGGACGCCGAGGGGCTGTCACCATAGGTCGGCGCGGCCAGGGTGGGGCCCGCGCCGGCCTGTGGTGACGGGCCCTCGCGCGTCTTTTCCACTCCGTTTCGATTCCGTAATTTTTCATATTTTCTAAAAACAGCAGAAATAATGTTCGGAAAGGTAAACGCGGACTTTTTATTACCTGTACTGTTACCTATTCAAAGTCCAGTTCTGGCGGACTGTCAATTTGTCCTTTGATGAAAGCCTCCGGTGTTTCCACTTGAATAATATCAACATCGACATTATAAGAATCACCCGAGATATAATGCTTGAGTCTTTGTCCATTCACCACTTGTGTGGCATTGCCTTGGAGAGAGCTAATTTTAATTGCTCCTGAACGATACACCTCCTCAACAACATATGGTCCTTCCCACTTCGAGAGTAATTTCCCTGCAAAGAATCTGAGACGAGACCGATACAATAGAACTTGATCTCCAACATTAAATTCTCTTTTAATGATCCTTCTATCATGCCACTTCTTAACTTTTTCTTTAAAGAGTTTAGCATTTTCATAAGCTTCACTTCTCCATTCATCTAGAGAACTTAATTGCAACAACCTCTTATTACCGGCTAATTTAGGATCTTTATTTAGTTCTCTAACAGCCCAATAAGCTTTGTGCTCTAGTTCTAAAGGTAAATGACAAGCTTTTCCATAAACCATTTTATAAGGTGACATTCCCATAGGATTTTTATAAGCAGTTCTATAAGCCCATAGTGCTTCTTTCAATTTGCTAGCCCAATTCTTTCTAGATTTATTAACAGTCTTTCCTAAGATAGCTTTAATCTCTCTATTTGATAATTCTACTTGACCACTAGTTTGAGGGTGATAAGCGGAAGCAATTCTATGATTAATACCATACTTAGCAAGAGTTTTTCTAAAACCTCCATGAATAAAATGAGAACCTCCATCAGTCATAATATATCTAGGTACTCCAAATCTAGGAAATATAACATCTACAAGCATTTTTATAGAGGTCTCACCATCAGCACTTTTTGTAGGTATAGCTTCTACCCATTTAGTAACATAATCAACAGCGACAAGTATATGAGTGTTACCGTCTGAAGAAGGGAAAGGACCCATGAAGTCGAATCCCCAACAATCGAATGGTTCAATAACAAGAGTATAATTCATAGGCATTTCATTGCGTCTGGAGATATTACCAACTCTTTGACATTCATCACAAGATAAAATAAATTTCCTTGCATCTTTGAAGAGTGTTGGCCAATAAAAACCTGATTGTAGAACCTTTTGCGCGGTTCTATCTCCAGCGTGATGTCCTCCATAGACACTACCATGACATTTACTCAATATCTCCTGTTGTTCATATTCAGGAACACATCTTCGCATAATACCATCTACTCCTTCTTTATATAAGTGTGGGTCATCCCAAAAATAATGCCTCAAGTCATAAAAGAATTTCCTCCTTTGCTGAGCTGAAAAGGTTGGAGGCAAATACTTCGAGACAATAAAGTTAGCATAATCTGCATACCAAGGGCTCTCTCGCGAGCTCACCTTTATTACAGCCAATTGTTCATTTGGAAAACTATTATTAACAGGAACAGGATCATAAGCAATATTTTCCAATCTAGACAAATTATCAGCAACAGGATTATCAGCACCTTTCCTATCTATAATATGTAAATCAAATTCTTGCAGAAGTACCCATCTAATAAGCCTTGGCTTAGCATCTTTCTTTGTCATAAGGTATCTAATTGCAGCATGATCAGTATGAATTGTAACTTTCTAATCAACAATATAGGGTCTAAACTTATCACAAGCAAAGACTACAGCTAACAATTCCTTTTCAGTTGTAGCATAATTTCTTTGAGCAGCATCAAGAGTCTTACTAGCATAATGAATAACATTTAATTTTTTATCTACCCGCTGTCCAAGAACAGCGCCTACAAAAAATCACTAGCATCACACATAATTTCAAAAGGCAAATTCCAATCAGGAGGTTCGACTACAGGAGCAGTTGTTAAGGCTTTCTTTAGAGTTTCAAAAGCTTCCTTACAATCATCATCAAAAACAAAAGGTACATCTTTTTGAAGAAGATTAGTAAGAGGCTTTGAAATTTTAGAGAAATCTTTAATAAATCTCCTATAAAACCAGCATGACCAAGAACACTACGAATACCTTTAACATCCCTCGGATAGGGCATCTTCTCAATTGCTTCAACTTTAGCTCTATCAACTTCAATACCTCTCTCGGAAATTTTATGTCCCAATACAATTCCTTCATTAACCATAAAGTGGCATTTCTCCCAATTAAGAACAAGGTTAGTTTCTTCACATCTCTGCAAAACTTTATCGAGGTTTCGCAGGCAATTATCAAAAGAATTCCCATAGACAGAAAAATCATCCATGAACACCTCTACAATACTTTCACAAAAACCATGAAAAATAGCAGACATGCATCTTTGAAAAGTAGCAGGAGCATTACATAAACCAAAAGGCATACGCCTATAAGCATAAGTTCCATAAGGACAAGTAAATGTGGTTTTCTCTTGATCTTTAGCTTTAACAGCAATTTGTGAAAACCCAGAATAACCATCAAGAAAGCAAAAATGAGTATTTTTAGATAACCTTTCTAGCATTTGATCAATAAAGGGTAAAGGGTAATGATCTTTCTTAGTAACTTTATTAACTTTTCGAAAATCAATGCACATTCTATAACCTACAACTATTCTTTGAGGGATAAGCTCATCATTATCATTAGGCACAACAGTCATTCCTCCTTTCTTAGGAACACAATGCACAGGACTAACCCATCTACTATCAGCAATAGGATATATAATACCAAGGAGTTTTAATACCTCGTTCCTTACCACCTCTTTCATCTTCGGAATTAGACGACGTTGATGTTCAACAACAGGCTTTGCATCTTCTTCCATATTAATAGCATGTTGGCAAATAGAAGGAGAAATCCCTTTCAAATCATCAAGAGTATAGCCAATAGCTCCTCGGTGTTTCTTCAATATTTCCAATAACCTTTCTTCCTCAATCTCTGAAAGCTTAGAACTAATAATAACAGGATATATTTTCTTATCATCAATATGAGCATATTTAAGATTATCAGGTAAAGGCTTTAAATCAAAAACAGGATCTTCCTTTGGTGGCGGTGTTGTACCCAAATCTTCCACCGGTAAATCATGCTTGAGAATAGGTTGACGAAGAAAAATTTCCTCAAGCTCATCTCTTTCTTTCCTAAAAGCTTCACTTTCACTATTCTCCAAATGTTGCTGCAAAGGATTATTAGGAACAAGAACAATAGATGCACACTGCTCCATTTTAAAATCATTACTAGGCAAGTCAGCTTTATAAGGAGTTTTGGTAAATTTAGAAAAGTTAAATTCATAAGGTTCACCAGCAAATCTAGTCAAAATTTTCTCTTTCTTACAATCTATAATAGCTCCACAAGTATTTAGAAAAGGTCTACCAAAAATGATAGGACAATGATCACAGCAGCAGAACCAAGTACCAAAAAGTCAGCAGGATATTTAATCTTACCACATAGAACTTCCACATCTCGAACAATACCAATTGGAGAAATAGTTTCTCTATTAGCCAGATGAATAACCACATCAATATCTTCAAGTTCACAAGAACCAATTTCGTGCATAATCTCCGTGTAAAGCTCATAAGGAATAGCACTAACACTTGCACCAATATCACATAAACCATAATAGCAATGATCACCAATTCTAACAGATAGCATAGGAACACTAACTTGTTTGGTTTTATTAGGATGTGAAACAATATTAGAAGCATCTTCACAGAAAATAATATGACCATCCTCCACATTTTCAGTCACAAGATCTTTAACTATTGCAACAGCAGGTTCAATTTTAATTTGTTCTTCAGGTTTTTAGGTTTCTTTTCACTTTTATTGCACTAGATATGACAGAGTACTCCTTCATTTTAGCGGGGAAAGGAGTTTTTTCAATATAAGCTTCAGGAATAACATTATCAACAGTTTCAATCACTACACATTTGTTTACAGATGAATCAACTTTATCTTTATACGGTTCATGATACTTATCAAAATTCTTCTTAGGCAATTCATAATGAGAGGCAAAAGCTTTATAAAGATTTGCAACAACTTGGGAATCAAGACCATATGTAGCACTCATATTACGAAATTTATCAGTATCCATAAAAGCTTCAATGCATTTATAATCATAAATTATACCTGATTCTCTATCTTTGTCGTTCTCCCATCCTTCGGTATTTTCTTGGATCCGATCAAGAAGGTCTCTTTTAAACTCTTCATTCTTGCGTGTAAATGATCCAGAACAAGAAGTATCCAGCAAGGTCTTGTCTTGAAAAGAAAGTCTTGCATAGAAATTATCAATAATAACATTACCAGGAAGCTCATGAATGGGGCATTTGAGCATTAAAGACTTCAATCTCCCCCATGCTTGGGCAATACTCTCTCCATCATGAGGCCAGAAATTATATATGCGGTTCCGATCTTTGTGAATTTCACTTGGAGGATAAAATTTGGAATAAAATAAAGGCACAATGTCCTCCCAATCAATAGAATCACCATTCTTCATCAATTTATACCAGTGCGCTTTACCAGACAGCGATATAGTGAATAGTTTCTTCCTAACTTCATTCATAGAAATACCTGCACATTTGAATAACCCGCATAATTCATGCAAAAACATAAATGATCACCGGATGGACAGTTCCATCCCCTTCATAGCGGTTATCCATAACACGTTCAATAATTTTCATAGGTATCTTATATGGTACTACTTCCTCACTTGGCGCTTCATCCACTACCGTTGCAGTAGTAGTAGATTTCCCAAATAGAAATTGAAGAGAAGATCTCTCCATAATGATTTATAGCAACAGAAATAAAATCACGGAAAAGGTTTTCCTTACCAATTCCGCTTACCAATAGCGCTTCACTCGGCGCGCGAAAATAGTCTTGATGACCCACAAGTATAGGGGGTGTATCGTAGTATCTTCGATAAGTAAGAATGTCGATCCCAACGAGGAGCAGAAGGTGTTGGCAGCAGTTTCGATGAAGGATTCACTGTAAATGCTCACAAACAAGTATTCAAGGGGTTTTGATATTGCAGATAAATAAAGTACGAGTAAGTAAAATGCGAGAGAAATAATTGCAGTGAGTGGCCCAATCCTTTTTAGCACAAAGGACAAGCCGGTTTGTTTACTTATAATGACCAAGCGTTCTCGAGGACACATGGGGATTTTAGTCTAGTACTTTCGCTTCATGTGGCTAAATAATCTTCATTGTTTTGATAAGTGTTGTGTGGGTGAACCTATGCTAATGCACCGCCCTTCCTAGGACTAATACATACTTGTGATTATACCCCTTGCAAGCATCCGCAACTACAAGAAAGTAATTAAGATAAATCTAACCACAGCCTTAAACTCTGAGATCCTGCGATCCCTCTGCATCGATATACTAACGGGGCTTAGGTTTCGTCACTCCGGCAACCCCGCAATTAGCAACCGAATACAAGATGCACTCCCTAGGCCCATAAATGGTGAAGTGCCGTGTAGTCGACGTTCACACGACACCACTAGAAGAATGACACCACAACTTAAATATCATAACATTGAATATTACTCAACCATAGTTCACTACTAGCATTTAGACTTCACCCATGTCCTCAAGAACTAAACGAACTACTCACGAGACATCATATGGAATACAATCAGAGGTGATATGATGATGAATAACAATCTGAACATAAACCTTGGTTCAATGGTTTCACTCAATAGCATCTACAACAAGTATAGAATAACACGGGAGAGTTTCCCCTATCAAACAATCAAGATTTAACCCAAATTGTTACAGCGGTGACGAGGTGCAGCGGTGGTGATGGCGGTGTAGATGGTGGAGATGATGATGATGATGATGGAGATGATGTCCAGCTCGATGACGATGGCGATGGCGTCGATTTCCCCCTCCGGAGGGAATTTCCCCGGCGGATTCCTGCCCGCCGGAGAGCTCTTTTCTCTCGGTGTTCTCGCCCCGCAGAGGCGGCTCTAACCTTCGTGAGGTCCTCTCTGTGGCTTAGGTTTCGGGACGAAGGAGTACGCGAAGAAAAGGCGAAAGGGGCTGTGGGGCCCCCAGACCACGGGTGGCGCGGCCAGGGCCCGGGCGCCGCCCTAGGGTCTGGGCCCACAGTGGCTCCTCTCTGCTCCCCCTTCTGCTCTCCGTCATCTGGAAAAATAGGAATTTACGTGAAATTCCCTTCCACATTGATCTTCCGAAATATTGCGTTGGGTGCTTTTTCAGCAGGATCCTGCTCCGGTGCTTGATCCTCCAATGATGATGAAACATGCAAAATAGATGAAATAACATAAGTATTGTGTCCCAATATGAAATATATCAATGAATAACAGCAAATTATGATACAAAATAGTGATGCAAATTGGACGTATCAGCCTCGAGGGATGAGGGCGGCGCCGCCGACGGCAGGGGCGCCGGCCGGTGCTGTGGGTTGCTCCTCTTGGTTGCGCGGGCGGCGAGGGAGCGGAGGATGCTGCTCGCGGGCGGAGGACCCCGTCCCCGGATCTGGACGGCGATCTCCCTGCGTGCGGTTCCCACCCTGTTGTGGCTGGTGCCTGGTGATCTCGCCGGGTCTGCAATGTCAGGGCGTCGGGATTTGGAAGCGCTGGGCCGGGGGAAACCCTTGACCGCCGAGGGCGGTCACGTCGGCGACGACGTTGTGCGCCGTTCCCCTCCTTGGAGGCGTCGACGAGGTTCATCTTCCTTCCCCCCTCCTCCACCCGGGTGAAAACCCAATTTTTTCAGAATGGGCAGCGGCGGCGCGGTGGTGTCGTTCCCTTGCTGAAGGCGCCGCCTTGGTTGGTGGAGGGGTGATGAGCTGCGTGTGCCGGGGGGTTGTCTGTGGCGGCTCCGTCGTGTCTTCGTTCGACGGCTGCAGTTCTAAAGCTTGCGTCTTGTTGGTTAGTCTTTGCGGCGGCCGCAGATGATGTCCGTGGACTCGCGAGCGGAGGTGTTCTTGTTGCTTCTCCTGACTTGGGCTACCGTCCCGTATGACCTCCGTGCTCTGGGGAGCTTCTCCCCCTCGCGACGGTGCGGCACCCTCGATCCTGGGCGAGAAGGTAGGGTCCTTCTTCGGAGGCGGAAGCGGTTGTTCTTACTTCGACGGCTGGCCAAGTAATGTCAAAGACTGGTGCACCCTAATGGCGTTCCTTCCCGGCGTGTCTCCTCCTATGATTGATCAATCGGATGGACGAGGGCCTCGGCCGCGATGTTGTGTTTCTTATTATTCCTTTCTTGTGGTGTGAGTTGACTGTAAGTTGATCTTCAACATTATGTACTTTGCTGATGTGGCGTTATTAATTGAACGCAGGACCAAGAACTAATGTTTAAAATATTTGATACCATGTGACTACCAGCTTTATTTTCCTTCCGTGCGGATACATTATTAGTAGAGTAGGCCAGACTGCATACTTTAGGTGGAAGAGATCCCACATTTAGTACTGGTTGTCAATCTATACATGGGCGCAAACGCGAAGAGCACCTCTAGCATACCGCAAAACAGCCATGAATCGGATAATTTCGGCCGTTTTCTAGGACGAGCCATTTTCGTGGACCCACTACATACGGAGTACATAATAATGGCCTGGTTCAGATAAGTTTATAAAGGGTAGTGATAGTGGTCTGACTGGCCTCTATATACCAAGTCAGAGGACGATTTAGGGTTCCCATCCTCAAGCCCTTTGCCACAATTTCTCACCGCCCTTCTCTCAATCCCGCGTCTCCCGCAAGATATATGTCGAGCAATGGCCCGTGGATCTAGTTGATGCTCGCGCAGTCCTTCCGACGAGGAGGAGGGACGCTTGCGACAGCGTTGCTCCGAGCAGGCGCGGGTATGATGATCCCTCTCACGCTGGATGGTGACATCCCAACGTGGGATGGCATCGAAGCTGCGAGCACGGAGGCGTGTGCCTGCCTGGGCCAACAATGCGGAGGCGGGGAGCTCCCGCATGCCGCTTGTGGAGCCATGGTGCTCGCGACAGTCCCGTCCACGGGGAGCCTTCTCCAGGAGCAATCTGAGGGCATGGTATGACCCTGGCTAGGATCTCCTCGACATGGAGTTGTTCCCGGTCACGAAGGTGTGGCAGGAAATGTTACAGGCATTCGACATCGACGCAAAGGAGGAGGCGGGGGTGAATCGCATGGAGGCGGCCTTGCAGCGCCGCGACAAAGAGGTGAAGGACGACCTTAACCTGAAGCAGGCGACATCGAGAGCCCCTCTAGGTAGCACGGCTTCGTGCAACCTCCATGTCCCCTCTCCGGCGACGACAACGACGACAATCACAGCTTCCTGGCTCCGTTGGTGAGCGTAACTATGGCGTTTAGGATTAGCGACGGATTGTAAGACCAAATCTAGTTTTAGTTAGATTTTCGTTTATACATTTGTAAATTATGTAATGAAGCTGAACTAGCTATGTAATGAAAATGAACTATCCATCAATCCATGTGAATCATTTTTAAAAACTACGCAGTACACTAGGATCTGTTAGAGTTGGTCTAAGAAAGGCAACTGAAAAAGGTACTTCCTCCTATCCATATTACTTACCAATAAAATAGATGTGCTCCTTCCGATTTATATTTATTGATTTAACTTTGTCTAGAGACATCTGTCTCTAGTTAACAAATTTTGCTAGATACGGATGCCTCTAGTTAACAAACGTGTCAGATATATCCATATGTAGATAAAGTTGAATAAATTATTTTGCTTCAACCGAGAGTCGGCCAAGAGGGAAATCCGAGTGCAGGAGGAATATGACACGTTTGCATTTTGCTGCTCCCGCGCACACCAACTCCCGCGGACGTTTAAAACCTACTACTGTAAAAGTAAGATAAAGCACCAGAGGCATAAAAAAACAAACATTTGGGCAAATGGTCAAAAATCAACCTCCCAATTCCCAAATCACCTCACCTACCCACCAGCACCAGCACATCACGTCCTCTGTTTCTTCTCTCCGCTCAACAAACACCGCAGACTTTTTCTAGTCTAGAAAGGAAACGAACAATCTCCGGAGACATACATGGAGGGCGGAGAAGCCTCCACGCACACGGCCCACGTTTCAAAGTTCAGACCACTCACTGCCCAGGACGCCAGCAGGAGCACCATCAGCCAGCGTCTGGGGCCATAGTCTCCGACTCACCTAACGCCATCAACACATCCTGACGTAGTGTTTTTCTTAACTATGCTTTGTTCGAACATGTCCAAACCCAGCGTATAATACAACACGTTCCGTTACCAAGATGCAACGCGTATTAGTTTTGGTCAATCCCAAATTATTTAAAGTTTAATCAAGTGCGCTAGAACATAAAATACTCCCTCGAATATGTGTAAATTTAGATGCATCTAGACACAATTTTTACATCAAAATTTAGATAAATCGCCGATTTTCTTTTCGGACGGAGAGTACATTAAGTTTTCCTTGGTACTCTATATTTGAGACTTTGGGACGGTATTACCTACATTTTCTATTTTACGTGTCAAGTTTTATCCCGACAAATGACGAAATCCGGCACACACGTCACACACAATTGAAGTATTGTGGCATAGAAAATTAAACGTGATTAGTAAGTGTCACAAAATCACAAACAAATGGTAAAAAGTGGATTACCTCTCCGTACTAGTAGGGGCATCATGAAATACACGTTTATAATTGATTGGCAAATAGAATTGGCGAGTAATCGTCCATGGAGACGGTTTCTACCGTTGAGGTATTGTCTTCATAGTTGATTTTTCTACATGTTATGTTTTTTTAGAGTTTTGAGCAATGTCAAGCTTTAGCTACCGGCCCGGTAGTCATATTTTTCTTCATAAATGGGGGTATATATACTATGCAAAAAGTCACGTAACCATTTAAATTTGGGTTGGTCCAAGACAGCACGGGGACGTCCCCCGGTCGACGTGCCACAGCGACATGTGCCTCGCGCTACAGGGGTTCTCGACTCACAAAGCCTCGTTGGCGATGGTGCTCTTTTGGATCTTGCAATGGTGGAGGCTCGGCGTCTCTTCTTGCGTTCGTCTCGGCGGCGTTGGAATTGGACGGCGGCCGCTGGCTACGGTGGTTGCAGGAAACCCTAGGGATCGTTTTGTATTTTTTGATCTTTTAGGATTTTATCTGCAAATTCAGGATAATCATTTTATCCCGGTTTGTCTTTTAGTTTTCACATGTGTTGCTTCATGTAACTTGATTTTCTATTAATGAAATATGTGGTTGCTCTCAAAAAAAAAAAATCTAAAGCATATGTGTCCCCTCCTTCCCCACCAGCTCCTCAAGACCGAACTCATGGGTCATGGGCATCTGATTCCTCTCCGAAGAAGGTTATAATGGTATAATTTTTATGATATATTCTATTGATTAAATTGTTGGTTAATTTTTTTACTAAAGCTACATGCACGCACACATGCTTAACTATACATGGGGAGTATTTGTAATTATTGTCTCCTAGGAGATCGCCCTAAGACATATAGTTTGGAACATGGCTCAAATCTTAGAGGTAAAACAATAATAAAGTTAAATGATGGTTGTGTATACCTAATTAACTTGTCATTATACCCAATTCATAATCAACATACATACTAGTAGTTAGCTATAAAGATGTATTATTTTATTAATATTTGGCTGTCTTCAGTCTCACAAAGTTCCTTTGAGTTCGTGTTGTAGCCGACTCTTAAACATCTACACCCCGCTTCTTTTCTCTCTCATCTCACTGAGCAAAATGTGATATCATATTTTTTATAGGATGCTTGCATTACCTTATTATACTTGCTTTTATTGATGTGTTGAACATGTCCAGAGTATCCAACTATAATCAGCTAATGCTCAAACACACTCCTCACTAGTCTGACCACATGGCATAATTAGAGTAGCTCAAAAAATAAAATAAACTATATATCATGAGATTATCTCGAGCTTATTACAATTAGATGCTCAAATCTACGTAGTGGCATATATCACGGAGCAAAAATAGGCTCTAGGGCATATCACCCGCCACAATGTGTGTTCCTGTGAATCCTCTCTCTAAGTTGAGATTGCATGGAAGCATCATCGTAATCGCTCCTAAATGAGCCACCGACTAACTCGGCATCTTAGACTACCATCGGCAAAACCCTAATTACCAAGCAACAAATAGACACTGGGAAGGAAACCACGTCATCATCGATGATGCATCTCAGAAGGTAATGTGCTCACATGCCCCACCAACCCTTGCTCGGACATATTGGAAACAAGGTTCTCACATGGAATCTTTGTAAACCTCCACCCAAGTCCACGTGCCACCTATCTCACACTAGTGGTAGCCTCGAAAATTAGGGGCTTAAAACAAAGGTCAGGACGTCCCCAACAAAGAAGCACCACTGAACACGGCGAAAACGTCGCGACTTGGCATTCTTGACTAGCGGCTCGCACCAAACCAACCTTCAAAATGCTGCAAGTAGTGAAGATCGACGGTGAACCGCCTAGCGTTGCATTGAGACACCACAAAGCAGTAGCTCCAACACCAGTGCCCCTATGGCCCTACCAACTCAAGCTGAAATAGGTTATCTGCCTTTCCCAGCAACTTAACCTTTTCAAGTGAATTGTTTATGTCCATTCAATTCAATATGATAACATCTATATATAGAAGGTCTCGACTTCAATACCTGCACAACCCGTTAAGCTTTTCGGGTGAAGTGGTTATGGTGCATGCTATTCGGTAAGCCGCATGCTTAACCCGCTTGAGTGAGACACCATCATCATCGAATACGTCGTTGTGTCGACAAAGATAGATCGTCGCTGATAGAACCGCAACGCCGCCAGCACTAACAAAATGTGAAAGCTAATCCACCACTCTTGGAAGACGAGCGTATGGTCTTCCTCTCTTGGAAGATGAGACTCCACACCGACACGTCACACACTAGAGGCGATAACAACATGGTGGTGGAGCCGATCGGCCTCGTCTAGGGTTTCTCCGAGGATTTGTGGTAGGTAATTTTCGTTGGCATCCCACATTCTTATGGACATATGCTCCATCCGTTAATGGCACGTGTAATCTTGGTCGTGCCTAAACAAAGGGAAGTCGAGACAAAAATACACGTGACAGTGATCACGACCAAGAGAGAAGAGACTCTTTCCAAGGCCTGCTCACCAAACTCACTCCGTCTCCTTCCCTACCTACCACACCGCCGTCAACTCTCACGGCGGCCATGAGGTCCATTTTGCGACGCCCGTTCTTATTTAAGCGCACAGCCGCACGGGGATCTCTCCAGGACAAATTAACCAACCAACAACCGTTACTGAGCGCGCGAAAACGCACGAGAGAGAGTGAAGCGGCGCGTGTACTCCTCACTGTCCGTCGCCATGGATTTCGTCTTCGTGGAGAAGCTCCTCGTCGGGCTCCTGGCGTCCGTGGTGGTGGCGATCGTCGTGTCCAAGATCCGCGGCCGCAAACTGAGGCTGCCGCCGGGGCCCATCCCGGTGCCCATCTTCGGCAACTGGCTGCAGGTCGGGGACGACCTGAACCACCGCAACCTGGCGGCGATGGCCCGCAAGTTCGGGGAGGTGTTCCTCCTCCGCATGGGCATCCGCAACCTGGTCGTGGTGTCCAGCCCGGAGCTGGCCAAGGAGGTGCTCCACACGCAGGGCGTGGAGTTCGGGTCCCGCACCCGGAACGTGGTGTTCGACATCTTCACGGGCAAGGGGCAGGACATGGTGTTCACGGTGTACGGCGACCACTGGCGCAAGATGCGGCGGATCATGACGGTGCCCTTCTTCACCAACAAGGTGGTGCAGCAGTACCGGGCCGGGTGGGAGGCGGAGGCGGCCTTCGTGGTGGACAACGTGCGCGCCGACCCCAGGGCCGCCACCGACGGCGTGGTGCTCCGCCGCCACTTGCAGCTGATGATGTACAACAACATGTACCGCATCATGTTCGACCGGCGGTTCGAGAGCATGGACGACCCGCTCTTCCTCCGCCTCAGGGCGCTCAACGGCGAGCGCAGCCGCCTGGCGCAGAGCTTCGAGTACAACTACGGCGACTTCATCCCCGTTCTCCGCCCCTTCCTCCGCGGCTACCTCAGGCTCTGCGAGCAGGTCAAGGAGACCCGCCTCAAGCTCTTCAAGGATTACTTCCTGGACGAGAGGAAGTAAGTTCTTAAATCTCAATTTCCTTCTTCCATCTTCGATCTCCCATCGATTAGTTAGGTCATTGTCTGAATTCTAAAAGTGAGAGGCCAACCAGAATTAGGAGGAGTCTACTAGCACGCTTCATGCTGGATTCCTTTTCCTCATCTTTAATGGAAATCATGGGGATGACATGCATGATGTGCTCACATGGTGTGTGTGTGTGTGTGTGTGCAGGAAGCTGGCGAGCACAAAGTCCATGGACACCAACGGCCTCAAGTGCGCCATTGATCACATCCTGGAGGCGCAGGAGAAGGGAGAGATCAACGAGGACAACGTCCTCTACATCATCGAGAACATCAACGTCGCCGGTATGCCCATCTTAATTCTCTTTTTCATCTCTATTTATGTATGTGTGGCAAAGATTGCGTCCGTCCGCTGCCCTCATTTTCGTCTGTCACATAATAACGACACTACCATCGAGTCACATCTGGCCTTGGAGAATAGTGCAAGCCTAGAAGCTTGTTGAACTGTCGACTGTGCGACTAGGAGCGCTTGTCGGTCGGCACTGCACCGTACTACAAATCAATGGCGCACCTACCATAAATTAGGTGTTCCCCCAATTTAGCTCAACCAGGAAGTGTTCAGGGTAGAACTGCGGCTCTTCCGGTGAAAAACTTCAAACGGAGGCTGAGTTACATGTAACCATTTATTTATAAATACTTAGAATTCGTGTTTAGAGTTTCATAAAATTAAAATTAAAATTCTACAGATAGCAAATGATGTATATTACAATGGTGTAAAATCTCAAATTCTCAATACTAACTACATATTCTAGGCTACACAAAAATAACAAATTATGACAAATTTTATAGTGAATAGTGCACATTTCAAGACTATTAAATTTGTCATATTTTATCAATTTAGTGAATCCTAGAATACAAATTAGTTTGTAAAAAGATAAATTACTGATTTTGAGTCTTTAAAAATAAAGAGCTACATGTAGCTCGGCCTCCATAACCCACGCTCTTCTTCCAGTGTCTTAATATATTCTCCTTTTTCTGCATTTTTTTTTCTCCTGAAGCTTACACTAACCTGAAGAGCACTAGTGCCAAACCCTCTGCAGTCCTACTAGCATCAGTTTTGGTCTCCATCGGGAACAGAATTGTCCTCAAGTGGACACATTGATCGGACACCTTTTATTTTGGTCGATCCCATGCAGTAGATCCCCATCTTTATGCAAAGCTTGTGCAGTGGTGCTCCTAGATTTGGGCCCAGCCGTCGCAAGAGAGTAGAGACAAGGCCTCGTGCATCTCGTGGCAGCCTGCCAGGGACACTCACGGCAGCAATGCATCACCATTCCTGTCCTGACTCCTGTGGTCTCTCACTGCGTGTCAGTAGATAGATTGTCGGTGGCAATGCTTTGTTGAAAAATTGAACTGTTGAATTGCTGATCAGTCATGTTGTTCCATGTCTCTAATGTGCTGCCCCCGCCGTTACGGATTTGCAGCGATCGAGACAACGCTGTGGTCGATCGAGTGGGGGATCGCGGAGCTGGTGAACCACCCGGAGATCCAGCAGAAGCTGCGCGACGAGATGGACGCGGTGCTGGGCGCCGGCCACCAGATCACGGAGCCCGACACGCACAAGCTCCCCTACCTGCAAGCCGTGATCAAGGAGACGCTGCGGCTGCGCATGGCTATCCCGCTGCTGGTGCCGCACATGAACCTCCACGACGCCAAGCTCGCCGGCTACAACATCCCCGCCGAGAGCAAGATCCTCGTCAACGCCTGGTTCCTCGCCAACAACCCGGAGCAGTGGAAGAGGCCCGACGAGTTCCGCCCCGAGCGCTTCCTGGAGGAGGAGAAGCACGTCGAGGCCAGCGGCAACGACTTCAGGTTCCTGCCCTTCGGCGTCGGCCGCCGGAGCTGCCCGGGGATCATCCTCGCGCTGCCCATCCTCGGCATCACCATCGGCCGCCTCGTGCAGAACTTCGAGCTCACCACGCCGCCGGGGGTGGACAAGCTCGACACCACCGAGAAGGGTGGCCAGTTCAGCCTCCACATCTTGAACCACTCCACCATCGTCGCCAAGCCCAGAGTGTTCTGAGCTCTGAGTTGCGTGCAGCTTCTGGTTTGGTGCTGTACTCTCTTGCGTGCATGTTTGCTCGTCCTAAAACCTTAATTATGTATGTCTACTACAGAGTAGATACAAGTTTCGTATGTTATCTGCAAGAAGCAGAGGATATATATGAACTTTTTTAAAAAACAGGAAGCTTAAGAGGAGCCTGGCTTACGAAGCCACAACGCCACCCACCCAGGACACAACACCACACACCACAACGACCGAACGATACAAGCAAGCTTCCTAAAAAGCTTACAACTCAACACTACAACCACCGAAGGAACTTGCAAGGTGAAAACTACTACGCTCCAGCACCAAGACAACAAGCAAAGAAGGCACGCCGAGGCACTGCCATGTAGCAGAATGGAGATTGTGCTCGAGGAAAACACCCTCGACTGCAAGCACTAGACACCCTTTTGTTCTCACGCCGAAGAGGGCTCCTACCCTCTCACCATGGCTCGAAGGCGTTGAACCATCAGACATGAGATTAGCCCACCCGAGAGATGGAGAGGTGTTGGACTCGAGCCCCGGGACAGCCCCAAACCATGACCACTGAAGGATGGGAACACACCACATCAGCCAAACCACTGCCGGCCTTGGAGAGCCCGAGAGAGGCAGGAGAGCCACCGGAGGCAACTGCACAGGCCAAAGCTCCCACCTTCAACTCTTGTCACTGAGCACCACACCCACGTCCAACAAGGACACTCGCCCGGGAGGTAGGTCGGGGCGTAATCAGGGGACCTCAGACACGCCTCCAAGGAGGGAGAACGGCGCCTGGAGGTGTCACCGCCGCTGGGCCGTGATAGCCGACCCACCAGCACCCACCAAGTTCCAGGTCAGGGAGCAATCGGCGCCTTCAACCAACCCGGTGGAGGAGAGATATGCAAACGGGAAGACACGAACCAGATTTGACGAGGAGGAAGACCTCCATGTCGCAGCCCTCCACAGTCACACCTCCCGAAAGGTCGAGGCCGAGGGCCAGAGACACTCGCAACGACGCCTGCCGCAAGCACGCCATCACCGCGCCTGAAGGGCCGACGCCTGATGTTGTGCAAAGCACACCGTTGGGGAACCCCAAGAGGAAGATATGATGAGCACAGTAGCCAAGTTTTCCCTCAGTAAGAAACCAAGATTTAACCGATCAGTAGGAGAAAGAAACCCCAAGAGGAAGTTTGCCCATCCTCGGCATCACCATCGGCCGCCTCGTGCAGAACTTCGAGCTCACCACGCCGCCCGGGGTGGACAAGCTCGACACCACCGAGAAGGGCAGGCAGTTCAGCCTCCACATTTTGAAGCACTCCACCATTGTGGCCAAGCCCAGAGTGTTCTAAGCTCTGATCTGAGTGCAACTTTTGGTTTGAATGTTGTACTCTCGTCCGTGCATGTTTGCTCCTCCTTAAAACTTAATTATCTATATCTACACATTAGATATACGTTTTTCGTTAATGTTATGTGCAAGAAACAGAGGATATATATGATTTTTTCAAAATAGTAGGCTTAACAGGAGCTCGGCTTTAAATTAACGAAACCATCAACTGGCAAAGATTACACAAGGTCACCCACCCACAACACAACACCACACACCACAACAGTCGAACCATACAAGGGAGCACCCTGAATAGCTTACAAAGCAACACTACAGGCAAGCACCAAAGGAATTTGCAAGGTGAAAACTACCACGCTCTGGCACTAAGACAACAAGCAAAGAAGGCACGGCAAAGCAGTGCCATGTAGCAGAATGGAGATTGTGCTTGAGAAAAACACCCTGGACTACAAGCACCAAACACCCTCTTGTTCTCACGCCGAAGAGGGTCCCTACCCTCTCGCCTTGGCTCGAAGGCGTTGAACTATCGGAAATGAGATCAGCGCACCCGGGAGCTGGAGGGGAGCTGGACTCGACTCCCGGGACAGCCCCAAACACGACCTTCGAAGGAAGGGAACACACCACATCAGCCAAACCACTGCCGGCCTTGGAGAGCATGAGAGAGGCAGGAAAGCCACCAGAGACAACTGCATGGCACGGCAACCTTCCTCCATGCCATCGCGCCGGGGGGGAGGGGGCGCAGATCGCTGCCGCCCCCATCACCGGCTCTGCGGGGCATCACCGGCAGCAGCCTCAGGGGACTGTGGGAGTTAGCGTCCCCCCTCCCCCCCACCCCCTCGCCCAGAGGAGATAACGCGAGGGACTCCAAATATTCAGGAACGCGGTCAACCTTTCACCAAAATTAGGATATATATGAATCAAATGGGGATGATCACTAGAAAATACGTAACTCCTAAATTCAGCTAGTTTCTGACAATGACCTACTGATTTTTTTAAACGACATAGTGCAGGATGATCTTGTTGTGAAATGTATATGTGGATTGCCTAGCCCTTTCCATCAGTTCGGACTTTTGGTTCAAGTGGCTAGTGCATGAAGCTTAACATGGTATCAGAGCCCCAGGTCTCAAGTTCAAATCCTGGCTTTCAAATGGTTTTCGCAATTAAGCCTAAAAATTGCTGTTGCCCCCTCTTTAGTGATGCCCTTTCGTGTGCTCTTCTTCACGTGTTGACTTTCTCTTCTGTCGTCACACGCGAGTGGGGGTGTTGTGAAATGTATATGTGGATTGTCTAGCCCTTTCCATCAGTTCGGACTTTTGGTTCAAGTGGCTAGTGCATGAAGCTTAACAGATCTTACCAACAAAATCATGTCTATAGAAAACTTACCTGCCGTGGTAGAACTCTAGTTAGCTTCTTCATATTTACTACCAAGATGGGGTGCGGCGGCACACCGCACTGGTGAGACGATATTGGGGTTTCAATGCATGTGTGGTAGTGACTATATATGTATAGAAATTTCATGATATATATCTGGTACACATAACTATGAGTCAAACCTATAGTTGAGCGGTACATAAAGCAGTTGGTGCTGCTTATCCGGGGCAAAACAAAGCATGCTTGCGTGGTTCTGCATTTTTAAGGCTTGCTTATTCAACATAAAGTAATTGATTCCCCAACAACCAGGACAACATAGAGAAAAACACACATGTCTTTTAGAGAGTAAGTGTAAGAACATTTTGCAAATTGTTACTCCAAAGTATAACAAAAATCTCAAGAACTAAAGGTTGCTACTTTGGCTTGTATAAAAAAATCATAGTATATGTAACTTTGAGAAGGAATGCACCTCTGGAATGCATATCCATTTCCTGAGCACTGTACCTCCAAAGATCCAAGTTCTGACCGGTTAAAAACAATTTATACGGTAAAAAGATGCTTTGAGGTTGTGCCATAATATACTAAATAAAATGCTCACAATCGTACTTTTGTTGCTCGGCCAAGGTCAACTACCCTCTGCCATAAAAGTAACCATCAGATTTGTTATGTATACATGTTAAAATTTAATCCAATAAATAAAAAATTAATCATAATTGTCAATAAGTAATTCATTGTGAATAAGTATAAGCTTACAAACGAACAGCACATTTCTTCAACGTAATTAAGCTATCTACAAAAAACCAGTGTGTCACTTCCTGACTCAACAACTGGTTATGGCTAAATTTTTTTGAATATTCCAGGCAAAACTAACATAACCATCAATTAATACTCTTCCATGTCTGACCCAACATAATCTAGCAAATTTTCTTGCCCGAAGATGAGTGTATGTCTGTCAACACAAGAGATGTCCTATGAATATGAAAATATGTACATCGAAACTTAAATGTGAAATTTTTTTTGGTATGTGCTAACCATCAATTAACACACAACATAGATGTAGTTAATTTGGATGTGCTTTGTTTACCTAAACTGAATGCCACCGGACTACGTTTTGGACCTTCCTTTGATCTATTTGAATGTATCATGATGCCTTTTTGAATTTTCTTTAACATTTATGCATGGCTATCAATTTAGTGTTTATCAGATGTTGGATTTGTAAATGATATCATTATCACTCTAAATGCTTTTATGGGTGCTATCACCACCATTCTATTTCGTTTTCTATTTCTAATATCTATATATGGGGTAGGCCCTTGCTGTTTTAGTTGTGTAATGCTTTTCGATGATGTGTATGTTAGAAAATAGTAGAGGTAGTGAGTTAATCCCTCCGAGCCACAATAAGTGTTGGGGCTTTCGTTCAAATTTACACTAAATTAAACTAAAACCCCTGCCACTTATTATGGATCGGAGGGAAAGACATAAACATGGGGATATTAACAAGTGATATACTATTTCTTACACGTTTTACTTCATGAATTCATTAGATTTCATGTAATCCATTTAGATTTGTAGTAGATTGTGTGTCATTTTCTCTTTGTCAACTTTGCTTCAGTAGCGTGTATCTCAAACGAGTAAGTTTAAACTACAAAAGTGTGTAGTGATTTGGAGAAGGTCTAAAGCTATAGCTCCTAAACAAGATCATGTATTGTGTAGTTGTTTCCATAAATTGTTGTCTTATTACATTACACAAATAGCATATCTGCATGTAGTGAATCTTTGTGCACATGTGTTGCCTCTTTATCTTGAGCTCTTATTGTTTCCTCTTGAATGCTTTCAGGTGTGCGACTATACAACATATGCAGCTCGTTGATATGTCTCAAACGTATGTACAATTTTTGATGCTCCATGCTTGTTTTATACCAATCCATATATGTTTTGCTTACACTTTGTTGCACTTTTACATAATTTCCGGCACTAACCTATTAACAAGATGCCACAGTGCCAGTTCCTGTTTTCTGCTGTTTTTGTATTTCAGAAAAGTTGTACATAAAATATTCTCGGAATTGGACGGAAAAAAATTCGAAGTCAATATTTTACCAAAACGATGACGAAGTCCAGAGGGGGGTCGAAGAGGCGCCACAGGGCGGCCAGACCACACCATGGCGCGGCCTGGGTGTGGCCCACGCCTAGGGGTGGTGCGGCCCCCCCAGGCACCCCACCGACCTAAATCTTTCATCTATTTATACATCTTTTTGGGAAAACACTGGAGACCCGAGGCTCCATCCACGAAAAGTTTCGCCGCGGCCGCCATCGCAGAACCCATCTCGGGGGGTTCTAAAGCTCTTCTCGGCACCCTGCCGTAGGGGGGAATCATCGCCGGAGGCATCTACATCGTCATGCCCGTCTCCGAAGTGATGTGTGAGCAGTTCATCCCTGGACTATGGGTCCATAGCAGTAGCTAGATGGTTGTCTTCTCCACTGTGTGCTTCATGTATAAATCTTGTGAGCTTCCCTACATGATCAAGATCATCCTTATGTAATCATACATGTTGAACGGATCGTAGCGAACAAGAGGGGGGTGAATGGGCGCTACACAATTTTTAGTCTTTTTCAATTTTTAGTGCAACGGAAGATAAAGGTGATAGCTTTAGTGATGGATATGTTGCTACTATGATCCTAGGCTAGTGCAACAATTAAAGGAACCAAACAACAATAACAAAGATGAGGAACGGGACAACCGGAGGGCGCGGAGTCGAGGCGAGGATTTGTTTCCCGCAGTTCCTCCCACAAGAGGGAGTAGGTCTGCGTTGAGGAGGTGCTAGTCTCACACAAGAGACTAGGGGGCCACACCACGAAGGAAGGCCTCACCTTCTTCCTCAAGAGAGCTCCACAAAGGGGCTCCATTTTCTCCACTAAGGCACCGGTCGAGGCATGGTTTCTTCACAAGGTTGGGGCGAGCTCCACAACACTAGGAGGCTCCCAACATCCTATGGGGCTAGCACAACTCCAAGCTAGCCTCCATAGGAGCACTTCATCCAAGATCCCACCATAGGAACCCTGACAACAAGATCCACTAAGGACTAGCACGAATTGGTGAAATCTCTTGGTAGAACTATAGATCGGGGCCTCCTCCACCACTCCTCAAAGTTTGGGCAAGATTGGTTGGATGGTTGGGGAGATCCTCGAAGATTAAGCTCAGCAACAATGGAGGAGAGAGAGAGAAGAGATAAAAAAGAAGTACGACCCGAAGGACCTATTTGTAGGTAGTGGTTCTATAATTGGGAAAGATAACATTGAAAAATTCTTCAATCATGTTAGTGAGCATAAAGATATTGAGGATAAATCCCTGGTAGAAATTGATCCTAATTATGAAATTGCTGCAGCTTGTTTAGTTCAAATGCTGGAGGCAAAATTTGTTAGCCTTAATCCTTTTATACAGCAAAAGTTTCTTAAACTCCATGAAATTGAGGATGATGAAAAGAAAGACTTTATCCTAGAAACTTTTCTTAGAGAATTTAAAGATGTTGTTATAGAAGCTAGGAAAGTTTTTGACCAGTTTGAGAAGCTAGGCTCATGTGTAGATATATTTGGTACACTTGACCAAACCAAAAATAGTAGAGGAGATAAATACCAATACCTTTCAAATTAGTAGCAATGCATGAAGCTTGGGAAAAGAATTTTGATTGGATTGTTCCTGAAAATCCATTTGATGAAAGTAGTGAACTTAAAAGTGCAGAGAAAGGGTCTTATAAGACTCATATTGATAAAATACAAATATTTGTTGAAAATACTCCTCTCATTGATCTTAATGCTTCTTCACTTGACAATACTTGATGCTCGCTCTTTTTTTGCATCTAGCTGAAAGGCGTTAACGAAAAGCACTGTTGGGAGATAACCCATGTTTATTTTATGTAATTTTTCTTTTTGTTGAGTCTTGGAAGTTATTACCACTGTAATGACCTCTCCTTATCATTTTTTTCGTTTTTGTGCCAAGAATAGCCTCTAATAGGAAGAAAGTAAGATTTGGGGAAGTTTCTGTCCTAAAAACAGATTATGTGTTGTTACCATAAAAATTTGTAAAACTAGCCAGAGCCGAATTTTGAGCTGTCATTTTTTATGCATATTCCACAGGTTATTATATAACTTTAGTTAGTTTACCACTTTTCGATGTGAGCAACGGAGGATTTTCAAAAAAAGCGATCTTTACGTGTTGTTCTGTTTTGACAGATTTCTGCACTATTTACATTTGCCTCTTAAATCTCTTTATTTTTGAGTTCTTTTGATCAAAGGTCTTTTTAAAAGGTTGTTACAGTAGCTAATGCTTTAATAGATATTTGATATATGTTAGTACTTAATCCAAGTAGTTTTGTTTATTTTGATTGTACTAATGCTGCTAATAAAGAATTGTGTGAAATTTTGTATGAAGGAAGTTTTCAAGTATAGGGAGAGAAAAATGATGTAATGAGATGAAGTATGAACAAAAGCTCAATCTTGGGGATGCCCCTGCACCCCAAAAATATTCAAGAGGTACAAGCGTTAAAGCTTGGGGATTCCCAAGGCATCCCCTCTTCATCGATAAAGCAACAGGTCATCTCTCTATGCGCTATATTTTTATTGCTTCATACGCTACGTGTTGTTCTTGGAGCGTCTTTATTTTGTTTTAGTTTAGTTCAGTTTTGTTCTCTGTAGCATATGTTGGATCCCGGTATATTTGTTTTGGATAAAGACCCGCACCTTTTTAATTGCATAGAACGTTCTAGTTTTCGCTGTTATTGTTCTGCGAGTGTTCTAGTTTTCTGGTACTGCGTTTAGCTCTTGTTTTTTCACTTGAATTTTTTTCAGAGATCGTTAGCAGTTTTTATTGGTGTATGATTAGCTCTCTGGTCCATAATGTATTTCACCTCTGAGAGTTTTTTCAAATAAGTTGATTAGTGTTGGATACAAGTAAAATATTCCATGACTATAGTGATGCAAAAAGGAGCTTGTCTAGACTGTGGCATAGACTTTGGCATGTCATGTTGGATATCATTCTTGTCCTATTCTTAGTATTTATTATTGTAGCATGACTTGTCTCAAATGGCTGAGGTTGCATAATGTGTCATCGAAAGAATCATGTGTTTTTTCTATCGTAAAAGCATAATATTGTGGTATTCTCCTTTGATGCTTTATTGGGTTGACTTGGCGCATGCTTATACCATGTTATGACTATAACCTGTCAACTAAAGCCTTTATGATCATTTAGTTTTTGACTTGTAATATCACTTTATGCTTTGATTGAAATGTTTTGTCGCTATGCATGATTATGGTTATTATTGCTCTCTTAGTTGGTCGCCCGGTCTTTTGCTAGCCTTCACTGTGCTGAGTATGATCTCTACTCGTGCATCCAACCACCATGAATCAAAGTTTGCCAATTGTGTCCACCATATCTACCTAGTAGCATTATTGTTATTCCAAGTAATTCATCATGTTTTTATTTATCTTCCAAATTAAATTTTGGCATGAGAAAATTAGTTAGTAAAGCTCTCACGAACATGATGGCACATTTACTTTCTTGTACTTAATAAAGTTAACCATTGTGTCTATCTTATGAAGTTTATATGGTTGCAAATTATGAGTTGGGAGTTAGTAGAACCATGCTTTCATGGGGAACACTTTCGACATTGCACTTATATTTAGTTGATGTCATGTTCTTTTGTTTATGGATGCCTAGCGGTGCGAAATAAAATGGAAAATTATAAGTCCATGGAGTTTGTATATGAGTTAGAGAAACGACTTGACTGCTAATCTAAACTATGCATCATTCATGGTGGAAATTTACAGCTAATCCATAATGAGCACTCTATGAAGCATTTGCAATAAGAAGCTATACCCATGTAAATAAAAAATTGCTGAGATGCTCATTGTCTATTTGTCTTGTCATTTTGGCATGGGATTGCTCCTACAAGAGTACCTCCATATCATCGACCAAGAGGTACCCCGTTGGCGGTTCTCAATGATACATGTATACTTACAATGACAAGAACTTATTTGGGACATAAGTTTAGTAGCATGAGGTTTAGGTACTCGCATTCAAGGGGCATGAGATTTTCAACTTGTGATTTGCAAGCATATAGCTCATTTTGACTCACATTAACTTTAACCATTCAAGATGCTTATGATAGGGGCAATGAGAGCTCAAAGCTAATAAGTACCATACTTTTTGGAAGGTTTATAAAACGTGTTTATCTTGCTTATTCTGCAAAGAGTTTCTCTTTTACTATTATGTTGAGTCTCCATCTTCTACTTTATGCACCGATTAAGAGAGCATACTTGTCATTCTTAGTGCAATGTGCATAGTCCCAAAATTATTATTGATTCATGATTGTCCTATTGCTTGTTCTTAAAATTACTTGTATCTAGTCAACCCCTTTGAACTTTAAAGGTGTCCTTGCATTTATGTTTTGCTACTTCATAAAGGACATGTTGAGTACCACTTTGTTATGTTTACTCTATGCTCATAAACAAACAGTTGGTTTCAATGCATTATTATTCATGGTCCTTTGTTTGAGTTACTTCTCATGTTATAACATGGTTTCCAAGTTCTATTGTTAGAATCATATCTATCATGCCTATGTTTAGAGTACTTTGATCCTAGCTCACAATGCTTTACAATGATTGATCAAGATTGTGTTGGTTGCATTTCACCTCAAAAATTATTTTGTTATCACTTACCTACTCGAGGACGAACAAGAGTTAAGCTTGGGGATGCTTGATACGTCTCAAACGTATCTATAATATTTGATGCTCCATGCTTGTTTTACACCAATTCATATATGTTTTACTTACACTTCGTTGCACTTTTACATGATTTCTGACACTACCCTATTAACAAGATGCCACAGTGCCAGTTACAGCCAGGCAATTGATAGAATATCGATCATACATGACAAGATGATTACTATGAGATTTAATTGGGCATTACAACATAATACATAGACCGTAATCCAACTGCGTCTATGGCTAATAATCCACCTTCCGGTTATCGTCCGAACACCTTTCAGTATGAAGTTGCAAGCGATAGATTATCGCATTAAGCAATGTGTGTAAAGAAAATAATAGAATTACCCTCGGATAAAACATTCTTGTTTTCTCCCTAGTAGCAACAGCATATCTACAATCTTAGAAGTTATTGTCACTCTCTCAGAAAACTAGAGGCATGAACCTACTATCGAGCATAAATATCCCCTCTTGGAGTCACAAGTATCTACTTGGCCAGAGTATCCACTAGCAACGGAGAGCATGCAAGATCACAAATAACATACGACATGAATATATAATCGACCTCAACATAGTATACAATATTTATCGGATCCCAGCAAACACAACATGTAGGATTACATAAGGATGATCTTGATTATGTAGGGCAGCTCACAAGATCTATACATGAAGCACAAATTGGAGAATACAACCATCTAGCTACTGCTATGGACCCATAGTCCAGGGATGAACTACGCACGCATCACTTAGGATGCGGGCATGACGATGTAGATGCCTCCGGAGATGATTCCCCCTCCGGTAGGGTGCCGGGAAGAGCTCGAACCCCCGAGATGGATTCACGATGGCGGCCACGACGGAACTTTCGTGGATGGAGGCTCGGGTGTGATGTCTACGCACGCTTCTATTCCTGTAGACGGTGTTGGGCCTCCAAGAAGAGGTTTGTAGAACAGCAACAAGTTTCCCTTAAGTGGATCACCCAAGGTTTATCGAACTTCAGGGAGGAAGAGGTCAAAGATATCCCTCTCAAGCAACCCCGCAATCACGATACAAGAAGTCTCTTGTCCCCAACACACCTAATACACTTGTCAGATGTATATGCACTAGGGCGAAGAGATAGTGAAATACAAGTGGTATAAATGATGGTAATATTGCAGGAAGTAAAGATGCAAAACATGAAACAAGCGGTGCCGGAAAATAGCTTCTTTGGCGTAGAATCAATTCTGTGGTGTAACTTATTGGGAAATAAGGCCTAGGGATCATTCTTTCACTAGTGGACACTCTCAACATTGATCACATAACTGAATAAACAAATACTACTTTCTCTACACTCTCTTGTTGGATGACAAACACCATTCATTGCGTAGGGCTACAAGAGCACATCAATGCCGGAGTTAACAAGCTCCACAACATTCGATGTTCATATTTAAATAACCTTAGAGTGCATAATAGATCATTGCAATTATACCGAGAACTAACATAGCGCACACACTGTCACCATTACACTATGAAAGGGGGAATAGATCACATCAATACTATCATAGTAATAGTCAACTCCATAATCTACAAGAGATCACAATCATAGCTTATACAAGTACTACATGATGCACACACTATCACCATTACATCATGAAGGAGGAATAGACTACTTTAATAACATCACTAGAGTAGCACATAGATGATATTCAACTAGATCACAAAGCTCATGATCACATAAAGATCACATGGGAGAGAGATGAACCACATAGCTACCGGTACAGCCCTTAGCCTCGAGGAGAACTACTCCCTCCTCATCATGGGAGACAGCAGCGGTGAAGATGGCGGTGGTGTCGATGGAGATGCCAGGGGCACTTCCGTCCCGAGGCGTGCGGAAAGGGACTCATCCGGAATCTTGGCTGCGATGGCGCGGCTCTGGAAGGTTTCTCTACCGTGGCTTATTCTTCTAGGGTTTTCGCGGCGGAGTCCTTAAGTAGGCGGAAGGGCAGCCTCGGAGGAGCCCTGGTGGGACCACACACTGGGGGCGCGCCCTAGGCCGCGCCGCCCTGGCGTGTGGGCCCCCTGGCTCCCCTCTGGTCTTTCTCAGTGTTCGGAAGCTTCGTGGAAAAATAAGATCCTAGGCTTTGATTTCGTCCAATTCGAGAATATTTCCTTACTAGGATTTGGAACCAAAAACAGGAACCGGCACTTCGGCATCTTGTCAATAGGTTAGTTCGGAAAATGCATAATAATGACATAAAGTGTGTATAAAACATGTGTGTATCATCATAAAAGTAGCATGGAACATAAGAAATTATAGATACGTTTGAGACGTATCAAGCATCCCAAGCTTAGTTCCTACTCGCCCTCGAGTAGGTAAACGATAACAAAGATAATTTCTTAAGTGACATGCTACTTACATAATCTTGATCATACTATTGTAAAGCATATAAGATGAATGAAGCGATCCGAAGCAATGATGAAGACAATGAGTAAACAACTGAATCATATAGCAAAGACTTTTCACGAATAATACTTTCAAGACAAGCATCAATAAGACTTGCATAAGAGTTACTCATAAAGCAATAGATTCAAAGTAAAAGACATTGAAGCAACACAAAGGATGATTAAGTTTCAGCAATTGCTTTCAACTTTTAACATGTATATCTCATAGATAGTTGTCAACATAAAGCAATATAACAAGTGCAATAAGTAAACATGTAAGAATCAATGCACACAGTTGACACAAGTGTTTGCTTCTAAGATAGAAAGAAGTAGGTAAACACCCAACAATAAAGTAGAAGAATGACCATTTTAAATCATGTGCTAGAGCTTTTTAAGTTTTGAAATCATTTAGAGAGCATACAAATAAAGTTTTGAGAGGTGTTTGTTGTTGTCAACGAATGAGTAATGGGTACTCTAACTACCTTATCAACCAGACTTTCAAGAGCGGCTCCCATGAAGGACGTTATCTCTACCAGCAAGGTAGATCATCCCTCTTCTTTTGTTTACACATGTATTTTAGTTTCATTATTTATAGATGACACTCCTCCCAACCTTTTGCTTACACAAGCCATGGCTAACCGAATCCTCGGGTGCCTGATACGTCTCCGACGTATCGATAATTTCTTATGTTCCATGCCACATTATTGATGATATCTACATGTTTTATGTATACTTTATGTCATATTTATGCATTTTCAGCACTAACCTATTAACGAGATGCGAAGAAGTTGCTGTTTTACGCTGTTTTTGGTTTAATCCTACAAAAAATATTCTCGAGGTGGACGGGAAATCAACGCCCGGGGTCTATTTTGCCTGGCTTCGAGAAGACCGAAGGGAGGCAAGTGGGAGCCCTGGCTAACAGCAACGCGCGGCCCAGGCCCTAGCCGTGCGGCCCTAGCGTGTGGGGCCCCCGTGACTGCCCGACTCAGCCACTTCCGCCTGCCAAAGCCTCCGTCGCGAGCAGTGCCGAGGAGCCACGTCCCCGGAAGGCCTTCTTGGGCCTTGCCCCGCCCACTGTCCCATCTCGGGGGATTCGAGGAGATCGTATCCCGGCGCCTGCCGGAGAGAATCATCTCGGAGGACTCTTCACCCGCCATGGTCGCCTCAGGAGTGATGAGTGAGTAGTTCACCCCCTGGACTATGGGTCCATAGCGGTAGCTAGATGGTCGTCTTCTCCTTATGTGCTTCATTGTTGGATCTTGTGAGCTGCCAAACATGATCAAGATCATCTATCTGTACTATATGTTGTGTTTGTCGGGATCCGATGGATAGAGAATACTATGTTATGTTGATTATCAATCTATTACCTATGTGTTGTTATGATCTTGCATGCTCTCCGTTGTGTAGTAGAGGCTCTGGCCAAGTTTTTACTCTTAACTCCCAGAGGGAGTATTTGTTAAACTCGATAGTGGGTTCATGCCTCCATTAAATCTGGAGGAGTGACAGAAACTTGGGATGTTACAGATGTGTTGTTGCCACTAGGGATAAAACATTGATGTTATGTCCGAGGATGTAGTTATTGATTACATTACGCACCATACTTAACGCAATTATCTGTTGTTTGCAACTTAATATTGGAAGGGTTCGGATGATAACTTGAAGGTGGACTTTTTAGAGCATAGATGCATCTTTGGATAGCGGTCTATGTACTTTGTCGTAATACTTAATTAAATCTCACTATACTTATCATTATCATGTATGTGCATTGTCATACTCTCTCTATTTGTCAATTGCCCGACTGTAATTTGTTCACCAACATGCTATTTATCTTATAGGAGAGACACCTCTAGTGATGAGCTCTGGACCCCGGTCCTATTCTTTTACATTAAATACAATCTGCTTGCAATACTTGTTTTTCTGTTCTTCGCAAACAATCATCATCCACACTATACATCTAATCCTTTGTTACAGCAAGCGATTGGGATTGACCCAACCTCAGCAACATTTCGTTGGAGCAAGTACTTTGGTGTGTTGTCGGGTTCACGTTAGCGGAATCCCTGGTGTTGCGCCGCTACACTCGACGTATCAACCTTCAACGTGCTTCTTGGCTCTCCTGCTGGTTCGATAAGCCTTGGTTTCTTGCGGGGAAAACTTGCTGCTGTGCGCATCATGCCTTCCTCTTGGGGTTCCCAACGAACGTGTGTATTACACTTAATCGAGCATATTTACGGGGAACTGAGGAAAAGTTACACCACAAAGATTTCTATCTCCCACGTCAAGTGCACGCCACATTTTCTGACGCCGTTGCCGGTGAGATCAAGACACGCTGGGAGTCTCTCATCGTCAATCTCTTTACTTTGTTTTTGTCTTGCTTTATTTTTACTACTTTGTTTGCTGCATTAAACAAAACACAAAAAAATTAGTTGCTAGTTTTACTTTATTTACTGTCTTGCACTCTATATCAAAAACACAAAAAAAAAATTTAGTTACTTGCATTTTACTTTTGCTACCATGTCTAGTTCTGCACCTGTTACTTCTTCACCTGAGGAATTAGTCTTCACTTTTAAACAAGGGGATAAGGAGAGTTTTAAAGATGCTTGGTCCAGAATTTTTACTTCTTATCGTAAAGTTGAACCTCAAATGACTCTAAGTTTGCTCCTTAGTAATTTTTATTTTGGTCTTATGATTCGCTATAGATATGCCTTGGATGCTGTAGTGGGGGAGATTTCCTTCATTGCAATGGGGATCAAGCTTTTAATGCCATAAAGAAGTTGGTTGCATCACATGATTCAGCTAATAACTTTGATTCAGCCCTTATTAGCATTTATAATAGATTAAACACTCTTGAGACAAGTGCATCTCGCTTGAATGAAAATTATAGATATGTTCGTAACCGTCTTGATCAAGTTTTAGTGAACTCTGAACCTTCATTATGGGATCCTACTATTAAAATTGTTATCGGTGACCAAACTCTTCATGCCAATTGTGATATTATGTCCGAATTTTGCTTAATGCCTAAGAGTATTCATGAATCTTTGAAACTTTGGGGATTCGTTGAAGGGGAGAAGGAATAACTCTTATTGATAACTCTGTTATAATTCCTAAAGGAATAGCTGCGGGTGTGCATACAACCATTCTTGGAGAACAATATCCATTGATTATCTTGTTATTGAATGTGCGGGAACAGGACAAATCACACTCGGAAGATGCTGAAACTATTGGGAGCCGTCATAGATATGGGAGAAGGCACCCTAAAATTCACCTCTACACCCGGCGGTAGACATATATTCCCTAAATCAAAGAGTAAGAAAAAGAACAAGAAAGGTAAGGGTAAAGCCCAAGGTAATGTTGATGCTTCATCTCTCGATAACACTTGATATACACTTTGCGCCTAGCTGAAAGCGTTAAAGCGCTTATGGGAACAACCCATGTTTTTACTACAGTACTTTTATTTTATATTTGAGTCTTGGAAGTTGTTTACTACTGTAGCAACCTCTCCTTATCTTAGTTTTGTGCATTGTTGTGCCAAGTAAAGTCTTTGATAGTAAGGTTCATACTAGATTTGGATTCTGCGCAGAAACAGATTTCTTTGCTGTCACGAATCTGGGCTTAATTCTCTGTAGGTAACTCAGAAAATTATGCCAATTTACGTGAGTGATCCTCAGATATGTACGCAACTTTCATTCAATTTGGGAATTTTCATTTAAGCAAGTCTGGTTCCACTTTAAAATTTGTCTTTACGAACTGTTCTGTTTTGACAGATTCTGCCTTTTATTTCGCATTGCCTCTTTTGCTATGTTGGATGAATTTATTTGATCCATTAATGTCCAGTAGCTTTGTGCAATGTCCAGAAGTGTTAAGAATGATTATGTCACCTCTGAACATGTAAATTTTTATTGTGCACTAACCCTCTAATGAGTTGTTTCGAGTTTGGTGTGGAGGAAGTTTTCAAGGATCAAGAGAGGGAAATGATGCAATATGATCAAGGAGAGTGAAAGCTCTAGCTTGGGGATGCCCGGTGGTTCACCCCTGCATATTTTAAGAAGACTCAAGCGTCTAAGCTTGGGGATGCCTAAGGCATCCCCTTCTTCATCGACAACATTATCAGGTTCCTCCCCTGAAACTATATTTTTATTCCATCACATCTTATGTGCTTTACTTGGAGCGTCGGTTTGTTTTTTGTTTTGTTTTTGTTTGAATAAAATGGATCCTAGCATTCATTGTGCGGGAGAGAGACACGCTCCGCTGTTGCATATGGACAAATATGTCCTTAGGCTTTACTCATAGTATTCATGGCGAAGGTTGAATCTTCTTCGTTAAATTGTTATATGGTTGGAATCGGAAATGCTACATGTAGTAATTCTAAAATGTCTTGAATAATTTGATACTTGGCAATTGTTGTGCTCATGTTTAAGCTCTTGCATCATATACTTTGCACCTATTAATGAAGAAATACATAGAGCTTGCTAAAATTTGGTTTGCATATTTGGTCTCTCTAAAGTCTAGATAATTTCTAGTATTGAGTTTTGAACAACAAGGAAGACGGTGTAGAGTCTTATAATGTTTACAATATGTCTTTTATGTGAGTTTTGCTGCACCGGTTCATCCTTGTGTTTGTTTCAAATAACCTTGCTAGCCTAAACCTTGTATCGAGAGGGAATACTCCTCATGCATCCAAAATCCTTGAGCCAACCACTATGCCATTTGTGTCCACCATACCTACCTACTACATGGTATTTCTCCGCCATTCCAAAGTAAATTGCTTGAGTGCTACCTTTAAAATTTCCATTCTTTACCTTTGCAATATATAGCTCATGAGACAAAATAGCCTTAAAAACTATTGTGGTATTGAATATGTACTTATGCACTTTATCTCTTATTAAGTTGCTTGTTGTGCGATAACCATGCTCCTGGGGACGCCATCAACTCTCTTTGTTGAATATCATGTGAGTTGCTATGCATGTTCGTCTTGTCTGAAGTAAGGGAGATTTACCACTCATTAAATGGTTAGAGCATGCATAATGTTAGAGAAGAACATTGGGCCGCTAACTAAAGCCATGAATCATGGTTGAAGTTTCATTTTGGACATATATCCTCAATCTCATATGAGAACATTAATTGTTGCTACATGCTTATGAATTAAAGAGGAGTCCATTATCTGTTGTCTATGTTGTCGGTATGGATGTCTAAGTTGAGAATAATCAAAAGCGAGAAATCCAAATGCGAGCTTTCTCCTTAGACCTTTGTACATGCGGCATAGAGGTACCCCTTTGACACTTGGTTAAAACATGTGTATTGCGATGATAATCCTGGTAATCCGAGCTAATTGGGACAAGGTGCGGGCACTATTAGTATACTATGCATGAGGCTTGCAACTTGTAAGATATAATTTACATGATACATATGCTTTATTACTACCGTTGACAAAATTGTTTCATGTTTTCAAAATAAAAGCTCTAGCACAAATATAGCAATCGATGCTTTCCTCTTTGAAGGACCTTTCTTTTACTTTTATGTTGAGTCAGTTCACCTATTTCTCTCCATCTCAAGAAGCAAACACTTGTGTGAACTGTGCATTGATTCCTACATACTTGCATATTGCACTTGTTATATTACTTTACATTGACACTATCCATGAGATATACATGTTATAAGTTGAAAGCAACCGCTGAAACTTAATCTTCCTTTGTGTTGCTTCAATACCTTTACTTTGATTTATTGCTTTATGAGTTAACTCTTATGCAAGACTTATTGATGCTTGTCTTGAAAGTACTATTCATGAAAAGTCTTTGCTTTGTGATTCATTTGTTTACTCATGTCATTACCATTGTTTTGATCGCTGCATTCATTACATATGCTTACAATAGTATGATCAAGGTTACGATGGCATGTCACTCCAGAAATTATCTTTGTTATCGTTTACCTGCTCTGGGGCGAACTAAGGGGATGCTGATACGTCTCCGACGTATCGATAATTTCTTATGTTCCATGCCACATTATTGATGATATCTACATGTTTTATGTATACTTTATGTCATATTTATGCATTTTCCGGCACTAACCTATTAACGAGATGCCGAAGAGCCATTCTGTTTTGCTGTTTTTGGTTTCAGAAATCCTACAAAGGAAATATTCTCGGGTGGACGAAATCAACGCCCAGGGTCCTATTTTGCCACGAAGCTTCTAGAAGACCGAAGGGGAGACGAAGTGGGGCCACGGGGCGCCGCCACACTAGGGCGGCGCGGCCCAATGGGGGCCCGCGCGGCCCTAGCGTGTGGGGCCCCGTGACTCTCCCGACTCCGCCCTTCCGCCTACTTAAAGCCTCCGTCGCGAAACCCCGTACGAGAGCCACGATACGGAAAACCTTCCCGAGACGCCGCCGCCACCAATCCCATCTCGGGATTTCGGAGATCTCCTCCGGCACCCTGCCGGAGAGGGGAATCATCTCCCGGAGGACTCTTCACCGCCATGGTCGCCTCCGGAGTGATGAGTGAGTAGTTCACCCTGGACTATGGGTCCATAGCGTAGCTAGATGGTCGTCTTCTCCTTATGTGCTTCATTGTTGGATCTTGTGAGCTGCCTAACATGATCAAGATCATCTATCTGTAATGCTATATGTTGTGTTTGTCGGGATCAGATGGATAGAGAATACTATGTTATGTTGATTATCAATCTATTACCTATGTGTTGTTTATGATCTTGCATGCTCTCCGTTATTAGTAGAGGCTCGGCCAAGTTTTTACTCTTAACTCCAAGAGGGAGTATTTATGCTCGATAGTGGGTTCATGCCTCCATTAAATCTGGGACAGTGACAGAATGTTCTAAGGTTGTGGATGTCTGTTGCCACTAGGGATAAAACATTGATGCTATGTCCGGATGTAGTTATTGATTACATTACGCACCATACTTAATGCAATTGTCTGTTGTTTGCAACTTAATACTGGAAGGGGTTCGATGATACACTGAAGGTGGACTTTTAGGCATAGATGCATCTTTGGATAGCGGTCTATGTACTTTGTCGTAATGCCCAATTAAATCTCACTATACTTATCATATCATGTATGTGCATTGTCATGCTCTCTCTATTTGTCAATTGCCCAGTGTAATTTGTTCACCCAACATGCTATTTATTTTATGGGAGAGACACCTCTAGTAAACTGTGGACCCCGGTCCTATTCTTTTACATTGAATACAATCTCTGCTACTTGTTTTACTGTTCTTCGCAAACAATCATCATCCACTATACATCTAATCCTTTGTTACAGCAAGCCGGTGAGATTGACAACCTCACTTTTTCGTTGGGGCAAAGTACTTTGAGTGTTGTAGGTTCCACGTTGGCGCTGGAATCCCTGGTGTTGCGCCGCATCCCGCCATCAACCTTCAACGTGCTTCTGGCTCCTACTGGTTCGATAAACCTTGGTTTCTTACTGAGG
Organism: Lolium multiflorum; assembly: GCA_030979885.1. Lineage (NCBI taxonomy): Eukaryota > Viridiplantae > Streptophyta > Magnoliopsida > Poales > Poaceae > Lolium > Lolium multiflorum. Next base: position 264,185,212 of record CM061749.1, read on the forward strand.
GAAAACTTGTTGTTGTGCATCATACCTTCCTCTTGGGGTTCCCAACGAACGTGTGAGTTACACGCCATCAAGCATATTTTCTGGCGCCGTTGCCGGGGAGAAAAGTTACACCACAAAGATTTCTATCTCCCACGTCAACTGCACGCCAGCAGTGCCTTCCAACATTCACATACCATGGAGGAGTGTCTATTTGCAAAATTAAGTTGCTTACTGATAGATCAGGGCAAAGCATGTGAAGAGAATTATTAATGCAAGTTAATTAATTGGGGCTGGGCACCCATTGCCGCTCTTTTTGCAAAATTATTGGATAAGCGGATATGCCACTAGTCCATTGGTGAAAGTCTGTCAGAAGTAAATGACAAGGTTGAAAGATAAACACCACATACTTCCTCATGAGATATAAAACATTGACACAAATAAGAGATAATAGCTTTTGAATTATTTAAAGGTAGCACATGAAGTAATATACTTTGGAATGGCAGAGAAATACCATGTAGTAGGTAGGTATGGTGGACACAAATGGCATATGTTTTTGGCTCAAGGATTTGGATGCACGAGAAGAATTCCCTCTCAATACAAGGCTAGGCTAGCAAGGTTGTTTGAAGCAAACTCAAGTATAAACGGTGCAGCAAGACTCACATATGAACATATTGTAAGCATTATAAGACTTTACATCGTCTCCTTGTTGTTCAAACACCTTAACCAGAAAATATCTAGACTTAGAGAGACCAATCATGCAAACCAAATTTTAACAAGCTCTATGTAGTTCTTCATTAATAGGTGCAAAGTACATGATGCAAGAGCTTAAACGTGATCTATATGAGCAACAATTGCCAAGTATCAAATTATTCAAGACATTATACCAATTACCCCATGAAGCATTTTCTGTTTCCACCAAATAGCAATTAACGAAGCGGTTTCAACCTTCGCCATGAACATTAAGAGTAAAGCTAAGAACACATGTGTTCATACGCAACAGCGGAGCGTGTCTCTCACACAAGAATGAATTTATTCAAACAAAACAAAAACAAACCGACGCTCCAAGTAAAGTACATAAGATGTGGCGAATAAAAATATAGTTTCACTACAGGTGACCCGATAAGTTGTCGATGAAGAAGGGGATGCCTTGGGCATCCCCAAGCTTAATGCTTGGGTCTTCTTGAAATATGCAGGGATGAACCACGGGCATCCCCAAGCTTAGACTTTTCACTCTTCTTGATCATAGTATATCATCCTCCTCTCTTGACCCTTGAAAACTTCCTCCACACCAAACTCAAAACAAACTCATTAGAGGGTTAGTGCATAATCAAAAATTCAAATGTTCAGAGGTTACACAATCATTCTTAACACTTCGACATTGCCCAAAGCTAATGGAAGTCAATGGAACAAAGAAATCCATCCAACATAGCAAAAGAGCAATGCGAAATAAAAGGCAGAATCTGTCAAAACAGAACAGTCCGTAAAGACGAATTTTTCTGGGGCACTTAACTTGCTCAGATGAAAAATCTCAAATTGAATGAAAGTTGCGTACATATATGAGGATCACGCACGTAAATTGGCAGATTTTCTGAGTTACCTACAGAGAACCCTGCCCAAATTCGTGACAGCAAGAAATCTGTTTCTGCGCAGTAATCTAAATCTAGTATCAACCTTGCTATCAAAGACTTTACTTGGCACAACAATGCAATAAAATAAGATAAGGAGAGGTTGCTACAGTAGTAACAACTTCAAGACACAACAAAACAGTAGCAAAATAAAGACATGGGTTATCTCCCAAGAAGTTCTTTCTTTATAGCCATTAAGATGGGCTCAGCAACTTTAATGATGCTCTAGCAAGAAATAAGAGTTGAAGCAAAAGAGCATCAAACAAATTCAAAACACATTTAAGTCTAACCCACTTCCTATGAAAAGGAATCTTGTAAATAAACAAATTCATGAAGCATAATGCAACAAGCATAGGAAGATAAAACCAGTGTAACTTCAAAAATTTCAGCATATAGAGGGTGTTTTAGTAACATGAAAATTTCTACAACCATATTTTCCTCTCTCATAATAACTTTCAGTGGCATCATGAACAAACTCAACAATATAAGTATCACATAAAGCATTCTTATTCACATGCATAAAAGTATCATTACTATCCATATAAGCATAATCAATTTTATTAGTTGTAGTGGGAGCAAATTCAACAAAGTAGCTATCATTATTATTCTCATCAAGTGTAGGAGGCATAGTATAATTATAATAAAATTTACTCTCCATATTAGGCGGCACCAAAAGACCACTATCATTGTAATCATCATAAATAGGAGTCAAAGTATCATCAAAGTAAATTTTCTCCTCAATGCTTGGGGGACTAAAAATGTCATGCTCATCAAAACCAGCTTCCCCAAGCTTAGAATTTTCCATATCATTAGCAACAATGGTTTTCAAAGCGTTCATACTAATATCATTGCTACTAGCATGCAAATAAGATTCCATAGGTTTTTTAATTTTCGCATCAAACCATCCATGTCTTAATTCAGGAAATAGATTAAAAAGCTCACAATTGTTTTCCATTATGCCTTACTAGTGTAAAACAAGAAACAAAAAGATGCAATTGCAGGATCTAAAGGAAATAGCTTCGAGCACTTACAACGGCAACATAAAATAACTTAGTTACCAGGACCAGTGTGAGTGCCTTTTACCTTTCCCTCCCCGACATCGCCAGGAAAAGTGCTTGATGTCTACGCACGCTTCTATTCCAATAGGCAGTGTTGGGCCTCCAAGAGCGGAGGTTTGTAGAACAGCAACAAGTTTCCTTAAGTGGATCACCCAAGGTTTATCGAACTCGGGGAGGAAGAGGTCAAAGATATCCCTCTCAAGCAACCCTGCAATCACGATACAAGAAGTCTCTTGTGTCCCCAACACACCTAATACACTTGTCAGATGTATAGGTGCACTAGTTCGGCGAAGAGATAGTGAAATACAAGTGGTATAGATGATGGTAATATTGCAGGAAGTAAAGATGCAGTAAAACAGTAAACAAGCGGTGCCAGAAAATAGCTTGCTGGCGTGGGAAGCAATTCTCTGTGGTGTAACTTATTCGGAAACAAGGCCTAGGGATCATACTTTCACTAGTGGACACTCTCAACATTGATCACATAACTGAATAAACAAATACTACTTTCTCTACACTCTCTTGTTGGATGACAAACACCATTCATTGCGTAGGGCTACAAGAGCACCTCAATGCGGGTTAACAAGCTCCACAACATTCGATGTTCATATTTAAATAACCTTAGAGTGCATAATAGATCATTGCAATTATACGAGAACTAACATAGCGCACACACTGTCACCATTACACTATGAAAGGGGGAATAGATCACATCAATACTATCATAGTAATAGTCAACTCCATAATCTACAAGAGATCACAATCATAGCTTATACCAAGTACTACATGATGGACACACTGTCACCATTACATCATGAAGGAGGAATGAACTACTTTAATAACATCACTAGAGTAGCACATAGATGATATTCAACTAGATCACAAAGCTCATGATCACATAAAGATCACATGGGAGAGAGATGAACCACATAGCTACGGTACAGCCCTTAGCCTCGAGGAGAACTACTCCCTCCTCATCATGGGAGGCAGCGACGGTGAAGATGGTGGTGGTGTCGATGGAGATGCCTTCGGGCACTTCCCATCCGGCGGCGTGCCGGAACAGGCTCTGTCCCAGATCTTGGCCCCGCGATGGCGGCGGCTCTGGAAGGTTTCTCGTACCGTGGCTTATTCTTCTAGGGTTTTCGCGACGGAGTCCTTAAGTAGGCGGAAGGGCAGCCTCGGAGGGGCCCTGGTGGGACCACACACTAGGGGGCGCGCCCCACCCCTTGGCCGCGCCGCCCTGGCGTGTGGGGCCCCCTGGCTCCCCTTTGGTCTCTCTCCGGTGTTGGAAGCTTCGTGGAAAAATAAGATACTGGGCTTTGATTTCGTCCAATTAGAATATTTCCTTACTAGGATTTAAAAACCAAAACAGGACTGGCACGGCATCTTGTCAATAGGTTAGTTAGGAAAATGCATAATAATGACATAAAGTGTGTATAAAACATGTGTGTATCATCATAAAAGTAGCATGGAACATAAGAAATTATAGATATGTTTGAGACGTATCAGGTATCCAGGGTTTTCCCGAGAAGATGTATAAATAGGCGGAGGATTTAGGTCGGTGGGGTGCCTGGGGGGCCCACAACACCCCTAGGCGCTGGACACACCCAAGCCGCGCCATGGGGTGATCGGCATACTGTGGCGCCTCTTCGACCCCCCTCTGGACTTCGTATTCATTTTGGTAAAATATTGGCTTCTGCTTTTGTTTCGTCCAATTCTGATAATATTTCCTGTACAATTTTTTGAAATACAAAAACAACAGAAAACATGGAACTTTTGTCACCTAACATGCTATTTATCTTTATGGAGAGACACCTCTAGTGAACTGTGGACCCCGGTCCGTTTCCTTTACACTGATAAATTCATCCAGTGCAATCATGTTATGTTTACTTTCTGCAAACATCTCTTTCCACTCGATATGTTTAATCATTTATGTTCAGCAAACCGGTGAAACTGACAACCTCACTGCAAGTTGGGGCAAAGTAATTTGGTTGTGTTGTGTGCAGGTTCCACGTTGTTCTTTGCGCCCTACCACTAGTCATCTAGCAACACCTTCAGAAGTCACGCCTTTCTCATACTGGCCGATTAAACCTTGGTTTCTTAGTGAGGGAAAACTTGTTGATGTGCTAATCACACCTTCCTCTTGGGGTTTCCCAACCGCTTCCACAACAACGCTCAGCAAGATTGTCTGGCGCTATCACCAGAGTACCATCACTCGTGCTTACCAGATTGCACACATGCATGGCCTCTAAATGGATAGTTTAGTGGGAAAACCTCAAACGGAGGCCGAGCTACACATAGCTCTTTATTTGCAAACACTTAGAATTCATGTTTCAAAGTTTTAAAAAATTTGAAACAAAATTCTAGAGATAGTCAATGATGGATGCTACAATGTTGTGAAATCTCAATACAAACTGCTTCATATTCTAGGCTACACAAAAATGACAAATTAATTATGAAAATTTATAGTGAATAGTGCACATTTGAATACTATAAAATTTCTCGGATTTTGTCATTTTCGTGTAGCCTACAATACATATCAGTTTATATTGAGATTTCACAACATTGTAGCATTCATCATTGGTTGCCCCTAGATTTTTCGCATCTGATTTTTTTGAACTTTGAAATACCAATTTTGAGTGTTCAAAAATAAAGAGCTACATGTAGCTCGGCCTCCAAAACACCGCACTCTAGTTTAGTGCCAATACCATTTTTAAACCTACTTTAATGGTGAGATGAATTGAGTTTTTTTCTTTACACATGTCATTTGCAACGTCATTCGGAAATTTCTCAGCGGCAAGTAAGTACAACTGTTTGAGGCCATTGTACATACAGAGAACAAATTCCTTAATTGTTCAGCATTTATATGTTATGTATAATCATCTCTACAGGCTCAACATAATTAAGCAGACTTCGCCAAGGTCCCTATTTTTATATGAATATCATGAAGGCACTTATGAAAAGAGCCATATACACTATTAGTTCCACAACTTGTATGAGATGTGCAAATTAATCTCACTTCTTCCAAAATGGGATATCTTAGTCCTACAACTTGCCATGCAAAACTGGTCTAACTGATTCCAGAAGCTAACACGTGGCAATGTCTTGTTTGCAAAAACGTCCTTACATATTTTTTTTCTAGCAGATGTGACCTTATAGCCGCCCTACTATGTGGGTCCTACCTGTCAGAAGAGAAAATTAATATTTATGCCGTAGTGGTGGTTTGATCAGGAAACCTACGGATCCAAGACGCCTCGCTAACACTATGGTGGACAAATTGTCTGAGTAATACACTTAGATGCGTCTCTGGGTAAACGTCCAAGGCTGCTAGCTAGGTTTGAATAGGGCTTAGTTGTATAGTTTGTATAGTTCTAGGTATTAGTTCGGGTCAGTTAACTTAGCTAGCCTAAGTCCTTATAAACCCATGCATACGGCATGTTAAACAATATGGCAGGAACCGTATTTGGCCTCGTACGGGTTTCGTGTTTATATATCCAACGTGGGCAGCGTGTCGTACATGGTTTGTATCCAATACACATCTGTATTGTATACATAAAAGGATAGAGGGAGAGTTCTATTACATTGTCTAACAGCCTCCCTTAATCTAAACATGTGGACAAGTTGAGATTACGCTTGAACTCATCTAGCTTCTTTATTGGAAGTACCTTTGTAAAACCATCTGCAACTTGATCACCACTGGAGACAAACCAAATGGCTAGTTGGTTATTTGCAACTCGTTCTCTGACAACGTGGAAATCAATCTCAATTTGTTTAGTACGAGCATGAAAGGTTATTTGCAACTTATTCTCTGACAAAGTGGAAATCAATCTCAATGTGTTTAGTACGAGCATGAAACAAAGGATTAGCAGACAAATAGGTAGCACCCAAATTGTCACACCAAAGACTTGAATTTTCCTTCAATTTTACTACAAGTTCTGTAAGCAAGGCCTAAACCCAAATCAACTAAGATGTGACATTTGCAACTGCCCTTGTACTCAGCTTCACTGCTAGAACGAGACACTGTAGCATGTTTCCTGGCACTCCAGGAGAACAAGTTTGGTCCAATAAATATAGCAAAACCACATGCAGAGCATTTACCATCAAGACAATCTTTCCAATCTGCATCTAAGAATGCACTGAGGAATGTAGAAGAAGATTGGATAATGGAGATTCCGCTTCAATGTGTCCTTGACATATCTGAGAATTCGCTTAGCATCTGTCCAGTGCTTCGTAGTTGGAGCATGAAGGTACTAACAAACCTTGTTCACTGAGAAAGACAAATTTGGCCGAGTCAGATTCAGATACTGTAAAGCTCCAACTATGCTTCGAAACTGAGTGCCATCTTCAACCCCAAGATGTGTACCAGCTGATAGAGACAATTTTTAGGGGTGTAGGGGTCGCTTGCATTTGCGCATGCGAGCCTTATCAAGTATATTTGTAGCATATTTCTCCTGTGTCAGAAGTACACCACTGTGTATCTTCTTCACCTCAATAGTGTAAGTCACCAAAGTCCTTGATAACAAAATTCTTGTTCAAGTCACGTACTAGAGCATTAATGGCATGATCTGAAGAGCTTGTAACTATGATATCATCCCATATACTAGAACGAACATAATGGCATCTGACTTGTGAAATAGGAATAATGAAGTGTCAGCCTTTGACGATGTAAAACCAAGGTCACGTAATTTTGAACTAAGCCTAGAAAACCAAGCTTTAGGTGCTTGCTTCAAACCATATAATGCTTTATCAAGTCTGCAAATATGATGTGGAGCATGAGGATGTTCAAAACCCGGGGTTGTTTCATATAGACCTCCTCTTCCATAACACCATGAAGAAACACGTTCTTGACATCTAGCTGTCGTAGGCTCCAACCACGAGAAACAGATAGAGCCAAAATGGTCCTAATGGTAGCAACTTTAACAAGTGGACTAAAAGTATCCTTATAATCAATGTCATACCTTTGCTTGAAACCTTTTGCAACTAGTCTATATTTGTATCTGCCAATAGAACCATCTACTCTTTTCTTAACACGGTGTACCCATTTGCAGTCAATAATATTCTTGTTGCTACTTGGGGGAACAAGATGCCAAGTCTTGTTCTAAATCAATGCACCGTATTCTTCCTTCATTACTTCATACCATTTGGAGTCATTTAAGGCCTCTGTAAGTGTAAGAGGTTCACCTGTCGGGGAGAGTATACCATAGCAAATAGTCCCATCATTATATTTCTTGGGGTGACGTAAACCTTTCTGAAGACTAGTGCGAACACCAGAAGGTGGTACAACGGGTTGAAACACAGGAGAAGGCGATGCTGAGTTTTCTGAATTTTTTGGAGTTCCAGCAGAATGCCCCCCATCAGCGCCCTCCGCAGAGGATCTATGCGCATCAGCCAACCGGGAGACAGCAGACTGGTCCGACGCTAGTGACGGGCCTCCAGGTGACGAGGTAGGACTGCCCGGGAGCATGTGGTGGCCACGCGCCCCGAGGGGACCACACAGCGGGGGCACAGTAGGAGCGCCACGCGGCGATGCAGCATGGGGCGAGGCGGGCGTCGCGCGCGCCGAGGAAGGGGACTCGGGATTCTCCTACACGTGATCCACCTCGGGATGAGCGGAGGCAGAGGAATGTTCCTCAGGACCCTGATGAGTGCAAGAACACAAATCAGTTGTAGCTAGTTTCGAAATAAGAGTATCGAACCATGAGGAGCTACTAGTAGTGATCTTAATGCCCCTTGCTACTTTCTACTAAAGATTACTTAATAATTGTTTTCTAATCTCAAAATGATTAAAGGGGGTGTTGTCAATGGTTGCAGGAAAAGTAAATAAAGCCGTATAAAAGTTATAATAAGGGTTGGAACTTTATAAGACAAAGTGTTCTCAGATATTATTGGATCCACCTCTGGCACTAGAACTCATGTTAATTAAGATAAAATATGCTTTCAAGCATGTTGTGTGTGGGATATCTACGTAATAAGATGCGCCTAGAAAACCATCGGTCATCGCATCTCTAAATAACCACAACATCTAGCCTTCTGCAGCCACATATTGACTAGTGCTATTAAGGGGTGTACCCCATGGTCGTCGATATGAGCTTAGGGAATCCCTCTTATCCCCTTATTCATGTCTCAAAGCGCCGATATGGTAATGTCACTTCTCGCCGTTCGCTTTACCAAACTTCAAAGAGTAGTTCCCTCTCAAGACCAATAGGCTATATTACATGGTGCACAACATGTAATAACAAGAGAGAAAACTAACACACATTAATACTTAAAACCATAGATCATCTTAGATTCATCTTATATTCATGCTAGGGTTTCTCCATCTCCCCAAGAACTAATAAGACTACTCACACATGTAGACAATCAAGAACATCATCATAATCTTGCGGAATGAATTAAAGGATTGGGACGAATTCGAATACAAATCCACAATAGCAATCAAGATTACAACTACGGTTGGAGGATGATGTTGATGGAGGTGCAGCGGTTGATGATGATGAAGGGGATGATGGCATGTCCTCCGAGGATCCACGTAGCAGCCCGGATATTGTCTTCTCCAAAGTTCCCTCTTGAAATATGATCTGGGGCGGTGTTTCTCGGTTTCGCGGAGCTGTGTGTGTCTGATTTCTCATCCGTCTGTGGGAGGTGAAAGTATTTTACGAGGCGGTGCTCCTGGAGGGGGGTACGGGCGGACGGTACGGGTGGGCCTTGCCCGTACTGATGCCCGTTAAAGCCCCTGGAAGCTATCCTCGTGTTTTCCTTTCGCCCAAAGTGCAAAAATGATTTTTATCTCGTCAAAATGCCAGAAAATGACAGATTTCATTATTGACTTATTATTTTAGGATCCCGTGTAGACAAGCATAAAAGGTCGGGGTAGCACAGTGAAATACAAAAATCCTACCACTACTTGATGATAACTTCATAAAATAGTAATGCAAAAACATGCTAAAAATGCACTCATCATCTCGATGAGGGCGGATTGCAGATGTTGGACCCTGGACTTCGATGAGGTAGACACATGGGTGTTGATGGCAGCCCAGGCCTCAGTAGATGTCTCTAGGCCGATGACATGGGCCAAGACATCAGGGGACAACGCGTTCAGGAGCCAACGAAGGAATTGCTGATCACGACCGGGCTATCCGCGAGGCATACTCATGGTTCTGAATTTTCACCTTCTTTTTGTTGATGTATTCAGTCTCGATCAACTTTTCAGGGGCCTTGTCTTCTCCTTCAACCAGCTCGAGTACACAAGCACCGCGAAGTGCAGGAACGACGAGTGCCTTCCACACCAAGGTGTTCTCCCGTGTGAGGAGATGCGTTGGAGGACCTCCAAGCGTATCAGCGAGGGTGGTCGCAAACGAGGACGAGGACATCTCAGCGGCGGCAGAGGGATGTCTAGGGTTTTAGGAGTATTGGTTTTTGCAGATCTGTTTGGCGGCAGCGGCTGGTGTTTGTGGGCTTGAGTTTGTAAGGTTTTTGGGTCGTAGTCGTGGTGGATCTCAGTGGTGGCGGCGGTGATGATGGCTACAATTAACACCAAAAGGATCTTGATATGTTGGGACTACAAGTCCAGAGTGTTGTATGAAGGGAGTATCTTTTCGCACAAGGGTGACTCGAGGGTTTATATCGAACTCTCGGCGAACTGGATGGAAAAGTGTTCTCTTGTATCTTCTACAAGCAATCATGAAAGTAAAATAAATGCCTTGTGTTCCCAACTCCACTGTGTGGTTGACAAGCACAATGTTTCGCGTAAGTAAATAACACAAGTAGTAATAAAACAAGTTGAAACTAAACTAGATAAAATAACTAAGTAAAAAACTGTAAAGAGATTAATTGGTTTTGGTGTTTTGGATGCAAATAAGAAAAGTAAATATTTTTTATTTTTGGAGTAAAATAGTGCAGCAAATATAAAACAATGTAAAAGCAATATAAAGGTGTTTCTTATGATAAAAAAGTGGACTGGGGTTCATGGGTTCATTTGACTATTCTCTCGTAAAGTTGTGGTGGATAAAAAGCAATTCATCAATGAGATGTGAAGGTACAAATAATATTATATGTAAGATCATAATTAATATGGGCATCGTGTCCTAACATAGTGTTATCACCAGAATTTAACCAAGTCTGGAGATGGGTCGTGATTAAATGGGCTTAGAGGATATGCACGGAAAATATTCCCGAACCGGCCTTGTACAAGAAGTTTGGGCAAGATTGCCCGTGTATCTGTAAATTATAGTAGGATACGTGTTGGTTTAGAATTAAAGAGATAGAGTTTAGCTCGTACACGGTTGGGTTTATTCCCAAGTTAGAAAGTCTACGGACTATAAATATGTATCTAGGGTTATTGAGAAAAGGAGGACGATCACGTTCACAACAAATCAATCTAGGCGCATCGCCACCCCTTGTTTCGAGGGTTTCTCCCGGGTAAGCAACATGCTGCCTAGATCGCATCTTGCGATCTAGGAAGTATCAGTTTATTCGTTATTGGTGTTGTTCGTGCTGAGGCCTTTTTGATGGCGAGAAACACCCTTATCTTAGGTGTTTTGGGGCTGACGTCGATGCTTTCACGATGTACTTATTTAGCTACGTTGCCCCTCGATATCTAGCTGCCCTTACACCTATTTTAGGTGTAAGGGCAGCATCTTGCTTGATCTTTATTTAGTAGATCTAATCCGTTATAGTTACTCCTTGTTCTTCAAGGATTGGTTTGATATCGTATGGTTAGGCCTTATAAACGGGTTGAACGATCCGGTAGTGCGTAAGGTGTGGTTTATTAAGCTCTAGAGGGATTGTTCCGGGGATCAACTTCACGTTGGTTTTTAGGCCTCTTTAGGGCTAGTTTTCCATTATCTTACGTATCTGTAGGCTCAACTACGCATAGGATGTCCCGATTATACGGTGAAAACCCTAGACTATCGTAGATTAGTTTAGCTTGATATTGATAAAGCATGATCCCCATGTCCTTATAAATCTAACATGAACCATAGGGCAATCGGCTCTTTGAGCCGATCCATAGAATTTTAAGAGCCGATTGGGGCTCGTATTTAATGTTTACGTGTTTGCCATGCGGGAAACTAGTCGAGCAATCCATCACCTTCGACCAGGTATAGGTCAGGTGGCACGCCCTCGTAAGCACCAGGACGTGTGCCAGAAGGCATTGCGGGCCGTCGCCCGAGGGACCGGGGTCACCGCAATCACAGGGCCTCCGGCTCTATGGTGTTGCCCGTCGATACTCGCCGGTGGGTTTTGTGCCAACACATTAGCGCCGGTGGGACACTCTACGGCAACCACTACGTCGACATCTGCAGCAACCATGTCAAAAGCCGCGGATGAGGTGGTGGGCGAACCAGTCACGTACGCAGATGTGCGGAGGAACACAAGAAGAGTACGATGAGATGAAAGCCATCTTGAAGCCGATCTCATCGGCTCTTTCATGAAGACCCGTTCACATGGCATCGAGATGGAAAGGGTTTTCCCCTGATGCTCTCGATGAAGTAGACCTGTCTACCTCTTCGGAGGAACACACCAGAGCTCTACGCCAGGAAATCAATTACATGGTGGCTCATTCTCTACACCGCCATTCTGAGAGTCTGGTGAACGCTTTCGAGCGCGTTGCGGTCCGAGTGGTGCAAGATATCATGAAGCATCGGTACTCTCCGTCCGGACCTGCCCTGGGAACTCACAGGGAGAAATACCGCTCCAGATTAGACCGCCGCTGCCATTCGCTCTTGCGGCGCCAGAGCCGCGCCGGCGTACGTTGTCTATAAGGTTGGAGGCGATCCTAACGATTGCCAATTCCTATATGAGCCGCCCAAGGAGATCCCACATGGATACGTGTGCACATACGTACCGGACGCAACGCCTTGGCGCGCACAAACCGATCGCACCAACGGGGATTTAGGAGTAGATGCGACAAACAAGCATGGCTGGCTAAATACGCTACTGGAACGAGTCATGAAGGCTCGGTCCCTACAGCTAATACCATGGAGCAGATCAGCACTATCTTGAGAGACCAGTTCGGCATCTGCCGAAGAGGAAAGCAATCGGCTATTCCAAGCCGTACCGCGACGAGTACGATCTGATCCCGCCGCCCAAATATCGGCTCCTGAATTCTCAAAATTCAATGGAGCAGAAGGATCTAGCTCAATAGAGCACGTAAGCCGATATTTGGCACAGGCGGGCATGATTTCAGTGTCAGACCCGTTGCGTGTGAGGTTTTCGCACAATCTCTTACGGGATCAGCCTTTGGGTGGTACACCTCGTTGCCACAAACTCGGTCAGCACATGAAATAGACGGAAGACGATTTCATGTGCAATATCACTCAGAAGCTACAAGTGGCATTGCCGATCTAGCGCAGGTGCGGCAGACGGGGAGAAACGGTGTGCGAATACATCAACATTTCAGGACGCATCGAACCGATGTTATTCGGTTCGTTTGTCGAGAAGAAGCGATCGAGCTGGCAGCATTGGGCCTCGCAACGCCGATCAAGGATCTGACTTCCCAAGCTGAGTACAGTTCATTGTCGCACATGGTGCAGAAACTCACATTGTATGAGCAGCGACACCCTGAATTGTACCAAGACAAGTTCAAACGTCCGGTAGGCCTGGTCGAGATGGAAGAAGCTGAAGATCCTGCACCAGACCTGGAGGTTCTTTGTAGCTGAATGGGCTCGGGGGCAAACCCCGTCTGCAAATGGGTAAAACCTCAAGGGCTTGCAAGAGGGTTTGACTTCGATGTGAGCAAGGCTGAGCAGATTTTCGATCTTTTGCTTAAGGAAAAACAGCAGAAGTTACCCGAAGGCCATAAAATCCCTACCACAGGAAATGAACGGGAGGCCGTATTGCAAATGGCATCACTCGTTCACCCATACCTGTGTGCAAGGTGTTTCGTCGGCAGATCCAAATGGCGATAGAACAAGGCCGATTGCTCTTCGGGCAGTTTGCCATGAAAGTGGACACACATCCATTCCCTGGAGTCAACATGGTGGAACCTAACCACTCCGCGAGGCGTCGAGTGGATTTCTCGTTCGATGTCAACATGGCAGGGCCTGTGCGCCACCATGGCAAGGATAAAGAGGAAGCAGTCACTCCCGCAGCAAGGAAAAGGAGGAGGCCGATCCACGCGACCGGCCCCAATATGGTGACAAGCGGTACCTCACCAAGGAACAAGTGAGAAGCGTGCGATACCAAAAACCACTCTCACGCATCTCCTCAACAAATATGAATGTCAGTATGACCGACGTCGGCAGTACGACAGAAACGACGAGAGACACAATCGGTCCGATGAAGACAAAGGAAGGTACCGTCGGCGTGACAGAGACGACGAAGGACGCGACACCGCGCTAAGGAGAGGTCAAGGGAGCAGGAGGACATGGATAGGCACAGGACTGTCCCTTCTTTAAACTCTGTTGGGATTCAGGGATGAGCCGGTTGCCTACTGACAAGCGCCCCGAGAGTGTAGACGCCGGAAGAAAGATGCGGGGAGAAGTTTCAGTTTTCAAGCGTCTAGGGCCTCTCCCATCACGGAACAAACGAGCTGAGTCATCTCAAGATGAAGACTTTGAGGAGTCAGAAGATGAAGAAGAGGATAGGTACCACCGGCCAGGTGGTGCCCCGATGGACTCAGCCACTCCCAAAAGCGTAGGGTTCAGCGGCTACGTAGCTTGGAGCAAGCCGAAGCACGATACTTGCACACGTTGAGGAAAGCGCGGCCCGATCTGGCCGTGAAAATTCAGCAGACTTTGGATGAAGAGAGTCGTCCCCAAAGAAGGTTTGGCGGCCCAAGCAAGAAAAAGCCGATGTGAGTACATCGGCTGGCACAAACATGGTGTTCTTCCTTCCATCAGAGTTTCGTGCCCCAGGAATTGAAGAAGTGCCGATAGCACAATTTGACTGCGGTCGGCCGATCATCTTTGAAAAGCCACGAGAGAAGGGCTACAAACACATGAAGGCCCTGTACCTAAAGGGTTATAAATGGGCAACAATCGGCAGGATGTTGGTGACACGGGAGCGGCGGTCAATATAATGCCATATTCCATGCTACGGCGTTTGGGACGCTCCAATGCCGATCCGATCAAGACCAACGTCACACTAAACGACTTCAACGGCCAAGCATCGGGGACGCAGGGTGTCCTGAACGTGATCTAACCATAGGCCGAAAGACGGTCCCAACGACATTCTTCATCGTCGACAGCAAGAGCACCTACGCTGCCCTACTAGGAAGGGATTGGATTCACGCTAAACTGCTGCATTCCATCTACAATGCACCAATGCCTGATACAGTGGGATGGAGACGACGTAGAAGTCGTACATGCAGATGACTCGATCGACGTCTCAATAGCCGGCATGAACATTTGGGACTCGGCAGACCAAGAGCCGCTCTCTGTCAGTTTGGACGGCTGTGATCGCATCGAGGTGTCAAAAAACGGGGTGAGGCTGGTCTTATCCACCGGCCTGATAGAGTAGCAAGAGCAACATCCATCGACATACGTGGCAAGGCCGATCCCTGCGATCGGCCCCAAAAAATAAAAAGCAAAGATCTTACTTCAAACATGTCACGTAGTCGTGGTAGGGAGGCTTCCTCTTGTAAGGGAGCATATACAAGTTGTAAACCTTCATCGAGCAATTCAATCGACATGGAGGCCGATTCTAGCAATCGGCCAAAATTATTCTCGCCATACGTTTTGCCTGTATTCAACGTCGATCTAACAGGCGACGGAAAGCTAGGATATGGGTTTATGTCAGCTGATGAGCTAGAAGAGATTGACATTGGTCCTGGGGATATGCCACGGCCAACATTCATCAGCAAGAGCCGATATCTTCAATCACTTGAAAGATTCGGCTCGGGGGCACCTAATATGGAGTAATGGACAATAAAATATGTAGGCCGATGCACGAAATCGGCCAGTAAATTTTTTTTTTAGAACTATAGGCCGATGCACAACCATCGAATCTGGAGTACACACTCAATAATGAAGTTTCTCAGAGTACACAGGGAGACTCTACTGAAGGAACATCTCAAGGGCATGGAGAGCATCAGCACGAACACGATCCACCTCGGCGATCTCGGCCTTATCATCTTCGTCTTTGCCTGCCAGTTGCTTGTTCAAGGCGCGGATTTCGGCGGATCGGACTTCGGTTCAGCTTTGAGGCCTTACCTCGTGAGGGAGTGGGCAATAAGAGCTTCCTTAGTTTCAATGAGCTGTTTTGTTGCCCAGACCTTCTCTTCAAGGGCCTCCAACTCTTTGCGCATGGTCGCCAGTTCAGCAGTACTGTCAGAGGTGTCAGTCTTGGCGTCCAAAGTTGCCTTTTTCTCATTAAGCCGTTGGCATTTGTCTGCGATATCGGCTTTCAACGGAAGCTGGGTGTGGCGCAGGTTGATTCTCTGACGAGCCGATGTCACTCTTGACCTGGCGAACGAGGTACACTGCCAAAGTTTCACCTGCAGCGTCACCGGGAGATGAGGCTGGATGTCTTCCAGAACGCTTTTCACCGCCTCGGAGTCTTCAACCAATGTCTCAATGGAAGAGGAGAGCAGGGCCTTGAGATGCTGGAGTTGACCATGTGTAGTGCTGGGTCCTGGCTCTTCGCCTGTTTTAGCAGTAGCCGGCTCGATGGATTCGGGGTCAAATGTCAGCAAGCTTGTCATAACCCTGACAAACAACAAGAAAAACGTTAGGAGACAACAAAGGAGTAAGGTAGAGCTAAGGGAAAGGATTGTACCTCTCCTAAGACCAGAGGAACAGCCGATGGAGAGGTGATCGGCTCTGGTGTTGCTGCTGTCGGTTTGGCCAAGCTGGCCACCTTGTCAGCTACATCTTTAGAAGTGGCTAGGTCCAGGGCAGCGGATGGCTTTGGCACCTCCTCGACTTCCCCACTGGAGGTATCATCAGTCTGCAAAGGGAATGGTTAGCCGATGAGAACAGCGATGGGTCAGCGTGAAATATAAGCCGAGGAGAGTATGGAGTTACGTTCGAAATCTCTTGGTTTGATAAAGAGGCTTGCGGTTCCTTGCGAGCTCTCTTGATGCATCGGCTCTTTGTTCGTAGACTACCCTGCCCTGCTGATGGGGGTTTGGGAAACAACAGGTTCAGGGGCTGACCTTTTCTTGGAAGCCGACGGTGGCAAGTCTGGCTGGCTCTGCGTGGTGGTTTTCCCAGAGTTGCCCAAGCTCGAGTCCCTTCGACTGGACTGTGTGTCCTCGCTGGAGTTTTCTTCAGTGGAGGTCTGTAAAAGAAGTACAAGTATGCTGCAGAAGCCTAGGAGGATGAATGAAATCAGCCAAAGCATGGGTCAACTTACGTGCAAACTTTCTTGAGCCGGAGCAGGGCTTTGGCGCTTCAGAGTCTTCCTGGCAGCTACTTTCCTCACTGATGTCCTCGCCTTGGCTGAGGCTCGGGGGGCAGCTGACCTGGAAGACACTCTGCTTTGGGAAGCCGATGTTGGTGTCATCGGCTGGCTCTGCATCACAACCTTTTTCAAAAATGGCGAGTTTTTGTAGAAGAGGACCACCGGAGCTGGTGGGAGGAATCTGAAAGGGGAGCCGTCATCATCTACAGGATCTGGACCGTCTTGTTGCTGTAAGGAGACAGAGCAAGGTTATGGAAGGAAATCATTATAAGCCACTTCAAGATAATTCGTGAGTAGTGGTACCTGTTCTGCAGGGATGTCATATTCAGCATCAAGTTGTTTCAGCAACGGTCCCAGAGCTCTCCTGACGGCATGAGTCTTCCACATTGACCACCAGGTCTCAAAACCATCGATGGATGAGGTGAAAGAGAGGTTATGAGGAATTGGGATGGCTAGAGCATCAAAGAAGGTATAACACCTCTGGCTGGTGAGGACATCGGGTAGATCAGCTCTGCTCTCTGTCAGGTGGTGTGAAAGAGTGGGGAGATACCTGTCCGAGACCAAATTGCCGGGCTGCTACGACCGGCTGATAAGACTCATAACCAGGTTTGATGATCCTGTTTGAGGTGCTCATGCCAACTGGAAGGAAGCAGGGACGGATCATGATGGAATACAATTGCCGAGTGTCAGCATCATCGGCAAAGCTATCTAACCTAAAGGAGACTGGATTTTCAAACTTTTCAGACTCCGTGTAAGGAAAGAAGAGAGGGTTGTCCAGGCCTTGGTAGAACGTCCTGAACCACTCTGATGCTCCCTTTAAGGTTAGTTTGCTGCCTGGGAGGCTATATAGCTTGGCCATAGCTAGTGCATCGGATCCGCCTCCCATTAGTATCTGGGAAGGTGCAAGTAGCTAAGGGTGGAAGGTTTGGGATCTGGTTTTGGAAGTACAGCTGAGCCCATAACTGAATAAACCACCACGGACCTCCGGTTTTGACTGTCTTTTGGGAGAACAGCTTAACAGACATTAGCTGGAGATATCTATAGACCTCTCCAAGAAACAGTTTGCCGATGCCAAGCTGAGTGCCTCTGGCAAGTTCATAGGCCAGGGAAAGATAATTCTTGGTTGGAGCAAGTGAAGGACCACAAAATATGAAGTGTTCCAACCATAAATTCAGGAAGGCCGTGTGTTCTTTTTCTGTTACGGGGCCTTTGTTTTTCATGTGGCGCCGAAGGTAAGCACCCCAGTTTGTGCACTCTGTTTTGGAAGAAAGCGTGAAAGGGACCTTCGGCAGCCTAAAGGCAGATGGGCTTGGGGATGCAATGTCTAAGCCAGTGATCATGGCCACATCTAGTAAGGTTGGTGTCATGGGGCCATGACCAAACATGAAGCAATTCAAAGCATCAGACCAAAAATAGCCGATGCTTTTCAGAAGGTTTTCGTGTTTCTCAAGGGGAGACAGTGATAAAGCTAAAGCATCGGCTATTCCTGCGGTTTGCCAGGTGGCTTGGTGAGTTTTGGAGATCCTATTGTACCAGGAAACCCAATCTTCAGGGGGATTAGGCCAGGCTCGTAAGCAGTCGGCCCAAGAAGTCAGATCTAGGTTTTGGTTCACATAGGGAATTCTATTGGCCTCACATGAAATCAAATGGGCAGGACTCTCGGTAGAACGAGGACCAAGACAGAGAGAATTTGGAAGAGAAGGATGTGGCAGTAGGATGTCTGATACCTAGAAATTAATGACGGGATGAAGCATTAATTCAGATGTTTATTGTTAATTCTAGCACTATGTTCAGACAGCGAGGAGCGGTTGAGGATTACCTTCAGGCCGGAGACCATGGCGTTGGCGTTGGATGACTCCGCCATTGGATTCGCTGCGGGTTTGAGCCTGCGAAATTGAGATCTGAGGTTCGCGTGGCCGTGAGTTAGATCTGTTCGAGCGGCGATTTGAGGATCTGAGTGTTACTCTTTTGGATAAGTCGCAGGTTACCGTTTGAATAGGCGACAGAGTTGGCTTTGTTTGCGTTTTATGGCAAAGGCCGATGCGCTGCCATCGGCTCTTGGTGTGTTGACTTGCTTTGACAATCGGCAAAATTGATAGGAAAGCAAAATCGGCTTAGAAATATTTTCTTCATTAATAAAAGGGGCTTTTTACATAGAGGAGCCGATTGCTCAAGGAAGAAAGAACAAAAGCCGATTACTACTACTACTAGTCCTATACTAGTAGACCCTAATCTAAGGGCCGTTGCTGCCCTCGTCGTCGCCGTCGTGGCTGCCGTCGGCGCTGCTGCCGGCGGGCTCCTCGTCGCTGCTGATGAAGCCGCCAGCGGGGGCTTCATCCTCCTCGTCATCATCGTCGTCGTCATCATCCGACCAGGCCCAGCCACGGAAGCGCTTGGCCGGTGGGTATTCGCGGAGGAAGTCTTCATCCTCCTCTTCCTCCTCCTCGTCGGAGGAGGAGAAGTCTCCCATGAGAGGAGGTCGTCCTCGCTCGCCGCCTCCAGCTCCCCGTCGACGAGGAACTGGAAGTCATCTTCTCCGTCGGTCAAGGACTTGTCGTCCTCGGACCAAACGGAGGAATTATGAGACTCGATGTCCCACTCCTCCGGGGCGCGGAGGTTGTACGCCGGCGGGTCCCACTCCGGCGTGGGCTCACGGAAGGGAGAAGATACGTCGGAAAGACCTGATGAGGCGAGAGGAGGAGGAGGAAGACATGGCTGCTAGAGGAAGGGGGTTTTTGCCGATGGCTAGTACGGAGCAAGAGGGTGAAGAGGCGAACTGCTCGGCGCGGTTAAATAAAGGGATATGGGGGAGAGTTAATGTTACAATTCCGAGGAAGTGGTGCCAAAGAACTGTCAAATCGTGCAGAAGAAGTTGAGAAGGCAAGGCATCATGATGAAGGATCTGCGACGGTTCTGCTCTGCCACGACGTGACCCTACGAAGAAAGAAAAAACGGAGTTTTGGAATTATCATTGCCAAAACCAGGGGGCATGTGTTATCACCAGAATTTAAAGTCCGGAGATGGGCCGTGATTAAATGGGCTTAGAGGATATGCAGGGAAAATATTCCCGAACCGGCCTTGTACAAGAAGTTTGGGCAAGATTGCCCGTGTATCTGTAAATTATAGTAGGATACGTGTCGGTTTAGAATTAAAGAGATAGAGTTTAGCTCGTACACGGTTGGGTTTATTCCCAAGTTAGAAAGTCTACGGACTATAAATATGTATCTAGGGTTATTGAGAAAGGAGGTGTTGCCTGCCAAAACTCACCGGCGAGCAGTGGTTAAGCAACACGAAGAGCCGGGAGGCTCCCAAGACCGCTTAGTGGGCCCTGGCACCTCGCGTCGTCCCGCAAGTTTCCAGCACACATCCTGGCGGTTGCAAGGGCGTGCCACCTGACCTAGACCCGATCAGGAAGGTGTTAGATTGCTTCGATTATTCTCCTGCATGGTAGACACGTAAACATTAAATACGAGCCCTATCGGCTCTCGGGTTGCCCTGTGGATCGGCTCAAAGAGCCGATCGCCCATGGTTCACGTTGGATTTGCAATGACATGGGGATCCTGCTTGATCAAAACAAAGCTAAACCAATCTACGACAGTTTAGGGTTTTCACCGCATAACCGGAACATCCTACGCGTAGTTGGGCCTAGCAGATATGAAAGATGATGAAAACTACCCCTATAAGAGGCCTAAAAACCAACATTAAGTCAATTCCCGGAACATCCCTTATAGGAACGGTAAACAACACCTAACGCACTACCGGATCGTCCAACCCCAGCATAAGGCCTAATCATGCAGATATTAAACTAATCTTTGAAGAACAAGGAGCAACTATAACAGATCGGATCTACTAGGTAACGAACAAGCAAGATGCTGCCCTTACACCCAGATAGGCGTAAGGGCAGCTAGGTGTTGAGGGACGGCATTGCTAAGCAAATATGCATAAGAAAAGCATCAATACAAGCCCCAAAACACCTAATGATAAGTAGTGCTACTCGCCATCAACAACGCTTCAGCACGAGTAACACAAGGTAGACGAATAAACGTGTACTGCCTAGATCGCAAGATGCGATCTAGGCAGCATGATGCTTACCGGAAGAAACCCTCGAAACAAGGGGTGGCGATGCGCACTGGTTTGTGTTTGTTGTGAACGTGATTGTCCTTGATTTCAATAACCCTAGATACATATTTATAGTCCAAGGACTTTCTAATTCGACGTGCACCTAACCGTGCACGGGTTAAACTCTAACTTCTAAACTAAGATGCAATCTACTATAATACAGATACACGGGCAATCTAGCCCAAACTCTTCGCGCAAGGCCGCTTCAATGATGCTCCACGTGTAATCTTCCAAGCCCATCTCAATTACGGCCCATCTCCCGATTTGGCCAAAATCTGGTGATAACACATGCCCCCCTGGTTTTGGTAATGATAATTTCAAAACCACTCTGTTTTTCCTTCGAAGGGTCATGTCGTGGCAGCAGAACCGTCGCAATATTTTTCATCATGACGACTTGCCTCCCCAACTTCCGCACGATTTGACGGTTTTGGCACCACATCCTCGTAAACATTCTACTCCATCTCCTTTTATTTAACCGCATCGACAGTTCTCCTCTTCATCCCCTTCGCATTAGCACTCCAAAACCCTCCTCTGCCACCATGTCTTCTTCCTCTTCTGTCTCATCGGGTCTTTCCGCCCAGTCCTCCCCCTTCCGCGAGCCGGCCAGTGGAGCCGCAGGAGGCCCACGCGGCCAACATCCGCCGCGCCATAGCCGACGGGGACGAGTCGAGCCACGACTTTTCCGTCTGGTCTGAGGACGATAAGTCCTCGACCGACGGGGAGAGTGACCTCCGCTTCCTCGCCGACGGGGAATCGGAGGAGGAGAGCGACGACGATCGCTTCTCCTGGGATGACTTCACCTCCTCCGAGGAGGCGAAGGAGGAGGAGGACGACAGCTCCTCCGACGAGCCGCCGGCCAAACGCTTCTGCCCCTGGCGCGGAACCTCGGCGACCGACGGCGGCGACGCGGCGAGAGGGACGAGGACAATGAGGGTCCCGCCGGCCGCTACGGCAGCGGCGACGAGCCGGGGCGGCGCCGCGCGACGATGACGACGACGAGGGCAGCAATGGCCCCTAGATAGGATCTTTAGCATAGGGCCAGTAGTAGTAGATGGGGCAATGTATCCCCTAGTAATTCCTTTTGAGAGCAATTAGCTCTTTGTGTAAGAAATCTTGCTATCAATGAAGAATTTCCTTTAACTTGATTTTGCCGATTCCTTTCGTACTGATTTTGCCGATTGTCAACTCGGTCAATGTCCAATGAGCCGATGGCAACGCATCGGTCTCTTACGATAAATTTCGAGATAGATCAATTCAGATCCCCAAATTTCCAGTCGAACAGGACCAAATCGCAATCGTGCAAACCCTAGATCTTGGAAATGCAAATCCAACTTCCACAGCAAACCCAATG
Source organism: Lolium multiflorum (assembly GCA_030979885.1). NCBI lineage: Eukaryota > Viridiplantae > Streptophyta > Magnoliopsida > Poales > Poaceae > Lolium > Lolium multiflorum. The sequence goes on from CM061749.1 coordinate 264,207,684, forward strand.
GCGGAATCATCCAGCTCGCGGTCTCTGGCCTGTCAGTAATCCTTAACCGCCCCAAGTCACTGAACGGAATGTTAGACTTAACGGCAAAACTCCTGAAATAATGCCTGGTCTTATCATTAACTTTAGGTTTCAGACATTCTTCTGCCGCATCCTTCTCTTCCAAATCCCTTTTGCCTTCAGGAGAGCTCTAGGACCGTTGCTGAATCAACTCGAATGCTGAAGCTGACACTTCTGCAGAACAGGCACCACTTGGCCACAAATCTTCTTGTGATAGTTTACAGCGATGTTTTTAACCCTGCTCTGTTTCTTTGCGGCTCAGAGCCTATCAATTATGACGGCTCCCTCTACAAATTCCTCCCACCAGCTCCGGTGGCTCTCTTCTGCAAGAATTCACTATCTTTCAAAAAAGTTGTGATGCAGAGCCAGCCGATTCCAACAAAATCGGCTCCCTAGAGCAAAGAACCTTCAGGGCGAGCTGCCCCCCGAGCCTCAGCCAAGGCGAGAACAGAAGTAAACCAACCAAATGAGTCACCATCGGCTTCCAAGTTGTAGTGCAGTGTCAGCCGATTCCAACAAAATCAGTTCCCCAGAGCAAAGAACCTTCCGGGCGAGCTGCCCCCCGAGCCTCTCCAGCTCCCATCAAAACGTGGCAGGAAAGCTTACGCCCAAAGAGCCGATGCACTAAAAGGGCTTGGAAGGATCAGCAACTCCCTTGAACTAAGAAGCCTCAAATGTAATGGCTCTCCAACTCCTCCTAGCTCCATTCTTGTGTCTTGCTGCTCAGATCGGCTCATCATCTTTGGCAGACTGATGCAACTTCCGGTGAGAATGTTGATGAAGTCCTGATGCTCTCCACAACTCTGGACGTAACAACCTTTGAAAGTAACATCGACCAAGTCGCCACCTTGGTCAAGCCCCAGGCAAAAACGCCACAGCCAATTGATTCGTCATCGGCTGTTCTCATGATCCTAGGATAGGTATGCTCTCCTTGTTGGACTCACCCTTAACCTGATCTGCACGCTTATGCTGCTCCTGTTGTTGGTCAGGGTTGTGATCCTTCAAACTTGCCCCAGCCGATATTGTAGACAAATATCAGTGGCTATAATGAGAAAAAGGCAGTTTTGGACGCCAAAACTGACGCTTCTGCTAGCACTGCTGAACTTGAAGACTTGCAAAAGGAGTTGGAGGTCCTTGAAGAGAGGATCTGAGTCACCAAACAATTCCATTGAGGAGTTCATCCAGTAGAGCTTCTCCATGTAACTCGATAACTGCTCCATTGAGCTTCGCCTAGGTTTGTACCTCTTGAGTCGATGGCTGCGCATCGGCTTTCTATTCTAAAGTCGATGTCTGTGCATCGGCTGTGCTTAAAAAATTTGTATTTTTTACGGCCGATTTATTTATGCATCGGCCCCCATACTTCAATGTCCATCATCGTCAAAGAATATATCTTGAGCTACTGGGCATTTGACAGCCACTTCAAACTTCGTATCCTCGTGTCTCATCCATCTAAGTGCCCCCCGAGCCGATTCTTTCAAGTAATTGAGGGTATCGGCTCTTCAGACATCCTCTGTTGGATCAATGCTGAACACAGGCAAAACGTATGTCGAGGATAATTTTGGCCGATTGCTAGAATCGGCCTCCTTTTTCATTGCAATGCTTAGTGAGGGTTTACCACTTCTTGGTTTTCCACTGTAGCTACGTGACATGCTTGAGATAAGATTCTTGCTTTCCATTTTTTGGGGCCGATCGCAGGGATCGGCCTCGCCACGTACGTCCATCGTCTTGGACCTTGCTACTCTGTCAGGCCGGTGGATAAAACCAGCCTCACCCCATTTTTCGAAGCTTCGATGCGCTCACAGCCTTCCAAACTGATTCCAGAGAGCGGCTCTTGGTCGTCTGCCTCCCAAATATTCATGGCAGCTAGTGATATCTCGATTGAGTCATCCGCCTGAACGACCTCCACTTCATCTCCATCCCACTTTATGATGCATTGGTGCATTGTGGATGGAATGCAACAGTTAGCGTGAATCCAATCCCTTCCTAGTAGGACAGCGTAATTGCTTTCTTTGTCGACGATGAAGAACGAGGTAGGTATGGTTTTTCGGCCTACGGTCAGATCTACATTCAGAACACCTTTTGCTTCGATGCTTGGCCGTTGAAATCGCTTAATGTGACGTTGGTCTTGATCAGATCATCATTGGAGTGTCCCAAACGTCGTAGCATGGAATACGGCATTATGTTGACTACCGCTCCCGTGTCAACCAACATCTTGCTGACAGGTTGCCCATTGATATAACCTCTCAGGTCTAGGGCTTTCAAATGCCTGTAGCTTCTCTCTTGTGGCTTCTCAAAGATAACTGGCCGTGGACCGTATCGAATTGAGCCACCGATACTTCCTCGTCGTTGGAGCGCGAAACTCTGACGGGAGTACGAACACCATGTTTGTATCAGCCGATGCCTCTGCATTGGCTTTCGTCTGTTTAGGGCGCCATACTTTCTTCGGTGGGCGCGCCTTCGTCTCCAATGTTTGCTGAATTTTTACGGCCAGATCGGGCCGTGCTTTTCTCAACGTGTACAGGTACATGCCTCGGCTTCCTCCAGGTTTCGTAGCCGCTGCACCCTACGCTTCTGAGAATGGCTGAGTCCATCAGGGCACCACCTTGGCCGGTGGTACCTATCTTCTTCACCATCTGAATCCTCAAAGTCTTCCTCTTGAGACGACTCAGCTCGTTTATTCTGAGGTGGAGAGGCCCTAGACGTCTGAACACTGAAACCTCATTTGTTCTCTTCCTTTGCTGTCTGCATTCTGGGCAGTTCTCTATTGTTGGCAATCGGCTCATTCCTGAGTCCCAGCAATGTTTAAAGAAAGGACAGTCCCAATGCCTATCCATGTCGTCTTGCTCCCTTGACCTCCCTCTAGCGTGGCGTTCGTACCGTCGTTGTTTCTATCACGTCGACGATACCTCCTGTCCTCGCATCAGACCGACGATATCTCTCATCATCTACATCGTAGCGCCGACGTCGGTCATACTGCTGCTCATATTTGTTAAGGAGATGTGCAGAGAGTGGTCGATACCGCACGCTTCTCACTTCCTCCTCGGTCAGGTACCGTCTATCATCATCTTGGGGCCGGTCGCGTGGATCGGCCTCCTCTTTATCCTTGCCATGGGAGTGGCTGCTCTCTGCTTTATCTTTGCCATGGCGGCTTACAAGCCCAGCCATGTTGACACCAAAAGAGAACCCTGGCTCGCACCTTATGGAGTGGCTAAGATCCACCATGTTGACGCCAGGAAACGGACGTGTGTCAACCTTCATGGCAAACTGTCCGAAAGTTAATCGGCCCGATTCTATCGCCATTTGAATCTGTACGCGCAATACTTTGCAGTCGTTGGTGGTGTGAGTAAACGTGTGATGCCATTTGCAGTATGGCCTACCGTTCATCTCTTGTGACGTAGGGATTTTGTGGCCTTCGGGTAACTTCAGTTGTTTCTCCTTCAGCAGCAAATCAAAATCTGCTCGCTTTGCTCAAATCAAAGTCGAACCCTCTTGGAGGCCCTGGTGGATTCACCCATTTGCAGGACACGGGCACTGCCGTCCGAGCCCATTCAGCCACCGCGACTTCCTGATCTTCCGCAGGATCTTCATCTTCTTCAGCATCGACCAGGCCTATCGTGCGCTTGTACTTGTCTTAGTACTTCGGGGTGGCGCTGTTCATATGAAGTTAGTCTCGGACCATGTGCGCCAACGAATTGTACTCCACTTGGAACGTCGATCCTTGAGTGGCGCTGCGAGGCCTGCCACGGCCAGCTCGCTTCTTTCTCGAGATAAATGAACCGAATAACATCGGTTCTTGACATTCTGAAACGTTGAATGTATTCGGACACCGTCTCTCCTCGCCTTTGCCGAACTGGGTCAGATCGGCAATGCCGCTTCTGGCTTGAATGATACGTGTGTGAAACTGCTCTTCCAGCTGCTTCCATGATCGAACTGAATCTGGCAACGGGGTGTACCACCCAAAAGCTGGACCGGTGAGAGATTGCGCAAAGAACCTCACACGTAGCTGATCCGATGAGAGACTATGCCTAAACTGCGCCAAATATCGGCTCACGTGCTCAATTGAGCTAGATCCTTCGGATCCACTGAATTTTGTGAAGTCCGGGAGCCGATACTTAGGTGGTAGTGGGATCAGGTCAAACTCATTGGGGTACGGCTTGAATAGCCGATTATTTTCTTCTTCGGCGGGATACCGATCGGTCTCTCAAGACCGCACCGATCGATCCACGGTGGAAGCTGGCAGTTGAGCTTTCATGACTTGGTGCAAAGGCATATTTAGCTAGCCACTGTTTCTCATTGTCGCTCCCAAACTCCTGCTGCTCCAGCCATCCCTCCTGCCGAAACAATCGCTCCTGCTCCGGCAATCCCTCTGTTGGAGTCCGGATCGCTTGCGTCCGGTTGTTGCAGTCCGGCACGTATGTGCACACGTATCCGTGTGGGATCTCCTTGGGCGGCTCATATAAGAATTGATAGTCGCCAGGATCACCTCCAACCTTGTAGACAACGTATGCCGGTGAACCTTGTTGCTGTGGAGCTGCCATCGCGTACGGCAATGGTGGCCTAGTGTGGAGTTGCACCTCTCCCTGGTGAGTCCCTAGAGCAGGTCCTGATGGGGAGTACCGATGCTTCATGATTTCCTGCACCACATGAAGCGCGAAGCGCTCCAAAGTATTCACCAAGCTCTCAGAATGCCGATGTAGAGAATGAGCCACAACATAGTTGATTTCCTGTCGCAGGGCTCTGGTACGTTCCTCTGAAGGGAGAGACAGATCCAAACCCTCTAGTACGCCTTGGGGTGTGAATCCTTTGAACATGAACGGGTCTTCTCAAAGGAGCCGATGAGTTCGGCTTCACAGATGGCCTTCAGCTCATCGTACTTCTTCTGATGCTCTGCAGGCAGATCCTCGTACTTGATCGGTTCGTCCGCCATCTCGGATGCAGGTGTTGATGTGGTTGTTGTAGAAGATGGTCCCACCGGGCGTGCCAGAATGTGTTGCCTGCCAAAACTCACCGGCGAGCATGGTTAAGCAACACGAAGAGCCGGGAGGCTCCCAAGACCGCTTAGTGGGCCCTGGCACCTCGCGTCGTCCCGCAAGTTTTCCAGCCACGTCCCGGCGGTTACAGGGCGTGCCACCTGACCTAGACCCGATCGGAAGGTGTTAGATTGCTTCGATTATTCTCCTGCATGGTAGACACGTAAACATTAAATACGAGCCCTATCGGCTCTCAGGTTGCCCTGTGGATCGGCTCAAAGAGCCGATCGCCCCATGGTTCACGTTGGATTTGCAATGACATGGGGATCCTGCTTGATCAAAACAAAGCTAAACCAATCTACGACAGTTTAGGGTTTTCACCGCATAACCGGAACATCCTACGCGTAGTTGGGCCTAGCAGATACGAAAGATGATGAAAACTACCCTATAAGAGGCCTAAAAACCAACATTAAGTCAATTCCGGAACATCCCTTATAGGAACGGTAAACAACACCAACACACTACCGGATCGTCCAACCCCAGCATAAGGCCTAATCATGCGAGATATTAAACTAATCCTTGAGGAACAAGGAGCAACTATAACGGATCGGATCTACTAGGTAACGAACAAGCAAGATGCTGCCCTTACACCGGATAGGCGTAAGGGCAGCTAGGTGTTGAGGGACGGCATTGCTAAGCAAATATGCATAAGAAAAGCATCAATACAAGCCCCAAAACACCTAATGATAAGTAGTGCTACTCGCCATCAACAACGCTTCAGCACGAGTAACACAAGGTAGACGAATAAACGTGTACTGCCTAGATCGCAAGATGCGATCTAGGCAGCATGATGCTACCGGAAGAAACCCTCGAAACAAGGGGTGGCGATGCGCCTGGTTTGTGTTTGTTGTGAACGTGATTGTCCTTGATTTCAATAACCCTAGATACATATTTATAGTCCAAGGGACTTTCTAATTCAGGCGTGCACCTAACCGTGCACGGGTTAAACTCTAACTTCTAAACTAAGATGCGATCTACTATAATACAGATACACGGGCAATCTAGCCCAAACTCTTCGCGCAAGGCCGCTTCAAAGATGCTCCACGTGTAATCTTCCAAACCCATCTCAATTACGGCCCATCTCCCGATTTGGCCAAAATCTGGTGATAACAGGAGGACGATCACGTTCACAACAAATCAATCTAGGCGCATCGCCACCCCTTGTTTCGAGGGTTTCTCCCGGGTAAGCAACATGCTGCCTAGATCGCATCTTGCGATCTAGGCAGTATCGTTTATTCGTTATTGGTGTTGCTCGTCTGAAGCCTTTTTGATGGCGAGCAACACCCTTATCTTAGGTGTTTTGGGGCTGACGTCGATGCTTTCACGATGTACTTATTTAGCTACGCTGCCCCTCGATATCTAGCTGCCCTTACACCTATTTTAGGTGTAAGGGCAGCATCTTGCTTGATCTTTATTTAGTAGATCTAATCCGTTATAGTTACTCCTTGTTCTTCAAGGATTGGTTTGATATCTGTATGGTTAGGCCTTATAAACGGGTTGAACGATCCGGTAGTGCGTAAGGTGTAGTTTATTAAGCTCTAGAGGGATTGTTCCGGGGATCAACTTCACGTTGGTTTTTAGGCCTCTTTAGGGCTAGTTTTCCATTATCTTACGTATCTGTTAGGCTCAACTACGCATAGGATGTTCCGATTATACGGTGAAAACCCTAGACTATCGTAGATTAGTTTAGCTTGATATTGATAAAGCATGATCCCCATGTCCTTATAAATCTAACATGAACCATGGGGCAATCGGCTCTTTGAGCCGATCCACGGAACAACTTAAGAGCCGATCGGGGCTCGTATTTAATGTTTACGTGTTGCCATGCAGAAACTAGTCGAAGCAATCCATCACCTTCGACTAGGTATAGGTCAGGTGGCACGCCCTCGTAAGCACCAGGACGTGTGCCAGAAGGCATTGCGGGCCGTCGCCCGAGGGACCAGGGTCCACCGCAATCCTGGGAGCCTCCCGGCTCTACGGTGTTGCCCGTCGATACTCACCGGTGGGTTTTTGACCGCAACACATAGAGATGATGCAATACACCTCTTTTATACTCCACAAGAAAGAAACTTCATCAATATTGTATTAAGAATTAACAGAGCATAGCAATAAGTACTTTGACATGAAGTTTGAATATCAAATATGCTACCTTGAACTAACAAGATCATGATGGCTGTCACATGATGAACATAGCACATGCATTCACTTAATCCTTAGTGAGGTAGCAAAGAAAAGCAAAGCCATAATAGATCATGAACATATTATCACTATCCAATCACTAAAACCATGCTACTCCATCTAACACACACATCACCCCGACACACGCTCTTGCATAGATGTTGGATCAGAACATAAACTTAAGAACGGAGTACATAATATGCATCTATCAATACATCTCACAATATAATAAAATCAGATCTCATAAAACAATATCATAGAACAAGGATCCACCACATAGGTATTACAAATATGGCCATAGTCATGATAGGCAACTCATATGCATGGCACTAAGTACTATGAAGAACATGAGAGAAATAGATCAAGCTACTACCACAAACCCATAGTCCAAAGGTGGACTACTCCCTCTTGGTCATGGCGATGATGATGAAGACGTTGGAGAAGGTGGAGATCCCTCTGGCTGTGATTCCGGTGGAGTTTCCCCCTCCATGTTCTCTGCAACAGCCTCTGTTTGTGTGTTTCTGTCTTTCAGCGGCCCTCCCCTCCCGAGAACTCTTTGGGGCCATATATATAGTGGTTTTTAGGGGAAAATACGTGTCCAGACCGCGCCACATATGATCTTTCAGCCCTCGGGCCTCTCCAGGTGTGCTTCAAGGGTCCATGTTGTTCCTCCGGATGAAAAAAAATGCTCCAAAAATCACAGGTCAATTTGAGTCCGTATAGGTTTCCGAAAGTGAAAAATACGCGAACCATGGTTTTCCTGTTCTGCAGGGTTATAAACAAAATAAAGGGATCATTGGTAAATCCCCATAAATCAATGTGAAACATGGTATTATCATCATATATGTTACAAATATGTGGAAATTCAATATGATAAAGGACAAAGTTCATGTATGCATTTTATATGCATCAACATCCCCAAACTTAACCTATGCTCGTCCCGAGTATGAAGGTGATAAAACTAACATGAACTTTAGAGTTTATAATATATAGATTCTAAATAATCATGCAAAATATCATAATTCACAAGGTTCAATCAATAATGAATAACAATAATAATATTAACTCATCAAGTGATAACTCTTACATTCTACATAGCATGCATAAAAGTAAATGGCATTGTAAGTAACACAAATGACAAGTATTATGAATCATAAAGCATGCTTGGGAAAATCCTATGGAATGTTTGGAAGACTTTTTGTCTTCTCTTTTCAGAAATATTTCTTTTGACTCTTGAACACAATAAAGTAAGTAGGAAATGCACATACTAAACCTCCAACAAAATGAAAAGTAGAGAGCATAAAACATGGTTTTGAGCTATGCAATTCATGTCAACAATAATAATAAGGATGAGGTACCAAGAATCTCATGTATGAAGATGTCTATGTGTCATGAGTTTGACCTCTTATGAGTAAGTGTTGCCTCATTTTCTTGAATGCTAAGAACTACACCTCTTGCTAGTCAACTCCGGGTCACCAAGACCTTTCTACATACATGTTTTAACCAAGTATCACAATGAGGTAACTTCATGCCACATGTACAAAGGACCAATGGAGATGTGCATCTCAACTATAGGCCATCCATACTGGGACAACATGAACAACAGACGTTGAGCATCCTCTCTAACTCTCTCTCACTTTTTTCTCATACTATTTTTGTTTCTTTTCTCATACTCTTTTTGTGTTTTTTTCACACAACTCTATTTTTTCACAACTCTTTTTTCACTGTTCCTATTGAGGATGCTCATTGCTGAAACTTCCACCATGATTAAGCATGGCTTTGGTTAGCGACCCATTGCTCTTCTCTAACAATGTATGCTTACTTGCTTAAATAACCTCTACTTATTTCACAAGAGATATCCATCAACAAAACAAAATAAATGATGACGCATGGTGCAATACCCCAAAAGTGCAATGTTGAAAGACTTCCCCAGTAAACATGGTTACGGTCATAATCAGTCAAACCAACAACATGCATAGTGGTATCTCCTACCAAACCTTACTTTCTTATGAGCTTTAAATTACACAAAAAGAAAATTTTGAAAAGGTTGGAGGAAAAACACACACATTATACTTGGAATAGAAATTGCTATGTAGATAGGTATGACAGACATTGGATTTGAGTAGAGCTTGGAAACAAGTCTATGCTTGTGTAAGAATTCAAATCTTTTGGCTAGCAAGAGGTCTAAAAGCATGCAATAGTATCCATAGACTATTCATTCATCATCAAACAATGATTCTTAAAGTTAAACATCTATGTATACTAGCAAGAAGTACCACTGAATAAGGCACATAACAAATCATCACTCAACAGAGCATGTGAAACTAGAGATATAATACACAAAATAAATTTCAGCTTTTAGGCATTCCTCCATTTCTTTTAAAAGCATGCAAATTATTTTACTTTGAACATTTTGAGATAAAGAGTTTGGTCCAGTATCTAATGCATATGCATCATAAACACTCAATATGACGGTCCTCTCATAAAACAAAACAAAACTAGACACAAATAAAATGAGGACGCTTCAAGTTTTTGCGAAAATTTTATGTTGCTAAAAAAACAGAGTTTAGAGGTGCTCAAATCAGGAATGTTAAAATGAGTCCAGTGGGGTTGCATGGGCATACCCAATATTGTGATATTAATAATACTTTAATCATCTTAGTATGATATTTGTCCATTCCCTGTGAAGAAACGTCAACACAGACTTTTCTGCCCATTCTTTTCTATGGGTGACATTAGAGGTAAAAATAAATCACTCTTGCTGCTATTTTACTCAAGAATAAAATTATATCTTCATGAACCATAGAGCACATAATGTTCTACTCATTCTAGCTTATCAAAAGATCCAAGTAAAAAATCAATTTGACACTCAAAAGAATAAATCTAAGAAAGCAAGGCAGAATCTGTCTAGAATTTTTGCTACAACAAAACTGAATTTTTAGTACGACTTAGACATGTCGGAAAACTAAGCCAATTTATGTACAAATAGAGGATAAAAATTTGCAGCTAGATTATTACAGACAAATTTCGGAGCTACCAGTAAAGAGAAAAAAATCGTGCACTAAACAGTGCAGTGTTGAAATCAGCAACTCCATATTATGTTTGTAACTTTAAACATCCAAATGGGTAAAACTTTGATGATTTATTTAAAAACCAGAGAGTAAACTAAAATAAAACTAACATTATACAGCAGCATGTAAAAACAAAAGGCACAAATAAAAATATCTCGGGTTGCCTCCCGTAATGCGCTTTCTTTATAGCCATATAGCTATGCTTACTTACTTGATTCAAGTGTCATGGAAATTGTGTGGTAGCATAAATGCTGCCTCCTTCTTCCTTTCAAAGTGTTCCATACACTTCTTATGAGGGAACTGAAACTTAACATTCGTTTCCTTCGAATCAATCATAGCGCCTGTTGTTCTCAGAAAAGTTCTTCCAAGAATTATAGGACTAGAGGTATTTCTTCCCATGTCCATAACAATGAAATCAACATGTACATATGTCGTATGCAATTCAACCATTACATCTTTTACTTTTCCTATGGACTTTTTGGTTGAATCATCAGCAAGTAATGAATCAATAGAGCATTTTTCCATATTTTTAAAGTTGAGTAATCCATATAGCTCTTTTGAGATAACAGAAACACGAGATCCTAGATCAAGAATAGCATGGTGTGTTTCTTTGTCAATAGATATTAAAATATTGGAAATCCACACATCCCCAAGCTTATGTGGTATCAAGGCCTCATTATTATACCTCTGAATCTTTTCTTTAATAACATAGTTAGCAATATAAGAACCAAAACCAGCTTGATTAACATTGATAGTGGGGTCCGTAGCAAAATTTTATAGTATAGCAATCAATTCATTCAAGCTACATTTATCAAGATCCAACAGTGGTTTCCTAGCTTCACAAAGCATTTTAACTGCTTCATTTTCTTTTCCCTATTATATGGTTTAAAAATTTCATGCCTATCATCAAAATCATCCCCGGAACTTTGATTTTTCAACACTTCCTATAATTTTTACTTCTATGAGGAAACCATCTAGCATAATGAAAGTGTTTTGGGCTGTTAAATTCATAAAGCTACCCCCACTTTGATTATCAAGATACATTTTACAGGTATTTCCCAATCCACTATAGAACAAATATATTAGCATCCAATCCTTAAAATCACTCTCTGTTCCAAGCCCTCTAAATCTTTCCCATGCACTTACTAAAAGTTCACTTTTATTCTGTTTAAAGGAAGAAATGATTTCTCTAATATGGCTTACAATTTCAGGTGATCCAAATCTTTCTACAAAGGTAGCTTTAAAATTAAACCAAGAACTAAAATTTCCAGTTGGCCATTTTAAAATCCAATCTAAAGCTTTACCACCAAGGGAGTAAGGAAAAAGGTTTAACTTTGATAATATTATTGTTTTTATTCCTCACATTAAGAGTTTTGCAGTTATCATTGAAAATTTTCAAATGTTCCATAGGTCAATCATCAAGCCTTCCATAAAATCGATGTTCATAAATAAATTTGACTACTTTAGGATCAATTTCAAAAGACTCAATATGTATATAATTATCTTGAGGAAAATTCTTCACACTAAAGGGCCAACGGGTCCTTCTTTCCATGATTTTCAGAAGATAGTTGCTACTACTTTTTATGTGTTTTTCAATTTTTAAGAAAGAAAATTGACAAGCAAAAACTAAAAACAAGCAAACAAAGACTAAAAAAAAAGACAAATAAAATACGATGCAAAATCTAAAAGAGATAGGAGACCTCACAATGATGTTACCTCCCGGAGCTATGGTGAGAAACGGTGCCAGAAAATACTGACAGTTGTTGTGGTGTTACTCTTCTCAGTTCCCCGACAACCAGCGCTAGAAAATTACTCTTGATGACGGCTACAAGCAACCCCAAAAAGATCTTGATATGTTGGGACTCCAATTACAGAGTGTTGTATGAAGGGTGTATTTTTTCCCACAATGGTTACTCGAGGGTTTATATCGAACTCTCGGGGAACTGGATGGAAAAAAGTGTTCTCTTGTCTCTTCTACAAGCAATCCAGCAAGTAAAATAAATGCCTTGTGTCCCCAACTCCACTTTGTGGTTGTCAAGCACAATGTTTCGCGTAAATAAATAACACAAGTAGTAATAAAACAAGTAGAAACTAAACTAGATAAAATAACTAAGTAAAAACTATAAAGAGATTGATTGTTTTTGGTGTTTTGGATGCAAATAAGAAAAGTAAATATTTTTGTATTTTCGAAATAAAATAGTGCAGAAAATAGAAAACAATAGAAAAGCAATATAAAGGTGTTTCTTATGATAAAAAGTGGACCGGGGTTCATGGGTTCACTTGACTATTCTCTTGTAAAGTTGTGGTGGACAAAAGCAATTCATCAATGAGATATGAAGGTACAAATAATAATATATGTAAGATCAGAATTAATATGGGTATCACGTCCTAACATAGAGATGATGCAACACACCTCTCTTATACTCCACAAGAAAGAAACTTCATCAATCTTGTATTAAGAATTAACAGAGCATAGCAATAAGTACTTTGACATGAAATTTGAATATCAAATATGCTACATTGAATAAATAAGATCATCATTTCTGTCACATGATGAACATAGCACATACATTCACTTAATCCCTAGTGAGGTAGCAAAAGAAAGAAAAATCCATAATAGATCATGAACATATTGTCACTATCCAGTCACTAAAATCATGCTACTCCATCTAACACACACATCACCCCACACACGCTCTTACATAGATGTTGGATCAGAACATAAACTTAAGAATTGGGTACGTAATAAGCATCTATCAATACATCTCACAATATAATAAGGTCAGATCTCATAAAACAATATCATAGAATAAGGATGCACCACATAGGTATTACAAATATGGCCATAGTCATGATAGGCAGCTCATATGGCACTAACTACTATGAAGAACATGAGATTAGATCAAGCTACTGCAACAAACCCATAGTCCGGAGGTGAACTACTTCCTCTTGGTCATGGTGATGACGATGAAGACGTTGGAGAAGGTGGAGATCCCTCCGGCGGTGATCCCGGCGGAGTTTCCCCTCCAATGTTCTCTGCAATAGCCTTTGTTTGTGTGTTTCTGTCTTTCTGTGGTGCTCTCTGATACGTCTCCAACGTATCTATAATTTCCGATGTTCCATGCTTGTTTTATGACAATACCTACATGTTTTGCTCACACTTTATAATGTTTTTATGCGTTTTTGGAACTAACCTATTAACAAGATGCGACAGTGCAGTTCCTGTTTTGTTGTTTTTGGTTCCGAGAAAGGCTGTTCGGGCAATATTCTCGGAATTCGACGAAACGAAGACCCAACATCTTATTTTTCTTATTTTCCGGAAGACCCCCAGACACCGAAGGAGAGGGAGGCGGGCAGAGGGCCACCACACAATAAGGCGGCGCGGCCCCGGGCGGCCGCCGGCCTGTGAGGCCCCCGGGCGCCCTCTGCGCCGCCTCTTCGCCTATAAGAGCCCTTTCGACCTAAAAACGATACGAATTGACGAAACTCCAGAAAGACTCCGGGCGCCGCCGCGCGAAACTCCATTTCGGGGGACATAATCTCTGTTCCGGCACGCCGCCGGGGAAGTGCCCCGGAAGCCATCTCCATCGACGCCACCGCCTCCATCATGCTCCGTGAGTAGTTCCCCCATGGACTACGGGTTCTAGTTGTAGCTAGTTGGTACTCTCTCTCCCATGTACTTCAATACAATGATCTCATGAGCTGCCTTACATGATTGAGATTCATCCGATGTAATCGGTGTTGTGTTTGTTGGGATCCGATGGATTGTTACATTATGATTAGTCTATCTATAAAGTTTGTGAAGTTATTGTTGCTGCAATCTTGTTGTGTTTAATGCTTGTCACTAGGGCCCGAGTGGCACGATCTTAGATTTAAGCTCTATACTTATTGCTTAGATTGTATCTACAAGTTGTTTGCACATGTCTATGTACGGAACCCGAGGCCCCGTGGACAAGGGATAACTGGAGGGAAGGCTTAGATATGAGGATCACATGTTTTCACGGAGTGTTAATGCTTTGCTCCGTGCTCTATTAAAAGGAGTACCTTAATTTCCAGTAGATTCCCTAGAGGCCCGGCTGCCACCGGCTGGTAGGACAAAGATGTTATGCAAGTTTCTCATTGCGAGCACGTATGACTATATATGGAAAACATGCCTACATGATTAATAATCTTGATGTTCTGTCTTAATGCTATTTCAATCCTATCAATTGCCCAGCTGTAATTTGTTCACCCAACACTTGTTATTGGAGAGTTACCACTAGTGTAGATAGCTGGGAACCCCGGTCCATCTCTCATCATCATATACTCGGTCATATATGTCGTTGGAAGTAGTATCAACTATTTTCTGGTGCCATTGCTCTCATATTACTGCTCTGCTGTGTGTTACTACTGCTCTCATATTACTGCTGCTTTCATCACCCCTGTTACTAGTGCTTTTCTAGGTGCAACTGAATTGACAACTCATTGTTAAGGCTTATAAGTATTCTTTACCTCCCTTGTCGAATCAATAAATTTGGGTTTTACTTCCCTCGAAGATTGCGATCCCCTATACTTGTGGGTTATCAAGACTATTTTCTGGCACCGTTGCCGGGAGGCATAGCTCTACTCATAAGTTCACCTGGGGAGTACACTCCACCTCTCTCTGTTTTATTTTATTTTGTTTTGCTTAGTTTACTTTTGTCTAGTTTATTTGTGCTTAGTTTATTTCTGTCTAGTACTATTTTGCCTAGTTTACTTTTGTTTAGTTTGTTTTTGTCTTGTTTTACTTCTCTCATATACCCAAAAAACCATAAAAATTTGAAAAACCGAAAAATTAAAAACTGTTGTTATGGAAGAACCCACAACCTATTTGGAACTTATAGAATTATATAATAATTATAGAGAATCAAGAACGGGAAAAGTTATGAGTGCTGTGATAGAAAAATTGAACACAATTGCTAAAATCTTGCTTAAACGCCATGATATAAAATGTTACTCTAAACAGGATACTAAACATCTTAAATTTCAATGTGGCTTTAGTGAGGAAGTTTTAATTAAGAACTATAATTGGAATAGCTATATTCATTTTGGGTTCGAAGAAGTAGAGCAATTTGTTTTGTTTATGGGAGCTTCTGAGATCGAATCCTTCATATATAAAAATTATAAAACTCGTGTTGTTTGTAAGGACCTTAAAGATTATGTTTCTTATCTTTAATTTTTGCATAGAAAGTTACAGTGATAATCCTTATATCGTTGATTATAAAGAGAGACTCATTAATGCACAAGAATGCACTCACAATTTGCAGGAACCCGTGGAAGAAGAAATTGATGAACCTGAAAGCTCATTGGATGAAAAAGAGGAGGAAATTGATGAACCTGAAAGCTCATTGGATGAAAAAGAAGAGGAGAGTGATGAACAAAGGAGGAAGAATGGATTAGCTACCCATGACAACCTTCTAATGAGAGTAACTCTTTATCTCTTACACTATTTGATTGTCCTCCATGCTTACCAAAGGAGGATGAATGTTATGTTCTGTGGATTCTCTTGAAATATTTCCTATGAGTAAAACTTGTGAGAATAATTATGCTACTGTTATCTATGATAATCCATGCTACTTTGATAAATCTTATGATAATGCTTTGTTTATGCCTGATGTCGAAATGCATGGTGTACTAAAGAGTTTTGCTTGGCAAATGTTTATGATAAATCTCTAGATGATGGTCCTATGTTACTTGATAATATTAATTGTACTACTAATGAAAATGGGATTGGAGAAGTCTTGACTTTATCTATGGGTCCCATATCCCTTGAGATTGATCGATCATCTTGTTATATTATTGATAAAAGTGGTTTTGAAAGTTCTGATCCTATTGTTTTTAAGCTTGATAAAAATTATGTGTTTATGGATCATGAAAAGTATGCTGCATGTGATAGTTATATTGTTGAGTTTATCCATGAAGCTACTGAAAATTATTATGAGAGAGGAAAATATGATTGTAGAAATTTGCATGGTGCTAAAACACCTCTCTATATGCTGAAACTTTTGAAGTTACTCTTGTTTTATCTTTCTATGCTTGTCACTTTGTTCTTCATGAATTTATTTGTGTACAAGATTCCTATGAATAGGAAGTGGGTTAGACTTAAATGTGTTTTGAATTTGCTTCTTGATGCTCTCTTTTGCTTCAACTCTTATTTCTTGCGAGTGCATCATTAAAATTGATGAGCCCATCTTAATGGCTATAAAGAAAGCACTTCTTGGGAGATAACCCATGTCTTTATTTTGCTACTATTTTGTTGTGTCTTGGAAGTTGTTACTACTGTAGCAACCTCTCCTTATCTTTATTTTATTGCAATGTTGTGCCAAGTGAAGTCTCTAATAGAAGGTTGATGCTAGATTTGGATTTCTGCGCAGAAACAGATTTCTATCTGTCACGAATTTGGGCAGGGTTCTCTGTAGGTAACTCAGAAAAATCTGCCAATTTACGTGCGTGTTCCTCAGATATGTACGCAACTTTCATTATTTTTGAGTTTTCTGATTTGAGCAACGGAAGTACCTCTTAAAAATTCGTGTTTACTGGCTGTTCTGTTTTGACAGATTCTGTCTCTGTTTTTTGCATTGTCTCTTGTGGACTTTCAGTGAGGCTTTCTAGACATGGAGAGCTGTAGCTAATGTTTTATTGAGTTCTTGCAATGTGTCACTACAGGACTAAAGTGGATTAAAGTCTTTTGAGTACTAACCCCTCTAATGAAGTTTATGAGAAGTTTGGTGTGAAGGAAGTTTTCAAGGGTCAAGAGAGGAGGATGATATATGATCAAGAAGAGTGAAAGTCTAAGCTTGGGGATGCCTCCGTGGTTCATCCCTGCATATTTCAAGAAGACTCAGCGTCTAAGCTTGGGGATGCCCAAGGCATCCCCTTCTTCATCAACTTATCAGGTTTCTTCTATTGAAACTATATTTTTATTTGGTCACATCTTATGTGCTTTACTTGGAGCGTCTGTGTGCTTTTATTTTTGTTTGTTTTTGAATAAATTTGGATCCTAGCAATCCTTGTGTGGGAGAGAGACACGCTCCGCTTTTTCATATGAACACTGGTGTTCTTAGCTTTATTTTAATGTTCATGGCGGAGTTGAAAACCGCTGCACTTATTGACATTTGGTTGGAAACAGAAAATGCCTCATATTGTCTTGAATAATTTGATACGTGGCAATTGTTTTGAGCTCTCAAGTAGATCATGATTAAGCTCTTGCATCATGTAGTTTAAACCTATTAGTGGAGAACTACCGTAGAGCTTGTTGAAATTGGTTTGCATGATTGGTCTCTTTAAGGTCTAGATATTTTCTGGTAAAAGTGTTTGAGCAACAAGGAAGATAGTGTAGAGTCTTATAATGCTTGCAATATGTTTTTATGTAAGTTTTGCTGTACCGGTTCATACTTGTGTTTGCTTCAAACAACCTTGCTAGCCAAAGCCTTGTACTGAGAGGAAATGCTTCTCGTGCATCCAAAACCTTGAGCCAAAACCTATGCCATCTGTGTCCACCATATCTACCTACTATGTGGTATTTCCTGCCATTCCAATAAAATACTTCATGTGCTACCTTTAAACAATTCAAAAGCTATTATCTCTTATTTGTGTCAATGTTTTATAGCTCATGAGGAAGTATGTGGTGTTTTATCTTTCGATCTTGTCATTTACTTTTGACAGATTTTCACAATGGACTAGTGGCTTCATCCGCTTATCCAATAATTTTGCAAAAAGAGCTAGCAATGGGGTTCCCAGCCCCAAATTAATTAACTTTCATTAATAATTCTCTTCACATGTTTTGCCCTGATCTATCAGTAAGCAACTTAATTTTGCAAATAGACACTCCTCCATGGTATGTGAATGTTGGAAGGCACCCGAGGATTCGCCATGGCTTGTGTAAGCAAAAGGTTGGGAGGAGTGTCATCCATAAATAATGAAACTAAAATACATGTGTAAACAAAAGAGAGAGGGATGATCTACCTTGCTGGTAGAGATAACGTCCTTCATGGGAGCCGCTCTTGAAAGTCTGGTTGATAAGGTAGTTAGAGTACCCACTACCATTCATTGACAACAACAAACACCTCTCAAAATTTTACTTTTATACTCTCTATATGATTTCAAAACTTAAAAAGCTCTAGCACATGATTTAATCCCTGCTTCCCTCTGCGAAGGTCCTTTCTTTTACTTTATGTTGAGTCGGTTTACCTACTTCCTTCCATCTTAGAAGCAAACACTTGTGTCAACTGTGCATTGACTCTTACATACTTACTTATTTGCATTCATCATATTACTTTGTGTTGACAATTATCCATGAGATATGCATGTTGAAAGTTGAAAGCAATTGCTGAAACTTAAATCTTCCTTTGTGTTGCTTCAATGCCTTTACTTTGAATTTATTGCTTTATGAGTTAACTCTTATGCAAGACTTATTGATGCTTGTCTTGAAAGTACTATTCATGAAAAGTTTTGCTATATGTGATCTATTTGTTAGCAACTATAGATCATTGCCTTGAGTCACTTCATTCATCTCATATGCTTTACAATAGTATAATCAAGATTATGTAAGTAGCATGTCACTACAGAAATTATTCTTTTTATCGTTTACCTACTCGAGGCGAGCAGGAACTAAGCTTGGGGATGCTTGATACGTCTCCAACGTATCTATAATTTCGATGTTCCATGCTTGTTTTATGACAATACCTACATGTTTTGCTCACACTTTATAATGTTTTTATGCGTTTTCCGGAACTAACCTATTAACAAGATGCCACGGTGCCAGTTCCTGTTTTGTTTGGTTCCAGAAAGGTTGTTCGGGCAATATTATCGGAATTCGACGAAACGAAGACCCAACATCTTATTTTTGGAAGACCCCGAACACCGAAGGAGTGTCGGAGGCGGGCAGAGGGCCACCACACAATAAGGCGGCACGGCCCCAGGCCTAGCCGCGCCAGCCTATTGTGAGGAGCCCCCAGGCGCCCTCCTACGCCGCCTCTTCGCCTATAAGAGCCCTTTCGACCTAAAAACGCGATACGAATTGACGAAACTCCAGAAAGACTCCAGGCGCCGCCGCCATCGCGAAACTCCGTTTCGGGGGACAGAATCTCTGTTCCGGCACGCCGCCGGGCCGGGGAAATGCCCCGGAATCCATCTCCATCGACGCCACCGCCTCCATCATGCTCGTGAGTAGTTCCCCCATGGACTACGGGTTCTAGCTGTAGCTAGTTGGTACTCTCTCTCCCATGTACTTCAATACAATGATCTCATGAGCTGCCTTACATGATTGAGATTCATCCGATGTAATCGGTGTTGTGTTTGTTGGGATCCGATGGATTGTTACATTATGATTAGTCTATCTATAAAGTTTGTGAAGTTATTGTTGCTGCAATCTTGTTGTGTTTAATGCTTGTCACTAGGGACCGAGTGGCATGATCTTAGATTTAAGCTCTATACTTATTGCTTAGATTGTATCTACAAGTTGTTTGCACATGTCTATGTCCGGAACCCGAGGCCCCAAAGTGACAGAAATTGGGATAACCGGAGGGAAGGCTTAGATATGAGGATCACATGTTTTCACGGAGTGTTAATGCTTTGCTCGGTGCTCTATTAAAAGGAGTACCTTAATTTCCGGTAGATTCCCTAGAGGCCCGGCTACCACCGGCTGGTAGGACAAAAGATGTTATGCAAGTTTCTCATTGCGAGCACGTATGACTATATATGGAAAACATGCCTACATGATTAATAATCTTGATGTTCTGTCTTAATGTTATTTCAATCCTATCAATTGCCCAACTGTAATTTGTTCACCCAACACTTGTTATTGGAGAGTTACCACTAGTGTAGATAGCTGGGAACCCCGGTCCATCTCTCATCATCATATACTCGGTCCTATATGTCATTGGAAGTAGTATCAACTATTTTCGATGCCATTGCTCTCATATTACTCTCTGTTTGTGTTCTGTTACTACGCTCTCATATTCTTGCTTTCACATCACCCTTACTAGTGTTTTTCCAGTGCGGCTGAATTGACAACTCAATTGTTAAGGCTTATAAGTATTCTTTACCTCCTTGTGTCGAATCAATAAATTTGGGTTTTACTTCCCTCGAAGACTGCCCCGATCCCCTATACTTGTGGGTTATCACTCTCCTCCCGAGAACTCTTCGGGGCCATATATATAGTGGTTTTTAGGGCAAACTACGTCAGTTCGCGGAAGAATTAGGCCAAAGAGGCGCCACCTATACTCTTTCGGCCCTCGGGCCTCTCCAGGTGTGCTTCAAGGGCCCATGTTGTTCCTCCCGATGAAAAAATGATGCTTAGAAAATCTCATGTCAATTTGACTCCATATAGGTCTCTGAAAGTGAAAAATACACGAAAGAGGGTTTTCCTGTTCTGTAGGATTATAAACCAAATAAAGGAAATCATTGGTAAATCCCCATAAATCAATGTAAACATGTTATTATCATCATATATGTGCAAATATGTGGGAATTCAATATTATAAAGGACAAAGTTCATGTATACATTTTACATGCATCGGGCGGCAGGGGTTTTGTCTTGGGTTTGGCTTGAGGTTGGTTTGGTCGTGGCGGCAGCAGCAGAAAAGACTGCGACGGCGGCAAGGTTTTGGTTGTGTCGGCGGCGGTGGTTGGATCACAGCGGCAGCGGCGGTGATTTTGTCTTGGCAGCTAGGTCATGGAAGGGGAGACTGTGATACCATGTCAAACAATATGGCAGGAATCGTACTTGGCCTCGTACGGGTTTCGTGTTTATATAGCCAACGTGGGCAGTGTGTCGTACATGGTTTATATCCAATACACATATGTATTGCATACCAAAAGGGATAGAGGGAGAGTCCTATTACATTGTCTAACACGGCCATGTAATCACAAACTAAGAAATTTTTAAAAAATGAACAATTGCCTTTGGCAATATTTTGATATGCCGGTGTTCGTGGTATTTGATGTGATTATTTTGTGGGTACAATCCTAACAATGGCCATGACGCCTGTTCTTGACATGCTCGTGTGTCTCTATATCATATTTGTGCTATTCTCGGCACGGTCAGTAGCGTGTTCGCCCTGCCAAACAGTTAACCCATCCTATGTTGCTACTAATGTTGGAAACTTAACTGCTACAATGAGACATCATCACGCAAGTTGGTCGCTGGAAGCTCGTGATGTCGTGGGTACTGCAGTCGTTACCGCTGGGCAAGTAGTATAGCATGCTCGGTAGCACCCTCAGTGTGCAACACATTGGGCGGCCTCCACGACATGAACAAGCTCCCCCAAGGCAACACCAATGCCACCTGAGGCAGCACACTTTTGACCAACTTCGACAGCAGTAGCCATCCAATCTACTCGTACGAGGAGAATGGCACCTAGCGACGATGACGATGTCAAGTAGACTATAGATGTTGAGGATGACGGCGCCCTTCATGCGCCACTGCTAGGCATGCGGCGGAGAAGCATGTAAAAGTAGACCGTAGGCAGGTTAGGGTAGGCCACTGTCTTGCAAATTTTGAAAGAACAGAGCATCGCACCTTTGTTTGGTTAGGGTCAGAACCTGATTGCTTGTTTCAGAAACCTGATCTTGATCTGTTTGTAGTTCCACCTGCTTAATAAAGGTCTGGTTTTACCCGAAAAATAAAATAACATGCTCAGTGAATGAAATAATTGTCGGGAAGTAGTGTATAATAAAAACAAAGTCTAGATGTAAATTACAATCTGTTGTTCGACGCACTGGTCGTGCTAAACTCCTTAGACCGGTAGTTGTACTGCGTAGACATAGACACTTAAGTTAGGTTTTTATAAGGACGAGCAAACATGCACGCTCGAGAGTACAACATTTCAAACAAAAAGTTGCACGCAGCAGCTGAGAGCTAGAACACTCTGGGCTTGGCGACGATGGTGGAGTGGTTCAAGATCTGGAGGCTGAACTGCCCGCCCTTCTCGGTGGTGTCGAGCATGTCCACCCCCGGCGGGGTGGTGAGCTCGAAGTTCTGCACGAGGCGGCCGATGGTGATGCCGATGATGGGCAGCGCGAGGATGATGCCGGGGCAGCTCCGGCGGCCGACGCCGAAGGGCAGGAACCTGAAGTCGTTGCCGCTGGCCTCGACGTGCCTCTCCTCCTCCAGGAAGCGCTCGGGGCGGAACTCGTCGGGCCGCCTCCACTGCTCTGGGTTGTTGGCGAGGAACCAGGCGTTGACGAGGATCTTGCTCTCGGCGGGGATGTTGTAGCCGGCGAGCTTGGGTCATGGAGGTTCATGTGCGGCAGCAGCAGCGGGATGGCCATGCGCAGCCGCAGCGTCTCCTTGATCACCGCCTGCAGGTAGGGGAGCTTGTGCGTGTCGGGTTCTGTGATCTGGTGGCCGGCGCCCAGCACCGCGTCCATCTCGTCCCGCAGCTTCTGCTGAATCTCCGGGTTGTTCACCAGCTCCGCGATCCCCCATTCGATCGACCACAGCGTCGTCTCGATCGCTGCATATGCATAGCGGGCGGGGCAACACATTAGAAACATGGAACACCATCACTGATCAGCAATTCAACAGTTAATTTTTCAACAAAGCATTGCCACCGACAATCTATCTACTGATGACACGCAGTGAGATGGCAATGGTGATGCATTGCCCGTCAGTGTCCTTGCCAGGCTGCCATGAGGTGCACGAGGGCTTGTCTCTTGCAATGGATGGGCCCAAATCTAGGAGCACCACTCCACTTGACATGAAACTTTGCATAAAGATGGAGATCTACATGGTTCGACCGAAATAAAAGGTGCCCGATCAATGTGTCCACTTGAGGACAATTCTGTTCCTGATGGAGACCAAAATTGGTACTAGTAGTCTAGTACTATAGGATTGCCGAGGGTTTGACACAAGTGCTCTTCAGGTTGGTGCAAGCTTCAGGGGAGAAACTTTTTGCACTAGTGCTCTTCTGATCTGTTCGCCTCCTCCCGTGTGCACTACAGGTTAGGATAGTAGGCCCCCGAAATCCCATCTCTTCATCACGATGTTGGATTTCTTTTGTCTAGGATTGGTTTTATTAGACTAGTCATAGTGCTAGTATCATAAGACTGCTCATAGTGGGAGTAAGAGCATCTTCACCGGTCCTCCTATAGCCCTCTCAATAGCACTTTGGGGGTTCTAGAGAGAGAAAGTATCCACACCGGCGGTCCCGATAAAGCGCCGGCTACTTTGAGACCCCAATAAAAGCGCCGGCGCGCCCGTAGCAATCCCTTCGCGAAGGGAGCCGATTGGGAGCGCCGGCGTCCAATTTCTGCTATAAAGTTGCATGTGCCCCACTTGCATGTGACACAGGCCTCTAAAGATTCTCCTCTCTCCTACTTTTTCTGTCCCCACTTACATGTGTATGCATGGTGCCGGCGCCTCTATTAGGCTAATTGGTGTGCGACGCGGTCCCCAAAGGCTAATTGCATGCAGCCGACGCTCCCCATAGCCTGCTGCCGGCATACATGCCGGCGCTTTTTTGGGGAGTACCGGTGGAGATGCTCTAACATAGCTAGTAACATCACACATCTCAAGGCATTTTGGTGACATGACATGCTAATAAATGAAAAAAAAAGTGAGGTGGTAACTAGCTATGTTACCATAACATCACACACCTCAAGGCAAGATGAGTCTACAACATAATAAATGATACAATGCATGACACCACATATAAGTTACTACCTCCATCCAAGTTCATAGGGCTTACGCGTATCCCTAGGTTGTTAATTTGACTAACATAATATTAATCATATAGTAAAAAAATTATACCACTAGAAAGTAGAACATATAAGCTTTCTAATAATATATATTTTGTAATATATATCTTGTATTATCTTGATCAAATTTACGACCTAGAAATACGCGCAAGCCCTATGAACCGGGACGGATGGAGTACTACCCACTATGAAGGTAGTAACTTGGCATATGTTACTAGTCTAAGTTACTCCCCACTATGACCAGCCTAAGAAGTATCATGCATGCCACCCTGGAAAAAATCTATGTGGCGCTATAATTAATAAGGAGAGATATGCTAGTGGTATCATAACATGATACTTTAATGTTAAATACATCCTATACACACAATTGCATTGAGATTCTACAAATAATTAAATATAATGAGATTATGATACTACTAGATGATGTTAACCACTATAGGGGTAGTATCATAGAATGGTATCATATGTATGATACCACTATATGATACTTTGCACTATGGCCAGCCTTAGGCTAGCCATAGTGCTAGTATTATAAGGAGTATCATGCATGTCACCTTGGCAAAAATCTGATGTGGCGCTATAATTGAGGAGAGATATGCTAGTGGTATCATAATATGATATTGTATCATAGCACGTGAAACTATAAATTTAATGTCAAATACATCTTATACATGCAATTGCATTGAGATTCTACAAATAATTAAATATCATGAGATTATGATACTACTAGATGATACTAACCACTATAGGGGTAGTATCATAAACTTGTATCATATGGATGATACCACTATATGATACTTTGCACTATGGTCAATCTTATACTATCTTGTAGATGCCATGACTAATTTAGCTCTTCTATTTTTATTCGTGTTTTATTTGTTTTCTATCTTAATTAAGTTGTGTGAAAATTGCTTATATTTCTAATAATTCTTACTTGAGCTAAATCGTGGGAACACCTCACTTATGGTACTTACGCCATTGATTTACAGAACTGTGCAGCGCCAACCGTCCTAGTCATACTAGTAGACAGAAACTCCACACTTCAACAAGCTTCCAAGCTTGCACTATACAGATGTGCCTCGATGGTAAGAGTGTCTTTATTATTAGAGCATCTCTATCGACTCGCCCGCAGCGATCTTAATAGTGATTTGGGGTCTGATATTGTTTTTGGGCTACATCACCGTGTTTCAAGTAACCGGCTAGTTTTGGAGGCCAGTACAATCGCTGGCAACCTCGTGCCGCTCCCTATGCACCGCGACCCGAAGCAGGCAGCGATCTTGGCCTCCTTCAACTTCTAAAGAGTTGGAGTATGTCAACGACGCCAACTTCGAGCATGACATCAAGATCTCGCGTCAGCGGGCGGACACAGAGGAGGTGGGTGTGGGTCGTCTCCTCATTGCGAGTGGCAGAGGCTGCTTGAGCTCAACGCTCAGCGCCAGGCTTAGACGTGATGAGGACATCACTATGATAGATACAACCAATACTCCTACAGCCATATATCCTCTTGTACTTCAAATACAAGGATCTCTCGCAAGAGCGTGTGTGTTTCAGCTAAATTATCAGGTACCTACGTTACTAGAAATCCTTCCTAATATATATGAGAATATGATGCTGCCTAAATCAAATGTATTTATATTATTTAGGAATGGATCTAGCATGGACGTCAAGCATTGGATTAGGAATGTGCATGGAGATGGCAGCATGCCTGCGAGGATTTAGGATGACATTGCAAGCGAGGATTTCAGAACATTGAAGCCACCATAATAAAGGAACGATGCTTGAACGAATTCTACAAGTTACCCCATCATGGAATTCGTCCAAGAGTTATTTTTGGTGCTCTGACACCTTGTTTAATGGGCCAGACCCATGTATTTTTGGATTAGGTATTTTAGGGGATTTAAAGAGGCCATATAAGTGGAGGAAGGCCCATTTAGGTGTGTTTTTGGCCAACCCTAGCTGGTTAGACGAAAATCTCTTCACTTCCCCCATATATATATATCCCTCTGTAGCCGTCATTAGAACTCGGATTTTGATTAGACGAAAAGTTAGCCATTGCTGCAACTCTCGTGTACTTCTTTTGAGGCCAACGCCCAGAACAAGACCGACTATTCGGAATCCCACCTTTTTCAATAAAGCTTTCATCATTCATCCGCAATAATCTGATTGTAATATTAGTTCTTACTTGTTCTCGATTTCAGGTAGGAATAAGACCCTCGCTGGTCAGGCTGATCGTACATCCGCAAAATCAGTAACTCCCGGAGATTGTCCTAGCGATTGCATTGGCGCACGAGCTTTGCACGTGTAGTTGGATCGTCAAGCACGAACTCCACCAACAAATCGATTTATCCACGTCTCATCGAAAGATCGGCCACCTTTGCCCTATCAAGACGGCCGCCCGCAAGCAGGCGAGACGAGTCTCGCCAATGGCAGGTGGCGTTGAGGGGGCACCGCCGCCGGCAAGCTTCGGCGTTGCCGGTGGCCATGCTCCACCGCCAGATACGCGAAGCAAGGGCGGAGAGACAAGCATGGGTGCATCATCACCCAAAACCAGTCTTCGTAGTGTAGATTTATTTTTACCTATAACCCAGAAAAAGTCCCACAAAAAGAAGTTAGATTAGTTCATCATCACCCAAAACCAGTCTTAGCCTTTTCGCTATCACCACTTTGTTTTTGTTTTGTTGGATTTTCGTTGCATTGTGTGTTGAGTTGCTGGTTTCTAGTGTCTAGTCTTTTAGAGTTTCGAGTTCTAGCCACGTTAATCACATTGTTGAGTCTTTGTTCCGAGCCATCTTTTGTTTCCTTCCGCCTCGCCATATACCGATGTCGTTACCATCTGCTTTTCTCATCGCATCAAACCATTGATCATCCATCCACCTCTTCTCCACATATTTTGTTGGCCTCTAGTTTCCATAGTATCAGCGTCCGGAGATTAGATCCAAAAAAAAAGGGAAAAAAACACGCGGCCTGGAGTGCAGATCGTGGAAAGATTGTTCAGATCAGTTTGCTTTTATCATTACCCCAGAACTTGATCCGTGTTGAGTAGAGAGATAGAAAAGAAAAGGAAGAGCTAGTTGTTCGGCTGAATCAAGAATTCATCTTGTGCAAACCGAGTCTCTTTGGAATATCTAGTGGAGGAGTTG
This sequence comes from Lolium multiflorum, assembly GCA_030979885.1. NCBI lineage: Eukaryota > Viridiplantae > Streptophyta > Magnoliopsida > Poales > Poaceae > Lolium > Lolium multiflorum. The sequence continues at coordinate 264,234,878 of CM061749.1, forward strand.
GTCCGTTTAAAAAAACAGAAAGAGAAAGAAGAAAAAAAACAAGTACAGTCACGTATCAGATTCTATCGTTTGGTTCAAAATGTGCTTTCCTTGTTCTTCTTGGGAACCGTGCATATATTATATATATTATATAAATGAAAAGAAGGAGAGAGTTCTGGAACTTGGTCGCTGCTTCTTTTTCAATATCTTTGATACATCTGCCTTTGCATCCCTGCCGCAAAACTTATCTACTCCCGCTGATCATCCTTTTATATCCTACAAGAAGTTCTGCGAGTTTCCGGGGTCGATCAAATAGCTGCGCCGATGATTGTTATCTATGGTTCTCCGACCGCTGGCCAGTTCAATCTACAACGGTTAAGTTATCATATTATGTGAGTGTATTGTGGACGTTTTAGCAGTGCACTAGCGATCCGCAACACTCGTCTCTCCAAACATACCTATAACTACTATATTAAACCTTAACAAACATCTTTTTTCTCCTAATTTTGGGATGGTTAGAGGATTAACCTGCTTCTGACACGTAAGGCTTTGGTGCTCTGTGTTTTCTTTGTGTGGACTGATTTGGTGCTCCTTAGAATTTCTGTCAAAGCTGAGACGAATTTTGGAAGGGCTCTTTCCTTCCTTCTTGCATCAGCGTTGGCTGTTCTAGGACTTCCACCATGTGCCTTTAGCTGAAGGACCTGTGGGACACTGTTTTCTTGCAGCAGATCTGCTCCCTTGTCGTTCGCGTGGTATAGCTCCACAATCGACAGCTGGATTGTTTGACCACGTATTAGTTTTTAGATTTGTCCTTTGTTCCAATCAGTTAGTTTTGCTCGGTCAAAGCGGTGGAACATACCCCACGTCCCTCAGTTTTCCTCCTTCCTAGGGAGAATCGGGAGCGTATCTCCCGTTGAGCCCTCTTCCCTCAACTACCCTCCCCTGCCAGGCTGCCACCATTCCCGCCATCCAACGTCTACTCTGATCTAGCGGCGGAGGGAGAGGAACTTGGAGCGGCAGCCGGCGGCATGGGTCGTCGAGCTCATGTGACTGGCGAAGGTCGGCGGTGTCGGAGGGGAATGGGCAAAAGAGACCGGCGTGGTGCTGGCCGAAACTTCCGCATCCGCCTCGGACGACGACAACCGCCAACCGCAGCGCCATCGATGGGATGGCTACCCCGCGACAGTGGTGGTGGCGCTCGACGTGCAGAAGTCCAGGCCGGCGCCGTGCAGGAGTGGCGTAGGAGGCTGCTCTAGAGCACCCCAATCTCCTCCCCACCTGGCCCGCTCGCCGCTCCCTGTTTCTTCCCGAGCGTGACGAAGGCGTCGATGGGCTTCGTCCAGCGTGCGCGTGTGATCCAGCGAGCTGCCCCCTATTCCTTCCGTGGGTGCGTCACTGTGGACCTCCTCAGGCGCCGCACCGGCAGGGAGTTTCACCGGTGCGCCGCCCCTGACCTAACCAGCGTGTCGCTCCCGCTCGCCGTCTCACCAACAAGTTTCCCCTGAGGTCCACCAGGGCTGCTCCAAACTACCGAGTGCATTGCTCCAGGCTCCCGAGCACGCCGTTCGGCATCTCCATCGAGCTAGGCTGCCGACAGGTACCTCCGTGAATGCTGGCCCCAAGTATCCCCTGCCATAGCGAGCTCCCCTGTCCAGATCTCTTTGTTGTCGGCTCTCCCCTGCCCAACTCCCTGTGACCGCCGGCCGTGGCGTGGGTTGCTGCATCGCCTCACGGCGCCCCCCCCCCCCCCACCACGCTGGTTGGTCTGCAGTGTGGGCTCTGGCTGCGCTGGACGACGATTGGATCGATTGGAACTATGTCGTCCCCTCCCAGCAATGAGCCTGTTCTTCACTTCGTACTACAGGTGAGCCTGTTAATTAATTTTCCCATTGTTTACTGGTTTGAACTGAAACTTGGACGCACATATGTATATTATAGATTTTTTTCGAGATTAAGAATTGGAGCTGTATGATAGATTTTTTGTCCCACCAATTCTTGGAAATTGAAACATTGTGTTAACAATAGCAGCAATTGGATATCCTCTTATGTTATAAGACACGAACTTGTAATTCTGATTATATCCTTAGGTGCAAAAACTTCTTCTGATACATCATTTTCTTTTCAGTTTTACATGGAGTAATTTTAGAGTGGAGTAATTTCAGAGAATAAGGATTGCGTGTTATGCTGCAGTCTGCGGAACTCAAAATTAACACAGTGAAGAAGCACACACGTTCCTGATTCAGCATACTGCAAAGACGGTTCCCATGCCTTTGCACTGCCTACACATGCAGTTGATAACAGACTATTATTTCTGTGATGGTTTGATCAAGGAGTATTTTTAAGTTGCTGCTTTGAAGGATGAGGAGGATAAAGCAAAGCTCCAGGATCACTCTATGACTATGATATATTTTCTGATAATGTCCTTGAGCCTCGGTAGTTGTCAGATGAACTACCACACATGCCAAGGAACCAGGTAAGCATATGTTCCACATCGTCGCTGACACTTTTTTTTTTCTGTACAATATCAATGGGTGGCAATCCCTGTATACTGCTACTCTTGATACATGTGCTGGACTAACAGTGATATCTGTGCCTTTTAGTTCTTGAGTACTAACAAATATTTCTCCTGAACAAAAATCTCTATTGTTTCTTCAAAGTATTTTTTCTACTTCCCATTCTTGGGCATGCAGCTTCTTTGTGTCATTAGTTAATAGTGTGGCATTTATGTCCATTCTAATAAAGATTGCTCTTAGAGATTATGATACTTAGATGTTTCTACCCATTAGTTTATACCCTGAAACTTTTTCCTTTGGTTAATTGATCTTCAGGTCAATAAAATACTGCGCAAAGTGTATCCTGGATACTTATTGGGATTTTTTTTTTGCTAGGTGTGCGTTGCATATTCAATCTTGCAAAGAGAATGGCTGAACTGTCTGATACAGAATATTCAAATAGATCAATCAATTGAATTTTCAGCAAATACGATCTTGTGATTCTTGAAAAGCCAACTGGTCTTTTCTCTTATCCTACAAAATAATTCCTCCTGGATAGTACTTTATGCTGTCATATACCTCACATTGGTCCAGTTTCCTTTCTTTGCATGAAAGAGGTAAAAATTACACAAATTTTCTCCATGTTAACTATATGTTCAGCACATTATTATCATATTTAGTCTCCTGGAAATTTTTGTTTATTATAGTCATTGCTATTGCTATTTCGCATTTAACTTAAATTTCTATTAAATTTTTTGCCTAGGTCCTCAGAAAGTGCGACTTCTATGGAGCAAACCAGTTCCCTTGTGTACACGTATACGGATCTACAGTATAGATGCAATGCAATGTGTCCTGTTTTATTTTACATTTCCCATAAATGCTGATGCAGTTTCTTCTTTTTGATAGTAAATGGTAATCCAAAATTTCTTAAAGCATTGCTTATTTGTTCTCTTACGATGGAAATAACATCACATGAGAGGTGCCCTCAGACTTTTGCAGACTGACAAATATGATAGCTTATGTCTCATTCATGTTTAATTAGTAAATTTCCTGCTACAGTGGCATGTGAAGAAAAACTAAATAATTCCTTAACAGAAGCAGCAAGGGTCCTATCATTGGTGAACTGTTAATGTTACAATATGTTCTCTGAATTACATAGGGCCGAAAGAGAAAAATGTAAAAGTCGTTTTTTTTGCATCGGTACTACATAAACATATCTGAGGGGTCATTGATGCCTTAAAAGAAAGCACACGTGAAAGTATTTGTATCCATTTACAGAACATTGTTCTGAGTCACTTATTTTGAGATTGATTGTAATACATAGAAGCTCCTCTTATAGTGAAACAAACATGCATGTTGATAGCATGAACTCTTTTGATAGATGTAAAACAATTCAATACCATGGAGACAGTAACACCATGCATCTCTTCCAAAATATTTCAAGCATAATTTGTAGATGACAGAATGCACCAGACTCAGCAATTTGCTGGTAGCACCATGCCCACCTCAAGCTTACCAGGTAAATTTCGGAAGTGTCGTGACACAAAAGTGTATAACTAACCGGCTTTCAATTAATCGAAGCAGTAGGTTTATCTGGGAGTTTTACATCTATGTGGTTTTGGATTGGTCAAATGAATGAGAATCTGCCTAAATCTTTCTCAGTTAATTTGGATCGGAGGGAGTATTATTTTGCTAGGTTATTGTTACCCATGAGCATTTACCTTCGAAAAGTTATGCCTTTCTTATGTTATCATGATTTAATTCATTGTTGATATATGAAAATAACACCCTCACAACTTCAAGGCTTGATTATTTGGAATCATATGTATTCTTCAGCTCTTCTTATAGGATGTCCAAATAAATGGACATCATTTACCAGCTTAGTGGCCATTCGTTTTCAAACTTGAGAATTGAGATACGGTCATCGCCATTTATTTAAAAGATACTTTTCAAAGGAGGAACTCCCTTTTTTTGCCAATTGTTGATTCTGGTATATTTTGCCAACTCTTCATCAACCATTTAGTGACATATTGTTTAACACGTGTCATTTCATTCTGCAGTTCAATCGAAGAGTGGCTCGGATTAAGCTTGACAAGGTGTTTTCACAGTAGTTTCTTTCATTAGTTCAATGTCTCAGCCACAGGGGTACCCCATAGATGAAGGTTCGGGAATTGTGTCAACTTAGTTCTCTAACAACGCATTGTCGCAGCCTCTGAAGGACTTATCTAGGAGGCTTTGTTTCGAGGGGGTGTTATAGTCAGCCTAAAGTGAAAAAGGATTAGAAGTATATCAGTCAGCCTTGAAAATACAAAGCTTGCTTCTAAGTTGATAAGCTTGCAAGTTTAGCCCTGAGATGTTTTATGTATCTCCTTTTATCGTTATCTTCCAGTTTGTATTACATGTGACATGAATTGTTTACACAGAATATGGATTATGATATGAATTTTATTAGAGGGGTTCATACATAGACTTGCAGGTTATTGCTTATATCATTGAGTTTTTTATTCTTCCTTGATAAACATATTACAAAGTTATTTCCATCTGTTTTCTACACAGCATGTTCTGAGAATAATTCATATATGTATGAATTCCATTCCTGTGTTGGAAAAACATTTAAGTCTCATGTGCCCTCGGTTATTTCTGTGTACATAACTTTGTAAAATCCATAGTCAAGTCTCTAATGTGCCCACTATTTATAAAAATAAGATAATTAGTTTGATGTCTTGGATTTTCCCATGCACATTACAGTCGTAAATCAACATGATGAAAACATCCTACATTCTTCAGCCTCTGGCTGGGCGCGGCGTGCCGCCGCGCCTGTCCCTGCTAGTTTCATATATAGCCAGTCGCATATCTTATTTTGCGCGTGATATATCATCTGTGTCTTAGGCTCGTGTCTCTAGTACAGTCTAGTCTAGAATCAGCACTTGACAAACTTTGAACGGATTTTCAGCTTTACATTGATTATTGTGGTTGTAGTTCCACATATATATTAAGTCTGCCTACAACTCTACATATTTCTACATCGTGCGGTATACGTGTGCTTGGCAATCGCTTCGCTCAATCTTTGGAGTTACTTGATACTGTTGGTTGCCGATCGCCACCTCCTGAATGGTAAGAAATTGTAAGAGCTTTGTATTTTGCTTGACAGATTGCGCGTGATACCACCATATTTGCGTAGCTAGTAGGCATATACACTTGTGCTTTTTGGGTACTAACCATGCCAGGAATTGAGGACCAATCCGCCGACCCGAAGACCATGACGAACATGGAGATGCAGGTGCGACCATTTATCGGAGATCATGATCAGGTTATTTCTTTACCAATTTATGAGGGTCGATATAATACTACTGCTTATTTTGATTGGGAGTTTGAAGTCGATCATATTTTTGAATGCCATGATTTTACTGAACATGAGAAAGTACGAACTGCTGCTAGACTTTTTACGGGTTTTGCTTCCATTTGGTGAGATATGACTTATAAAGAAAATGTTGATAATAAATCTACTACTTGAGGAGATTTAAAATCTGCTTTGCGACATAGATTTGTGCCTCTTTCTCATCAACGTGAAATGATCCGCAAAGTTCAACGGTTAGAACAAAGTAGTAACACCGTGCATGTTTACTATCAGGAATTTAAATCTTACATATGTACCATTGTGATATAAAAGAATTTGAGGAAAATACTAGAAATATGTTTTTTTAATGGCTTGAACCCTGATATAAAGGCTATGTTTAAACATATTCCTCGCTCTATTGTTGGTATGTATGTTCGTGCATGTTCTTTTGAGAAACACATACAGGTGGAAGCGTTGGACCATTACGACCCCTTCGGTTCATGCACACTAGCACCGGTTGTTTCCTCCAACGTCCCGCGCATGAATATTGTTGTGCGGATCGCACATCCGCACACTTGTGACCCGTCGCTGCCGACATATTTTGAGCCGGATTCACAAGGTAAAAGTAAAGGTACTGATTTTATCCATCCACATGAGATTGATGAATGCAATGTTGACTTAAATATATCATGTGCTGAGATAGAAAATGAGTTGGTCACTCCGTTTGTATTAGAGGATCTACCTACCGGTTTGCATGTACCGTGTGATCAAGCAACTACGATAGATTCTGTTATGAGTGCACATATTGCTCAGTTTAATTCCTCTTTAAATCTGAGTACACGCACTAAAATTATTGTTGATAAACATGGCTTAGAGAATTGTGAATATGAGATACATACTATTTTGAATGCTCCTGAAATTGGTTCTTCACTGATTTGCCTATACCTATTGAGCTACATGTTGTGAATGAGTCTTCCGATTTGTTAGTGACATCTGATTTGGTTCACATAAAACTGGTTAGACATGATGAAGTGATAACTGAAATTTTCAATGATATTTGTTTATGGTCTATTAAGATGGATCCTCCTGTGTCTTTATCACATGCTAGAAATAAGATTGTTGAATTCAAATATTTAAAGAGTGTTTATGCCATGGTTATACTTTTAATTTAATTGGAGAGTATGGCGTAGGCAATGATTTTTTAGTGAATACAATTTTCATTACATGTGATGATGTTCCATATACTATTGGTTTGATGGAAAGTAAAATTCCACCTATGTTCAATCATTTTGATATGACCTCCAATAACGGTATAGACTTTATGCCAAATAGCTTGTTGCATGATCGCTTATTTAAGCTAGTTGTCGCATGTAATTTGGAAATACTGAATTTTGGTTTACCATTATTGGGATGGTTTAATGATGAGCATTACAACTTGAAAGGAGTTAATATGTGCTTCACTTATATCTGCAAACTGAGTTGTGATAAATGTTTACTGGGGACTAATGATCTTCTAAGCTACTAAAATACTAGTATATGTACTAAATTAAATAGGCAACATGAGAGAGTTGTTAAAACGGATGATATACATATACCATGCATATACCTTGTCTCTTTTGTTAGCATGCTTACAGAATAAACATCGCCGAGGACGACTTTTCTTTCGAGAAAGGGAGGATGATGAAGACATCATTACCTCCGATTTGAAGGCATAACTTGGTGAAAAAGATGAGACTACGTCGAGGACGACTTCAATTCAAAAAGGGGAGGATGATGAGGACATCACTATGATAGATACAACCAATACTCCTACCGCCAAAATATCCTCTTGTACTTCAAATACAAGGATCCCTCGCAAGAGCGTGTGTGTTTCAGCTAAATTATCAGGTACCTTTGTTACTACAAATCCTTCCTAATATATATGAGAAGGGAGCACCTAGAGATCAGTCAAATGAGACTTAATAAGTCTCAGTCGCCTGAAGTAGCTTATTAAGTTAGTTTCCGCGTCCAATTCATACGTTCGTAATGGTATGCCTATATTACAAACGCAGTAGAATCCACAGAAGCAATAGAAAAGCAACAAATCTCCATACTCGCATTTCTCACTAGAAAGAATTCATCCGTGCAACCATTTAGGACACAAGAAAAATCTTAGCTGCACTGAAAAAGCCTTAGTTGCAACCCACATGTAAATGTAAATTCTTAGTTACAGCACATGCAACTGAAAAAATCTCGGTTGCAACCCACATGTAAGTGGAAATTCTCAGTTACAATATATGTGCAACTGAAAAATCTCAGTTGCAACCCCATGTAATTGTGAAAAAATTCAGTTGCAACCCACATGTAACCGGAAAACACTCAGTTATGACCCATGTGCAACTGGAAAAATATCATTTGAATCACACGTGCAACAAGAAAAGTATCCGTAAGTTAGGCCACATGTGTAACTAGGATCCTCACTTACACCCCATGTGTAAATGAGAAAATCTCAGATATACCTTCCCTGCAACTAGCTAATCTCTACGCAACTGGTGAAAAAAAAAAGCAGCCAAAAAAAAGCAAAGAGGCCACATACCTCAAAGCCCAATTCGCTCATGGCAAGCTGCAGCCATGTGAAAGCTGGGCAAAAACAAAGTCACAAGGAAACTAATGGTTTGCACGAATCTTAGAGCAACATGATCCAACGATCGACGAACGCGACTTAAAGTTATTAAGTATCAGGCGCCTGATTTCCAGCAAATTCGATATGAGAATATGATGCTTAGACGTGATGAGGACATCACTATGATAGATACAACCAATATTCCTCCAGCCATATATCCTCTTGTACTTCAAATACAAGGATCTCTCGCAAGAGCGTGTGTGTTTCAGCTAAATTATCAGGTACCTTCGTTACTAGAAATCCTTCCTAATATATATGAGAATATGATGTTGCCTAAATCAAATGTATTTATATTATTTAGGAATGCATCTAGCATGGACGTCAAGCATTGGATTAGGAATGTGCATGGAGATGGCAGCATGCCTGCGAGGATTCAGGATGACATTGCAAGCGAGGATTTCAGAACATTGAAGCCACCATAATGAAGGAACGATGCTTGAACGAATTCTACAAGTTATCCCATCATGAAATTCGTCCAAGAGTTATTTTTGGTGCTCTGACACCTTGTTTAATGGGCTAGACCCATGTATTTTCGGATTAGGTATTTTAGGTGATTTAAAGAGGCCATATAAGTGGAGGAAGGCCCATTTAGGTGTGTTTTTGGCCAACCCTAGCTGGTTGGACGAAAATCCCTTCACTTCCTCCATATATATCCCTCTGTAGCCGTCATTAGAACTCGGATTTTGATTAGACTAAAAGTTAGCCATTGCTGCAACTCTCGTGTACTTCTTTTGAGGCCAACGTCCAGAACAAGACCGACTATTCGGAATCCCACCTTTTTCAATAAAGCTTTCATCATTCATCCGCAATAATCTGATTGCAATATTAGTTCTTACTTGTTCTCGATTTCAGGTAGGAATTAGACCCTCGCTGGTCAGGCTGATCGTACATCCGTAAAATCAGTAACTCCCGGAGATTGTCCTAGCGATTGCATTGGCGCACGAGCTTTGCACGTGTAGTCGGATCGTCAAGCACGAACTCTACCAAAAAATCGATTTATCCACGTCTCATCGAAAGATCGACCACCTTTGCCCTATCAAGACGGCCGCCCGCGAGCAGGCGAGACTCGCCCAGAACAAGGAGTCTCACCAATGGCAGGTGGCGTTGAGGGGGCACCGCTGCCGGGAAGCTTCGGCGTTGCCGGTGGCCATGCTCCACCGCCAGATACGCGAAGCAAGGGCGGAGAGACAGGCATGGGTGCATGCGGCAACAAAGGGAAAGAACGCCGACGAGGCAGTCCCGTCACACGTTCCAACCGACGGCCAGTATATTAAGATTTAAGTCTAGTTTAAAGTTCAAGTTTCATTTAATTTTAAATAAATAATTCCAAATTTGAATGAAATTCTACGGTTTAATTATGTTTGCTTGTTTAAAGTTAATTTTGTATTCTTACTGAGGTCGCCGGTGCGTGTAACGTGTAACGGTTTTCCAAATTGGAAAGCTGCTACCGACGATCCCATAACGCGCTACCGGCGTACTTGCGGGCCCTATTAGAGAATTGCCTGTGAAGATGGCTCTTAGGTGGCAAACGAAAATGCGGACAGCAGACGGATGCAATCTTTGACAGAAATACACAAAGAAGAAGAGAAGCTGGGCATGCATACCAGCGACATTGATGTTCTCAATGATGTAGAGGACGTTCTCCTCGTTGATCTCCCCCTTCTGCTGCGCCTTCATGATGTGATCAATGGCGCACTTGAGCCCGTTGTTGTCCATGGACTTTGTGCTTGCCAACTTCCTACACAAACACCATGAGCAAAAGGAATCCAACATGAAGCGTGCTAGAAGAGTCGTGCTAAATCTGGTTCGCCTCTCACTTTCAGGCAATGGCCGCGCGCCTAACTAATCAATGGAAGATCGAAGACGGAAGAAAGAAATTAAGATTCAGAACTTACTTCCTCTCGTCCAGGAAGTAATCCTTGAAGAGCTTGAGGCGGGTCTCGTTGACCTCCTCGCAGAGCCTGAGGTAGCGACGGAGGAACGGGCGGAGGATAGGGATGAAGTCGCCGTAGTTGTACTCGAAGCTCTGCGCGAGGCGGCTGCGCTTGTCGTTGAGCGCCCTGAGGCGGAGGAAGAGCGGGTCGTCCATGCTCTCGAACCGCCGGTCGAACATGATGCGGTACATGTTGTTGTACATCATCAGCTGCAGGTGGCGGCGGAGCACCACGCCGTCGGTGGCGGCCCTGGGGTCGGCGCGCACGTTGTCCACCACGAAAGCCGCCTCCGCCTCCCACCCCGGTCGGTACTGCTGCACCACCTTGTTGGTGAAGAAGGGCACCGTCGTGATCCGCCGCATCTTGCGCCAGTGGTCGCCGTACACCGTGAACGCCATGCTCTGTCCCTTGGCCGTGAAGATGTCGAACACCAGGTTCCGGGTGCGGGACCCGAACTCCACGCCCTGCGTGTGGAGCACCTCCTTGGCCAGCTCCGGGCTCGACACCACCACCAGGTTGCGGATGCCCATGCGGAGGAGGAAGATGTCGCCGAACCTGCGGGCCATCGCCGCCAGGTTGCGGTGGTTCAGGTCGTCCCCGACCTGCAGCCAGTTACCGAAGATGGGCACGGGGATGGGGCCAGGCGGCAGCCTCAGTTTGCGGCCGCGGATCTTGGACACGACGATCGTCACCACCACGGACGCCAGGAGGCCGACGAGGAGCTTATCCACGAAGACGAAATCCATGGCGGCGACGGCCAGTGACTGAAGGGTAGACGCGACTCTTCACTCCCTTGTGCGTTTTCGCGCGTACGCTTAAATAAGAACGGGCGTGGCATAATGGATTTCCTGGTCGCCGGTGTGGTAGCAGTAACGCTGGACCTAGGCAAATTTGTTTACGGAAGGATCTTACGGATTGACGTGGAAGTACTGTGTTGCTGCAAACGGTAATGCTGAGGTTTAAGGACAATTTGTTACGGAAAGAATCCTACGGACATGTGTGGCAGGCAGATGTTTCTCCTCGGATGAATTTCCAGACCCACCACAACTTCTCTGCCCAATGGCCTGATGCCACATCTGCAACCGTAGGCTGATTCCGTAAATCCCTTCCGTAGGTGTAGCATTACTCTGCTGCAAATGTGATTCCCTTCGGTGATTTCAGGGCGAGTAATGCTACACATACTGAATTTTTTTACGGGAAAATCATACGGACTCACATAACATAGGCGGAAATCCAAGGTCAGCCCCGGTTTTTCAGGAGGGGATCAAATTCTAACCAACCAATGCAACCCATGTTGGCCCGTAAGGTTTCCGTAACCCAGTTTGCGCGTAAGTCTGGGATTACCGTTTCAGGCCTAATCCTTCTACTTTTCCTCCACGTATGTCCGTAACTTAATTCCGTATTCCGTATGGAAACAGTGTAGCATTACTCGTGTGGTAGGTAGGGAAGGAGACGGAGTGAGTTTGGTGACGAGGCCTTGTTCGGTTCACTCAGAATACAGGTGGATTGAAAGGGATTGAGAGAGATTTAATCCCCACAAGTCAAAATGCACTTCAATTCACCCCCAATACACTTCAATACCCTTTTTATTTTGACAAGGAACTCCGTGATTCCATTAAGCAGATTCGCTGGCCGCAACACACATTACATCAGTGGGCACCGTGTCCACCCAAATTGCACGAAGGGCCTCATGATGAGCACCGTACTAGATTTAGATGTGCGCCTTGGCGCACGGCCCCGTAAAATTCGCGTTGATTTATAGTTTGTATGATAAAAAATGAAAATCGGGTGTGATAATACATTTTTTAGGTTTTACGAAACAAAGCCAATAGAATGAAAATACGACAAAACACAGGAAATCACGAAATGTACCACATGCTTATGTACACTCTTTCGCATTGGTAAACAATTGGGAAAATACTATTATGCATCTATAAGGATTGATGATAAATCGTCCAAAAACAAGCAGACCTATAAAATGCAGCGAAATATATTACACATAGTGAAGTAGCGGTATAAGTTCAGAGAAAAACACATTTCTTCTCCATGTGTAAGGTCTACATATATACCCTGTCCACTAAACAATTGGGAGTACATGAGAAGCTTAGGTTACTTCCTTCACTTTGATATATAGACCGTGGACAAAGCTCAGTAGCATAAACGGTAAGAACCCGAAGAGTGCTCACAAGTCACAACAAGACCCCAGAGGCAAGGAACACACTTGAAGAGCTCAGGCACAAGCTCTCCCGCATGAGTGGATAATGACCTGATGGGTAAAACACAAAAATCAAGGAATACGATTTCATTTAACAAGCATACAAAAACAAATTTTCTAATTTCGTTGTACAATAAAATATAATATACTTCAGCAGCAACTTCATGACTGAAGCAAGATGTAAGTAGACGATGCCAACAAAGATATAATATACTTCAGTAGTGTGACAACAACGTCAGGTATGACTACATGATGCCAACAAAAACTAAGAAAAATTGCTTAACTCATGCAACTGCAAAATCTAGTTTGTTCTGAATCCTATTGCCAGTGCAAATCAACTAAGCAAGCATCGTTATGAAGCCAATTGCCAGTGAGATATAAACTAAGCAAGTATGAACCTAACATAAATGAAGCATATCATAAACCATGCTGAATATGAAGTAACTGAAAACACCGCGGCATAAACCATGGAAGAATGCACTAATGAGAGGGCCAACAAATGCAAGGTAACTGAAAACACACAATATATAAGAAGTCACTGGAAAAGAGAACACTAAATTATTTTCACTGAAATATATGAACCAGAGAAGAAATCGAAAGCATAATCGAGTATCTGAACCTTTGAATGAAAATCACAGAAATGAGAAAAAACTTTTATTTTTAGGAACCGAGACATGGTTAGTAGACAACTACCTGACAGATCAAGTGGACTAACACACAGAAGCAACCAACATGAAGAGACAAAGACGAAACTGGCAGATGCGATCAAGTGGACTAACACACAGCAGCAACCAACATGAAGAGACGAAGACGAAATTAGCAAATGCGATCAAGTGGACTAACACATAGCAGCAAGCAACATGAAAAGACGAAGAAGAAATTGTAAGATGCGATCAAGTTGGAGTAACACACAGCAGCAACCAACATGAAGAGACGAAGACGAAGTTGGCAGATGCTCACAATGTCAACTGGATAAAATGAACAACAAAGTAGCATCACCTAACTAACATCATATCAATAGGCTGAACTATAACATTTTTACTTGAATTTACTGCTATGCTATAACCAAGAAGAGGGTGAGTTTTAGCCACGCCACTTCATTTCGTTCAAGTAATTAGAAAGAACACTGAATATTGCAGAAAATGTGGAACATCCGATTTTATGTTGAAGTTCATGCTTTCGAGAAAATAAAAAAGGCAAAGAGAACATTTAATAAATATTACAAGACCACATATAACTAACATGACTTGTGGTGCAGTGCCCGACAACATGGGCGATGACTCATTTTCAGTAATCACTGAAGCCTAGTAAAGATATAAATATGCAAACAAACTGCAGGAACTTCTTTTGCTCCTCCTTATATTAGATAAATATAAATGGATCACACCAATATAACACAACTGAAACATCAGCCATAAAAAGCAAACATGGTTGACTTCTGAACCAATGAAGCATGAAAATAGTCGATAAGAATATGTACCTCCATGGGCGGAGAAGCATGTAAAAGTAGACCGTAGACAGGTTAGGGCAGGCCACTGTCTTGCAAATTTTGAAAGAAGAGAGCACCGCACCTTTGTTTGGTTAAGATCAGGACCTGATTGCTTGTTTCAGAAACCTGATCTTGATCTGTTTGTAGTTCCACCTGCTTAATAAAGGTCTGGTTTTAACCGGAAAAAAAATAACATGCACAGTGAATGAAATAATGGTCGGGAAGTAGTGTATAATAAAAACAAGGTCTAGATTTAAATTACAATCTGTTGTTCGACTTCGACGCACTGGTCGTGCTAAACTCCTTAGACCGGTAGTTGTACTGCGTAGACATAGAAAATTAAGTTAGGTTTTTATAAGGACGAGCAAACATGCACGCACGAGAGTACAACATTTCAAACTAAAAGTTGCACGCAGCAGCTGAGAGCTAGAACACTCTGGGCTTGGCGACGAGGAAAAATTGATGATAACCCCCACAGTTGGCGCGCCTTTGATCATAACCCCCCTTTGTGTCGCTGACATGTGGGGCGCACCAACTTGAGGGTTATCATCAAATCTCCCTGGCGACGATGGTGGAGTGGTTCAAGATCTGGAGGCTGAACTGCCCGCCCTTCTCGGTGGTGTCGAGCATGTCCACCCCCGGCGGCGTGGTGAGCTCGAAGTTCTGCACGAGGCGGCCGATGGTGATGCCGATGATGGGCAGCGCGAGGATGATGCCGGGGCAGCTCCGGCGGCCGACGCCGAAGGGCAGGAACCTGAAGTCGTTGCCGCTGGCCTCGACGTGCTTCTCCTCCTCCAGGAAGCGCTCGGGGCGGAACTCGTCGGGCCTCTTCCACTGCTCCGGGTTGTTGGCGAGGAACCAGGCGTTGACGAGGATCTTGCTCTCGGCGGGGATGTTGTAGCCGGCGAGCTTGGCGTCGTGGAGGTTCATGTGCGGCAGCAGCAGCGGGATGGCCATGCGCAGCCGCAGCGTCTCCTTGATCACCGCCTGCAGGTAGGGGAGCTTGTGCGTGTCGGGTTCTGTGATCTGGTGGCCGGCGCCCAGCACCGCGTCCATCTCGTCCCGCAGCTTCTGCTGAATCTCCGGGTGGTTCACCAGCTCCGCGATCCCCCACTCGATCGACCACAGCGTCGTCTCGATCGCTGCATATGATACATAGCGGGCGGGGCAACACATTAGAATTTAGAAACATGGAACATCATCACTGATCAGCAATTCAACAGTTAATTTTTCAACAAAGCATTGCCACCGACAATCTATCTATTGATGATACGCAGTGAGATGGGAATGGTGACAATCTATCTATTGATGATACGCTGTCTCTGATGGAGACCAAAATTGATACTACCAGTACTATAGGATTGCCGAGGGTTTGAAACTAGTGCTCTTCAGGTTGGTGCAAGCTTCGGGGGAGAAATAATTTTTGCAGGAAAAAGAGAATACACTAAGGATACAATCACAGTTCATCGCCACATCGATTTCTTCCTAGTTGGGCTAAACCGCAGTTCTATCCTGAACTCTTCATGTTGAATTTTTGCCTAATATGGACTTAGCCTATTTAATTTAATTAAAGAGAGAGTCCAGATTAAATCAGCCAACTCAACTTGTCCTAGTTATTTCAACTAGCATGGTGGCCCTCGCAAATGCGAGGGCATCATTTTTAGCATGTCAAATGTTTTCGCAAATGGGATTAAAGTAAGAAGAGGTACCATAGAGATACAATATCAAATGAAATATCTTGAATATCCTAGCTTCTTTATTCCGAAACACAGGGTACTAAATATTGCATTCCAATATATTATTGTTGTTAGGTTTTTGTCACAAAAGTACGAATTTTGTTGCGCGAGAAAAATGTTTAATGGTCATTAATTTTGGAGACTCGTATTTATTTTTAACCAGGTTACTGTCCTTATTTTATTATAAAAGTTATTTTGAAATTGGTAAATTTTATTGACCATGTGCGTAATGTTTCGTCAGAACTGCAATACACTAACATATATTCCTCTTTTCGTTTATGTATAATTATGACAATATATTAACTATCAGTCCCTATGTTCCAATGTAATTGATGTATAAGTTTGTCCGAAGTCAAATTTCTATTAATCGAGTAGGTATTGCAGTTTTGAATTTTGCATTGCTTTCTTATATGATAAATTTAGTTTGTTAGGTTCATTACACTATATACTTTTATATTATATAGACTTCCATATAGATATTGACACATTTCCAATAATTTTGGTCGGACTTAAAGACATTTGACTTAACAAACCTAGAACTTTAATTATTTGGTAATGATAGGAATATGGGATTAGACACCTTTATAATAATATGTACTGAAATATTTGATGTATTTTTTTTGTACACCTTGTTTGATGTCTTTAGACCATGCTAGGAATAAATAGATACACAAAAATAGGGAGAGAAAAATTCTCGGATGACCGAGAATTCGTTCAATTTTCTCTTGGTAGAAACCCACTTGTAACTCCTCCTCATGACTATCTTGGCTCAGACTACCACCTCCAATAATCCCTTTGGTTGAGGCATCGAATGGCGAACCCGACCGAAGGGAGTGCATTCCTTTTCATTCGATTTCAAGTAGATACCAAACTTGAACTACGCCTTTAACTGATTGTATTAGAAGCTGCCCTATCAAGAACCACCCTGTAGAAGCATCTCAACCACCTAACTCGAATAATCATATAAAAAAAACATAGTCCATCTATAAGAAGAGGCGTCTACTCCTCCATTCTCCCTCTAAGGCATTGGTTGAAAAGTGCATTTCAGATCGATAAAGCTAAGAGTTGGGCTGTTTCTTGTATCTGATGGAGCATGAGGTTGGTTCAGCCCCCGGTGTAATGGCGGCTTTCGTACCAACAATCTTTTTCTTTCGCTAGAGGGCAATACCAGCATAAGTCACGACGCAAATCCAATAGCTAGGATCATTTTCCTCCAGTTATAGCTTGCACCCGGAAAATCTCAGTTTCAATGCACTTGTAACTCACAAAGATTCCCTGGGGTTGAGCTAACTCTAACTTAATTCTCTATCAACCGCAGCGACCCTAATAGCGATTTGGGTCCGACGTTGTTTTTGGGTCATACCAGCGTGTTTCAAGTAGCCGGCCAGTTTTAAAGTCAAGAACAATCGTCGGCAACCTCGTGCCGCTCCCTACGCATCGGGCGCGCTAGCGCCTCGCGCCATGTTAGATTCTAAGTGCGGGCCCGTCATGTCAGCGACTAAACGGCTCCATCATTAATTGTGACGCCTTGTATACTCTCCGGCGGGTTGCCGTTAACAAAGCCACTGGTTCTCCACGCGTACATGTCGTCGTAAATGCGACGGCTCGGATGCTCTGCGGCGAGTCGCCAATGCCTATTTAGTGTGTCGTTCGCTGCACTAGCCTCTCCATCACCGCCGCTCTCCTCTGCTTTGCCACACTAGCCTCTCCTGTCCACCACCACCGCTCTCCTCTCCAGAACAATGTCGTGGCGGCTGGCGACCACGTACTCGATGCTAGGCCGGGACGACCGCACGCCGCAAGTGGCGCCGCAACCACTACCGCAGCCAGAGCGCCCGCAGCCTGAGCCCGTGGCCCCGCCGCAGCCCGACACTGAGTTCGAGCTCCCAAACTTCAACTTCGATGACTCCGACGACTCCCAGTTCAACCAGTGGAACGAGGCGTTCATATGCAGAAGCCTAGGCGACGGAGGAGTCGGCGTAGTGGGTCGAGGAGCAGCCGTTCCACCGCGACCCAGAGCAGGTAGCGATCTTGGCCTCCTTCAACACACATCGCTTCAGCAGAGCTGGAGTATGTCAACGATGCCAACTTTGAGCATGACGTCGAGATCTCGTACCAGCGGGCGGACACAGAGGAGGTGGGTCGTC
Source organism: Lolium multiflorum (assembly GCA_030979885.1). Classification (NCBI taxonomy): domain Eukaryota; kingdom Viridiplantae; phylum Streptophyta; class Magnoliopsida; order Poales; family Poaceae; genus Lolium; species Lolium multiflorum. The sequence goes on from CM061749.1 coordinate 264,252,869, forward strand.
TCCTCATGGCGGTCGAGCGGCAGAGGCTGCTTGAGCTCAACGCTCAGCGTCAGGCACAGGCGGCCGCCCACGAGCAGGCGAGGCTCGCCCAAAATGAGGAGTCTCGCCAATGGCAGGTGGCGTCGTGGTGCTAAGGAGGCAGCGCCGCCGGCAAGCTTCGGCTTCGTCGGCGGCCATGCTCCACTGCTACATGCGCAAAGCAAGGGCGGAGAGACGAACATGGGTACATGCGACAATAAAGGGGAAGAACGACGACGAGGCAGGCCCATCACGCATCCCAATCGACGTCCAGTAGATTAAGTTTTAATTCAGTCTAGTTTAAAGTTCAAGTTTCATTTAATTTTACATAAATAATTATAAATTTGAATGAAATTCTACGGTTTAATTATATTTTCTTGTTCAAATTATTTTTGCGATTCTTACTAAGGTCGGGTCGCCCGTGCGTGTAACCGTTTCCCAAATTGGAAAGCAGGTACCGACGATCCCATAAGAGCAAGAACAATAGTGTAGCCGGCAGCCGGCTATAACATTTGCCACATCATCTATAGTCAATTTATAGCTAGCATGTAGAATAGTAAGCTATAAAAATGTATACTTTTACAATACATGGCCCACCTTTTAGTCTCTCATAATGCCTAGGAGCACGTGCTAGAGCTGGCTATTAGATAAGAGCTCACTTCTCTTCTCTCTCATAATCTCTCTCCTCCAACTAAGCAAACTTATAATATTGTATCTCTTATAGCCAGCTGACTGTACCTTATTGTACTTGCTCTAACGCGCTACCAGCGTACTTGCGGGCACTATTTGAGAATTGCCGGTGAAGATGGCTCTTAGAGCATGTCTAACAGACCCCCTAAATTTCTGCCCCGTATAACACGAGTAGAGGGCCTTGTATTCGATTTCGATCGGCCGAAAACTCGTCCGAGCTAGCAGACCCCGTATCCCTAAAAAACTATAAAAGGGCTGCTAAATCATTTTTTTTTCTTTTTTTCCTCTTCTTCATCCTCTCCTTCTTCCTCCTCCGGCCGACGACAAAATCGATCCATATGTGGAGGAGTTCCTGCGGGCCGAGCAGTCAGACATGCAGCTCACCGTCGTTGGAGCCCTACCCACCGCCGTCCGCACCTTCGACTCCCGGTCAAAGAGCTGCAACGGGAGGCCTATCTGGAGCCTAGACGACTATGGCGAGACGGGCGTGCTCGGCTACGGGTCCTTCGGCACGGTCATCAAGGCTCGCTACTACGGCACGGGCGAGAGCGTGGCCATCAAGATCCTCACCTCGACCAGCAGCCAAGACGCGGCGCTCCGGGAGGCCGGCTTCCTGGCGGCGTGCGGCGGCCATCGCTCCATCGTGCAGCTGCGCGCCATGTCCTTGGAGGCGGACGCGGCCAGGGCCGATGCGATCCACGCGACCGCCACTGCGAGACACGACGTCGGCGCGCATATGGGAGCACCAGCGGGGCTCCATGGCGGAGCACGCCCGCACAACTGCAGATCGATGGCGGCGTGCAGTTGCAATTTCGTGAAAGTTCAGCGCGCCATGAGGGGGGTTGGCCCTGTATTCAGCCTCCCGCCCCGTACAAGTAAGGGGCGAAGAGCCACCCCGTAGCCAAAACTGTAAAAAATCAACGCGGGGCCTGTTTTACGGGGTCTGCTAGACGGCCGGGTAGAGCTCTACCCTGTATATCGACGGTTTTCCAAATTGGAAAGCAGGTACGGAAGATCCCATAACGCGCTACCCGCACTTGTGGGTCCTATTTGAAAATTGCCGGTGAAGATGGCTCTTAGGTGGCAAACGAAAATGCGGACAGCAGACGGACGCAATCTTTGACAGAAATACACAAAGAAGAAGAGAAGCTGGGCATGAATACCGGCGACATTGATGTTCTCAATGATGTAGAGGACGTTCTCCTCGTTGATCTCCCCCTTCTGCTGCGCCTTCAGGATGTGATCAATGGCGCACTTGAGCCCGTTGTTGTCCATGGACTTTGTGCTTGCCAACTTCCTACACACACACACCATGAGCAAAAGGAATCCAACATGAAGCGTGCTAGAAGAGTGCTGCTAAATCTGGTTCGCCTCTCACTTTCAGGCAACGGCTGCGCGCCTAACAAATCAATGGAAGATCAAAGACGGAAGAAAGAAATAAAGATTCAGAACTTACTTCCTCTCACTTTCAGGCAACGGCCGCGCGCCTAACAAATCAATGGAAGATCGAAGACGGAAGAAAGAAATTAAGATTCAGAACTTACTTCCTCTCGTCCAGGAAGTAATCCTTGAAGAGCTTGAGGCGGGTCTCGTTGACCTCCTCGCAGAGCCTGAGGTAGCGGCGGAGGAAGGGGCGTAGGATGGGGATGAAGTCGCCGTAGTTGTACTCGAAGCTCTGCGCGAGGCGGCTGCGCTTGTCGTTGAGCGCCCTGAGGCGGAGGAAGAGCGGGTCGTCCATGCTCTCGAACCGCCGGTCGAACATGATGCGGTACATGTTGTTGTACATCATCAGCTGCAGGTGGCGGCGGAGCACCACGCCGTCGGTGGCGGCCCTGGGGTCGGCGCGCACGTTGTCCACCACGAAAGCCGCCTCCGCCTCCCACCCCGGTCGGTACTGCTGCACCACCTTGTTGGTGAAGAAGGGCACCGTCGTGATCCGCCGCATCTTGCGCCAGTGGTCGCCGTACACCGTGAACGCCATGCTCTGTCCCTTGGCCGTGAAGATGTCGAACACCAGGTTCCGGGTGCGGGACCCGAACTCCACGCCCTGCGTGTGGAGCACCTCCTTGGCCAGCTCCGGGCTCGACACCACCACCAGGTTGCGGATGCCCATGCGGAGGAGGAAGATGTCGCCGAACCTGCGGGCCATCGCCGCCAGGTTGCGGTGGTTCAGGTCGTCCCCGACCTGCAGCCAGTTACCGAAGATGGGCACGGGGATGGGGCCAGGCGGCAGCCTCAGTTTGCGGCCGCGGATCTTGGACACGACGATCGTCACCACCACGGACGCCAGGAGGCCGACGAGGAGCTTATCCACGAAGACGAAATCCATGGCGGCGACGGCCAGTGACTGAAGGGTAGACGCGACTCTTCACTCCCTTGTGCGTTTTCGCGCGTACGCTTAAATAAGAACGGGCGTGGCATAATGGATTTCCTGGTCGCCGGTGTGGTAGCAGTAACGCTGGACCTAGGCAAATTTGTTTACGGAAGGATCTTACGGATTGACGTGGAAGTACTGTGTTGCTGCAAACGGTAATGCTGAGGTTTAAGGACAATTTGTTACGGAAAGAATCCTACGGACATGTGTGGCAGGCAGATGTTTCTCCTCGGATGAATTTCCAGACCCACCACAATGATGCCACATCTGCAACCGTAGGCTGATTCCGTAAATCCCTTCCGTAGGTGTAGCATTACTCTGCTGCAAATGTGATTCCCTTTGGTGATTTCAGGGCGAGTAATGCTACACATACGGAATTTTTTTACGGAAAAATCATACGGACTCACATAACACAGGCGGAAATCCAAGGTCAGCCCCGGTTTTTCAGGAGGGGATCAAATTCTAACCAATCAATGCAACCCACGTTGGCCCGTAAGGTTTCCGTAACCCAGTTTGCGCGTAAGTCTGGGATTACCGTTTCAGGCCTAATCCTTCTACTTTTCCTCCACGTATGTCCGTAACTTAATTCCGTATTCCGTATGGAAACAGTGTAGCATTACTCGTGTGGTAGGTAGGGAAGGAGACGGAGTGAGTTTGGTGACGAGGCCTTGTTCGGTTCACTCAGAATACAGGTGGATTGAAAGGGATTGAGAGAGATTTAATCCCCACAAGTCAAAATGCACTTCAATTCACCCCCAATACACTTCAATACCCTTTTTATTTTGACAAGGAACTCCGTGATTCCATTAAGCAGATTCGCTGGCCGCAACACACATTACATCAGTGGGCACCGTGTCCACCCAAATTGCACGAAGGGCCTCATGATGAGCACCGTACTAGATTTAGATGTGCGCCTTGGCGCACGGCCCCGTAAAATTCGCGTTGATTTATAGTTTGTATGATAAAAAATGAAAATCGGGTGTGATAATACATTTTTTAGGTTTTACGAAACAAAGCCAATAGAATGAAAATACGACAAAACACAGGAAATCACGAAATGTACCACATGCTTATGTACACTCTTTCGCATTGGTAAACAATTGGGAAAATACTATTATGCATCTATAAGGATCGATGATAAATCGTCCAAAAACAAGCAGACCTATAAAATGCAGCGAAATATATTACACATAGTGAAGTAGCGGTATAAGTTCAGAGAAAAACACATTTCTTCTCCATGTGTAAGGTCTACATATATACCCTGTCCACTAAACAATTGGGAGTACATGAGAAGCTTAGGTTACTTCCTTCACTTTGATATATAGACCGTGGACATGAGAAGCTCAGTAGCATAAACGGTAAGAACCCGAAGAGTGCTCACAAGTCACAACAAGACCCCAGAGGCAAGGAACACACTTGAAGAGCTCAGGCACAAGCTCTCCCGCATGAGTGGACAATGACCTGATGGGTAAAACACAAAAATCAAGGAATACGATTTCATTTAACAAGCATACAAAAACAAATTTTCTAATTTCGTTGTACAATAAAATATAATATACTTCAGCAGCAACTTCATGACTGAAGCAAGATGTAAGTAGACGATGCCAACAAAGATATAATATACTTCAGTAGTGTGACAACAACGTCAGGTATGACTACATGATGCCAACAAAAACTAAGAAAAATTGCTTAACTCATGCAACTGCAAAATCTAGTTCGTTCTGAATCCTATTGCCAGTGCAAATCAACTAAGCAAGCATCGTTATGAAGCCAATTGCCAGTGAGATATAAACTAAGCAAGTATGAACCTAACATAAATGAAGCATATCATAAACCATGCTGAATATGAAGTAACTGAAAACACTGCGGCATAAACCATGGAAGAATGCACTAATGAGAGGGCCAACAAATGCAAGGTAACTGAAAACACACAATATATAAGAAGTCACTGGAAAAGAGAACACTAAATTATTTTCACTGAAATATATGAACCAGAGAAGAAATCGAAAGCATAATCGAGTATCTGAACCTTTGAATGAAAATCACAGAAATGAGAAAAAACTTTTATTTTTAGGAACCAAGACATGGTTAGTAGACAACTACCTGACAGATCAAGTGGACTAACACACAGAAGCAACCAACATGAAGAGACAAAGACGAAACTGGAAGATGCGATCAAGTGGACTAACACACAGCAGCAACCAACATGAAGAGACGAAGACGAAATTAGCAGATGCGATCAAGTGGACTAACACATAGCAGCAAGCAACATGAAAAGACGAAGAAGAAATTGTAAGATGCGATCAAGTTGGAGTAACACACAGCAGCAACCAACATGAAGAGACGAAGACGAAGTTGGCAGATGCTCACAATGTCAACTGGATAAAATGAACAACAAAGTAGCATCACCTAACTAACATCATATCAATAGGCTGAACTATAACATTTTTACTTGAATTTACTGCTATGCTATAACCAAGAAGAGGGTGAGTTTTAGCCACGCCACTTCATTTCGTTCAAGTAATTAGAAAGAACACTGAATATTGCAGAAAATGTGGAACATCCGATTTTATGTTGAAGTTCATGCTTTCGAGAAAATAAAAAAGGCAAAGAGAACATTTAATAAATATTACAAGACCACATATAACTAACATGACTTGTGGTGCAGTGCCCGACAACATGGGCGATGACTCATTTTCAGTAATCACTGAAGCCTAGTAAAGATATAAATATGGAAACAAACTGCAGGAACTTCTTTTGCTCCTCCTTATATTAGATAAATATAAATGGATCACACCAATATAACACAACTGAAACATCAGCCATAAAAAGCAAACATGGTTGACTTCTGAACCAATGAAGCATGAAAATAGTCGATAAGAATATGTACCTCCTCGGCAGTAGGGTCTGTTGGTGCAGGGTAACATTATCCCTGGTTGTCAAATAGTTGGCTTAGTGCTCCCTTGAAATTTTGTACATATCCCAGTAGGAAGTCATGCCTGCACTGAAATTAGGGTTAGTGCATTCAAAATATTGAGTTTGAAATAAATTGAATTTCATCTATGCAATGTAATGATGGACACACTAACATGTATGCAGTGTTGAACCAATAGTGGCGATATTTACAAAAGTTCAGTAGTAAAATGCATATTACAATCAGAAACCAATGAATTCTGAGTTATTCGGTAAAAGCGCAACAACATATATGAGGTTGCATGTGACTGACCAAAGCTCGGTTATTTTTCATACATCTACAAATGAACAATATGAGAACGCTTTTTACTCTTCATTACAGACTCTTTTTATTTGCATGAGACTGATGATGTGACAAATTGTTTTTTTCAGCAGATATGAAACAAACTCAAGATAGATTCAACAAAATATGCATAGTAGAATAGTCGATATGTAAGATTTATTACTTGCTGCCACAGAAACAAAAGTACAAATAAGCATCAAAAGAATTGCAAGTAAGCATATCTAAATCAGACGACCACCATGCCACAATACTTCCTGACATTGGCTTTTATAATCATTTACCTATAAATATGGTGATAAAAGGGGTCATAGCTCCAGTTTTCTTTCCAGGACGTGCAAATTAAGGAGAAGCTGTGGACTGCCCATTTTGCAGTCAACTTAATATTTTCAAGTAAGGAAGGTAAAGAGCAAACAACATCTGCATTTTAAGCAACCAAGTTATCATTTGTACTTAAAAGAAAACAACACCTTAGTACCTTACTACACAGCAAACAACACCCTTGTACTAATCAGACTGACAGGAGGCAAAGAAGCAAAGGTAACCACAGAAAAAACATCAATAGACTAAGAAAATATACCAAGTGGCTCTGCTTGATTTTCCATCATTATAACTGACAAACATGGTAATAAAAATCATATGATGTATTCCCTCTGGTCCTATTTAATTGAGGCGACGTACGTGCATATGTAGCTAGGCTAGTAGCTCTGCAATGGAGGAGTAACTCACAGGTGGGTAGAGGAGAACATTGCGAGTGTACAAGAGGACGAGGAGGTAGATCAAAGGCGGCTCACCTCGACTCGAAGTTGCAATGCAGCGGCTGCCAGTGGTACTCTCGCCTAATGCTGCAATAAAAGGGGGCATCCCTGTATAGCAGGACATCCTGCAGCAAGTGCAATGTCAATTTATATACCCACACAGAAAAAATAAGAGAATCGTAGCTATTCTAAAATTCTTAATAGCAGAAAAAACTAAGGGATGTACTCCTCAGCAATAGATATCGACATACATAGTGATAGGTAGCAATTGTGGAAGAAATAAAACTTAGTTAGAGACAAAAGACAGAGGAGAGGCCGGTGCTCTAACGTACACACCCATGGCATTGTTTGTGGAAGCAGGACAACAGCTCAGAGGAAAGTGCGACGACCCAGAAAATGCTAGCATTCTTGGATAACAGTAGTATCAAGTAAAAATCCATCAGAATAGACCCTTGTTAATTTACGCTACTAAAATGCACATATTATGTTGGATAATAGGGTGAGCGTAAAATTAAAGGAACAGATCCAAGAAAAAAAGCATAGTTTTTTGCTTATCAGAAACAAAGAGAAGTAGACTGAACTCATAAGTTGTATCCATGTAATGCTCCAAACAATTTATCCACTTTCAAACTATTTGTGTGACTAACAAAAGAAATTAGAAGGGCTTCTCTTTCACACTGCAAAAGTACTTCAACCTCATTGATGAACTGAATCTCTAATTGAATTACACAACACCTATAAATCTTATTACATCCTAATGAAGGTACATAAACAATTCTGAAACTAAAGGGCGCACATCATAGAAATCCGCTAAAATGAAACCCTATGATGTACTCCCTCTGTTCACTAATATAAAATGTTTAGCAAAACTGAACTTGCTTGTCAGAGATCAATTCTGAAACTGTAGAACGATGGACGCACAACATAAAATTACCAAAAATATGCAAGATTGTATACATCATGTGTTTATTCGTGCAAGCAGCAGACTGCAATTAATGTGATAAGTAGTAGCAAGTAAATTTAAGTATGAAGTAAATACCATGCAATGTAGATGACCTTGCCTGCGACATGGTCAGCTTGTTCTTTGCCTGCAAAAGGGAATCTGGGATTTTGATGCGCGCCTTGGCGTGCAGCCCCGGTATTTCGCAATGATGATTGTTTTGTAACATACTTGATAATAAGCTCAGAAAATATTCAACATAATGAAAGTAGGATAAAACACACGAAACCACTGAGTAGCAAAGGAAAATAGAGGAATATATTACTGGCACAGCATTTCTGCACTCGTAAACAGCTGGCAAAATGCATGGAACATTTATACAAATTGATGATATTAATCAGAAAATAAGTCAATCAATCGGCGGGCCATCCAACCTTTTACATAGTCAATCGCTGGGTAAAACATTTTGTGGAATACTTTATAATAAGCCGAGAGACCAACAGAGTGACATTTTACATTAAGCCGAGAGAAATCCTCGTAATGGTACTCCAATATTTCCTCCGTCTAGCACTGTCTAACAAATCAGAAACCAGAGGTGATGACACACATTATGTCAAAAACGACAAAATAGCTGGACGGAAGAAATTTATCATACCTACGATGCGTGTGGCAGAAAAGACTGAGCAAACTTAAATAGCCATAAAAGCCGCTAAGACGATGTGCCAACGGGTAAGAATGTGCTAAACTGGCACATTAGTCTGGTATTTGCCTGGATAACTGCAACTTCTTCAGCATGTCCTCGGTCATAGTGAATACAATCTTGACAACCTCTACGTTAATAGCTGTTGAGTAACAACAACGACAATATGTGAAATCATAAGGTATTTAAGAGGGTTACAATACTGTGTTGAATGGATATAAAAGGCTGGGAGGCATGGCATGAGGAATGAAGTAGATGTAATGATGTTTTAGAGTTAATTTTAAAGGAAACGACACTTCATCCAGATATGGTTGGTAAAAGCTAAAGCAGGAATAAAAGATACAATACTTAGATACACAGGTAGCCGGGGAAAATAGTTCTGGTGTTAGTTTCGCAGATAGTTCTCGTGTTAGGTTGCTAGATCAAGTGATTTGTTCACCATACGGTCCATACCTCTCAGACGTGGCAAAAGCATTGAAGTAATCCAGCTGGAGTAACTTACGCTGCAGTTTCAGGTAGGTGATATCTATCCCCTGTTCTGCTTCAACATAGATAATACTATTTGGCACTTGTATCCTTGCTTTCTACAAAGGATGCCTGCCATGAAACCATTCAAACCAGAACTCTGGTGAGCAAAGGGATACATAGAAGCACTATCATAGCAGGTATCTATAAGTTTCTTGCACACATAGAAGAGAAGGTTACCTATTATTTGTTCCAGATGCGTTAGATGATGCCGGTGGCTTTTGTATTATCGACCACAAATGAAGTTATCTTGACATCCAGGCAGAGGATAAGTATATACCGAGCACAAGTAGCCATGAAAAAAAAAATGTCTATCATGTAAGTAACCATCACTTGCAGCACGGCATAAGGGGAATTAGTGGAACAAATATCTCTACACAGATGAATTCTAAAGATCCTTGCTGATGTTAAAAGTTTTCTGAAGATCCTAAAATTCGGTGCTAAATCAATATATTTGTAACCAAAAGCAATGGTAACTATCACCCTTCTGTGAAAAATAATATAGGGTGCAAAGCTAGCACGAATAAATTCAAAGCACCTACGGTAGTAACAAAAATGAGATTGGTATACCTCACCTCAGATGTCAAACGGAGGCATAAAAATATGTATAATTGTGAGAGGGTCATTACCCAATTCCCTACAAAGTAGCAGGCAGAGGACCTTATACTTTATTGTACCCATATTGTATTTACAAACTAACAATGTAAATCAATGATCATCCATACAGGAATAATAATATAAATTATCGTGATGACACATCAGATCCAACACATAACCCATCTGGGAGTTGGGTACATGCAGCGTGGGAGGTTGTACCACAAGGTGGCCAAATACCTCCTCATCAGATCCATCAGATGACGATGGCACATCATAAAAGCCACGGGTCTTCCAGGCGGCAAGCTCCATCAAGACGAGCACCTACAACGGAAAGTAAACCGGGAAGATGAGATCCAGCCGAATTGAAAAGGCAAAAAAAAATCAAAGGGGAAAAAGAATAGGAAACACATTAAAATCTACCAGAAGGCACCACCTCCTGCTCTCAATTTCATGGCGTGGACTCAAGAATTTTCTGCCCCCACAAATCCTAGCTCAAGATTCCGCGAGAGGGAAGGAAAATTCGTGATATACCTTGTTCACCTCCGTGGCCAGCGTGCCGCCAAGGACGGCTACGCCCGACGCCCATGTCCTTGCCTAGCCGGAGCCGACGAACTCCGTGGCGAGCGCAGCCGTTACAGTCAGAGCCGAGCTGCAGCACCAACCTCTCTCATGCCGGCTCCTGCGGAGGTCGCCTGTGCTGCCCCCTTGTCGCTGATACGTCGCAAACGTATCTATAATTTCTTATGTTTCATGCTACTTTTATTACAATACTTGAATGTTTTATACATACTTTACAGCATTATTATACATTTTCCGGCACTAACCTATTAACAAGATCCCGAAGTGCCGCGTTGTTTTCTGCTGTTTTTGGTTTCAAAATCCTAGTAAGGAAATATTCTCGGAATTGGACGAAATCAACGCCCGGGGCCTATTTTTACACGAAGCTTCCGAAGACCGAAAGGGAGACGGGGGCCACGAGGTGGCTGGACACCGGGCGGCATGGCCCAGGCCCCGGCCCGCGCCCGTTGTTCGGGCCCTCGCGTCGCCCCCGACCTACCCTTCCGCCTACTTAAAGCCTCCGTCGCGAAACCCGCACGAGAGCCACGATACGGAAAACCTTCCAGAGACGCCGTCGTCGCGAATCCCATCTCGGGGATTCAGGATATCGCCTCCGGCACCCCGCGAGAGAGGGGAATCATCACCGAGGGCTCTACATCATCATGCCCGCCTCCGGATTGATGCGTGAGTAGTTCATCCTTGGACTATGGGTCCATAGCAGTAGCTAGATGGTTGTCTTCTCCGCTTGTGCTATCATTGTTTAGATCTTGTGAGCTGCCTAACATGATCAAGATCATCTATTTGTAATTCTACATGTTGTGTTTGACGGGATCCGATGAATATAGAATATTATGTTAAGTTGATTATCAATCTATCATATATGTGTTGTTTATGTTCTTGCATGCCCTCCGTTGCTAGTAGAGGCTCTGGCCAAGTTGATAGTTGTAACTCCAAGAGGGAGTAATTATGCTCGATAGTGGGTTCATGCCTCCATTAAATCTGGGACAGTGACAGAAAGTTCTAAGGTTGTGGATGTGCTGTTGCTACTAGGGATAAAACATTGATGCTTTATCTAAGGATATTTGTGTTGATTACATTACGCACCATACTTAATGCAATTATCTGTTGTTTACAACTTAATACCGGAAGGGGTTCGGATGATAACCTGAAGGTGGATTATTTAGGCATAGATGCATGCTGGATAGCGGTCTATGTACTTTGTCGTAATGCCCTGATTAAATCACATAGTAATCATCATTGATATGTATTGAATCTTTATTTGTCAATTGCCCGCCCGTAATTTGTTCACCCAGCATGTTAGTTATCTTATTGGAGAGACACCTCTAGTGAACCGTGGACCCCGGTCCATTCTTTTACATCTGAATACATTCTACTGTTTTTACTGTTCTTTGCAAACAAACACCATCTTCCACTCGATACGCTTAATCCTTTGTTTACAGCAAGCCGGTGAGATTGACAACCTCACTGTTACGTTGGGGCAAAGTATTTTGATTGTGTTGTGCAGGTTCCACGTTGGCGCCGGTTTCACTGGTGTTGCGCCGCACTACATTCCTCCACCAACAACCTTCACGTGCTTCTTGGCTCCTACTGGTTCGATAACCTTGGTTTCTTATCGAGGAAAACTTGCTGCTGTGCGCATCACACCTTCCTCTTGGGGTTCCCAACGGACGTGTACATCTACTCGCATCAAGACCGTTTCGGCGCCGTTGGGAGATCAAGACACGCTGCAAGGGGAGTCTCCACTTCCAATCTCTTTACTTTGTTTTTGTCTTGCTTTATTTTATTTAATACTTTGTTTGCTGCACTTAAACAAAACACAAAAAAATTAGTTGCTAGCTTTACTTTATTTACTATCTTGTTCTCTATATCAAAACACAAAAAAATTAGTTACTTGTCTTTACTTTATTTGCTTAGTTTACTTTATAATGGGTACTCCTGAAAATACTAAGTTGTGTGATTTCACTAGCACAAATAATAATGATTTTATATGTACTCCTATTGCTCCACCTGCTACTACAGCAGAATTCTATGAAATTAAACCTGCTTTACTGAATCTTGTTATGAGAGAGCAATTTTCTGGTGTTAGTACTGATGATGTTGCTGCCCATCTTAATAATTTTGTTGAACTTTGTAAAATGCAAAAGTATAAGGATATACATGGTGATATTATAAAACTGAAATTGTTTCCTTTCTCATTAAGAGGAAGAGCTAAAGATTGGTTGCTATCTTTGCCTAAGAATAGTATTGATTCATGGACTAAGTGTAAAGATGCTTTTATTAGTAAATATTATCCTCCTGCTAAGATTATATCTTTGAGAAGTAGCATTATGAACTTTAAACAATTTGATAATGAACATGTTGCTCAAGCATGGGAGAGAATGAAATCTTTGGTAAAGAATTGCCCAACCCATGGACTGACTACTTGGATGATCATCCAAACCTTTTATGCAAGATTGAATTTTTCCTCGAGGAACCTATTGGATTCAGCTGCTGGAGGTACTTTTATGTCCATCACCTTGGGCGCCGCAACTAAATTACTTGATGATATGATGATCAATTACTCTGAATGGCACACTGAAAGAACTCCTCAAGGTAAGAAGGTAAATTCTGTTGAAGAAACCTCTTCTTTGGGTGATAAGATTGATGCTATTATGTCTATGCTTGCAAATGGTAGATCTCATATTGATCCTAATAATGTTCCTTTAGCTTCATTGGTTGCTCAAGAAGAAAATGTTGATGTGAATTTCATTAAGAACAATAATTTCAACAACAATGCTTATAGGAATAATTATGGTAACAACAACTATAGGCCATATCCTTCTAATAATGGTAATGGTTATGGTAATTCTTATGGTAATTCTTACAACAATAATAAGAGTGTACCCTCTGGTCTTGAAGTGATGCTTAAAGAATTTATTAGTACACAAACTGCTTTCAATAAAACTGTGAAGAAAAGCTTGATAAAATTGATATTCTTGCTTCTAAGGTTGATAGTCTTGCTCTTGATGTTGATCTTTTAAAATTGAAAGTTATGCCTGAGAAAGTTGATGATGCTAGGTTTGCTAAAACAAATGTCATCCAAGTTAGAATTAATGATAATATTAGAATGTTGGCTGAATTGCATGCTAGGTGGGATAGAGAAGAAAAGGAAAAACTTGCTAAAGAGAATAATGTAGCTAAAGTATGGACTATTACCACCACTAGTAATGTTGATTCTTCACATGTTGCTGCACCTCCTACTATCAATGGTAAAATAGTTGGTGTTGGCAATATTTCTACTCCTAGTGCAAAGCATACAAAATTGCCTGAAACTGCTGAAACTGCTGTTTGTGATAAAACTGCTAAAAATTTTCAAAATATTGGTGACAATGATTCCATTGCTGTAGAACATAATGGTTTAGATTTTGATGATTGTCATATTACTGAAGTTATAAAGTTCTTACAAAAACTTGCTAGAAGTCCCAACGCTAGTGCTATAAATTTAGCCTTTACAAAACATATTACAAATGCTCTCATTAAAGCTAGGGAAGAGAAATTAAACTTGAAGCTTCTATTTCTAGAAAGTTAGAAGATGATTGGGAGCCCATCATTAAAATGAAATTCAATGACTTTGAGTGTAATGCTTTATGTGATCTTGGTGTAAGTCTGTTATGCCTAAAAAGATTTATGATATGCTTGACTTGCCACCATTCAAGAATTGTTATTTGGATGTTAATCTTTGATAATGTTAAAAAGAAACCTTTGGGAGGATTGATAATGTGCGCATTACGGTTAACAATAACCTTGTCCCCGTTGATTTTGTTGTCTTGGATATAGAATGCAATGCATCTTGTCCTATTGTGTTGGGAAGATCTTTTCTTCGAACAGTTGGTGTTGTTATTGATATGAAGGAAGGTAATATTAAATATCAATTTCCTCTCAAGAAAGGTATGGAACACTTCCCTAGAAAGAGAATGAATTTGCCTTTTGATTCTATTATTAGAACAAGCTATGATGTTGATGTTTCTTCTCTTGATGTTACTTAATTTGCACTTTCTGCGCCTAGCTGAAAGGCGTTAAAGAAAAAGCACTTCTTGGAAGATAACCCAAGTTACATTTTATTTACTGTATTGTTGAGTCTTGGAAGTTGTTTACTACTGTAGCAACCTCTCCTTATCATGTTTTTGTGCCAAGTAAAGTTTTTATGTTAAAGTTGATGCTATATTTGGGATCGCTGCGCAGAAACAGCATTGCTGTCTGTCACGAATTCTCGCAGAAGTCTCTGTAAAAAAATCTAAAAAAACTGCAAATTTACGAGCATGATCCTCAGATATGTACGCAACTTTCATTAGTTTTGAGTTTTTCCATTTGAGCAAGTTAAGTGCCCCTGCCAGATGCATCTTTACGGACTGTTCTGTTTTGACAGATTCTGTCTTTTATTTCGTATTGCCGCTTTTGCTATGTTGAATGAGTTTCTTTGTTCCATTAACTTTCAGCTTTGTGCAATGTCCAGTGTTAAGAATGATTGTGTCATACGTCTCCGACGTATCGATAATTTCTTATGTTCCATGCTACATTATTGATGATATCTACATGTTTTATACACATTATATGTCGTATTTACGCATTTTCTGGAACTAACTTATTAACAAGATGCCGAAGAGCCAGTTGTTTGCTGTTTTTGGTTTCAGAAATCCTAGTAACAAAATATTCTAATTGGACGAAATCAACGCCCAGGGTCCTATTTTTGCACGAAGCGAAGTCCGGAGACGGTGGGCCACGAGTGGGACACACCATGGCGGCGCCCAAGCCCTGGCGCGCCGCCTAGTGTGGGCCCCCGTGACGCCCTTTGACCTACCCTTTCGCCTACTTAAAGCCTCCGTCGCAAACCCCCAGTACCGAGAGCCACGATACGGAAAACCAGAGACGCCGCGAATCCCATCTCGGGGATTCAGGAGATCGCCTCACCCTGCCGGAGAGGGGAATCATCTCCCGGAGGACTCTTCATCGCCATGATCGCCTCCGGAGTGATGAGTGAGTAGTTCACCCCTGGACTATGGGTCCATAGCAGTAGCTAGATGGTCGTCTTCTCCTTATGTGCTTCATTGTTGGATCTCGTGAGCTACCTAACATGATCAAGATCATCTATCTGTAATACTATATGTTGTGTTTGTCGGGATCCGATGGATAGAGAATACTATGTTATGGTGATTATCAATCTATTATTTATGTGTTGTTTATGATCTTGCATGCTCTCCGTTATTAGTAGAGGCTCTGGCCAAGTTTTTGCTCTTAACTCCAAGAGGGAGTATTTATGCTCGATAGTGGGTTCATGCCTCCATTGATACCTGGACAGTGACAGAAAGTTCTAAGGTTGTGGATGTGCTGTTGCCACTAGGGATAAAACATTGATGCTATGTCTAAGGATGTAGTTGTTGATTACATTACGCACCATACTTAATACAATTGTCTGTTGCTTGCAACTTAATACTGAAGGGGTTCGGATGATAACCTGAAGTGGACTTTTTAGGCATAGATGCATGTGGATGGCGGCTATGTACTTTGTCGTAATGCCCCAATTAAATCTCACTATATTTATCATATCATGTATATGCATTGTTATGCCATTTTCTATTTGTCAATTGCCCGACCGTAATTTGTTCACCCAACATACTTTAATCTTATGGGAGAGACACCTCTAGTGAACTGTGGACCCCGGTCCTATTCTTTACATCGCATACAATCTACTGCAATACTTGTTTTACTGTTTTCTTCGCAAACAATCATCTTCCACACAATACGGTTAATCCTTTGTTACAGCAAGCCGGTGAGATTGACAACCTCACTTGCTTGTTGGCAAAGTACTTTGGTTGTGTTGTGCAGGTTCCACGTTACGGAATCCCTGGTGTTGCGTCGCATCATATTTCGCCACCATCAACCTTCAACGTGCTTCTTGACTCCTACTGGTCCGATTAAACCTTGGTTTCTTTCTCGGGAAAACTTGCCGCTGTGCGCATCATACCTTCCTCTTGGGGTTCCCAACGGACGTGTACATCTACGCGCATCAAGCACTTTTTCTTGCTTGCCGGGAGATCAAGACACGCTGCAACGGGTCTCCACTTCCCAATCTCTTTACTTTGTTTTTGTCTTGCTTTATTTTATTTACTATTTTGTTTGCTGCACCTAAACAAAACACACAAAAAAATTAGTTGCTAGTTTTACTTTATTTATTGTCTTGCTCTCTATATCAAAAACACAAAAAAATTAGTTACTTGTCTTTACTTTATTTGCCTAGTTTACTTTTTGCTTATTTCATCATGCTTAATCCTAAGTTTACTTTGGAAAAGATACCGGTAGGGCGTGGGTGTATCATTGGAAGAGATAATATAGAAGAATTTTTCACCCATGTTAGTATGGATAAAGATTTTAAAGATACACCATTATTAAAAACTGCCCCTACTTATGAAAGTGTTGCTGCCTGTTTAATACATATGTTGGAAACTAGATTTGTTAATCTCAATCCCATAATACAACATATGTTTCTTACACTTACGGATATAGAGATGGGAGAAAAGAGAAATTTTGTTTTAAAAGTCCTTGTTAGAGAATTTGAAGATATAGCTAAAGAAGCTAGAAAAGTTTTTATCAAACATAAGAGGCTTGGTTTCTTTCCTGATTTTAAACAAATACTTGAAAAGATGGATATGGATAGAATTAAGTATACTAGTAATGTTAATGATGGTAGGGAAATTAAAGCGCCAATACCTAGTAAGCTACTAGGGATGCATGAAGCTTTGGAAAATAATTATGCTTGGCTTGTTCCCAAAATTTGTTTGATGAGAATAGTAAGCCTAGGAGCAATGAGAGAGGAGTTACTTATATAGACCAGATACAATGCATTGTTGAGAAAACTCCCAACACCCCTGATTATGATGTTGATGCTTCTACTCTTGATGTTACTTGATTTGCACTTTCTGCGCCTAGCTGAAAGGCGTTAAAGAAAAGCGCTTATGGGAGACAACCCATGTTTTTACCACAGCAATTTTTGTTTTATTTGAGTCTTGGAAGTTGTTTACTACTGTAGCAACCTCTCCTTATCATGTTTTTGTACCAAGTAAAGTTTCTATGCTAAAGTTGATGTTATATTTCGGATCGCTGCGCAGAAACAGCATTGCTGTCTGTCACGAATTCTGGCATAAGTCTTTGTAGAAAATTCAAAAAAATCTGCAAAATGAGCGTGATCCTCAGATATGTACGCAACTTTCATTAGTTTTGAGTTTTTCCATTTGAGCAAGTCTAGTGCACCTTTCTGGTTCTTCTTTACGGACTGTTCTGTTTTTGACAGATTCTGCCTTTATTTCGCATTGCCGTATTTGCTATGTTGGATGAATTTTCTTTGATCCATTAATGTCCAGTAGCTTTATGCAATGTCCAGAAGTGTTAAGAATGATTGTGTCACCTCTGAATATGTGAATTTTAATTGTGCACTAACCCTCTAATGAGTTTGCTTGAAGTTTGGTGTGAAGGAAGTTTTCAAGGGTCAAGAGAGGAGTATGATATACTATGATCAAGAGGAGTGAAAGCTCTAAGCTTGGGGATGCCCCCGTGGTTCATCCCTGCATATTTTAAGAAGACTCATGTCTAAGCTTGGGGATGCCCAAGGCATCCCTTCTTCATCGACAACATCATCAGGTTCCTCCCTGAAACTATATTTTTATTCAGTCACATCTTTTGTTCTTTACTTGTAGCGTCGGTTTGTTTTTGTTTTTGTTTTTATTTGAATAAAATGGATCCTAGCATTCACTTTGTGGGAGATAGACACGCTCCGCTGTTGCATATGGACAAATATGTCCTTAGGCTTTACTCATAATGTTCAAGGCGAAGGTTGAAACTTCTTCGTTAAATTGTTATATGGTTGGAATCGGGAAATGCTACATGTAGTAATTCTAAAATGTCTTGGATAATGTGATACTTTGCAATTGTTGTGATAATGTTTAAGCTCTTGCATCATATACTTTGCACCCATTAATGAAGAAATACATAGAGCTTGCTAAAATTTGGTTTGCATATTTGGTCTCTCTAAGGTCTAGATAATTCTAGTATTGAGTTTTGAACAACAAGAAAGACGGTGTAGAGTCTTATAATGTTTACAATATGTCTTTTATGTGAGTTTTGCTGCACCGGTTCATCCTTGAGTTTGCTTCAAATAACCTTGCTAGCCTAAACCTTGTATCGAGAGGGAATACTTCTCATGCATCCAAAATCCTTGAGCCAACCACTATGCCATTTGTGTCCACCATACCTACCTACTACATGGTATTTCTCCGCCATTCCAAAGTAAATTGCTTGAGTGCTACCTTTAAAATTCCATCATTCACCTTTGCAATATATAGCTCATGGGACAAAATAGCCTTAAAAACTATCGTAGTATTGAATATGTACTTATGCACTTTATCTCTTATTAAGTTGCTTGTTGTGCGATAACCATGCTTCTGGGGACACCATCAACTACTCTTTGTTGAATATCATGTGAGTTGCTATGCATGTCCGTCTTGTCTGAAGTAAGAGAGATCTACCACCTTAATGGTTGGAGCATGCATATTGTTAGAGAAGAACATTGGGCCGCTAACTAAAGCCATGAATCATGGTGGAAGTTTCAGTTTTGGACATATATCCTCAATCCCATATGAGAATAATAATTGTTGTCACATGCTTATGCATTAAAGAGGAGTCCATTATCTGTTGTCCATGTTGTCCCGGTATGGATGTCTAAGTTGAGAATAATCAAAAGTGAGAAATCCAAAATGCGAGCTTTCTCCTTAGATCTTTGTACAGGCGGCATGGAGGTACCCCTTTGTGACACTTGGTTGAAACATGTGTATTGCGAAGATCCGGTAGTCCAAGCTAAGTAGGACAAGGTGCGGGCACTATTAGTATACTATGCATGAGGCTTGCAACTTGTAAGATATAATTTACATAACTCATATGCTTTATTACTACCGTTGACAAAATTGTTTCATGTTTTCAAAATAAAAGCTCTAGCACAAATACAGCAATCAATGCTTTCCTCTTTGAAGGACCTTTCTTTTACTTTTATTGTTGAGTCAGTTTACCTATCTCTCTCCACCTCAAGAAGCAAACACTTGTGTGAACTATGCATTGATTCCTACATATTTGCATATTGCACTTGTTATATTACTTTACATTGACACTATCCATGAGATATACATGTTATAAGTTGAAAGCAACCGCTGAAACATAATCTTCCTTTGTGTTGCTTCAATACCTTTACTTTGATTTATTGCTTTACGAGTTAACTCTTATGCAAGACTTATCGATGCTTGTCTTGAAGTACTATTCATGAAAAGTCTTTGCCTTATGATTCATTTGTTTTCTCATGTCATTACCATTGTTTTGATCACTGCATTCATTACATATGTTTACAATAGTATGATCAAGATTATGATGGCATGTCACTCCAGAAATTATCCTTGTTATCATTTGCCTGCTCGGGACGAGCAAAACTAAGCTTGGGGATGCTGATACGTCTCCGACGTATCGATAATTTCTTATGTTCCATGCTACATTATTGATGATATCTACATGTTTTATACACATTATATGTCGTATTTACGCATTTTCTGGAACTAACCTATTAACAAGATGCCGAAGAGCCAGTTGTTTTCTTTGTTTTGGTTTCGTAAATCCTAGTAACAAAATATTCTCGGAATTGACGAAATCAACGCCTGTGGTCCTATTTTTGCACGAAGCTTCCGTAAGTCCGAAGGAGGAGACGGTGGCCACGAGGTGGGACACACCATGCGGCGCGGCCAAGCCCGGCCGCGCCGCCCTAGTGTGGGGCTCCCCGTGACGCCCTTTGACCTACCCTTTCGCCTACTTAAAGCCTCCGTCGCGAAACCCCCGCACCGAGAGCCACGATACGGAAACCTTCCAGAGACGCCGCCGCCGCTAATCCCATCTCGGGATTCGGGAGATCGCCCGGCACCCCCTGAGAGGGGAATCATCTCCTGAGGACTCTTCATCGCCATGATCGCTCCGGAGTGATGAGTGAGTAGTTCACCCTGGACTATGGGTCCATAGCGTAGCTAGATGGTCGTCTTCTCCTTATGTGCTTCATTGTTGGATCTCGTGAGCTGCCTAACATGATCAAGATCATCTATCCGTAATACTATATGTTGTGTTTGTCGGATCCGATGGATAGAGAATACTATGTTATGGTGATTATCAATCTATTATTTATGTGTTGTTTATGATCTTGCATGCTCTCCGTTATTAGTAGAGGCTCTGGCCAAGTTTTTGCTCTTAACTCCAAGAGGGAGTATTTATGCTCGATAGTGGGTTCATGCCTCCATTGATACCTGGGACAGTGACAGAAAGTTCTAAGGTTGTGGATGTGTTGCACTAGGGATAAAACATTGATGCTATGTCTAAGGATGTAGTTGTTGATTACATTACGCACCATACTTAATGCAATTGTCCGTTGCTTGCAACTTAATACCGGAAGGGGTTCGGATGATAACTGAAGGTGGACTTTTTAGGCATAGATGCATGCCGGATGGTGGTCTATGTACTTTGTCGTAATGCCCCAATTAAATCTCACTATATTTATCATATCATGTATATGCATTGTTATGCCCTTATATTTGTCAATTGCCCGACCGTAATTTGTTCACCCAACATGCTTTAATCTTATGGGAGAGACACCTCTAGTGAACTGTGGACCCCGGTCCTATTCTTTACATCGCATACAATCTATGCAATACTTGTTTTACTGTTTTCTTCGCAAACAATCATCTTCCACACAATACGGTTAATCCTTTGTTACAGCAAGCCGGTGAGATTGACAACCTCACTGCTTCGTTGGGGCAAAGTACTTTGGTTGTGTTGTGCAGTTCCACGTTGGCGCCGGATCCCGGTGTTGCGCCGCATCATATTTCGCCATGATACGTCTAACGATAATTTTATGTTCCATGCTACTTTATTGATGATACCTACATGTTTTATGCACATTATATGTCATATTTATGCATTTTCTGAACTAACCTATTAACAAGATGCCGAAGAGCCAGCTGCTGTCTGTTTTTGGTTTCAGAAATCCTAGTAAGGAAATATTCTAATTGGACGAAATCTTCGCCCGTGGTCCTATTTTTGCACGGAGCTTCCAGACCGAAGAGGGAAGGAAGTGGGGCCACGAGGTGGCCACACCATAGGGCGGCGCGGCCTGTGCCCCGGTCGCGCTCGTGTGGGCCCTCGCGCCGCTCCCGACCTACCCCGCCTACTTAAAGCCCCCGTCGCGAAACCCCCGATCGAGAGTCACGATACGGAAAACCTTCCAGACGCACCCGCCGAATCCCATCTCTGGGATTCAGGAGATCGCCCTCCCCCGGAGAGGGGATCTCCCGAGGACTCTTCATCGCCATGATCGCCTCCGGAGTGATGAGTGAGTAGTTCACCCCCGGACTATGGGTCCATAGCAGTAGCTAGATGGTCGTCTTCTCCTTGTTGTGCTTAATTGTTGGATCTTGTGAGCTGCCTAACATGATCAAGATCATCTATATGTAATTCTATATGTTGTGTTTGTCGAGATCCGATGGATAGAGAATACTATGTTATGATGATTATCAATCTATTGTTTATGTGTTGTTTATGATCTTGCATGCTCTCCGTTATTAGTAGAGGCTCAACTCCAAGAGGGAGTATTTATGCTCGATAGTGGGTTCATGCCTTCATTGACACCTGGGACAGTGGACAGAAAAGTTCTAAGGTTGTGATGTGTCGTACACTAGGGATAAAACATTGATTCTATGTCTAAGGATGTAGTTGTCGATTACATTACGCACCATACTTAATGCAATTGTCTCTGTTGCTTAGCAACTTAATACCGAATGGGTTCGGATGATAACTCGAAGGTGGACTTTTAGGCATAGATGCATTGGATGGCGGTCTATGTACTTTGTCGTAATGCCTGGATTAAATCACTATATTTATCATATCATGTATATGCATTGCTATGCCTTTCATTTGTCAATTGCCCGACCGTAATTTGTTCACCCAACATGCTTTTATCTTATGGGAGAGACACCTCTAGTGAACTGTGGACCCCGGTCCTATTCTTTACATAGCATACAATCTATGTAATTGTGTTTACTATTTTCTTGCAAACAATCATTTTCCACTGACACGTTTAATCCTTTGTTAAAGAAAGGCAAGTGAGATTGACAACCTCATGCTCTAGCAAAGTACTTTGGTTTGTTGTGCGATTCCACGTTGGCGCCGGAACTGTTGCGCCGCATCACATTTCGCCACCATCAACCTTCAACGTGCTTCTTGGCTCCTACTGGTTCGATTAACCTTGGTTTCATACTGAGGGAAACTTGCTTCTATACGCATCATACCTTCCACTTGGGGTTCCCAACTGACGTGTGCATCTACGTATCGCCACCCCCGGCGCCGTTGTGGAGATCAAGACACGCCTGAGTCTCCACTTCTCACCCTTTACTTTGTTTTTGTCTTGCTTTATTTTATTTACTACTTTGTTTGCTGCACCTAAACAAAACACAAAAAAATTAGTTGCTAGTTTTACTTTATTTACTGTCTTGCTCTCCATATCAAAAACACAAAAAAAATAGTTACTTGCATTTACTTTATCTAATTTGCTTTATTTACCGTTGCTAAAATGAATACCCCTGAAACTAAGTTGTGTGACTTCACAAATGCAAATAATAATGATTTCCTATGCACACCTATTGCTCCACCGCTACAACAGCATTCTTTGAAATTAAACCTGCTTTACCGAACTTGTTATGAGAGATCAATTTTCCGGTGTTAGTTTGATGCTGCCGCCCATCTCAATAATTTTGTTGAACTTTGTGAAATGCAAAATATAAGGATGTAGATGGTGTTATTATTAAATTGAAAGTGTTTTTTCATTAAGAGGAAGAGCTAAAGATTGGTTGCTATCTTTGCCTAAGAATAGTATTGATTCATGGACTAAATGTAAGGATGCTTTATTGGAAGATATTATCCTCCGCTAAAATTATATCTTTGAGAAGTAGCATAATGAATTTTAAGCAATTAGATATAAACATGTTGCTCAAGCATGGGAGAGAATGAAAACTTTGGTAAAGAATTGCCCAACCCATGGACTGACTACTTGGATGATTATCCAAACCTTCTATGCAGGACTAAATTTTTCTTCGCGAATTTATTGGATTCAGCTGCTGGAGGTACCCTTATGTCCATCACATTGGGGGCGGCTACAAAACTTCTTGATGATATGATGATAAATTACTCTTAATGGCACACGGAAAGAGCTCCACAAGGTAAGAAGGTAAATTCTGTTGAAGAAACCTCTTCCTTGAGTGATAAGATTGATGTGATTATGTCCATGCTTGTGAATGGTAGATCTAATGTTGATCCAAATAATGTTCCTTTAGCTTCATTGGTTGCTCAAGAAGAAAAATGTTGATGTGAATTTCATTAAAAGTAATAATTTCAACAACAATGCTTATAGGAACACTGGTAATAACTATAGGCCATATCCTGCTAGTGGTAATGATTATGGTAATAATTATGGTAGATATGAGGAAAGGATGCTAGAAATTGAAAGATCCACTAAAAACTTTATGCAATCACAATATGAGCAAAATCAATTTTTTATTAAAACTATGAATGAACAATCTACCTTGTTGGAAAATATAGGAAATCAACTTGAAAACTTGAATAGGGAGATTTCTGGTCTGCAAACTAAAATTTCAAATGCTGAAACCCGAATCTCATACATGTCCGCATCACAATCTTCTTTAATTAATAAAATGGCTGCTAAACCTGATGATATTGGTAATAAGATTACTACTACAGCAAATGCCATCCAAGTTAGAATTAATGAGAATATAAGATTAATGGCTGAACTGCGTGCTAGGCGGGATAGAGAAGAAATGAAAAACTAGCTAAAGAGAATAATGTAGCTAAAGTTTGGACTATTACCACCACTAGTAATGCTAATGCTTCACATGTTGCTCTGCACCTCCTACTATCAATGGTAAAATAATTGGTGTTGGCAATGTTTCTACTCCTAGTAAAAAGCGTACAAAATTGCCTGAAACTGCTAAAACTGCTGAAATCGTTTGTGATAAAACTGCTGAAATTTTTTCCAACCTTTGGGAACAATGATCCCATTGCTGTAGCTCATAATGATTTAGATTTTGATGATTTCAACATCTCTGAAGTTATAAAGTTCTTACAAAAACTTGCTAAAAGTCCTAATGCTAGTGCTATAAATTTAGCCTTTACAAAACACATTACGAATGCTCTCATAAAAGCTAGAGAGAAACTAAAACTTGAAACTTCTATTCCTAGAAAGTTAGAAGATGGTTGGGAGCCCATCATTAAAATGAAATTCAATGACTTTGAATGTAATGCTTTATGTGATCTTGGTGCAAGCATTTCTGTTATGCCTAAAAAGATTTATGATATGCTTGACTTGCCACCATTGAAGAATTGTTATTTGGATGTTAATCTTGCCGATAATGTTAAAAGAAACCTTTGGGGAGGATTGATAATGTGCGCGCTAACAATAACCTTGTCCCCGTTGATTTTGTTGTCTTGGATATCGAATGCAATGCATCTTGTCCTATTGTGTTGGGAAGACCTTTTTTCGAACCGTTGGTGCTGTTATTGATATGAGGGAAGGTAATATTAAATATCAATTTCCTCTCAAGAAAGGTATGGAACACTTCCTAGAAAGAGAATGAAGTTGCCTTGATTCTATTATTAGAACAAGTTACGATGTTGATGCTTCTACTCTGATGTTACTTGATTTGCACTTTCGCGCTCTAGCTGAAAGGCGTTAAAGAAAAGCGCTTATGGAGACAACCCATGTTTTTACTACAGAATTTTTTGTTTTGTTGAGTCTGGAAGTTGTTTACTACTCTGTAGCAACCTCTCCTTTATCATGTTTTTTGTGCCAAGTAAAGTTTCTATGTCAAAGTTGATGTTATATTTGGGATCGTTGCGCAGAAACAGCATTGCTGTCTGTCACGAATCTGGGCACAGGCCTCTAGAAAATTCAAAAAATCTGCCAATTTACTGAGCGTGATCCCCGATATGTACGCAACTTTCATTAGTTTTGAATTTTTCCATTTGAGCAAGTCTGGTGCCAGCTTTAAATTCGCCTTTACGGACTGTTCTGCTTTTTGGATGATTCTCGCTTTTATTTCGCATTGCCCTTTTGCTATGTTGGATTTATTTCTTGATCCATTAATGTCCGCAGCTTTATGCAATGTCCATAAGTATAAAGAATGTTTGTGTCACCTCTGGAATGTGTGAATTATTAATCAGGCACTAACCCTCTAATGAGTTTGCTTGAAGTTCGTGCGAAGGAAGTTTTCAAGGGTCAAGAGAGGAGAATGATATACTATGATCAAGAGAGTGAAAGCTCTAAGCTTGGGGATGCCCCCGTGGTTCACCCCTGCATATTTTAAGATGACGAAGATCTTAAGCTTGGGGATGCCCAAGGCATCCCCTTCTTCATCGACAACATCATCAAGTTCCTCCCCTGAAACTATATTTTTATTCAATCACATCTTGTGTTTTTTACTTGGAGCGTCGGTTTGTTTTGTTTTTGTTTTTGTTTGAATAAAATGGATCCTAACATTCTCTGTATGGGAGAGAGACACGCTCCGCTGTTGCATATGGATAAATATGTCCCTAGGCTTTACTCATAATGTTCAAGGCTATAAGTTTCTTCTTCGTTAAATTGTTATATGGTTGGAATTGGAAAAATGCTACATGTAGTAATTCTAAATGTCTTGGATAATGTCATACTTGGCAATTGTTGTGGTCATGTTTAAGCTCTTGCATCATATTCTTTGCACCCATTAATGAAGAAATACATAGAGCTTGCTAAAATTTGATTTGCATATTCGGTCTCTCTAAGGTCTAGATAATTTCAGTATTGAGTTTTGAACAACAAGGAAGACGGTGTAGAGTCTTATAATGTTTTACAATATGTCTTTTATGTGAGTTTTGCTGCACCGGTTCATCCTTGAGTTTGCTTCAAATAACCTTGCTAGCCTAAACCTTGTATCGAGAGGGAATACTTCTATGCATCCAAAATCTTTGAGCCAACTACTATGCCATTTGTGTCCACCATACCTACCTACTACATGGTATTTCTCCGCCATTCCAAAGTAAATTGCTTGAGTGCTACTCTCTTTAAAATTCCATCATTCACCTTTGCAATATATAGCTCATGGGACAAAAATAGCCTTAAAAACTATCGTAGTATTGAATATGTACTTATGCACTTTATCTTTTATTAAGTTGCTTGTTGTGCGATAACCATGCTTCTGGGGAACGCCATCAACTATTGTTGAATATCATGTGAGTTGCTATGTATGTCCGTCTTATCTGAATGATCTATCACCTTAGTGGTTGGAGCATGCAAAATTGTTAGAGAAGAACATTGGGCCGCTAACTAAAGCCATGAATCATGGTTGAAGTTTCAGTTTTGGACATATATCCTCAATCTTATATGAGAATAATAATCATTGCTACATGCTTATGCATTTAAGAGGAGTCCATTATCTGTTGTCCATGTTGTCCCTGTAATGGATGTCTAAGTGCTGAGAATAAAAGCGAGAAATCCAAAATGCGAGCATTCTCCTTAGACCTTTGTACAAAGCATGGAGGTACCCCTTGTGACACTTATTGAACACGGCATGCAAAGATCCGGTAGTCCAAGCTAAGTAGGACGAGGCGCGGACACTATTAGTAGATACTATGCATGAGGCTTGCAACTTGTAAGATATAATTTATATAACTCATATGTGCTTTATTACTACCGTTGACAAAATTGTTTCATGTTTTCAAAATAAAAGTTTTAGCACAAATACAAAGCACCGATGCTTTCCTCTTTGAAGGACCATTCTTTACTTTTATTGTTGAGTCAGTTTAACTATCCTCCACCTTAAGAAGCAAACACTTGTGTGAACCGTGTATTGATTCCTGCATACTTGCATATTGCACTTGTTATATTACTTATGTTGACAATATCCATGAGATATACATGTTATAAGTTGAAAGCAACCGCTGAAACTTAATCTTCCTTCGTGTTGCTTCAACACCTTTACTCTGATTTATTGCTTTATGAGTTAACCTTTATGCAAGACTTATTGATGCTTGTCTTGAAGTACTATTCATGAAAAGTCTTTGCTATATGATTCACTCGTTTACTCATGTCATTACCTTTGTTTTGACGCTGCATTCATTACATATGTTTATAAATAGTATGATCAAGATTATGATGGCATGTCACTTCAGAAATTATCTTTGTTATCGCTTTACCTGCTCGGGAACGAGCAGAACTAAGCTTGGGGATGCTGATACGCTTCCAACGTATCGATAATTTCTTATGTTCCATGCTACTTTATTGATGATACCTACATGTTTTATGCACATTATATGTCATATTTATGCATTTTCTGGAACTAACCTATTAACAAGATGCCGAAGAGCCAGTTGCTGTTTTCTACTGTTTTTGGTTTCAGAAATCCTAGTAAGGAAATATTCCTCGAATTGGACCTAAATCTTTCGCTCAGGTCCCATTTCAGACCGAGCTCCGTAAGACCGAAGAGGGAAGGGGAAGTGGGGCCACGAGGTGGCCACACCATAGGCGGCGCGGCCTAGGCCCCGCGCCGGCCTGTGTGGGGCCCTCGCGCCGCCTCCTGACCTACCCTTTCGCCTACTTAAAGCCCCCGTCGCAAAACCCCCAGTACCGAGAGCAGCCACGATACGGAAAAACCTTCCAGAGACGCCGCCGCGAAATCCCATCTCTTGGGATTCAGGAGGATCGCCTCCGGCACTTCGCCGGGAGAGGGGATTCGATCTCCGGAGGACTCTTCATCGCCATGATCGCCCTCCGGAGTGATGGGAGCGAGTAGTTCCCACCCTCGACAATGGGTCCATAGCAAGAGCTAGATGGTCGTCTTCTCCTTTGTTGTGCTTTAATTGTTGGATCTTGTGAGCTGCCTAACATGATCAAGATCATCTATATGTAATTCCATATGTTGTGTTTGTCGGGGATCCGATGGATAGAGAATACCATGTTATGATGATTATCAATCTATTGTTTATGTGTTGTTTATGATCTTGCATGCTCTCCGTTATTAGTAGAGGCTCGGCCAAGTTTTTACTCTTAACTCCAAGAGGAGTATTTATGCTCGATAGTGGGTTCATGCCTTCATTGACACCTGGGACAGTGACAGAAAAGTTCTAAGGTTGTGATGTGCTGTTGCCACTAGGGATAAAACATTGATTCTATGTTCATGATGTAGTTGTCGATTACATTACGCACCACATACTTAATGCAATTGTCTCGTTGCTTAGCAACTTAATACCGAATGGGGTTCTGATGATAACCTCAAGGTGGACTTTTTATAATGATGGATGGCGGTCTATGTACTTTGTCGTAATGCCCGATTAAATCTCACTATATTTATTTATATCATGTATATGCATTGTTATGCCTTCTCTCTATTTGTCAATTGTCCGACCTGGTAATTTGTTCACCCAACATGCTTTTATCTTATGGGAGAGACACTTATAGTGAACTGTGGACTCCTATTCTTTATATAGCATACAATCTACTGCAATTGTGTTTTACTATTTTCTTGCAAACAATCATTTTCCACTGATAATGCTTAATCCCTAGTGCCTGGATCCTTCATGAGATTGACAACCTCACTCAAGCTGCTAAAGGAAGCACTTTGGTTTTGCTGTGCGCATTCCATGCTACGCCGGAATCTCGTTGTTGCGCCGCATCACATTTCGCCACCATCAACCTTCAACGTGCTTCTGGGCTCCCATCAAGTTCGATTAAATTGGTTTCATACCGAGGGAAACTTGCTTCTATACGCATCATACCTTCCACTTGGGGTTCCTAACGCACGTGTGCATCTACGCGTATCGCCCACCATCAACCTTCAACGTGCTTCTTGACTCCTACTGTTCGATTAAACCTT